>CM056197.1:87682280-89084780 GCA_029692085.1 Gymnothorax javanicus
CCTGGACACTTGTATTACAGTCACCCAAGCAATACTTACAAATCATCATCTGGCCTTGAGCCTAAGGTCAAAGCTGAAGTCCAAGGTCACTAACCAATCCACAAGATATACATCCCTATTAGTATCTGATACAAACCTGAGCTGAACATGCATTCATTTTATGTGGCCGAATACAGCAAGAATGAAGTTTTAACTTTACTTGCACATTACAGGAAAGCCCTCCTCATTTGTGAGGGATGAGCGGATATGTAAACTTAATAGCAAGTTGTTAAATTATCTTTAAGCATTGCGCAACTAACTTTTTTTCACCCAAGTATTTTCAGGATGATTGACAATGCCTAAACTCCACAGGCTCCAAATGAACGCAATTAAGTCTTGTAGGTTTTTGGATAGTTTGGTTTAATCCCATGACACTGAATAAAACGAAAACTGGGACCCATCCAGGAGTACAACAGAGCAGCGTGCGACGTCCTAATGCCGTTTTACATGGCCCTATATATTATTAATGCAGGCAGAACAATAACTTCAGGTTATGCTAAAATATTCCACGTACACAATGCACTTATTCTATTCTACATAGATTTCTGTATGCTAATGGAGGGCATTAATGCATAATCTGGTCTTACGGGACATGTAATGACATGTTAATTGTGTCACATGGTTACCTGAACAAATTACAGACCATTTATTCACGATCACTTTTAAAAATAAAAAAACGTAAATGGCAACAAAAGTTGGATTCACCTGAATACGACTAGTAGCAAAGCAATTACCAGTTTATTTCAAGTCTGTACTGATGGTCTTAATTATGATGACCACATTTATCTTGCTTGAGGATTAATAAATATTTACTGAAATAAATGCATATTTTATGATAAAGCAAATGGCTGAAAGTCTGTTTCTGTCTTTGATTCTAAACTTGATGAGGAGTGCCAATGGAGCCCAACTCTTTCTCTGTATGTTGTGGCACATCTTTGTCCCAAACTGAGTCCAGACCTTAAAAGAGGTCAAAGTTCCCTCCCCGTTACAGACAAAACTGGACAGTCCAGTCGGCTGCAACGGCATGGGTGTAGTCCCCAAACGCCTCCTTCTCCCCTTTTTTGCGCATTATTCGGCAAATACTGTCGCCATGGCAACCAAAATCGATAGGCGTAATAAGTGAAGTATAACACATGTCCATACCAAATATGAAAGTAATCGGTCAAAAATGACAGCCTGTACAGCGTCCACAAGGAAGTACTTACGTTTCAGCACATATTTGCACATTACTCAGGCAATACTGTTGCCATGGCAACCAAAATCAATAGGCGCAATAAGTGAAGTATAACACATGTCCATACTAAATATGAAAGTAATCGGTCAAAAATTGCAACCTGTACTGCGTCCACAAGGAAATCTCCATGTTTTGCCACTAATTGGCGTATTATTCAGCCAATACGGCGGCGGCGGTGGCAGCAGCGATGACACGCGTGAACTCATAGTAGCCGCTACAATAACCATTACTTGCCCTTATATGCAACTGGGTCATTCCTTAATGCACTTGAGAGCCTAAATGGAGTATATACAGTGGACAAAATTACTGGCACCCCTGACAGGCAAACAATACAAAAAATATATAAACAATATAATTATAGAGAAACGGAATATACCAACATGTGTGAAATACTTTATGTTTCGATGGAATCCACCAAAATCACAGTAATCATTTAACAAGTGAAGACATCAAGTAAAAATTGACATGACACTTTGTGATTTTGAGATAAAAGCTGTTAAAGTTGAGCACTTCTTACTTGATGTGTAATAGCAGTATACTTCTCACTCACTTCCATTGAAACTAATAAGTGAATCCCTCCAATTTTTTGACTTCAAATACTTTATAGGTACTGTGGAAGAATTCCAAGTAAATTTTAATAAGAATATATGCAAATTGGCCAAATAATTCAGCTTCTCAGTGCCTGCAAGTATCCTTCATTTTTTCCCCTTTTTGCACTGTTAACTAGACAGAAAGCAGCAGGATGTGCACCCTAGACACCGGGAAAGAACTTCTCAAAGAGGTGAATGAGAGGTGAACAAGAATTGACATTTTGACAAGACATTGGGGTGGAAAGAAAAACAAACTATAGAATCAGACAGGGGGAGTGAAGATGTATTAGACTAGAGGGTGTTAAGGTCATCTTGCCGAAATACCAGTTGACCAATTAAGGGCAATTTGATGGTGGAAAAACATGAGGGTTGCATGACTCAACTGTATGCGAGAAGGATTTGGCCAATCACAGACGTTGAAAAAGGGAATAACTGTTTTAACCTGTGTTTAAAAATGAGAAAGGTATCTCTATTTTGAAGTTCTTCCTTTGCATTCTTGATTCCATGTACACCTGTTTTGACTTTTTGATTCAGATTTTATTGCAATAAAGTCTGGTTTGAAGAACCTGCAATTGGTCTGACTTCAATTATTTGGATTCATATTTCTATGACAGTACATACAACAAACAACAGCAAAATGTCAAAAAAGTCCAAGTGCCAGGAAATGTCCATTTCCATGTGATGTGTTCACAAATAAAAAATACTAAAGGAAAAGGAAATACCAAAATATCATGAAGATTTCCCCTTTCAGATGCCACCCATCCATTTGTAAAACACTTTAAAAATAGAGACAACTTTCAGCATGACTGCAGTGAACCGTATGATAAAATGCAAAAACACACTGAACTCACAGATTTAATCTTCTTCATGAAACATAAATGGCAACTAATGCCTTCCCCATTTCTCAAGGCAAATCTGCATCAAGCAAAAGATCCATTACTCCTGTTGCATAAATTTAGCTCTCCTAAAACCATTTAGTCCTCAACAACAACCTCCATGTGCATTCAGACCATTTACTTGCCATGACCAGAATTGAAAAACAATTACACAAGTATCAGGTAATACTGCACTCAGTCCAAACCTCCTGACTGAATGTATATGATGCCCTACTTTCTACACAACCAATACTGCTGAGTTGAATAAACACATAGTACTGGAAAAGAATCAGAATTCAATGCCATTAATACAAAAAAAAGTCTAGATCTTATATGTATGAAAAGGGATGTGTCATTTTTCGGGTATAACAAGGATACACATTACATGTAAAAATACTACATTAAATGTCAGCCAATTACCATTAATGCAGCAGTTAAATAAACTTAGTTTAGTTTTTTTTTATCCAGATTTACACGCAGGAAGTCCGGTTGACATTGGCTGCTTCAGTACATTGAAATAATTTCATTCTGAATAATGCGTGACTATCAGAATTAGGTTCAGTCCTTCCCTATGGGTACTGTGGACAGGAAAAGTTAGAAGCGATGAGATGAGATTTGGGCAGATGGGTAATGAGTAATGTCATAAACAGCTTACAGGAGAATGTGGGACTTTCATTCAACAAGAAAATCCAGTTAAACCACCAAGCTATTCAGGGAGTTCCTAAAAATTAGCAGAAGTGTCTACAGCACACTACTAATAATTATACACACAGAAGTTGAAACAAATGATACATGTGCACAGATTGACGTTTAATGCATTACAAAATTACATATGAAGTAACTACATTTCAGAACCTTAAAAACCTTTCTTAAGAGTTGAGTATTTCATTATTGTGGCACACTCAAGAGGGTTTATACCACCATTGGGAATACCATTTCACTGAAGAACATCTCCTAACAAAAACTCCCTCTGGCCCACATCAGTGTTCCAAATGACTAATCATTAAATGGTCATATCTGGGTCATACTAAAAAAACAAAATCACAATTAGTAGCAGTCATGGGAGTTGTGTCTTCACTGGAATGAAGGTCTCTTCAAAGTTTGGGTGAGAAATGGCTCACTTTTACCGGAACACCAGCCATGCCAACACCTTCCCCTTCCTCCTCCTCTACACAAATGAGCATTCCAGTTCTCCAGCTCACGAGCTATGCGGCTCTGCCACCAAGTGGACAAGGCCAAGGGCACCACAATGTGAAACCACCAGCCATGACTGTGACCCCACTTTCCCCCTCACCCCTCACCCCCCCCAATCACACTGCTCGTGAGTATTCAGCATGGAGAATGCAGTAGGCAGACCCCACGCTCATATCCAAGACCATTTATCCTTGGCCAGACAGCATGTGCAAGGGCCAACTAATACCATCACAAGGCCACAGGGGCCATGCCAAACGAAGTGTGTATGACGAAGGTACCTGGTCACAAAAAGCCTTGTCATAGCCACTGCGTTGGTTGTGCAGGGAAGTGACCACAATGGACTGAAACAGACCGTTTTTCAAAAGATCTATTTTTCACCCACTCATACATAAAAACAAAGAACAAAGGCAAACTCATTTCTTCTAGAAAAGGGTATGGAAAATCTGGCTGGGATGTGATGGCTCTTGAACAATGGGTTTCCAGCTAGAAATAGATGGAAAATCCCTCTGAAGTGCAAGTCAGCCCCAGGAGGAGGAACAGCAGCTCAGTGCTGCCTGGGTCTCAGAAAAGCCCCAGATATTTCATAATGCAAAACTACCTTGGACTCCGATTATCGGAAGCTGCCACTGCTCCCGATATTATCTCATCACTCAAAGGACAGAAACAAATGAAGCCACTTTTGCATTTCCATTTGTCATAATTCAAATCGCGATTACATATACTATCAGTCCACAAGTGGTACTTCTCTACTGGGGTTTGAACCAACCACCAACACTTAAAAAAAAAAAAAAAAAAAAAAAAACTGCAGACAGGGAAGCAGCAGTACAATACCATGCGGCGACCTCTAAATGAACAGCAACTGACGGACGGCATCACCATGTACAGTCACGCTGGACTCAGCGATTGGGGGAGGGACTGATGCCTGTCACATTGAGAGGCTAATTGCATAGTTCCTTCATCGCCTGCTCTGAGCTTGTGATGACCAGAATGCCTACAACACAACCTGGCAGTGGTGTGGTGTCGTTTTTTTATAAAGAAGGGCGACTGAGTTCAAATCTCAGCAGCTACAGTGGGTCTGACGCTGAAGCTGTGTGTTAGACCCGCACCTAGAGTGGACTGAAAAATAAGCAGCTAAGGTACACAAATGGATAGATGATGAAAAACTGAGCCATGAAAAAATCCCTAGAGAAAACATTATACTAAGCTAATGAGAAATTAACTAGCTTCCATGATGGCTGTAAACCATAACATGACACCAAATAAAAGAAGAGAGCAGCAATCAGACCAGGTTGAAGGGGCATATAAATCAAACAGAAGAATTCAAAAGGCACTCCCTTTGGGCACCGTTAGGGTTCCTAGTTCTTCCATGGGGACTGATGCTTGCAATCAGACTCATGGAGAAATTTTCTGTACATAGAAATAGCTCCACCCAGATGACAAAACCCTGATAACCATTTTTTTACTGCTCTTAGACTTGGTAAGCTCAATTCCAAATATAAATGAAAAAAAAAGGATGTACAGAGGATGAGCAGACGCAAAGGCAATTGAGATTTTCATTTGTTCCTCCAACAGTTAGAATTATGTAAAACCGCATATCCGGGTGAGACCACAGGAAATCACAAACTTCGGGAGAGAAGAGAGTGAAGTTCTCTCTGAATATGAATCTTTTCAAGTCTCATCTGATTTTCACAGGTGTGTTTCACAGCAGTTAATTTTAGTAGACCTCTTAAAAGAGGAAGCGAAATTTTTTAATAATTTGCCTTCACTTTAGGCTTGATGAGCTCAGTGGAAGAGAAATGCTAAGTGGGGAGAGAATGGGGACAGTCACAAAAATCAGTCTCAGCCTCAGTCTTCCTAATATAGGACCACAACCCAATGCAACACAGCAATAGCCTACAGTATAATGACTACAGGTCTTTTGTTCAGGTCTTTTGGTAAAATGAAGATTCTTAAGCAGAAAAACTTAACAGAGAGTTGTCATGTATGCCTTTGAAAAAATTAGAACTTTTTTGAACCCCTAGAATCAGGATGCACCTTAATAAGATGCCATAACGAAGAGTTCTCCCATGTGCCTGTAGTATATTACAACCCCAATTCCGAAATAGTTGGGACAAAGTGTAAATTGTGAATAAAATCAAAATGCAATGACTTTCAGATCACATGAGCAAATATGTTATTTACAGTAGAACATAGATAACATTTCAAATGTTGAAACTGAGACATTTTAAATTTTTATCCACAAAATGAGCTTATTTCAAATTTTCTGGCTGCAACAGGTTTCAAAAAAGTTGGGACACAGGTAAAAAAAAAGGGTGAAAAGGCAATTAATATATAAGAGAATCCGCTGAGAAAACATTTAGCAAGTAATTAAGTTAACTGGCATCAGGTGTGTAACATGATAGGCTCTAAAGGGGATGTCTTAGAGAGGCTGAGTCTCTCAGAAATAAAGATGGCCAGAGGCTCTCCAACCTGTGAGGGCTTGCGTAAAAAAATTGTTGAATACTTTAAAAACAATGTTCCTCAACGTCAAATTGCAAAGTCTTTGAAGGTCTCATCATCGACAGTGCAAAACATCATCAAAAGATTCAGAGAAACGGGAAAAATCTCTGTGCGTAAGGGACAAGGCCGAAGACCTTTCCTGGATGCCCGTGATCTTCGAGCCCTCAGACGCCACTGCATCACTCACCGGCATGATTCTGTCATTGTCATTACTAAATGGGCCCAAGAATACTTCAAGAAACCACTGTCCGTAAACACAGTCCGCTGTGCCATCCACAGATGCCCCCTAAAACTCTATCATGCAAAAAGGAAGCCATTGTTGTGCATGGTCCAGAAGCGCCACCGTGTTCTGTGGGCCAAGGCTCATTTAAAATGGACTGTAGCAAAGTGACAAAGTGTCCTGTGGTCAGACGAGTCCAAATTTGACATTCTTGTGGGAAATCATGGGCATCGTGTCCTCTAGGCTAAAGAGGAGAAAGACCACTCCTCCTGTTATCAGCGTTCAGTTCAAAAACCAGCATCTCTGATGGTATGGGGATGCATAATGCATATGGTGTGGGACACTTGCATGTTTTAAAAAGTACCATGAATGCTGAAAGGTATCTAAAGGTTTGAGAGCAACATATGCTCTCCTCCAGACGACATCTATTCCGGGGAAGGCCTTGTGTATTTCAGCAGGACAATGCAAAACCATATACTGCAGCCATCACAACAGCATGGCTTCGTAGTAGAAGAGTCCGTTTGCTGAACTGGCCTGCCTGCAGTCCTGATCTTTCACCTGTTGAGAACATTTGGCGCATAATTAAGCGAAAAGTCCGTCAAAGGAGACCCAAAACTCTCCAGCAGCTGGAAGCCTGTATTAAACAAGAGTGGGATTAAATTCCAATAGCTAAAATCAAGAAACTGGTCTCCTCAATGCCCAGACACCTCCACTCTGTGTTTAAAAGAAGAGGGGATGCTACACCATGGTAAACAGGCCCCTGTCCCAACTTTTTTGAGACCTGTAGCAGCCATAAAATTTGAAATGAGCTCATTTTGTGGATAAAATTGTGAAATTTCTCAGTTTCAACATTTGCTATGTTATCTCTGTTCTATTGTGAATAAAATACTGGCTGGTGTGATTTGAAAGTCATTGCGTTTCAATTTTATTCACAATTTACACTTTGTTCCAACTATTTCGGAACTGGGGTTGTACTTTATAACCTTTGTCACTTTGTGGGAACAATAAAACTAGCGGCGAGCTCTAACTACATGGGTCAGTTATGGAGAATACATTCAGTATAGACACTCAAGCCTTGCTGACCTACCCAAAACTAAACTCTGAGAGTGACTGGCTTCTTGAAATGCCAATTTGTTTACCAGACCAAAAATGGTCGAGCAGAGACTGTTGATCCCCACACACCCTCAGCCAAGGTGCCCACTGTTCCTCACCTGCCGAGCCACTTTCCGAGCCTCCCAGTAAGGCTTAGAGTCTTCCACCGGCTTCCCAATCTTCTTCATCACTTCATCAAGCTTGACTGTGGCCTCCACCAGAACAGAGCGGAACTTCTGCCGCACGTCCTGTGAAAAAAGGGCAATTTGATCCAGCTCTTTTGGTCAAGGGCAGCACATGTTATGCTAAGCTCAACACTAAGTGGAAACAACAATAATCTGTCTGCACACCAACTGTAGGTGAAAACGATACAGCTGCAGCACAATGGTATGTCAAGGGCAAAGTCCAGAAACTTAGTTGCCATCTATGGTCTGAGGGCATGCGTGTGAGAATGTACAGTATATTTGTGTATCACTATTGCAAATCTCTTCCCTTTACATCAACTTCGCTTAAGTTCCAAAACTTTTATGAACACACAGCCCAAAAATGTGGCATTTACCAACTACAAGGCAATAATCAAGATATTAAGTTAAGTTTTCTACTTTTTTTTGGGGATGCTATACAAGCTGAGAAGTAAACACTTCAGCTGAACATTTTAAATTCTTTACAGTAAACATAGATTCCCAGGCCTCAGGCTGAATAATCTACCCATGAGCAATGAATTCACCAAAACTAGTATGTTTACATCTGTCACTGGGCGAGACTGCAATACACACTGGCGCCGGGACAAAAGCACGATAGTGAAACTGGTGACAATATCCTGGCACCTAATAGCTCTGCAGGCCAACATAATGGACATGAATGGGAAAGAATGTGACACGGGAAGTGGGTCTTCCTGTGACATCAGCATCCTGTCTAATGCCAGGGACAGAGTCGACACATTCAAGCACCTTGCCATAAAGTCTAGCAATCGCAAAAATTATCTGCAACAGTTAACTTCCAATCTTCCCATTAAGTGTTTACTTATTCTGAATATAAAATAAAATGAGCCCATTAAAAAGACTCAGTTAGATATCGTATTTCAGCATTTCACACAAACAAACTCTTGCTGCCCACTTGGCATAATTAATTAAAAATTCAAACCCAGTGTTTATTATAACAAAATATACGAAACTGTTCAAATAGATTTACTGACCAAATTTTAAGCTCCAACTTCTCTACTAAAGTGCAATTATAATAAAGGTACATTAGATTAGTGATTACAAAAATGTAGCCTAATTTAGCGCTCTCACAATTCCCTTGACCATCCACCTATGGGAGCAGCCTATAGCCCAGCTGTGATCAGGCCCCGAACCCCACAC
The DNA here is from genome assembly GCA_029692085.1 of Gymnothorax javanicus. Classification (NCBI taxonomy): domain Eukaryota; kingdom Metazoa; phylum Chordata; class Actinopteri; order Anguilliformes; family Muraenidae; genus Gymnothorax; species Gymnothorax javanicus. Next base: position 87,691,385 of record CM056197.1, read on the forward strand.
TGGCAACAACTTCAAGAAATTCAAGACTTTATTAAAAAAAAAAAAAAAAAAAATTAGTTTAACAAATGTAAACATACATTTTTACACTCATTTAGTTTAATCAATGTCCTCATCTTTCATTCTGCGGAGAGCAACCTCCATCATAACCATTCAGGAGAACAAATAAAACAGAATGTGAGAATCCTGGAATCTGCCAATAAATAGAAATGTAACAGAGAAAGTCTAAAAAAGAAAAAAAACTTAAGTACTTTTGGCATCCAAAAACGAATACACAAATAGAAGAGCATGTTGCCCGGATGAATTCAAGAGATCATGTCGTCTCTCCACAGATTACAGACCCCCAGCTCCCACTGCATCATAGTACTGAGACCAAAAACAAACAGCTGATCACTAATCAAATAAAACAGCCATCTCTGCAATACTAGTAGAAAACTGAATCGACAACAAGCTTCTCAGAAATACCAATCTTTTCAATTACATAAAACTGCAAAACAAGTTGTAACAGTTTCATCTAATTTCAGTTTTTAAAAGACCCCCATCATACCAAACAGCACTCAACAGCATTGACCAGTGCTCAACTTTCCTCCATTTATCGATTCAAGAATCTTCAGGATTCCTTTCCACAGAAGATAGCAGTTTTAAGGCCACTCAGTCGCAGCTGAAGACAAGCAAAATGAAAACTACAATCTGCATGGCAAAATGCAACCCTATCTGCTGTCAAATGTGTGATGTATACAATTCAGCAGACATAGTCCATAACAGGAACCAGACAAATGTGAACCATGGGATTTCTAAAATGCAAAGGCAATAAAAAATAGTATTACACTTACAAATTATCTGTGCATTTTCACTGGTGAATAAAGGGTCATGTGATCTTCTTGAAAACATGGTATTGCCCTGAAAACCCTTATGCCATGCAGCGATCAAAAGTGATATTACCCTGTGGTTTAAACAACAAGAACTATGGAAAGAATAAATTCAATCCAATCAGTGAGAACATAAGTAACTGATAAACAAATGTTAAATTAGTTTCACAAGTTTAATTTGTTTATTCTGAACCCTACAAGTCCGTGATATTTATAACATATTGACCTGGCATCGTAAGGTGTCCACATTTGAAATGGTGTGTTCATGTATTAATCTATGAAATCTGATAAAATTGTTTTTGTAAATGCAATAAAACAATTATTGACCATGTGTTGGGCAATATCAGATTTTATGGACCCAAAGAAACAGATATTGACCAACCCAACGGCTGAAAATCTGAAAAATCTGATATTGCCCTCCTGCATGGTCAATAATTGATAAAAATAACTATACTCAGACATATAGAAAAGAGTTAGACTTTGGACTGCAATTTATATGCACAATACCTGTGCAATGGTTATAATGCAATTTCGACAAGTGTTTTTCTTAGAACTGCAAACGCCCTGCAATTTTCAAATATACTGGAAGTTCAGAAAATGTTTCAATTAAACCTTGCTTCACTGCCACATTCATTCAAATTAGAACTTGATAAAAAATAAGATGGCCAATAAATAGCCATTCATTCTGACAGTCTTTTCGTTTAGAAAATCCACATTTGGAAATACAATATAGATTCTGAAAATGATTAATATGTACTCCTTACAGTTTCACCTCCTTCTTCAAACACTAACACTGATGCTGAAATAACTGCAGTTTTTCTTCGGGAACAGCGCCATGCTGAAGCACAATTCATTTACAAGTGTCGTAGATTGCCAGAAGCCATATTTTTCACAAAGACAAACAGGAATACCTCAAGTTCCGTCTCCCATCGGTTGATGTCATCAGTAGACTGATTCAGTTTCTCTAGTTCACCCTGAGTGTAGAAATTGAAAAAATAGTAAAATACAAGGGGAGATGAGGTGGAGAGAGAGGAGGGACGAAGGGAGGAGCTGAGACGAACAATGAGGTCAGTAACATTTGGATCTTATTAAGAATTGCAAACGGGAACCTAGAGGATCCACATAGGGACATACTGGGCCGATTTCTCGTCGCTGGTCTTAGTCGTGGTCTAAGTGAGTAAAACCTTGTTTAAATAAGGAGTGGTGAAACCAGGTTCAGACCAAGATTATGTGCAGATTAAACCAGGTCTACAAAGCAATTTCTCGTGGATGGATTAAACGAGGTCTCGTCGGTCTACAAAAAGCCACGGGGTAAACCAGATTTATGTGCCACTGAGCTAGAGTGCATGCATACCTTGTTGGGGCTTGTGACGTCATATGTACAGTAGCCCAGAAGCCCAAAACTAGATGTCACTTCAGACCTGAGATACCTCTGAATCGGTTGACATCGGATTGACAAGAAAACTACAAGATATTTGTCACTGACAAAAAAGTTTCCTCATAAAACCTAGTCAGTATTATTGTTCACCTCCCTCTCCCAACCAAAATGGTGGGACGATGGCACCGTTCTGTGAAATTTAGTTAAAAATGTTTACATTTCCGTATGATTAGACCCCATACATTACATCACTGTACCAAGAACCCAAACACTACGCTAAATAGGGGTGTATGCAGTTCGCGAGAGCTGTCCAGGTATTCTAACGACTGCGTGCTGAGACGTTGACATTATAGTATGCGGTGGACATAACCTTGAAGAGGAGCGTCCAGGTACGTTCTCACTTCAGGGCTTCCGTACCCAAAAATCCAAAAACAAGGTCATTCAGAGCATTTACCTGGGAGTACAAGTAGCATAGATCTACTGCCACTGATCGAACAGTCATGTCACAGAACCGAGCTCACACCAACTTTAGCGAGGAAGATAAAGAAATCCTCCAGAATTTGATAAGGCCCCACATCAAAGACATCGATAACAAAAAAACTGACAGTGCTACCAATCGCAAGAATAAGACCATGATGTAGACAACCCCCCTCCCTGGTTTTGATTTAGACCATGATTAAGACCAGGTTTTATGAAAAACTAGGCAAGAGAAATCCAATAAGTTAGACCACACTTACAACAGTGTTTAAACATGGTTTAAACCATGGACTTTCTTAGATCAGGTTTAGACTGGTAACGAGAAATCGGCCCACTTAGTTTAGGCCGAGTTTAGGAAAAAGAAACAAGCCTTTCCCCTTTGAACGCACTTTTCACTGAAGAAAACTGATTTTGAACAAAAAACACCCTATGACCAATTGAAACCATAGAAAACGTTCTAAAACTAAAAATATGCCTTGAATATCAAAAAAAACATTGAGCACGATGCGTGACAAAATATCAGAAAAATGAATTCCCCGTACAAATTGTAGTAGGGTCATTCCACGTCAAATCATCAGATATACAAAATATTTGTCACCACGTAGTCATAGATTGCTTCCATATTTTCACATTAGACAAATATGTATTAGTGATGACTGAATCTGAAATTTCACCTCATTCGGACCAAAAATGAATTTTTTGTGATTTATTTTCTAAGGGTACTGTCCATCAGTTTTTTTGTCAATTGACATTTTTCTTGTGTTTAACATGGCATAACTTTTTTAATATTACACCTATAGCTTTCCAACTTTGCATCTAAGCTAATGTTATACTGCTTAATCAGAAAGTGCAGTCCATTTTACTTTATCTTTCTTGGTTGTGGAGCTATGAGGACACCAAAAGTGCCTTTTGTTCAGGCAGTTCCATGTTTAGGTCCCCAAAGCACCCCCAATATAAACCCTAGCATAGGATCTCTGGCATTTTTTCCATTCATTTGCATCTGCTGAATATAAATCAGGCTGAATTCACCATGAATTTATCACCAACTGCAGTCAGCCCCTTGCTAAATGTGAAAAAAAATGCTAAAATGCCACCTGTTCAAACCTCCGTATCTCCAGGGGCACACCTAGGATTTTCTTTTATTTTTTTTTTAACTGATTCCTCTATTATAGTAGAAAAACCACTCCAAAAATTGTTGATGTGTTATGACCAATATAAATTTTGCAGGTGTCTGAACAGGGGTGGGGTAATCTCGAGAATCACGTGGCACTTTAAGCTTCTTCCACATTTAACTATGCAACATTTTAAGTGTTTTCAATCATTATGAAATCACACACTAAATTGTACTAATTCCTGTATTATAGTATACATAACAAAACAAAATTGTTCATGTGACTTGAACGACATACATTTCAGAACTGTCTAAATAGGGGTCAGGCAATTTTTGAGAATCACACTTCTCTGCATCAATAAAATTTACTGATGCTAATTCTTGTAAACTGACTGTCAAATTAAAACTTTGTATTCCATGCTATGTTAACAGTGTTATTGCTTCCTAAATGCAGCAAAGAGCACAACAATGTTGTCTGTCCCAGTTTTGTCCAACTTATACTGCCGGGCTGTGGGTCCAGTGACATCCGGAGTTAGAACAGAGCAGAGAATGTTATTGAATGGCACCCACCATTTTTCAGAAGAAGTCCATGTTAATGCTTGTGTCCTCTTGTTTCGCTTCATGAAAAACACTAGCAATAATCAGAAATTATTGATCAATAACTGGTTCAGGTTTCTCCTTGCCAACATGATCTACCAACTTGCATATACTGACCTTTCTGTGAATGTGTCATGCATTGATGAATTGAGAACTTACAATTATTGCGATTCAATCATTAACATTGTGTAAGAAGCTGAAAATGCCAAGCGATTCTTGAGATTACCCCACCCCTGTTCAGACACCTGCAAAATTTATATTGGTCAAAACACATCAACAATTTTTGGAGTGGTCTTTCTACTATACTAGAGGAATCTGTTAAAAAAAAGAAGAAAATCCTAGGTGTGCCCCTGGAGATACGGGGGTTTGAACAGGTGGCATTTTAGCATTTTTTTTCACATTTGGCAAGTGGCTGACCACAATTGGTGATAAATTCGTGATGAATTCAGCCTGATTTATATTCAGCAGACACAAATGAATGGGAAAAATGCCAGAGATCCTATGCAAGGGTTTATATTGGGGGTGCTTTGGGGACCTAAGCATGGAACTGCCTGAACAAAAGGCAATTTTGGTGTCCTCATAGCTCCACAACCAAGAAAGATAAAGTAAAATGGACTGCACTTTCTGATTAAGCAGTATAACATTAGCTTAGATGCAAAGTTGGAAAGCTATAGGTATAATAATAAAAAAGTTACGCCATGTTAAATACAAGAAAAATGTCAATTGACAAAAAAACTGACCAACAGTACCCTTAGAAAATAATTCACCAAAAATTCATTTTTGGTCCAAATGAGCTGAAATTTCGGATTTGTCAGTGATATATATTTACACAGCTGCATACAAAAATTAGCAAAATTGAGAAGGTGGTGGTGAGACCCACTGATCTGACATGGATGACCCAGTATTTTAACGAGGAATCGTGTATTGTAGCTAATGTCATATTAATAATCACAAAGTAGTATTCTATTCAGACTTTGTTTGAGGAAACTTAAGGCAGAAACTGAAATCAAAATATCAATGAGACTAACAGAAAGTAAGTGCAACTATTCTGAAACACTCCGACTGCTTCCACTGTTCTAATGTTATTTCATAATTATATCCCGAAAAGTTTAATTTGCCAATGCCGTTCAAGTAGGGTTGATAGCCAACAGTCATTAGGCTACATTATTGTGAAACGTCGCCATAGAACATGAAGCCATCAAAACAGTCGTCGTAGATTCAGAAAACCCTCGCGGAAATTCACATGGATGAACTCCAAATAAACTAGCTAGCTAGCTAACTAAAGAAAATCCAGCAGTCATGGCAATTCGTTTCGGCCCTCAACCAACACTTGGCCAGCCGAACGATAGTGTTTGCAAGTGACACAGAGAACGAGGTTTCGGCCCTGCGAAACTTTTTTCGACGGTAAAATTTAAGACAAGGCTAGAGACTTCAGACATTGCCAATTTCCTTCAATTTCGCTACAAACTGCATTTCAGTACTTAATCTTTCTTCTTTTTCAACGTGGAGTCGTTTTACCTGAATCCTTGGATCAACTTCTTCTTCTGGCGAGTCTTCATCTGATCTATTTCCTTTCTCAAAATGGTCCATTTTTGACAATTTATCACAATTGCTTTCTCAGATGTGGAACAAAGCAAGTCCTGCTATGCGATGGCTGGTGAGTTCAGACAGACTGTTTCTCTCTTCCAAGACGAGCACGTTTTGCCATTGTGCCGCTGATCCACCGAGACTATTGTTGTTCTCTCTAATCGATTAAATTGAAAAATAAAGACTGTTTGTCCACGACTCACAATGACGGGAAGCACCCTTCAACGGCACGGGCAGCTGTCGGCGTTGCCCGTCAGACCAAAATATTCCAAGGCTGTGATGCACAGAACTAAGCCCAGCGCCGTCGGTTTCCCCGCCCCCTCTAAAAATAAATAGCAGTCTGCATGCCGCGAGTTAGGCCAAATTGCTATTACTCGTATTCGTACAAAATAATGTTTGACACTTTGAAAAGACATTTCGTCTTACGATCAAATATCTTATTTCTGTGGACATTAGCAACGATTTTGCGAAATTACATCCGCTGTCAGTAGCGGCTGGTTATGGCACATTTACGCGTCATGTTCGAACTGTCCGAGGAGAACAAGGCAACACCCCCCTCCCCCCAGAGAAATGAATGTTAAACGGGGCACGTACAAAAATATAGGGATGTTTTCTTGTTATACTGAGCAATGTTCTTAGCTACCCTTATGCATAATAACCATGCGACATTTTCCTTGCGAGTCGCTGCAGAACATTTAGTGTTTTTAAGATGATTCTGGACATAAATGCCGCAGACTCAGCAAAATTCAAGTCACTGTCAATGTGCGTGATCGTGGAACCTAGTAAGTCTCGAGACATTAAATAAGCACGACCGTTGAAGTAGCCCGCGGCGACGCGGAGCTCCGTTAAACGCTGCCACAGTCCCCCAAGATCATAAACACATTGGTCGCAATAATTTCCTGAAATGCAGTAGACCATGCATTTTATGTCCTTATGACGTCCGATATGGTAATGATGGGCACTTTGCGCTTATTTATTTTCCTAAAGGTACAGCTTATGACAGCCATTCTGTGAGACGGTTGTTAAAATGCACATGCGCGATGCAATACCCGACTTCGTGCACTGCCGTGCTGCTTAAACTCAGAGACCTGGAAGGTGTCCAAGTTAGCTAGTAGTGATTGCGCTTATCTTAAAGCCCTACATTAATTCAGTAGAAAAGAAATAGAAGCAAATTAATATGAAATAAAAGAAACAAAAAGCATGCAGAGCACCAATCAAAGCTATTCTAAATAAAGCACTGCACAATGCCTACTGGAGGGTAGTCATATCCATTTCAAACAGTGTAGCAGATAAGTAATGACAGCGAATGAAAAAATACTGCAGTAGATGCCACATCTATTCCAATGTTTATTGTAACTGCGGTGTCATGTTCGACTCTGCCTAATATTCATAAGAAATGCATACTTTTCAAATATATTGCAGTTTATCATTGTTCACATTTCTATTGAATTTGCTCTTGCCCTTTAAAGAGGAAAATTTGGCTGGTATCTCACTGCCGAATGCGTGATCTGAGAGAATGTTTGTGGCAGAGCTTGGAGTGGTAGGGTAGTAGGGTGAATATGGTTAAAGTGGGACAATGGGCAAACTGGGACAGTTAAGCTTAATCATGTTTATCTTTACATGTGTGTACTTCTATTACTAAACATCATCATTGAGCTCATCATAGGTAAGAATGAGATTAAAAAAGATTGGTTCTATGTTGATGACATCACCGAGGGTGTGGCTAACCATATTCAACTACCTCTGCTGTGAAACAAGATGGTAGGTAAAGTGACATAGCGTTTTTATGTGAAAGATGTTAGTGTTCTAGAAATAAGAAAACTGGTGGATAGTTTGTAATTGTGATGTATTTTGTTAAGGGGTGTAATGGTGATTCATCATTTTTAAAAATCACATCCATGTGAGTCTTGCTCTTTTTTAAAAATGCCATTTTGCTACTGTCCCACTTTAACAATATTGTTGAAGTGGGACAGTGTGTAATTGGCAAACTGGGACATTCATTTAAGTCATTGTAAAGGTAGAAATGAGTTCCCTTTTTATTCATCCCTCATAAATTTAGCTATCTAGCTAGCTAGATATATAAACAAATTTACTTAAATTGCATAAATCAAGCTAGCTACAATGAAAATGATGATCGTGATGCTTAGCTAGCCTAGGCTAGCCAACTAGTAGGCTAATGATGATTGGCCTAATCCTATTTCAGAATCCAATGGTAGAAAAGAGCAGAACAGGGAAAAGGAAATTAAATAAGGGAAATTAGAACAGGCCAGGTCAGAAGGCAGGGAAGCAGATAAATAAATGGAGTGAGGAAAGAATGAAGGGCGCCATTTTAGAATATCGGGAGCTAGTGGATGCAGGACAGACTCCTCGACTGCGCAGGCTTGCACGTGCTTGGAATGTACCAAAAACCACCCTCCAGCGGCGAGTCCAAGGTCATGTCCAAGGGTACAAACATGCTTCGGGTTGCAAACCAGTCCTTCCTGAAGAGAGTGAGGCAGACTTAGCCAGTCTCATCAAGACCGTAGCCAAGAGAGGTTTCCCACTACCCAGGAAGGATATCCAGTCACTTGCATACCAGTATGCAGAGGCAAACAACCTGCACGGATTTTCAGTGAAAAAAGGAGAACTGAGCAGGTCTGGTTTGAAAATTTATGCGCCGAAATCCTGACCTCAGTCAGAGAAAACCAGAGGCCCTCTCTGCCGCAAGAGCAGCAGGGATTAACCCTACTGTTATCAAGAAGTGGTCCCAGGAGTATGAAGACCTACTCTCCAAGTTGGAAATCAAGGATGTGCCTTCCCATATTTGGAATTACGATGAGACTGGTATGCAGGACCATTTTCTGTCTTCCAATGTAATTTCAGAGGTGGGGAGTGCCTGCTATGAGGTCAGATCAGGCGAAAAAGGGGAGACAACCACAGCTTTGGCCAGCTTTAATGCTGCAGGGGACTACAGTCCACTCATGGTCATCTTCAAAGCCAAGAGGCTTAAGCCAGAGTGGCTTTATAATGTTACCCCCAACACATCGTTAAAGGTGTCAGACAATGGTTGGATCACAACTGATCTGTTTTTGGAGTGGGGGAAGCAGTTTGTGGAAATGCTCCCTAAGGACGACCTCAGACCACATGTACTACTGCTGGATGGCCACACCAGCCATGTATTCAACCTGCTATTCCTGAGGCTCATGCAGGCTCACAGGTTTCATGTGGTCTGCTACCCTTCCCCCACCACCCACTGTCCGCAACCAGCAGACAAGTCCCTCTTCAAGTCCCGAAAACATCATTGGAATGAGGAGGGATGGAGCTTCATGCGGCAAACAGGAGGGAGAAAGTTCCTTAAGGGGGAGTTTTTTTCCTTGTTATGGAGAGCATGGCAGAGGCAGCCACCGTCCAGACTGCCCAAACTGGCTTCAGGGGAACTGGGATGTTCCCAGTAAATCCCATGGCCATACACCCCAGTGTGTATGAGCCAAGTCTGACCACCGAAAGGCCACTGGAACCAGTTGGACAGCTGCTGGAACCAGCTGAAAGGTCACCTCAACCAGCTGAACAGCCGCTGGAACCAGCTGAGAGGCCAGTAGAGTCTGAAGGAAGAGCAGAGCTGCCTGAACAACTGCCAAAAATTCGTGATTGGATTGGAGCGGAGGTGGCTGTTGGGGAGGAGGCCACGGACAGAGGTGAAGATGAGGCATTTGTTCCCTCTCCAGTTGTTGCCACAGGAGGAGAGAGAGTGACTTTCACCACACTGCTCCCAATTCCATAGAGAGAGAGGCCAGCCAAGAAAGAGGTCCAAACCTCCCTCTTATCACCTAACCAGAGATGAACAGTTTTCATACATTGCTTCAAAAAACATACCAAAGATGGCCAAAAGCACAAAAAAAAAACAAAAAAAAGAAAGATGGAGAGGACGGGTACAAACTTGGATGGCCAGGACATTTGCAATATTTGCAAAGCCAGATACGGTGCTAAGAATGATCCCAAGGAGAGTGAGGATTGGATCATGCGCATGGTTTGCGAGGACTGGTTCCATGAAACGTGGTGAGGAGAATGGCATCATTGAAGATGGAGAGGCTTTCACTTGCCGTGACTGTCTTGATGTCTAGCCACTGACAAATGCCCTTCACCTCACACAGCTGTTTGCTGTTTGTTCTTCCAGGATCTCTCCAGTGGACACCACAGACATTTTTGCCTTTGTTCACCAGCAGAATCTTGGGTCGTCCAAAATAACATTTAACTATGAACTGTGTTATGTTTAAATGAAATTTAATGTTTTATGTTCATGAAGGTTCTTTTTAATATTTCTATTAATCAGAAATGAATTGTTGTTGTTTTTGTTATTGCGTTTAAATAAAAATGGAATGTGTTGCAAGTGTCCCAGTTTGCCAATATATGGTGTCCCACTTTACCAATAGTGCCTGGAAATTTTGGTTTCGGGTAAATGTGTTTTTGGTGAAGGGTCATCCATCCAGTGTTTAATATTTCTTTGTTTTTTCTTCTACATAGTATAGTGGAGATCTTAAGCTATTTAGAATGACATCATATGATGGGCTAAGACATTTGGTTCATCATCAAAAATTATATTGAAGGTAAATTTTCAGAAAATGTCCCAGTTTACTCATAGACACCCTATTTAAGCAATTTGTTTGATGGAATTTGATTGGGTAATGTTATATTTACGGGATCACAAAGCAAAGGGAAAACGGTAGCATCATTGAACTACGAGGCACAATAAGCAGAAATAAATAAATCAAGATTTAAATGTATATCATGACTTATAAAAAGTTACTGTGATAATAAAAAAGTGAAAATGGGGCCGCAACAAGATTGAACGTAGCCCAATTATGATTGGTTAAGGGGTCTTCGGGGTAAAAATGTAAATTTTCTTTTAGAAAATTTCAATAATTTTGATTTTCACATAAAAAAATAAAGGAATGCAGTGAGATGCCAGTAAACACTAAGAATCTATGTTTTTTCCTCTGCCTCAATTGTTACTTGTGACTTTAAATGCAAATTACCCAAAATCACAATTTTGACTGATTTTCAACTTTGTGGCATTCATATAATCATTAATATTTTCATCTAATTGACTTGAAATTTGGACTGAAGTTGTATCTGTTGGACATCTATGAAATGACATAGGATTTTCTAGATAGGTGCATCCTTATGGGGTTAATTTTGAACATGAAGCAAGTTGATGATAGCGATTTTCGTTATGGTTACCCAGCCGGCACACGACCGACCTTCAATGTTGAAATATGGTTGAAATTATGTCAGTTGTCGTTTCAACGTTGAAATGCTATTGAAACAACGTTTAACTCTGATGGTTGTAAAAAGGTTAACAAAATGATCTCAAATCAACACTGAAAGCTGAACAAGATTTGTTTCAACGTTGAAACAACATTGAAACAACATTGAAAAAATGTTGCAAAATCAACGTTGATTCATCTTTCAAAATCAAAACATAATTCAACGGTGATTCAACTATGATCCATGACGTTGATTCAACAGTGAAAAAACGTTAAAATGCCAGCTGGGTACATAACAGAGCTCATTAAATATTCATAAATGTTCCAAACAAAAAATCCTATGTCATTTCATAGAACTATTTTAAACCTTTCATATGAGACTAATTTGAGTAAAATCTGACCATGGGTGATTGAAATATCAGTGCCACAAAATATTTTCAGATTTTGTCATTAAAGTGCCGTTTCCATGGCAACCATGTAAATTTTTATCAAAATACTACATATTATGAGGTTAAAATCATGTTGAGTATGTTTATTTGTTAGTTTTTACATTATTATGGTTATTTTTACACTTTAGCCTGAAGACCCCTTAAGTGGAAAACACTGATTGGCAGAAAAGTCTAGGCATTTGTGAAACATTGGACATTAGAAAAGTCTCAAAAATCCACAAACAATGCAATGTGGTTCGAACAAATACAGTAAGCTGCAAATAGACAATCAGTAATCCGCTAATAAATGCAACAGTTCCCACATAAACAAATCAGCCACAGCATTAAAACCACCTTCTTTTATTTTGTTAATCCCCTTATGCTGCCATAACAGCCCCTCCAAACTGACATCCACTTGAATTCTTGGTTTCTAGGTTTACCCTGCACAACATTTCCCTGGGCATCACACTCCCTCCACCAGCTTGTCGTCTTCCCACAGTACATCCTGGTGCTGTCTCTTCCTGAGGTTCATGGTGAGCATGAACGAGCCAGTGTACATGATGTTAAAGACAACAGGACACACTGGACCAGGCGACCTTATTCAATTGCTCCATGGCCAGTTACAATGTTCATGTGCCCATTACTGGTGCTTTTGGCAGTGAACTTGAGTCAGACTGGGCACTTTGACTGGTCAGCAGAGTACATGCCGCTGGATCTAATGTACTGTGTGTTGTGACATGTTCCTCATGTACAGTGCTGTGAAAAAGTATTTGCCCCTTCCTGATTTTTTATTTTTATGCATATTTGTCACACTTAAATGTTTCAGGTCATCAAACAAATGTTAATATTAGACAAAGATTACCCAAGCAAATACAAAATGCAGTTTTTAAATGATGATTTCTTTTATTAAGAGAAAAAAGCTATCCAAACCTACCTGGCCTTGGTGAAAAAGGAGTGGCTGGCCAACCAAAATTACTCAAAGAGCGCATCGACAACTCATCCAGGAGGTCACAAAAGAACCCAGATTAACATCTAAAGAACTGGAGACCTCACTTGCCTTAGTTAAAGTCAGTGTTCATGATTCAACAATAGGAAAGAGACAGGGCGAAAATGTCATCCATGGGAGAGTTCCAAGGCGAAAACCACTGCTGACCAAAAAGAGCACAAAGGCTTGTATCACATTTGCCAAAAAACATCTTGATGATCCCCAAGACTTTTGGGAAAATATTCTGTGGACTGATGAGACAAAAGTTGAACTTTTTGGAAGATGTGCGTCCCATTACATCTGGTGTAAAACTAACACAGTATTTCATGGAAAGAACATCATACCAACAGTCAAACATGGTGGTGGTAGTGCGATGGTCTTGGGCTGCTTTGCTGCTTCAGGACGTGGACGACTTGCCGTAATTGACGGAACCATGAACTCTGCTCTCTACCATAAAATCCTGAAGGAGAATGTCCGACCATCAGTTTGTGACCTCAAGCTCAAGCGCACTTGGGCTATGCAGCAGGACAATGATCCGAAACACACCATTAAGTCCACATCTGAATGGCTTAAAAAAAAAAAACAAAATGAAGGTTTTGGAGTGGCCTAGTCAAAGTCTGGATGTAAATCAGATTGAGATGCTGTGGCATGACCTTAAACAGGCCGTTCATGCTTGAAAATCTTCCAATGTGGCTGAATTAAAACAACTCTGCAATAAAGAGTGGGCCAAAATTCCTCCACAGCGATGTGAAAGACTCACTGCCAGTTATCGCAAATGCTTGACTGCAGTTGTTGTGACCGAGGGTGGCCCAACCAGTTATTAGGTTTAGGGGGCAATTACTTTTTCACATAGGGTCAGGTAGGTTTGGATAGCTTTTTCCCTCAATAAATGAAATCATCATTTAAAAACTGCATTTTGTATTTACTCAGGTTATCTTTGTCTAATGTTAAAATTTGTTTGATGATCTGAAACATTATGTGTGACAAATATGCAAAAAAATAAGAAATCAGGAAGGGGGCAAATATTTTTTCACAGCACTGTATGTATCATTAAAATTCTCTTTGATATATGCTACAGTAGCTCTTCTGTCAGTTCAGACCCAACCGACGGGACAGTCTTCGTTGCCCTTGTGCATCGATGAGCCTTGAGGACCCAACACCCTGTTGTAGGTTCTCACCACCCCTGACTCTTATATTAATTTGTAATTTTTTGCACATTTATCACACTAAGAAAGTTATTTGTGCATGAAAAAAAATCTGTGAACACATTTCTGTTTTTATAAGTCATGATATATATTTGTGACTCTTGTTTATATCTGATCATTGAAACGAATCTGGTCTTATAATGCAACAGTTACAAAGGTTATAAAGCTTCAGCGCGGCTCCTCCACACCAATCTTGTTCAGAACCCGACGCTTCCTCCATGGGTTGAAATTTGGGGCGACTTGCCAGAATCTCACTACAGTGAGACCTACAGTCAGAGCCCCACTGGATGATTGGGTTATTTTGACTGCCCCAAAAGATCTGTGGCCTATGCTTAAGCAACCACGAATGACCTAAAACCACAGGACAAACCAGGGAATTGATAAAAAAAAAAAAAAATTTTCTCTGAATGACCACCAAAAGGGATAAACATAGTCAAAAAATCAGAGACCTCGGTTATAAGCCCATCTCCCAACAGTCGACCATCCAAAGCTTTGATCGAGTGCGAATGTGAGAGAGAGCGGATGGGAATGGAATGTTTTCTAGCCCACTCCGCATCCATAAAACAATCAACAGCCCCCGAATCCAAAAAGGCTTTAACCCATATTCTTCTTTTCCCCATAGTCAACTTTACTGAAATAAGAGTTCGAACGGAAGATTGGGTCTGTCCCTCTAGCGTCTCTCAATGAAAAAATTGCAAAGAATTTGTGGATTTCATCCTTTACAGTACATAATATCATCAAAAATTCAGAGCATCCAGAAACATCTCCGCACACATGGGACAAGACTGAAAACCAGTATTAAATAGCCATGATCCTCAGGCCGTCAGGCAGCACTGCCTCAAAAACGGGTGGGATTCTGAAGTGGAAATCACTGCATTGGCTCACGAACATTTCCATAAACCATTGTTAGTGAACACCATTTGTCGCTGCATCCACAAATGCAAGTTAAAACAAGCAAATATTAAACCAAGATCCAGAAATGCTAAGGCCTTCACTGGGCCCAAGCTCATTTAAGGACTGAGACAAAGTAGGAAACTGTCCTGTGGTCTGACCGATCAAAACTGTTAAATTATTTTGGGAAATTATGGTCGTCGCATCCTCCTGGCCAAAGAGGAGAGGGACCATCCACCTTGTCATCAGTCACGCAGTTCAAAAGCCAGCATCCATTATAATATGGGGGTGCATTATTGCACATGGCATGGGTAACTTGCACATCTGTGAAGACACCATTAATGCTAAACAATATATACAGGTTTGAGAGTTGCATATATTGCCATCCAGACAGGTTTGACAGGGAGGGCCTTGCTCATTTTAGCAAAACAATACGAAACACAACATTATGCACGTATTACAACAACACGGCTCTGTAGTAAAAGAGGCTGGGTGCTAAACTGGTCTGCTATTTGGTGTTTATGAATTCAGAGGAAGTTTTAGATCAGAGATATGCACACTTATCCATGGAGAATTTTTCAGCTCATAAAGAGAGCAAATTATAAACTACATATGGTTCTAAAGTTGTATATATTGTACTGAATATAGTTCTTGGGCGCAAACGGGTTAATTACGGTTTGCAGTAAACATCTGTGAGATATGGACCATACCTGGCTGTCATCTGCTGTATAACTGTGCCACCATGTGGAGGAACTTTGCCATTACTGCAGTACAGCAGATCACTTCCTGGCATCCTGTCCTGTTCGCCAACCCCGCACCCCCAGGTGAGATGAGGTGTTGGCTGGGTCCTTATCAGCCTCCGCCTCTCAAACCCTCTTCCATATCCTACTCACCTGGCAGAAGCTCCAATACCCAGTGAAGGCACTCATCAACTCAGTGGGTAATACCAACTTCTGCAGCCCAGCCCTTGTGAATAGCTTGGGAGCTACAGTGTCACAGCTTTTCATACCCATCTACCCTAACTGGAGCTCTGCTATTGGAGATTTGTGGAGTAACCAGCCCCATCAACATGTGGATCTCTGGCGACCATCAAGATCAGGTTGTGTTCTTTCAATTCTAGTCTCCACATGTTCCTATTATCCTGCTGAGGCCTTGGCTGAAACAACACAAACCTCAGATTCATTGGGTCAGGGGATATATTCTGTGGTTGAGCCCATCCTGTCATGGTTCCAGTCTTCAGTCTGATCTTAGCTCTGTCACTCCTCAACCTCCCACCCCTCAAATAAACCATCACCCTGATGACAGTTCCTCCTCTCTATCACAATCTGCACCAGACTTTCAGTCACACCAGAGCCTAGTCACTGCCTCCACACTGTATGACTGCCCCATCGACCTGTTACCTGGAATGACATTCCCTTGGGGACGTCTGTATTCCCTCTCTGCCCCTGAATCTGAACCCATGAAAAACTACAAAAGAAATCATCCATCCTTCCTCCTTTCCAGCCAGGGGCATGCAGGCACTTTCTTTGCGGCAAACAAGGATAGTTACCTTTGCCGAGAAACGCACAGAGTTACATCAACGAGGGGTCAAGATGCTCGAGGATCATGTGGTTCATGCAGCTTCAATTAGTTTTAGTTCTGAACAAACCAAAGAGGCCTAGTGAATAAAACGGCAAAAACACCACTAGGTGTCATGCATTTAATAAACAATTTTACAAAATTTATTTTTCACAGATATTACAGAATATAATACAATTTTGACTAAGTCTAAGAAACATTACATCATTTATTTCACAAAGGCATACTTATGGCTGCATTTCAGATTATTTGATCGCCCCCTTATTGAGCTCTATAGTACTTTGGGATGAATAGATTTCTTGATTTTGCACAGCAATCAACAATTTTAGGTTTTGTCGTCAGATGAAATCGATGAAACCACCCTTGAAAGCTGAGGATGTGCTCTATTTGTTGGATAACAAATCAAAAGAAGTGGAGGACAAAGGCAACAGTCAGCAAATATGATTGTGTCCCAAACAGTATGGAGGCACCCTGTTCAGTTCAGTGTTCAGTAAGAGATTTTTGGAAATGAAAGTAATAGTCATGGAAATGATAAAACCTAGCAAAATAAAATAATATTTATTTGAATGTAAAATAAGACTTGAGGTCACTCAGTGAGCGCATGCCTCCCCCAGCAGGTTTTGATCCACTATGCTGTAAAATCATTGGATCCAGAATCAGAATGTGTGTCTGGATTGGCCAGGAAATTTCATCACCTCCGCACATTCATATAGTTCAACTTCCCGTAAAATTTTGTGGTAATCTGTTGGATAGTTTTAAGGTAATCCTGCAGGCAAACATACAGATAAACACACACGCACACGCACACGCACACACACACACACACACACACACACACACACACACACACACACACACATACACAAGATCACAATACCTCCTGGTGAAGGTAAAAAAAAAAAAAAACTAAAAAAATTTCCCAAAAGTGAACACCTTCATGAAAATAGAAGCACTATCAATCATTTAACTCTTTCAACCCCAGATATTCTAGCATCACTATACCCTTCAACCCCACAGCCCTCTGTAGAGGGCTGGTCATTATCTGGACATTGTATCTTACTGTTATCTCTGGAATCCCATTTCATGTAACCTGATATGTTCCAATCAATTAGTCAGATTGTTTGAATTTTCCCTACAGGAATTTGGGGTTGAAGGGAATATGTTGGTCAGCCCTCTGTAGAGGGCTGTGGGGTTGAAGGAGTTAAACACCCTGTAAAAAAATATGTGTTTCCAGACGGCACTTCCAAATGTTACTTTAGCAAATCAGATGTATACCACTGATTTGGGGGAGTGGAATTGAGGCATGAGTGACATCTGAAACTGCTTTGATCCTGTTGGTTGGGTTGTGTTACCTCAGAATTCTTGCATTAAAGGGATATGGGGGAGAGGATTTATGGCAAGGGGTAAAATTCATGCCATAATTTCACTCCCCTCTCCATTTCTGAACTGTTGCCTCAACAATCAAGAGCAATCTTAAATTTCGTCTACATGTTGGGATGTGTTACTTCAAAGAATCAGGAGACCACCATGCATTAAAGTGATTTCAGGGGACTGGATTTATGGCAGGGGGAAATTCATAATGCTGTAATTCCACTCCACTCTCCATTTCTGCGTTGTTCCCCCTACAGTCAAGTTATATTGTAGTTTTAGTCAAAATGTTGGAATGTGGTACTTTGAGGAATCTGGAGTCCACCAGTGCTTGCAATAGGGCACAGAGATTTGAGGAGAGAGGGTTTCACACAGAAAATGTCATGCTGCCATTCTTTCCTCGCAATTTCTGCATTGCTGCCTGTACAGTTGAGAGCTTTTTGTTTTGTGTATCTGGGGTATACCAGTGCTACCACTCTGGCTACGCAAGGATGAGAGTTTTGGCCAGGGGAAATATTAATGCTAACATAATTTCACTCCCCACTTATTGTCTTAAGTCTTACCTCAAAATTTTAGTGTGTTCATCATTTTAATTCACAGTTCAATTTAATCATCTTGTTTCCAGGGCTATTTCTCAGCATAGCATAACTTACAGAACACAAAACCTGGGTCCCTGAGCAATAGAGGAAAGTAATATGGTCTGATGAGTTATCATTGGGTTTATGTTCCCTCATGATGCTCCATATTCTAACATGATAATGCCTCCATACACAGAGCTAAAAAAAATTGAAGAATGTTCTTAGAACGCAAGGTGGCCAATACAATCACCAGATCTAAGCTTAATTTAAACTGCATAGAAAATTCTGGAGTGCAAAATGCAAAAAACATTTCCACTGCTTTCATCCTTAAAAAAAATATAGGGCACTGGTGGCCCCAGAAGCTCCTGCCGTTATGATAAACAAAATGTCAAAGTTTTTGTTGACAGACGCACGCATGGATGGAGCCCGATACCATAGCTCCCGTGCCAGGAGCTAATTCGGAGCCTGTAACTGAAAATGTTGATAAGATAAAGCAAATTTTGGAAGTTTTTGATGATATTTTTAGGCCCGTGACCTTGAAAAAATAGGGCAAGGTGTTCTTTCTACTCTACCCTGTATACGTCTGAATCTTCATGTGACGAATCTGCATTTTCTTCTTTTCTCTCTACTCTTAACTTACCTAGATTGTCAGAGGCTGAGACTTCTTCTCTTGCGGAACCGGTAACTCTTCAAGAATTAGAGGAATCATTGAAACGTATGAGTAAAGGCAAATCCCCAGGCCTGGACGGGATTCCTGCTGAGTTTTATTCCTCTTTCTGGTCTGAGCTAGGCCCACTCATGTTAGACATGATAAATTATTCAGTTGAACATGGGTCCTTTAGACAGGATATCAATACAGCTGTTATTTCCCTTCTTTTGAAGAAAGATAAGGACGCTACGTCATGTTCTAGCTACCGTCCACTCTCCTTGCTTGGAGTAGATGTTAAATTATATGCTAAAGTTCTTTCAAGCCGATTGGAATCTTTTATGACCAAGTTGGTTCATGAAGACCAAACAGGGTTTATAAAATCTCGCTCAGCCTCTGACAATCTCCGTCGCTTACTACATATAATTTATTCTGCTGATCAATCAGAGACCCCCTGTGGTGTTTTTTCTTTAGATGCTATGAAGGCGTTTGACCATCTTGAGTTCAACTACCTTTGGTGTGTTCTGGAGCATATGGGTTTAGGCCCTGGATTTATTAACATGATTAAAGTATTATACAGTAACCCAAGGGCAGTTGTCTTGACGGGGCAAATATGTTCACAGCCCTTTTCCTTGAGTAGAGGTACGCGCCAGGGATGTCCTCTCTCCCCTTTGTTGTTTG
The DNA here is from genome assembly GCA_029692085.1 of Gymnothorax javanicus. Lineage (NCBI taxonomy): Eukaryota > Metazoa > Chordata > Actinopteri > Anguilliformes > Muraenidae > Gymnothorax > Gymnothorax javanicus. Next base: position 87,711,004 of record CM056197.1, read on the forward strand.
CTCTATCATTGGAGCCCCTAGCTCAGGCTATCAGGCAGTCAGACATAATCCTCCCCATCAATGTTAAAAATACATCTCACCACATTTCGTTATATGCTGACGATATTTTATTATTTGTAAATAAGCCTGCCTCATCTATACCACATATTCTGGCGTTATTTAACCATTTTAGTTATCTTTCAGAATATAAGATTAACTGGAGCAAGTCATGTTTTCTTCCTCTAAATTTTGACTCTAGCTCTGTACCTCTTCCTAATACTGCACCAGTTGTCTCCTCTTTTCATTATTTAGGCATAGACATCTATCCTTCTCTATACAATACTGTGAACAAAAACTTTAAGAAAATCCTCTCAAACATTAGCGCTGATATCTCAAACTGGATACATTTGCCGAATTCCTTGTATGCCCGCATTTCAGTTGTTAAAATGAATATTCTCCCTCGTGTAAATTTTTACAGTGCTATGTTGCCTTTGCCTCCCCCTGCTCACTTCTGGAACCAACTTGATTCCTAACTGCTCAAATATATCTGGAATGGGAAGCGCTCTCGCATTAGGTTGACCACTTTTCAGCGCAGTAGGATAGATGGAGGTCTCTCCTTTCCTAATTTTAAACTCTATGCTCAGGCATTTACTCTTCGCCCTTTATTAGTTTGGTTCTACTCAGGCTCCAAAGTGGCATGGAAAGCTATTGAAGAGTCTTTGGTGGCTCCATATAGTTTAAAAGACTTGGTCTTTTGCAGCATTCCGACTAAGCAATGTAATCTTCGTTTTGGCCCAATTATATCTCATCTAGTGTCCACATGGAAGTCTTTGGAAAGACAGGCTGGTTCCATACCAAATTGGCACTATCATCTTCCTCTTTTCAAAAACCATAAATTCCTATCTGGTAACTCTCCATTCAGATGCTCTCAGTGGGCAGAGTGCAATATTACCATTCTTGGGGACCTGTTCAATGACAAAGGCCTAAGGACATTTCAGGATATTAAGGCTCAATATAACATCCCTGCCTCTACATTCTTTATGTATTTGCATGTCAGATCAGCTCTCTGTGCCTATGGAGTTCCTTTAGATGCAGAGTTGTCTCTACATCCTCTCCGTAATTTAATGTTTTTCAACAACTCTTTTTCTAACTCTGCTTCATCCATATATTCCTTTCTCCTCAAATCTTCATACAAATCTTTAGGAGTAGTTGCAGTTTGGTCTAAAGACTTACAATTCGATGTACAAGAAACCTTTTCTGAGCACACATGGGAAGTAATAACAATGTCTTCTAAAAATCCCAATCATCAGATGACACATTGGAAATTGGCACACAGAATGTATTTAACACCTTTAAAGTGTTCCTATATGCGTCTTTCTAGGTCTCCTAACTGCAACTTATGTCCACAGGGGCTACTGGGCACCTTTTTTCATTTTTTCTGGGATTGTTCAACTCTTAAACCTTTCTGGCAACAGTTAGCTATTGATATTTCTATCCTGATGGACAAGGATATCATCTTAACTCCTAGCGTGTTTTTTCTAAGTGACTTCTCAGCTCTTGAACTTACACTCTTTCAGGAAAACCTTCTTCTTGCTACTTTTACAGCAGCTAAGAAGTTACTAGTTAGCCGCTGGAACGCCCCACACTTAATGTGTAGGCGTTTATGGGCTCTTAGTCTGCTTGATATTATCTCAATGGAGCTGTCAACTGCTAGGATACATGGGGCAAGACCCCAAACATTGATGAGATGGAGTGCTGCTTTTGAACAGGTTAAAGCTTTTATTTCTGACAATCTTGTCTAACTAACTATTATTTACTTTTGTTTATTTTTATTTATTATTATTATTATTATTATTGTTATTATTGTTATTATTATTTATTTTATAACATTTCTGTATTCTGTGTTTATTTTGGGGCATGGTACAATATATGGTATTATATGGTATAATATGTGGGGCTTTTGTACATGTATCTGTAGACTTATCTAAGTGTTTGTCAATCAAATGTTTACCACAGGGTTTCTGGGGGGGTGGAGGGTGGGGGGAAGCTACTGGGAGATATTTTTGTACTTTTGTATCTGATTTCTTCTTTGCTATTTCAAAAGAAAAAACAATTGTTCACAAAAAAATAGGGCAAGGTCACGTTTAGGCACATCATTTTTAGGACTTTATGAAATGCATGTCTAATAAAAATTAGGAGCCTGTAACTGAAATACTTGATGAGATAAAGCAAAATGTCAAAATTTTTGGTGATATTTTTAGGCCAGTGACCTTGGAGAAATAGGCCAAGGTCACCTTTAGGCATGTCATTTGTAGGCCTTTATGAGATGCATGTCCAGTAAGACTTAGGAGCCTGTACCTGAAACAGTTGACGAGATAAAGCAAAGTGTCGAAGATTTTGGTGATATTTTTAGGCCAGTGACCTTGAAAAAATAGGCCAAGGTCACCTTTAGGCGCGTCATTTGCAGGTCTTTATGAGATGCATGTCCAGTAAAAATTAGGAGCCTGTAACTGAAATAGTTGATGAGATAAAGCAAAATGTTGAAATTTTGAAATTTTTGGTGATATTTTTAGGCCAGTGACCTTGAAAAATAGGCCAAGGTCACCTTTAGGCACGTCATTTGTAGGCCTTTATGAGATGCATGTCCAGTAAGAATTAGGAGCCTGTAACTGAAATAGTTGATGAGATAAAGTAAAATGTCAAAGTTTTTGGTGATATTTTTAGGCCAGTGACCTTGGAAAAATAGGCCAAGGTCACCTTTAGGCATGTCATTTGTAGGGCTTTATGAGATGCATGTCCAGTAAAAATGAGGAGCCTGTGGCTGAAATAGTTGATGAGATAAGACAAAATGTCGAAGTTTTTGGTGATATTTTTAGGCCAGTGACCTTAAAAAAATGGGCCAAGGTCACCTTTAGGCTCTTTTTGAAGGCCTTAATGAGATGCCTGATGAGTAAAAATTAGGAGCCTGTAACTGAAATAGTTGATGAGATACAGCAAAATGTCGAAGTTTTTGGTGATATTTTTAGGCCAGTGACCTTGGAAAAATAGGCCAAGGTCACCTTTAGGCATGTCATTTGTAGGGCTTTCTGAGATGCATGTCCAGTAAAAATGAGGAGCCTGTGGCTGAAATAGTTGATGAGATAAGACAAAATGTCGAAGTTTTTGGTGATATTTTTAGGCCAGTGACCTTAAAAAAATGGGCCAAGGTCACCTTTAGGCATGTCATTTGTAGGCCCTAATGAGATGCCTGATGAGTAAAAATTAGGAGCCTGTAACTGAAATAGTTGATGAGATACAGCAAAATGTCGAAGTTTTTGGTGATATTTTTCGGCCAGTGACCTTGAAAAAATAGGTCAAGGTCACCTTTAGGCATGTCATTTGTAGACCTTCATGAGATGCATGTCCAGTAAAAATTAGGAGCCTGTAACTGAAATAGTTGATGAGATACAGCAAAATGTCGAAGTTTTTGGTGATATTTTTAGGCCAGTGACCTTGAAAAAATAGGTCAAGGTCACCTTTAGGCATGTCATTTGTAGGCCTTCATGAGATGCATGTCCAGTAAAAATTAGGAGCCTGTAACTGAAATAGTTGATGAGATACAGCAAAATGTCGAAGTTTTTGGTGATATTTTTAGGCCAGTGACCTTGGAAAAATAGGCCAAGGTCACCTTTAGGCATGTCATTTGTAGGGCTTTATGAGATGCATGTCCAGTAAAAATTTGGAGCCTGTAACTGAAATCGTTGATGAGATAAAGCGAAATGTGTTGACGGACGCACGCATGCATGCACTCACACACACACGCACGCACACACGCACGAACGCACGGACGGAGCCCGATACCATAGCTCCCACACCGCGAGCGGCGGGAGCTAAAAATAGAGATTGTCCTTGAAGAATGGGCCAATATCCCACTACATTCAGTACAGAAATCGTACTAAGGATTTTGAAAGCAAACGGCAGGCCCATAATTGCTAGCTATCTCGTTTATGCAGGTGATTCCAAAATTTTGTACATCGCTGTATGTTCACTGATGATTTTCTCATTTTATTTTTTGTTTGTATCAGAATCATTGCTCTTTCGACTAATGCACTGTTGTGCTTTCACAATTAGTGCATGTAACTTTATTCAGTTAAATATTCGAAAGCAATACGTTTACACAAGCTGCATTTCGTGGTTATGTAGATTCTACCACTGAAATTATATGAGCTAAGATAGAATTAATGTAACCCCGTTGCGCAGAAGCCAAATATGGCTATTTATGCGTTACCCAATTTTAGGCTTTATAATTCAATATCTAAGCTTCACAGAGAACTGGCAAATGGTTTTAATGTTACTAGACTCTTGGAGCATTTAGAATTCCATTGTATTTCAGTTTCGTTTCATAATTTTAGTTCAGATCAAGGGCCACAAACACAAAAATCTTAATGAAAATTTGGCAATGAAATCATGAAAAAAAAAATAATAGTGAGAACTGAAAAATGGTTGGGAGTTTAACAATACATTTCCAGGATCATAAACTCCTTGACCAGAAGTGCACATCACATCATTGAAAAGTGATTTTCTTTAAATTATCAACCATTTATAAGCCAAACAAGATAGCTCTCCAGGTGGCTTCCCAAGCTGTCAGAGCTATCAAAATTAGCGCACTGTCAAATCATAAAATAATCATGTTCAACACAAATCAACTTTTGAGTCATGAAGTTCAGCATGAATTAATGATTTCCTGGTGGAATTTGGCATGAGTTTATTAATATAGGCGAGATGCAGTAGCGCAGTGGTTAAGTAGGCTTGACTTGTGATCAAGAAGTCCTGGCTTTGAATCCTTGCCATGTCCTTCATGGGGAAACACTTCGCTCTCAAAGTATCTCACACCACCAAGGTTTATGAATGGGTACCAGCAAATTGTCGACTCCTAGTCGCTTCATGCCATGGAAACCAGGGTTAAGCACTGGCCTGATGGGTGACTAGGCACTAGACTTATGAATATAGGTGTCGATGGATATCAATAGTCACCAGTAACCTCTCCAAACCAAAAACATTCCTCTTCTCCATGATAAAGTTCGGAGTCTTGTCCAGTTATCTAAAAAGCCGCATCAGCAAGCACACGTTCCCATTAAAGGAACGTTCACCCTGTGATGGAAAGCTTGCCATTTACAAATCCGATCATCCAAGTGGAAAGCAAGCTTGGATAAATGCTTTTCACACTCTATAAGGTGCAAGTATAACTACAGTAGTATCTGAAATGTTCCTCATTTTAACAAAAAAGAAATTCCATCAGGGAAAAAAGCCAGCAATATGCTGCTCTAGATTGAACAGAATCGGTGCATTGAATATGACACATCAGATCTGCACCAGCACGTCTGTGGGTGAGTATGTGTGTGTGTGAAATGTTTGCGCCTGTACACGTGTTTATGTGTGTATATGTCCTTTTGTGCCCAGCTTGGTCTCCCTCATAAAAATTTGGTTCCATTTTAGAACTCGTCATGAGGCATTAAACGCGGCATCTGTTATGCTGCGGCTAAGTTTCAGGCTGTCCTAACAGTCCACAGTGTTTCCTGTGAGGAGAAAAGCAGGTACGGTTGGGGCAGTTGGAGATGCGGTTATTACGGAGTTTTATGCGCAAAGATGCGGACTTTTACCACAGTCCTGGAGCTGTTCTCATTTCACAATAAACCTAAGCCTAAACCTAAACCTAAGCATTTCGTTGAATGCGGTATAAATTCTAAAACATCACTACATTGAGCAAAGTACGACCATATGCAGTATAATTAGCAAAGGTTAAAGGTCACGCATACTGACCAATGTGGCAAACAAGCTCTATGATCTTCATGGATATGGTGAACAAAAAAAAAAAAAAAAAAAACAATTAGCCAGCTTGCTAGCTAACAAGCCATGAGGATGCCTTCTATCTCCATTCTAGTCACTCAAATAGAAGCAAAACTCTTCATCAATGAAGTCCTCTTCCAGAAAAAGAGAGTAGCAGAGCTTTCCAGTATGATTCCATTCAGAATAACTCCCATTATCCATGTCAGAATCAAACTGCCATCATCTTCATACTGCAGCCCAAATGGCCCCTCACTAAAAAACACTGTATTGATTCCAGTTTGATGGAGTCTGCAGGTTTGACGGAATCTTCAATACTATGAGTGGCAGAAAGAAAAAAAATTTGTAGTAAGGGCTGCAACCTGCTGTCAGGAAGCCCATGACTTCAGAAATTATCACTGCCAAGGACATCCTGGGACCAATTTGATTCTATCAATCAAAGTTGGCTTGTTTGTCCTGTGGCATGTGGCATGTGTTATCAAAACGTGTGTTGTCCTTTGAAACTCAATAACCAAAATAAGATCACAAAAATAACTCCTTATTTCATGTTTCAGCCCAGGGGGCTCCTCATTACCACAGCACAATGAACCTGGGGCTTCATGGTTTTAAAGCACTCGTCTGACCGTAACCGCCAATTTCACATTTTCTTCCAGAATCTGCTCACAAATACGTGGGAAAATCCATATGATGCAGGAAAAATGGTTCTTGCAATTTTGCAACTCCGGAATTCTAGGGATTCCATTTGAAAATGCTCATTGAATTGAACAGGTTTTCAAAATGTAGATGTCTCCAAATTGAAAAGAACAGGTTTTACAGAATCTGAGAGTCTGTGTTAAGCCCTCTTGAGAGCCTCAAACTGAAGACTGTTGGACAAGAGCGAAAAATAAAAAATAAATAAATATATATATATATATATATATATATATATATATATATCCATAGAAGAGGTCATTCAAAATGTCATTACACCAAATTTAGTCTGGATATTCAAACCTTGCTGCCAGATTTTCAATTACCATCCTGATTCCCAATTTTGGAGTCTGTCTGTTTTAAAGCCCTCTTGAAAGCCTCCTGTACACTGAATGACATGCTGTTCGACAATTTTTTTTCGATAAAAACAGAATAAATGTATATATATTGTCATTGCATGAATGTCATCTAGAGTCAATTCTAAGCCGTATGACCCCTGACCAAAGCAGTCCTCGATATTCAAACCTTGCTGACATTATTTTCAACCAGGGATGCAATCCTGATTGCCAGTTTTTTGCCATTTTCTGAAACCTGAGAGCAAAGAAGAACAGAGGAATTCCTCAAAAGGACTGTGCACTGGTGCCCAACATCAGAAAGAAACATGGCCATGGAATTTATGGCACCAATGTCCTTCTTTCAATCAAAGTTAGCTTGTTTTGGGAGATGCACTGTTACTTGATATGAAAAAGTATGTGCTGTCTTAAGAGACTCAATCATAAAATCAGTAAGATCACGAAAAAACACCTCATGATATGTTACAAGCAAGTTTGCTTATCAATACCCAGGCAGAATGAATATGGGGTTTCAAGTCATTAATCGTTGCAGGCCACCGGATCCACGATTTGATATTTTCCATATTAGGAAGCAGGGGTAAAGGGGAAAATGCACGTTCTGCAGGGAAATTGGTGCTCGCAGTTCACTGGCTTTGGAAATGCTTTGCCAATGCCCTTGTGTAATATGACAGGAATATGGAAAAGTTCAGAGATGTCAGAAGTGGGATTTGAACCCACGCCTCTCAATAGAGACCAGAAGACTCCACGGAAGAGAAGCTTTATCACAGCTTGAGTCTGGCGCCTTAGACCACTCGGCCATTCTGACACCCATTTTCATGTTCTCTTGAGCGCCATCTGAAAACCAGACGACATGCCAGTTAACATAATTGTCCTAAAAAGATATGGGTATCGCGAAAATTAGGTCTGGGTTTATTGCAGCCCAAATGGCCCCTCACTAATACAGCACTTGAAATTGATACACGGCTGTCCTCATCTTCAAGCAGCGATGTAACACTGTCTGCCAGTTTGATGGAGTCTGCCATAATATGAGTGCCAGGAAGAATAGAAATTCACAATAAGGGCAGCAAACTGCTGTCAGGAAGTCCATGACTTCAGAAAAGATCATGGCCATGGACATCCTGGAATCAATCGGCTTGTTTGTCTTGAGGCATCGCTATGTGTTATCAAAATGTGTGTTCTCTAATGGAACTCATAACCAAAGTAGGATCACAAAAATAATTCTTTATTTTATGTTTCCCTCCAGGTGGCTCCTCAGTCCCACAGCACAATGAACCTGGGGCTTCATGGTTTTATAGAACTGGTCTGATCGTAACCGCCAATTTCACATTTTTTTTTCCACGATCCGCTCACAAATACACGGGAAAATCCATATTATGCGGGAAATGTGGTGCTTGCGATTCTGGGACTTTGGAAATGCAGCTTGAATTGCATTTCAAAATGTAGATGTCTCATTGAAAAGAACAGGTTTTACAGAAGTGAGAGCTGAGCTTACGCCTCAAACAAGAGACAAGAGCTCCATAGAAGAGAACTTCTATTACACCTTTAGTCTGGCACCGTAGATCATTCAGCCAATCTGGAGTCTGTTTTAAAGCCCTCTTGAAAGCCTCTTGGACACTGAATGACATGCTGTTCGACAATTTTTTTTCGATAAAAACAGAATAAATGTATATATATTGTCATTGCATGAATGTCATCTAGAGTCAATTCTAAGCCGTATGACCCCTGACCAAAGCAGTCCTCGATATTCAAACCTTGCTGACATTATTTTCAACCAGGGATGCACTCCTGATTGCCAGTTTTTTGCCATTTTCTGAAACCTGAGAGCAAAGAAGAACAGAGGAATTCCTCAAAAGGACTGTGCACTGGTGCCCAACATCAGAAAGAAACATGGCCATGGAATTTATGGCACCAATGTCCTTCTTTCAATCAAAGTTAGCTTGTTTTGGGAGATGCACTGTTACTTGATATGAAAAAGTATGTGCTGTCTTAAGAGACTCAATCATAAAATCAGTAAGATCACGAAAAAACACCTCATGATATGTTACAAGCAAGTTTGCTTATCAATACCCAGGCAGAATGAATATGGGGTTTCAAGTCATTAATCGTTGCAGGCCACCGGATCCACGATTTGATATTTTCCATATTAGGAAGCAGGGGTAAAGGGGAAAATGCACGTTCTGCAGGGAAATTGGTGCTCGCAGTTCACTGGCTTTGGAAATGCTTTGCCAATGCCCTTGTGTAATATGACAGGAATATGGAAAAGTTCAGAGATGTCAGAAGTGGGATTTGAACCCACGCCTCTCAATAGAGACCAGAAGACTCCACGGAAGAGAAGCTTTATCACAGCTTGAGTCTGGCGCCTTAGACCACTCGGCCATTCTGACACCCATTTTCATGTTCTCTTGAGCGCCATCTGAAAACCAGACGACATGCCAGTTAACATAATTGTCCTAAAAAGATATGGGTATCGCGAAAATTAGGTCTGGGTTTATTGCAGCCCAAATGGCCCCTCACTAATACAGCACTTGAAATTGATACACGGCTGTCCTCATCTTCAAGCAGCGATGTAACACTGTCTGCCAGTTTGATGGAGTCTGCCATAATATGAGTGCCAGGAAGAATAGAAATTCACAATAAGGGCAGCAAACTGCTGTCAGGAAGTCCATGACTTCAGAAAAGATCATGGCCATGGACATCCTGGAATCAATCGGCTTGTTTGTCTTGAGGCATCGCTATGTGTTATCAAAATGTGTGTTCTCTAATGGAACTCATAACCAAAGTAGGATCACAAAAATAATTCTTTATTTTATGTTTCCCTCCAGGTGGCTCCTCAGTCCCACAGCACAATGAACCTGGGGCTTCATGGTTTTATAGCACTGGTCTGATCGTAACCGCCAATTTCACATTTTTTTTTCTCACAAATACACGGGAAAATCCATATTATGCGGGAAATGTGGTGCTTGCGATTCTGGGACTTTGGAAATGCAGCTTGAATTGCATTTCAAAATGTAGATGTCTCATTGAAAAGAACAGGTTTTACAGAAGTGAGAGCTGAGCTTACGCCTCAAACAAGAGACAAGAGCTCCATAGAAGAGAACTTCTATTACACCTTTAGTCTGGCACCGTAGATCATTCAGCCAATCTGGAGTCTGTTTTAAAGCCCTCTTGAAAGCCTCTTGGACACTGAATGACATGCTGTTCGACAATTTTTTTTTTCGATAAAAACAGAATAAATGTATATATATTGTCATTGCATGAATGTCATCTAGAGTCAATTCTAAGCCGTATGACCCCTGACCAAAGCAGTCCTCGATATTCAAACCTTGCTGACATTATTTTCAACCAGGGATGCAATCCTGATTGCCAATATTTTGGCATTTTCTGTAACATGAGAGCAAAGAAGAACAGAGGAATTGCTCAAAAGGACTGTGCACTGGTGCCCAACATCAGAAAGAAACATGGCCATGGAATTTATGGCACCAATGTCCTTCTTTCAATCAAAGTTAGCTTGTTTTGGGAGATGCACTGTTACTTGATATGAAAAAGTATGTGCTGTCTTAAGAGACTCAATCATAAAATCAGTAAGATCACGAAAAAACACCTCATGATATGTTACAAGCAAGTTTGCTTATCAATACCCAGGCAGAATGAATATGGGGTTTCAAGTCATTAATCGTTGCAGGCCACCGGATCCACGATTTGATATTTTCCATATTAGGAAGCAGGGGTAAAGGGGAAAATGCACGTTCTGCAGGGAAATTGGTGCTCGCAGTTCACCGGCTTTGGAAATGCTTTGCCAATGCCCTTGTGTAATATGACAGGAATATGAACCCAAAAGAGAAAGTTCAGAGATGTCAGAAGTGGGATTTGAACCCACGCCTCTCAATAGAGACCAGAAGACTCCACGGAAGAGAAGCTTTATCACAGCTTGAGTCTGGCGCCTTAGACCACTCGGCCATTCTGACACCCATTTTCATGTTTTCTTGAGCGCCATCTGAAAACCAGACGACATGCCAGTTAACATAATTGTCCTAAAAAGATATGGGTATCGCGAAAATTAGGTCTGGGTTTATTGCAGCCCAAATGGCCCCTCACTAATACAGCACTTGAAATTGATACACGGCTGTCCTCATCTTCAAGCAGCGATGTAACACTGTCTGCCAGTTTGATGGAGTCTGCCATAATATGTGCCAGGTGCCAGAAAGAATAAGGCAAAACAATAAGGGTCCAAACTTTGAAAAGGAAGTCCATGACATCAGAAAAGATCATGGCCATGGACATCCTGGAATCAATCGGCTTGTTTGTCTTGAGGCATTGCTATGTGTTATCAAAATGTGTGTTCTCTAATGGAACTCATAACCAAAGTAGGATCACAAAAATAATTCTTTATTTTATGTTTCCCTCCAGGTGGCTCCTCAGTCCCACAGCACAATGAACCTGGGGCTTCATGGTTTTATAGCACTGGTCTGATCAGAACGCCAATTTCACATTTTTTCCACGATCCGCTCACAAATACACGGGAAAATCCATATTATGCGGGAAATGTGGTGCTTGCGATTCTGGGACTTTGTAAATGCACCTTGAATTGCATTTCAAAATGTAGATGTCTCATTGAAAAGAACAGGTTTTACAGAAGTGAGAGCTGAGCTTACGCCTCAAACAAGAGACAAGAGACAAGAGCTCCATCAAAGACAAGAACTCCATATTACACCTTTAGTCTGGCACCGTAGATCATTCAGCCAATCTGGAGTCTGTTTTAACGCCCTCTTGAAAGCCTCTTGGACACTGAATGACATGCTGTTCGACAATTTTTTTTCGATAAAAACAGAATAAATGTATATTTATTGTCATTGCATGAATGTCATCTAGAGTCAATTCTAAGCCGTATGACCCCTGACCAAAGCAGTCCTCGATATTCAAACCTTGCTGACATTATTTTCAACCAGGGATGCAATCCTGATTGCCAGTTTTTTGGCATTTTCTGTAACATGAGAGCAAAGAAGAACAGAGGAATTGCTCAAAAGGACTGTGCACTGGTGCCCAACATCAGAAAGAAACATGGCCATGGAATTTATGGCACCAATGTCCTTCTTTCAATCAAAGTTAGCTTGTTTTGGGAGATGCACTGTTACTTGATATGAAAAAGTATGTGCTGTCTTAAGAGACTCAATCATAAAATCAGTAAGATCACGAAAAAAACACCTCATGATATGTTACAAGCAAGTTTGCTTATCAATACCCAGGCAGAATGAATATGGGGTTTCAAGTCATTAATCGTTGCAGGCCACGGATCCACGATTTGATATTTTCCATATTAGGAAGCAGGGGTAAAGGGAAAATGCACGTTCTGCAGGGAAATTGGTGCTCGCAGTTCACCGGCTTTTGGAAATGCTTTGCCAATGCCCTTGTGTAATATGACAGGAATATGGAAAAGTTCAGAGATGTCAGAAGTGGGATTTGAACCCACGCCTCTCAATAGAGACCAGAAGACTCCACGGAAGAGAAGCTTTATCACAGCTTGAGTCTGGCGCCTTAGACCACTCGGCCATTCTGACACCCATTTTCATGTTTCTCTTGAGCGCCATCTGAAAACCAGACGACATGCCAGTTAACATAATTGTCCTAAAAAGATATGGGTATCGCGAAAATTAGGTCTGGGTTTATTGCAGCCCAAATGGCCCCTCACTAATACAGCACTTGAAATTGATACACGGCTGTCCTCATCTTCAAGCAGCGATGTAACACTGTCTGCCAGTTTGATGGAGTCTGCCATAATATGAGTGCCAGGAAGAATAGAAATTCACAATAAGGGCAGCAAACTGCTGTCAGGAAGTCCATGACTTCAGAAAAGATCATGGCCATGGACATCCTGGAATCAATCGGCTTGTTTGTCTTGAGGCATCGCTATGTGTTATCAAAATGTGTGTTCTCTAATGGAACTCATAACCAAAGTAGGATCACAAAAATAATTCTTTATTTTATGTTTCCCTCCAGGTGGCTCCTCAGTCCCACAGCACAATGAACCTGGGGCTTCATGGTTTTATAGCACTGGTCTGATCGTAACCGCCAATTTCACATTTTTTTCCACGATCCGCTCACAAATACACGGGAAAATCCATATTATGCGGGAAATGTGGTGCTTGCGATTCTGGGACTTTGTAAATGCACCTTGAATTGCATTTCAAAATGTAGATGTCTCATTGAAAAGAACAGGTTTTACAGAAGTGAGAGCTGAGCTTACGCCTCAAACAAGAGACAAGAGCTCCATAGAAGAGAACTTCTATTACACCTTTAGTCTGGCACCGTAGATCATTCAGCCAATCTGGAGTCTGTTTTAAAGCCCTCTTGAAAGCCTCTTGGACACTGAATGACATGCTGTTCGACAATTTTTTTTTCGATAAAAACAGAATAAATGTATATATATTGTCATTGCATAAATGTCATCTAGAGTCAATTCTAAGCCGTATGACCCCTGACCAAAGCAGTCCTCGATATTCAAACCTTGCTGACATTATTTTCAACCAGGGATGCAATCCTGATTGCCAGTTTTTTGGCATTTTCTGTAACATGAGAGCAAAGAAGAACAGAGGAATTGCTCAAAAGGACTGTGCACTGGTGCCCAACATCAGAAAGAAACATGGCCATGGAATTTATGGCACCAATGTCCTTCTTTCAATCAAAGTTAGCTTGTTTTGGGAGATGCACTGTTACTTGATATGAAAAAGTATGTGCTGTCTTAAGAGACTCAATCATAAAATCAGTAAGATCACGAAAAAACACCTCATGATATGTTACAAGCAAGTTTGCTTATCAATACCCAGGCAGAATGAATATGGGGTTTCAAGTCATTAATCGTTGCAGGCCACCGGATCCACGATTTGATATTTTCCATATTAGGAAGCAGGGGTAAAGGGGAAAATGCACGTTCTGCAGGGAAATTGGTGCTCGCAGTTCACCGGCTTTGGAAATGCTTTGCCAATGCCCTTGTGTAATATGACAGGAATATGGAAAAGTTCAGAGATGTCAGAAGTGGGATTTGAACCCACGCCTCTCAATAGAGACCAGAAGACTCCACGGAAGAGAAGCTTTATCACAGCTTGAGTCTGGCGCCTTAGACCACTCGGCCATTCTGACACCCATTTTCATGTTTTCTTGAGCGCCATCTGAAAACCAGACGACATGCCAGTTAACATAATTGTCCTAAAAAGATATGGGTATCGCGAAAATTAGGTCTGGGTTTATTGCAGCCCAAATGGCCCCTCACTAATACAGCACTTGAAATTGATACACGGCTGTCCTCATCTTCAAGCAGCGATGTAACACTGTCTGCCAGTTTGATGGAGTCTGCCATAATATGAGTGCCAGGAAGAATAGAAATTCACAATAAGGGCAGCAAACTGCTGTCAGGAAGTCCATGACTTCAGAAAAGATCATGGCCATGGACATCCTGGAATCAATCGGCTTGTTTGTCTTGAGGCATTGTTATGTGTTATCAAAATGTGTGTTCTCTAATGGAACTCATAACCAAAGTAGGATCACAAAAATAATTCTTTATTTTATGTTTCCCTCCAGGTGGCTCCTCAGTCCCACAGCACAATGAACCTGGGGCTTCATGGTTTTATAGCACTGGTCTGATCGTAACCGCCAATTTCACATTTTTTTCCACGATCCGCTCACAAATACACGGGAAAATCCATATTATGCGGGAAATGTGGTGCTTGCGATTCTGGGACTTTGGAAATGCAGCTTGAATTGCATTTCAAAATGTAGATGTCTCATTGAAAAGAACAGGTTTTACAGAAGTGAGAGCTGAGCTTACGCCTCAAACAAGAGACAAGAGCTCCATAGAAGAGAACTTCTATTACACCTTTAGTCTGGCACCGTAGATCATTCAGCCAATCTGGAGTCTGTTTTAAAGCCCTCTTGAAAGCCTCTTGGACACTGAATGACATGCTGTTCGACAATTTTTTTTCGATAAAAACAGAATAAATGTATATATATTGTCATTGCATGAATGTCATCTAGAGTCAATTCTAAGCCGTATGACCCCTGACCAAAGCAGTCCTCGATATTCAAACCTTGCTGACATTATTTTCAACCAGGGATGCAATCCTGATTGCCAGTTTTTTGGCATTTTCTGTAACATGAGAGCAAAGAAGAACAGAGGAATTGCTCAAAAGGACTGTGCACTGGTGCCCAACATCAGAAAGAAACATGGCCATGGAATTTATGGCACCAATGTCCTTCTTTCAATCAAAGTTAGCTTGTTTTGGGAGATGCACTGTAAAAAAAAAAAAAAAAGTATGTGCTGTCTTAAGAGACTCAATCATAAAATCAGTAAGATCACGAAAAAACACCTCATGATATGTTACAAGCAAGTTTGCTTATCAATACCCAGGCAGAATGAATATGGGGTTTCAAGTCATTAATCGTTGCAGGCCACCGGATCCACGATTTGATATTTTCCATATTAGGAAGCAGGGGTAAAGGGGAAAATGCACGTTCTGCAGGGAAATTGGTGCTCGCAGTTCACCGGCTTTGGAAATGCTTTGCCAATGCCCTTGTGTAATATGACAGGAATATGGAAAAGTTCAGAGATGTCAGAAGTGGGATTTGAACCCACGCCTCTCAATAGAGACCAGAAGACTCCACGGAAGAGAAGCTTTATCACAGCTTGAGTCTGGCGCCTTAGACCACTCGGCCATTCTGACACCCATTTTCATGTTCTCTTGAGCGCCATCTGAAAACCAGACGACATGCCAGTTAACAAAATTGTCCTAAAAAGATATGGGTATCGCGAAAATTAGGTCTGGGTTTATTGCAGCCCAAATGGCCCCTCACTAATACAGCACTTGAAATTGATACACGGCTGTCCTCATCTTCAAACAGCGATGTAACACTGTCTGCCAGTTTGATGGAGTCTGCCATAATATGAGTGCCAGGAAGAATAGAAATTCACAATAAGGGCAGCAAACTGCTGTCAGGAAGTCCATGACTTCAGAAAAGATCATGGCCATGGACATCCTGGAATCAATCGGCTTGTTTGTCTTGAGGCATCGTTATGTGTTATCAAAATGTGTGTTCTCTAATGGAACTCATAACCAAAGTAGGATCACAAAAATAATTCTTTATTTTATGTTTCCCTCCAGGTGGCTCCTCAGTCCCACAGCACAATGAACCTGGGGCTTCATGGTTTTATAGCACTGGTCTGATCGTAACCGCCAATTTCACATTTTTTTTTCCACGATCCGCCACAAATACACGGGAAAATCCATATTATGCGGGAAATGTGGTGCTTTGCGATTCTGGGACTTTGTAAATGCACCTTGAATTGCATTTCAAAATGTAGATGTCTCATTGAAAAGAACAGGTTTTACAGAAGTGAGAGCTGAGCTTACGCCTCAAACAAGAGACAAGAGCTCCATAGAAGAGAACTTCTATTACACCTTTAGTCTGGCACCAGAGATCATTCAGCCAATCTGGAGTCTGTTTTAACGCCCTCTTGAAAGCCTCTTGGACACTGAATGACATGCTGTTCGACAATTTTTTTTTCGATAAAAACAGAATAAATGTATATTTATTGTCATTGCATGAATGTCATCTAGAGTCAATTCTAAGCCGTATGACCCCTGACCAAAGCAGTCCTCGATATTCAAACCTTGCTGACATTATTTTCAACCAGGGATGCAATCCTGATTGCCAGTTTTTTGGCATTTTCTGTAACATGAGAGCAAAGAAGAACAGAGGAATTGCTCAAAAGGACTGTGCACTGGTGCCCAACATCAGAAAGAAACATGGCCATGGAATTTATGGCACCAATGTCCTTCTTTCAATCAAAGTTAGCTTGTTTTGGGAGATGCACTGTTACTTGATATGAAAAAGTATGTGCTGTCTTAAGAGACTCAATCATAAAATCAGTAAGATCACGAAAAAAACACCTCATGATATGTTACAAGCAAGTTTGCTTATCAATACCCAGGCAGAATGAATATGGGGTTTCAAGTCATTAATCGTTGCAGGCCACCGGATCCACGATTTGATATTTTCCATATTAGGAAGCAGGGGTAAAGGGGAAAATGCACGTTCTGCAGGGAAATTGGTGCTCGCAGTTCACCGGCTTTGGAAATGCTTTGCCAATGCCCTTGTGTAATATGACAGGAATATGGAAAAGTTCAGAGATGTCAGAAGTGGGATTTGAACCCACGCCTCTCAATAGAGACCAGAAGACTCCACGGAAGAGAAGCTTTATCACAGCTTGAGTCTGGCGCCTTAGACCACTCGGCCATTCTGACACCCATTTTCATGTTTTCTTGAGCGCCATCTGAAAACCAGACGACATGCCAGTTAACATAATTGTCCTAAAAAAGATATGGGTATCGCGAAAATTAGGTCTGGGTTTATTGCAGCCCAAATGGCCCTCACTAATACAGCACTTGAAATTGATACACGGCTGTCCTCATCTTCAAGCAGCGATGTAACACTGTCTGCCAGTTTGATGGAGTCTGCCATAATATGAGTGCCAGGAAGAATAGAAATTACAATAAGGGCAGCAAACTGCTGTCAGGAAGTCCATGACTTCAGAAAAGATCATGGCCATGGACATCCTGGAATCAATCGGCTTGTTTGTCTTGAGGCATTGCTATGTGTTATCAAAATGTGTGTTCTCTAATGGAACTCATAACCAAAGTAGGATCACAAAAATAATTCTTTATTTTATGTTTCTCCAGGTGGCTCCTCAGTCCCACAGCACAATGAACCTGGGGCTTCATGGTTTTATAGCACTGGTCTGATCAGAACCGCCAATTTCACATTTTTTTCCACGATCCGCTCACAAATACACGGAAAATCCATATTATGCGGAAATGTGGTGCTTGCGATTCTGGGACTTTGTAAATGCACCTTGAATTGCATTTCAAAATGTAGATGTCTCATTGAAAAGAACAGGTTTTACAGAAGTGAGAGCTGAGCTTACGCCTCAAACAAGAGACAAGAGCTCCATAGAAGAGAACTTCTATTACACCTTTAGTCTGGCACCGTAGATCATTCAGCCAATCTGGAGTCTGTTTTAACGCCCTCTTGAAAGCCTCTTGGACACTGAATGACATGCTGTTCGACAATTTTTTTCGATAAAAACAGAATAAATGTATATTTATTGTCATTGCATGAATGTCATCTAGAGTCAATTCTAAGCCGTATGACCCCTGACCAAAGCAGTCCTCGATATTCAAACCTTGCTGACATTATTTTCAACCAGGGATGCAATCCTGATTGCCAGTTTTTTGGCATTTTCTGTAACATGAGAGCAAAGAAGAACAGAGGAATTGCTCAAAAGGACTGTGCACTGGTGCCCAACATCAGAAAGAAACATGGCCATGGAATTTATGGCACCAATGTCCTTCTTTCAATCAAAGTTAGCTTGTTTTGGGAGATGCACTGTTACTTGATATGAAAAAGTATGTGCTGTCTTAAGAGACTCAATCATAAAATCAGTAAGATCACGAAAAAACACCTCATGATATGTTACAAGCAAGTTTGCTTATCAATACCCAGGCAGAATGAATATGGGGTTTCAAGTCATTAATCGTTGCAGGCCACCGGATCCACGATTTGATATTTTCCATATTAGGAAGCAGGGGTAAAGGGGAAAATGCACGTTCTGCAGGGAAATTGGTGCTCGCAGTTCACTGGCTTTGGAAATGCTTTGCCAATGCCCTTGTGTAATATGACAGGAATATGGAAAAGTTCAGAGATGTCAGAAGTGGGATTTGAACCCGCCTCTCAATAGAGACCAGAAGACTCCACGGAAGAGAAGCTTTATCACAGCTTGAGTCTGGCGCCTTAGACCACTCCTCGGCCATTCTGACACCCATTTTCATGTTCTCTTGAGCGCCATCTGAAAACCAGACGACATGCCAGTTAACATAATTGTCCTAAAAAGATATGGGTATCGCGAAAAATTAGGTCTGGGTTTATTGCAGCCCAAATGGCCCTCACTGATGCATTTCAAAATGTAGATGTCTCATTGAAAAGAACAGGTTTTACAGAAGTGAGAGCTGAGCTTACGCCTCAAACAAGAGACAAGAGCTCCATAGAAGAGAACTTCTATTACACCTTTAGTCTGGCACCGTAGATCATTCAGCCAATCTGGAGTCTGTTTTAAAGCCCTCTTGAAAGCCTCTTGGACACTGAATGACATGCTGTTCGACAATTTTTTTTTTTTTTTTTTTATAAAAAACAGAATAAATGTATATATATTGTCATTGCATGAATGTCATCTAGAGTCAATTCTAAGCCGTATGACCCCTGACCAAAGCAGTCCTCGATATTCAAACCTTGCTGACATTATTTTCAACCAGGATGCAATCCTGATTGCCAGTTTTTTGGCATTTTCTGTAACATGAGAGCAAAGAAGAACAGAGGAATTGCTCAAAAGGACTGTGCACTGGTGCCCAACATCAGAAAGAAACATGGCCATGGAATTTATGGCACCAATGTCCTTCTTTCAATCAAAGTTAGCTTGTTTTGGGAGATGCACTGTTACTTGATATGAAAAAGTATGTGCTGTCTTAAGAGACTCAATCATAAAATCAGTAAGATCACGAAAAAACACCTCATGATATGTTACAAGCAAGTTTGCTTATCAATACCCAGGCAGAATGAATATGGGGTTTCAAGTCATTAATCGTTGCAGGCCACGGATCCGATTTGATATTTTCCATATTTTCCAGGGGTAAAGGGAAAAAGCGTTCTGGGGAAATTGGTGCTCGCAGTTCACTGGCTTTGGAAATGCTTTGCCAATGCCCTTTGTGTAAATGGAAAGTCAGGAATGCTTTGCCAATGCCCTTGTGTAATATGACAGGAATATGGAAAAGTTCAGAGATGTCAGAAGTGGGATTTGAACCCACGTCTCTCAACAGAGACCAGAAGACTCCACGGAAGAGAAGCTTTATCATAGCTTGAGTCTGGCGCCTTAGACCAGACAGCCATTCTGACACCCATTTTCATGTTCTCTTGAGCGCCATCTGAAAACCAGACGACATGCCAGTTAACATAATTGTCCTAAAAAGATATGGGTTTGAAAATTAGGTCTGGGTTTATTGCAGCCCAAATGGCCCCTCACTAATACAGCACTTGAAATTGATTCGCGGCTGTCCTCATCTTCAAGCAGCGATGTTACACTGTCTGCCAGTTTGATGGAGTCTGCCATAATATGAGTGCCAGGAAGAACAGAAATTCGCAATAAGGGCTGCAAACTGCTGTCAGGAAGTCCATGACTTCAGAAAAGATCTTGGCCATGGACATCCTGGAACCAATGTGATTCTATCAATCAAAGTTGGCTTGTTTGTCGTGAGGCATTGTTATGTGTTATCAAAACGTGTGTCATCTAATGGGACTCAAAATCAAAGTACGATCACAAAAATAACTCCTTATTTTATGTTTCCTCCCAGGAAAAGTGATTCTCGCAATTCTATGTGAATTGAAATATTTCTGTCAAAGGTGGCAGAAGTAGTTAGGGTTGGTGGAGCAGGTCTCCTCAGGGCAGGGGGCACCGGACTGCTTGGGCTGGAGGTAGAGGGCTCAGCATCACTTGATTCCACCAGCAAGAGTGAGGCCATCAGGACAGGGGGAGTAATAGAAGCCTTTTGAACTAAGGCCTCATTCATAGCGTTATACCAATGTCAGGAGGCTGCTGCAACATCTCTGCACTCTACTCCTGACCCAGTTGGTGGGTACTTAAGCTCCTGTAAAACATAAAATATTGAAACTCAAGAAAAAAACATTATGTTGCTTTTCAGACTCACTTATTACTGAATGACATAGTTACTAATTTCCAAATGTATCTAAGCAATGAAATGTTCACCACTTATTGACCCACCTAATATGTTTATTGTTCTGGTATACATATAGAGTAATGTTATATTATAGAATTATATTATAGAGCATAACACTCGCCAGTAGCTGCTGAGCTATGTGAACCTCCAAAACAGCATCTCTGCCTAGAAAACCTACCTTGTATTTCTTCCTTAGGTTTTCCCATTTCTAAAGGCCTGGAGGACTGAACCCTTGCCCTTCAGGCCTATCTCTTTCAGCAAAGTGCTGTGACAAATCGAAGGTGATTAAGGATAAAGCTACTAAATATAACTATAAAAAGTAACGTTACATTTATGTTATCCTGAATTACTTACTCAAACCTGTTCTTGGCCGCATTTCACCTTCCTGTTTACAAATATTCAAAGTGGCTACGGCTCTGCATAAATTAGGAGGTCCCCTCCTGAGACCCTGAACTAATACTTACATTTCAGCAACATATGCATGAATTATTGAATACAGTATTTTCAGGAGTACCGGATCAATTTCCGATCAGATGCTAATTGCATGAATTCTATTGAGAACTCAACGACAAAATTGGTATCCTTTTAACCACTTTGCATGAAAGCCAAATCTGGCTATTTATGTGTTATCCTATTTAAGGCTTTATAATTCAAGATTTATGCTTCAAAGAGAGGCAGAAATGGCTTAAATGAAACAAGATGCTTGTAGCAATAGGAATTATAATGTATTTCACTTTATTTTCATAATTTTAGTACAGAATAAGGGCTCCAAACACAAAAAAATCATGAAAATTCAACACTGAAATTATATTTAAAAAAATACTGAGAATTGAAAAATGGCTGGGATTTGAAGCAATACATTTCCTGGATCATGATCTCCCTGACCACAAGTGTACTTCATCAGAGAGTGATATTCAAAATGATCTACTGTTTATGATTTAAATAAGATAGCTATCCAACTGGATCTCCATGACTTCCGAGCCCTCAAAATTGTGCACTGTAAAATCACAAAATAATCATATTTTTAACACATATGAACTTTTGACTCATGAAGTTCAATATGAATTAATGATTTATTTGTGTAATTTAGCATGAGTTTATCAATATAGGCACAGGTGGACATCAATGGTCACCAGCACCAGGTTTTTCTCCTTGGTAAAGTTTTGAATTTTTTCAATTTTTCTGCGGAGCCCCATCAGCCAGTACATGTACTCATTGAAGAAACTGCTTTCTTTTACAGTGAGAATTTTAAACCTGCAACGGGAAGCTTGCTGTTTCTACGTTCAAGCAGCCAAGCAAACACAAGCTTGTATAAACGATTTCCACACCCTTTAAGGAAGTGATATGTCTCACAAACACAGTAATATCAGAAATATACCTTATTTTTACAAAACAGATATTCCATTCCACTATCACAAAAGAACAGGCAATATGCTTCCCTGGATTGATCAGAATCAGTGCAACAAACATAGCAGGGGTATACCAAAAGCTGTCAGCTGTTTGCATTTTAAATGAGCAAAAACTTAGGCATTCTATTTTGTTGAATGCGTTATAAATTCTAAAAACAGATTGCCACATTATTATTAGCAAAGGCTAACAGTTACTCATGTTAACCAATGTGATCATCATGGCTACGATGGTAAGCCAAAAATAAAAAAAAGCCATTAGGTAGCTTGCAATGAGTCATATATACTCCATGCAAAAATAGATCTACGGACATATCACGAAGAAAGACCCTCCATCAATGACTTCGTCCTCCAGAGAATCAATGCTATCAGGCTCAAGGAACCCTCCAGTAATAATGCCACAATGCCGGTTATCT
Organism: Gymnothorax javanicus; assembly: GCA_029692085.1. Classification (NCBI taxonomy): domain Eukaryota; kingdom Metazoa; phylum Chordata; class Actinopteri; order Anguilliformes; family Muraenidae; genus Gymnothorax; species Gymnothorax javanicus. The sequence continues at coordinate 87,733,503 of CM056197.1, forward strand.
CAACCTGTTTGCGATTAAGAATCTGACAATTAACTGGATTAATTTACTAAGCAAATAGGCAAACCGATAAGCTACGTTACCATTAATTATTAAGACATATAGCTTTGCGTCACAGAGGAAGGCTGCAATTTAAGATTGCATGGACGGCAATAACTGAAAATTCTCAAAATTCTATCTTAAAGTACAAACCCCAATTCCAATGAAGTTGGGATGTTGTGTAAAACTTGAATAAAAACAAAATACAATGATTTGCAAATCCTTTTCGACCTATATTCAATTGAGTACACTACAAAGACAAGATATTTAAGAGCCATATTCTGAGAGAGTGGCACTGGTAGTGGAGTTGACATCTCAGAATTGCATGAAATTTGGCAGAATGGTACCCATACATGTGTAATAGGAAATCACAGAGTTTCAGCTCACAATTTTTAACGATATGACTTCAGTGCCACCTAGAAGTGGAAAAGTCAGGTAGCAAATTCAGAATTTTTGAGGAAAAATACCCATTTTTGAATGAATATTGTGCATAACTGCTTTAATGTGCCAAAGAAGTTACGATTGTATCTGATACTGGGATACCCAAATTTTTAAAATGTGAAAGTGTCACGTGGTGATCATGTTGGCTATACGTGCAAAAACAAGAAATCTGTGTACAATGGGAAAAAATATTTTTACAGATTCAGGCTTATTTTAATTTTTAAACAAGACCAGTGCCAAATTCATCTTACCTGTATTGTTTTCAGACCTTAAAGATGAGAAAAATTTTGAGGTATTTAGTTTGGCACTTCTTTGGTTTCTCGACATATTTGCTTCCAAAGATGGGTGTTCCTGTTTGTTCAGTGGCTTAGCATTAATGACCATACACCTGTGAGGATGGGTAGACCATTAATTTGAACCTTCCTTTGGGCTAAACAACGGACACCAGAAACATCTTTGGCACTGTACTCCATCTTGGAGCAGCGGCTTCAGACATTTTGACTAAATCTCCAATTCGCCTGTTTGCAGTGATGTTCAGGGGCCCATAAAAATGTAAACCAAGAAGATAGAGCCTTGAAATTAGCTGAGTCTCCCACCCTTTCAGGATATTTTAACATGCCAAAGGAAGTTTTATGGCACCCTTTGCTAATGTCTGGATATAAGGGGACGAATGTACAAAAATATGTTGGGGGCGCTGTTACCAATATGTCAGATCTGACAAAATCAGACATGTGCCATGGAGAAGTTTCTTGAAATGGAATATGTGTCTTATGTACATTGTGAAAACACTGATTTTGTTTTGACACTATGTTGGTTTAAGTAGTAATGCCAATAGGTGGCGCCCCACCGTACCACCTTATTCAAATCTGGCAAAACCAGGCATGTGCCACAGAGAAATCTCTTGAAATGAAATATGTGCAATGTATACATAGCAAAAACACTGAATGTGCTTTGGCAGATAATAATCTGGATGGTCCTTTTCCTCTTTCGCCCAGAGGACACGACGTCCATGATTTCCAAAAACAATCTGAAATGTGGACTCATCAGACCACAGCTCACTTTTCCACTTTGCATCAGCCCACCTCAGATGCGCTCAGGCCCACAGAAGCCGGCGGCGTTTCTGGGTGTTGTTGATATATGGCTTTCGCTTTGCATGGTGGAGTTTTAACTTGCGCTTGTAGATGTAGCGACGAACTGTGTTAACTGACAATGGTTTTCCGAAGTGTTCCTGAGCCCACATGGTAATATCCTTTACAGAATGATGTTGGTTTTGAATGCAGTGCCGCCTGAGGGACCAACGGTCACAGGCATTCAGTGTTGGTTTTCGGCCTTTCCACTTACGTGTAAAGATTTCTCTGGATTCTCTGAATCTTTTGATGGTATTATGGACTATAGATGATGAAATCCCCAAATTCCTTGCAATTACACGTTGAGAAACGTTGTTCTTAAACGGTTGAACTATTTGCTCACACAGTTGTTCACTAAGTAGTGAACCTCGCCCCATCCTTACTTGTGAACGACTGAGCCTTTCGGGGATGCTTCTTATCTGCCTAATAATGACACTCACCTGCTTCCAATTAACCTGTTCACCTGTGGAATGTTCCAAACAGGTGTTTTTTAAGCATTCCTCAACTTTCCCAGTCTTTTGTTGCCTGAATATTAAAAAAAAACTATAAAGTTTATCAGATTGAACATTAAATATCTTGCCTTTGTAGTGTACTCAATTGAATATTGGTCAAAAAGGATTTGCAAATCATTGTTTTCTGTTTCAATCACGTTTTACACAACGCAATGTCTACAGATACGGCAGTTTTTATTGGTATGGCAGTCGATTTGAAGGGATTAGGATAAGGATTAGGGATTATGGTTAGGGATTAGGGTTAGGTTAGGGGTCAGGATTAGGATTAGGGTTAGGGTCAGGGTTAGGTTAGGGCAGGGTTTGAAATGGGGACTGCTGTACCTCTTTACATTGAAAATGCATTGAAAAACTGCCGTACCTGTAGCAACTGCCTTTAAACAACGTCCCAACTTCATTGGAATTGGGGTTTCTATTTTACTTGGCTAGTTGAAGAATTAAAATCCCCAAAAGTTGTTGTATTGACAGGATGCACCACGAGGAAGTAGAAGAATTTTTTTTTTTTTTTTTTTTTTTTTTTCATAAGATTTGAAAGTACAAAACCACGCCGTGGATCAGAGAGAACTAGAGCAGCCTACCAAAGCTTGTGTAGCTGGGAGTTATTACTGGTTTCCGTCTCTTCCTTTTGGTAGCTATACTCAAGTCTGTCAAAGTTGACTCAAGCAAGCTTCGCGAAACTGAGACTTTTGTTGGGTACCAGGTGGTTGCTCCAATTTTCCAGAAACATGGTGAATTTGCATTTTGTGCAAAAAAAAAATTTGCACGCATGTACAACATCTTTCTACCCCTCCAATTCGTTTTTACAGGCTCAAAATATTGATGACTTTTATTTGCTTCCATACGAATCCAGCTAAGGTTGACAACACTGAAATGTAGCATGAAGCCTCGGTATGACCACACAGCTACAATCTGATTTTTTTTCCTGCGAAAACATACAGCTGCTTTCACTCCGCCTCAACTAGGCTTTCCTGGTTTTCTCGGTTTTTTTTTTTTCCCCGATGGGAGGGTGCTTACAATTCTTTCGTCATCGCGTTATGAGACGGAGGTTACGTTAACCTACTTGTCGGAGGTCTGTGCATCTTGGTCTTATACAGTCTATGCTTGTACACACAGAGCAAATAGAGCACGTTGTTGCACGTATTGCCAGGTGGAGAAAATCTCGCCGAAAAACCGATATGTGACGCTGTAAAAGTACATTTCACCATGCGGACGCGGTGCTAGGGATTTGGAACACTGACAGTTCGTCGACCGAACATCATTTTGGGCGAAAGGAAGATTGTCGCCGCACCGATTCCCCCTCGACCACTCAGGTGCCCAAAACAGGATGGAATTCAAGCAGATGGTTGACACGGCCGAGAAATGGTGCTCCGGCAACCCGTTTGATTTAATCTTTGCGGAAGAGATTGACGAGAGACGATTGGATTTCTATGCTGAGCCAGGAATCTCATTCTACGTCTTGTGTCCGGATAATATGAATGGCGGTTCTGATAATTTCGTAAGTAACGCTACGATAAACCTGTAGAAATAAGTCGTTGTAGCTTGAGGGTTTGCGATGAGGCGTTGACGTCTCAGCAAGGGTTCTTGGTCTAAAGGATCCAATAAGATGTGCGAGTGGATCGTTTTGCTTTATGGCGAATGCAATGATGTCATGCATTAGGTAGCTGCAGTTTGGTGCACTTATATCGCACGCAGCTACCTAACGATACGGGTGTCAGGCGATTGTGACCATTATTGTGTCATTTAAATTGCATATTTATGTATGTTAATGTTTATTTTTAAATTTGTCTCACGGAGTTCTTAGTGTAAATATATTCTGCACGCATGCTGAGGGCGGAGAGGGCGTGGGTGCTGTGGTGCCGTAGCTATCCATTTTCAGACTCGTTGGTCTCCCGAGATATAATGCATTGTATCTGCAGGAAAACCTGTGAGCCAGTGCAATCGCCGCAGTTTTCAGTTGCATAATATACAGAAAGAGGCGTAAAATACTTGACATTTAACAATTTGGTGTAATTTTAACGCGCATTGTGATACCTGAGGTGTTTAGTTCGACAGTGAGTGCGAACTTTTGGACTTTTTGTAGGAATGAGGTGATTGACGTTCCTGCTGTAGCCATGTAATTATGGTTTACAAATAATTTATGGAACTACTTTTAGTGGGTATATACACAGAACCATTGTATTTATCATTAAAAGTTTGAGAGTGATTTGAGATTTGTCGCTGTGACAACATTATTTTCTATCTATTCGTTCAAAGTCGGTCTGTTAAATTTTATGAAGTATCACGCAGTTTTGTTTTGATGCTCAAATTTAAATGCAAAAACAAAGTTAATCTTCTCGGTGGGATGGCTAATTCCTCCATTCTTTACATCTATAAAAAGTTCATAGCCGAACAAACCGTTTTTAAGTGTTATGTTATACTGTTGATGTGTTCATAAGATTTTTTTTACTTATCCCGTTAATAAAGGAGCTGGCACACATGAACACAATGTCTCTGCCCCACCCAACAATTGCATGATTACGATGTGCTACCACAGATGAGGGAAAACAGAATGATACGCCATGGACAGGAAACATAGAGGATGACGGCGCAGTGAAGCCCAACAGCCACAAAACCCAATTGAGGGAAGCAGGCTATAAAGCAAATGGCTGTGAGTTTCTAATAGTGAAGTGATTCTCACTCGGAGGAGTGAAAGATTGGGTGTATTGAAATGTAGAGTTCAGCATCCCTACATTTGGTAAGCAGGAGGAAGGATTCAGGAATCCCTGGCTGCTACTGTAAAATATATAAGGTGAGGCTTCTCGGCTCTCATGAATCAGCCCCACTGATATATTGCTACAGACACAGCGATTATGATTTCACCACATACTTGGGAAGTCACTGTATTTTCCTTTCCATGTGTTATTAGCTTCAGAATTGTTGCACTGTTGTTGATGAGGCTCACCTGGAGCACTGTTTTGGGGACACAATGCAGAGTGCCTCTAATATACAATGAGCACCATAGTTCATGAATACATAAATGTATCACTCTTCTGTGAATTTTGGTGCTCACTGTATGTGCAGCGTCTAACTGCTGAACCTCAGCACATCTGATATATGCACTTGTCCCGAGCATCACAGATGAAATATGGCACCGTCCTAATGATTTGTCATTTTGTACTTGTGCATGTGGAGTGGAATATGGTGCAGATCCCTTGCTGAGTGGCTCTGTGACAATTGTGGGGGTGCAAGGGTGTTGCTCCCTGACTAGGCCGCAGCAAGGATGTCCTACAGCGATGCACTGGGCGAATGTTTAGTCTGGCACCCGCACTCGCAACCTACATTCTCCTGCACCACTCATCCCAAGGGCAGAAACCATCACACAAAAATAACTCTGTGCAGCAGCCAGGTCTCAGGATTGTGTGCGTAGGAAGGGGGTGGTGTTGAAGACATGGTCCTGTAGCAAAAACCAGGTTAATACTTAGAAGAGCCAGTCAGCATGTCGTCCCACAAACACCTGGCCTGGTCTCCACCCTCTGTCCAACAAGAGGATACTTATAACAGGCTGCAGTGATGGTAGTATATAACATTGCAATGGTGGGGTGAGTTGTGATGGGTTTGGTGCCATAAGATGTGGAATCAGTGGTAAATGCGTGTTTAGTCCTTTTTTACATCTTAATTTTGAGCTAGAATGTCTAGGCAACGATTTTGGGGGGTGGGGGAGTGCACAGAATGAGCCTGTGTTCAGCTTGGAACAGTGTAACTGCAGTTCTGCCCTTACTGTTGCACAAAGTGTTTGCTAAGATGCGTTGCTGATCTGTGTTCCTACCTGGTGTTTTTGTCTTGGCATTGGGAAGAATCCGAGGGACAACTGCAGATGAGTGAGAAAACTTGATTGCAGCCAACAAGAATCAGGCCTCACCGTCCGTTTTTAGAAGAACAGATGCCCAGAAATAAGAAGGAATACATCTTTTCTGCTTATACCAGCAAGACTATTGTGTCAACCTGTCTTATACACCCACAGTATTACCGTCTCCTAAAAAAAAAATCTGTGCTGTGCTGTCATAGTGTTGCACTCAGCAAGAAGTACAGTCCAACTAATCCAAAATGAAATGTTCGTTTAAGCTTCTCTGAAGGTTTTCATTGTCCCAAGTCACAGACTATACTTATCTATTGCTGTCATTGCAGAAGAGTTGAGCTCCGCAGTTTTGCGTTCAGCATAGTATATATGAGTCCAGTTCACCGATGACAATGAAACAGACTATAGAATCCTACACATGTACCATAATTGCAGCACATGCATTTCAGTGGGCCATAAAATGATGCTCAAGCTTGTGCGATTTGCACTCGCTGTTTCAGAAGGGCTGAATCGTAATTCTGCTTTCCTGTGTCTTTGCTTTCTTTTGATTAGTGCAGTGTATACGCGTAGCTGAAAGCATTATTAGTCTGCTCTACAGTTCACTGTCTCTGTTGGTGTCTGTGAAGCTAGTATTGTCTCCCACCAAGCTTTTATGAGGCTATTATCTCCCCCAGTGCTCTTTTGTGTTACCCTTATAGGTCATTGAATTGCATTATGCAGTTTCTGTGTACTGATGAAAAATGGGGTGATTTCTCTGTTTGTGATACCAGTCGCTTCTATTCAGAGAACAGGCTTGGCAGACATTGCACCATAATGTAAACCTTACTGTACATCCATGTGAAATTGCATTGGGCTCAAGAGATGGCTGTATTAGTTGAGAGCGGCTGACTCATGAGGATGTTCGAGCTGGAAAATGTGCTGAGCTGCCATATGCTGTCAGCCAGTGACTAGTGTGACCAAACAAAAGGTCTTCCTTTCATTGGAATGACAATATTATTGGTTCAAGCACAAAAGGCTACAGTTTCGCTCCACCCACTCTCAGGCTTATTGAGCTTTGCTGCCATATCACAACCATTTAGCTTTTTACCCAGTCTCTCATTCCATCAAGCAACCCAAGTGTGTCCCACCATTGCTGACACTAGATGGCGCTATTGTTTTTAATATCACGCACCTTCAAGGAATGTTCTCACACTTCTTCAGGTCCAACTCAGGATTTTATGACATTTCTGAGATATTGAATGTTGCTGGAGCTTTGTATGTTTAGAAACCATCCTGACATTATAAAAGCTGACCAGCACAGGTGCCCCTCATCAGAGAGTCAAACAGTTTGTGTTCATTTTGGCTCCATACGCCATCACACTGGATTTGAAGTAAAACGATGAGGATGTTGACTTTAATATCAGCTTTTAATATCAGAGTTTTATCAAGTTATAGAATAAACTGTGTGGGAGTTACAACCATGGTAATTCCTTTAATATGTAGCCCCTCCAGTATGAGGGCGCAAAGGTATCCGGACAAATGAACTTAACCGAACATTTAAATTGTCATTTTTAATACTTGGTTAAAAATCCTTTGCAGTCGGTGACTGCTGGAAGACTGGTACCCGTAGATGTCAAACACTGGATTTCTTCTGTGGTAATACTCTGTAGCTGTGTTCAGTTCCCACTGGTTCATGGGGCATTTTGCCTTTGCTTGTGCCTTCAGCACACAAAATTCTTGCTCAGTTAGATTCAGGTCAGGTGATTGACTTGGCCATTGTACAACATCCCACTTTATTTACTTACAAAAAGCCTGGGGTTGCTCTCTCAGTATGCTTTTGGCCGGATTGTCAGGCTCATTTGACGATTTTTTCGCAACCTTCCCCTTTTTGAGTCTTAGGAATGGTTTACTACTTGTAATGAACCCACTGTATTTATTTTCGTGAAGTCTAATGATTGTTGACAATGACACTTACGCTCCTTTTGCCTGTAGAGTGTTACTGATCTTGCAAACTGTTGTTAAGGGATTTTTTCCATCACTAGGGATGGTGAATGAATGCATATTTCATTTATGTAGCGTCTTCTCGTAGATACTCAAAACAGTTTTCAGTAATATTGGGTACAGGATGATGCAACGACAGCTGTTTTGCACCAGAACACTCCCCACACGCCAGTTGAGAGAGGGAGAGGACAATTTGCATAGCCAGTTAAATCAGGGGATGATTGGCTGGCAGGTTTGGACCAGGACGCTGGGGGAACCCAAACCCTTGTCAAGGAGTGTCATGGGATTTTAAATGATCACAGTGAGTGTGGTCTTGATTTATTGTCTCACAGAGCGCAGTGTCCCCATCACTGCACTGGGATTCTTTCACCCAAGGGAGGTCCACCAACACCACTTCCTGCAGCAACTTGATATTTTCAGGTGGTCTCCCATCCAAGTACTAACCAAGCCCACACCTGCTTAGCTTCAAAAACATGGCTGGAATAGATCAAAGAGTGATATGGCTGTTGGTGAAAATTCTTCCATTTGGTCCTCCAGTTATTTGAAGCCATCTGGCCCATCAGGTGTTATTGAGCTTACAAGTGTGGTTTTTTTCTTTTTAAGAGTTTAGCAAATAATTGAGTAGGCCACATAGGGCCACAACCAATGCCTTGCCTATCTCTCAGATAGGGTTGTTTTGAATTTTCATTTTAATGATGTTTTACATCATTTGATTTCATATTGTGAGTTAACTGTGGCAGATTTCAAATGCAAATGCCATATTTCAAAAATGGCAATAACTTTGTCTATGTCAAGACTTCATCTTTTTTGTGTTTTATGTTAGCTGCACTTACATAAGACTAAAGAATAATACTGCCCAACCATGACAAAAGGAAGCAAGTAACATAGATCTCTATGTAACTTGCTTCCTTTTGCCAAAGTTGGGCTGAATAGTTGGGGTTGACTCCGGTGTGCATTTCTGTTGACTGTGATATTTCAGGGGTAACTGTGGTGCTTTTGCTTGTCCATCTACATTCATATACTGAAATAAATCCAACTCTACCTCATGACACTGTTTTGGTTTGGGCTGTTATCACTAATGTGCATTACAATAGCCCTTTGTCAGTTATTAGTGATATATCCTGTCAAATCATCTTGAGAATGAGTGAGTTCCTGGCTAACTGAAAGAAAGATAAAAAAAAAAAAGCAACAGAAAAAAGGGTCAGTTCATATGAGCTCACTCGTGATTGATTAGCTTTGGTCAAACTTTGCACTGTTTGAAGGATGAAGGTCTACACTAATAAAATAAACCTGCAATTCCTGAAATAATCAGTCTATGTTTAAGTAATGTAACCCAATTCCAGTTTTTGTGATGTAAGTGAACTACCAGTGTGAGAATGGAACTGGGGAGCGTAATGGTATAAGGGACCCTCTAGTATTTGAGCAGAAGGGAGTGTCTGTCATGCGCGTTGTGTGGTGTTTGTTCCCCTCAGCACGTGTGGAGTGAGAGTGAAGACTGCCTGCCATTCCTGCAGCTGGCCCAGGACTACATCTCCTCCTGTGGGAAAAAAACTCTTTTGGAGATCCTGGAAAAGGTCTTTCGATCTTTTAGGCCTGTGAGTACATAATGCAACCCCTCCCCCACCTGCTGCCCCCAGCTTCCTTTTATCTCTGGCTACACCCTTAAAGGCAGGGATCATCAACTAACAGCCCTGGAGACCCAAAAAATGTTGTATTTCCACACTCTTTTTACCTGCATGGGAGTTTGGTGTTAAGACAGTCTGTCTAAACAGAAGCGCTAATTGTTCAGTTAATTACCTGAGAGAAAAGAAAATCAAGGCTGGATTTAGATGCGAGTGCTAGATTTGGAGATCCCATATCTAAGGACTGTGTATTTATGAATGAGCCTTTGTGTACAAGATATAAATAAGTTGTATTACACTTAGCTTCCAGGCAGAAGCAGAGACTGACACATCTAATGGAGGTGCGATCAATACTCCAGGGTTTAGTTTTTCAACACTTAAAAATTTGAGTTGGGCATGTTGATATGGTGCTATTATCAAAAACTAAAACTTAGCTGAGGACTAACACCTCAAGAATCTCTCATAAGATTCAAGTTGAGATATTGAGGATCTCTAATGAGTGAACCCGAGATATCTCATTTATGAAACAAGATTAGTAATCAAAAGGCTCGGAATAAATTAAAATTACTACTCAACTGTCATAGATATGATATCATGGGCTCACGAATTTCAGATCCTATTTATCCCATAAATGTAAGAGTCGTTTTATTCGAAAAATGGAAGAATAAAATCAGTTCGTCCGAAGTGTCAAACAGCTAGCGCGCATTAATAACACAACTTAAAGGTCACTGTAAAGCGTCCAGAGGAATAATCACCATACAGGAAGGTTGTATTAGAAGAAATAACACAGTCAAAATTTTGCACCAGTTTTAATATTATGCAGTAAAAATGACATGAGAATATTGTGTCAATAAGTATCAGTGCGGTAAAACACTTCTAGTGAGACAAGTCACACAGTAACATTTTTATTTTTTAACAGTGGAAACTCGTTGCAATGACGTAGTGCACCATGGCCTGTTATGCTTACTTGCAACGTTTTACATGAAGGCAAATGCCAACCTGTGCTACATGTAGCCTATATGTAGTAATATGAAATAAAGACAAACAACAAGGTACGGAATCACGGAACAGAATTTACATCTCCTGCGACGATTCAGAGGAGGATTCAATCATGCAGATACGGCTTCATTCGGGAGGCACAGCTACGCTGCTGATATTATTAAGTCCACCGTAGACGTTGCCAGGGCAGCTATACTGGAACTTGGCAGACGACATCGGGAGTTGAAAAGAAAGTAATCCGGTAACAGTCGGAGCGTTTCATTGGTTTATGTTTGCTAATGAACGGAATCTGACCAATTGCAACTCGAGGAAGCTGTATTACACGAGTATGGTACCAAACATGTCTCATGGGTTGTATCGTACTGAAGTTTTAATCATTTATGGGATAAAAGAGAGTATCTTGGGAAATCTGTTCACCATACATGAGGGATAATGAAGGTAAAACGTGATTCTTGGGCAGGTCTTAACTGTTGTCCTTCCTCCCCAGCTCCTGGGTCTTCCTGACATTGACGATGACACGTTTGAGGAATACCATGCAGACATGGAGGAGCCTGAGGCCGACCACCAGCAGATGGGTGTCAGCCAACAATAACGCCTTTCAGAAGGGGCCCAGGGAGAGCGGGAACGTCCACTGCCCTGCACCTATTCCCTGTTATACCCATGCACATAGGCACATTCTCTCTTACACACACACACACACACATACATACACACACACACACACTCACACACTCATGCTCTCACACAGGACGGCCATCTGAAACACATTACCCTTTAACTTCTCAACAGCTAAGCTTTCCAAAGTACAGTGCTTTCAGTAGGCTTCTTAATACCGATGCCCATCTTTCCACAAAATACTGGATGGAAAGAATAGGGTGGTTGCTGGGATATTATCAGAGGAACAGTTCATGCAGTATATCCTCAGCTATACACTCGTATAGAATGCACATACAAGTCCTGCTAAAGAACAGTTTACCAATTTATCTGACATGGTTTTTCCTAAAAGCTTGAATGTAGTGTTGTGAATGCAGAAACTGATCAGTGCTCACCTTGAAGCTGAAATGTTATTCGGTTTGCCTTTCTTATTTTGTTTTAGAGGAAGCAATTGACCAACACCAATGGGAGAGAACAGTGGCAATGATTGACCTGACTTAACTAGGTAAAAGGCTGCTACATCCCAACATGTCATCATGTAATCTTATTTCTACTTAAGAGCGAGTTTAGTGAGAATCTGTACTGGGTTGGACGTTTCTCTGTCCATTAAAAGGTTGTAATGGACAGATGGAGTATGTCTGAGGGATGAAATTAATGCATATGTCTATGTGCGTGTGGATTTAAGGACACGTGCATAGCAGTAAATCCCCGATTGTTGAAGAGAATCAAAGCGGCCCGTTCGATTTGGTGTCATGGGGAAAATCCTTTCATTGTCTAAGTTGAGATACTTGCATGAGATGGTTGACGTGCGCTGTTCTAGAGAGCCTCTTTTAATGGAATTTCTTTAGGCTTCAAGATTCGCAGAGCACTTAGAAGTTAATGGTTTGCATAATTGAGAAGGTATATAATAGTGTGTGATTACAGCCTAGTATCACAGGCTCCGCTTGACTTTACCTCCTGCGATGAATCAGAAATAAAAATAGCATCGATACCGTAGGTTTCTTCTATAAAGGAGATATCGGAGCATTGGAAAGGGAGAGGGATAATCTGTGTCATTCGCTGTCATGATGAGACACCCTGTTGGGTGAGGTGTGGCAGGCACTTTGTGCCAGGAGTCTCAGCACCTCACTTCTCATGAAGACTCTTGTATATAATCACATACTTAGAGCTCTTAGATTAGAAGGAGTGGTGAAGGGGAGTCAATATGAGAGAGGCAGAAAAACCTATGGGTTGTACTCAGATAGCTGGATAAGAAGCTGCACTTTCACACTCGATGTTCTTAGTCTGCTGCTGTACCACTGAGAAAGGTATATTAATTTAATAATTTCTGTATGCAGTTAGTAGTAAGATTCCCAAATTGAAGGCAACTGCCCAGCAAAGCAATCAAATAATGCCATTATTGTAGACCCTATCTATGTCTGGTCCACAGTTGGTGACTTTTGTTTAGAAAGGTCACTATGCCGTTTATTTATTAAATTTTTTTTTTGTTTTATAATTATTGCATTTAGTTTTTGTCAGCTTTGAAGCTTTTCAATGCAGTCTTAGGCAGGGAGAGATGCCGATCAAATGTGTGCATTCTTATGGCAATTTCCGCTTTACAGTCTGGAGTAATGATGAGGTTGAACTGATGAATACCAGGAACAGCTCTCTACATGAGCTGTTCTGAAGACCGTAGGGTGTTTTAAGCAGTGTATGCCAAAGAAATGTAGCCAGCAGTGTCCAGCTGCTTCAGTGGCTTAGCTCATGATGTAGCCTAGACTGTCTCAGCTGAAGTTGGTATCACCAAATAATATCTCCTGTTTGGGTGTAATGAAAATGCCTGGAATGCAAGGGCCTTTTCTGCAGTATCTTACTGAAAGAAAAATGTAATGGCAAAAGAAGGTTTCTGTGGATGTTGTTCGACTGCTCAGTATCATTCCCTTTGTGTGGCTGGGCGAGTGCTGGAGTGGTAGAACATAGGATGGAGGTTGTATTTATAAAGAGGTGTGTGGAGTTTCTATCCCCCGCCGGGCGAAAGCCCAGAAGGGGGATTATGTTGTGGTGCAGTCTGTCCATAATGGAAGATACTTGGCTTGTGAAATCAACTCCTCCCACAGTTTTCATAGGAAATTCCTCAAACTTAGGGCATATGCTGCAGATATACTGATGATATGCGTGTCTCAGTCGCGACTCCGGCGGGGTTGTGTTCTCAGACCTCCCTTGTTTATATTCATGATGGTCATCTAATGTGGACTGGCATCGATAAATATTTTGACAGTGACAGAACTTTCATTGTTTTAGCTTTGTAAGCCACCACAATGGATTAGAAAAGAAAGCATGAGGGTGTGCTTAAAGTGCTGACTTTCTGCTTCAATTTTAGGGTTTTGTCAAAAATATTGCCTGAACAATGTATGAGCTGTCCATAGGACATTGTTCCTGAATTATACATTATCTTATATAAAATTATCTTTTTGAATGATATTGGCAAATTTCTTGTATTTTAGCCTTAGCAATGGTTTATGTCTTACCAATGGTTTGCATCAGGTCAGTGTTTTTGCAGCCTGCAAGGCCCACTGGTTTAATTGCCCTCCCCTGTGGTTGATCAGTGGACTGCTGTGAAGGGAGAAGTTTGGCCTGTGACCTGCCATTGTCCTCCCCCCTTTTTTATGATGGCATATTTGTGTATGGGAAGAGAGCAAATAACCCGCACCTCGGACTTTCTGAAGTGGCCAAAATGGCAACAGCAACACTAAGTCCCCAACTGTGACATTATTTTATGTCACCTGTTGAGGCTAATCCTGGCGCTCCTAGTTACAGAGCCTCCTGTTGGAAACAGTCATACAGTGAATACTAATAACCTGGTCCATGTCAGCCTTGCTACCTCACCTTATGCCTCTTTGGCTTGTCCTATTCTACCTCCATCTCCCAAATCCATAATGTTTGAATTGCTGAACATTAGATTTTGCAAAAAAAAAAAAAAAAACCAACAAATTTCTGCAATGATTTCATGGTGGCAAAGCAATTAGATCTTTCTGTTTATGCTCACTGAGATCTGGATGCATCCAGGTGACTGTGTTACACTGAATTAATCATGTTCCACTAGTTTTATTCATTGCCAGCAGATTAGAATTTCAGGTAGTGGCAGTGGACTGGCTGTGATTCACAGAGAGATGTATAAGTTTCCCCCTTATTCACTTGGAAACTTCTCATTTGAATCTCTTGGTTTTATGATAAATGGGAAGTTCCCCCTATTTTGTGTTGAAATCTGCAAACCCCCAAAATTGAACTCTTATTTTATTCAGGAATTCTCTGATCTTTTGACTTTTATGATGCCTTGCTTTGATAGTCTTGATTTTAGGAAGTTTTAACTTACATGCATGTGGCCCCTCAGTTCCTCTTTTACTGTGGATTTTATTGACTCTGTGAATTCTGTTAATCTTTTTCAGTCAGTTAACGGTTGGATTCACTTAAAGGTGCACATCCTGGACATTGTTCTGTCCTCTCGTTTTATGCATGACGATGTTGATCTCTGTGAGATTAGTTTGTGTGTCTGATCACCGAGCAATTATTTTCACCCGTTTTGCCTCCTGCTCCCACAGTGGCCAATTACCACTCTGCTGTCAGATTTCATAAGGCCTTCACCACTACATCTCCAAATGGCCAATACCAAAAAAAAAAAATCTGATTTGTGTTCAGGAGAATTACCTAACAACTTCAACAAGACATGTAAAGCAGTACTTGACTCCATGGCACCTGTATCAGTCCCAAAAGTCAAATCAATTCACTGCAGGCCTTGGCTCAATATCAGTGCCAGAGAAATAAAGAAAAAAATGCAGACAAGCTGAATGGAAACCAAGAAAGACCGATTAGTGGTATCAAATCAAATTATGAAAGAACTCATGCCTTACACTGGGGTTCAGTATTATTGGGACGCCCGTATCTTATCCTGTGGTAACTAAGACTTGTTGCTTCAAGATTTTATTCTGCGAATGTGGGAAATAAAATGCTAATAGTATTTGTATAGAAAGAAAATTGTGAGAAATGTAATCTATGTTGTATTGTATGATCCGTTGCTCTCTGTTTATGTGCTATGTGTTAAGTTAGGTGGATTAGTTTTTGCCATATTCTGAACATTATGACACAAGTACCTAAAATGGGATTTTATTCAAATTTCCAGGGAACATTTCGATTTCATGAGCAGCAGACGTCATCATACATGCAATCTCTCTCAAGGTGCTCTAGTTAACATGATTTTGCAGTCTCATTCAGAAATTTCGCTGGTTTAAATGGTTTGTTAGCATGGTATAAGATAGGGATGTCCCAATAATATTAAACCCCACTGTAACTATCAAAAATCAGTGAAAGAAACCAGGCCCCCCAACATCATAACAACAGACATAACCTCAGAATTCTTTTCTAGACCATCTGTAATTAATCCTCCTAGCCAACAAACTGAAGCCACCCCCATATGCTATGATTCATTTCTATCCTTCTTTACATACCATAATTAATGAATTATAATTTCAAATTGGTAATGGAACAGGTGACCCCTCTTCTTCTCCACATTGCAACTCCTCTGCTTTGCTCAGAAAGTTTGACGTCGTTTCATTGTACACTTTACTGGACACAATGGCCAAATTGCAGCCGTCTTCAAGTCCTTCAGACCTTATGCCTGCCAGATTTCTCAATGAGGTTTTTAATAGTGTTGGTTCCACTATTTTGTCTACTGTAATTGGGTCTGTATGCACTGGCTGTGTTCCCTCCTGCCTTTAGCACGCAGTAGTGTACCCACTGCTAAGGAAACCTAACCTCGACCCTACCAATTAAAAAAAAAAAGACCCATTTCTAAATTATCATTTTTATCAAACATGTCAGAGTAGAACGTCCACTTAGTTGATTTCTTTCATGAATAATTCTGATATTTTTGACAAATTTCAATCAGGTTTTTGTACTCATCATAGCACCAGAACTGCTGTCATGAAAGGGTCAGACAATCTTTCACTCACAGCTAATGCTGATGATCATTTGATTTTAATTTTTCTTGTTTTGAGCTCAGCATTTGACACTGTAGATCACTCTGTCCTGTTGGATTGCCTTGAAAAGTGGGTAGGCATCAGGGGCACTGCCCTAGATTTGTTTAAATATTATTCATCAAACCGATCAGTTATTTATCAAACAGAGATGCAGACATGGGAAAATCCTCTGACCTGTGGTGTTCCCCCTGGGCTCCATCCTTAGCCATTTATTGTTTTGCATGCATAGGCTGCTACTTGGACAAATACAGCTCATAAACACAAAATCCAGTCTCACTGTTATGCAGACAACACACAAATCTATGTTTCACCAAAAACCAGTGAAAAAAGCCATTTTAATTTTTATTGTCTGGCAGAAATGAAGGGCTGGATGTCCCAAAATCTGCTCCAGCAACAGTTAAACAAATCAGAAATAATTATTTTTGCTCCCCCAAAATTGATCTCTGTTTAAAAAAAAAGAAAACATCTCGGATCCCTGTCTGCAAATATCAAATCTGCGGCCAGAAACCTAGGTGTAATATTTTACAGTGACCTTTCATTTGAAAAGCAATTACAAACATTGTTCAATCTTGTTTTATCAATTAAGGATAATCTCATGAATCTGGCCTTTTCTCTATTGGTCTGATCTCGAGAAGGTCATTTCTGCCTTTATTTCATCTGCATTTGATTACTGCAATTCAGGCTCGTGCACAGGATTCTAGAAGGGCTGGTGCCCACATTCATAAAAAGGGCACCTTGCCTGCGCACGGCCGCATGTATTTTCTTTACTTGATTTGAAGAATTTGTTGGCTACTTGTCTACAAGTAGGCTATAATGATTAATATATGTACAACTGTGGTTGAACACACCCACACGACAATGTCAGTGACCCTCCACCCATGTTAACCAGGCATTACTTCACTCTCCCTTCCAGAATCTCAGTACCATTCACAGAGAGACACATCTTGCCTTCATGACTGCCTCTCTTGCCTCCACATTTTTTCTCTTACTGCCTCTACAAGGCATAAATGATTCAGCAATAACATATACAGTGGGGTGCAAAAATTTGGGCACCCCTGGTTTAAATGTCTGTTACAGTTAATCTCCAAGTGATTGAAAGCAAACCTGAACACTAAATGCTACAAAGTTAAACATGACACCTTTCTGCAAATTTAAAAGCAACGTTTCTCTTTATTAGAATTTTTCTGAGTTTTTAAATGGTAAGAAAGGAAAAAGGGCCCTGTGCAAAAGTTCGGGAACCCTTTTGGATTATTTTTTGTTATCTTTTAAGAAGATGATTACTAAGGCCCAGACCCAGGTTATTTACTCGTTAGGGCCTCAGTGAGTCAGGTGAATATAATTCCAGGGTTGAACTATATATTCTGAAGTAACTCTATGCCTTCTAAAGTATCCGACTGTGGTGGCTGTTGTGTCTGGTGTTAAAAACCATGTGTTCACCTAAACAGCTGTCCAAGGATGCCAAAATCAAGATAGTCACTTCCACCAACAAGAGAAGGGCTACAAAAAAACTCTCGCAATGTTTCAAACTACCCATTTCTACTGTCAGAAACATCGTAAGAAAATGGAAAATAAATGGAACAATTGAAGTCAAGGCAAGATCTGGAAGACCAAGAAAAATTTCAGATAGAATGGCCCGAGATCTGGTGAGAAATGCTCAGAATAACCCACACATCACTGCAAAAGAGCTGTGAAAAAGAGTAGCAGACACAGATCTAGTTGTTCACAGGACTACAATACAGCGAACCTTAAACAACAAAGACCTACATGGCAGAGTTGCAAGAAAGAAGCCTTTCCTACGACCTCAACACAAAATTAAGCATCTGAAGTATGCAAAAGAAAACCTTGAGAAACCTCAAGCTTATTGGAACAATGTGCTTTGGACTGACAAAACCAAAATTGAACTTTTTCAACTAAGGTATGATTGGAGAAAAATGGGTGGAGGATTTATAGAAAAGAACATGTTGTCAACAGTAAAACGTGGAGATGGATCCATTATGCTTTGGGGTTGTGTAGCAGCTGGGGGCGCAGGCAAGATTGTGCGGGTGGAGGGAAGAATGGATTCCACCAAATACCAAGGCATTCTAGAGGCTAATGTTCAAAGCTCAGTCCAGGAATTGAAGTTGACGAGACGTTGGGTATTCCAGCAAGACAATGACCCAAAGCGTACCTCAAAATCCACCATGAAGTACCTATAAGGAAGACGGATGAAGGTTTTGGAATGGCCATCACAGTCTCCAGACTTGAATATTATTGACAATCTGTGGAGAGACCTCAAACATGCCTTGCATGCAAGAAGGCTGAAGAATATTTCTGCGCTAGAGGTGTTCTGTCAGGAAGAATGGGGAAAAATTCCTAAGACAAGAATTGAAAGACTCTCAGCTGGCCACAGGAAGCGTTTGCACGCTGTTATAGCTGCCCGAGGAGGAGTTACAAAGTACTAGCTGACAGGGTTCCCAAACTTTTGCACAAGGTCTTTTTCCTTGTTCTATTATTTTGAAACTTTAAAGTTAAAAATAAAAATTATTCTTGCTTTAAAATGTGATGAAATGTGTCATGTTTAAGTTTGTGGCATTAAGTGTTCAGGTTTGCTTTCAATCACTTGGAGATTAATTGTAGCAGACATTTAAACCAGGGGTACCCAAATTTTTGCACCACACTGTAAGAACATGCTGATATTGTATGGCTAATATACAAACTATATGCCAACTAATTCACATATCATATCATGCTGCCAAGCTTGGGAAGACCATCCGTGATCATAGAAAAGTCACACATAAGTTTTAGATAGAATGTGTTAGAAACTGCTGTATTTTTATTGACTCAAGAGTGGAAGTCCAGCTGTTCAATTAACATTCCTCCAAATTAGTTAAAAAAAAAAAAATAAAGGTCTTGAACTAGGAGGGACGTAAAGTTACGGCCTCAAAGGCTCGTGCCCATTGGTATCTATCCTGATTTTAGTGTGCCTCGAATTAAACAATGATTAGGGTGCTGGAGGGCATGAAAGGGGCTCTTACAAGCTACGGACAAAAAGGACACTTTTATCTATGAAGGCAAAAGGGCTGGTGCTGAAGCACCAGTAGAGCCCTATGTGTGCACAACCCTACTGCAATTCACTGTATTCAGGGTTAAGCCAATAAATTATCTCACACCTTCAGGTCGTAAAAGATGGAACTGCTCTGCTCAGCCCTGTTTTAGCCTCTCTTCATTGGTCACCATTAAGTTTTAGAATTGATTGTAAGATTTTACTCATTTAAAGCATGTCGTGGATCAGCTCCTAGCTATATTGCTGAATTTCTGCTCCTCAATCAGTCAGTGCTGTCTGGGATCCTGGGGCAGGGC
The DNA here is from genome assembly GCA_029692085.1 of Gymnothorax javanicus. NCBI lineage: Eukaryota > Metazoa > Chordata > Actinopteri > Anguilliformes > Muraenidae > Gymnothorax > Gymnothorax javanicus. The sequence continues at coordinate 87,753,057 of CM056197.1, forward strand.
TCTGCTGGCTCTTCCTGAGTCCCGGCACAAGACTAAAGGCGATTGGGTGATTGCTGTCACGACTTCTCCCCTCTGGCACACCCTGCCCCAGAGTCTGTGGCTTGCTGGATCAGCGACAAATTTTAAATCACTTCTCAAAACCCATCTTCCTAAAAAAGGCTTTCTTAAATTCCAGCACAACATTTTATTTCCAACATTTCTTACCTGTGCAATTGCTGTCGCTGGGGATTTGTTTTGATTGATTATTTTTATTGTTTTGTTTTATTTCACTCACTCAGTATGTAGCTCCTTTGGCTTTTAAATTTCCTGGTGATGTATAACTTTAAAACTGCTTTTAAATTGTTTTTACTATTGTCTACTATTTTTTAATTTTTGTCATGTAAAGCACTTTGTAACTTTGTTTTGAAAAGTGCTTCATAAATAACATTTCTTCTTCTTCTTCTTATTATTATTATTATAATACACCTTGCCTCAGAACAGCAGTGCAGCCAAATGTCCAAATACTTCTGGTCCGTTAAAAAGGGGTGCCTCTTAAAAAAGTGCTGTAATTCTTACAACATCCGTTCAATTTTGTGGTGTATACCCCCCAACTGAAGCAGAATGTTTGCAGTTTGACCTCTTATTCATTGTTTAATTTCGACTCTAATGTTCTATGGTTGGCAACTAAAATAAGAATAATTTTGTCACTGCCCAAATATTATGGACCTAAATGAATTTGACTTTTGAAATGATTCTGGAAATCCCGAATTTTATCCTGTCAGTTGGCATGGCAGGACATCTATCGATTAGAATGTCCTCAAGTAGCACCGACTTTAATGGTTTTCCTATGGACTCTGGTAGGATGGCATAATGTTGGATTGAAACTGGTTAATTTATCCCAGGTGGCTTCAGTATTGCCAAAAAGTGTTCTGAATTCTTTGAGCAGAGCCTGAATCAAAAGGGATGTCATTAATATTGGCCCGTCATGTTCAGTTCTGTTCATCAATTTGAGAAACGTATGATTGTAATAGTTGAGGTGAATTATTGCATGAGTGTGAACAGATGAACGATTGCTTCAGATGAGAGAAACCCTACTGCAGGTTTTGTCCAATTTTATTTAAAAGGTTAAAATCAGAGTGGCTTTGAAAGAACAATGGAGTGACTGCTACGTCTGAACTGCACATGAAATGCATTAACTTGTCAGCGACTATTGTAGAAGACCTCTTATGACAGCCTTGACTCACTTTGCTCTCTTTGTGATTATCATTGTGGTATTAGCACATCTTTATTGAGGGTTACAAGCATTGCTTATTTTACTCATTATTCCTGTGATCCATATGGGGTAATTTAGTGTCTTACATAAGCACAGCACCACCATTGCCTCAGATTTGCTATCTACGCAGCCAGTAATTCACTTAGATCCTCTGCCCATTTTCTCCTGGAGCCAGGGTGAGGTCAACCTTTAAAACTGATAGGTTGTTTTCACAATTTACTTTGACACTCCCATCATCTCTGCATTTTTTTTCTGTTCTGTTTGCACTGTTATTGCGTATTGGAAGCCAGATATGAAAGAGTAGGGAATTTTTTTCGGTTTAATTTAATATGGGTTGAGGGAGGCAGATTATGTTTGGGACACATATTTGTGGGTGTGCAGGAGTTGAAATATCCATTGTTCTGTTCTGTCGATTTTGTTAACAGCTAAAAACAGATTTGCTTGTAATAGTCTATGTCACAAAATGTGCAACCATCCACTGATAAGTATTACAAATGATCAACAATAAATCAGTAACTATCAAAAATCTGTTTCTGTATACCAGTGACCATCAGAGCTGAACCATTAGATTCAATACCCTGTTTGTTTCATGCTCTTCTGACTATACCCATCACTGCTCGACTCCTAACATCATTTTCGTAACATTGTAGCAACATACTAACCACTGCAGCACTACTGTGACAGCTCTACATTTTAACTGGAGTCTGGTGTTAAACAAACTAGCAAAAAAAAAAAAAAAAATTAAAAAATGTGCTAAAGGCATCACCCTTAGCTTCCTCAGCCACACTACACACAAGGGAGTATATTTCAAAGCAGGGCAACATTGGACTCCGATGCAACACATGGTCCAATTCAGTACTGTAGACCATGACATCACTATTCACCACATGGCAAGTTAGGAATTATATTGTGCAATCTTGATACAATGAGTAACAATGTGGTACTGACTCAACAATCTTATTAGAACACTGACTGCACCTCAGTGAAAACCTCAGTGGATGTTGCTTCATCCTCCTCAACTTCCATGTTCTTAAAATATCTGTTAAGCATTGCATTCCCTTTGATGCGGATTGGCTTCCTGTCAATGCTGGTGTACTGTTAATGTTATAAAAGGTTCATATCAATTGAAGTCTATTGTGGAATTTGTCAAAGCTTCTGTCTATTGTTTATACTGCTTATTGTAGTTTTTTCAATGCGAAGCTGCTGTCTTACTTTTTGAATTTATTGCATTTACTTATAGCATAATCCCATCCCCTTGCAGTAGTTATTTTTGCTGGGATTTAACAAGCTTATATTATTTGTGCTTTTTCTTTTGGTTCAGAAAGGTATTTTTTTTTTTTTTTACCATTTGTTTCCCCTTTTGTTCTGTGTTTTATATTCCAATATGCATAAAATTCTGATTTAAAAATATATGTTGAAATGATTACAGATGTTTCTATTTTTATTATTTCTGTGTTTTGGCTGTCTGGTGGCTGTTGGTTGCAGTGGCAAGAAAGTGTCAACTTGAACACTAGCGTGTCATTGCAAATCTTGCACTCAGTCATTTTTTACATCTGATGTTTAGAGGGGAATCACAGTGCTCTTAAAATAGCACCCCTGCCCTGAGTCTGGTTTCCAAGCCAGCCTGCTGACACAGACAGTGACATGCGCTCACACACATTTAAACGCTCCCGGAGTAAGTACAATAACTTTAGTCATTAGGTTGTGCACCTGCATCCCGTAAATTTTGAAATATCATGGGTTCGGCCAAAGGAAAACTGACCGTGACGAGTGCACGTGCTAATAGTGTAGATTCAACAGTCACCTTTAATATACATATATACCACATGCTATATGCTTTGGGACTCTCCTCCTGGTAAAATATGCCACAGGTGATTTTGGCATCTTTTTTTCCATTAAAGGGCATCGAAAGTCGATTCCCATTGTTTTTGTTTATCGGCCAATCAGCGAGCCGCACCTGCGCAAACGAACCGAAATGGAAGGATTATCTACGCATGTACACAAAACATTGGTTTATATGAATGAAATTGGTCATGTGACAATGCAAGATGTCAACAAAAGCAAGTGATTTGTTTGTAAACATTGGACGCTCAACGCGTCCCGTCTGAGAATCGACTTTAGATGCCCTTTAAAATGAGATGACTTGATGCTTCACAAAGATGGCATGCAAGTCTATGTTTTGGGCACTAGAGGGCGGCATTGGTATGATTTGAAAACTCCTTTTATCTTAAAGGAGCTGTGTCACGATTACTGCGCATACAACTTTGAATGAAGTAAATCTGCTCAACTGTCAAGCAATCTAGAAGATATTTTTCTTCTTCTATGATTATTGGCGATGCAATCAGCTTTCATTCTTCGTAGCCCTGGGCTAATGGTTGAAATGGCACTTTTAATCGTCGAATTTCCATAGAAAGCATGATGCCGGAATAACTAAAATTTATAAATACAATGCTAAATGAAGACAAATTGGCAAAGATGGAATCGGATTATGACTCGCAGTCTCTCAGATTCACTTTCTTGGGATGTAAATTCTACGTATGTGCAGTAGTCGTGACACAGCTCCTTTAAATAGGAACTGGCCATTATCAGGTTCATTGGGGTTTTCTTTGAAAAGCTAATATGGTGGCAAACATTTTGGAAGATAGTGTGTCAAAGGGTGGGGGCTACATCCACACATCTACTCAGTGCATGGGTAAGGAGAAATATTTTTGTAATACCTTACTGCAAAGTCTATGAACGCTTTTCCATTGTGCCTTAAAACACCTGTGTTTATCCGTTGTTATCTAATCTGCATAGGAAGTGACAGCTGCCGTCCTCCCCCTGAAATGAAAATATTGTGGTTCACTGCAAAAAGTAACCTTGTGTTAAAAAAGCCTTCTTTGCCAATCACATTTTCACTCTCTTAACCACTTCCTGTCATTTTGATCCCTCCTTCCTTGCAGCTGAGCAGATATCAGTCTGCTAAGGCCCTGTGAGTAATTTTTTCATCTGGAAGGTTTTCATTGTGCCTGCTTTCCTGAGGGCAATTTTTTGTTGATTAGAGAAATTTGGTGCTGCCATTTCAGGAATTTCATCACTTTGTACTGAAGAATGTATCTCCGATCATAGGCAAAAGTTACAACCCCATTTCCAAAAAAATTGGGACGCTGTGAAAATATAAACAGAATGCAATGATTTTCAAATCACGTGAACTCTATATTTCATCGAAAATAGTACAAACTCAATTTTCAGATATTGAAACTGAGAAATACTATTGTTTTCTGAAAAATACGCTCATTTTGAATTTAATGCCAGCAACACATTTCAACAAAGTTGGAACTGGGGTATGTTTACCTCTGTGTTGCATCACCTCTTCTTTTAACAGCACTCTGAAAGTGTTAGGGAGCTGAGCAGCCCAACTGCTGCAATTTTGAAAGCACAATGTTTTCCCATTCTTGCTTGAAGATGGATTTCAGCTGTTCATCACTTTGCAGCCTCCTTTGTCATATTTTCCATTTCATAATGCGCCAGATATTTTCAGTGAGTGACAGGTCTGGACTAAAGGCAGGCCAATCAAGCACCCAGACTCTTTTACAATGGAGCCATATTATTTTAATAGTACATGCAGAATGTGGTGTTTGGCATTGTCTTGCTGAAATACACAAGGCTTACCCTGAAAAAGACATCTGGATGGCAGTATATGTTGCTTCAAAACCTGCATATATCATTTAGCATTAATGGTGTTTCCCAGTCTCAGCAAACGTAACTTGACGGAGGCCAAACAGTGACAGAAATTGCCATTGGCTATCTCTGGGGAACCGGTAAACCTGCAATCAAGCAAAGTTATTACACAGCGGGGTACTATTAGTTAGGTGCATGTGATGCATAGAAATCAATGGATAACCGTGAATAGCCATAATTTCACTATTTAGTTAGCTAGCCAGCATTTATAAGCACCAAACATAACTTGCTAAACCAGCAAAATGACCAGCCAGCTCGCTAGTTTGCTGGCCTATTCAGCTAGCTTGCTGTATTTTGTACATATAAATCAATATAAAAAATGAGTATCCATTATTTTGCTACTTAGCTACAGTAGAACTGCAAGCATTTAGCAAGCTGGCATTTATATACACCAAATACAACATTTGCTCATTGACTACTGAGGCCAGCAAATTAGCTTGCTGGTTAGGCTCAGCTGGGTTTATTTGGTGCATATAAATCATTAAAAACTGTGAAAAGCAATTATTTTGCTACTTAAGGGAGCTTGTCAATATTCTGAACAGTGAACGCATTCATTTTTGAACGGACGTCTGTTCATTTTTGGATACGTTCGAGGCTGCAAACCTGGTCACTGCGTTCGATGATGAACACCCTTCTGTTCATTTTTTGATGCGTTCATTTCCCGATGTGTTCATTCTCTGATGCCTGCCCAGGGCCTGATGCGTTCATCTATGCGTGAAGTGAGCTTTTAGATTATGGGCGTGGATGTTCTTTTGTGATTGACGACTGAATATGGATGACGGATTATATAAACGCTTGTACAGGCCTATTTTAAATTCACAGTTCCTTAAAGTGAAATAGTTCTCATTGTCATTGTTAGGTTTTTTTTTCATATGAAGTGAAATTGTTCTCATTGTCATTGTGAATTTTTTTTTCATATACTGGCTATAATCCACCTGCTAAAGATCATTTGCTAATTTAGGTGACGCTTCAGGATGGGATTATATGCGACCTACTCCTGTTCTCTGAACAAAAACATGTTCCAGTTATCTGAACAAAAACATATTAAACTTAGTCGACTGAACAAATTAAGTATTAATCGTGCACATCATCCAAAAGTCTTATCACCGGTATTCCAGCGTGTCGCATGAATTCAGGTCTCACTCCGTGATCTCGCATCCCTGAACCAGCTAATCCCCATGGCATCACAAGACTACTTAGTCGTTTATCTTGCCATCAAGCTTATTCATTAATTGAACTCATAACACCCTTATAATAAGGGTTATATTCATAAATGGGGAAGGAGGGGGGGAGAGATAAATATTTATTAACATTCAGGCATGCTGATTTAATAATAGCCTACTGTGCACATGCAGAGGTTTTACTTTGTTCATCTGATTATCTAGATCTGGACTTGTCGTCGGCAGCTCCCACAGAGCGGCGGTTTCATGTGTTGTGATTTCAATCTGAAAAAAATACTGTACAATAAATGAGAAACGCAGTGTCTGCGTGTCCGAAAGTCGGACAGGGTTTTAATATATCTCCGTGTCCGACAGTCGGATTGTTTCAATATAACTCAGTGTCCGACAGTCGGCTATTGTTTTTAATTTCTTCAAATCTACTGAATCTTACAGATATTAAACGTGAATGTTTTGATAAGAGGGCTCAGTTCTTCAAGATGAGTACCGAGAATTTCAATCAATGTTTCTGTTTAAGCTCTGCTCAATAAAGTGAGTCGACAATGGCGCGGGACTTTGTGCATTTATGACGAATTTAGTGACTGTCGGACAGAGATCCTAAAATACTTTGTGTCCGAAAGTCATAAAAGTTCTAATTTTTCGAGTATTCCAGGAATTATTAGACGTACAAACTTGGCCATGTTTGTGTTCGACCTTCACAAAATGCAAATTGATAGCTATCGACTTTTCTTGGTCTTTTTATTCATCTGTTTTCTTCCGTTGAAGATAGACAACAGTCTTTATTCGGTCTCTCTTTTAAAATTAGTCAGATGGATTGAACAGATTCACGCTTTATTTCCACACCAGAGGTAAAATAGTGCTTGTAGTCGGTGAGCAAATCAATTCCATGACCATTGACATTGTGAATTAAATATCGCATGCACGATCAAGACTGTCGGATGCGAAATGCAAAATACTCCATGTCCGGCAGCCAGCAGAAAGTAGAAGTATTGATATGATAGCAGATTTATAATGACATGAAGAATAAAAATATATCACCAACAATTAGAACATCCAATGGGCGTTGCAATCAATTTATTTGGGCCATTTTTATAAATACAACGAAGTCCGTTGGGGAGACCGGGTCTAGTTGTTACACTTTTTCTTTTAACGGCTGTAGAATTGACATTATCAGGTTTTTGTTATCAATATGCTCTGTAAAAATAGAAAGTTTATTAGACTACATGACTGATCTGCTGCAACCCCTATATTCTGTGCATGCGAAATGCTGGTAAGGAAAAAATAGACCCCTGTCACCTGTAACAAACTACCCCATATATAAGGTTGTTTGTTACAGGAGGGGTAGTTTGTTGCAGGTTGTGGGGCATTTATCGCATGACAAATGGTACAAAATCTGCGACAATCAATGGAACAAAATCTGAATATCATTGCAGAATTTATCTTGTATGTAGTGGGCTGTAAAGTGTGGCTTTTTTTTTTTTTTTTTTTTTGCTTGCGCGTTCACAGGTTTAAAAAGGAAGGATTAATATCACGGATAATTTTGCAATTTGATATGAGCGGGACTAAGTTAGCCTAGTTCTTATACTCACAGAATAGTAGAATTAAACTTGGGCTGTCACGCAGATGTGATACAATGCGTAAACTATAATTTTAATTTAATTTAATTTATTTACAATCTTTTGCATACAAATTGCCTAGCGGTCACATCATGATTTGGAATTCTTAAATGTTTTTTATATAAGAAGGAAAAAGTGGCATACTGACACCACACGGAAGCGATGTTCATTCCAGTCAAGTTTTCACTCAGCAACATTTGAATGTTTTGGCTGACTGAATGTACCCCGGTACCACTGAATCACAATTTATCTCCGGTCTTGAGTGTGGAATGTGTTAAAGCATCTTATAAAACGGGTGCTTCCCATCCTTAAATGTGATTGACTGAGCCGCGTTCCATGCCGGTATAAAATCAGTGTAACCCTCTGTATTCTGAGGCAGACTGCAGCACAAAATATCCCTGCGCGCCTGGCCTAGCAACCAGCTACTCTGCGCTCAACTGACTCGTTAGGTTACGTTTGTTTCGAGACTATTAGCTCGCTATTTCAGTGTTAGCGAAGTTTAGCCTTTTAACCCTCTAACCAGTTGGCTATCTACTTAGCTAGCTACTTCGATATCACTTTAGCTTGCTAGCTACGTTGCTAACTAGCTCGCTATTTCAGTATTAGCGATAAATTATTGATTTTTTCTTGTGTGTTTATTTTATGGGCCATGTGTAGGGTAACCACATCCATTGTAGTGAACGCTAGCTAGTTGAGAAGCTGGCTGGCAAACTAATGCACAATTCAACATATTTTCCTGGACACCGGCAAGTGTGGAGAACAAAAGTCAATCTTGTTCCCTACTCTCGCTGCTGGTTGTAATGATATGGCCGATCGGCGCCAGTTGAGAACAAGGAAACTCTAAAACCGAAACGAACGTAAAATTATTTAACGGGGCCTTCGGGAGACCAAAGGAGACATTCCAAATAGCCTGCTTTCATAGTATATCTACATTAACGAGCCCAAATCGCCTGATGTGACATGATAATGGCGCTAGATGAAAAAGCAATCTTAGCGTCTGTGTTGCTTGCCAACCATTCTGTCCACTCGATCTTGCTTGGTGGAAGAACGAATAGTTCTCAATTTTATTGTTGCATTATTACCAATAAATTGTTGATTATTTTTCTTGTGTGTTTATTTAATGGGCTATATGTAGGGTAACCGTTTTATATAAGCAATAAGCCCCTTGAAGCAGTGGGTTACAGTGATTTTATAACGGCGGAGGGGCACTAAGGCACTCCGCTGCGCGTCGTGCCTTAGAACGCCCCTCCGCTGTTATAAAATCACTGTAACCCACTGCTTCTCGGGGCTTATTCCTTTATTATCGAACTTGATGAAAAGCGTAAGCGTATAGCGGAAGATTGACGATCGGCAAAGATATAATCTCAAAACTGGAGATTTGGTAGGATTTTTTTAGTCGACGTGAAAATGTCGTTTAATAGGCATGTACCTTACAATATACTTCTAAATTCTGCAGGATGAGAGACGGGGAATTTTTTTTCTTGTAAGAAGGAAATATTTACGCATGTTGGTGTAAATTTTGCGAAGTGGAGAGCAGATTCACTTTGTAACGCGAGAGAGGGTAGCTGCGTTAATTTTTGGATGCCGTCCGGTCGGAAATGAACGCATGCTTGTTCATTTTTGAAAGCAAAATGAACACATGCTCGTTCATTTTTGAACACTCTGCCGTTCGTTTTTTAGCTGAACATGAACGGAGACTTGTTCATTTTTGAATGCCTGTTCAAGTTTGAATGCGTTCAGAATATTGACAAGCTCCATAAGTAATGTTAGATGAGCAAGTTGACATGAAATGGTTGTGTAGTTTGGTCAGTTGCACATTGACGAGGCTGATTAGCTCTTTTGCTAGCTGCTGAGTTTTTATGCTAAACAAACCAAAGATACTTGGCAATTAATGTAAATAGGCGCTGGTTTCAAAACTTCATATCTAGCTAGGTAAGCATAACTAAGTACACCTTCGAATAGCTAACAAATTAGCACAGTCTCACCCAGATAAGCTATCAAGAATGGCAAGGGATAACGCATAGTGATGAACTTGTTCTGCTCGGTAATCAGGAGAATCATCAGGCATGTCGTTTTTAGACTACAAAAAGGAATAGCCTGTCTGTGAAAAATTAAAATGATTTAAATTATAATTGACTATGGTCTAGTAAAACTGCATTTTTAGTTACTTGGGAATATGGTGCAAAATCTTGAAATCGATGAAAGCTTGAAAATAACAGGAAGTACTTCAAAAGTGAATGTTTTAAAAAGTCTATGGGTAAAATGAATGGGAATTTTTACTTCCGATACCAGCGTGACGTAGTCACCTCAGTACTTTATAAAAGTCAAAAATCTATTCAACTCCGAAGGTCATCTGAGCTTATCGTACTGGCTGACTCCCCAGGGATTGGACTAAACCCGAACAGTTTCAGTAGCGTACAGACTAATTAGTGATTACAGGTAGTGGCACTGTTCAGACTGCGTGGAGCTAAACTTACCGAACACAGTGACCTGTACTGCGCTACAAAGGCTAAGTGCAGTATCTACGTAATAATTTAAATGGTAAGAAAAGGCTTCAGAGTTTGTTCGCGGACCCAACAAATGAATAGTTAGGACATCTATGATAGATTATGGTTAACTGACTTATCATGGTGTAATTTCGGTCCAAATAGATCCTGACATCCAGATACCTTCAGGCCCAAAACTGTGTAACTCACATTTTACCCAAAATGTAGTTACTGCGCTTAGGCTTTGTAGGGCAGTGTAGCTAACCGGATATGGAAATGAAAGCTGGGAGAACAGCGATTGTGGCAAGCCAAAGGCTGGAAATATACTTGCTGTTCAACCATGCGTTCACGTAGTCGACCTGCAAACGTGTGTGGATTTCTTCGCATACTTGCCTGTACACTATGCCTGTTACCAGAGGATTCCAGTAGGGGGCACACCGGAGAATTCAATCAGACAGTTTTGCATGAAGTAAACAAGTCATGGACTGTATATACACAGTCCATGAAACAAACATGACGACACTCGAGGTTTTAAGTTTATGGATAATGCTACTACACTGCCCCTACTGTTCAGATGCATATTGGACCTTGCGTATGCTTTGTCTTAATCTTTGAGGAGGTGCACAAGCTACGTGCCAAATGAATGCAGGATAGGTGTGGCAGCCATCTAGCGTACGCATATTTAAAAGCAAGTACATTTCCAGCCTAAAACCCCAGTTCTCCCTGTCTAACCCTCTCTATCTAAAGGGGGCACTGAATCTCCCCTCCAAGGGCCAGAATAGTCTAACCCCTCGTTTTTACTATCTTCGTCGGCGGCAGCTCTAAACGCCTGCGAATGATACCAAACGGACCCCACTTCCTCAAGACTGCCACAAAACACTGGATCAGCACTTCCTCTGGTATGCCACCTCCCTTCTTTTTTTTTTTTTTTGGGTAAACTCAATCAGCCGCACACTTACACAGTCAAGTCCAATTATTCGATTAAAAACAGAGACAGCACCCACTGCAGTCTCACTACAATGCTGTTCTGTTATTATGGTTTGTGTTATTTATAACACAAAGTGTAAAATAAAAATACTTTTCACTAAACTATCAAGATCTGGACCTTAATCAATCAAGGACAGTAGTAAACACCCAGATACATTGGTTTTGAGCTGAAAAAGGAGGGTTGGGAGTTCAGTAATTCTTTACATTGTTGAACTTCTGTATTTGCCCACACAATCTTTCACTGAGTGGTGAAGCTGTCACAATTTTTACTCCTGAAAGACCAGACATGCCAACTCTACCGCTTTTGGTGGTAGACTACCACTTTTGGGGCGTTTTTTTCAGAAGGAAACGCCCCGAAAGCGGTAGTCTACCGCCAAAAGCAGTAGAGTTGGCATGTATGAAAGACTTTTTACTCACAGTGATGTCACTAACCTGTTCCCAATTAAACTTATTAGCTGTGAGATATTCCACCAGGCGAATATTTTTGGCATCAAACAATTAATCCAGCCTTTTGTTGCCGCTGTCCCAACTTTAATGAAATGTGGTGCGGACATCAAAACACATAAACAAATATTCTAAAAAAAAAACCAAAAACATTTCTCATTTTCAAAATTTATGTTGTAGGCATACTATTTTCAGTTAACCCAATAGCACTTAGTCTCATTATATATAGGTTACCTCTGTTCCCTGGAAAATCCAGGTAATTTCCGCATTTTTAACATTGGATTTTGGAGTCCACTTTCGGCCGATATAAACTGAAAATCAAGTATTACAAGTTGTATTTATTTTAAAGTTTATTACCTCTAGTTTCTCATTCAAAATTGTCATTTTTTCATTCACAATCTCGCTCTTCTCTACGGAGCCCGGGAAGTGCAATGACAAAAGAAAAAAATTAATTCGTGGCCACAAGATATAACTCGTTCCCACTAATTAGTTATTTCGTTCCCACGCATTAGTTATGTTGTTGCCACAATATATAACTCGTTCCCACAAATTAGATATTTTGTTCCCACAAATTAGTTATGTCATTGCCACAAGATATAACTCGTTCCCACGAATGAGTTATTTCGTTCCCATGAATTAGTCATCTCATGGCCACAAAATATAAGTCGTTCCCATAATTTAGCTATTCCGTGGCCTCTAGATATAAGTCGTTCTTAAAGACTTGCCACAAATAATCTCCGGGCGCGGACCTGCGCTGCCCGATGAGGGGATTTACGGTAACCAAGCAAGCAAATATTATAAATCAGACGCAAATTACTTTTCTGGGGAATTCTTCCAGTTTGGGCTACATTACCATTCTTCCACATGCAGCATGCTCCCTAGGGTTGGTAAACTCGAATCTGGGGCGCGTTTCTCAAAAGCGTACATAGTTCGTCCATTCACAGTCAATGGACCCAACTATGTAAGTTACCATCTGTGATTTCGGGAAGCGCACCCCAGGTTGATTCATGGCTCCAGGCTAAAGCTGGATTTGTGATTCTGCGTCGAACCGACGCCGTCGCAATGAGGGCTGCTGCGGCGACATGAATCCCCACCACAGAGCCTCTGCGTCGCCTGCCGTGCACCTCGAAAATTTTCTAACTGCACGTCAAAGCGACGCAGACCGCAAGGGCACTGATTGGTCCACTCTACTACATCACTTCCGGAAACCTGACACCACCTAGCGGTTTGGCGGTGAATTGCTTCACAGCACAGCACAACGCAAACGACCTCAACACAGAACTTCGAAAGGTCCACAATGGCGTCGAGGTGACGGCGTACCCTTTGCATGGAGTCAATGCAGAACCATAAATCCAGCTTAAAGTTGGAGCGGCTACGTTTTTTGCAACGGTGAACAAAGTGATCAGTAACATTACTCTACCTATTGCAATGTATTACATGAAAACTGTGGCTAATATCCTGATCCTCATTCAGTCCTTGTTTTCAATAAATTAGACTAGCCCGTGGCATTGTCAGCGTGCTTGTTCTGAAAATTGCTTCGGTCAGGCAGGCCATGGAATGGGGTGGGTGGTTATCGGGGACAAATGCCGTCTGCTTCAGAGAGACGGAGGGAGTGTGGATTTATATTTTGTGGCCACGAGGTGGCTAATTCATGGGAACAAGTTACTACCTTGTGGCAACAACATAGCTAATTCGTGGGAACAAGTTACTAACTCGTGGGGGGACAAAATAACTAATTCGTGGGAACGAGTCACTCATTTGTGGCAACGACTTAACTAATTTGTGGGAACGAGTAACTAACTCGTGGGAATAAAATAACTGATTTGTGAGAACAAGTTATATCTTGTGTCCACAAATAATTTTTCTTCTCTTGTCATTGCACTTCCCGGGCTCCGTACTTCTCCGAGTGTGCAGCGAGAAATCTGAAATAACAACCCGTGTTTTTTTTATCTTGAATTTAGGTCACTGGGGAATCCGTCTTGCTGATTTGAGCCATTTCAAGCTGATGACGTAGTCCAATGTGTAACCCTAGGCAATCATGTGACACGGGCGGTTTGAGGCGGTCTAGGGAACAGAAGTTTCAGGTGGTATCGGGCGGTCCAAGTGCTGTTGGATTAAATATTGGGTGTAAACAATTTGCAACTCATTGCATCGTCTTCATTTTCATTTTAGACAGTGTCCTACTTTTTAGCTCACTTGGTCCAACGGACCAAAGGGAGCAATATGTGACCACTTGGCAGCGCTGGTGTCCGCGTTAACTTTGGTCCTGCTCTGGCAAACCACTGAAGGGATCAATGTGAAATTTGGTGAGGAGGCACATATGGATGTACAGATTAAAATTTGTTTGATTGGTGTAAATCCGTCAATAGGTGGCGTTATAGCAAACAAATGGTGATAACTCCAAAACCATTTGTCCGATCAACTTGAAATTTTGCATGCCTCATGTAAGCCAGAGTTGCCATGAAAATCTATAAGAACAATGTGATAAGTGAAATTACATGGCCAACATCAGCCAATCAAATTTCAGTAGCCCTTATACTCACTTTAGCTGTCACCTGTTATCATGAAACTTTGTATTCTTGTAAAGGATGAGGAAAAGAGGCATTTTTATTGAAATTGCTTTGATTGGCCATATAGTGGCGCTAAAGAGAGGTATAGTAAGTCTTGGGCAATAACTTCCAAACCATAGGTTGGAGAAATAAAATTCTTTTTCATTAGATTCTGTGGCTCAAAATGAATCAATCCATGGAAGCCACACCCATTTTTGTATTTGCAACAAAATATTGTTGCAATAACACAAAAATAACATAGTATTTGCAGTAACACAAAAGCCTGAAATAAACTAAGTGAGCTACATGCTATTTTTTGGAAGTGGAGTTGTATCAATAAGTACAATACATGATATTCTGTCTGCCATCATGGCTCTTTGAATGGTGGTCTCAAATTTTTTTTTTTTTAATGTTTATTTAAACAGTTTTGTGTTTATATACTGATGGACTTTAAAAACTTATAAGTCTGCCTAGACAGAAATAGTGTAGTTGGTTTAGGGGAACTTTAATTAGATGATTGCATAATTGATATGCAGTTGTCTTTGAGTAAGGAGACACAACAGTGTGTGAGGTCATGACCTTGTTTGTGTCTGTGGAGCAGGATTTGAGGAATTAGTGATGTACCTCGTCCGGCTTCACTGATCACAATTGCAATGCTGTCAAATGCCTTAAAACAATCCTTGAGGTCATTAAGGCCAGAACCCAAGAGCATTTGTTCAAAGACACTACGTGCGCCATGCCTCGCCTTTCCAGACCCCAACGTGATCAAGCCATTGGGCTGTGGATGGCTGGAACATCCCAAAATTGCATCGCCCAGCGTTTTGGGGTAAGCCAACCCACAATCTCTAACCTTGTGGCTCGTTACCAGGAGACTGGAAGCACCAATGATCGACCCCGACCTGGTCAGCCTAGGGTCACGACCCCAGCTCAGGACAATCAGATCCGCCTCGTCCACCTGAGAGATTGGTTTCGAACCTGCACCAGGATGGCTCAGGAGACCCTAGGAATCCACAGACCAAGGATCAGCAGAAGAACAGTGAGTCGCTGACTTGCAGAGCGAGGGATCAGAGCCCAGAGGGCATGTGTTGGAATGCAGCTTGATGCACGGCGCAGGGCTACCAGGCTTCGCTGGGCTGAAGAATATGGTCAGAGACGAGTCCCCAACCGATTCTGGAGGAATGTTGTCTTCAGTGATGAGTCCAAATTTTGTCTGTACCGACATGATGGAAGACAGAGGGTCTACAGATGATATGGTGAGAGATACACGGCTCCCTGCATTGCTGAGACAGATCGCTTTGGAGGAGGCTCGGTGATGGTCTGGGGTGCCATTCGGTGCGGCTGGTGGTCCGACCTGGTCATAATCAATGGAAATCTTAATGCAGCCCGGTACTGTGACCTTGTCATCAGACCGCACGTCGTGCCTTACATCACAGACCACCCTGAGGTCATGTTCATGCAAGACAAGGCACGACCTCACTCAACACGTGACCCAGCAGCTCCTGGGCCAGAATGGTGTGCGAGTCTTGGGATGGCCACCTTTCAGCCCTGACATGAAGTGCATCGAGCATGTGTGGGACCTGTTGGATCGGCGGGTTCAGCAATGCACTCCAGCACCCAGGACAAGGGCGTAGCTCCAAGAAGCCCTTCTCCAGGAGTGGCAGGCCATTCCCCAGCAATAGCTCAACAGAATGGTGCTGTCCATGCCAAAACAAGTGATGGCTTTGTTGCAGGCACGTGGCGGTCACACTCGGTACTGACATTGGAGTTGATCTTTGTTGTTGATTTTGTTGTTAAACTCGTCATTGTTGATTCTTTTGTTGTTCTTTTTTGTTGATGTTATCTGACATTTTGTCGAAGTTGTTGTTATGGGTAAAGTCAATAAATGGTTACAAATTTGAATTGGAGTTTGGCTACAATTCTGGTTATAAGTTTTTAAAGTCCATCAGTGTATATGAAACTAATTATTTGGATGTAATGTACCATTTGTTTTAATTCAAGGCCAGTGTCTGTTCCTGTCTCAGATACAGTATATAAGAAATAAAAGCAAATGTGATATTTAGGTTTGAATAAGTCTCTAATTAGCAATTTATGCAAAGATGCATTGATCATTTGTAAACATAATTTTGTACTTTATTTCTATGCATTTTTAACTTAGATTTTTACCTTCTATTGACAAGACACATTCATATCAGCCTCTTCCTGTCTCTCTCTCTCTCTCTTTCACACACACACACACACACACACACACACACACACACGCACAAACACAACCCAATCCAAGAAAATCTGACACATTCTGGCTATGGCAATAAAATCGAAAAGGTCAATTGTACTGGATTTGAGAAGTCCATATACTCTGTACTCTTTTGAAAAAGGTCCAAAAACAGATTAATTGATGCTTTAACTCATGAATCCGAACAGTTTACTTGAAATGTTCTCTTATTATGAATCTGATGACCGCTGACTCCACAACAGTTGACACAGGGGCAGTTTAGGCCTTATAATGACGTGGCAAGTTGCAATAATAAAGTGATATGAAACCAGTATTCTTTAACTGGACAGGTAGTCATGTTGTAGCATAAAAGGAGCCTCCAAAAAGGCCTTGTCCCTTAAGAGCAATGATTGATTGATTCTCACCAATTTGCCAACAGATACGCAAACCTATATTCCATTAGTTTGAAAACAACATTACCCAAAGAAAAATAGGAAGGGTTTGAGGCATTTCACGCTCAACAGTGTGTAAAATAATTAAAAGATGGAAGGAATATGATAAAATTTTGTGCAGGCTGAAATACTTCTGAATAGGCATGATCTTTAATCCCTCAGATATCCCTGTCTGAAGAACTGTCAAGCAACTAGTGGATATTACAACGTGGGCTTGTCAGTCAAAACCATTTGCTGCTGAGTCCACAGATGCAATTGAAAGCTTGACTTGCCATACATCAACACTGTTCTAAAGCATCATTGACTTTTCTGGGATTTGTGTCATTTAAGCCAGGCAGTAACTCAATAAAAGCCAGATTTGTGGTCCATAAAGTTTATATCTGAAGTTGTTTTTGGAAAAAAATAGCTGTTGTGTTGTCCGGACCAGAAACGATGAGGACAACCCAAGCTGTTATCAGCATCCGGTGGAAAAGTCAGTGTTTGTCATGGTATGGGGGTGTGTCACTGCACATGGCATGGGGGACTTGCACATATGTAATTGCACCATTAATTTAAACAGATATGGAAGAATTTATGAGTAACATATGCTGCCATCTAGACGTTGTCTTTTCCAGGGACGTCCCAGTATTTCCAACAAGACAACACCAGACCACATTCTGCACAGATCACAAGGGCATGGCTGTGTTAGCAGAGAGTGTGGGTACTAGCTTGACCTGTCTGTCAGTCTTGATCTGTCTCCAACTGAGAATGTATGATGCATTATGATACCAAATACACAGCAAGGAAAGCGCTGTACGTTTGCATGGCTGAAGACTTGCACGATGGATTGGGAAAAAAATTCCACTTAGTCCTTGACTTGACCAACTCGTGTTGGCAGTGCCCAAACATTAAAAGATAGTGATTAAAAGACATTGTTGCCGTTACACAATGGTAATCAGTCGAGTTCTGCAAATTTTTGGACTCATTGCATTGTATATTGTCAATAAGCTATTAAATTCACTTGTTAAAACAACAAATAATATGTTGTACTGCTTGTACCATCAACATATGTAACACTTTTAAATGTTACTTTAAAATGGCTGGAAAATTGAACGATATTGCTTGAAGTAAACACAAACACCAATGTGAAGAGTAGCTCTGTGCTTTTGTATGATCAGGTAAGAAAAGCCCCATTCAACAATTACCCTCCCTTCCCCACTGACAGTAGGGCCACTTGTGCATCACCCCATGCCATGGTTAGGGTTTAATTCTTGGTGGGCATGTCACAGCATCGAAGTGCTCTTGCTACACAAGTTCTTAAAGGAGTTCTATCATGGCATCAATTCCTACAAAAATAATTTTCTTGAAAGAAAGGTCATTCCTTGTTTCTGTCATGTCAATAGCAGTAAATCCATTTAGCATGGCATTCTGCACTAATGATAGTAAACAATGCTACATTGTCTGAATATTCACAGTATCCTCGGATCTTTGACAGAGACATTACACAACAAAGAGCAATGTACTAAACTGTAAATTAAAATCATAAGAATTTATCTCGACTCTATGGGCATGTGTTAGCATACCTGTGTGCATCTATGCACATAAGTACAAGCATGTTGGTGCTTTCATCTTTACTACCAGGTAGGCACTGAAAAACCATGAAACGTGGAAATTCAACGTTACTTGTGAAAACATTAGTCTTATCAGCCTTTTCATCCTTTGGATTGTCAGTCATAATATTTACAGCATATGTGGCCAGGAATAATGGAGAACTAGAGAGCACTTGATAGAGCGCATACCACCGCTAGGCTGTATATCTGTTCTTTTGGTTACAAAATATGTTCCGGATCACTCTCAAAATACTAGAAAATACATCGTTCTTCACTGCCATAGTTCCACTGTGATCCCAGTTCCATGCAACTGGGATCCATCTTCCTCCATTTTAAGCAATACATCCATAAAGTAGCTGCTTATATTCAAAGTATATAAGTGAAACAGGAAATAATGTGATTGAAAATTGATATCTACCACAGCCTTTATTAAGAAATAGTATGAATTACTTGGGATTTTGGCAATTTATGGCAATATAAATTAAATGCCGGCACTCATAATATCATTAGGTTTTAAATGTGGGGAAAGTTAGCCAAGGTGACTGATAAAAAAAAAAATATTGGGCTAGTTTTGCAGACGCAGATTGAGCATAATAGTTGACTATATTTCATTCTTAATGGATATCCTCCATACAAAACTTAATTTAGTCTAGGACTAAGCTCAATCTATGCCTGTGAGACCAGTCCATTAAGACTGCTATTTTTAAACGTCAATAAGGAACCCAACTGAGAACAGTGCACTTGTTTCACCCCTGCAAATTGCTTTGAGAGTATACGAATATTTTCTGAATGCGGTTTTGTGATGGTGGTACTCGTGAGACTATGCCAACAGCTTTGGAGCACACTGGTAGCTGACAGTCCCGCACATGACCAGCGATTAATACGATCTACTCTCTAATATTATATTGTTGTTGTTGCTAGGTTCATGTCTCTCTAGCACTGACGTCACCTGACGCACGACGAGAGGGAGGGCAGTCCTTGATTTTGCACTCGAGAGACACTCCTTCGCCTCTCAGACTGCATACGCTCGCTTACTTCTCTCTCTCGACAGTTTTTCCGTTTCTTTTTGTTTGCCTGCCCGTTGACTGTCCTGACATCCACATTTCCGAGCCTCGTTTGCATGTGCATAGCCTCCAAGCTATGGCTGCAATCGCATATAAAGGAATTATAAGGACTACCTCTTCACTTTCTCACTTAAAAGAAGAGGTATGGCGGAGAGCACATTACTAAGAAAACAACCAATGCAAATTTAGTACAAAAAAATCATCTTTGACGAGAGAATCTGGAATAGCAACAGCTTGCCCTTCTGGACTGTCCTCGTTCTACATTAACTCGTTGACTACGGATTACATTTCGTTTATATCCGAATGTTGTTTGCTTTTCGCAGGTTGTCACAGTTTTAAGTGAGCCTATTCAATTGCCTTGTCATGGGAAGTGAAGTGGTGACCTGCTTCTTCTCCTCATTGCAGTTGAGGCTGCTTGGAATTCAACTCCTCGTGTTCCGTGCCCTTTAAATCACGCAGTGCAAAACTTTTCAGCTGGAGCGCCGCCGGGGTCGTAACGACAGCAAAATAATCGGATTGGCATCGGGCTTCAAATATGGGGGCAAGTCAAAGTAGCCCAGCTGCCAATGGCCGAACCAGGGCTTACTCGAGCTCGGATGTGCCCTCAAGTACTAGTAACGGTGGCAACGTTAACGGCAGAACTGCTGCTGTGGCTATGAGGTACCATGCGTATGGTGTATCGTCACCCGGGGCCTCGGGAGCCACGTCGTCCGGGACTCAGCACCAGGGTCATAGAACGAGATATAACGGCAGCAGTGGAGGGGGGTCGGGAGCGAGGCCCCAATCACTCCATCAATCCAGCTTCGGTAACATCGGCAGCAGCTCACATGAATCTGGCAGCAGCACACCAGAAGAGAACACTGACGGCAGGGACACGACCGGCAGCGACCAGGAGGGTCCCCGCCTCCTCATAGGCTCGTTACCAGCTCACTTATCGCCTCATCTCTTTGGAGGTAGGAAATTATGGAAGGAATTCCTGACCTTTTTTTTGCATCATGTACGCGTAAATATTGAGCCAATAAACACTTGGCTTACTATTGGATAAAGTTAGACAACAAGACAGGACCTTTCTAGTTAAACACATGTTAACAATCGTTTGGTCGCAAATAAAGCCGTGTTTGTAATGGACTGTGCTGATAACGTGGATTGTACGCCTTGAAAAGTACCATTCATAAGATACTTTAAAGGCGGAGTCTAAAGTTAATAACATCATTCTAAAGAATAAACTATTAAATGCAATGTAGGCCTCGCATATCACAGGCTGAATTGGTGCGGTCACCTGTTGGTCGAAGAACACTTCCACTGGCGTAAAAATGTGCCCTTTGAAATTTGAATGTGATTACAAATTGGCAGAGCCGTAAGCAGTCTTTCAGCGGAAACTCTGTTGCGTACCTTGACCTTCCAGGAGCTTCATGTTCCAACAAGTCTGCTTCGAGGCTTTCAAAGAAACAAATGCCTGATCCGAACAACACACGGTGATTTGCGTGCCTCACGTACCATTGAGTTGTTAGAGGGGTTCTTTAAAGATAAAAATAAAAAATTCCTGCAAAGGAATACTGTGGTTTAAATTACGTGCATTGCAGAAGCAGTTCAACGTAGTTCTTTCTGAAGAGTCATCGAAAGTTGCATTTAACTAAAAAGTGTAAAAATGGTTCACAGTACTGCAATAATTGCAATATGGGGTTACTTCAAGTGGGTGTACTTGATCTTGCACTAGTGTACCCTAATCTGTAACTTGGGACTTTGACCTCATGCTGTAAAGGAATCAGCTGATACCCTCTGAACTCACCTTTGTTTTCATACATTTCAACCAGGGGCAGTGTTGCGTAACAAGAAATTTCATATTTGTTTGCTCATCCTTTCAAACGACCAGAACACCACTTTATTACTGAATTTAGTCTTTGTCCTCGGGTCATGGGCGATTTTCCTTGTTGCCTGATAAGGTGCAGCCTGAGGCCTCTCTGTGGGGAGTGTGTATGTTCTCCCCCGTGCTCGATTGGATTTCCGCTGGGTATTACAGTTTCCTCCCGCAGCCCAAAAAAAAAAAAAAAAAACACAAAACGTTCATGCTTGGTTAATTGGAGACTCTAAATTGCCCACGGATATGATTCTGTGAGTGAATTGGTGTGCGAGCTCTGTGATGGATTGGCGAGGTTTCCAGGGCGTTTCCTACCTGTCTCCCAGTCAGGTGGGATAGGCTTTGGGTATCCCGCGATCCTGATTAGGAAGAAACTGTTTAGATAATGGATGGATGGATGAAAAGGTGCAGTGGCCTACAATTTCATTACATCAGCTTTCATGCCAGGGTCAAGAAACAAGAGTTAGCTTTTGTCGCTGTTAAAGCACATAAACTGCAAATCATTAACTCATGGTCCTCAAAGGGCTGAGAACTGCTGGTTTTCCATACTTTTTCATTCCAGCTGCAACTGATACCACAATTTTAAAAAGCTGTTCATTTTCTAAAATAGGGTTTAATTAAGTTACATGTTTATATTGATTTTCTTTTTATTACTCTCTTGCCACTTCGTCAGAAAAAGCCTTTGTTTAGCTATACGCCATGTAGAATAAAAATTCTGCATTACTGCCGACATTTGCGACTGACTGACCAAATTAAAGATTGCTATGAGTGAATAGGTTCCTAGTGACATTGCTGAACTTGTCTTTTTTCATTTATGCAATGCAAATTTGACTTGTTACGATTTGCTTTGTCTTTGTGATTATCGCCTAACTTGCTAGTTTTTTTTCAACAATGTGAAACCTACTGATCTGTTGAATGCAATCAGTCAAATATTTTTCCTCTGTTGGTGGAAGGCTTTACTATGTTATGATGAGTTTACTTGGTTTTTTCATCTCAGACATAATTTGGCTTCAGATGGTAAGTAAATATTAAATGCACCAAACTAAGAAAATTAATAGCTTGTTAAAGTTCTGAAATTTTGAAGGTTTTTGGAACAGAAACCAGCATACATAGGGGGTCCCCTAGGACCTAGGTTGAGAAGCACTGCTGTATTGGAGTCTTGTGTTATTTGGCAATATCCTATAGCATGTAGAACTCTTAATATTAAAAAAAAGTTTCAAGATCCTGTGACTGATTTTCTAAATCAGCAATTTTTAAATTACATTATGTCAGATGGTGCTGCCGGCCCCATTCAGTTTTCAACATTGGTCATGGACTTCAAGCCCATGGATAATTATTTTCTTGGTAATAATGACTTGTCACACTAGCTCATCAAAGAGGAGACACAAACAGTTTTTTTTTTTTTTGTTTTTTTTTAACATGCCTGTTTGCAATATAGTTTGTCTGCTTGAATTTTGGAACATGTTTTACCACCCAAAATAGATTAGAAGCAAACTGTGCACCGCTCATTTATTAGTCATGTTTCTCTTGTGGCAATTCTCAGAGGGGATCTTGTCTGTTCCTCAATCTATGACGGTATAAAGTCCAGAAGATATAGGCCAGTCAATAAACTGAGAAGTTAAGTACATTAAAAAAATAATTCACCAATATTCCATTTGTCTGGTTACAATTTCAGATATTGCATAACACTTAAGTGTTGCTTCCTTAAATGGACTTTCACAGTAATGCTGATTTTCATGAAAAATTATTCTTTTGTTTACGTTTGAGTCATAAATGGTCACGTAGAGAAGTGAAGAAGTGTATTGCTCTTGAACCCTGGCTGGTGAAAACAGGTTGTGTGGTTTCTGGTCTCCTGTGTGCTGGAGGTGGTAATGTCAGTTCCTCTTTGTGTCCTGTGACCAGAGCAGGAGGGGTAGGAAGGATACTGCAGCCTGTGTCTCAGTGAAAGGTCAGCTTTTACTTCAGAAAAACATCTCTCTTGCCAGTCACACCTCACCGTTGTCCAGTGCCTATGTAGGCATATTTTACTATCACATTTCCATAGCACTTTTCCATATCACAAATATCATCTTTCATAAGAAGCTCATGGAATGATAGGCTTAATGAAGATTTTTCTATCGGCTGTATTTTGCTGGTTATTGTGCTTGGTCAAAACAAAGAGAAGTTACTAAAATTTTGTGGGTGGTGGAATCCCAGAAGTCATAAGAACTGTTAACAGGAGGTGTACCAATTTGCACTGAGGATTGTTTTAAAATATAAGGCCATACTGTAATCTATGCAGTCCTACAATTAAGTTTTATCACAAATGGATATGAAGGGGGCAATGTTCAGAGAGAAATTTTTTTTCCCCTTAAAATCCACATTGCTTTTTTTGTGGTGTGTTCATATAGCCTAACAATAAGGAAGTGAAGATTGGGGACGGGGAGATGCAATTTACAAGAAAGGAAGCTCAGACTTTGACTTGTAAATGTTTTGAGGAAGCAGACGTCAAGTTAGAAAACATAGGTCTTATTTTAAACACCGGACATTGAATAAATATACTGCAGAATTGGTCTCATGTTAAATACGGGACCATAATGTATTATGGAATGTGGAACAATTGATGTATACCCTGTCTGGTAACTGCAGGCTTGGACAGTTTGACATCAACATTTTATCTGGACAGGAGTTGTGACTGTCAGTCTCATTAGTTAGACTCAGTTTGCCTAACGGCTTGTTTTTTTTTTTTTGTGACTAGCTTAATGAATGGAGCTTAACAAAGTATTCCCCAGCCTTAGGTGCAGTAAGCCAAGACAGAGAGTGATGAACCTCTGACAAGGTTAGGTTCATGGATTGGCTACATAGCATTGTACCCTGGTGGAGGCACATGCTGAATTTTGAAGGCGAACAATGATCCATTCTCCTCTTCCCCCGTCTTACACTTGGTCTCTGTGAGTTCAGTAAGGATGATAAATGAAGATTATTTTATTTGGATTGGACAGGTGGGCTGTTCTCCTTGACTCTCATACAGGGGCCCTAACAAAGTGGTTTTTCATTCACCTTCAGATAGGCTTGTGTGCTCATGTGCTAGGTCTTGCAGGATGTTCAATTGCATTCATTTAGCGGACACATTTATCCAGCATAACTTGCAATTCAGGATAATATTAGGGCATACTCCCAAGTGATATGAGAGTGAGAGTGCCAAGAAAGATGAAGTTTGTGTATTTATTCCCGAGCTGGTGTTTAGCTTGGGGGCATCTAATGAAATGGGGCTTTTTGTGTTAACATTTTTCTTAAGTGAGTACATTTACAGTATAAAAGTTAAGGCAACCCCTTCAACCTAGACATCATGTACAGAGCTGTGAAGTATTTTCCCTGTTCTCAATATGTGCATAGTTGTCTCACTTGAATGTTCCAGATCATCAAACTAATTTTAACACTAGACAAAGATGACCCAAGTAAACAAACTGCTGCTTTTAAAATAATGATTTTATTTAGTGAAGATTCAACCCTACCTTGCACTGTGTGAAAATGGAATTGCCTCCTTAGTTACTAAATCAACCAATTAAACAAATTAAATTGATGATTAGGTTAAATTCCACTAGACGTACCCAGGCATGATTACTGCCAGCCCTGTTGAATTTACACATCCCTGAAATGTAACCGATCTGGCAATGTGAAGTAGGCAAAAAACAGCACATGATGCTATGATCTAAATTCAAGAACTGATGAGAAATATAGTCTTTGACATCGATCAGTCTGGAAAGGGTTATAAAGCCATTTCCCTTGGACACTAGTGAACCCTGATGAGAGCCATTATAAGCAAATAGAGAATTTGAAATCATGGTGAATCTTCCTGGGCATGGCTGGCCTACAAAATTTTTCCAAGAGCATGTTGACGACTCATCCAGGGGGTCACAAAAGAATCCAGGCTAGCATCTAAAGAACTCTTGGCCTCAATCGCCTTGGTTAAGGTCAGTGTTCACAGTTCCTCAAGAAGACAGACTGAAAAAATGGCATCCTTGAGAGAGCTGCAAAGCACACCACTGCTGACCAAAAAGAACACAAAGGCTTGTCTCACATTTGCCTAAAAAATATCTTGGTGACTGCTAAGACTTTTGTGATAATATTCTGTGGACATATGTGCCAAATGTGGAACTTTTTGGGAGACATCAGTCCCATTACATCTGGCATAAAGCTAACACAGCACTCTACTATATGACTATCATACAAACAGTCAAACACAGCGGTGGTGTAATGATCAGGGGCTGCTTTTTTGCTTCAGGATCTGGGCGACTTGTCATAAATGATGGAACCATGAATTCTGCAGTTAGCCAGAAAATCCTGAAGCAGAATGCCCAGCTGTCAGTTTGACACCTAAAGCTGAAGCACAGCTGGGTTATGCAGCAGGAAAACAATCTCGGGGGCTGTTTCAATAAACGCGACAGACCGTCCGACCCAGCGACGGACGACCCCCGATCCAGTCGGACTGTCCAACTTTCTGGGACCACGCAAGAGTTGTCCTAAAACCCTGTTGGACAAAAAAAAAAGGTGTTAGTGTTTGATGTTGCCTGGGGCAAAGACAACCCAAAATATTTGAAAAAGGAGAGACAATACAGCCAATGCCCACGAAACCGATATCAGAAACGGCGGTCAACCCTGCGGGGCAAAATTAAGTTATTCCATTGCAAACCATCGGAAAACGCACTCAGCAAATCTGTGAATTAATTTTTTTAACAACCACACTTAATTGATATAAAGTATATG
Source organism: Gymnothorax javanicus (assembly GCA_029692085.1). Classification (NCBI taxonomy): domain Eukaryota; kingdom Metazoa; phylum Chordata; class Actinopteri; order Anguilliformes; family Muraenidae; genus Gymnothorax; species Gymnothorax javanicus. The sequence continues at coordinate 87,779,210 of CM056197.1, forward strand.
AATATTAATCTTTCAAATCATTGGCGCCAATTTCCTTGGTAGCGACAAAAAGTTAAGTACATGTGAAAACCAATGGGACATTGCCTCAAGCGCACTCTTGGTTTGGTTCTCAGTGGTTGTTATTGATCATCGTATTCTTGGTGCATATGTGTGACCGAGAGTGGGGCTCTGTTTACCGCTCATCTTTAAGTCTGCAAAATTAGCAATCATCACAATATGAAAGTTTTAATGTCTCTTGTATGATGAATAGCTTTGTTATGTACCAACATAGCGATAGCTACTCATAGCTTTCAGTACAGAATGCACAGTAAGCAAAGGCTGCTTTCAATTAGCTAGATAGCTTGTATTCTGTTAATATTGAAATTGAAGGTGATATCATATGGCTATGTGCGCGGTAAGTTTACTTTTTCATAGTAGTCTGAGATTTAGCTAATCAGAGTTGTTTTTTCAATTGACATTCACGTATTTTGAACATTTGAACACCAAATCAAAAGCTGTGCGTCGCTGAGGTGTAAATTACAATGCAACTTCGAACGGACAGTGATGAACAGGCTGTTTACGTCGGACTATGGATTGGACTCCCTACTTTTAGTAACTGAAACACCTGACAGACATGGTGTGTCGTTGGTCCGACTTCTCGCGCCATAGATGGTCCGACTTGGTTGGACAAGTTACGTTTTTTGAAACAGCCCCCAGAAGCCCAAAAGCAAGTGCACCTCTGAATAGAACAAAAAAGGTTTGGGAGTGGCCCGCTCAAAGCCCTGACTTGAATCCAATTGAAATGCTGACATGACCTTAAACAAGCAATCCATCCTCAAAAGCCTCCAATGTGGCTGAATTATTATTATTATTCTCCAGAGAAAACTGGGCAAAAATTCCTCCACGGCAAAGTAAAAGACTCGTTGCCAGTTTTTGCAAACATTTGACTGCAGTTGCTGCTGCCAAGGGTGGCAAAACCAGTTATTAGGTTTTGGGGGCAATTATTTTTTTTCACATGGGTGATACTGATACTGGTTTTGAACAAGTCTTAATCTTCAATAAATGGAATGATTATTTAAAAGCTGCATTTTGTGTTAACTCTCATAATCTCTATCTTGTATTAAAATTTGTTGGATGATCTGAAGCGTTAAAATCTGACTAATAAGCAAAACTAGAGGAAATCGGTAAGGGGGCAAATACTTTTTCACAGCACTGTAAACATGTAGGTTACTGGTTTCTGGACTTTGTGCTTGTTTATGATTTGGAAATGTGGGAAACTATCTGAGGGTTTGAGGGTGGGGGGTAGAAAACTGTGCCAAAGTTTGTAGGTCACAAGTAGCTGCCTGTGTCTTAAGATTCCCTCACATGTGTTAAGCACAAGAATGTGTTTGATCATGGAGAGTAATGTAGTAAAGAACTGGTCTGGGTCCACCGTTCAAAATTAATTTGGCTTGTTATTTACAGCGTCGTGCAAGCGTTAAGCAAAACGCTTCTTCCAGTGTGTATGCAGGGCTGTTTGCGTGTCCCATTTCAAATTGAAAATAAAAACTTGCTCGAGGCCTGAAAGAGCAGAAAGTTTTCTTGGGTAAGGAAAAAATATTTAGAGTTCTCTAGATCCTGCACCCCAGTTCAGTTCTGAAAACATGCAAATCGAGAATGACTCTCTATTATTAAGATACTGAGACAATAAGAACATTTTCTATAGCAGGGTGTGTAGTACACCTTGGTTTTCTTTTTCACCTCATGGTGATGTTAGTGCTGGAGTAGTGTACTGCACAATATTGCACATTTCATTTAAGAGCTATAGTACCTGTTACACTCTTCACTTTTCAGGTTTTACCCCTCAGTGCATGTTTATTTTTCTGATGTCAGGCCCCTTATGAAATTGTCAGTGTTTCATGCATTCTTCAGTCTCAATGCACCATCTTGATTCAGAGTAATGTGTTTGGATTTTAGAAAGTGTTTCAGGTGCCTAGGGTAAAGACAACCAAATTCATCAGTCACTAAAATAACTGTAAAAGATGTGGAAAAGAAACCAAAGGTTTTAAAGGTTTCTGGGTACAAAGGGGCTACAGTAGAAGGGTGCATTTCTGTTCTATGATCTCTCTACATTACAATTAAACCGCGGTCAAAACTTTAGCTACTATCCGTAGTGAGGTAAGCTGGGGCATTGACAGATGATGAGAGAATGAGAGTGAAAGAGAGTGGGTGAGTTGTCACATGATAACATAACAGGAGTTGTATGAAATAAATTGAGGGAAAATTAGTTTGGTGACAGGGGCATGCTGGAGTGATCATGAGGAGCAGGGGGAATTTGAGATGCATTGCACTGCGTGTGGCAGGCTGTGTCTTGTATAAAGAAACCTGCAGTACATTCTGCATGTCCCTGCCTTGTGGCCAACTGTAGGCCCCACTTAGGCACCCGTCAGATTTCTCCATGTTCAAATTACCTGCCCACTATATGGGTTAAGATAAAGGAATTTGTCTTTGCGATAAGTAGCTACTTCTACTAAATTATCTCCTGCCATACCTTCTCCACATTACCTGTCAGGAGTTTGAAAATGACCTTTTTCCATCAATCGCAGATTTGAAAAAAAAAAAAATAGAATAAAAATGCATAAACAACTTATGAATGTCAAGATATGAAAAAAATATTCTAGTTTTTGTTCCATTGGATCCAACCAAAAGTGGGCTCCAAAATTGCTAGCTCCCCTGACTGACAATGCTCAAACAATTCTTTAAAAAATTCTATAAAATACAGTTATTGAGAAACTCTAAATAACGTGAGAAATACTGAATGATATTAATGTTCCAATGGAACCAACCAAAATCATTCATTGATTTCATTCAAAATCATTTTCCTCCAAATCAAGTTTTCACTATTAATGGCAACCTTAAAGATTATTGTAAATGACATTTATCAAAATCATATATTAAATTCCATTTATTAAAGTTTTATCAAGGTGTTAAGGAACTATATTGACCCATTACATCACTTCCCTTTCCACTTGGGTATAAAAATGAGGTAACACGCATACAATAGCCCTTTGTCATCCAACACCATGGAGAAAACAAAACAACTGTCAGTTCAAAAGATGCAGATGGTCATAGACATTCATGAATCTGGTAGGGGCTACAAGAAGATTCACAAACAATTGAATATGCCACGGAGCACTGTCAGGGAAATTATTAAGAAATTCCAAAGATATGGAACTGTTGAAAACCTCAAGTCTAGAGGGCGCAGCTGCATTTTTGCCCCCCAGGATGCTGAGGAGGATGGTGAGAGAAGCAACAAAATCCCCAAGAATCATTATGCAGGAATTGTAGGCCTTGGTGGTGTCTTGGGGTCGCCAGGTCTCAAAAAGCACCATCAGATGCCATCTCCACAACCACAGGCACTTTAGAAGGATTGCCAGAAGAAAGCCCTTTCTGACCAGAAGACACAGAAGCAAGCGCTTGGAGTTTCCCAGATGTCATTTGAATTATTATTGACTGAAACAAGGTGCCGTGATCAGATAGGACCAAAATTGCACATTTCAGTCAGATACAGCATCAGCATGTTTGACGTCGAAACAGAGATGCATACAAGGAGAAGCACCTCAAACCAGTGGTGAAATATGATGGTGGGTCATTCATGTTTTGGGGCTGTTTTAATTCAAGAGGTCTAGGGGCACTTGTTAAGATCAATGGCATAATGTATTCTGCCAAGTATCAGGGTATTTTGGCTGCAGTCTGGTTGCCTCTGACAGAAGGCTGGGACTTGGCTGTAGATGGACTTTCCAACAAGACAATGACCCAAAGCATAATTCAAGATCCGCACAGAAATAGTTCTGTGACAACAAAATCGGCGCTCTGCAATGGCCGTCTCAGTCACCAGACCTCAATCCAATTGAAAACCTGTGGGCTGAGTTGAAGAGGGCAGCTGATAAACACAAACCCAAGTATGTGAAGGATCTTGAAAGGATGTGCTTTGAGGAATGGTCCAAAATCCTCCCAAATGTGTGCCTTAACCTTGTCAAAAATTACAGAAAAAGACTCCATGCTGTTTTCCTTGCCAGAGGTGGTTGCACTAAGTACTAAATGAAGGGTGGCAATAATTATGAAATGTTGATTTTGTTGAAATTTCTTTTGTATTAAATGATCGTTATGATTTTGGTTGCTCCCATCAAAACATAAATGACGTATATTCCGTTTCTTTATAATTGTATCTCCCCGACAGCGATAGTCGGGAGATACTATGGTTTAGTTCCGGGGCTGCCGCGCCAGCAGAGATTTTCTGTTCCGGGCTCTGGAAGCGACAATTATTGCAGGAATTTTTTTTAATTTTGCACGGGCAAAGATATTTATTTGACAATGCTCAAGACGCAATTTTGGACGTCCAATATGGCTGCCGGTGGCCATTTTGTCTGAAATTTGGGGATCGGGGAGATGCACGACTCAGTCCCTGTGGCGACCGAGTTATCTAGTTGTTTATATTCTTTTTGTGTTTTTTGTGCATTGCCAGTCAGGGATGCCAGTAATTTTGAAGCTCGCTGTATTTCATGATTACATTGGAAAAATGGTTTCACCGATACCATGGAATCCTCATCGCCGCCTCGTCTGCATATGCCGTGTCCGCATCCGCCACTGATCCTTCAAGTTAATGCGATAACTCAAAAGCTATTTTATAAATCCTTTTCATACTTTTTGCCTTTATCAAGACAGAGAACCTGATTGATATTTGGCTGTGTTTTATCAATAATAAATTAGTTAACTCATAAATTTCCTAGAACACCTGATTTCCATAATATTGCCTGATATGAAAGCATTATTAGCTTGAAATTTTGCCATTTGATTCTTTTTTTATTCATGTCAATACTATGAAATCATCATCACTGCCGCATCTGCATCCACCACAAATCCTTCATGTTAATGTGAGAACTCAAAAACCATTTTATAGATCCTTTTCAAATTTTATGTGCCTCTCATATCTCATGGAGACAGAACTGGTTTGATTTTGGGCTATGCATTATGATTAAAAATAAATTAACCCATTAATTTTCTGGATCACCTGAGTTCTTTGATATTTGCCTGATATGTAAGTGATTTCAGCTGAAATTTTTGTCATTTGATTTTTTTTTTACCATCATGATCAATTAGTGCTGAGTACTACACCAAAAATATCAATTGATCAAATAATAAGTTGTTAAATTTATTGCTGACCATCGAAAAATAGTTAAGTGTATTTTTTATCACGAATGAGTCAAGATAGGCAGCCTTAGCATGTATAAGTTAAAATTGGGTTCAGTCTGTAATAATTTCGTAAAGTTATGGAGTTTCGCCAATATACCCTTTGCTGTAGGGGGCGACAGCAGAGGCCTTTTTTTTAAATATTCACCAAAATCAAGGTTTAATATTATTGGCGCCCCTGATTTTGTACTTGGTGCAATCATAACAGCATGGAATCTCTTACCATGCTGTTTGAAAAGGTTAAGGCGCACATTTGGAGGGATTTTAGACCATTCCTCAATGCAGATTCTTTAAAGATTAGTCACATTCTTGGGTTTGCGCTAATCAACTGCCCTCCTCTGTAGGTGACTGAACATTGATTTTTTTTTTTTTTTTGTCCCAAAACCATTTCTCTGAGGATTTTGTTGCATGCTCTGGATCATTGCCTCGCGGGAAAGTCTCAGCCTTCTGACTGAGCTAAATTTAAAATTTAAGCCAAAACATACCGGAATGTTTTAATTCTCCTGAATGCAGTCGCTGACGATGGTAAAAGAAGTTAAAAGATCTTACTAAAAATCCTCCTCTCACAAACTGCAGCATTGATGAAGATCTCACATTCCAAAAATGCTGAGCAATAATTCGAAGCTGACATCATCTAGGGGTGTAAACGAGTAGGCCTACTCACCAAATAGGTCATAACCGGTAACAAAAAAAGATAATTGATAATCGTTTTGTTGTGCTATATTTTTTCTACTCATTACCATACAAAGTTCCCTGTGCTGTGCCATTGGTTATTAAGAATAATGATCATGCTTGTTGATTTGTGTGTTTTAAAACATCTTCAACTGCAACTCCCTGTAATGCAGGTGTGACAGGATTTTCAGTTCCATGACAAAAGCCTTTTATGCATAATTGATCACAACATGTTCCCGTTTTTACAATCACACAATTTATTTATTGAATAACCATGACCAGTACATAAGAAATGACCAAGAGACCACCCATAGGCTACATTGAAAATGTATATAAATTACTCTGGATATCGTACTGATGACAATACGTAATGAATGAATCCAAACCTCTTTCTGAATTCAATCTCCCATTTAACATTTTTGGGCTGGGCTGAGCAGAGGCCTGGCCCTTATAAACGCGAATGTCGCTGTGTGAATTACTGCGTGAGTGACTGACTGACTGACTGAGTGATCAAGTTCAACGATTGGCTGGCCCGCAGGGAAGAAGTTCAGCGATTGGTCGGCCGGCGGGGAAGAGGCGGCCCGGCCATTTACTAGGTGCACCTAGTCTTGTTTACATTTAAAATGGTTAACATCTTCTGAGGAGTGTTGAACCCGATGAAACAGTGGAGCAGAATGTCATTTCTAACCCTAGCTCAGTGTTTTATGAGCTACAGGATGTCATTATGGAAGCATATAGGTAATATTAAAATGAAAATGAATACTCAGATTTGCTTTTTCTTTTCCAAGAAGCAAGCGCTTTTTTTCTATTGCAGCGAAAATGAAAAATGCCTTTCTCATTTTCAAGTCCACATAATGCACTTTTTATAACAAACTGGAAATTAAAAAGCATTCCCCATTAGCTATTTAATTTTCAAAAATTGCCCCAGCATATTGTTCGTATACTGTAATCGTACACCGACAATGATTTCTCAGAAATGCTTCTTTTTTTCAAGAGGAAAATGCATTTTCTGTCTCATAATGAAAATGACAATGCAGTCTGTTATTGCAGTATTGATTACGTGGTGCTATGCGCTTTCACTTTTGGAATTAAAGCTAAACTGCATGCTGCGGAATGGTGGGACTTTCCACCATTTCATTTGAGACCACTTTGCAATGAATAAAGTTCAGTGAATTCAGAAACCGTTTCACCAAGTAAGCTGAAACTTACTATGAATTAAAAAAATTACAAAAATTGTCTGAATTATTTCCATTCTATTTCAAACATCTTGGAATAGTCTCTCATTTTTTTCAGCAAGTGAGCTGATTGAATTTTAGCTACCTTTAGGATCTAATTATGTAACAATAAGAGTCCACACGTATTGTCTAATTTTTACCTCCGCCAAGGAGGTTATGTTTTTGCTGGCGTGGGTTTGTCGGTCTGTCTGATTGTGTACAAGATAACTCAAAAAGTAATGAACGAATATCTCTGAAATTTTGTGGGTGGGTTTCTATTCCATCAAGGATGAAGGATTGATTTTGACCGCAATCGGTCTTACAATATGGCCACCACAGCAACCATCTTGAAATCCTATTTTGCAGATACCTTAAATTTCTTATGAGCCATGTTCACTCAGCAAGATTTTGACTCTGCTGCCTTGGCGGAGTTTTGCACTCTGGAAGTGCCTCTAGTTACCACATGTAAATTCAAACAGTTAAGATTTTCACCCAAGTTGGTATCTTATTCATAGAAATAATCATTCGAGCAGTTCACAGTACAAATTACAATCATTTAATTGTTAGATTTCAATTCTGCAAACAAAGTCGTGTTTGAAGATTGAAGATCCCGACTTTCACCGAAGAATAATAGTGACATTGTAAATTTTTTAAAGAGCAACCAGAAAATAAGGATCCCAGTATTACACTGTAGTTTGGGGTAATTGGATGACATAATAAATAACAAATATTGATTGATGTGTTACAGACCAAGTGATGAATATATGTAAAAATTTTTACTTGTGGTCACAGGGATTTATAGTGCAGATGACCTACAGTGCCCATGGCACCATTTATTTTTTTGGGGGGCGGGGGGGCGTGGCGGCTTCATGCTGTGTCGCCTCGGGTACCAAGTAAGCCCTAACACCACGACTGCTGTGGGCAGTTTAAAAATCGAAGAGCTTTTTCCTCGTCAGAGTGTCAGAAAGCAGCGGTCAGCAGGGCCACCGTTTGCCTCTGTCTGCAGCTCTGCATCACAGGAGAAGAGGGTCTGGGCGGGCTGGGTGGTTTGATTTGGGGTCATAAGTCAGCTTAACCATTTGGTATGTGGTTGCAGGGGTGTGAGCTTGGCGAGCCTCTGACCAGGCCTGCCCTGTGTGCAGGGTTAGATATTCCAGCTCGGTGCCAGACAGGGAGTGTGAGAAGGTCAGGAGCTATTGACTATGTTGCATTAACAGCATGTCAAGAATCTCAGCTGTCTCGGCATTAGAGGCTTTGCTTGGGTTAACCTCCCTCCTGTGATCTGCTCCGCTTTTGTATTTGTTTTTCTCTCCTGACTGTACTTATTTATTTCAGGTAAGCGCTACTCAAGCTTGGCCTGTAGACCACTGGTACAACATGACACTAAATTCAGCCGCTTCATTCTGGGGTCTTGTTTGTTTAGGCCAATGTTTCATTTTTAATTTTTTAATCTATCACCCCTCAACTGTTTTTTGAAGCCTATTTTGTGCAGTTACCATTTTGCCCTCAGTCAAAACAGTCACTTCGTCATAAAGCAATTTGCGCGTGTCAAGAGAATTGTAAGGATGTTTTTGGCATGTCAGTCAGGTGGAGTTAACCCTGTGAAAGTTTGGTGCTCCGACCTCATTATACAGAGAATAGCGCTTACTCGCTCTCTGTTCTGCCCCACTGATGGACAGCTTGAATAGGAGTCTGGTTCTCTGTATTTGTAAGAAAAGTGCTGTGGTAGTGATACAGGAAAGCTCTAAAGTGTGCAGAAATGTTGCAGTCTCTCACACTGTTGTCCCCACGCAAGAGCAGATTTTCCTCTTTCTGATTGTTTATTTTTAGTATGCCTGAAGCTGGACATTTTATTCATCCACAGCGTGTAAGTAAAGGGGCTTAACAGGAGGGATCTGCCTGGAACTGCCTACTGTGCACTGCTGATGGAGTGTATGTACAATATATAGCTGAAAGCATGTGGATACTTTACTAAAACCTCATTCACATGCATGAAAAATGATATTTTCAAATTGTAAATATCTGTCATTTTAATAGAATTTTGAATTAATTGGTCAGGATGGGCTGATAGGACAGACTTTCAGCTTTCATTTATAGGTATTATCCTGCAATTTTGTGCCATGATTTCCAAATTGTGGCCTTTTCTGTATGTGCCCGACTCCCCCCCAAGTTCACTGAGCTCCAGTTGGTATCAGAGTGTTCAGGAAGGGAGGTAGTGAAGGAGCAAAGGAGCATACAAAGTGCTATAAAATCCTAATGGTTAAACAGATTTCAAGTGCAGCGCCCTCAAATCAGAGCCGAATATCTGTCCCATCAGGCCATCCTTACCATTTCATTCCCAATTCAATTATAAGGTCAGATTATATTTTAATTATGTCCTTTTTATGGATGTCAATGAGGTTTCAGTGAAGTTCCCATGCACTCTTGGCTATGTATTGTATGTGTCTTTGTTTGTTTGTCTGTACGCCTGTGTGTTTGTTTCTTTTAAGTTTTGTTGGGGAGCAAGTACGGTCAAGTCTATAATTATGCGCTTAGTTACACAATTTTCATCATTTTCGCTCTACATGCCACTACAATGGATTTGAAATGAAAGAATACAGATGTGCATGAAATATACACACTCAGTTTCAGCTGAAGGTTTTTGTCAAAAATATTGTTGCAACACATAGCTACCTGGCACAAGGAAGTGTAATTGGACTAATATAATCATAAATTAAAATGTCATTATTAATACTCAGTCATAAATCTCTTGCAGTTAATGAATTGGTTAATTTTGGAACCCATAGACGACATCAGACTGGAGATCCCTGATGATTCTCAGCCCGGGCTTTGCTGCTGTTTCTTATTCTTGGGAATTTTTTCTAGGGCTGACCCCAGTTAGTCAGCTGGTTGACTGTTTGGTTGATGGGTTGTTGGTCGAGCAGGATTTTTTTTTTTTCTTTGAGCAGTCGCAAATAATCCAAAATCTATAATTTGTCCTAGATGCTGCAGTATACGGCAGAGTCCTTCACTCTTAAGTAGGCCCATGTTGTCTCTAAATAAATTATATTCACAATTACGGAAATATTAATGTTGTGAATAATTCAGAAAGAGTTATGAAAGCAATATTTTATCGTAATTTTTATTTTTAAAATTACCTTTTGTTACACCCCCTTTCATGCCTACATTAAATCCTTCCTCTAGGCAAGCGAATTTGCATTTTAATTGTAGCCTAAGGGCGCACTCGCACTAGGCAATCTGTGCCGTGCCCAAGCACATATGACCACCTAAGTCCTGTTTGTTTGACGAGTGTGAGCACTTAGTACCTGTGGCACGGTACGGTTTCTCACGCATGAGCACAAGCACAGGTACGGAACTATATGACGTTAATATGACCCCGCATACTTCATTCCACATCATTGTTTCCTGGAGAGCAAGGTCGTCCTGGCTGGATCGTTCACTTTCGGCCGGTTAAGTTGTTTATTTTGGGTAATGTGGGAAACCACCTATTTGATAACGTAGGCGAAATTCCCCCCCCATTACCATTTTATGGTAATATTTTCAATGCGATCAGAGCCAGTGGCCGTCAATCAGGTCACGCAATCCATATCCAGCCGTGATGACTTGCGTACTTGGTAACTGTACTCTGGCCCAGTTTGGGCTGGACTGATGTGAGTGCAGGCTAGCGGGGGTGGGACAATAGTATTTCAGCATGGTAATTATTTAACTATTCGGACGCAGCCATATCTTCGGTGAGTTTTCTTTTTCGCGTCTGGCTCACAAGTCGTTATCTTTTACGAAAAGCTACACGGCCCCCGCGGTGTCCAGTGGTACTGCTCCGTTTGGCTCGTATCCGTAAGCTTTGTGGAAACGTGCAGAAATGCGAACGAAATGAACGTGGAGTTCGGACAGAAGGCTCCGTCCATATCTGGATCCGTATTTAACGTTGAGCATAAATGGGCCTATAAGGTTTAATGCAAACATCGAGCTGTAGCCCGCCGATATCTCAGAATAAAACAAGTTGACGGTGAGTGCCGAGAGAGCCCCACAGCCCTTAACTGTTTATTGTTATCCCCCCGACATACGTTGTATAATGCGGGGGGATGTAGTCATGGGTGCGGTTGTCTGTCTGTCCATTTGTCTCTCTGTGAACTTTTCCGGAGCATAACTTGAAAACCGTTCAATATTGCTCAACAAAACTTTGTGTGCACATTAATCATGACCTGAAGTGGTGCCTTTTGCTGATCCGCAGTTGATGAATTTTGTATTTTTTCTGGTTTCCATGGAAACATTTTTAACTTAAATTTTAGGGGGGTATGGTTTATTTCCAGAGCAGGTGGCATTTTCAGTCTTTCTATATGTGGGGCCGGGGGGATGTGCCATCTCCTGATGACTCTTGTTAATCAATGGCGGCATACACCTAGGCAAGGCATAGGTCACTGTGCCAAGGTCGAAAGTCAAATCCACTAATAACCCTTACATTGCTCACCTACCCCTCACGAGGAATGTGCATACCAAATTTTAACCTGCTGTGGTACTTTTGGAAATGTGACCTGGACAAAATTTTTAAGTTCAAGGTCACTCTGCCAAGGTCAGACGTGAAATCCACCAATGACCCTTACGTTGCACACCTATGCTTCACAAAGAACTGGCATACCAAATTTGAAGGTCCTGTGGCCAACACTTCCGGAGATATGGCCAAAACAATTATGGAGCTGCTGCCCGCCGGCCCGCCACTGAGTTTAACAATACCCCATCAGCCCATGAAGGGCTGTAGGGTAAAAACATAGATAAGATTGACTGATGCTCTTGTCACTGAAACCTCTCTGACTAGCTTAATCCATAAGCGAAATTCAGAGCCAGCTTACCAAATAAAACTTGTATTTTTGCGTGTTTAATATATCAGCTGAATGCTGTTACATCGTATGAATTTTCTTATTATGGAATATTAGCCAGGTATGCGTAGCCTATGGCATTTTTGGCGCAGTTTAATCGTTTATTTTGTGACTGCTCTTGAAAACGGTAAGTGACAGGTTGGTCTCAAAGTGGCATACCTTTTTAAGATTGAGAGCACTTTTTTTCACTCAGAAAAGTTGCAATTATGGCATTATGCAGGAATTCGATTTTATTATTCCCCGCCACGAAGTGGATCGGGGGATATTGGAATGGCGCTCGTCCGTCCGTCCGTCCGTCCGTCCGGGTTCAATGGGGACAAGTTTTCTCGGAAATTATTGCACCTGCGTGAATGAAAATTTGTATGTGGCCAGTACTGATGACCCTACTGAATGAGTTTAACAATTGATTCCGAGAAATTCATTTTTACAGAGTTATGGCCCTTGACTCTGTTCGTGGACTTAAGTGTATGGGTGTTGCAATGGGGACAAGTTTTCTCGGCAACTATTGCACCTACGTGGATGAAATTTTGTGGGTGACCAGTACTAATGATCCTATTGAATGAGTTCGACAGTTGATTCCGAGAAATTTCTTTTTACGGAGTTATGGTCCTTGTTTCTGTTTGTCGACTTGGTGTATGGGATTTGCAATGGGGACAAGTTTTCTCGGAAACTATTGCACCTATGTGAATGAAATTTTGTATGTGACCAGTACTAATGACCCGATTGCATGAGTTCGACAATTAATTCTGAGAAATTTATTTTACGGAGTTATGGCCCTTGACTCTGAACTTGGTGTATGGGTGTTTAATGGGGACAAGCTTTCCCCATTCCCCCGTGACCATTCTTACCGTGGCGAGGGATATTGGTGACAATGTTGCCTTGTTCTGTTTATATTGTTTGAAATTTCTTTAATTATACACTTTGTTGTTAATAATATCAACTAAATATTGTTTGATTTTTAGCATACTTCTTCCAGTTTATTAGCACTTGCTGTGTCAATTAATGTGGAAAATTTTCTATGTGTGGCTGTTGTTATGGTCTGTAACATGGTTGGCTGTTGGTATGGTCTGTTTTTGTTGTATGCATCGTAAGTGCGTAATGCTACGTGCAAATATACAATGCACCTGTTCAAATGGAATACTCAGTGTTGTGAAAATTAAGCCCTAAGCTGCAAGAAGTCTAGTCTTCGGCATGTTAGAAGTATGCTAAAAATAGACCCGACTCAGTTAATTTGATGCTGGGCTGTAAGACTTGGAGTTTTCTGTCTAAAAATAAAAGCTGGATGATTTAGAACTCCTCTGCACTGCGGGATTAAACAAAATTTAAGAAAGATTTCGGAAGATGCATGTTCCGGCCTCAGTGTTTGAATGCACAGTTATCGATTTGGAGAATTTTTAATTCAACTCTGAATGTTTCAGCTCCCGCTATTGACCCGCCCAGTGCCTAAAATTCATGCTAGTGTGTGGTCTTGTAGCAGCGCAGTCACTGTAGCATCCATGTCCAGAATGCTGCATGACCCCTTTGCCTCTGTGGGCTGCCCATTGATCGAGGTCCGGATAATTTATAGTGTCCCCTGGAGTGACTGTCTCCCTCTCAGCTAACTCTGTAACGGGTATGTCTTCTTATTCCCTCTGTCAAATAGAATACGGCAAGGTTTAGTTCTCACTGTAAAGTACAGTAGCAGTTTTCCCTGTTCATGCACTAATAGGTTTCCTACATGGAAAAATTCAATGTCAAGTCTGTTGACTCATGATATGACCAGTCTGGTTAGATTAGGCTCGGTGGGATGCCTACCCTTCAGAGTAATACAGGACAAACGTTATCAGCACAGATTTTTGTTCTTCCTGAAAACCGTTCGATATTTTAATTAATTATTGTACAGGCTGAGATTTAAATCTGTATTTTCCTACACATTTGAAAAGTGTTAATTTTAAGGTAACAGAAACATCTTGGTCAGTCTAGGGCATATCGGCTGTATGGTAAAAAATGTTTGGTAAACAAAGTTTGAGTTATCAGGTAAAACAGATTGTTTTGAGTAAAATTCAAAAAAATTCTATTTGAAATGGCTATCTATGGCCTGCTATTGAAGTTCATATGTGATATAGATTGTTGAATTCACTGAAAAAAAGCAACTGAAATGGAAACACTGACATTGATGATTCCCTTAGAAAAGCGTTCATTGCAGACAAGCAGTTTGTGAGGCAATGAGGACAATTTAGTGATGACATACTTAGAATAGGCAAAGCTGTGGTTAGCAAATGCAATGACACTTTAAAAAGAACAAGGAGGCTGTCAGTGTTGCCCTAGTATGAGCCATGCTAAGCTGATCATTTAGCCCAGGATGGCTCCAAAGTGCTCTGTCTAGGAAAAATGAGAAGCAACCCTGAGCAGCCACTCTGCTGCCTTCACCCACTCAGGGTCCTGGACACACTGTAGTACAGCTGTCATAAAACCTCATCATGCAGCTGAGTTTAGTTTGGTTTCTCAATCACTGCACTAAAATCCGTCTGTATTCCAGTTCTCAGAATGTGTTAGATGTAGAGTTAAGATCTTTCAATATTTATTATATCCCAATAATAAATGATTAAAAAGACTTATTCAGCTATTCAATGCATGTTCTTCTTGTATTTGAATTATGTGGAACTTTTTTCACATCCCGCAGATTTTGGCATATTTTCTGGGCTCTGATGAACAATAAATAGTCTTGTTGCTGAGGAATGGCGTGGGCTTTTTTTTTTTTTCCCACGAGTGCCACTCAGAGGAATCCTACGCTACACAATGCAGGATGGAGGCCTGGATTGTGCCTGCAGGACAGCAGTGCCTTGCTCTGTCAGTCTGCTGTGAGAGGTTAATCCTGTATCACGGCTGAGACCTGGGCTTCTGCAGCCGTTAGCTGACCTGCTTTCGCCTCCTAATCTCTCTTTAATCCCAGCCTCCGCAGATAAGGCAGGTGCACGTTCTGGAGTCAACACCCTGGCACGACTGTCATAGTTTCTTAGCAGTGTACTGTGGGTCTTTCAGTTCAGTGCCAGAGTAAGTTGCTGACTCCTAGTTCACTCAAATAATAAAAGAGGTTTCTTTTCTGCTAGTGGGTGTGTAGAGCTTTTAGTTGTGAGGATCAGCGGTCATTGACATATGTTTCCTGGGTGAAATGGCTTGCAGTCCTCTAGCGTAAACTCATGGCTCCTTTGCAAAATTTATCAGCCACTGAAATGCTACTGGTCTTCAAAGGCCTAAGAATTGACTGAAAGTAAGATGTGGGTGAATGTTTTGGCTGTTATCTCCCATTTGTCCAAGTCCTCACATAGGTTGTCTTCTTGCTGTCTGGGATTGATGATCATAAGCATGGTCCACTGCCCCCCCGCCCCCTCAGTCATACTAGCCTTCATTTGTACTGCTGTCCTGTGCAGCTCTTGGACTGTCGGGATCATTGCCTTTGCGTTGAGCAAGTTCTCAGACCACCCTGTTCATTAATTCAATCCGCATGCTCACATGATAAACTATACTCCAGCTCAGACACAAACTCAGCTCTGCTTGTCCACGCTCTCAGCTTGTCTGTCCCGTCACCCACGCAGCCTCTGATTCTGAAGCCAGCAGACAAGCTTGCTATGGCTTCTGAAGTGGTTAGATTTCACTGTTCGTTCCAGGTACACACGCATTTCTGCACGGAGCCCACCCACCATGTGATAGTGAAAGAAGTATTTAAACCAGAAATGCCAATTACGGGTATTGTTCATGATGCTGGTGTCATTCCCAAATAGATTTCATTCTATTTACAGGCTTAGATAAAGTTGGTATGACAAATTTTGGTTTATGATCATGCATATTATGAAAACTGGTCTTAGGCTGAGCTGGAAAAGTATCAATCAATGTACCTTATGCCTGAAAATTATCCTGAAGCACAACAATTTAAATCTTACTAGTGTGATTCCACAGAATAAGTAATTTACTTGTTTAATTTTCCGACTCCTGGACATAAATCAAATACGGGCCATTCTCTCAAAAATATGACAGAAAAGCTGTTTACAATTGGTATTTAAAAGGGCAAATTTTCCCCATAAATAGAATCTGCTCCATCAAATATGTTAGTGCATTTGTTTATGATTTTAATGACATATTATTCTAGTTAAGGATGGCAAATGCCAATTTCAGAAATTAAGGAATTGCATTTTGGGGGCAAAATTTCCCATTTTTCTTTTCAACAAAAATCCTTCTTCCAAATTTTTTGTCACACACATACCATTTTTTTCACCCATACCTTAAATGTCAAAAAATCTTCCAAATGTCACACACATACGCGAGAATCACCATCCTAGGCAACAAAAATTAATTTAGTAGAGGAATGATGACTTTCTTCAGTGCAGCATTACATTATTCAGTGTCTTTCAGCGATCTGAAGAGGCTACATTAGTCAGTATTCTGTTTAACTCCAGTATTTACTGATTTTGCGGGCCTATTGGGACAGTGGTTCCGTTTATAGACTGGGAATGAGGGTGATGTCAAACGGGTGATTCTTGCGTTACGTGTGAGACATTTGGAAGATATTTTTGACATTTTTCAATGCGCTATACTTTAATTGGGTTGCAGATGGGGATCAATATAGGACAACCACAAGATATCAGGGCTTTACTATCAATATAGTACATCAACTTGATATTTGCCTAAAACATTGGAACTCGCAGGACCAGAAAGAGGCTGCGTTACGCGTGTGACACACAAAATGGGTCAATCGCAACATTTAATTTACATTCCAAAAGTTCTGTGATTTGAACGAAGATTATGACACTTTGGCTTTATCAACTTTAGCAGTAGTTATTCCTGTTTGCATTAATTAAAACTTTAAAAAAATACCTTGCTCATTTGCATACTACAACCTAATTTGCATTAATGTGTGTGACGCCTTTGTTACATGTGTGACCGCGTGCAAATCCTGCAATGCGTAAGTCCATTTCATTTAAATAAAATCATATATGTGGCTATTGTAGGTCCTTATAAGTAAGCATGGAGGTGTTTAACATACATCCTGTGTACCAGCCAATGTTCATGATAAGAATATTGGGTTTGGCAGTATTAGCATGGTGGACAGAAGTGAACAATATTAACATTTCACAGGTTAGTTTTAGTCACCTTCAAATTTGAATTGTAAACGGCAAGCTTTCCGTCAGAGTGAACGTTCTGACCATAAAATAAGAAGTTCCATTAATGAGGAAGTGTGCTTTCTGATACGGCTTTGTATACAAAATGGACGAAACTCTGAACTTCATCATGCATTTTTTTTGGTTTGGAGAGGGTACTGGTGACCTCTGATGTCCAGCTGCACCTATATTGATAAACTCTTGCTAAATTAAACCAGACATTCATGAATTCATATTGAATTTTATGCATCAGAAGTTGATTTGTGTTAAAAATATGATTATTTTATGATTTGACAGTGAGCCATTTTGAGGGCTGTGTGTGTTTAAGGAGCCACCTGGGGGGCGGTCTCATTTGGCTTCCTCTTTTGAAGCCAAATAAGATTTAATGCTGAGATGACGAATACTTGTGGTCAAGGAGTTTATGATCCTCAAAAATGTATTATTTTAACCCCCAGCCATTTTTCAATCCTCAGTATTATTATTTTTTTTAATCATTTCAATGTAGAATTTTCATGAAGATTTTTTTTGTGTTTGCAGCCCCTTTTCTCGACCAAAGTCGTGAAAATAAACCAAAATACAGTGGAATAGCCATATTCCCCCTTTCTATAAAGCTTAAATCTTGAATTATAAAGCATTAAATGGGGTAACGCATAAATAGCCATATTTGGCTTCTGAGCAAAGGGGTTGATTTAATCCAACTAACAGCATTCTCACATTACTTCCTGAACCTCACATATTCCACAATATTGCATCTAAATTCTCTCCTGCTTTGCACATGGGTATACACATCAAAGTTGCAAAAATCTGGCAAAATATTTGGGTCTAGTGCTGGGGTGGCTGACCTTCATGTTGAAGGCGTTAGTCGTTGTTGTTGTTGTTGTTCTGGATAGAGATAACCTAGACTACCTTTTGGCAGAAGTGTGAACTAAACCTTTATTAGTCTAAAAATAAAGGAAATGGGTCATTGATGTCCTGTCATAGCAATAGGCTTTGTACTTTGGTCTCACATGTAACGTCAAGTGTCACTCATGTAACACCATGTTACGTGTGTGACTGGTACATTTTTGGCTGTAAAACAGATTCTATTTGTGGGACTGAGGAAGTTGTGCCCTCCAAGCATGGAAGGTATGGTATTAGTTATAATATCAGGTTTTTCATATCTTCCCTAAGATTTACTAATTTTATAAAAACTCTTGCTGCCATGCGTTACGTGTGTGACGTCATTCACCACCATATATGTTGACCCCTTGAAAAGGGCAGCTTTGAAGTCTGCAGGGACTTTTGCTGCAAAAGTTGAAAAATAACAACCTCAACAACAGATTATTTCTGCTGCTGAGTCTGACACTCATCCTAATCGCAAAAAGCTGACTTTAATTTCAAGAATGACCCATATCTCAAAAAATGGTGAAAACTAAAGGACTTTAAAATTGGGAAATTTTGCCCCAAAATGCAATTTTTCTGAAATTGGCATTTGCCATCCTTAACTAGAATAATAGTTGTTAGAAACAAATGCACTAGTTATTTGATGGAGCTTATTTGAAAATTTGCCCTTCCAGGCTCATATTTCAGAGAATGGCCCAATCACAGGTTTGACATGTTTGGATAGGGAGGGAAAGTCAGGCAGGAGAAGTTACTGAGAGCAGGCAAACAGCACATAGTACTAATGCTGATTTGGATATATTTCCTCTGCACGCAGCTGTGGCAGGTTTGGATGCCTGATTTTAAATCCTATTGTGTCCTCTGACCAATGGAGGTTGGGTGTCACCAAATACGCTTACTGGGAGAGATCGCGAACTGGCTATTTTCCCCTTGGTTTTTATGTCTGCATGGCGCAAATTGAGTGATTTTGCATTGTGGTGTTTTGCAACAGTCAGCAATGGTAGTGACAAGTCAATAATTTTCAAATATTAGTAGACGTACTTGACTACTAGAACAAATAGCTTTCATATGCTTGGATGTTATTTTTCTTTACCTGGCTAATTAACACGACTTGTTACCAAAACTTTATAAACTAGCTGATGATAATTGCCAACACAGAGTTTCTGGTAGGATTTTTCTTGCAAGGCAGTGTGTCTTGTAGGGTTTCACCTTTATAGTCAAATCTAAAACATTCCGCTCACATGTAGCATGGTGTTTGTATCTATGGTGCAGAACAATGTACTCTTTGGGTTGGCAAAGAAATGATGATGTCTGTAAAATCAATTTAATTGTTTATTGAATATAGAGTTATTTTACAGTGATGCAAAAATTGGTCATTGCATGTTCAAATGATGATGTTTAGCGGACGGGTTAAAACACATATGGGCCTTATATTGCATGATTATCTTGCAGTTCAAAAATCTCCTGAGGCCAAGTAATGAATTCAGCTGCACAGACAACTCGAAAGCATTTGAATATATCCTTTTCTCTTTGCCTCAAAGTCTGCAGCTGACTCGAAATCAAATTTACCTGGTGTTTCGAAGCAGTGTGTAGTGCCGATTGTCCATGTAAAATTCCCCTCCTGAATAGCTGATGATTTTGTAATGCTGTCTGCGATTATGTAAAGAGGAGCCCGCTCTACTGGCACAGTCGAGACAGGTTACACGGAGGCAAGTCCTGCACGTGTGGCCGACTCGGAGTACTTATAGCTGAAGTCACGAATAAGGACTTTTCGGCAGCAAAATTTTAGTATAGCTGCATAGGATCATCTCTATTAGGATGGTACCTCGCAACACGCTGATGTTGTAATTTTTGGCCAAAATGGAAATTTGGTATATTTCTGTAATGCTAACTGAAGAAATATTTGTTATCTTAAAGCAGGGGTGCAGCAAGTACTCACCTCATGAATCATAACCAGTTAAAAAAATTGATAAATGATATTCGTTTTGAAGTCCTGTATTTTTTTCTGCATTTTATCCCAGTAAGTTACTGCATTATGTAGGTTGATATCTGTCATTTAAAAAGCTATCATGCTTGTTGCCTTATTTGTTTAAACCTCTTCAACCCCCAACTCCTGGTAATGCTGGCATTAGAGGATTGTCTGTTGACTGCCATAAGATAAATGCCTATCACCATTTACTTGGGCTGAACGATTTGGGAAAATAATCTAATTGCACTTTTTTAGACCAATATTGAGATTGCGATTCAGAATGTGATTTACTTTAAATGGTCCTTATCCTCTGTATTATTCACTAAAGATAAGCAATGAACACAGTAAAATCCCGTTAGCACTCAGGATTTTGCTGTAGTGGACAAGGCATCAGGGGTGCTCCGCTTAAACGTGTAAACGTTTACAAGAGACTAGACTTTTAGGAAAATCAGTATTCATTTAAACGTAATACGTAATTTTTATAATTTTGTATAAAAATATTGCCTTGTTAATTATTGTGATTGCTGCAAGGAATGAATAAATTACGAAAAAAGATGTTAAAAAATAAAAACAATGCTGATCCGAAGTCACGGTCAAACTCCAGGCAGGACGGAAGTGGTGGGCAGTGAGAGTTCAGTTCCCTTGTGGCAGTGTGAATAATGTCTCAGGAAGAAAAGAAAAGTGCCACCTGGTCTCGCTTCGACCTCATGACAGGAAAAAAATTAGATGTAGATGTTGCAATAGACTTTGTTTAGCTGTTCTATTTGAAGACTGAGGAGTATTATCAAGCCTTTACTGCCATTGCTGGATGTTGAAAATATGCTATAACTGGCATAATAGCCAAAATAGCCACTGCATGCATTAATGTTTGTACCGCAATAATAACCTTTGCGCAGGTCATATCATGTAATTTTATACCACCCATAGTATGAAACATCAAAAATGGTGATGGGAAATCCATTTATCACATCATTTGGTTTTAGATTGTTTCTAATGAGGACGTTTTATTTAAGTCTGAAAACAGCAGTTTAAATGACATGTTTGTGAAAATATCATCTGTTGAAGACCCAGTGATCAGCTACTCTTTATGATCCATTGCCCCTTAGTATACTGAATGAAATGTAGGTCCTCCTCTTGTAGTAAGCACATATGAAATGTAACTTCAGTGTCATTCTGGCCTCGACAGATCGTTGCATTGCTCTTTTGTATATTCTTCCTCAAGGTGATGGAGGAAAGTTATAATAATAATAATAATAATAATAATAATAAAATTATTATTATTATTATTACATGTAACCACATTTTCTTGGGAGACAAGGAGCTGTGTATTGTTACTGCCCTCTGCAGCCTAACGGCAAAATGGTGAGACAAGATCTTTGTACTTTCAAAATAAATAAATAAATACATTTTCCCGGGGTGATTAATGTTTTCCTTTAGTCTGCTTTTATCGGACAGTGGGTTATAAATAGTTCTGTAAGAGAATTTGCAATCTTTGGGAGTCATGCAGTATATGGAAATATACAAAACATGTTCTCCTACAACCTGTTCTGAGAAGCAGCTGTTTGTATTTATATTTTAGGTCAATATGAGGTTAGCTTAAAATTGTTGTGTCATCACTGGCGCGGTGCAAGTATAAGTTTAAGCATAAAGTATTCAATGGCACCAACCTTAACCACTATTCCAGCACACCTCCCCACCAGCTATTGTTTAAACGTTTAATTTTCCACCGTTTATACGTTTACCAATTTAGCAAGATCTGCCCATGCCTACCAGGCATAGGCGTTATGATGAAATAAGATAATTGATGCATGAATTGATATGAATGGCTTATCTTTATTTAACCATTAATTAGCAAAAAGTAAAACCTTAAATCACAAAAGTATATTGACTGACTGATTTAACTTAAATCAATTTAATTACATGCCTTGTAGAAATGTAATAATTATCATTACCAAACTTCTCCATGAAATCTAAAAAAGGAACAACAAAGCAACTGAATTAAACAGGCAGCCATTCTACCTGTTCCAATCAATGTGTCTTGTATATTGCCTTTGGCTAAACTAGCAACAGTTTCTAAATTAATTCAATTTAGTAGCTTGCAAGCCAGCTACCTAATACACTCCATAATGACTATGTTGAGGTAATGCATACATGGCCGGTAGCTAAGTAGTTTTGTGAGTGGCTCTTACCTAGTTAAGCACCGGCCTGATGAGCCACCTGGCTTGGGACAGACTTTGCCTAAATTAGTTTTTTTAGTTGACTTTAGTTGAAATATTAACAGAAATTGGAAACGCCTTGCTAAAGTGCAGATTCTCCTTGAAACTGTCAAGCCACTGCTTCTTTTTATCCTCTGAAAAGCATAAGTCCCATTTAACTCATATTTTGTTTTCCAGTCTAGCGTTATATTAATTCAGGTTAGTAGTATCAAGTAGTTAGACAAAAAGTGGATAGCACGCACGTATAGGTTTTTGCTGATTGAAGCTGAAATGTTGCCATTTGTCCCTAGAGCCAGGGAGCAGGCATGATGTGTGCAGTCTTTGCAGCCCACAACAGAGCAGTTTCTGGGCTTCGTTCTTCACTAGGACATAATGCCAGCTGGTCTGGCTTTTACAGAAAAGGGCCCACCTTCACAAGAGTAGTTCTCAAGTCGTTGGTGGAGATATTCAAATAACGGGTGGAAAAATTTTCATAAGCATGCATGTGACATGGGAAAGGGAGCTAAATCTGAATGGCATGCCGAATGTCATGTCATGTTTTATGGAAAAGCTTGCCCACAAAAATGGACTGGGCTGTCTTATTTCAGTTTGTCAGTTCGTAGGCACTCCAGATGCCAAAATGCAAGTGCACAAGTTTTTCATAATATGTCCCGTTTAAAGTAGACATGTATTGAGAAATCCGAAAATGGGCAAATTATACCTCTGCGGGAAGCTAATGTCATGGACATGATGAATCACTTTCTGGATACCCACTCATATAGGAAGAGAGTAAAAGAGGCATTATGAACACTCTTTCAACTTGTGTACATCCTCAAAAAGACCAAATGAAAATAAAACCTTTCTGATGATGTAATTTGTGGGAGACAGGGACACACAGTAAGGAAGTCAAGTGCATCGACCATCGTCTGCCCGTCGTAATTTGTTCATTTCTTGGTCTCTTTTCGTTTCATATTTCTAGCGGTTTAGAGTTGTGCTCATCAAAAGGTATGTTATTGTTGATGACGCAGAGCGCAAGTCCCTGTAATATATTGTTTTTGATTTTTTTCCATGCAACGAGCAGAAGTGTAAAACTTTCTTTGACGAAATTCTGGGTTGTAAAGGTCTGGCGCACTTTACCTCATGGAAGCTGAAAAGTCCTTAAAACCTATTATAAAGTGGTAGTTCATGTAATTATCAACATATATCTGAACTTTTATGTACATTCGACGATTCCCAGAGTACTTTGTTTGAATTCCAAACTCGGACGGTGGAACTGGTAGGCGGCTATTTTGCATCACAGTTGTCTGGATTTGCTAACTGCTTAAAATATCGCTATGTATATTCAATGTGCAAGTCAAGCAGGGGTTGAAAATACTCTGATATTTTACTGGATTTCAACGTCTTACTTGCAATTTAAAATACACATATGATAGCCTATGTGTTACAATTGCTCCCACGAGTGACGTCACAGCTCTTAGTCAGATTCACAGTGCTGTTCAAGGAGGATATTGGAGGTTGCTAAAAGCCCGTTTTACATCCATGATTACTCTATTCCATTTTCGTCCCCGGATGAAAAATGTTGATGGGTAGAAAGAGTATCGCATGCCAAATACCAAATACGACAATTTTGTATAAAGTTTCACATCAATAGTCTACTTAAATGTTCTCACTCCTTATATGGCAAACTGATTTCATCATTTTGTAGCTCGATGAGATCTTCAGCTGTTGAGTGAAACTGTTAAAGTATGAGTGAAAATGGTGGCTGCCATTGTTCTAACACATGACAAAAATTGTAGTAGATCATTGCACCATTAGCCATGTCTAGCTCATTGCTCAGGATCAATTCCCAAATAAAAAATCAGAATTTCTTCATTCTGCAATTCTTAGGTCACCATGTTATTGCACATCGTTGGACCTTGCAAACTGTGTACTGAATGAAGTAGCCCTGCCTCTACAATGAGATTTGTCATCATCTGTGCAGTGTCACTCTGAATAAAGCTGCCATTGCCGTCAAATGATATTTCCGAAAGTTTGCCTTGCACGTGACTCGGGCAGTAATGAATTTGGGGCCGGGTTTGTACAAGTGGAGACATACTGCATATTTAATCACAGGTACATGCAGGGGATTTTGTTGGTGAGCACAGGAAACCCAGTGTATTGAGAGATGAGCAGTTTGGAGCAGTCAGGTCAGGCAGTGCTTCCTGCAGCTGGCTTCACGCTTTGTTCTCAAACTTCAGTGCTGCATCAATGTGTTCTCTGTAGTGTGCTATGCATATTGCAAAATGTCTATTCTCGAAGTAGAAAAAGACGATTAACTACAGTATATTAATTTGACACTGAACAAGTCAATCTGGCCAGAATGCTGTAGTCCTGTCCAAAGGATGATGAATTTTGTGCGACATCAATTTGCATCCAGCCAATTCTGATGCACATTAAGATTTCCTTTAAAAATGATTAAGCCATGACTCCGCCCTTCATGAGCAACGACCTCCGAGCGGTGCATTCAGAAGAGACTGGCCTGGAGCCATTTGTACCAGTTATTCCAGTTGTTTGCAGTCTGCTCTTTGCCTAGTTATTGTACAAAGAAACAACACCATTCTTTGCTTAGAAAAAAAGGGCACATAAACATGTGCAGGCACTGCTGGACTTGCTCTCTTGTCTATGCATGGGCGCGTGCGTGCGTGCGTGTGTGTGTGTGTCTTTGCATACGCAATTGTGCATGCACAATCAAGGTTTCTGGACATATGTGTGATTTGTCTGTGTTGTGTAAGGTGTACTTAGCAATGCTGACCAGCTTAGCCCCTTTCATCCATTTTAGCAGGTGGTCACAAACAGTGCAAACAGTCTGCCTTTATGTTCCTTACATGTGGCTTTGGGAGTTGCTTTTCAAACAAGGGAGAAAAGCATGTGCTGAATCAGGAAATGATTTCAGCTACGCACACAATCACAACGGAAAAGTTAAACAAAGACGAAAATATCTGATCAAACACTCAAAAATTGTATATCTTTCTTTTTTTAACCTGCCCCACCAAAGAGCAGTTTATGAAATGGGCATACTGTACATGCAGGGTCCTACCTTGAAGGCAGCTTAGATTTTCATGAATGCCTCACCATTCCGAGTCTGTTTTATTGCATTATATGGTGTATGTATCAAGCATGTTTACCTGCCACCAACATTCATTTGTTTTTCATTGATTGTTTTTGCAACAGTATTATTTGTAATTTCTTCATATATATTGTACATATTTGAATGTGTTTTGTGTGAGCAAAAGGTCAGTCACTTGAGCAAAGGGACTGAAATCTAGAGTTGAGGATCGGTGGTGGATGATTCATGTTTAGAAGTTCTAGATCTGGTCAGCACCCCAGACCTGCAATATCTTATTAGCACACTGTGCCAAGGCTGCTGATAATCTGAGGCAGTGTCCCCAGAAGGCAGTAGGGCTCTTATTCCTTGCCCAAACATCTCATGCAGCCTTATCTGAACATTGCGGAGGGGAGGTGCTGTTGCGAAAACGTTACTGTACATTTTGAGAACGTTATGTCTCTTGTGAACAGGCCCGCACTATGGACTCAATCCTGTGGAGGGTTAATCATAAATGGCCTAATTTTGGCTGTGCTCTCTGTGTTTTTGGATGGCGAGGACTGTTTCCCCCCCCATGCAATTTTTTCATTTTTTAAAAGGCTATGAGTAATGAGGTCCTTACCTGATGTAGGCAGAGCAACAAATCTCAAACTTTTCAGTTTTACTCCCGGCATGTAATGCGGGGTAATATAGCTGTTGCTCTGTCCATCTGTCTGTAAACATTTCTCATATGGAGCATAACTCAAAAACTGTTCAATATTTTTTCATAAACGTTGGCTAACACATCTAACATATGCTTTAGTCGTGCCTTTTGCTATTTTAGAATTTTTATTTTTATTCGCTCCAATGGCATTAATGTGGATGTTTTTGCAACAACTGAATTTGTGTGGGTTGTTTGTCTCGGGCAATACTTTGCTGACCCATCAAACATATGCTGTATTAGTGCCTTTTGCTATTGTGGATTTTTTTTTTTTAAATAGTTTTCTCCCATTTTAATGGCATAAACTTGGGACGTTTTTGTAACTTAATTGAATTTGAGTGTGGTTTGTTTGTCCATAACTTAAAAACTGTTCAATATATGTGTGCACGACTAGGAAAAGGGGTCACTTGGGTCATTTTATGAAAATTGAGATTTTCCAACAAAATCAAAGAGTGACCCAGGTTTTTCATTTTGAGAAAACAATTGGGTGAATTTGTGCACAGCAAAGTGTTGTAAGTTGACAGTACTGTAGTGCTGGGATATCACTATCACTGGGATATCACTGAGATAACCCGTTAATCTTAGAATAGAAAAAAATCCCAAGTGACCCCTTTTCCTAGTCCTGCACACATATTTTCAAAAAAGTTGCGACACATCATATGTATGCTGATGAGCCAAATCATTAAAACCACACACAGATGCAGCAAATGAAGTGGATGATCTCATAACAATGGCACATGTCCAGGCCAGCCGACAAATCTTATACAGTAAGCGAACAGTTGGTTCACGTATACTACATGTTGGATGTGGGAGAAATAGGAACTGAAGGACTTTAACAAGGGCCTGTCGAGTGGGTTAGAGCGTCTTTAAAGTGGAAAGACTTCTGGGGTGCACCCTGTCAGCATGTGAGTACCTACTGACTGCGGTCCAAAAAGGGACAAATAAACCTGCGGCAGAGTTTTTGGCGCTGAGACTGATCAATGCGCCAGGGCTATGAAGACTATCTGGCCTGGTCAAAACCAACAGAGGGACAACTGTGGCACAAGTTACTGAGAATTTCAGTAATGTTTGCATAAGGAATGTGCCCCAACATGCAGTGCATCTTACCCTGCTGTGTACTGCACTTTTTAAGCTAGCAGATCAGTCAAAGTGCCCACTTTAACCCCGGTCCACCTCTAAAAGTGCTCCTACTGGGCACCTAAGCTTCCAAACTGGACCTTGGAACAGTTGAATAAGGTTGCCTGGTTCAATGAGTCCAATTATCATTTACATCATGTGCTTTGGCTGGGTATGTGTGCACTATTAACCTGGGGAGAGATGGCATCAGGATGCTCTGTGGGAAGAAGATAAGCTGGTGGAGGGAGTGTGATACTCTGAGAGATGTTCTGCTGAGAGACCTTGAGTTTGGGAATTCAAGTTACATCAGTTTTATGGAGCTGTTTCAGCAGCTGAAGGGGGACCTTCAGTATATTAGGCAGGTGGTTTTACTCTTGTGGCTGATTGGTGTATTTCGTACTAGTGCCTTTTGCCATTTTAGAATTTAAAATTTTTTTTTTTTTTTTTTTTGGTGGGATTTTTCAAGGATTCATTAGCATGATGTTGGTATTATTTCTAAGTGACTGGTAAACTTTAAAAGTTTGTATTCATGAAATGACACTCAGTTGGATTTTGCTGGGGCTGGGGGGATATGCCATATCCTGATGGCTCTTGTTTTATTTCCGTTTTAATGCTCCTTATTGGGCCAGCTACTTTACTGTTCCCCCAGCATTCTGTAGTGTTTACTTTGACTTGCCATGGACAATGAATGGGTACCTTCGGTATTTAAGTGTTTTTGGAGTTATATTCTAATCCGTCTTTGATAGATCAGGATTTATTTTCTTGCATTTGATATTTGCCTCTTCTTAAAATCAGTGTATTTCAAATTTTAAGCAAATTTGTCCATTTATTTCAAAGTAGGTTCGTCATGGTTGAATTTGCTTCACCCAGTATTTAAACTGATGTGGGAATTGTGGTGGATAAAAGAAGAGTCTTTTGAAAAAGGACCAGTATTGGTAATCTTCAAATGACAGCCACACTGTGAAAACCTATTTGAAAAATAAGAAATGTAATCGACAGCTTTCTTGCGGCTGTTTTGTGCTGGTCTTCTCGCCGAATTCATCTCACATCTGTCAGCGAGCTATTTATTGATCTGTATTGACAGGCCTTGGCCAGCGCTGAACCCTGAATCAGAACTGTGTCAATATTCTGCTAGCGTTTCACCCCAGCCTGGGTGATCTACGATGCTATTAGATTATGGTAAATATGAGGCATTAAATGAAGTGTGACAATGTGATGAATGCAAAGTGCAAGTCATTAAATGTGATAATGGAGGTGTGCTGCTGGTAGACAGAGTTGAATTTCCCTCCATTCTTTATACATAGCAGTTTAAGGTCTTTGTGCGGCAATTTCAGGTAACTCAAAACAGAACTGCCTAAATCTGAGAGTGTTGAGAACAGGTACAGCATGCTGAAGAGCTTATGTTGAGTGCATTTTGGACGTGTGTATTTGTGCATATCCACATGTGAGTGTTTGTGTGTGAGTGCACAGGTGCATTTGTGAGAGCTGTGTGGACAAGTGTAAAACTTAATTGGACTTCTCAGCAAGGTAATTTGTCTAAAAATGTCCTTATAACTAATGGTGTTGAATAAGAAAAAGTGGTTATTTTTTCAGCATTTAGCTGAAATTCTTTTACAGAGCAATTGGGACACAGTCCTTTTACACAATGGAATATTCTGCTGAAACATTCAAGGTTAAGGAGGCCTACCTTTTCCAAATGTACAGGGAATTTACTGGGACTGGGAATCAAAGCTGCAATGAGACCTTAAAGGAGCATAATTGACTAATTTTCATAAATTCACAAAAGATTTTATGATTAGGCACTCTCCAAAAATAACACAATTTCATGCATGAGCTGTCATATATCGCTCATAACAGGGAAAACAAGCTATTTGAAAGCCCAATGTTTGTAAACAAGGTCTTAAATTCGATACCGCAGCAAGGTCTGAGGTGGCTCGCGAAAGTTTTAAAATTGTGCACAAAAACCAGTGATGTCACTGCCTAATCATGAGATAACGCTGTTTAGGGAACAACAATGGCACCAAAGAGGAAAAACTGTACCACATGCATTCGTCTTTTTGAAGTTTCAGACCACTGGGTGTCCGTATAAACTAAAAGAATTAGACTTTCCTGTCATGTTGGAATGAGGGAAGATGGAGTAAAACACTTACTGTTCTGTTGGATCAGCACATAATAGCCAGTGGATGCACTTCATTCCAAAAAGGCTACAATCTACAGCACTGCATCATGAATACAAAAGCTAATAGGCTATAGTGAAATTCACAAAGACGCTAACTACTACATCTGTGTCAAAGTCGATTTAGAGACATTTGTCCAAGCTTGCTTGATCTGTGGATTAAAATCTATGTCAGGTTTTTATCTCTGGACTGCTACCCAGGTAAGAACATTGATTCCAGCATATTTTGACAAATCTGAGCAATGCTATACAGTTGAACCTATGGGACTGCATAGTCAGGCTGAGGGTTGTTATTACAATTTCAAGTACTATTTTCACTTTCGTATTATAAAATGGTTTACGCAGTTGGAATGATGAGTCGTCAATCTTTCGAACGATATATAGTTCTACAAGGTAGCACAATGTTTGATGGTATAAAAACGTAGTAGTGCCTAGTAGCCTGCCCTCGGCCGATGCTCAGGAAAAGGTTAAAATTGCAAACCCAAACAGCTAAAATTGCAATGTTCTAAGGCTAATCCAAGATATGATAAGATGACCAAGTTCAAAAATGGTAATTAATCTTGAATTCTGCAATGCCAGTTTACCATGCGGATTTATTTTGCCTCATGTAATGTTCCAAACAATTGTCATGGTCATGTGCTAATCAAACATGTATCACCGCTAACTTCCAAAAGCTACGCGGGGCAAGCCTGAGATTGAGAAAGTAGCAGCACTGATGGCAATGATGGGCGATAATACAAATCGTACAAAAACATGATATTTTCTTATTTTTGCTACTGGCTATACACTTCAACTCATTAAACTCCAGAGATATATACAATTTGTAACGTTAGGCTATGTACTGTTGTCACAACATTTCCAATCTAAATATCAGAGGGGATGAGTATTTATCATCCAACCTTCGACTTCTCCTCTCACTGGAATCCAACATTTTAATTTCACCATTTCCTGTTCTGTGATATCAGTATTTTGTGTGTAGATCATAAGCATCCCTTGCTGCATTCTGCAGAAAGGCAAAAACATGGTGGCGTATGCCAACCTTTGAAAGCATTTGAATGTCCGAAAAATCGCATTAAGACAAAAACAGCAAGTTTTATGACCATATTTCATTGTCGTCGAACAGTCTGCTTTATATTTGCACAGGAAGCTAAACTCATTCAGATTATGGAGTCATCTCCAAAATTTGTCCTTTATGCCCCTTTAAGTTTAGGTCACCAACTGTTATTATTCTACCACCCTACGGACCTTGTTTGCACACCCCCATTTATGTTTTTTACTTAATATTTGCGGAAAGTGGATGGACCTAAGACTGAAGGTTTGGTTCGGAAATGATGACCTGCAGTTCTGCAAGGTGCTGTCATTTTGCTGAGCATTTGAGATGATGCCAAATGCAAGCCTAGCTTTTTAAAGTTGTGGATACTCTGTGCCTATTCGTACCTAGTGCTGATCGTTTGCTCACCTTGTCTTCGCTTTTATTCATTGATTACCTTTCCCTTTGAATGTGTGCACTACTCAAAGGAAGGCCTGGTCTGTTGCCAGCAATGAGACTGCATCTAACCCTCTGCTAGTTGATTAAACAGGGCATAATAAGGCCAGTCATTACCATATGACACTGTTTTCGCACTGAGGCCTGACTGTGAGAAACGGCCCTGGGCCAAGTGTTAATGAGGAGTTTCAGAACAAGCCTAGAGAAACCACAGGCTTTGGGCCATGCCTGGCCTGGAGCTGAGGCGCATCGCCACTGAGTCTGAGAGATGGTCAGTTTGTGAAAAATGAAATGGAGTGAGATTTGGTCTTTTGGAGGCCATTTTGTCGACAACCCTATGAATTATAAGTTTTAGATGTCAGGCTCTACAGTACAGAAGGTCGGCTTGTGGTTTAACCGGCCAGTAGCCTGGAATCTGACCATCATTTGAGAAGTTTCTGTCTGGGATGGCAGATTAGACCTCCCACAGAACACAGTAATACACTGCCCAGCCAAAAAAAAAGTCACCATTTGGAAATTAATGAACAAATTCTATAATTGGATCATTATTGCAGTTACTAATATGTTTCAGCTGGCAATAATAATTTTTACCCTGACTGATGAAATGCGTCGCTACTCATTTCTTAAAAAATCATGTCAGAAGACACATCCCTTGATGGTGGAAAAGATGTTACAGTATTTCAGAACGGGCAAGTTATTGGCCTGTATTTAGCAAAGAAAACCACGAATGACAAAAACAAGTGTGAGGAATCATTTTCACAAACAAAGTCCTGACCTTAAACACATTAAAAGTTATTGGGATGTGCTCAAGAAAGACCATAGAGAGGGTCAACCATTATGTCGAGAAGACAAGATCTCAGCCAAAAATTATGGCATTTCTGATCGAAAATAAATGTTCTTGCATTGCATGTAGTTGTCAAAACAATGACAGGATGAATATGCACTGTAATCAAAGCTACAGGGGTTCCAACTAAATATTTGAGTGTGCGACTTTTTTTTTTTTTTTTGGCCGGGCAGTGTACAAGGAGAATGGACGTTAGTCATGGTCAAAAATTTTCAATGCGGAATCCGATCGTTTTCACCCTTAAGAAAAAAAACTATTTTGTTTAATTGCAAAATAATGGCTGAATGAATGGAAGTGCATTTTTCAGTAATTTGAACATAAAATGCTTTTAGTTATTGGAAGTCTTGATTGGAAATACTTTGTTTGGTCATAAGGGCTTGACAGAGCCTAGGATGCCTTTCTCATTACTGTCCATTTCTCTCCTCCTTACAGGTTTCAAGTGTCCTGTGTGCTCCAAGTTTGTGGCCTCAGATGAAATGGACTTGCACCTTGTCATTTGTTTAACCAAACCGCGGATCACATATAATGGTGAGGATGCTGTTTTCTCCTTTACCTACAGCAAGAGGCCTGGAACAAAGGGGAGTGAGACTTAAAAAGGGAATGACAGGAGTTCATTGATTGTTATAAATGTAAAAATAGAAGATTTTCAGTCTCATTTTAAGTGTCACATCATTTTTTTAGACATTGTGTCACCTCTCAGCCAGCTTTGCGAATGTACCATGCTGCTGTTCATGGCCTATATAGTATGGGCTATACCTGCCAGTTATTTGGCAGGCTGTTTTTCACAATGACGTACTTCCATCTTTCCCTGTCAGGTGACTATTCTGCAGTTGAGCAGCGCCTTTGCTTTTCACCATTAGGAGAATTTGTCAAGACAAGTAGTCAAAATGGCAAGATGGTATGAGCATGGAGAGCAGACTCACACTGCTGGTCTTTGTGATAGGCCCACTTTGGATTGCGGAAGAGTCAAAGACAGGTGGCTTTCCGTGAGGAGATCTACTGGGTAATTCAGCAGATCAATGCCAGTTATAGCTGCCAGTTGTTGACCCAGTCCTCGATATCTCAATGATCTTAAGAGGTACACAGGTTATTCCTTTACCTCAAGTCACTTTGAAACATACTGAACTACTTTAATTTAGTTTTTTTCCCCCCTATGGATCGCATTACAGCAAAACAAAATAAATCACTAGAAAATTGGCAAAAAATAATTGGAACTGTGTAAAATCTCAGAACTACAGAATCAAGCCTCCATACATAAATTGCTGTGGAGTATTTTTCTGGATGTCTGGGAACTTGCCTTATGTGAAACCTTCGTAAATTTGCTCCATTTAAGATGGGCTTTCATACTTTTTGGGGATCGCCATGTTGTTGGTAGCACAAACCTACATTTAGGTGCAGAATTCTGGCACGTGTTAAAAAAAGAAAATAAAAAAATTTGTAAAAACTGAAGCCATTATGGATGGATGCAATATACAGGTTACATCTTCGTTCAAGGACAAATGCAAAGTTCATGTTGCCTTTGATTATGTGACCATCTTTGAAAGTGAGTGTGCACATGCCTTTAAAACACATTAGTCAACCTGAACTGCATTGTGGGAAACATGCACTAATGCATAAAAATGTCAGGCAAGCTTAGCGACAGGAGTGATATTGTGGCTGTCTACACAGGTTATTAATGATGATTTTGACTAAGTTAATGATGATGCTGTAGACAGGTCATCATAGATGAGTTATGTGAGGACGATGGTTTGTTAGGCTTTCCTGGAAACACATACGTTGCCGTGTTCTTCAGTAGTGCGCTGTGCATTTGAGAAATGTGCTGAACTAAAGTTCTTTCAATGGAACAGTGCTAAGTGCGATATGATTTCTGAGATGCATCATAACTTTTCAAATGTCACTGTTAATGGTTTTTTTTTTTAATCCTATATGTACTCTTTGTCTCCGATAACAGCTTATGGCTTTTTAGTTTAGTTAAATATAGAGGCGTATCATTGTTGTTTTTGGGTAATTCTAAGTCAAATCACCTAGGCCTGACACCCACCATCTCAGATGTTGCTGATACTCCATCAGATGGTGGACACTGATGAAAGAAGTATTCTTTTAGCATTATTTTTTGTTTATCGGTTTCATAAATAATAGTTAATTTATATTGGCTAAGTCGGCTGTTTTGACTGCAACAGCTTTAGAATTATGACTCGAAGTTGGACCAGCTTAGGCAGTGTTACTGATTAAGGAACAAGAAATCCTACGTGCCTTATTAAGCCAATGAGCCCCAAAATTCAAACATTTAACGAGACTGTATATAGTACAGTTGCACTATGTGGGACAAGACCTATAGAGCCAAACTTTTCAAATGATCTTTAAATAGATTGTTGCCCTTGAAAATTGTGATGGTTTTTTTTTTTTTTTTTTTTTTTGTGAGAGGAATTAAATATCCAAGTAACCTACATCTCTGCCTTTTGCTAATGGCTGAGTTTGTGTTCCCATTTGAAAAATGCAGAAGAGAAAGCTGATGAAGGAGCCCCTTTAGAAAAGTGTCAAATGAAAATCCACCAAGCACTGGGAGATCCTGGTGGATTTTTCTGCATGGTAGCTGAGACTGGGTCGTGGGTGGTTTCTCTGGTAGGACACTGATGCCAAAGATACTATGAAATCCACTCAGAAAATGGTTTGCTGAAAATAGCATTAATTTGTTCCAATTACCAGCTCAATCTCAAGATTTAAATTCCTTTGAAATCCCATGATCTCAAGTGGAAAGGGTCGTCTTAAAGTGCAAGGCCGAGGTTATCAATGATCTTGACTATGCCTTCATAGAGGAATGTTCAAATATTTCTCTTAATATATTCTCTAAGCTTATTACAAATGGTAGGAAAAGATTCTCACTGTCATTTTTGCCTGG
The DNA here is from genome assembly GCA_029692085.1 of Gymnothorax javanicus. Taxonomy (NCBI): domain Eukaryota; kingdom Metazoa; phylum Chordata; class Actinopteri; order Anguilliformes; family Muraenidae; genus Gymnothorax; species Gymnothorax javanicus. The sequence continues at coordinate 87,813,659 of CM056197.1, forward strand.
GGTGTTTGTTGCGCAAAGTAGTAAATTAGGAGTGCCAATAGGTTTTACCCCTATTTTTTTTTTTTTTTTTTTTTGAGATTGCTTAATGAAAAACTTGAAATATGGGAATACGTTGTTTCAAATATGAGGGTATAGTTCTTACATATATTTTACTTAACCCTTAAATGCCCCCTGTGACAAATTTGTCACACGATTTTGGGGGTTGTCAAAACCACTGACTCCACATAAATTTTGAAACTTAATGCCCATAGTGACATATTTAGACCATCAGTGCTGCCATCTGATGCATAAAAGTGGAACTGACACTACACTGGCTGCACCAGCTAACCTTTCCAATATGGCCGCCCCCATGGTGGAATCCACACGATAGATCAGCACCCATTCATCACTGGATGAAGTAGACAAACAGGTCAGCTAATGAAAAATAAGCTATGCCTAATACTTCAGCTATATGTCAACTACCAAAACAATGATGAACAAAAGTTCTCTTTATATCCTAGAAACTTAGAGTGACACATACGTCACAAAATTAAAATGAGGCCAAAGGTCACCAAAAATTAAAAATTGCTATTGGGTTGTTATTAGCCCCTCCCCAGGACATATTAACAGAATACATAGATTTTTCTTTCAACTTTTACCATAGTTGGGCATTTAAGGGTTAACTTTACTTGACCTTTATTAGTGACTTTACTATATGTTGATTTTCGTTCTTCATTTTGTGTGAATAATAGCGCACTCAAATGCACATATATGGCACAAGTAATCAGAGATGCCTCTTCAGGTGTGAATGGGGGAGCTCTGTTTCCACAGCTTCAATTCCCCAAGATTCGGGCCAGTAGGTAAAATTCAAATAAAAGCAGATTTAAAAGGATACTTTGCCCTCTCTCATCTAGCTTTGTATAATTACAATGTGGTTAACTCTTTAAACTCTTTCCTCTGAAGTTTTCCCTGAAGTAGGTTCAAAGTCATATTGTGGGACAGTGTCACATACATATTCTGTATCTGCTGGTTGCGTCACTTCACTGAAGCTACATCTCACATTTAATGAGAGAAATATTTAAACCCAGGACACCATGTTCTATGGCCACAGCATAACAACAAATAGAAAATATCTCAGTCTTGTACATGATTTTATATGCTTTTCCCTTTAATTCAGCTGGACGTATTTGGGATTGTTGGAAATCTTGGGATCTCCTCTAGGATTTAAAATAGGCCTGAAGTTCCAAAGGTTTGAATACAGCAATTGCATTTGACAGACCCATATATGGGTCCATCGGTTTTGTGGGGTTAATATGTAAATGAACAGTGTTTAACTTTTCTCAATTTGGCCTGCACTAAGAATACCCTACTCATTTGCCAAAAGAACATGTAATCTGGCCGGCAATTTTTGGCTCTCGGGTAGTTGATCGGAGGCGGATTGCACTTCCGTAGTATTTAGTTTACCCGCCTGCACGGATGGTTTGAGACCGACCTGTCGGATCCAAAATCAAAACATCCTATCCGCCATGTTTTCAACAACCTCTGGAATACCATAGCAGGAGGAAATGTTCCTGTAGATATGGAGGAACAAGATTTTAATACTTTAATGATGGACTCCGATATTTGGGGCTATATTCGAGTTGGGGACAATTGTGCAGCCGGTGTGGTAAATGCGTGGTGTGCTTTGACCGGGGGGTGGAGTCAATATGCTGATGTGAATTTCACATAGGCAGGTTTCTTTTTGATGAAGTTGCTGATTCTGCAGAGGAAGGGGGTACAAGCATGTGTAACGTAACACCAAAACTTTCGGCCTCATGTGGAGATGAGAGAGCTGGAGACATAATTCAGGATCCCGAAAAGAATCTGGAAAAAACAACTGAAGTCAGCAGGGCAAAAAGGACGTTTATAATGTCTCTGATAGAGTTAGTGCAACGGTGCCCATGTTTTGTTTCTATAGATTTTGTAGAGATTAGTGCCATTGAAGACTTTATGCCTATACTTACACTGCACCAGTGACGATTGACAACTTCATGCTTACTTTATATTGATAGAAAATATAAACACTATCAACTGCTTTTCTAAACACAGTTTGCTGGGGAATTTTTGTATATACAATCCATATTCTGCACAACTCTCAAAGACCGTCGATTCTCACGTCCGATTATTTATAACCAATGCACAGTTCGATAAAAGCAGTCTTTAAAGAATGATATTAAAAATTGAAAAAGATTGTATTTCAAAAACAAAGAAAAAAATTCCAGTTTTTCATTGATCGAACAACAAAAATGGGTCATGTACGATACACAGTATGCATAAATGTTATAAAGCCAAACACAAAGGACTTGTCTCACCGTTGATGCGTTAGGCTGCAGAGAGCGATAACGCTAGGCTACACAGCATCTTGTCTTCCATGAAACTATGTTTACATGGAGTAGATGGAGGAGTAGTAGTAGTAGTACTAATAATAATAATAATAACAAGTGGTGCCAGGCACAACAAACCCCGCCCCTCGCACATACTTTCACCCACTTGTACAAAATTCAATAGGGATCTATTCTGGGTCAGTGGCAATCCCTACACCGAATTTGGGGTGAATCTGGCCATTAGTTTTGCTGCTAGAGTATTAACAAACTAACAAACAAACAAACACAGAAACAAACCGAAAACGATACCCCTTCCCTCACCCTTCGGGTGGGGCGGGGTAATGATAACTTTCCTCTTTTATCCAAAGAAAGAATATTCAACAGAATAAATCGACAATCTGTCAAGTCCAGAGCAAGGCTACATTTCAAATGCTCATACTTAAGGAGGTAGATGTTCAATTCATATTTCATCTCCACGAAATTGAAAAATTGTGGAATACTTTAAAAACAATGTTCCTCAACGTCAAATTGCAAAGGCTTTGAAGGTCTCATCATCGACAGTGCATAACATCATCAAAAGATTCAGAGAAACTGGAAAAATCTCTGTGCGTAAGGGACAAGGCCGAAGACCTTTACTGGATGCCTGTGATCTTCGGGCCCTCAGACGCCACTGCATCTCTCACCGGCATGATTCTGTCATTGACATCACTAAATGGGCCCAGGAATGCTTCAAGAAACCACTGTCTGTAAACACAGTCCGCCGTGCCATCCACAGATGCCACCTAAAACTCAATCATGCAAAAAGGAAGCCATTGTTGAGCATGATCCAGAAGCACCGCCGTGTTCTGTGGGCCAAGGCTCATTTAAAATGGACTGTAGCAAAGTGGCAAAGTGTCCTGTGGTCAGACGAGTCTAAATTTGACATTCTTGTTGGAAATCATGGGCATCGTGTCCTCCAGGCTAAAGAGGAAAAAGACCACCCCTCCTGTTATCAGCGTTCAGTTCAAAAGCCAGCATCTCTGATGGTATGGGGATGCATTAGTGGATATGGTGTGGGACACTTGCATGTTTTAAAAGGCACCATGAATGCTGAGAGGTATATAAAGGTTTTAAGCAACATATTCCCCCCTCCAGATGACATCTATTCCAGGGAAGGCCTTGTGTATTTCAGCAGGACAATGCAAAACCACATATTGCAGCTATTACAACAGCATGGCTTCGTAGTAGAAGAGTCCTTGTGCTGAACTGGCCTGCCTGCAGTCCTGATCTTTCACCGATTGAAAACATTTGGCGTGTAATTAAACGAAAAGTTCGTCAAAGAAGACCCAAAACTCTCCAGCAGCTGGAAGCCTGTATTAAACAAGAGTGGGATCAAATTCCAATGGCTAAACTCAAGAAACTTGTCTCCTCAATGCCCAGACGCCTTCACTCTGTGTTAAAAAGAAGAGGGACAGAGGGGATGCTACACCATGGTGAACAGGCCCATGTCCCAACTTTTTTGAGATCTGTAGCGGCAATAAAATTTGAAAAGAGCTCATTTTGTGGATAAAATTGTAAAATTTCTCAGTTTCAACATCTGCTATGTTATCTCTCTTCCATTGTGAATAAAATACTGGCTGGTGTGATTTGAGAGTCATTGCGTTTTGATTTTATTCACAATTTACACTTTGTCCCAACTATTTCAGAATTGGGGTTGTAAATGATTGCAATTTTCAGTGTGGTTCTATTGTTATACTACATAAATTGAGACACCATGTGTCATATGTGTTAATATTGCAATAGTTTTCATGGATTTCTGAAATTAAGTTATGACATGGCCATTTCACTCATCCTCAGCGGAGCTCTCTGGGCCAACAGGCCTCTTGTTTGCCTTTGTAGGTCAAGGTGTCAAATAAGCATGCAGTGCCTGTATTTATTGGTTTTAGTCACATCAGGCAACATTCTTACAGTAGTACTGAAAGATGAGAATGATTAAAATAATTTAGTAATCTGTATCTCTCATTCATTCTGCTTGCAAATAGTGGAAATAAGTTAAAATAAACAAAAAACTAGAAGGGCACTCGGTAGAGTACAGTACCTCTGCCACACCACTTGCTTGACCGATCGCGGTCAAAATCAATGGGGTCCATCCCTAATGTGATGGCAACCCACCCAAAAAATTTCAGAGAAATCCATTCATTACTTTTAGTGTTATCTTGCACCCAAACAGACAGACAGACAAACCAACGCCAGCAAAAACATAATCTCCTTGGTGGAGGTAATTATCAACCATGATTGGATTCTTTTATTTGTTTGGCTCTGTACTCCACAACTTCAGATTTCTAGTCAAAAAAATGTACGTATCCTTAATTGGCAGATTTATGTTTTCTTCATACATTTTGGTTTCACCCTATGTATGTTTTATACATCATTTCCCAGTCTCAAGAGAACCGCAAAGTGGTACAAGTGACTTTGCAGGTATTTCTGATTAATTAGGTGTGTTCAATAGCTTCTTTTAGTGCAGACGGCCAGTAAGGAAGTCCTTAATCAGCTAGAGTTAACAATTGACAATGAAAGGTAAGGTTGCTATGATATGGCTTATAAATTCAGAGAAACTAGTCAGATATGTACGTCAAAACTTAGACTCAATAAAAATCAACTGCACAACACCATTGTGAAGTAAGGCAAGCTCAGCAATTGCAAAGGGCAAGGCAGGCCAAGGAAGACCTGTACTGTTGATGCCAAAACAGAAACAAATCAGGAACTCCTCATTTGGCAAGCGTGGACATAACAGTGACTCTTGTCAGCTGCTGATGTCATAAACATTAATACTTTGGTTGGCTGTTTTGTAAGTTACAAAACACTATTAAACAGGATGCGAGGTTAGCAGGTAACCGCTTGCGGAGAAGTACCCAAAAAAGCCTGCAGATGGCTGGAAAAACATTTTAGGCAAAGGTGAGACCAAACTCTGTCCACAAGACCTTTTCCCCAAGTTTTGCAGGGTCACAGGAATGCAGATCTGTCACTAAGCTCTCTCTCCACTCGCAGAGACACCAGTACCCTTAAAATAGAGGGACTTTGAATAAAGTGCTTTGATTTCAAGATGATTAGATGGCTATCTGTATCCTGAAAGTATGACCTGTATTGAGGGGTGCTGTGTTAGTCAGCGTCCTTTACAAATATAATGCTTCCTACTAACCTCCTTCTCCACCAATTAAAGCGCAGGTTTAGCAATGAAATTCCCCCTTCTATACAAAGGAAAGAGTACAGTGATGAACTCTCCTTCATTCTGACAAAACGGAGCTTTGACCGTATTTGACCCTCTCAGCAGGGCTAAATTCCACTGATTGATCTGCTTGCAGTGTTTGAGATTATGTGCTGCATTCAACTGTTGAATGGTTTTCATGAGCACCAGCTGTTATAGAGAAGCTTATAGGTTACGCTCATGAACTCCAGCTTATCGTTGACCCCACAATGCGCTGTTGCTAAAGTCAATTCCAGAGCTGTACAAGAGCATTACTGAGCATGCCTGGAACTTTGGTTTGGTACTTCTCTCACTGTCTTTTTCCTTATCTCTTTTTTTAATCTCTTCCTCCCCCATGTCTCTCTTCCTCTCTCTCTCATACACTCACATCCTTTCTCACACATGCGCGCACGCACACGCACTCATGCGCGTGCGCACACATGCACACGCACGCACACACACACGCACACTCAGACACACTAACTGCCAAGATCAGAGGAAAGCTTGGCATAGAGAGAGGAGTATTATGCAGGCCAGCAGGATAACAGGTTGCAACACATTTGATAGCGGGGCCATTTTAACTTTTAATTGTATGCAAATTGTAAATCACAGAGTTCAACTGACTGCAGAGGTTTACCAAAAGCATCCTGACTATTCGCATCTCTCCCCCTCCTCCCCCAACCAAAAAATAAAAGGGTGAGACTGTTGTCTGTGGAAAAAGCTCTGGTCACTGCTGTATTTATAGAATGGATTTTGTCACATGTTCAGTACATTTGTGCTCCGTTTAGATGATGTTGTTACTGAATGCAAGCACGTGCAAATAGTTCATATTTTCGTCAAGTCCTCGGTGCTCACTGAACTCAGGAAGTATTTTGGCTGTTATGCCGCCCTTGGATGTAGTACATGCACAAACATACATTATTACTAGAATTGCCATCTATCATTCCAGCCCTCTAATACCCTAAGATGGCAGTGCAGCCAATGTGCTGCTGCAAACGTGCTGCTCGATAAGCAGTTAGTTTGCGCCATAAAGCTTGGAATCATTTGCAACAGTATATGACCCTTTGGACTGTTGAACTGAGGACAGTCCTTCCCAGTAATACTTTCTGTCAAACCACTTACCGCTGGGTCAGTCTCCAAAGCACAAGTCTTGACCCTCCGTAGCTGTGTTGCCCTTCACTCAATTTAATGTTTCCTTTAAGATTTAAAGTTTCATTGCAAAATGCTTCCAAGACATAGCCACTGTGAGGTGGAGTACTTAGATGCTTCCTCAAAATACCCCTGTGCCTGAAGGTGAGGCCTGCCTGAGATAACACATGCATCAATCATTTGCCGATTTGCACTCACAGCAGCGTGTTTGGAAGGTCCAGCTGAGGGAATGAAGTGTTCCTCTGCACAATGATCACCTGCAACTGAGAAATAGAGGCATTCAGAGAGTGCGAACCTCCGCCAAGGCAGCACAGTCGAAATCTTGCTGAGTGAACATGGCACATAAGGAATTTAAGGTATCTGCAACATTGGATTTCGAGATGGCTGCCGTAGTGGCCATATTGTTTGACTCAAACGCTGTCAAAATCAATTGGGTCCATCCCTGATGTAGTAGCAACCACCCACAACATTTCAAAGATTCATCTGTTAATTACTTTTTGTTTTATCTTGTACACAAACAGACAAACAAACAGACAGACAAACCTCCTTAGCGGAGGTAAATATGGCATGTTCCCCGGATATTACTTTCTGTTTGATTGGCATTGTGTCTGGCCTTTTGTTTCAGAGAAGGCCCAGAGAGGATTACGCTGCTTTGGAAGAAAAGATGAAGCTGCATTATTATCCATTTTATTAGCTCTAAATACGTTAGAGCTGATATCGACCTGGAGGGGCTGTATGCTGTTCCAGCAAAATACTAATGACAAGAGACAGGCACATCTAGCTTGGATATAAAATATTACATTGGATTCCCTCCCAATGTGTACATTAATTTTAGAGATGCGGGAGCAGCTGCAGGGTGAAACCTGCCAGATGCTGTCTTACCTCTGCAGCCAGTGAAGGAGAAGCCATTATCTGCCATTACTGAGGTTAAGGGAAATTCACAATTGTTCAGCTGAGTGTGAAACCATGGCTGTGTATTTAGCTTCTCACTGGATCTGCTTCTTGTGGCTCACTTTCCTCAACCTTTAGCCCAAATGCATTTTCATGAAATTGAGAGGATATGTACCACTTTCTCTGTAGATGTATCACTCTGTAGGTGTCAGCCACTGCTCTGTAGTTATGCCACCCTGTAGTTGTGAGCCACTGCTCTGTTAGCCTCTCACTGTAGTTGTGGGTCACTTTTCTGTAAGTGTGTCACTCTGTAGTTGTGGGCCACTGCTCTGTCAGTCTATCACTCTAGTTGTGGGCCACTGCTTTGCAAGTCTATCACTTTGTAGTTGTCGGCCACTGCTCTTCAAGTGTATCACTCTGTAGTTGTGGGCCACTGCTCTGTCAGTCTATCACTCTATAGTTGTGGGCCTCTGCTCTGCAAGTGTATCACTCTCTAGTTGTGGGCCACTGCTCTGTCAGTCTATCACTCTGTAGTTGTGGGCCACTGCTCTGTCAGTCTATCACTCTGTAGTTGTGGGCCACTTTTCTGTAAGTGTGTCACTCTCTAGGTCTATCTGTATAAGCCCCTTCGTAATTACCCACAAGAGCTGCATGACATCACCGTGTCAAAGGTCATTTGTACATAGAGCTGACCCGAGCTGTATTGAACAGTGTTGGATACCAGATTGAAAGGACAGGTTTCTCGGATATGTTGCTGAATTAGTACCTTCTCAATCGATCCATTTTACACAGAAAAAAGGCCTACACAAGTGCGAAGTGTTTCCTGCACGCAGCTTGCGACAAACAAAGGCAAAGTACTAATTGTTGTTATTTAAATTCTATTGGAGTAATCTAAAATACTTATGGACTCTGATAGTGTCTCTCAAATGGACACAAAGTGGAAATAACATTTAATAAAGAATTGGGTGTAATCAGCGTTATTTTTGTTTTCATTGCTGCTATTAATTGATTGAATCTGTTGGGCTTTTAATTCGTGTTTAAAGAAAACCGCTGATGTCACAGTCCATTCCAGCAGACTACCGTAAGGGATGCTTTGTTTTTTCCTTGAAACCGCAATGCAGAATAAACCAGAAGTTGTTCATTTCATTCGAACAATGTTCAGTATCTAGCCTATTCTAAATAACAAAATAGCTAATCAAAGAAATTACTGAAGAAATAAACTGGAGAAAGCGAATTCACATATGTCTCAAATCGCAATTTACAAATTTCAAAGCTGCTTGAACATAAACGCCATTCACTCAACTCAGCCATTCAGCTTTTGGTTTTAATGCCCCAGCACTTAAAGCTATAGTACATAACTTTTACGTGTCCGTAAATGTCCGTTTCGTCCAAGCCACTACTAGAGGAGATGACACAATGCTGATTAAGCCGATCGGCTCCTCTAACATCTCGCTGTATTTTTCAGTATTTGTTGTTTTGTATTGCGTGTCGACCGGCGACATTCCCGCGCTGGCACACAGGAAATGACACGTTTTATTTCAAAACAAGAAGGGAGGGGGAGGAAGAGTGGAGAGTCTCCTAGCAAGAGAGCTTCAGATCCCACGTGATTTGTTTTGTTTGGACCGCCATTTTGGCAGTAAAATGTCCAGCGCCGCAGATTTCAAGCCTTCTGAGTTCACAACTCACTTTAATTCGAACAACATTGGACTTCATCTCCAAAAACTAAATCGATTAAATATTGCTGACACGGAGATTTATGGAATAATTCGTGAGTACTTGCATTTTCGTAGTTACCACAGAACAGTAGAACGGTGCCGTGACAAACTAAAGAAACTGCACCTGCGATATTTCAAAGTGGAGGATGCAGTGCGAAAGCCTGGCAGCTCATGTTATGAGAAAGATACATTTTCATGGTATAGGCAGTGGACAGCATAATCGACCAAAAACGCAAGGGCGAAAGTATTCTGTTTTCAACCTCCATCAACTGTTGTGCCTGAGGTCATGTATCATTATGATAAACTACCACCATGATACTAACCAGAATAACACAAGCATAACAGTGCGAACACTTTCGTCCGTCGTCATTGGCCTTTGGCTGTGTGATCCGGTGCTGCATCCTTCTGATTCAAGTGGGTCGAATTTGCTATCTACCCATGGCTGCTGTGGTGAGTATAGCGGTGTTTCTACTCTATAGGATTAAGGGAAAGCTAGAATCCACCCCATACAGACACATTTGTAGAACGGGTTGACGTACCCAAGTGTAGACCGGAGACCGTAGAAATCCGGTGGGGCTGAGTTTAGAAGGAAACATGGACAGTGAGGAGCAGCAAAAAGTGGACCAACAACTTATGGACTGTTTAGCTGTATACTGTGAGGACCTGCTGGTTCGTGTGCATAACTGTGGTGTGATGGTAGCGTGGAGTAACGAACAGTTTCTGCGTTGGTATATGACGGAGGGCCGAAAGCTCCAGGCTAAACGGTCTTTTCGGAAATTGCCCAAGGTAATGGTTTACGTATTGGATCAGAATGACCAGCGTTTGCTTGTGGAAAATGGGCGCGTTATGGATAGTACGCAACAGCTAGACAGAGCTCTGGTTGTGTTATGAACATAATACAGGTTTTGCACACCATAAGTTCCATCAGCGTGAACAGTTGCTTTTGTGGAGCTAGCAAATCGATAACTTCTACAGGAAAGAATTTCGTATCCAATCACCGCATTTTTTCAGCTTTTTAATAGCCAGATCAGTTTCTAAAGGGGGATGAAATTACGCCACGGCAGTGCAGAGAAATCGTTTGTTATACCAGACACGTTATAGCTTGTGCGTTTTGTAATTGCTTTCACCGTGGTAGCATCAGAGAGCTAGCCCAGATATTGGTGAAGTACCAGGCTGACCCCAGGGCGGGGGAGGAAGAGCGGAGAGTCTCCTAGCAAGAGGCAGAGCACTGCTACAAAGAGAAAGCAACATGGCGGAGAACCCAAAGAAGTGGTCGAGACACAGTTCAGAAGTGGATCCTACCACAAAGAAAAAGCCTGAACGTTCGGCTGAAGGACTATTAGCGAAGAAGGAAAGCGACCAACGGAAAAGAAACGTGAATTTGTATCGGTGTCACTTTTCCTCGGTGGGGACCCCTGAAGGAAGAAATTGGGCTGAGGGCAGACACCGATATTGCCTTGTTGCTGTTGGATAAGTAAGTGACTTGGTTTACAAGACATTATGAGTAGGATGTGTTGCTGTTACATGTACTGGACCTCGTACTTTATTATTTTTTTGGAAATGGTGCTATGAATGTAATTTAATGTTAGCAGCCTGGTGTTGACCACGTTGTGTAGCGAGAGGCCGTGGCGAGCAGTACACGGTGTGTAGCGAGTGTTACTCTGTGTACCGTGGCGAACAGTGCACGGTGTCTAGCGAGTGTTACTTTATGTACTGTGGCTACTGGAGACCGACAAACAACAAATAACTTCTGCTGACTACCACTGGGTCTTTCCATCCACTAACTTGTCAGCTACAAATTAGCAGGCACCTTGTCTCGCGTTAGTATGTTTAGTTAGCCTATTACAATTTGTGTTTCTGTGGCAGAAAAAATCTTACAATAATTACCTCTTCCGAAGAGTCCATCTTTTTTTTCCACCGGCTGTCCATCTTCAAACAGAATAAAAATGTTGCGGAATCGCGTAGCACAGTGGCAGAGGGGTAGCGGTGGGGGGGCGTGGGGGGGGTACACCTGATCATATGTCATATGGAAGTGCCGGCTGTATTGTTCTAATGACGCAAAATTCCTTTAGGGGGCGACAGAAGTTACGCACTGTAGCTTTAAACGATTAAATTGTGCTAAAAATGCCAGACATGCCCAATGAATGATCCGCAATGTGAAGTTTAATTGCCTATGGTGTAATCCCATTCCGCTAATCAACGAGATGAGCAAAAATGACACATTTTATTGGGTTTGTTGCCTGTAGCTATGTATATTTTTTTCTTATGGATTAGGCTAGTCAGGCTGGCTTCGGTTGCTAGAGCATCAGCTATGGTTCTCTTTGTTTTGGGAGACACCGGCAAAGTTTGCGTTAAACCTGCAAGCTGCAGTAGGACTGCTCGTGATGTAATGGAAATGTACCTGTTAATACTGTTTCAAATTATCCAGCTTAAATAACTCAGTTCGCTTTACCAGTAGCAGACAAATGGGCCCACAACATGATCTTAATGTTCGCCTACAAATCAATGCTTGTTGGTGTTAAAGGGGTCCTATTATGCTGATCCTTCTTTTAATTCATAGTAGTAATGTTATAATGTTGGTTGTCCATATTCAAACTCTGAAAAGTTTCTAAACATAAGATACAGAGGTTTTGCCGTAATCCAAAAGCGTGATTATGTGAACATGATTACCTCTCTGAACAGCTCCTTCCGAGATCTTCGCGAGATCTGGGCAAAACCTGACGTCAGGTTGTGCCGTCCAATTAGTACAGACCTAGCCAGAGCCAATCACGGCGCTGGACCTGCCCACACCGGAAACTATTCTAGCAGGCACTAACAACGGCAAATCATACTATGCCTTAGTAGCGTCTACACTTTTGGAAATACAAAAGAAGAACCGCAGATCATTTGAGGTGCAGTTTTGTCAGTATCTCTCCCAAAGCTGCTTGTCCATTTACTTTTGGACGCGAAGAAAAGCACCCATTTCTCTTCCAAAAGACGATGCCACCAGAAATCAATGGGTAGCTTTTTTTGTTTGCTGGCAGCAAACAGCCACGGCCAAAAGGGACGTTAGCTGTTTGTGCTCAGCATTTCACCAAAGACAGCTTTGTCAATAAAGGGTAATTCGACACAGGATAAGCATTTCAGCTGCTTCTCAAACCTGCAGCAGTAGCATCGATCAAGCGCTCGGAGCCACAAGCTGTAAGTAACGATATAACAGCAAATAATGTAAGTGCAGCTAACATGTTACGGGTGGCTAGCAGGACTGCTAACGATAGTTAGCACTAACAACTGACCTTAAACGCAGGCTTTGTAAAATATCTTTAGATAAAGCCTGTATCGGTCGCGACTGTCCCTGACTCACAGACGCAGAAGCTGTAAGTTGCTTTTACTGCATAAGCCAACCTGACGTGATAGCCAGTTGAATGTGGCTGTAGCACTGCGGCTAACGTAGCCAAGTTACTGTTGCTAATGTTTGTGTCCTAAATATGCAAGAGTAATATCGGGAAATTCTACAGAAGGTGTGTGAACATAAACCTCATTTGAAGCTAACTTTTTATACTTGTTTGTAATTTGGATGCTTGGTACAACTGTGCTGTCTGTAAAACATGTATTGCAAGGGTTTGTCTCTGTGCTTGTTATGACCGCTCGGTTACCAGCTACTGCATGTTAGTTTGCGTGCCGCCGTGCTAATTAAAAATGCTCCTGGTTAACTTATATGCAGTACTTCTGATCGGTATGCTTGTGTTACTTCGGTAAGCATCAATGTGGCAGTTTCATCATAACATTGACCGATTGTAGCCACTACAGTTGAAGCTAACCGGAGAGGTGCTGTATGTGTCCGCAAAGTTGGGCTGAAAAGGCTGCAGTTAGACCAGACGTAGGTTTTGCAGAGCTTGTGATACGTGTTTGGCTTTGTTTACGGCTGCTTGTGATCGCTTCACTTATCCATGACCGGGATCAGCCGGATACTTCATAAATATCTGGGCTAGCTCTCTGATTCTACCATGAAAGCAATCGCGAAACACAGAAGCTCTAAAGTGTCTGGTATAACAAACGATTTCTCTGCACTACTGTGATATAATTTCAGCCCTCTTTAGTAATTGTTGTGGCTAATAAAAAGCTGAAAAGGGCAGAGACTAAATAGGAAATTCTTTCCTGTAGAAGTGATCGATTCACTAGCTCCACATAAGCAACTGTCCACGCTCATGGAAGTTACGGTCTGTAAAACCTGTATTATGTTCATAACATAACCGAGCTCTCTCTAGCTGTCGCATACTATCCATAAAGCTGCTTTCACATCGGACGCGGAGCAAATTTTTCGCGGGACAGATTACATTCAAAGTCAATGCAAAGATGCTAATACACGCGTTATGGGCACGTCAAGCCACTTTCACACCGGACGCAAAACGAATTTTTCGCGCGACAGATTAGCTACAGTCAAAGTCAATGCAAAGATGTGAATACATGCGTTAAAGGCGCGTCAAGCAGCTTTCACACCAGACGCGAAACAAATTTTTCGCGCTACAGATTACATTCAAAGTCGATGCAAAGATGCGAATACACGCGTTATGGGTGCGTTAAGCAGCTTTCACACCAGACGCGAAACGAATTTTTCGCGCTACAGATTACATTCAAAGTCGATGCAAAGATGCGAATACACGCGTTATGGGTGCGTTAAGCAGCTTTCACACCAGAAAACTAATTTTTTTTTTTTTTTTTTTTTTTTTGCGCGACATTACATTCAGGGCAGCACGGTGGCACAGTGTAAGTCTGTTACTGTGTGATCCACTGCTCTGTAAGTGTGTTACTGTGTGATCCACTGCTCTGTAAGTGTGTTACTGTGTGATCCACTGCTCTGTAAGTGTGTTACTGTGTGATCCACTGCTCTGTAAGTGTGTTACTGTGTGATCCACTGCTCTGTAGGTGTGTCACTGTCAGCACTCTAGTTGTTAGCTCATGAACTCTGAACACGCTGAATCAAAATATGAAGATCAATCTGTTGTGTTTTTCATCCTCAGCAAAGTTGGGAGCTGTTATTAACATTCAAAATTTTCTTCTTTTACTGTGAAATGCATATACTGCCCCCAGTTGTGCATCATCACTTAGCAAACTTCCAAAATTTGAGCCCTTTTCTTTTGGCATTTTGAACAGTCACCAAGGATAAGAATGCACAGTTTTGGTTAGAAAGCAAAGTACACACACACACACACACACACATAAACAGAGCTTGATCCCATGACATTTGTACATGATTGGTGCGAACAGAGCATAGAAAAAAACCTAACATGAAATGTTGCATTTCCATCATCAGTCTGTCTTCCTCTTTCTCCGTCCATTAAATTATCACATGATTCTCACTCCACAATTTTTTTTTTTTTCTGACTTAATCGCTGCCTAATATGTGACAAATATTTGCTTGTTGACTTGCTCATTAACTGAAGGGAAACTCCATTTCCTATGGTGTCATACAAAATAAAGTCTTGCAAAATAAGTTCTTCAACACAGCAAGGTTATGGGTTTTATTCCAACTTTTGAACAATCTCTTCCTCAAGTGATAATAATCGCAGTTCTCCAGTGCTGGTTCCTTTTCCCACTTGTGAATTACAAGGGATATGGCTCATGGCAGTTAAACTAGAAAATAACCAGCACAGTAGCAAACGGTCAAGAGAGTTTGGGTGTGTAATTTGAGTAAGGTCAGCCTGGTGGTACGGGCGGGGGTATGAACAGAACAGAACTGGAGCGCCCGTAGGAATCCTGGTGACATGTGGAACGTTTCCCCCATCTCTCAGACATGCTGAGTGAACAGCTCAGATCTCAGCCGTTGATAAGCTTGCTGCGTTAACGTAAGCTGCTGGTCCCCGTTTAGAGTAAATAGGCACTCAGTAGCTGAGAAGAACTAACAATGGCGACAATTGCCTCGAGGCCCCTTGATCCCTTCAGGATGGGGAAAAAAATAAGAATACTGAACTGCACTGTGTGAGAATTGTTTTGTGAAAACGAAGTAAAATCAGGAATTCATGGTGCTGCTTGAAAGATCAAATGCAGTTTTTCATATTTTAATATTTATATGTGCTGTAGTGCCGATGCATGGTATATGCTGCCATATTTTTCTTGGAG
This sequence comes from Gymnothorax javanicus, assembly GCA_029692085.1. Taxonomy (NCBI): domain Eukaryota; kingdom Metazoa; phylum Chordata; class Actinopteri; order Anguilliformes; family Muraenidae; genus Gymnothorax; species Gymnothorax javanicus. The sequence continues at coordinate 87,829,078 of CM056197.1, forward strand.
TTTGGCCTGATGAGACTTCCTGGTTAACTAAGGGGGTAAATCCATGAAAAGTGTTTGACTTTGATCAAAGAGCACCCCCTTGAGGCACTTTGATGTAATTGATCAAAAACTCCCTTGGGAACGGTAATTCTGAACACATATTGCAGAAATACTGAAGTGATCAGTGCTGGCATTGGGCACTGGAAAACCCTCACAAATCCATACTGGAGGCATGATGTTTACTTCAGTATCATTTTTATACCTCACATCTGTTTCTCTATTACTTACACTCTTTCCCATGGTTATTCTGTAAAGCCTAAATAGTGGGAAACTAGTATACTGAATTTAAAGTAATACTGAAACTTAGTTTAACAATTTTAGGCTGTATCTTTTATTAATGAGTTTAAGGGGCTGGGTTATTGTAGTTTTGGCTCTATTATATTTATAGGTCATTTGTATTAGAGCAATTCTTGTTCCTGTATGAGGAGATTGGGACAGCTGTGGCCAGGGCTCAGGCCAAAAATATGGGCAGGTAGGAGGCAGCCAGGAGGGCTGCTGGTCACAGTCAGCACTGGCATTAGGGACTCTGTACCACTCTACATGGTGCATCACTTCACTGAAAACTACGTGGGCAACTGTTACTTATTGTAGCCCCGGACAAAGTCGGGCGACTACTTTGGATTTATGGTTGTCGTTTCTGCCATCACCGCTGCATCCATAGAGATTTTCTTGCGGATGCTCTACAGGCCACAAATTTCTATCCATTCTTTTGATATTTGGTATGGGTGTAGATTATGGTTAGGTCACAAAAACTATCTATTTTGGTTGCCATAGCAACAAAATTGGCCGACTAAAGCACTATTTCATGCTGAAATTGTGCCTGTTTCAGTGTATGGCTTGTGAATGCACTAGAGGTCAGGGTTTTCAAGATATCACAAGGGGGCACTCAGGGGATACACCTATGTAGTTGTGGGCGCTGGACTGTTTAGTTTAAACTAGTAAATGGCTTTCGTAAGGAGCATGGAGGTTGTAATTGGTGTGCATTCCTTGTGGCACTGCCAAAGGTCTCATACAGGCTTTCTCCAATCAGTGATCGTTGAAGCTCAGTTCCTAAAACACAAGGGATGTTAACTTATGTCTTTGTGTGGCAAATACGACTTCCCACACCCACATACATGCTAAATCCAGTCTGTGAGTGCTGTTCTGTATCATGTGCCTACATGATGGTTTGTTTTGTCTTCTTTCTCCAGAGGATGTTCTGACAAAGGATTCTGGGGAGTGTGCAATATGCCTGGAGGAACTGGTCCAAGGAGATACCATCGCACGCCTACCCTGTCTCTGCATATATCACAAAGGGTAAGTGTACACACATACACACACACATGCATGCATTTGTGTCACTGAGTAACCTTAGAAATGGTTAACCTTTACCTTCTTTCTTGCTGAAGCTGCATAGATGAGTGGTTTGAGGTAAACAGATCATGCCCCGAACATCCTTCAGATTAAAAGCCCTTCTTTGCACAGGTAACACTCTTAATCATTTATTAATACATATTTGCTGGCATGGCAGCCTTGTGAAAAAATATTTTACTGAAGTTTTTGTTGTTTGTAGGTCTCACGTTGCCTGCTCAAATGCCAGCCGACAGCGATGCGAATAACTCATGTTCTCACTGCTGCACGGGGTCGGAAGTCTTGTGACTAAATGAGCCTTCAATCATGGGTTCACAGATCTGCCAAAAACTCATGAAACCTTCAGGGAATCTCGTTTGCATAGTCATGCAAACATGTGCACATTATTTTCCACAAACTGAAGTGGCAGCCTCTTGTGCGCCCGTGCGTAGGTCGGTATGATATGGTGACTTCCCCTCTGCTACAGCTCTGGCAAATGAAATGCAGAGTGCCAACCAGAGAACCTCCCTCATCACTGACTCTTACCGTATGCACCTTTCATGGAATTGACACTCCAGTTGTCGGGCCAGATTTTCGGTTGAGCCTCGTTATTGACTGCACTCATCACCCTCCTCGTCCACCGTGTTCTTCCTTTGCTGCCTTGCCTTTGGATGGCAGATGTGCACTTTTGCTTTTACTGCAGCCATTTCCATATCCTGCACTGGCTCTCTCAAAATGCCCAGTCACTGATACCCTCAAGCAAGGCTGTGCTCTCATGCAAGCCGAATTTATCAGTGCCTTGACAAGCAATTATCAGAGATTTAATACTGTACAGCCTCCATGCTGTGAGACCAGCAGCACTTTCTCCCTGCTTTGTGGAAACAGGGAAACACTGCTCCCAGCCACGCACTTTCCCATTACGGCTGAGGAGCAGGACTGCGCCCTCCTGTGGCGACAGAATGTGAAAACTGAGCGACGAGTCAGTCAGAGGATGTCACCTCGACACAAGAACCTGCCCTGCGGCGCTGGCGGATGCGAAGCAACCACCGAACTGTTCTCAGGATTCATCTGATAAGTGTAGGGCTGTGTGGGGAAACATATTGCAAAGCCTTGCGTTTGCTCCTAATCCAGACTTTGAGAAGTGGAGGGACATTACATTGGAATGTAATAATTTGGTCGAATTTTATTCCCAGGGATGAGTACAGGGAAATGCTTCTGTGTTTTTGATTTTCGTTGCTCATTAATGGTAACTGATAATTAGAATCAGCTTTGTTATTGTGCAAAGTTTATAATTCACCACACTTGAATGTTGCAAATGGAGTTTGCGAGATTGGTTAATGTTTGATAAGATACAGTCAGAGCTGGGCACAGCCATCTGAGAATTTCAGTGCCAATGTAAGAGATTGCATTCTTTAAAATGCATGATTTCTTACAAAATATTACACGGCTGAAATGCTCTTTTGGCGGCATTCATTTGCAGATGCTAAAAATGTTTTAAAGGGGCAGCTCACTCAAAGAAAAAATTTAAATGTTTCCACTTCTTGTGATGAGTTTTCTGTATATTTGCAGTAGCTTACCCAAATAAAGTGGACTAGGTTCTTTGAATAGCTTGCATTTGAAAAGTTCAATAACATCTCTTTCAAAACATAATGTCCTGGTTACGCATGCATGTCAACAGAGTTAATTTTCTACTTGGTTCGATTGAACTTGCAGTCTTTATCCAAAGTACACCATCCATTTAGCTGGCAGGTAAACAAGTGTCAAACATGAATGGTAGTATTGGGGCAAGGTGGAATACCATATTTTGTAGTTTCAATGCAGAAAATTGTTAAATTTATTTTAGCACACGAAAAAATCATGTTTGAGATATTTATGGTTGTTAATTTCCTGATCCGTTGGCTGTCTCAACAACAAATTTCAAACCTGTTGCACCCTTTTAATGAAGAAGGTTGCTGAAAAGTTCCAACAGCATCATGATAATACAAAACCTTGTGTTTCCCAACATCCTGTGCGTCAGTTGTCACAACGTGGCTCAGTGGAGCCGAGCTGGAGATAAACTCTGTGTTTGTCCTTGTGTAGCCACCTGGATTACATTTTGAAAGGGTAACTGTCCACTTGTCAGTGTACATACCATGCACCTTTTTATCTGGATGAGCTGCAGCAAAGACGATTAAAACCAGTCATATCCCAACAAAACTGGACAGGTACCTGGACTGATACAACCCTGAATAAGTAAGAAAAAGAAAACAAAAAAACCTGTGCTTCATTTTTTGAGTGAACTGCTTCTTTTAGTCAAGCTTTTGAAAACTTAATACCAATGCTTAACCCAGACTCATGGCCAAAACCCTTAAAGGTAATTTCCATATGCTACCGCTGGACTTGGAAAAATCAGTTACTTTTTCAAGAAAATCAGATCCAGGCAAGGTAACCTGGGGGAATCCCAGCAGAAATAAACCACTTATTGAACTATACCTTTTTAGATATAGAAGAATTATTAATGCCTGTTTGCATAAATGAGAAACTGTTGGAAAGCAACCTCACCATCAAGAATTTACCAGCCATGGTATAGGCCCTCAAATTTGACTCATATCGGACCCCCTTCCAACCCAAATACACACTTGTCTGCTTCAAAAACAAGCAGAGCAATGCATTTGTGTTGCTGGTAAAACTACAAACAAGGTTGTCCCCATTTCAGTACATTTGGTCTGATGTAATTAAATATGCAGACCGGGTGATTTTTTTTTCCCCCTCTTTCATGCTTCATTTTCAAAAAAAAAAAAAAAACCTGAGTTGGTTCCACATTTTTTTTTTCATTATTTAAATATGTTGAGGACACTTTCTTAAAATCTACACCGGTTTTAATGTGCAATTAAGATGCTGTTGTCCTATGAGTATATGATGGCTAGTTCAAAACCTAATTTAAGGTTTTGCAGGTTCTTTCGTTCTCGGTAAATTGTGCCTCAAGCTGAAATCGGATGAGCAGTGTCAGTTGGTTATGGATGGCTGACATCTTGCCTAGAAGCGAAATGTGGTGGAGAGACTGACAGGAGGACAGAGAGAAGTATGAGAAGGCAAAACAGCACATTTACACAATTAGGCCATTGCCTGTGCGCAAAAAGACCGCTAGAAAATGGTTTCCTTCAAATATCGCCAGGTCTACTTGTTCTATGTACAATTGTGTAGGTGTTAGCCCCCTGATCACCATGTAAAAAGTTCTCTGTGTGAAACCCTGCAGTTACTTCAGAAATTGAGACCCTTTCAGGGTCTAATGGAAATAAGGAAGGGGTCAAAAAATTGCTGTCATCAAAACTTGTCAACATGGGTATCAAATTGAAGGTCTTTGCAAGTACATTACGGTAGGGCGGTTTTTATCATGCTTACTGGGCCCTGGGGTACTAAAAAAAAGGGTCCAAAAGGGACTAAAATGGCACTTTTGACCCTAATTTCTGGGCACCAGCGATCAGATTATGGAAAATAACCTACCCTATCTTTACCTAGACCTCAATTAGACCTTCAATTTGATACCCATGTCACGGCCTCACATGAAAGGGGTTAAAATTTGACCCTTTTTGGGGCCCTTTTTACCGATTGAACCCTTGACTTGCTACGCCCATATCAACATGGGTATCAAATTGAAGGTCTGTGTAAGCACATAAAGATAGTGTAGTTTATTTTCCATAATCTGATCACCTGTGCCCAGAAATTAGGGTCAAAAGTGCCATTTTAGTCCCTTTTCGGCCCCTTTTTAGTACCCCAGGGACCAGTAAGCATAATAAAAACCACCCTACTGTAATGTACTTGCAAAGACCTTCAATTTGATACCCATGTTAACATGTTTTGATGACATCAATTTTTTGACCCCTTCCTTATTTCCATTAGACCCCAAAAGGGTCTCAATTTCTGAAGTAACTGCAGGGTTTCACACTGAGAACTTTTTACATGGTGATTAGGGGCCAAAAGCCTACGCAACTGTACATAGAACAAGTAGACCCGCCGATACTGGAACGAACCAGGTAGATACAGCGCACAGGCAATGGCCTAAATAAGATATAACCACCAATAAAATTTAATTGAGAAATATTGAATGGTTCAGGAGTTCTGGCCCAAAAAAGAACGGGATGACTGATATCAGGCCTGGAAACAAAATGCAGTGGAGGGACTGACAGACAGACACGAATACAGATGGTAGTATGTAAAGGAACATCTGCTCAATAAGATGCATCTATGCAATACATAATTGAGAAATTGAGAAATACTGAATGGTTTAGGAATTCTGGCCTGCAACAGAAGCTTGACAGAAGGATGGACACACTGAAGGACAACACAAATTCCTATATCCTTATTCACTTTGTGGCAGAGGATAAAACCTTAAAAAAAAAACAACATGGAGTCAAAGTGAGTTCAGGGCTCCTACCGATGAGGGAGAGAAAAAAGCAAGATGCACTTCTGGGCCAACCATCATCATAAAGTATCATGAGACCCAGGGCTTACCTTTAAGGAGAAAAAAATGCTAAACATGGCAGTGAAAACTGGACGTCTGGAAGCATTCCTCAAAAATAAAAACAAATGGAAAGTACAACAGCTGACTGACTGGTTGGGTTAGCTGTTCTACTCTCCAAAGCAGAACAAGAATTTCAAACCAGGACTTCACTCAGGCACCATGATCAGAGATCAGTGTAACCCCCCAGCACCTGAGAATAGGAGAAAAAGACCAGAGGAGGCAAAGCAAATGGGTGCATGAGAAGCCCCATTCTGCAACCGACCCTTTTTTTTTTTAATGCGTGCTCGTTCTGTAATAAAAATGGAGCAATTTTCTTTAATTTGGTTTTGCACAGCACACAATTATGCTAACTTTGCCTTGGTTTTCTGCCATTTCATTTTCTTTTTATGTGATGATGAATAAGTGGGAAAAATGAATTATTTTGTGATGAGAAAGAAAATCATTGGCGGCAACATGCGCAATACTGACCTACCCACTATATACTCAGAACTCTGCTGTGGTACACTGATAGTGGGCTCAACATGATAACCTCAGGAGCGGTGAAGAGCTCTGCCATGTATCACACTTAAAAGTTTGGCTTCAGGCACTTTTTTTTTTTTTTTTTTGTAAGTTAAAGTGCATCTCCTGGACCAAATTCGTCTTTTTTTTGTCTAAAAGATTGTGCCTTTATACACCAAATCCTAAGGGTTAATTTGCCAAGGGTGGTTCGTGTATAGAACAGTTACCAGAAGCGGCTGGAAAAATCCCCAGGGAGTCCTTACCCATATTGATCCAGATTTGTGATATCACCTGTGATTATCCCATATCCAGTGTGCCGAGAGACCCAGTGCCTGCATAGATCATTTTTCCCTCACAGTCTTGTCTTTGGGGAATCTGTGGGTACTAACACCATCACGATTGGTGTTACTGCACCCTCCCACAACACACCTGTTGACCATGCCGGCCAAATACTTCAAATGACGCCCAAAATCGTGAAAATGAACACCATAAACAATAGCGCAACCTTCGAGTATATCCACTATCAACAGAATGACCAGCTTTGCCTATGGGCTGCGGGAACCACCCGCGACATCAGAGAAAGTAATTTTCCCCGGGAGATTCAAATCGCAAGCTTTTTTCGCACCAGACGAATTCTGCCTGAAGTACTGATATTAACCCAGGTATATCTGACTCTGACCAATGTGTTATATTGGTTAAAATGCGCGAAGTGACTAAAAATCCTGTATAGTATCTCAAAATTGGGTGCATTTTACATTTTAAATCACCAAGGACTTTAAGAGGTTTTGTTTTTCACCAAATTTGCATGTGTAATTACTTTTGAAAAAATACATTGAAATTTTGGATAACCTTGTTTGTATGCTGTCCTATAATAGAAAAACCTAGACTTCTGTTTATTTTTGGAAAAGGCAAGTATTTTGGGTTTAAAGGTCCCTGTCCCCTGACTGGTTGGCCATTTTCATTAAGCCACATTCTTACAGTCTCAAGTAGGTTAGCATGTATTAAATATGTGTTCAAATCCAAAAGCATAGGGTAAAACAGCACTTGAGTTCTAAAGGAATATTCAGCGGGTTCTTTTATTTTATTGTGAAGCTGAAATAAAGCTGTGAAAGAGCCAGGTTAATACTGAGTGAAGGAAGAAGAGCTTTGAGGACTTTGGTCAGCTTTTTGAACAGCACAATGTTGGTTTCATCTCAAGTTCCAGATTGAAAGGAGAGAATTCTGCTGACATGAGACAATTTATGCCACTTTTTTGTTGACTTTTGGTTCCAAACTTGGTTTTAAATGTATTTCTTCACAGCTAATCAGTTGGTCAGTTGATTCAGTAATTCGTAAAATTGCGTGGAGTGAATTATCAGAAGATGGTAAACTTGTTGACCCTGCTCAGCTACAAGCCTTTTGATCTTAAAGCTAAAACTGGTACCTCAAATGCATCCAAATATGGAGGTCTGCACCTTTAGTGGAGACTTGTATGCGAGAACGGTTAAAATCCAAACTTGGGCTCTTGGTGCAAACTGCTTGACTACTGGACCTCCCCTTTGCTGTGTTAATAACTGTACATTCATATATTTTCATTTTATTATCTACAAGGCTTATAGTCTGGTTCCATTGAGAGTGGTTGTACAGGCGTCTCCTAGTTACATTGACTTTCTGCTTGGGTCCTTGCCTGTACGAGCCACTTGGATTGCATCATTGTCTCTACAAACTCATCTTGAGGGAAATTGGACAATTGACGTTGCTAATGTATTGCGTAATTTGATTCAAAAGTAGAAATTGTATTCTGGATGTGTAAGCAACTTAGGATAATTTCTTAAAGTCAATGTATGATTGGATGAAGTAAAAAAAATGTGTAAGGCATTCGCAAAGGTGATGTTTAAAAGCATTTTATGGCTAACTAAAAACTTTGCTGGAGTTTGTGTCTGAGAACCAATTCATGTCTTTTAAAGAAGCTCCTCAAAAGGACAGACTTATATTTTAACTCTTTCAACCCCAGATATTCTAGCATCACTATACCCTTCAACCCCACAGCCCTCTGTAGAGGGCTGGTCATTATCTGGACATTGTATCTCACTGTTATCTCTGGAATCCCATTAAATGTAACCTGATATGTTCCAATCAATTAGTCAGATTGTTTGAATTTTCCCTACAGGAATTTGGGGTTGAAGGGAATATGTTGGTCAGCCCTCTGTAGAGGGCTGTGGGGTTGAAGGAGTTAAAATGAGCTTCAGTCAGAAAAGGGCAAGGGTTGGCCAGTGATTGCTTGATGTAGTGTTACCATTTATATGAAAGGAAAGGGCTAATCATCAATTTCCCTCCGACGTTAGCATCTCAAGACTGAACAATATAAAAACTGATTTCAGTGAGCTGACAGTGGTACCAAGCTTTTGAAAGGCTGACTGTGCATAATGAGTAATCATGAACTCTTTTAAACAGATGATTAAGATATAACATTCCATTTATGTAAAACAAAGTATGTACAAAACTATTAAATTAAAACAATCTTCTGAAATTTCATGTATAAACCTTTTTTGTGCAGATGACTCCTGTGTGTCATGATTAAACCAAACACGCACCCAAAAGAATATTTGCAGTATTATGAAATTCCAGTGAAGAATGAGATAAAACATGCGATGGCAAGAAAGGTTTTTTGGCTCCCAAGTACTGTATGTGCACGAGGAAAGATATAAAGAATGCTTATTGTACATATTTGCATGATTCTTGAGACCTGAAGCATGATCCCATGTATGCATGAGCAAAATATGGGTTTTCTGTTACGGCCATGTGCAAGCATGTGTTGCTCACATAGACTGTGTCGAAGGGTACTTGCACTCGCCCTCAGACGTCTCGGACCCTTGTCTCATGATCAGTTTTGGTTGCTGTCCGTAATCCATCAAGAACAGTCTGCAACCGGATGTGGCGCTCTTGAGCTACCGTAGTCCCTCGTGGCTGCCCTAAAGCCTGATTCATGCTTCTTGCGGTCGGAGCGGTTTCAGACGGCGCGCACGGTCCCCACGAACGTCTAGTCGTTTCATGCTTGATGCGGTCAAAGCGTCTCCAAGAACGGGCCTGCTCTAATCTTACGCTACTGAATCTTATTTCTTTGATCAATACGTTCATTTTTCTATCATTTTGTAGCTATTATTATTATTACTACCAAACACACGGCTCGATTATTTTGAATTAGATTAGACAGTGCGTCGCTGTCAAAACAAATCTTACTGGCCGCTCTTTCTCCACTGTTACAATAATTGGGTCACTTGAAACTTTCGAAAACTAAGTTGACATGGTTTGCATTTGGCAGTTTCTGCACCGATGTCTGGCAATGAGCATCCTTGTGGATCCGACAGGAACTGTCGTAAAGATGTTGGTATTTTCAGCTGTTTGTATGTTCAGCTGGCTTTTCTTTAAAGCTTTCCATTTTTAATTTTAATAGGTATACGTACTTCCGGGTCCTGAAGCAAGCCAATCATTACAACGCGGTCTGCGCGACAAAATTGTTACAAAATCCTCCAGGTGTGGGGCTTGGCGTTCAGAGCCTCCGCGGACCCTCCGCGCTCTGTCGCCTTGGCCGCAATTGCGTCATTTCACCGTGTGGGCCGTGCTGACTCCGCCAACCGTCAAGAAGCATGAATCAGGCTTAAGGGGGTAAGTCAGTGACAGGACCTGTGTTCCATTCTCGGATAGACAGCTGACTGATTGTTGAACGGTGACAGTACAGCTGACAAGCCACCTCTCCGCGGCCAAGACCTGCCCACAACATGCCAATGGCTCTTTTTCTCTCTCCTGTGTCACAAGCCGTTCCATTGTCTTGATGCCGTAGCATTTTTTTTTTTTTTTTTGTTGGCTTTATGTTGACTATTGACCACGCAAGAACAAGTTAACCATCAGTGTCCAGTGGCGGCTGGTGAACTGGCGATAGGGGGGGATCAAAACAATCCCTTAAAATTAATGATTGGTCACGACCTTGTTTTCAATCATTCATTTAAATTACCATTACAGAAACTCCGATAACTCTCAACATTATCAGATGTGGCCAGTTTTCATTTATAACTCATACCGATTACGACTCCGGACTTTCACGCTTTTCTTTATTCAGGAATTTGAAGCAAAGCATGTGTTTCATGATCGTTTAAATGAAATAAGATCATTTGAAACGTCTTTATGTAATTACATTGCTTCCAACCACTCCAGTGCACAAGGACTTCAATTCTGCGCGAAAATCTCTTACATACGTGTTGATTGAATAATTGCTGACTACAGCACAGGAAAGTAAATATGCCACTTAAACTCACACCGAATGCGTGAGAGTTGACCGGTATGCATTATAAATGAAAACTGGCCACACCTGATAATGTTGAGTTTTCGGAGTATCTGTAATGGTAATTTAATTGAATGATTGATGATTGGTCAACCTTTTTTCAATTTTAAGGGATTGTTTTGAGCCTCCCTTCTCGCCAGTTCACCAGCTGCCACTGCTGTACACATAACAAACAGCTCACTGTTTGTTATTACTGAAGTGCTTGGCGCGTTCACATGGTGCGTCAGGATTACAATACCACACACTTTTCTTTATTTCCACTCATATCTCACTGGAAAAATTAAAGACAAAATAAATAAAAATCGATTTGATTTGCAACAAATACAGTACATACCTCACCACAGTGTTTTTAATGGTGCAAAATATGTATTAGGAAGTTTGCACATCAGGCTTGGCTGAGGAATTTAATTCATACAATTCCTGGGAAACAGGGATGGGACTTAACTGGTCCATATTCTATATCGTTTACAGGCATCACTTCCTCGTGAATATTCAAAAACTGTCTCAGGTGTACGACCTATTGATAGTACAGTGAAACTGCGTGCATAAATTTAGCAGCTTTATGTCCGCAGGCGTCTACATCTGCTAAAAAGGGGTTATGTTTGGAAGTGCAAATTAACTTGTTCACGAAAATGTGCAGTTTAGAATATGCGGACTCACCAGTAGCCTCTCTGCGCTCTCCTGAAATACGGCGTCTGAACGGATTTAATTATGACATGCACTTAGTTCTGTACATCGTCAACTCTCCGGTTTTATAGCCAGCTAGCCATATTTGATAAATCCTCAACAGCATTGACTCATGAATGCAATATGAGTTTTGTGGCTTTTTGGAGTTGTCGATGTTTCTGCAGGTCATCAGTGATGTCATTTGTTGCAGTCATTGACACAGTAAACGTCTTCACAGCGAGCAAGATCTCACACTGAAATTTCTAGAGATATTTGACAATGTTCCTCGTACAGCCTCTTACTGCACAAGATCAAGGCATTCTATTTTTGTTGAATAAAATGTATTAAAAACAAACCCGAAGGCGAAGCTTAAGCTCAGATATTTTGCACGGAACATACATACTTGTATATCCACATTGATTCGAGAGCTGCAAAGAGTCTCACAACGGTATCACATGCATTAATTTATCCGTTATTTGCTTTTCGAAAATCGGGGAAATCGCATTGCTGCTGGGCTGGTTTTTGATCTTCTTCCAACAAAATAGGATTGAGCTCTGTTACAAATGTATTCAGGGAAAGAGTCATATTAAGTACCTAAAACTGCCAAAAATGCTAAAAAGTCGGGTATGTTTTAGTTCCTCTTTAAACTTCACTTACCCTATTACATATTTCAAACTCCTCCTCGTGTGTTTGAGTGATTATATTTTTTACTCTGTGCTTCAAATCTAGGATTTCATAAATTGTAAAAATTTTCTTAAATTTGCCTAATTGGTTGATTTAGTAGCCAAGAGGGCAATTACTTTTTCACATAGGGCCAGGTCGGGTGAGATGGCTTTCTTCCTTCAATAAATGAAATGATCATTTAAAAAAACGCATTTTCTGTTTACTCTGGTTATCGGTCATATAGAACTTTGTATACATGCTATGGTGTTTTCCAACTTTTCAAATTGCATTTTGTTTGGACTCTGACTAAAAATCCACAGTCAATCATATCACATCTCTATCTGATCAAATAAAAAAAAAATAACGGACAAAAAACCAATGAGGTGGCATCACTGTAATATTCTCAGAAATATGATTTATTTAGATTTAAAAATCCACAGTCAATCATATCACATCTCTATCTGATCAAATAAAAAAAAATAACGGACAAAAAACCAATGAGGTGGCATCACTGTTATATTCTCAGAAATATGATTTATTTAGATTTAAAAATCCACAGTCAATCATATCACATCTCTATCTGATCAAATAAAAAAAAATAACGGACAAAAAACCAATGAGGTGGCATCACTGTTATATTCTCAGAAATATGATTTATTTAGATTTAAAAATCCACGGTCAATCATATCACATCTCTATCTGATCAAATAAAAAAAAATAACGGACAAAAAACCAATGAGGTGGCATCACTGTAATATTCTCAGAAATATGATTTATTTAGATTTGAAAATTTTATAGATTCTGGATACACTAAATTAGTTTGTAAATGACTCAATAACAATCCCCTGAAAATCAAATGTAAAGCAATAATTAACTGGCAGGATAGCAGAACCACAAGAGGAACAGTATGTGGGAACACCAAAATTTCATCCTGCGGAACCACACATGGCTAGAATGCCTTCGCGGTAAAAGGCTTTCAACTCTGGAATGGTCTTCACCCAAAACTTGGCATCATTTGCTAGTATAGCTCAGTACCTGCACAAAGCCAAGAACAGTTGTACTCATTCCTAACAATAACTAATTAGTTCATAAGCAGAGTCATTTCAAATTTCGTATGTTTCCAGGGCTAAGATCTCATTTTAAGTCTGCTTGGCCTCTAGGCCAATCGGGCTTATGCTGTGGTTGGACGCCTTCGTGGTGGTCTGTCTTTTAGCCTGGTCAGCACTCTAGCGCCTTCAGTTTTTCACAGATCCTTTTCATATTTTATATGCGTGTATATGGGATGAAAATCTAGGCCAAGTTCGATTTTGGCCATTTTTGGCAAGCGGGTGCAGTGGCTTTGCCACCATTTTCAGCTTTAACATTTTTACCTCCGCCAAACGAAGTTAGCAGGAGGTTATGTGATTGGTGCCGTTTGTTTGTCTGTCTAGTTATCTTGTTCACAAACAAATAAACAAAGCAACAAACGAATATCTGAAATTTTGTGGGTGGGTCGCCATTACATCAGGGATGGACACTATTGATTTTCACTGCGATCAGTCAAACAATATGGCCGCCAAAGCAGCCATCTTGAAATCCTATGACACGTGACAACTGAACTTTGCTACCATTCATCAAGATTTGGACTGTGCTGCCTTGGCAGAGGTTTGCACTCTAGGAGTGCCTCTAGTTTATGACTGCATATAAATGGTATATATGCATGTCTGTGTATACAGTGCATTCAGAGAGTATTCAAACCTCTTCACTTTTTTCACATTTGTTCTATTGCAGCCTTATGCTTCAAAACATGTAAATTCATTTTTTTCCTCAGCAGTCTACACTCAATACCCCATAATGACAAAACAAAAATGAAATTTTAGAAATTTTTGCAAATTTATTAAAAAAGGAAAAACCAAAATATCCCATTTACATAAGTATTCAGACCCTTTACTATGATGCTTAAAATTTAGCTCAGGTGCCTTCAGTTTTGCTTGATCATCTTTAAGCTGTTTCTACATCTCGATTGGAGTCTACCTGCCGTAAATTAATCTGATTAATCTGACTGGACTTGATTTGGAAAGACACACAACTGTTCATACAAGGTCTCAGCTTTCAATGTAGATCAGAGGAAAACACCAAGCCATTAGGTTGAAGGAAGTGTCTGCAGAACTTGGTGGCAGGATTGTGTGTAGGCACAGATCCGGGGAAGGCTACAAAAAATTTCTGCTGCATTAAAGGTTACCAAGAGCATACTTGCCTCCATAATTCTTAAATGGAAGAAGTCTGGAACAACCAGGACTCTTCCTAGAGCTGGCTGCTGGCCTAAACTGTGCATCCTGGGGAGAAGGGCCTTAGTAGGAGAGGTAACCAAGAGCCCAATGGTCACTTTCGCTGAGCTCCAGAGATCCTGCTTGGAGATCGTAGAAACCTGGAGAAGGACAACCATCACTGTAGCACTCCACCAAACTGGGCTTAATGGCAGAGTGAGGCCTTTGATACTTGACATGCGTACCCCTTGTCACGAGACCTTTCGGATGAGGTCATCATTTTTGACCTTGTGAGCTTGACCTTGGCGTAGGACGCATTTTCCAAAAACTTTAACCTTGGCCGTAACTTTTGATTGGTCAGAGAGAGGCCTTTGATACTTGACATGTGTACCCCTTGTCACGAGACTTTTCGGATGAGGTCATCATTTTTGACCTTGACCTTGGCGTAGGACGCATTTTCCAAAAACTTTAACCTTGTCTGTAACTTTTGATTAGTCAGAGAGAGGCCTTTGATACTTGACATGTGTACCTTTGTCATGAGACCTTTCGGATGAGGTCATCATTTTTAACCTTGACCTTGGCGTAGGACGCATTTTCCAAAAACTTTAACCTTGCCCATAACTTATCATTGGTCGGAGATAGGCCTTTGATACTTGACATGTCTATCCCTTGTCACAGACCTTTCCGATGAGGTCATCATTTTTGACCTTGACCTTGGTGTAGGACGCATTTTCCGAAAATGTTAACCTTGGCCATAACTTATCATTGGTCAGTCATAGACCTTTGATACCTGACATGTGTATCCCTTGACACGAGACCTTTCGGATGAGGTCATCATTTTTGACCTTGTGACCTTGACCTTGGTGTAGGACGCATTTTCCAAAAACTTTAACCTTGGCTATAACTTATCATTGGTCAGTGATAGACCTTTGATACTTGACATGGGTATCCCTTGACACGAGACCTTTCGGATGAGGTCATAATTTTTCACCTTGTGACCTTCACCTTGGCGTCATTTTGATTTCACAATAGTTTCCTGGAAAAGTTTTACAAATTTTATTCATTTATTTAACCCTTTGCAAGTCCAAGCGATTCCATCTGGTCCTTTTCCATATTATAAATCCAAACTATGCTTATATCTGGGGGCATCAGTGTTTCACAAACATCTTTTTTTCAAAATAAAAAATAAATAAAAACATATGCTGACATAGGACAGAGAATAATAATATACATTAAAACTAAAAGGAAGTACATCTGGCCTCTTTTAGTATCATATCCAAAAGTAATTTGTTGCAGGACTCTAAAGGGATCAGGCAATCTATCCTCAGCGTATCCAGACAATTATTCCACATAAAAGGTGAAAATGCACTGAAACTGGTACAGCCCAGATTTGTTCTAGTCCTGGGTGCAAGCTTGTCATGTTGTTCACAAGACAGCTCGAGGCTGTGATCGCTGCCAAAGGTGCTTCAACCAAGTACTGAGTAAAGGGTCTGAATAGTTATGTTTATGTGATATTCCGGTATTTCCTTTTTAATGCATTTGCAAAAATATTCTGAAATTCAGTTTTTTATTAGTCATTATTGAGTATTGAGTATACACTGATGAGGGAACAAATGAATTTCAGTCATTTCAAGTATAAGGTTGCAACATAATAAATGTGAATTGTGTAAATGTGAATAAATACGATTATTAAATTATAAATTATTATTATTATAAATAAGGGATAAAACATGCCTTCAAACTTATAATCAGTCTTGATCGATTTTCACTCATTTTCAATGATTAAAGATACTTAAACTCACCTCTCTCAGGTGTAGCCAGTTCTCTTCCCTAAGATCAGAAATAAAATGTGTCTAGAGGAAGAATATTAGGCGCTCATGGGGTAAAAAGAGTTTCCAAAAAATTGTGAAGCTGGTGCTCTTGGAAGCATGGGATAGGAGAGTGGAAAATGTGGAAATTCCAGGCATGGCTAAACAGTTAAAAAAGCCGATGTTTCAACCTATGCGGTCTTCAAACCGGTACAGACGCCCTGATGAAGACCACATAGGTCGAAACATGTCGGCTTTTTTAACTGTTTAGACGTTATAATAAAGGCTTTTCATTCTTCTTCCTTCTTTTTGATCTAATTATTTTCTGAGCGCCTGGAATTTTCACATTTTTGGTCAAATAAAATGTGTCGATGGGATGCAAAAATGACGACACATTATCATTCCGACTCATCATATAGTAAGGATACCTGAACAAACATTGGTATACAAAGAAAAATGAGGCTGTTGGCATCATTATTTGATGTTTAAGGTTAGGGTGAAGGGTTAGGTGATGGAGTTCGTTTTAAATTGGCGTCAAGTAAGGACGCCAAACGCCTCTTTTCTCATCATATATCGACATTTGGTCAAGCAGCGTAGCTATATGAGGAGTCGGGGTGAGACTGGGCTAAAACATGTGCACACTTAAATCACTTTTCTTTGTTTTCATTTCAACAATCATGAAGTGTAGGTTCGATGGCCTGCTTTATGATTTATTATAATTATTGAATTGAATAGGCATGGGAATTTGTGCAGATATAAGGCAGGATGGAGTCAAGTCGATGGAGACCGGAGCAGGATAATGGGGAGTCCCAGGCGATGAGACTCAGGGTGGTGGTTGCATCTCTTCTTTGAGTCATAAGGGCTCCCTCAATTCTCCTGGGGTTCCTATAGAGTGATAGGGTCAGAGATGAACAGAAGGGAGAAGGATGGCGGGTTGTCAAACAAGACAGATCAGGATTTTAGAATGAAGGCAGTATAAATAGGCTATTTGGTTAGGACTAAGCATGGCATTTTAGGTGTGGCCTGGTTCACCAACCTGTGTTAAATTAACTCCATTATATATATATATATATATATATATATTACACACACACATATATGTATAAATAAATAAATATATGTGTGTGTGTGTGTAAATATATATATATATATATATATATACACACACACATATATGTATAAATAAATAAATATATGTGTGTGTGTGTAAATATATATATATATATATATATATATATATATTTATTTATTTATTTACACACACACACACACACACACATATTATATATATTTATTTATTTATTTATTTATTTACACACACACACACACACACACACACATATAAAAAATACACACACACACAGTCCAATTCTGTATGTTTTTTTCTTTTCTGTTCTTGTAGATTTAAACTGTTTACTCATGCACACTTTCTGGGGGAAAAAAAGCCTCACTAGAGGACTTGGGATGTAAATTGGGTTAAGCTTTAATCTCAGCATGCAAAACATCTTGGCTACATTTGCATTTCCAGGCTGAAGTGACTCAAATCAGATTTTTTTTTTTGCCTGAATGTGATGCAGACCCGATGTGTTCACATTTAGGGCTGTGTGGACACACACAGAAAACAAATCTGATTCTGCCATGCAACATGAATGAGAATGTAATCCATATGGCTTTTTGCCTGTGCACATACTCTGAGCGCTGCAAAAACTTGCATTAGATGGCAGTCTGGCCTATTTTCCGCTTTCTTGACCTCATCACGTACAGCTGACAAACTATTTGCTGTCCTCTAGGGCAAACTCTCATCCAGACATTCGCTACAAGCACGTTCATTTACTTGAATTGAACATTGTTCAATTCGAATTGAACAATGAGGCTTGCAAGATGAACATAGCCCTTTTTCAATTTTTTTGGACCAAAGTTGTTTAATTTGCGTAGTCCCTATAGAAATAAACTTGAAATAAATAATTACAGCAAATATTTACTCTCTTAAACCATGTTTTGACAGAAATATTCAAGCCATAATTAAAAAAAATTCCTTGTCCACAGCGTGATATTTTGGAAACAACTGGATTAGAAGAGTGAAATAATGTAACTGATCAAATTGAAGAATTAGGAGGTTCCTAACCGGTGAAAACTAATTGCCAAAAGGTTGCTAAAACTAACTACTTATTAGGCAAGCAAATAAGAACCAAACCTGCTTGGTGTCATACTTATGCAATTAAGTTGACGTATTGAGAAAGAATTTAAAACACTTATTCAGCAAACTAATTCCAGGCTTATCGATTTTGTCAGTATCCAATTTCATCATTTTAAAATGCTAATGCCTGAAATTACTTGTAATATAGAAAAAAAAAAAATACAGTAAGTTCAAGGGCTTTCTATTCTTCCAGGCTCACGTGGCTAACGCCATCAAAATATGGCTTAAGAGAGTTAATAACAAGAAGACATTGTCATCAATATCCCCTGCCTCCACTTTCTCAAGCCTAATTGATATCATGACCAGTAGCATACATACCCAAAGTTCAATTCATCTACTTGTAGGTAAAGTTCTTTCTGAAAAAAACTTGTACCATACAATACGATACACTTAATTATCCCTGTGGGAAAATTTAACTTGGACTCAAGTGCTACAAACATATCTCCGAAACATATCCACATAACTTATCCACTGAAACATATGCAAGGAGATAATACAATGAAGGAATAATTGTCGAGAAAACTTGTCCCCTTTGCAAATCCCATACACCAACTCGACGAACAGAAACAAGGACCATAACTCTGTAAAAATAAATTTCTCAGAATCAATTGTCGAAATCATTCAATAGGGTCATCTGTACTGGCCACCCACAAAATTTCATCCACGTTGCCGAGAAAACTTGTCCCCATTAAACACCCATACACCAAGTTCAGAGTCAAGGACCATAACTCCGTAAAAAGAAATTTCTCGGAATCAACTGTCAAACTCATTCAATAGGATCATTAGTACTGGTCACCCATAAAATTTCATCCACGTAGGTGCAACAGTTGCCGAGAGAACTTGTCCCCATTGCAACACCCATACACTTAAGTCCACGAGCAGAGTCAAGGGCCATAACTCTGTAAAAATAAATTTCTCGGAATCAATTGTCGAACTCATTCAGTAGGGTCATCAGTACTGGCCACATACAAAATTTCATTCACGTAGGTGCAATATTGAACCCGGACGGACGGACGGACGGACTAAATATTCTTCGGCCTTCTTGCATGCACAGCATGTTTAAGGTCTCTCCACAGATTTTCAATAATATTCAAGTCGTGGGACTGTGATGGCCATTCCAAAACCTTCATCCGTCTTTCCTGGAGGTATTTCATGGTGGATTTTGAGGTATGCTTTGAATCATTGTCTTGCTGGAATACCCAACGTCTCTTCAACTTCAATTTCTGGACTGAGCTTTGAACATTAGCCTCTAGAATGTCTTGGTATTTGGTGGAATCCATTCTTCCTTCCACCCGCACAATATTGCCTGTGCCCCCAGCTGCTACACAACCCCAAAGCATCATGGATCCACCTCCATGCTTAACAGTTGGCAACGTGTTCTTCTCTACAAATGCTTCACCCTTTTTTCTCCAAACATACTTTCATTGGTTGTGGCCAAAAAGTTCAATTTTGTTTTGTCAGTCCAAAGCACATTGTTCCAATAGGCTTGAGGTTTCTCAAGGTTTTCTTTTGCATACTTCAGACGCTTAATTTTGTGTTGAGGTTGTAGGAAAGGCTTCTTTCTTGCAACTCCGCCATGCAGGTCTTTGGTGTTTAAGGTACGCTGTACTGTGGTCCTGTGAACAACTAGATCTGTCTGCTACTCTTTTTTTTGCAGCTCTTTTGCAGTGATGTGTGGGTTCTTCTGAGCATTTCTCACCAGATCTCAGGCCAGTCTATCTGAAATTTTTCTTGGTCTTCCCGATCTTGCCTTGACTTCAATTGTTCCATTTATTTTCCATTTTCTTACAATGTTTCTGACAGTAGAAATGGGTAGTTTGAAACATTGCGAGAGTTTTTTTGTCGCCTTCTCCTTGTTGGTGGAAGTGAATTATATTGATTTTGACATCCTTGGACAGCTGTTTAGAGGAACACATGGTTTTTAACACCAGACACAACAGCCACCACAGTCGGATACTTTAGAAGGCATGGAGTTACTAAAGAATATATAGTTCCACCCAGGAATTATATTCACCTGACTCATTGAAGCCCTAACGAGTAAATCATCTGGGTCTGGGCCTTAGTAATCATCTTCTAAAAAAGGTAACAAAGAATAATCAAAAAGGATTCCCAAACTTTTGCACAGGGCCCTTTTTCCTTTCTTATCATTTAAAAACTCAGAAAATTAAAATAAAAAGAAACCTTGCTTTTAAATTTGCAGAAAGGTGTCATATTTAACTTTGTAGCATTTAGTTTTTAGCTTTGCTTTCAATCACTTGGAGATTAATTTTAACAGACATTTAAACCAGGGGCGCCCAAATTTTTGCACCCCGCTGTAAACAATACAAGAGGCCTGTCGGCCTAGCGAGCTCCGCTGAGAATGACTGAAATATCCACGTCAAAACTTCATTTCAGAAATCCTTGAAAACTATTGCAATATTAACACATGTGTTAATGTATGTAATATTTTCATTAATGAAAGACTGAAAAAATGAGCATAAACACTGATTTTCAAAGTCCAAAATGCTGGATTTCTCAAAAACCGGGATGTAGAATTTTCTAATTTTCGCAAGGGATATTCAGAACATCATAAGGAAGGCTCACAACAAATTAGACAAAAAGTTATCTGACAGTTTTTGAGATATTAATGAAAGACTGAAAAAATTAGCAGAAACACTGATTTTTAAGTCCAAAATGCTGAATTTCTCAAAAACCGGGATGTAGAATTCCAATTTTCACAGTGAATCTTCAGAATATCATAAGGAATGCTCGTACCAAATTACGAAAAAAGTTATCAGACAGTTTTTGAGATATTCAGATTTTAATGAGAAGTTGACACCGGATGGACGGACGGGCAGACGGACAGACTGACGCTGGACATCTCAGCATTAGTAAAGCTCTGTTGACTGTGACTGTCATCACATTGGAGCTAAAAATACCCATCCGATAAGTGGCGCAGTGATTGAATGCGATACAGATCATCTGGTGCATGGACAAGCAATCTGGGTCTTTTTCATATTTTCTTTTAAAACTGATTTGCAAAAAAAAAAAAAAAAAAAAAAAAAAAAAAAAAAATCAGGTTTTTTTCTGGGGAGGGCGGGGATGGTAACCCACTATTTATTTATTTATTTTTTAATATAGGGCCTGACGTTGACTCTACCTGCCATTGTTTACTGGATGCAGGCCATTTCCCTCCGCTCGTTCCGCCACTACGCCATTGCTTTTTCCACATCGTCCAAGACAGAAGGTCCACTGTAGTTATTTGTCTTCAGTGCCTCAAGCTTCCTAATGTAGTCCGAAGGTAGACCATTTTGTTTGGCCCCTAGGCATATGACCTTAAAAAACAGACATTCAAGAAAAAAAAAAAAAAAAAAACACATCCATTAAAAATATTGGGATTCGCAAATATTTATGCCGATCTTCAGTCACTTTGCCGAACTCATTTGCAGTTATGCTTATGCAGTGTAATGTGACAGTTATATTCAAAATTGATTAGTCATTTTACCTTAAATCTACTTACAATGTCCCATTATGGCAAAGAAAAACACTGGTTTTGTGAAATATTTGCAGATTAATTAAAATATGCCACAGAAATCTAAATTGCATTAGTATTCAGACCCTCTGCTATGAAACAACAAATGAAATAGATGTGCATCCTGTTTCTAGTGATCATCTTTGTTTCTAAAACTTCACTGAAGTCCAGCTGTCCTTTGTCTTGGTATTGTGCGTAGTGTGTAGATTGGTAAGAGACAACAGGCTTAAATCAATTTTTACAGAGGCTGTAACAAGCACAGTAAAAGGTGGAAGAAGTGAAGGGGACTGAATACTTTCTGGATTCAGTGTAACCCATAGGCATTTACACATTGACACATCCATTCATCTTTCATCTAACCTGCTTATTCATGGTCATGGTTTGTGGAGGGGGGGGGGGGTTGTTGACAGGTTTAGACTGGTAGAAATCATATCAGACGTGTAACTCAAAGGTACATCGAGTTGGATTTTTCCGTTGCGGTTTGTAAACTGAACATTCAAAGTTGGCCTCTCCTCTCCGGCTCAATAACTTTAGAAACGCTTACCCTGCAGTGCAATGCTATGTCCCATTCTCACACCCTGTGCACAGTCATTGGCTCGTTGCTGCACACCCACTGACCAAAGGCTAATGCCCAGTAACGTTCTGTACAAAAAAAAAAAAAAAAGACAAATACAGACAGACTGTTTCTCTTATTTTTATTTTCGTACGGGACGGTACTGGGCATTAGCCTTTGGGCAGTGGGGGTGCAACATAGAGGGTTGTGGGTTCGAATCCAGCTTGGGGCCTTTCTGTGTGAAGTTTGCATGCTCTCCCCGTGTTTGCGTGAGTTTCCTCCGAGTACTCCAGTTTCCTCCCACAGTCCAAAGACATGCACATTAGACTAATTGGAGACACTGAATTGCTCATAGGTGTGACAGAGAGTGAGCGGTGAGTGAATAGTGTGTGCGCTCTGCGGTGGATGGACGAGCTGTCCAGGGTGTGTTCCTGCTTCTTGCCCATAGTCAGCTGGGACAGGCTCCAGCTCCTCCATGACAAGCAGACAGCAGGGTCTCTGTAGATAAAGACAGTGCTCCACACTTCTCCTGAGTCATGAGTAATGATTGAGGGCATTAATTTTGAATGAGTCCATACATAGTTTCTTTCTGAAAAGCCTACTCTGTACACCTTTAAAAGGTCACACCAGCCTAAATTTTAAAATGTCTCTCTAAAAATTTGGTAGACCAGTGCCTGGCTAAACTTTTGTGCATCAGTTCACAGCACGAGTCACAACACACCACTCACTCAAATGCAATCAATCCTATGGGCAGTTTAGAACCTCTGATTACCCGGACATGCAGGTCTTTAAACCATGAGAGGAAACCCATGCAAACACGGGGAGAACATGCAAACTGCACAAAGCAAGATCCCAGACCAGATTCAAACCCACAAAAATATTGTTTAGGTGCTGGTGCTATCCACTGCACTGCCATGCTGCCCTGGCATTTTGGCATCAACATCATTTTTCTTTTTGGCTCATCATTCTCATGCATTGGATTTGAACCCATAGGAGGCTAAAGCAGACACAGTTGGCTTTACTGAGCAGGCATTTATGCAAGTACTGAGTGAGCAATCACGAAATCCCCCCCACCGCTCCGCCCCCCCCATTATATTGTCACTGACCAGACACAGACTGCAAAAAGGAAATGAGTGAGATCATTTTTAGCCCCATCACAAAACACTTTTATTACAAACTAAGTAACCCACCTTATAAAAGTTTAGCTCTCACCTGCTTGTATTGAGGAGAAGGGAGGCTGGCCGTGAAGTTGTTCATTTGATATGTTCTACAGGTGATGATCCCTTCATCTGTTTCCACTTTTGCCACCAGGGGCCGATACATGCCAATATTCACCCCCTCCTGCCTCAAAACACAAATGACAAACATGCAAAAATGCTCCCAAAAGAATATCCGGTATTAAACATCATGGAAAGGTATGTCCATGCTACGTCTATTAATTACAGGTCTATATGCCACCCAGCTAGACAATCCAGCCAAGACCAGCTATTATTCTTCTAAACTTTTTAAAGCTGTATCTTAGACACTTCTATCCTCCAACCCTTAAAAAAGTGACAAATTACCAAGATATGCTGAAAACAGCTTATGCAGCTGAGCAAGACCGGATCAAGTTGGAAGTTTCTACGATGCATGATAATGTCCACTGCCTTCTCATAAATGTAGCCGGGCAACATTAAAATAATATAAATATTATGTAGCCTACATAAATTCAACATGATGGCTTCAGTACATGCAGTCTATTTTACTTTGATTTTTATCATTGTTGCAGACAAGTTTAAGCAGAAATGACTTTTTTGTATCCTGCAAATCATTAAAACGCATTAGCCTCAAATTAAAATGGACGTCACCAGCCGATGCTACCTGCTTGGTTTGTAATCTAGTTGTTACACTAAAGTCTGCAGCTTTATATGCAGTAGCAATACTACAAGTAGAGAAATACTGTCAGTGATTTTACAGTAAGAGTCCTAACAACACTGAGGATCTTCCTGCTGTCGATCCATTGAAAACACTGGTGATGGGTGACATTAATTATCATTACAACATGGCATCAGCTCTTTCCCAACTGGCCTACATGAGGACAAAATGGCAAAGGAAATACAAGGTCACACAAAAATATAGCCGCAAGCGGCAATTCTGGGGTTCAAGCCACGAAAGACCATTAGTAGTTGAAAGCTTTAACAGCTTAATTAACAAGTGTTGCCACTAAGCGTGGCCATGGCCCCCGCCAGGTGACGGAAATCGACTGGGGTCGGCGTATCACAAAATTACACATTGAAGCCAAAGATGAATCAAATCGGTCTAAGCGTTCTCGAGATTTTGCGTTCACAACAAACGGGACGTGACGGACGGACGGCCGGACGGACGGACTGATGGAGCTGAACACTATGTCCCCCGGCCCTAATACACCTTGACACCAAAGATGAATGGAATCGGTCAAACCGTTCTTGAGATATCATGTTGACAAGGAATTTGTGAGTGGTCAAATGATCGTAATGACCTTGAGAATAATGCCAAGGTCACGGAAATCTACTGGGGTCGGCGTATCACACTAATATACCTTAACACCAAAGATGAATGGAATCGGTCGAACCGTTCTTGAGATATCGCGTTCACAACAAACAGAACAGGACGGACGGACGGAGCTGAATACTATGTCCCCCGCCTCTAATATACCTTGACACCAAAGAGGAATGGAATCGTTCAAACCGTTCTTGGGGTATCACGTTCACAACAAATATGACGGACGGACGGACGGACGGCCGGGCTTACGGATTGAGCTGAATACTATGTCCCCCGCCCCTAATACACCTTGACACCAAAGATGAATGGAATCGGTCAAACCTTTCTTGAGATATCGCGTTCACAACAAATGAGACATGATGGACAGACGGACGGGCGGACAGAGCTGAATACTATGTCCCCCGCCCCTTATACACCTTGACACCAAAGACGAATGGAATCGGTCAAACCCTTCTTGAGATATCACGTTCACAACAAACGGGACCTGACGGACGGACGGACGGACGGAAGGACGGACGGACGGAGCCGAATACTATGTCCCTCGCCCCTAATACACCTTGACACCAAAGATGAATGGAATCGGTCGAACCGTTCTTGAGATATCACATTCACAACAAACGAGACGGGACGGACGGACGGCCGGCCAGGCGGACGGATGGAGCTGAATACTATGTTCCCCGCCCCTAATACACCTTGACACCAAAGATGAATGGAATCGGTCAAACCGTTCTTGAGATATCATGTTGACAAGGAATTTGTAAGTGGTCAAATGATCGTAATGACCTTGAGAATAATGCCCAGGTCACGGAAATCTACTGGGATCGGCGTATCACACCAATATACCTTAACACCAAAGATGAATGGAATCAGTCAAACCGTTCTTGAGATATCGCGTTCAGAACAAACGGGACATGATGGACGGCCAGACGGAGCTGAATACAATGTCCCCCGCTCCGCTCGCTATCATGACGGCGGGGGACAAAAACCACTTTAAGAGTGTGTTGCAGGTATTTATGTGGACCTATTTTGCCAGTGTAATGATTGGACTAACAACTTATGATGCATAGTCTGATTTGTGTTATGTTAGGCTATTTTGTGCATTTATGACACCCCCTACTGGTCGATTTGATTGAAACTTTCAGGCTATGTTTCAGGTTCTTATGTGGACATATCCTGTTAGTTTTGTAATGACTGGAAAAACTATTTATGATTTATAGTCTGATTTGTGTTATACCACGTTGCTTTGTTTTAGCATTTATAGCGCCCCCTATCGGACAATTTGAATGAAATTTTCAGAGTATGTTTCAAATACTTATATGAATATATCTTGTGAGTTTTATGGCTATAGGACAAACAACTGCTGATTTATAGTCTGATTTGTGCTATACCACGCTGTTTTGTTTTGCATTTATAGCGCCCCCTATCAGTCAATTTGAATGAAATTCTCTGGGTATGTTTAAGGTACTTATATGAATATATCCTGAGAGTTTTATGGCTATAGGACAAACAATTGCTGATTTATAGTCTGATTTGTGTTATACCACGCTGCTTTGTTTTGCATTTATAGCGCCCCCTATCAGTCAATTTGAATTAAATTTTCAGAGTATGTTTCAAGTAGTCATATGAATATATCCTGTGAGTTTTATGGCTATAGGACAAACAATTGCTGATTTATAGTCTGATTTGTGTTATACCATGCTGCTTTGTTTTGTAGTTATAGCGCCCCCTATCAGTCAATTTGAATGAAATTTTCTGGGTATGTTTCCGGTACTTATATGAATATATCCTATGAGTTTTATGGCTATAGGACAAACAATTGCTGATTTATAGTCTGATTTGTGTTATAGCGCCCCTTATGGGCCGATTTGCATGAAACTGTCAAGGTATGTTCCTGGTACTTATATGGACATATTCTGCAAGTTCTGTGATGATTGGCCCAATGGTTGTTGAATTTTGTCCATTTATGTGCTAAGCCACGCCCCCGCTGAAGTTCATTGGTCAATATCTTGGAAACGAAATGAGATTTCAACAAGCTTTATGCAATCTTTGATTAGCTTGGTCCACTGATGATCCACAGCAAATTTTGAAGGAATCGGACGTACGGCCAAGGAGGAGATGTCAAAAATGTGTTTTTCAAAGAATTCAAAATTTCGGACAATCAAATATGGCGGATCTTAGAAGTCCTTATGGGAAAGTTGTAGAGAATGCACCAAGGAATGTCTGTACCAAGTTTCGTGTGAATCGGACTTACAGCCTAGGAGTTATGACCTTTAAAGTGAAAACCTGTTTTTCTTGAATTATAGCGCCACCATCAGGCCGATTGAGTTAAAAATGCCTTGGTCAGCATTTACACACACCTTCCAACCAATGTGCAAAATTTCAGGTCTCTACCATTTACCATCTCTCGGGAATTTGCGAAAACATTTCTGAAGAAGAAAAATAATAATAATAATAATAATAATAATAATAATAAAAATAAACCAGCACAAAAACAATAGGGTTTCAGCCCTACGGGGTTGAACCCCTAAAAATTAACATCAAATGCAACAACTATGCCATTGAAGAAACCAATTCTGACACTTCCTTTAGTTTCCCGGATAACATCTGTAAGCATTTATAATCAAATGTAATCCATCACAATGGACCCATGTCCAATATTTCACCTGTGGGCTTTGTGATTATAATCTTTACTTCCCCAAAAATCAAAAGAAATGGCTAAAAGCAAAAGCAATAAAGTTGAGACTAAAATAATAAGGAAATGTTGCAAATGAAATCAGAGGAACAGTAACAGTCCTACAATGCCTTATTGAGACGAGATTAAGTTTTCAGAACTGTTGCAGAACTTTGGTAATGTATTTGCAAGTCACGTAAACAACACAATATTTTACGAGAATTTGAATTCTATGGGTTTCGTATTACGTGGCATCATTTTTACTGAGCGTTTCACAGCAGGTCAAAGACTTTTTACTCGGCGTGCACAGTCTGTAGAAGTTAGCGGAATGGCAAGTTTGGACTGGACTAAAATGGTAGAGATGCACTGATAAATCTTGCGGCTCCCACAGTAAAACTATTCCCATCCAAATAGGACAGAGTTAGTAAAAATTACTATGAAAATGTCTTAACCTATCAAACAGAAATCAGGCAGCTTTGTCATTATTTGTTTTGCCTAAGACTTCTTACGCTTTTTGGACATGACTGCCTCAGACTCTGCTACATAACTATGATCTTTCATTTATTTTGTTAATCCAAATGAAAATTTGATGCACCTGGTGCGGAACCAATGCTAATTAGGCACATGAATCTGGACAGGTAATGCAGCTCCAGGTAATGATAGGAAGGTCATTCCATGCCAAGTGGAAACGCTTAAGGTACCTTTTGGGCCATCACGGTCTCTGATTTTTCTTCAACTTAGTATATTTGTTCATTTGGACTCAAATGATGGCTATCTCCAATTTTTTCACAAACGGCCCACCAGTATGGATTTTATGGCCCTCTGAAACAATGGCCTGTAGGGGGCACTTTTCAAAAAATACTGTAGAAAAAGTCTCATATCTTTGGTTCGATGACAGATACAGATCTGGAAGGTGGCTTGATCCTTGATATGAACCTTGCTCTAGGCTGACTATCTTAAAGGTTGCTTTTATCAATGATGAATGCCATGGAAATTTAGGTCAAAGTTGGGGTTCACAAAAATATTTTCCACTTTTTCAATCCTAATTACTTGCTAGTAGTTGGAGGGATTGATCAACTGATGCCAGGAACCTTTCATTTCTGGTAGATTCTTGCCATTTCTGTCAAAAAATCGAAACGGAACTTTGTAGTTGTTCAGATTAACCCTTTCAAAGTTGGTTGCAGCTGAAAAGAGCCCAAGTTTAAGGGCCTGGCTCACCCCCGGGGGAAAGTTGCACTGACACCACTTTGCACCTGACCAGTGTCTAATGACCTGAATTACACTGCTATGGCCCAAAAATCCAGTATATACGCCTGTTTCCCACCAAAACTCTGCCCTAAAAAGTTGTAAAAATTATTGTTTTCCTTTGGATTGAAATGCACATGGCAATGTACTACTACAGTGCCTGACAAAAGTCTTGTCACTTATCCAAGTTGTAGGAACAACAAATAATAACCTGACTTGTAGTTGATCAATTGGAATCAAAAATGGCTTATATGAAAGGCAAAGCCCTCTAGATTATGCGAAATATACCAAAATAGAATTTTGTGTCATTGAGTTTTATAATTTAATTTGTAGAGAAAGGTCAGATTTTGCTAGGACAAAAGTCTTGTCGCATTGAAAAAAAAATGTGGAAATTATACATACACTTTATTTTGAATACACAAATATGCCACTGTAATATCAGAACATAAAGCCATGATGCCTTGGAAAAAAGAATTAATATTGCGCATGACTCCCATGAGCTTGGAGGACTGCATCCATACGTCTTGGCAATGACTGAAATAACTTGATGATGAAATCATCTGGAATGGCATAGAAAGCAGTCTTGCAGGACTCCCAGAGTTCATCAAGATTCTATGGTTTCATCTTCCAAGACTCCTCCTTCATCTTACCCCTGAAATGCTCAATAATGTTCATGTCAGGTGACTGGGTTGGCCAATCCTGGAGTACCTTCACCTTCTTCGCTTTCAGGAACTGTGACATGGAGGCAGAAGAATGAGAAGGAGCAGCAGTGTAAGTAGGGCAGCAAGAACTTCTTGATATTTCAGGCTGTTGATGTTGCCATCCACTCTGCAGATCTTTCTCACACCCCCATGCTGGATGTAACAACAAACCATGATTTTTCCTCCACCAAACATGATTGTTTTCTGGGAGAATCTTGGGTCCATGAGGGTTCCAACAGGTCTTGTACGGCGACTGGCATGCAGTTCAATGGATTATTCACCAGAAAAATAAACTTTCAGCCACTTTTCCAGTATCAATCCTTTCTGCGAGCTGTGGGCCTTGGCAAATGCAATGCAGGTTTTTTGTTTTCTGTTTAATGCAGACTTCTGTGTACTAATTTGGCTATGAAAACCACTTTGAGAGAGAATTTGACAAACTCTTCTTGTAGATACCGGGATTTTTGGTGACATTTCCTCATGTAGCTTCGCTGTAGTTGAAGGGCTAGCCTTGTACAGTTGAAGCAACAAACGGTCCTTTCAAACAGTTGTCATACCGGGTCTGTCTGACCTGGGCGCTTGCCATGAACGTCACCAGTTTCTTCAAATCTTTTTCTCATCCCCTCCACTTGACATTTGGATACATTAAAGATGTCTGCCACCGCAGCAGCAGACTCAGTCTTCAGGCTCTTGATGATCAGCACTTTAGTCTGTGGTTGAATCTTTGGTATGTTGTCAGAGGTCTAGTCGCACCTCATATGAAAGTCTGGTGTGCTGGGGTTATTTCTATACACATCTGGGAATGTGTTAATTACAGTATTTGTCACAGGTTAAACTCTAATCTGCGATTTGTTGCATCATCTGAAGAGACGACAAGACTTTTGTCCTAGCAAAAACAGATGTTATGGGCTTAGCCAAGCTGTGAACATCAGAACACTTTTTGACGGTTTCATTTTGCACCAAATTATTAATGTGAAAGCCCTTGACATTAAAATGGACCATTTATTGTAACAATTGATTGGATAGAAATAAAGTTGTATGCTATTTTTAGTTACTATGTCCTTATGCGACAAGACTTTTGTCAGGCACTGTAGTTCATTTGGTGTTAAAATGACAATACATGGGCCGCAAGTTCGCGCCTATTTCTCCACTCCCTCTCCGTGTCCCTGTCTCACACACACAACCTTTCTGCTCCACCTCCCTCCCTCTGTGACCACAAGCCCTCCCCCCTCCCCCTCCGCATCCACTCTCACCTACACTCAGCGACAACATGGAGACGGAGTGTGCCGCAGATGAGGGATTGGTCAGTAAATATATATATATAGTTCGTTTGCAAATGAGCTAACGTTAATTAACTACTCGGTTTTCTGTGGATTTAAAATCTGTAAACATTCGTTCAAACGCGAATGAGAGACAGAGTCATGGAATATGAGCAAAGTTCAGATATAACAAATGGGAATCTGCAACCACTAAGGTGCAAACGGAAATTAAATTTGTTTGGTAGTAAATAAAGCTGTTGAGAACCGCGCACCTCCCCCTAGCAAATGTCTATTCTGCAACTGGCGTGCACCCTAGCCTGAGCTTGAGAAGCATATGCTCAAGAGTTTATAGTTGATAAGCTCAAGCACAAATAGCCAGCAGTCCTGTTGCTTAAAGCTTACGCAGTGACTTCGCCACTCATTCGCGTTTGAATGAACTTTTGCGGATTTTAAATCCACAGAAAACCGAGTAGTTGACTACCAGTGGCTCGTTTGCAAATGAACTATATTCACAAATATTCATTCAGTACTTCTCCATAACCAAATGGAGCTAGTTATAGCTAAATAACAACGTTCACCTAGAAATGAGAGTAACAAGCCTCCCAATATGCGTGAAGGACTAGGAAAAGGGGTCACTTGGGTCATTTTATGAAAATTGAGATTTTCCAACAAAATCAAAGAGTGATCCAAGTTTTTCCAATTTGAGAAAAAAATTGCGTGAATTTCTGCACAGCGAAGTGTAGTAAATTGACAGTACAGTAGTGCTGGGATATCACTGAGTTACCCCGTTAATCTCAGAATGGGAAAAAAAGTGACCCCTTTTCCTAGTCCTGCACACATATAACCAAGTCCGAAAATTACAACTGCGCATGCATACTGGAAGTCATGGTCAAATAGCCTTAGAGCTGTAAACCCTGTTCACGGCCAAAAAAATATTGATATATATCGAGTATAGCCATTCAGCTAAAAAATATTGAGATATGACTTTTAGTCCATATCCGCCCAGCCCTACTTTTCTCCAGTTCTGATCTCTGTCGGAATGTGGAGCTATTTAACACTTGTTTTTTGGAAAAATAAATAAATAAATAAATCACTTACAGCAGCTTTAAGAAAAATCAGTTTTCTGAAGCAAAAATTCAACCTGGTATTGAAACTATGTCATTCTACTATCAATTTTAGTAATCGCATATCAAAAACGCGTAATTCCCTAACGTGGATTTATATTTAAATTCCTCCATCAACAAATTCAGCGCTCCCTTATATCCTCCTAAGTACTCTCATTGATTAGTCACTCACTAAATTGCTTACTTCGGCTCATCTGCGTAAAGCACAGCTATAGTTTACGCCCACATGAAACTTTTCCGGTAATGATCTGTTGATCGACACATTTCTTATCCAATTCTAGAGTATAAACTTTCCTCAGTAGCTAAAAGACATTGATTGGACCATCAGAAAAGTATTTAAATCTTTGCATAATGGCAGTTAGGTCGTATTCTATCAATGTTGCCCAACTGAAAATGACGCAATTGCACAGAAAAAAAGACTTCCAAAACCGGCCTGAAGTGCTCATTAACATTAAGGGGATTTAAATGAGATAAAGACTTGGGTCAATGGGAATTATTCTGAACGAAACAGGACTGGAGGGTTCCTTCTACCGAACAGATACAGGTCTCTGGAAGAATTTTATATTTTTATGTTATATATATGTTATATATTATATATAGTTTATATTGTTTTACTTATGGCTAACTGGCTCGTTTTATATTCTCGGTTTACCATAGCCATGAACTCAGAGCTTGTTTGCTACATTGGTTAGTAGGAGTAACAGTTAGTTTTTGCTAATAATACCACATGTGGTGGCATTTTGCTCAACGTGGCTCTGTTTTAGAATTTATACCGTATTCAACGAAATCAAATGCTGAGGTTTTGGCTTGTTTAAAATGCGGACAGCTCAAGCACTTCGGTAGACCCCCCTGCTACGTTCTTTGCCCCATTCTGTTCAATCTAGGGTAGCATATTGCCTGCTTTTTCTTGATAGTGGAATGAGAGAAACGTTTATTTGTCTCCGTAGGGAGATTCAGGTGTCCAAGCAGCAAAAGGGAGCACAGAAAACATAGTCAATAACTAGATATGAACTTTTTCTCACAAAAAGACATTACTGTATACCCGGACGGAGTGTGCGGAGGTACTATAGATTTGCGGTCGTTGAGCGTCCACGTCCTGGCCCATTACCGATAGTATAACGATAAAAGATAGATGATAGTGACAGAAGAATAACAGTATCAATATCATGTAAAATTTTTGCTTCAGAAAACAGATTTTTCTTAACTACTAATTCGAATAGCACTGGCTCTATAGATATAGTGGTTGCTACAGAGGACAACAATTTTTTTCTGTCAAGAGAGCATTTTTTGAATTGCTGGATAGATGGTATGGGCAAGTATATTGAGCAGTTTGCACATGAGGCTTAGCTGAGGAGTTTCATTCATGCAACTTCTGAAAAACAGGGTTGGGACTGAACTCGCCAATATTCTAAACTGTGTTCGAGGTCGGCTTGGTGGTAAAAATTCAATAACTGATCCGGGTGTGCCATCTAGTGAGAGAATAGTGTAACTGCGCGCATAAATAGAGCAGCTCCATGTCCCCTGGCATCGACATCTGCACAGACGAGCTATGGATCGGACGGGGACGTATATATACTAAAATAAAACAAACACTCGCACGCACAAACTCGAGCCGTAAAAACCACCGTTGAAACCAGTGACCACAAAAATCACAAAACTGTACAACTCTTATTTCAATTGTATGTCATTGTGATTCCACATTAGTTCTTTGTCAGTTTTCTTGATGCAAATAAAATTACTTCTGTTCATTTATTCATTCACTCATTATTCTTCGTAAATAATGTATGGCACGACAGGCTATTTGATTTGTTTATATGATTTTTCTTTTCTTTTTTTTTACAAGAATAGAACGCAGTTAACAAAACACACAATATGAGACAGAGTTGTGAAGGATTGAGAATATTTCAAATATTTATTTCACAAAATTAACAGACTAAATACATATCCGCATTTGCTAATGCGCTATGCAAAGAGCTACAGGGAATAGAGCTCCTGTCGCTAGCAGTGATGGCCGATGGACAAAGAGCCATAAAGTTATCTGCGCGAATATTCCTCAGAGGTTCAGCTTATCTTAATGGTAACGCTGGCAAACAGATGCTGATAACTTAGCAAGCCTGTATTGTAATTAGTGAAGACATAATGTTTGCTAAAAAACGTTGCATTCGGCAAACACTAGCTTTGCTAAGCAGTAGTTCCATTTAAGGTAGACTGCAAACAGTGGCATAGCGCATTCATGAACATATGTTTCTCTTTTTAATGTTACATTTCTATCGAACGCTTCTTTGTGTTTGATTGTTTGACAAAGAAGCAACGTTTTAAAATGGTGCCGAACTAGCTAAGACCTGCGAGTAAAAATAAACAGCCTGGAAAATTAGCTAGGTTACCTTTTTAAGATTGCGAATTCATACCATCGGGCGAATTTAAAAAGCCGCAAAATTGCTGGCTAGTTTAACTTCGTTCTGATGATGACACACGGAATGCACACTTGTCCACTCGCTCACTCACTGTCTTTATATTGTTTTCAATGTGGAACATTCACAACATAATGCCCTACATAGTGGGTGAGTGTACATTTCGAACACGGCCCTATTCTCACCAAATCATCTCCATGGGAATTCAGCTGAGCTGTTAGATATCAAATCAGCCAATCACAGAGGGCCATGGCAGGACTGGTTCCCCACGCACAGAGAATCGCTGAGTCACTAAGTCAAAGAAATCCTTGCTCGCGCACACCTCAAATGCCTGCTTCTCACGCAAAAAAACGTTCATCCTGACACCAATATAACCACATCATTCAAGGCACGAGACTTTGCTGTTTGTGTAGATGTCTTTTTTATTTCTCTGAGTGATATAATGTTGGAATTACAGCGATCTAAAAACTGTGTGTTTGCTGTTCTCCCAAAAATTTTTGGGTGATTTTTGAATGGGAAAGGAGGAGAAATTTGACGTGCTTCATGTCTTTTGACTGTTCCCTGAGCCAAAACCATGTACTCCTGTGCTACAAAAACTATACAGCTGTGACAACAAATTTTCCTACGTTTTTGTGAAAATTCATGAAGACTGATTCAAATTTGTGGAAGTTACAGTGATATGAAAAGTGTTTTTTTCAGCCTCTCTGCTCCCAGCTCCCACTCTAGGTGTGACATCATGCACTCTAGCAATGAGAACCCAACTCCCATTCTTTCCAATGGGAAAATTTTTGATTGTTTTTTGGGAATATTCCGGACACCGCACGACAAAACTCAACCAAAATGGATAGGCTTCATCCTCTAACAACTAACAATGTGCATGTGAAATATCAAAAGGATTGGATAGGAATTGCAGTCTGTAGAGCGGTCACAAGAAAATCTCTTCGGATGCGGACGCATGACAACCGGAAATCCATAGTACCCCCGGACACTCCATCCGGGGATACAATTAAAAGACAAGATAATAAATTAAAACCATCAATAGTTAAAAAAAAAAAAAAAAAAGTAAGAATGATCCGTGTAAAAAAAATCAAGTCTAATATAAAGTGCCAATGTCCGTAATTCCATAATCACATTGCCATTTCCATGATTATTAAAATGTTAAAATGCTGTGCACCAGGTTTAAGTGCAAGGTGCAGGACCTATGTGCAAAAAGCAAGAATATACTTTAGTCTTCAACTGAGTCTGCGGCAGGTGACTCTTTCCCTTGGCCTTTCGGATGAGGTCCTTGGCCCTTGAACTCAGGACTGAGGGGCGACCTGCAAGGGGCTGGTCTTCAAGGGAGTCACAACTCTGGTGTCTCTGCCACCACTTCTTCACCCATCGTATGCTTCAAGGTCCTGAGCTTACCTCCCTGCAAGCTTTCCCTGCCCTGCGCAAGGCAATGGCTTGAGCATGGACCTGAGGCTCTTTAAGAGCAGGCTTTCCAGATTTTAGTTTGGCCATCGTGGCAGCACTACCAAAAAGGTTCTCCCAGTGACATGCTCCTTGGTCAACCAAGAAATTTATAGGCCTCTCGCAAACGGATGAACTAATTAAACAACCTCACAACACCTGGCTGACCAGGTGCAACCCATTTTGGAGACAGACATGTTGCCCATTGGGGTGCATGAACTTTGGGACACGGTGTACATAAACACTTTCCGCACCTTACAAGGAACATGTATAACTCACTAACTCAGTAATATCTGAAATATACCTTATTAGAACAGACATTTGCAGATATGTTGCTGAGGAACTGAATGGCTAAGGAGACTACAGTGCTATGAAAAAGTATGCGCCCCCTTCCTGATTTCTTATTTTTTGCACATTTGTCACACAAATGTTTCAGATCAAACAAATTTTAATATTAGGCAAAGATAACCTGAGTAAATACAAAATGCAGTTTTTAAATGATGTCATTTATTAAGGGAAAAAAGCTACCCAAACCTACCTGGCCCTATGTGAAAAAGTAATTCCCCCCTTCTTAAATCATGAATTAACTGTGATTAACCACATTTTTTTTAGTTCAATTTCACTGGCCACATCCAGGCCTGATTACTGCCAGACCTGTTGAATCAAGAAATCATTTAAATAAAACCTGTCTGACAAAGTGAAGTAGGCTAAAAGATTTCAAAAAGCAACTCATCATGCCACGATCTACAGAATTTCAAGAACAGGTGAGAAACAAAGCCATTGACATCATCAGTCTGGAAAGGGTTACAAAGCCATTTCTAAGTCTTTGGGACTCCAGCGAACGACGGTAAGAGTCAATATCCACAAATGAAGAAAACTTGGAACAGTGGTGAACCTTCCCAGGAGTGGCTCGCCTATCAACATTACTCCAAAAGCGCATCGGTGACTCATCCAGGAGGTCATAAAGGGTCATTCCACGTCAAATCATCTAGGGGGTGCTAGGTCACCTCTTCAAAATTCTTTAAAAAAATTCAGAGTAAATATTCACACAAAATTAAAAAAATGCCAAACATTAGGCCAGTATCTCCAATAGTTTTCAAGTTATAGCCCTATGAAATTTGAATAATATTTTAAGTTCTTTTTGCGAACTCATTTTCAGCCAACTGCAGCAACTTATTGCTCCAAATTGATTGCTTATACAAGGCTGAAATTGGGTATACTACCCATATTCATCCCTTGGAATCTGAAAATGGCCATTCTGTGTATGTTGATCCACTTTTGTATGGTAAAGCCTCAAAATCAGCTGAAAACCCAAAATGCCCAAAAATGAGACCACATTTTATGACCTGTAACTCAGGAACTAAGCAAGATAAAAGGCTAGAATTCATTCTTTATGATTTTATGATATATCTCTCTGTAAAAATGCAGTAATCCAAATATTACCATTTGTAGAAGTTTTTTAATTTCCTTAATACCATGTCCCCTAATGGTTTAAATGAGGAATTTGATATTAAGCCTTTTTTGTAGGCTTTTTTCCATTTTTACACTTTTCTATTTTTCTATTAATAGCTTTATTCTCATAGTAGTAAATTTCTATTATGAAATTATCCAGCATTAACATTTCGTGTTGTTTTTACTCTTAAAATTCATTGGCTGCTTACTGTGTTTTCTCTGTTAATATCATTGAAATGTTACTGTTTGGCCTATATTTTGGCAATTACTTGCCGATGATGATCCAGGCCACATAACAATGAACAGAATGTTTTTCTTTATGTATTTTATGATTGCATTGCAATTGATGCATTGATGATGTACTTATTGCTCTCTTTGTCTATTGTGCATTTAAATACCGAGTCCCTTTAAAGGGCAGGCACTCATTGTGCCTTGTGCCAATGTGTCTGTATCCTATTGGTTGTCAGCTGATACTTTATCAGCCAATGACTAGGTAAATACCTGCCTATATATTTGTCTGTCTGTCTGTCAGTCAGTC
Source organism: Gymnothorax javanicus (assembly GCA_029692085.1). Classification (NCBI taxonomy): domain Eukaryota; kingdom Metazoa; phylum Chordata; class Actinopteri; order Anguilliformes; family Muraenidae; genus Gymnothorax; species Gymnothorax javanicus. The sequence goes on from CM056197.1 coordinate 87,866,777, forward strand.
ATTTGCCTGATGAAGACCCTGTGAGTGGTCGAAACGTTGCATCAATAAAGGTTTGGGAGCTTTAATCCAGTGTGCGGATTTTTTTACTTTCTTTGCTAGAAGTTTTTTAATGAAATAATTTCTAAGTAAATTTTTCCAGTTTTGCCCCAAAATGCCCTTTTTTGGGGCAAAAAATGACCATGTCACCAGTTATTCATTTCTCTGAAATTTTTACCGTGCAATCTTATAAATGTGAACAATGTCTGACAAAAAAAAATTAGAATGATGTTCAGCTTACATTTTTTTGCTATGAATTTTTTTAATTGTTGCAAAATTTTCATTACCTAAACAGGAATAGGCCTGCTGCTTTTTTGTGGTGAATGTTTCTGGGATCTGCACAGTACCTTTGATTCTTCTCATAGCTAGTTCAAAACATTTTCTCATGATGACAACACACAGGATCAATCTACGGAACACCAGACCGCCACTGCATTGAGGCAGTATCCTCACTTCAGAAATTATCTAGTCCCAATAGTCCAGTTTTTCTTGTAAATTTCCTTGAATGACATGCATCATCTAAATGGTTTCCAATACTGCAGCAAGATAAATTATTCCCCTCCATTTCAGTGCTCATGATGATCTAATAATCCCCAAGTGGGACTGCCTCCTTTAATAGTAAACTATTATTGCGCGATTCAGTAATAGAAGTTTGGGCTCATTTAGGATTACTTCAGAAGCCTGTGATCAGTCAAGTCATGGCATGTTTGAGGCACTGATGTCATCCCCAATCAGTCATCCCCAACAAAAACAATGAAACCAATGAAATTGAGGAATAAATCTGTGGAATCTAGCAAACACCGAAATATTCTGACAAGACCTCTGTCATGTATTGTACTTTTAGATGGTGTATTATGTTCAAAAAATATTCTTAATCAACGCTTTGTTTTATATTTAGTAGATAACAGCATTTGCAGCAGGCCTATACCCGTTTAGTCAACGAAAAAATATGCAATTACGGAACATATTTTAAAAATTCATAACAAAAAAAGTAAGCTGAACATCATTCTGATTTTTTTGTCAGACACTGTTCACATTCATTAGATTGCACAGTAAAAATTTCAGAGAGATGAATAACTGGTAACATGGTCATTTTTTGCCCCCCAAAAAAAAAGAAAAAGAAAAAAAAGGGCATTTTGGGGCAAAACCAGAAAAATTTACTTAGAAATCATTTTATTAAAAAAACTTCTACAAATGATATTACTTGGATTACTGCATTTTTACAGAGAGATATATCAAAAAATCATAAAGAATGAATTCTAGCCTTTTATCTTAACTTAGTTCCTGAGTTACAGGTCATAAAATGTGGTCGTTTTTGGGCATTTTGGGTTTTTGGCTGATTTTGAGGCTTTACTATACAAAAGTGGATAAAGATACACAGAATCTAAGGCCATTTTCAGATTCCAGGGGATAAATATGGATAGTATACCCAATTTCGGCCTAGTATAAGCAATCTGGAGCAATAAGTTGCTGCAGTTGGCTGAAAATGGGTTCGCCAAAAAACTTAAAATATTATTTAAATTTCATAGGGCTATAACTTGAAATCTATCTGAGATACTGGCCTAATATTTGGCATTTTTTTAATTTCGAGTGAATATTTACTCGTGAACTTTTTCAAAAATTTTTGAGGAGGTGACCTGGAAAATTTCTCAAAATCTGGATGATTTGACATGGAATGACCCTAAAAGAACCCAGAACAACATCTAAATAACTGCAGGCCTTACTTGCCTCAGTTAAAGTCAGTGTTCATTATTCAACAATAAGAAAGAGACTAAGCAAAAATAGCATCCATGGGAGAGTTCCAAGGCAAAAACCACTACTGACCAAAAAGAACACAAAGGCTCGTCCCACATTTGCCAAAAAACATCTTGATGATCCCAAAGACTTTTGGGAAAATATTTTGCGGAGTGATGAGACAAGAGTTGATTTTTTTGGAAGGTGTGCATCCCGTTACATCTGGCGTAAAACTAACACAGCGTTTCATACAAAGAACATCATACCAACAGTCAAACGTGGTGGTAGTGTGATGGTCTGGGGCTGCTTTGCTGCTTCAGGACCGGGACGACTTGCCGTGATTGATGGAACCATGAATTCCATGAATTCTTAAAAAAAACAAAATGAATGTTTCGGAGTGGCCTAGTCAAAGTCCGGACTTAAATCTGACTGAGCTGCTGTGGCATGACCTTAAACAGGCCGTTCATGCTAAAAAACCCTCCAATGAGGCTGAATTAAACCAATTCTGCAAAGAAGAGTGGGCCAAAATTCCTCTATGGTGATGTGAAAGACTCATTGCCATTTATCGCAAACACCTGATTGCAGTTGCTGTCGCTAAGAGTGGCACAACCAGTTATTAGGTTTGGGGGGCAATTACTTTTTCACATAGGGTGAGGTAGGTTTGGATAGCTTTTTCCTTCAATAAATGAAATCATCATTTAAAAGCTGCATTTTGTGTTTACTCGGGTTATCTTTGTCTAACATTAAAATTTGTTTGATGATCTGAAACATTTAAGTGCGACAAATATGCAAAAAAATAAGAAATCAATAAGGGGGCAAATACTTCTTCACGGCACTGTAGTCCCCTTAGCCATTCAGTTCCTCAGCACCATATCTGCAAATGTCTGTTCTAATAAGGTCTATTTCAGATATTACTGAGTTAGTGAGTTATACATGTTCCTTGTAAGATGCGGAAAGTGTTTATGTACACCGTGTCCCAAAGTTCATGCACCCCAATGGGCAACATGTCTGTCTCCAAAATGGGTTGCACCTGGTCAGCCAGATGTTGTGAGGTTGTTTAATTAGTTCATCCGTTTGCGAGTGGCCTATAAATTTCTTGGTTGACCAAGGAGCATGTCACTGAGAGAACCTTTTTGGTAGTGCTGCCACGATGGCCAAACTAAAATCTGGAAAGCCTGCTCTTAAAGAGCCTCAGGTCCATGCTCAAGCCATTGCCTTGCACAGGGCAGGGAAAGCTTGCAGGGAGGTAACCTCAGGACCTTGAAGCATACGATGGGTGAAGAAGTGGTGGCAGAGACACCAGAGTTGTGACTCCCTTGAAGACCAGCCCCTTGCAGGTCGCCCCTCAGTCCTGAGTTCAAGGGCCAAGGACCTCATCCGAAAGGCCAAGGGAAAGAGTCACCTGCCGCAGACTCAGTTTAAGACTAAAGAATCTTGGGGAAGCAGTCTCTAAGAGTACCATCCATAGTTTCTGCCTGAGAAACTGGGTCTGAGAGCATAGAGGACAGCGGATTCCTCGCCTTACCAAACTGCAAAAGGAGAAGCGGCTGGCTTTTGCAGAGAAGTATGCCACTATGACCCCAAGACACTGGGAAAACTGGGTTCTCTCTGATGAGTGCCCACTCTACTTACATCTGACTCCCAACAGCCAAAACAACCGCATCTACATTGACGATCGAAAGAAATTACGTCGTATTTCAGTTTATTTTCATGGTTTTGGTAGAGAAAATGGGCTGCAAACATAAAAAATCTTCATGAGAATTCACCATTGAAACTGTAAAAAAAATAATTCTGAGGATTGAAAAATGGCTGGGGGTTAAAACAATACATTTCTGGGATAATGAACTCCTAGACCGCAAGTACTCCTCATCTGAACATGAAATATTAAATTATCCACTTTTTATAAGCCAAATAAGATAGCTATCCAGGTGGCTCCCCAAACTCCCTGAGCCTTGAAAATGGCGTACTTTCAATTCATAAAATTTAACGCAAATCAACTTTGTACTCATGAAGTTCAATATGAATGGATGATTTTCTGGTTGAATTTAGCATGAGTTTATCAATATAGGCGCAGCTGGACATCAATGGTCACCACTGACCTCTCCAAACCAAAAACATGCCTTTTCTCCACGATAAAGTTCAGAGTCTCGTCCTTTTATTTACAAAGCCGCATCAGCAAGCACAGTTACTCATTAGAGGAACTGCTTATTTTACGGTCAGATCGTTCACTCAGACGGAAAGCTTGCTGTTTACAATTCCGATCATCCCAGCGAAACGCAAGCTTGTACGCTTTTCACATTCTCTATGGAACAAGTATAACTCAGGTCACAGTAATAGCTGCTCGCACTTGAAAAGAGTGAAAATGCAAGGCATTCCGTTTCATTGAATGTGGTATAAATTCTAAAACTGATCGCCTAGTTAAGAAAAATGCCAGCACATTACAGTATTGACTACTCTTTTGTTACCCAATATGACAAACTAGCTCTGTGATCTCGGTGGTAAACCAAAAATAAGAAACAGCTGGCTAGTTAGCTAGCGGGCTAAAAGTAAGATAGAGCTACGCCATACAAAGACAGTTTTACTCACTTTTCAAAAGAATTATTGAGCTGCTCCTCAAAACTATCAATGCTGTCAGCCCTCCTGTCTGTTCCATTCAGAATAACTGCTATTTTCCATCTCAAAATCATTTCCATCCCTCAAATAAGCTCAGCTCTCCAGGCTCAGTTCTGGAGGTTTTTTTTTCCCATGCAATCATGTCAGTCTGAGCTGCCTAAAGTTAACGTAACCCTATTACGCAAGTATTTTAATATGTTTTTTAACGTCTAATCAATGTCTTTCACTTACTGAGGAAAGCTCACACAGTCTGCAATTGGATAAAAATTGTGTCAACCAACTGGTAATTACCAGGAGAATTTCACGTGGGCATGAACTACAGCTGGGCTTTCATGCAGATACCATTGAATCACTATTAAAGTGATTGGATTTCCATGAGAGCTTGTATGAGGCTCTAAAAGACAGCTAAATTCTTCAACTGACATATCTACGCGTTAATCCACGATAGGAAATTGCGCATTTTTAATATGTGATGACTGAAATTGATAGTAGAACGACATAGTGTCAATACCATGGCGAATTTTTGCCTCAGGAAACTGATTTTTTTTTTTAACTACTTGGAATACCATTGGGTCACTGTAACTGAAGTGGTTGCTACAGAGGACAACGATTTTTTCTGTCGCAAGAGATCATTTTTTTAAACTGCTGGATAGATACTATGGGCAAGGATATTGAGCAGTTTGCACATCAGGCTTAGCTGAGGAGTTTAATTGCTGCAACTCCTGAAAAACAGGGATAGGAGTGAACTCGTCAATATTCTAGACTGTGTTCCAGCTCTGCTTGCTTGTGAATATTCAATAACTGATCGGGGGGTGCCATCCAGTGATAGAGTAGTGCAACTGCTTCCATAAAAAGAGCTGCTCTATGTCCGTGGGCGTCTACATCTGCAGAAAGGTGTTAAGAAAATAAAAAACCTTTCAAGTAACTTGAAAGTGTAACAGGAGATCTTTCTCCATAACAATGTAACACAAATTTCTAAATGATGCATCATTCTGCCGTCACTGTCTTTTAAGGCGCGTGCGCGCACCTAAAAAAAATTGGCGAGGCAGTGGCTAGCCAGCGGGGGTGCCAAGACACGTCCCTTTTTGACTGCAATTAGTAGTTCTCAATCATTTTCCTTTATTGACGCATTTTCCAATTATCGTAATTGGCAACCCAAGACACGGTTTCTCTCCATATGCTATCTGACAGCGATTAAATCATGGGCTAAATTCAGTACAGTTGCGGAACGAGAACAGAGAATTGGGTTGCACAAAACTTCCGTTTAAAACAATTATTAGTCCTGACCTGTTCTCAGTCATTTTCATAATTAACAGAAGGTTCACTCCGAGACCACTCCACACTTAACAGGTGCTGCCTGTTCTCCCCGATCATTGTTGTCTTACCTAATCAGGGAGAACAAGCAGCACCTGTTAAGTGTGCTATAAACGATGTTATAAACGATGCACGATGGAGGAAATAACGCAATTTCCTTCTACAGCTGTGCAAGGGCCTCCGCAGCGATCACATGCAGATGAAATAGGCAGCCGAGGCTGTGCTGCTGCCTCTTAACAGGTGCTGACAGGAGTCCAATCGTGAGCAGAAAAACATAATCTGCAAAATGAGGTTGGAAGAGGTGGACTCTGTCACAGTTCATCCGTACTCGGGCACGGTTCATCCGTACTAGTAGCAAATGTGAAAACACCCGTACTTGAGCACAGAAGAATACTGTTATGTGTTACGGCTCTCTTGTTCTAATAAACGCAGCGGTGAAAGGATCTATCCATTCAAACAAGGTAATTCAATGCTTGCTCGAAATCTTGGCGGACGAAAACATAAAATCACAACTGGATACTACACACAAAAATTCAGAGATTTATGGAATAATTTGTGAGTCGTTACATTTGCGTGGTTATCACAGAACAATAGAACAATAGAACTGCTTGCGCAGGCAGTACACGATAGATGTTGCACCGGTGTTTTTCAAGAACATCCCCTCCTCCGTATGCTCAATACTTTCAACTATGCTCTCGGCCATTATCCTAATACAGCAAGTGCAGCTTAATGACATCATCAACTAGGGCTATCGCGGTTGGCCAGTATAGTCAAAATCTCTACCTTTAGCAAAATTTATATCATCTCTACCATCTACCATTTATACCGCCCACCCCTACCTTCACTGCTACGAAGATGTTCAACAGGCATGCGGATATGATCTTCGTGCAAGATGGTGCCCCCGTGCATACTGTTCGTACAACTCAGCAGTGGCGTTCTGAGCAGCTTCCTGACTTTCTGCGCAATGACGAATGGCCACCCAACTCCCCGGACCTCAACCCTATCGAGAACTGCTGGGGTATCTTGAGCAGTCGGGTCTTCCACAGCCCACCCCCTACCACCACGAAGCAGCTCAATGTGAGGGCTATGCGGGAGTGGGGCAACATTGAGCCTTCTGTTCAACAAATTAGTGCATTCTATGCCCGACAGGCTGAGGGCAGTAATTAAGCTGCAGGGGGGATACACTGGCTTTTGAATAAATGCATTCTGTTGAATATTCACAATCTGAGTTGACTTTTTCAGTGGTGCATGAACTTTTGGGACACTGTAAGATTGCAAACTTGGAAGTGGGAACTGCTAGTTTTTCATTGCAGGGTGAATGTTCTGATCATTAAATGAGCAGTTCCTTTAATGAGTATGTGGGTTGGCTTGTGGGAATCTGAAGAAAACAGACGAAATTCTAAACTTTATCATGTAGAAAAGGTATGTTTTGGGTTTGGAGAGGTTACTGGTGACCATTGATGTCCAGCTGCATCTATATTGATAAACTCATGCTAAATTCAACAAGAAAATCATTTATGGGGCATTCCGAGGTATTTGCGTCATGGCTCCAGAAATTTTTTTGTCAGAATTTTTATGAAATATCTGGTGGATGTGTTAGTTGACATCCAAAAGTTTCTGAAATATGTATTTTGGCTTCATGGATCATTGCACTCATGGCAGGTATGTACCATTGTCGATTTCATGACAGTGACCGGCATCAAGATGTGAAATTCTGTTTAAATTTAAATTTTTCAAAGTAAACATGCCAGGCACTGGACTTAGATGCATGCATTTACGTTGTATAACAATTTTGTTCATGCTTATAGATATGAGGCCGCAAGTCCTGATATTTGAAATTAAAATGACATATTTCTCCTTAAAAGATATGTCGCTGTCTCTCTCACAAAGCAAATGTATCCATCATACTAATCAATACAAGTTGTATTTGTAATTTACTGATATTTAGATAGTGACAAACGTGTCCTGTCCGTAACATTTTCCCGTTCTATCCGTAACGCAAATTGACACCCCTGTCGAATTCATCTGTTCAGATATTTTTTTTGAAAATTCCTGAATGATTTTCCTTTGATATAAGTGTACATCACTAAATGGCTGAATTTGAAGAATATAATGTGAATGAAGAGAACATTTGATTTAACCACTTTACAAAAAAACCCATATCGCAATCTGTCCTGTCTGTAACAATTTCTCTTTTATGTAATTAATTGCACTAATTACCCTCGATGACATTCATTTTTATATCACCTGAAGTACTCCCAGAGTACTTCAAATTCAGCCAATCAAACAATTCAGAGGACCAACACATTAGTAGCTGCACTGGAGTTACTTCTCTAAATGTCCTGTCCGTAACAAAATGAATACCATAGAATGCCCCTAATTAATATTGAATTTCATGCGTCTAAATTTGATTTGTGTTAAATATATGATTACTTTATGATATGACAGTGTGCCATTTTTTAGGATCTGAGAATTTGGGGAGCCACTTGGAGAGCTGTCTTATTTGGCTTTTAAAGAGTAGATAATTTAGAATTTCATGCTCAGATGAGGAATACTTGTGGTCAAGGAGTTTATGATCCCAGAAATGTACACTTTTAACCCCCACCCATTTTTTAATTCTCAGTATTATTGTAGCCCCCGGACGAAGTCGGGCGGCTACTATGGATTCACGCATGTTGTCTCCGCCGCTGCTGCGTCCGTAGACACTTCCTTGTGGACACTCTACAGGCTGTAATTTTTGACTGACTACTTTCATATATGGTATGGACGTACTCTACAAAGTCAAATTCAGAAGTTTTACAAAATCTGGGGTGATCGGCAGTATAAATACGAGTGTCAAAACTGTCGAAAACATACCTGAGAACGTCTCGTGCAGTGCAAAGCAATTGACCTTGATAATTGGTCTCTGCTTGTTGTTTTCTTCTAAAAATCCAGCTAGAACAATTTTTCTAAACTTAATTTAACTAGATCTACAAAACCAAGCTGTCAACTAAAATACAAATTACATAAACAGACTCTATATTGTTGGTACTGAACTCCTGATCACTCAAGCACTTAGTGTTGTCAAGGAATGTCTGGTTAGCTTGCCCACCAGAGACTTGTTGCTATGCGGAAAGTTGTCATGTGATCGCTTGCTGCAAAAGGCCCATTAAAGAGCCTTAAATAAGGTACCATATAAATGGCCAGATTTCGCTTCTGCACGAAGGGGTTAAGTAATTATTGATTTTTATTATTTTTGTTACTTTTCTGACTAATATTGATTAAGTGGACCTTAAACATTGAAATCATCAGAAGTAATATACACCAGTTTCCAGGTACAGTCTTAGGGACCCACTGTGAATGCTGTTTTTTGTTCCAACCACAATTACAATCCCAGAATTAACAAGCAGTTGGTTTTCTTAATTTAATTCTTTGCAGACAAGAGACATTTTACAACCATAAACCACATTGAGAGTAATGGCTATGCAATCCATTATGTTTTTTAAAAAAGCCTAATGTTCATATTGTGTTTATTTTGTGACATTCCAAGTAAGCGAGCTGAGCCAAGGTGACAATATGTTGCTGCTTCCAATAGGAACATCTAGGTACATCAAGCTTAAGAGTTTCTATCCTCGTACACACATTGAGTTCAGAATGTGTGGTTAAATGTGTTTGGTCACAAAGAGCAAGCACATTACATAAACTTACTTGTCTAAACTGGCCTGGTCCTGCTGGTTTATTTTCCAGATGACTCCCCAAACTTCATTTCCAATACACTCTTCAATTGTGGCCGTACCACCATGCCAATCATTTCTCCCGCTCTCTCCCCACACTCCAAAATTAAGGTTATAATCCTGTAAGCAGATATAGAAGCAACAATTAACCATAGAGACTATGTTAACCACTCGCAAATATTCTGTTGTTGTCGCTCAGTTATGATACTGCTTTGATAATGGAAAACGACACCTATTTGAAAAGGTATTCAACATAGGCATACATCTGGGTAGGGATGGTCGGAATATGTCTGTTGAGGATGATATTTCGGTGTCATATCCAGCAGCAAATCAATAATCATAGTCAGTAACCATACTTGTAAGCAGCAGTAACACAAACACACATACACACACACACACAAGCAGTTCACACACACCAGTAGTTGATATCTGTAGCTTTGATTAATATCTGCTCAGCTGATTCAATCAATATCTGTTCAGTTGATTTCTGTAGCTTTGATAAACATCTGTTCAGTTGATTCATTCAATATCTGTTCAGTCATCAGCATTATTCACCATTATTGGGCGATTCCATGCTAGAAACGGAAAAAATGCTTAAGTTGAGAAATGTTTTTAACTGACTGGTCTAATCTGATTTGTAACCCTGAATACCCAAATCATTTAGAACAAGTTAATTTTCTCACTTACATGAAGGCAAAATGTAGCCTGGTAAAACCAGACTCTGCTACTTCGCTTTGCTTCGTACACAGAGTCCGGCCAGTCATCATTAACAAGTGTTTACTTCCTGGCTCTGTCCCTTGACGTGAATAAGCAGACCTCTAAGAATATTGACAAAATGCTCTTTAACTTCATTTGGAAGAACAGAACTCATTACGTTAAAAAAAGCAGTGATTATGAATTCTTATGATAAGGGTGGCCTAAACTTCTTAGACTTCTCTAGTTTAAATGATACATTTAAAATAAACTGGCTAAAACAATTTATAAAAGAATCCATCATCAATCTGGAATGTCATACCCAATTTTATCTTCTCGAAATTAGGAGGCCTTCATTTTGTTTTACTGTGTAATTACAATATTGAGAAAATTCCCTTGAAGTTGTCCTACTTCCACAAACAAATGCTTCTCTCATGGTCCTTGATCTATAAGCATAATTTCTCCCCTCATCGGTGTTATATATGGAATAACAGAGACATTTTGTATAAAACAAATCATTATTTTTTGAGAACTGGTTTGCACATGATATATGTTTAGTTAGGCAGTTACTCAATTCTAATGGTCTTTAAATGACATATCAAGAGTTTTTAATGGAATATGGTGTCCCAATACCCCCAAAAGAGTTTGCCATTGTTATTGATGCTATCCCATCAGGGATAGTTATGTTGTTAAAAAGTATGTCTGGTTATAATCCAGTCTTATTACCATTAGACCCTGTTCAGTCTGCAGTAGGTCAGATTTGTTTCTCTTCTGCAACACACAATAATAATCGTAAGATTCGCTCTCTGTTTCAGAAGGACATGGTTTCTACGCCTTATGTTGTATCATATTGGAATAATTTTGTATATTACCTCAATTGGAAAGAAATTTGGAATTTACCTGCTAGATTTCTGATTACCAATAAAGTGAAAGAGGTATCTTTTAAGCTCATACACCGTTACTACCCCTCCAGAGTATTTCTACAAAGATTTAATAACAATATTGATGTTGGCTGCTCTTTCTGTGAATTGGACCCAGAGGATATTTTTCATTTATTTTGGAACTGTTCTTATTCCAAAAACTCATGGAAAGGCATATGTACCTTTATTTCACAACACATTGACCCCAATTTTTCGCTGTGTTTTGAAAATGTATTGTTTGGTTTCTGTAATTATCCTCCTTCTCATATAAACCGGTATTACATTATCAACCTTATTATACTGCTGGCTAAATGGCATATACATAAGTGTAAATATTCTTATCAGAAACCGTTGTTTATTTTGTTTTATAATGAAGCCAAACAATACATAAAATCTATTCTGTACTCTGAAAATCAGAAAGCCATTAAAACAGTGCAATTATGTGCCTTATTTAACATTTTTATTTGATAACAATTTTTTTAAAAAAATTTAAATGTATTAATCTTTGTTATGTTTCTGCTATTTAATTTCCCCCCGACAAATGTGATTGTTGTTCAAGCATCAATAAAAAAAAAAAAAAAAGTGTTTACTTCCTGGTGGGTGGGCGCTTGTCTGAAGTTTAAAATCATTGGTGTACCCGTAAACTAATCACTAACGTTTGGCGATGACGTATGTTATGCGCCGGCTCGGCCGCCTACTACACAGAGATATAAAGGTGTATTCTCAAAGCCTAGGCTGCAGCCTTCAAAGGCTGCATTTTCAGGGATCATCGCTTACCCTAAATGTTAGTTTGGCGGATGGAAGTAAGGCACAAGGTTAGATTTAGGGTTAGGTGGCTTGGTTTAGGGTTTGGGGTTAGAGTTAAGGTTTAGGGAAACCAGTTACAACTCGCTTAAACCAACGCTGTTTAACGAAGATGAAATGATGTTACGTGAGTTTGGCGGATGGAATTATGTGACGACCCCTAAAAATGCAGCTTTTGAAGTATGCAGCCTAGGTTTTGAGATGCACCCAAGAAAACTAGAGTGGACGACGTGTGGGCTGGACCAAAGCGGAAACGGCAGAATAGCTTCGCCATCTTGTGTACGTATAAATGTCCAATGAGGCACATGTAAACAATAGGCTAAACATGGATGTCGACTTGTTTTCAGTGTTCTTTTTTATCCTTTCATACTTAAAATGGGCACGAATAAGGAATTGTATTCAAACAACAATATTTATTAAAAAATGTTTTTTTAAATCCGGCATATTCGATGTTTATTTAATTGGAAGACATTACAGAGAAATCGTAACTTCAGCTGTTGTCCCGTATGAGCGAGTTTTCGTTTAATACGAGCACGGTTTAGGCCAGTTACACTGCATTTTCCATTGAACGTCTGCCCCGATATACATACACAAGATGGCGGCGGCGTGCTGCCGCGGAAACGACGGGATTGTCCACTCTAATTTTCTTATATCTCTGTGGCCTAGTACATCTGCTGTAAACACAGTCCTTCATACCAGGAATGCAGCGAAAACTAACTGATCAGTACATTAAAGTTAATACCGTACCCATACATATGCCCATCTACCAAATTTTAGCCTTCACTCATTCACTTAAAAGAACCAAAGGTGCTCTTTCTGTTCTTACAAGAAACACTGTTGAGCTATCGTTTTTCCTGCAGATACTGCTGCTGTTAAAAAAAAAAAAGCGTAAGAGACCCGGAACCAACGGCAGAATCGACAAGAATAACGCATTATTTACATCAGGACGAAATCTGCGTTGACACGAAAACTGAACAGTTAACCATACTTGCGCCAACATCATACCGAGCTCGCTATCTAACTTTATAGCAACACGGTTAGGCTCTGAGCGTTTGGCTGTCTCAGACAGCCATTTCATTCATGGATAATGACAATATAACACTGAGACAGCGAATAGGTCTTGTGACACGAACAAAAACACGGCTTTAAAAAAGTTTGCTGCTAACTTAAAAAGTGTGAAATTCGCAGGCAATGAAACACTAGAAGCTACAAGCTAGCTGAGGTGGTTCGGCTGTCTCTCACAAAGATGAACAGGGTGCCTATTTCATGATGGCTATTAAGCAGATATGACAATCTGTAGGGAGTAGCGCTACATCATTTCCATTCAAAAAACTAACCAAACATTCATCTTGTTGCGGCTATAAGTCACTGATACCCGGGATTTTCTCCACAACATAGCGAATGGCCTCCCGTGTATCTATGTCTGTGGCCATTGTTGATGTTGGAGACTACAATTTCAAACTCGGCGCAGCTGCTACATCATGGCTCTCGGCCACGCCTTCTGTTCGTTGGTTGGTCGAGCGGACTTTCTCCCAAGGTAAACGAGGCAGAGCTCCGAGTGACCAGACTGAGTACTGGAGCGAAATGAAATAAAGCGGAAGTACGAAGGCTGGCGGAGTCAGGCTATGCAAAATGGTGATTTGGGGTGGAATTAAATGAAACATCAAATTATCAAATTTTCAATTTTCCACAATTTTCAATCAATTGCCTTCATTTCCCACTAATTGATATCATTCAAGTTCCCAGTCTTTACCAGTCATCTATCTAGAGCAAAGTCTGTCCAATTGCAGAGTGACGGTCACGTGACCCTTTGCTTGACGGAGAAAAATATGATAAATGACGGGCTGTTTATTGTCATGTCCCGTACGACAGATTGAAGGCAAAAAGTTCTTGCCATTTTTTTATTTTTTGAGCTGAAAACTTTATATTACAAATCCTCTATTATCAGACTTAATGGTACAAAAACACTACTGTCTCCCCATAATTCCATTAATTAGTTTACACATAATTAGCCTAAAAAGTACTGTCCCATACAACAGATCATAGGGTACAGTCCTTCGCAGAACTGCTTAAACCAAATCTCAATGCAGTTACTTCTCAGTTGGTTAGTTCTGCCTGAAAACCAATAGGTGTCTCTTTAATTCCTCTCCTCACCTCTGAGACAATAGGGAGCATTGGTGAATGGAGAATTCCATTGAGGGAAGGCAAGTGACTGTTTCAAGAGTATGCAAATGGATGTTCAGAGTTTCTTAATGGTATCAGTCGCTGATTCAGAGGTAAATAATACATTGAAAATACTTTGAAATTTAAGGAATTGTTAAAGATATTTGTGAAAGTAACATCTGCCATGTCTATTTCATTAGTTTTTTTGCATTAGAAAGACCGAAAAGAGTTGACTCTCCTGACTGACTGTTTCATGCATGAACATGCACTGTGGTTGTGTACATTTTATGCACTGTCAGACTGGCAGAAAAAAAATGTATAAAATATAGCACATGTAATGAACCCTTCAAACGAGAAAAGAGCATTATGCTTTGTCAACTCTTGGGCGAGGACATTTTTGCCCCTGAAAACTCCAAAGGCCCTGAGCCTAAGGGCGCTTTCACACTAGGTACGATTGTTCCATACCATGCCACAGTACGATTGTCCCCCCTCCCCTCGCTGGTCAGCTTTCACACTAGCGACGTCGTACCGTGCCCGAGTACGGATTATTTTATCAAAATTCCAATACAGAAGGTAGCAGTATGCCCCTAGGTGGTTTTTAAGAGCCAGTTTTTCTAAGAATCAGGCAGAGAGTGATAAATATAATGGTCTAAGATTTGCCTAAAATATTTGATGGTTGGTTCAACAGAAAAAAATGCTAATTTTTAGGTGCCAAAAGCCTTTGGCTTCTTTTTAAGGGGTACCAGAAGGGCCAAGGATTCAGAGATGAGAAATGAATGCTGAAAAAAATTCAGTTTTCAAATGTAATTATATCATTGCGCCGACAACAGCCCACATTCATTTTCACATACGTCAATCTACTGTGAGTAGGGCTCACAATAATCTGAAAATGTTTGTGGGCTGTCGAGGGCGCATCCTATAGTGGACGCTGCAAGATGCTACTTTTGGTCATTTGAGCTGTAATATCAGGGGCATTTCCAGACTGTGACCTCAACAGCCCAAGACTGTTTATTCATAATATGATACCATGGGACGTCCTTTACGTAATCAACACAAATTAAGCCAAGTGAAATTTGGCATTTTGGGATGACAAAGTTCTCCATGTGCCCTCATCTGATTTTGATGAAACCTTTTCTTTTGGGTAGCCCTATATGTCTACTAACTGTGAGTAGGAGATTCTTCTGTCCAATTTCTTTGTTTAACCAGAGAGATCCTCTTGCTGCTATATATGTCAGAACAAAAGAGTCGAATAGTTAAGATGTCACGTGATACTCCACTTCCATGCTCGAGTCCGGTTGCTTTCACATTCGGTACAAGTGCGGATGAACCGAGCCCGAGTCCATCTCTTCCAAGCAGACTCGCATACTGTGCCCAAGCACGGTACGCTTGTGTTCACACTTACCAAATAAACTGGACTTAAGGGTCAAGTGTACTCAGATCCATGCCTGTGTCCCTAGTGTGAAAGCACCCTGAGGATACATGCAGCATCCAAGTTTGCAATGGAATGATGAACAGATAGTAATTTGTGTTACTAGTAAGTGTGTTTCTTGGTTCACAATCTTCACATCTTGTCATTTCTCAATCATTCTGAGCTTTATCTAGTGATTTGTGTACTATTTGTTATGGTAGAATTTTAAACTGTGTTCTGAAGAAAAGAAGTTGGTAAATAATGAGCCAGGAAAGGTTGATAGGTTTTTACAGATAATAGTTGTCCCGTACGACAGATATTTTGTCCTGTACGACAGATATTTTGTCCTGTACGACAGGTACGGAATTATCACAGGACCAGAGCTAACTGAGGGGACATGAATTGTAACAAAGCAATCAGTAATTATTTATTTAGCTTTAGTTGTTCAAGTTTCAAGTGCAATAACAGGTGGGGGCAGTGCTTCAGTAAAACCCTGAGCTCAATTCAGAGCGTCCCGTACGACAGATTTTTTTCTGTCCCGTACGACAGGTACCCCCTAGAATTTTTAAACCCTGCTGAATTCATGTCTTGTTGATTTTTTTGAACAAAACTGCTTTAACACAATACATCGGACTCTCTTCGATATTTTATGACTATTTTCCAGAAGTTTTCAATAGCCAAATCACAGAGTTCTTGAAAAGACTTTGCTGGAAAAAAATAGTGATTTCTCTGCGTCCCGTACGACAGATCACACATTTGCTTATTTCACCCCCCAAAAAATGGAAATGAATCAGTCTGATCATTGACTAATGTTAAAGTATGGGAACACAATTTAAAGGTCACAGCCTACTTTAAAGCCAGTCATCATTTCATTTTCTGGATGTAAAATACTGTCTGAATGTCCTGTACGACTGGCATGTGTTGTGTCTTTCCGACCAGATGTTTGCACATTTTTGAGGTCCCCTTGTTCATGAATAATTGAAGAGAGACAAAATCTTCATAAGCCATCTTTATTGCAGCCTTGAATCGTGCAATAATCCAAACCCGGAGAGCAGTCCCTGGTGCCAAGAAGTGCTAACCCAGCGTTCTTTACAGATCCATATTTATTGGGAAAAACCCAACCAACTTTGCTGCAATCACAATGCATGGGTTGTATACACCTTTATCTCTAAAGTTTTTTCTTTCCCTACAACTCTGAGAAACCGTGGTGGCGCACAGAAATATTGACTTCATAAAAAATGAAAGAATATATACTAAAAAGGAGAGGAAATTTACAATTAAGAGAGGAAAAATGCAGCCAAAGGTATAGGATACACATGAATACATAAGGGTCATTTCATGTCAAATCAACCAAATTTTAGGAACTTCCTCACCAAAAAAAAAAAAAAAAAAAAAAAATTTTTATTATATTCCCCACAGTGGAAGATTCATATATCTGGTGTGAAATGCTGAATAATTAAGCTTAATTAAGCTACTTTTCTTTACTCAGTGTGTTTAGTTTACCTGTACTGTGGCCTGGAAAAACCAAAAAACATCAATCATACCAATTTTTTCAAAATTTAATGTATTTATTATTCTGTAACTAATTAAGATAGAGCCCTGAGACTTGGTATGCAAACTGTCGGTCAACTCTCTGAAGACCACAAAAAAAAAATCGAAGTCACAATGGTTGTATTAAATGTTTTAATAACCTTGGAAGTTGGCTTCAGAATGAAAAGTGCATATTTTGGGTCATTATAGGGGGTATGTATCTCAAAAGGGACAGAAGTGATCAATGTCATATTTTTAGTGCTTGAAGGCATGGGTCTTGGGTCTAACATATCAAAAAACTGGAGATGTAAAACTGTTCTTTTTGATTTTACATCATGCCCATCATAATAGTGGTTTGGCATTCATTTAAGCCTAGATACCATGATTTATGACTGAAGAGCACACCAATAAATTTTAATGATCACACCGTTTCATTCACAGAGCACTGTTTCATCATTATCTACTCTTATCAGCACAGTACTTGACATAGAAAAGAATTGTCATTATACACCAGTGTTGCTATCAGATTTATAATAGTGTAATAAAGGTAAGCTGGAAAAAAATAGTTTCTGAAAAGATGACAGTGTAACCATAGTAATAATTACTGTGTAAAAAGAATTTTCCAATGATTTTAATACGCAAGACCTTTCCAATGGAACTTTGGAATTCCCCACTTCTATATTTAGCAACATATAAACTGAAACCTCCGATAGTCCCATGTCTGAAATTTTCGGTTTCTCCGCCCCATGGCCCTATATATAGATAGCAGTGGCAGCTCATGAACTGGCAACTGCGGAGGCTCAAAACAATCCCTCAAAAATAATGATTGGTCATGACCTGTTTTCAATCATTCAGTAGTTATTCTGATGTTTCTTTATGTCAACATATTCGTAATGTGACCAACATGTCTCATAACAATGCCTATGTACCTATTTAATTATGAAACAAGAGCACTCAGAGAGCGCAGCACCTTCGCCATGCCAAGGCAACGCTGTGCATTAGTTATTTTCACTGGCCGATGTAGGGTATTGTTGCATTCCACCGCCAGGTGGCAGCAAAACCCAAAAGCACGCCGATTGGAAATCCGGCCCACTGGAAAGACCTGCAATCTCTGCCAGTATAGCTGGATTTGAACTTCGGCCTATATCTCAGCTGTACTTTGGCCTAGATATGCCGAAATATAATCATTTGTTCCTCTTGTGCTACTCTAACATCCTGCAAAGTTTGGTTAAAATCTATGAGGCCATTTTTGAGATATCCTGCTAACAGTCAGACAGACAGACAGACAAACAAACCCACCAGCGCCAGCGAAAACACACATCTCCTTCGCGGAGGTGAACAAGTGTATGTGTCACATTCTTCTTTTAACTTGCACCATGGCTTAGGCGCTCTGAAAATTAAGTTAGACACCTAATATGATTGGCATGCTGTACAGTCTAAAGGAAGAGTTTTACATCTCCAGTTTTTTAATATGTTAGACCCAAGACCCATGCCCTCAAGCACTAAAAATATGACATTGATCACTTATGTCCCTTTTGAAATATATACCCACTATAATGACCCAAAATACGCACTTTTCACTCTGAAGCCAACTTCCAAGGTCATTAAAACATTTAATACAACCACTGAGACTTTGATATTTTTTGTGGTCTTCAGAAAGTTGACGGACAGTTTGCATACCAAGTCTCAGGGCTCTATCATAATTACAGAATAATAAATGCATTAAATTTTGAAAAAAATTAGCATGATTGATGTTTTTTGCTTTTTCCAGGCCACGGTACAAGTAAACTAAACATATTGAGTAAAGAAAAGGAGCTTAAGCCAAGAGTTCAGCAACTTCTGATGACAAAATTAAACTTGTGAGTCTGTCAGCTCTGAAAATCCATATCTGAGGCCCTCAAACTCCCTCCAAAATTAAGGCAATTTTGTTAAAATTGACCCCCCTTCCCTAAAGGCTAAATTTCAGCAATAATTGAGTTGAAATATTTGACCTCAGTACTGCCAATGCATATCTCTTGAAATGTGCAAAGTTTTATCAAAATCAAAATTTTGATGTGGGGGGCTCTGGTTGAGTTGACACGGAATGACCCATAAATGATTCAACTGATTATGTTTTCAGTGACAACTAATGATTTTACTGAACAAATATTGATCAGAAGCTACAGAAATCAAATCCATTTAAATATCTTGCCTGATTATGTTTTCAAATCAACTAAACAGAAGCCCGCTTACTAATCAAAGCTGCAGAGGCCCCGCTGCTTGTGTGTGTGAGCTGCTCATGCATGTGTGAATTGAATTGCTTGTATGTGTGTGTGTCTGTGTGTGAACTGCTTGTGTGTGTGTGTGTGTGTGTGTGTGTGTACGTGCGCTGCTTGTGCCTGTGCATGTGTCTATGTGCACTGCTCGTGTGTGCGAACTGCTTGTAAGGGTGTGTGTGTTTTATGTGTATGTGTCTGTGTGTGTATGTGCATGTGCATGTGCACGTGTGCCTGGGCGCGCGTGCGTGTGTGTGTTACAGCTGCATACATAATATGGATATTGATTTACTGATTAATATAATGAGAAATATTGAAATATAATCCTCAACACATGAAATCACCCTATTCATCAGTAATCATATAGTTAGGCATGCTTACTTCATGTTAGTAGTTTAGATTACAGTAGCTTAGCTATTATTATATGATTGTGTGACATGAATCAGAAATATGTATAACCAATACTGGACTGTAAGAGGGGAATGATCTTTTGGTTGCAGTTTTCAGGGCACGAAGGAAGTGTTTTGGTTTGCCTGCCTTTAGGATGACCTATGACCCATTTAGAATCCTCTTAAACAATTAAGTAGCCTTAAAGTAGTGTAAATGATGCCAACCAATGAAAAAATGAAAAACAAGTAAGAAGCAGACATTACGTTATTGAACCTTGAAATAACAAGTAAGAAGCAGACATTGCGTTATTTTATACCCTTTTACCAGCTAATGATTTGGTAACAGATTCCATCTGAAACGGAGATTATGCATAACACAACATTATGCGCGATGATGCAGACTGTAGCTAACTTGCTACCCGCAATTACAATGAACTTATTACGGTTTCCGTAGAGCCAGCGAGCTGAAATCAGTCTGTCACAGCACGTAGCTAGCGAACTGTCAGCAGTTGCTGATACATGAAGTGGACACATTAGGTTCCTTTGTAACTGTACACAATTACTATCGTTTAATGAATAAAGCGCGATTAATCAGCAGCTGGGTTTCTGTTATACCCAGCCAAATGCTAGTGCTCTAACATTGCTACGGTTACAGGTTGACTAGCGGATGAATTTCGAACGGTGAAACTACCGTACGCCGAACTACCTGCGTGGTTCCACGGTTTCAATCAACACCTGCCAGCCAATCAGAAAAGAGTATTCACCCAGACCATAGTATAGATACAGTCGGCAACAAAGGGAATGCCCACAAAAGTAGAGCCGAGGAGGAAAACAAGCCGGTCTCTGCCATTAGCCATAATGCCGAAGAGTTGCTGTGTGCCCTTTTGCACTGCAAATAAACAAAAAAAAATCACCAGTTAAAGTTTTACATTTTACCAAATAATAAAATGGAACTACAAAGGAGGACAAAATGGCTTCAAGCTATCAGAAGAGAGGACGAGTTTGGCAGATTATGGCGGGACCCCACAACAGAACGTGTATGTCTGCAGGCCACTGAGTCGGATCATTCGCCCAGTCTTTTAAAACGTATGGACAACAATCCAACCGCAGTATATTTAATTTCTTAATACAGGCATGGGCAACACAAATGAATAAAATGACAACATTTCTTGAGTTGCTGAGAACAAAGTGTTTATTATTTTCTAATGATTTTTTGTAGGTAAGTACAGAAGACACAGACGAAGAGTTTGCCACAAGTCCAACGCCTTTACAGGAAAGGGTCTCAGAGCCACAGGGTCCCAAAAATGGCTGATTTCGGCATTTTTCAACAAAACCCATTGTGAAAATTGGGGGTGAAGCCTGAGAGCATTTTTTCGAAAAATACAGTCTATTCAGAAATAAACCAGGCCAAATTATCCATTAGGGCACCTAACAGAAATAATTGATGCTAAAGTCATCTACCCCTTTTCTGAAGTACAGCAGCGCCCCCTAGGCCCTTTTTAATGGAAAATGCATTGAATTTCACCCAATTATGTTTAACATTAGGTTTTGCATTGATATTAAAAAATGGTATGAATGGGTTGCCTGTGAAGTTTTTTTTTTTGGATCAATGGCCTGCAAAAATGTCAAAATTATCGGTGGGAGGGCAAACATTAACGCTACTCGCCCATTACTATATAAAATGCAGTGAAGTCGCTGATGCGGCAGTTGTTTGCCCTCCCACCGCTCTAAAAACGTTCCCCTTCAATAACCCGTGGTGATTTAAAAAAAAAAAAAAAAAAAAAAAAAAAAAAACTTTGCACTGTTTTTACTATGTCCATATACCCTCCTCCCATGATAGTTTCAATGAGCTACTGTGAATAATTCATAGTAAAACACAGTGACGTGCAGTCGGAGGTTAGTTTGGTGAGGCAGAAACCTCCCTTTGCTTGATTAGCAATCAGGCGATTAACTAGTTTAGTAAGACTATTCGCAGAATGACGGGCCAGTTTAAGTTTCCGGCGTTATTACTCAGTACATCGAACCTGAAATGCTCACTAGACAGCAGATTTGTGCGCATTACTTGCTTCCAGGAAGCCGAAGCAATGTCATCAACAAATATTAAAACAGTTCGACTTATGCAGAGTTCAATGCTTAATCAATATACAATGTATTCTCCTTTAACACGCTTTTACATCCAAACAAAAAGCGGGCGCTTATTTTCAGTCTTCTTTCATAATCCGATTAACAAAATGTTTAAACGATATACAGAATTACCGAGAGCCGAGAATTTTTCCTAATTGATTATTCAGATTTCCATCCTTGCAGTCTCGAATTGAAGCGTGTACGTGAATTAATCTTGTGACCGGTGGGCTTCAAACGCCTGGCGCCAGTTTATTCCTTGGTATATTTTACTGAAACTTCACAAATAGGGTAACAGGATATTCTGTCAACAAACTATGTAGGGTAGAGTAAAAAATACGCTCACCTTTCTTGCTATTGTTGAGAAGAAATCACGGCGAACTCGTGACGAACTTCACCAACTTCTGTCTAACTTATTTCACATCCCCTGGAGGTCTAGCCTGGACGAACAGACTCGTAATTTCTCAAATTAGATGGCTGTAAGCAAATCAGGGCCGTAGCTGGGATAAGACGTCGACACTGGCTGTTTGAAATCTACCTCCTAAATGGTTATTTTTGCCACGCAGTGCCCTTGAAAATTTGTAAACACGGCGCAAATTGAGGTCACGCATTCATCCTACGGGCGAACAATAGCTCTGTTCAAATCGCGTTTTTGGCCGTAATACGCAGAGTTCATGTATGAAATGCGTGTATCCTATTGAAAAGGTTGCTTTTAATCAAACCATGGTGTTCTTTTTGTACGAAAATGGTATTTACGTCATTTTTTATAAATTTTCTGAGGCTTGTTTACCGCCCCAGTTCAGCTGTTACGCATTCCATTAGAGTTTATGCAGAGCGTTGCCCATGCCTACTTAATATATCGATCCTTGTCAGCAGGCAATAGCGACTCAAAGTACGTCATGACAACTTCTTAACGTTAGCAAGACAAGTTTAAATTCTGCGTTTTTACAGTATAGCAGACGGGGGAGGATTTCTTTCCCCCTCGGCTCTAACCAGATGTGACATTTGTGGGCAATCCCGTTGTTCCCGACTGTATCTATAGAGTACTAAAGAGATGACGTCACCGCTACGTAGCTTCTTGTGTTGGAAGTAATATCCCTATGGGAATTTATATTGGGGTTTGGACACTTTCTGGCATTGCTCAAACTCGTATTAAATCTAAGAGCCGCCTCGCTCCGAGATTAGCCTACAGGGTATAACAGATACAAATGATCACATCAAATTTGTAGTTTATTGCCAAAAATTAGATGCTTTTGCACTTGCAGGCCAGTTTGTAGTCCACTTCTCCGAACTACATATCCGCTACACAAGTGGGCGAGTACCCCGTGATTTGTTCCAAGCCAATGAGGTACCTCAGTTTCAGCCAACGTTCATAACCTACCACGACGGTAGCCCATCAGTGCCCTACATTGCCGTATGTCCATGCACCCGTTCCCACATTGCAGGCTACTATTAGCTAGCTACATACCTAGAAATGAAAGGATCACAATGAATAGTTATTTCGCCATTTAGCTAGCTAGCATTAAGCTACGCTAGCGAACCACTGGGCTAGCCAGCTACTGAGCTTATTACATCTTGTGCACATACCTAAACCGACAAACAGTAAATGGTAGTTTACCGTCACTTACTGTTATTTAGCAAGCTAGCTACTAGTATGATTATTCAATAAACATCACTAGCTCAGCTAGCGAAATAGCTAGCTAGCTCGCTAGCCTTGCTAGCTCAGTGAATAAAAGCAGTGAAGAGCCATTATTTGGCTACTTAGCTATCGTTGAGCTGCGAGCATTTCACAAGCTGGCATTTAACTAAATGCGCCAAATATAAAGTTAGACAACTACCGAAGTCGGTGAACTAGCTCGCTGGCTAAGTTAGTCTGCTGACAGCGAGTTCGCTGTCAGTCATGCTTTGACAAGGCTGATAAGCTTGTTCGCTGACTACCGAGTTTTTAAGTAAACAAACGCTGGCCAAAGATGCCTGGCTATTAAAGTAAACTGGCACCAATCGTAAAACTTGATATCTAGCAAGGATAGCGTAACCAAGTAGAATGTAGAGTGGCTAACTAATTAAGCAAACAAACGGCTATAGCAAGGTGTTGGAAAATTTGAGACAGGACACTTCTAACGCGTCCTAAACTCCTTCATCCGGAGAATCAGGAGGATCATGGGACGTGTAGTTTTTAGACTACAAAGAGGATTAGCATGGTGGCGAAAAATTAAAACGATTTGAGCTGATTCCGGTCAAGAAAAATTATGTTTGTTTTTAGTCAGAAATAAAATGCAAAATCTCGAAAAAGATGGAGGCTTGAAAACAATGGGAAGTGATTCAAAAGTGAACTGAAAAAACAGTCTATGGGCAAAATGAATGGAAAATTTTACTTTGACACCAGCGTGACGTCATCACTTTAGTACTCAATAAAGTTAGCTAATAAATTACCGTATAATGATCGTCACATCAATATACCATTACGTAGGCCTAATTAAGAGACTTAAATTGGGACGAATGAGCCTAAAAAAAAATCAAATCAAAAGTATTCGGATACAAAGTAAAAAACAAGTTTCTGAATATGGCATCTATTTGTTAAAACTATGGAGTCGCCTCACTTAGCCGGATTAAAAAAAAATTTGAAAAATTTTCATGTCTCAACCAACTCTAGCATTAAACCTACGCTTAGGATTCAGCGTTATTAATTAAGACTCAGGTCACTGACGACAGAACATCAATCACTTCGCTATCAAATTTATGGGACGCTTGGTCCAGAAAATGAAAATATGAGCGCATACCCTTCGCTTTCTACTTAATAGTTATAGCTAATTGCATAGCTCAGACCGGACTTAGCCTACTTCTTCCCATTACTCACACTGTCTAACTGAGTAATTCACTAATTGAAATGAGAGAATGAGGTGCTACCTCAGGCACGTTCAAGATCGCGGGGTCGAGCGAGTGTGGAAAGCCGAAAGTACCATAATTCGCCACTAATTCCACGCGTCTTATCTTAAAACGCCGTAAAAAACGCGCGTTTCTAGGTAAAAGCGGCGTAAAAACCGGCGTTTTACTTGTATAAAGCGCCGCTTTTTACCGCGCTTTTGCAGGAAGCTATAAAACGCCGCTTTTTACGCGACAAAAGTGCCGTAATAGACGCCCGTTTTTTATCACGTTTTATAGAGGCACTCAAACGCCGCTTTTTCCGCCGGCATAAGCGTCCATAAAACGCCGCTATTCTCGGCGTTTTTCCTGATGATAATGAGCCCTGCCCTCTGTTTAACACAGCCAGTAAGTTCAATGTTTCTGAAACCAATCAGCAGAGAGCACAGCGAGACCTAAACAATGGATCCATGAGACTTGCCTGCTGTGTTGCTCTTCCGTGTTGCTGGAGGAAAAGTCAGAGGATTAAATATCGATCTGCATGAAAGTATAATCACCGTGGCTGGATACGCTGTGCTCAAAATATATCGGTATATAAAATAAATAAACAAAACCTTGATCATCATATTGTATACTTAACCGTGAGCCAACCAGGGGCGCGTTTCCCAAAAGCGTAGTTGCTAACTTATGTCGTTCGTCCATTCACAGTCAATGGGCCCAACCGTGTAAGTTAGCATCTGTGATTTTGGGAAACGCACCCCTGAGCCAGTGGCGGGCGGTGGACTGAGAACAAGGAGGGCGATAAATATGTCTTTAAACTGCTTATTAGTCTTGATCTGTTTTCAGTCAAATTCCCTGGTAAAAGACAATTGAATTCTCCTCTCTCAGGTGTAGCTAATTGTCTTCGTTAAGACGAGAAACAAAACGCACCAGTTGAACGCAAAAGAGAGCGCATTTCAATCTTTTTCAATTAAACAATCATTACGCACAGGTTTGACGACTTGCTTAGGATGTGACAAAATTTAACACGGAAAATCCACAGTGGTTGTTTTGTGAAGAGTTGCCTATTAAGGTACGTTAATGAAACATTTCGTCGAATTTATCATTCGCTCGCCTAATCATTTCATTATAAGGGAAACTAACATGTTGACCCTGAACAATGATTGAAATCGGTCCACTGATCTCATCCGTTTCAAGGGATGTTTTCCACCCACCACTGACCAGAGCCCTCGAGAGACATGGGCTTGCTCAATAGATAACTGTCTATCACTATCTTAATTTTTTTCCCCCCTTTGCAGCACTTTTAAACGTGGTTTGCTTCTAGCTCTGTGTCAAATAATGCCTACAATCATTTTAAAAATGTATGAAGTCCAAACACATTATACATACGCCATACAATTATTAGTCTTGCTTTTTGTTGTTTTTTTTCTGTCTTAATTATCTGTAATCTCTTGCTAAAAAAATTATTTTGAGATGCTACTCGTTACACTTACTACTACTGATAACAGGTGAACATGGGAGTAGCAGTAATCAATCTTGAGTGCAGCACAAAATAAAATACCGTATATGACAATTTAGTAGCCCGGGCGTTTATTTCGCTAAATCGACTTGGACCCCAGGCGTTTATAAGAACCAGGCGGGTATTTGCAACAGGACTTTACTTATTTTTGCACCGACCTGCATCAGGCCAGATCGGCTTTCCTACACAGTTATAAAGTGACTGAATTTAACAGTTAAATTAACGCATTGTCTCCTTGTCATTTTAACCATAAGTGGAATCCTGCGCGCATTTAACCGTGGTTTACACTGAACATGCACTCCGTGGTAAACTTATTGCAAAATTACAGTTAAAATAACTGGCTAAAAGGTGCCAGTTAAATTACCTGGCAAAAAAGGCTTCAGTTTATTCGTTTATTATGAACAGTGTATTCGCGGAAACTGAAACTGGCGCGGTTCCATTTACATACTTTAGTTGTGAGACTTCTACATTGATCCCAGTATGGGCAACACGCAATATCATCCTGTTATCCATCGTGTCAGGGCAAAGACGGACTAAATGAAGACAAGTAGGTAGGAACACTTCAGAATGAAGTTGTTCCGATCTTAGTACACAAAGCATACATATAAATTCATATATGCATAGCTATAACGACCAGTTTCTTTCAGGTATAGACCTGAGTCAGACTCGCAGGCACAGTTGAATGCGAACGCTTTTTTTTTTTTTTTTCAATGAACGAAACGAAAACGTAGGTAACTGAGCGATTATATAAAGCGTAAGGCAATCGTAGAGCTTATTCT
Source organism: Gymnothorax javanicus (assembly GCA_029692085.1). NCBI lineage: Eukaryota > Metazoa > Chordata > Actinopteri > Anguilliformes > Muraenidae > Gymnothorax > Gymnothorax javanicus. Next base: position 87,893,630 of record CM056197.1, read on the forward strand.
TTAGCTTTGCCAAATAATGGAGCATAAATATTGTTGAATTACAATTCCTTATTCGTGTCCTTTTTTAAGCACGAAAAGATAAAAAAAGAACACGGAAACCAAGTCCCCCCCCCCAAAAAAACTTGCACTTTATTACTTTAGAAATTGTGCTACTGATTACAGGCGAACATGGGAGTAAGTGTAACGAGTAGCATCTCAAAAAAATTTTTAGCGAGGGATTACAGATAATTAAGACACACAAAAAAAAACAACAAAAAGCAAAACTAATAATTGCATGGCGTATATATAAAATATTTGGACTTCATACATTTTTAAAATGATTGTAGGCATTATTTGACACAGAGCTAGAAGCAAACCACGTTTAAAAGTGCTGCAAAGGGGGAAAAAAATTAAGATAGTGATAGACAGTTATCTATTGAGCAAGCCCATGTCTCTCGAGGGCTCTGGTCAGTGGTGGGCGGAAAACATCCCTTGAAACGGATGAGATCAGTGAACCGATTTCAATCATAGTTCAGGGTCAACATGTTAGTTTCCCTTATAATGAAATGATTAGGCGAGCGAATGATAAATTCGACGAAATGTTTCATTAACGTACCTTAATAGGCAACTCTTCACAAAACAACCACTGTGGATTTTCCGCCTTAAATTTTGTCACATCCTAAGCAAGTCGTCAAACCTGTGAGTATTGATTGTTTAATTGAAAAAGATTGAAATGCGCTCTCTTTTGCGTTCAACTGTTGCGTTTTACTTCTCGTCTTAACGAAGACAATTAGCTGCACCTGAGAGGGGAGAATTCAATTGTCTTTTACCAGGGAATTTGACTGAAAACAGATCAAGACTAATAAGCAGTTTAAAGACATATTTATCGCCCTCCTTGTTCTCAGTCCACCGCCCGCCACTGGCTCAGGGGTGCGTTTCCCAAAATCACAGATGCTAACTTACACGGTTGGGCCCATTGACTGTGAATGGACGAACAACATAAGTTAGCAACTACGCTTTTGGGAAACGCGCCCCTGGCTGGCTCACGGTTAAGTGTACAATATGATGATCAAGGTTTTGTTTATTTATTTTATATACCGATATATTTTGAGCACAGCGTATCCAGCCACGGTGATTATACTTTCATGCAGATCAATATTTAATCCTCTGAATTTTAGCAATTTCCTCTAGCAACACGGAAGAGCAACACAGCGGGCAAGTCTCATGGATCCATTATTTAGGTCTCGCTGTGCTCTCTGCTGATTGGTTTCAGAAACATTGAACTTACTGGCTGTGTTAAACAGAGGGCAGGGCTTATTATCATCAGGAAAAACGCCGTGAATAGCGGTGTTTTATGGACGCTTATGATGGCGGAAAAAGCGGCGTTCGAGTGCTTCTCTAAAACGCGGAAAAAAACGGGCGTCTATTACGGCGCTTTTGTCGCGTAAAAAGCGGCGTTCTATAGCTTCCTGCAAAAGCGCGGTAAAAAGTGGCGCTTTATACAAGTAAAACGCCGTTTTTTACGCCGCTTTTACCGAGAAACGCGCGTTTTTTACGGCGTTTTAAGATAAGACGCGTGGAATTAGTGGCGAATTATGGCACTTTCGGCTTTCCAGAGCCCGCGAGCACTTGCCCCTAGGACGACTAAACGACGTGTGGTCTTGTGTAGACGAGCGAGAACAATGGCAAGCAGCCTTGCCTTGCTTTACAAGACGACGTCCACTTCTGCACTGCTAGTTTTCAAATGGAATTTGATGCAAACAGTAGTAGGTAGCCATGTTGGAAAACATAAAAGAACTCGCGTGTCTTTCAAATCACGGGAGTCTTCCCTTGCAAGACCTTGGCAGAGGACCCTTCGATCTTAAACATGCCCCTGGATCTGATAAGTAATCTGACAGGTACTCTTAAGATCAGGTAGCTATAGGTACAAGAAAAAAAATTCGATGAAGATCTATGGTCGATAAACGTTAGTGGTCCATTTTATTGCCCTAAGCTCGGAGAATAAACTAATCATTGTTTTTTGTTTTTTTTCCATCCGAAGACGGAGTGCCTTTGTTTTTTCCATCGCGGTTTGCTTCATCTTACACCTAGCAACAGTTCCTGGAATTCGTTATTTCTTTAACTACTCACAACCGGTACTCGCTAAATAAATGGTTCCAACCCGAAAACTGAATTCACCTTTAGTCTTCCAGTACTGTGAAACGTTGCCGACGGATTCTGAAGCTGCAGTCTCTCCTTCAGCAAATTGCTCCCGTAGGCGAAGTACATAAATGTAGAAAATACGTGACCAACTTCAGCCATGACTTACTAACGCTCACTTCGCAAATCGTGCCACGACTACATACAATCAGACAGCCCAGTCATCCGAAAGACGGCGGATTCTCAGACCGTGGCGTACAGACTAACATCTTGAGTGCGCATGTGCTTGAAGCACTTCCGCAAGAAAACAAACAAGGAGGCCCAATCCCAGACCGGCCCCTATCCACTAGCACTTCACTACCAAGCGTCACTCCATATGAAGTCTCCCTGACTGCTATGGAGGGAGCTTCATTAAGGGGGAGGGTTTAAAAACGTGTGTAAACTTTTAGATGCTCTTCCTGGGTCAAAAGACCCTGATACTGGACGTACAGTAGCTGCAGTTTTCATTCCACACTACAAAGTACACATCAAGAAAAGAACCACAGACCATTTACCAGTGTATACAGTTGAGCTTTCAGCTATTATATTGGCGTTCGAGTGGGTAGAAGAAAACAACTATGGTAATATACTAATCGCATCAGACAGCTGGGCAGCACTCACTAGTATCAAAACATTGGAATCGTGTAGACTAGATCTCACTCTAGAAATACATAATCTACAGAATGTACAGGAGGGGTCTGATGGTCTGCTTTATATGGGTTCCTGCCCATGTTGGACTAAGACGTGCACATTCTAGCCAAGCAGGCATTAAAATCGTGCACTGTAGATATTGAAATTCCTTTGAGTAGGGCAGAGGGGAAATCAATAATTAAGAAGCAGGTGGAAAAAGTATGGCAAGAATACTGGGACATCCAAGACACGGGAAGACACCTCTATAACATACAGAAACAGGTTGGGTTGGGAAGAAGGATGGGCAGAAGCCGGAGGGAAGAGGCAGTCATCACACGTCTTACGATAGGGCACACTGGATTGAACGACACACTTCATAGAATAGGTAAACACCCCGATGGGAAATGTGGTCACTGTGGGATGACAGAATCTGTCCAACATATACTGTTGGAATGTAGGGCATATGAGGAGGAAAGGAGGGCACTGAGAACAGCAGCAGAGAAAGCAAACATTAACTTGAACATAGGGAACCTACTTGGGGCAGGGTCAGTGGTGATCAGTCCTCTTTTAGCATTTCTGAAGTATACAAGGCTAATGGAGAGGATTTAGGTTTTTTTTTTTTTTTTGCCTGCTTATCTACTGTCTCACACTCCAGTCCAGTCGATGGCGGTAATGCACCTTTAAGTCGGTTGTCAACCGCTAGAAAACCCCATTGAAGAAGAAGAAGAAGAAGGGATGCTCTTCCCCTTCATCCAACGGGAAGCGGAGGTAATCATCATTATGCCTACCGATAGGTGCGTTGCATTGTATACGAAGGTCCAGTTCCCCAATTATACATTTCTTGCCCAAAATATTTTTGAGAAGGTAATGTAATTAAATAAAATTTATATTATTATTATTATTATATTTAATATATTATTATGCTTTTATTTATTTTTATGTTTTTACTTGGGGCTTTAATAGTTTTTACTTCTCATTGCCACTTTGATGTAAGTTTCTCTTTGGCTTTTCTGTGCCTAAGTGTTTTTATTCTATTTGTTTTTTTTTTTTTTTTTAACTCGGCTACGTGTATTTCCGAGTTAAAGGTTGAAATGAAAATGAAATGAATCAAAAATATTAAATACGTAGCATTGACAAAGATGAAAGCGTTTGTGCATGAAATGGCACATTGTGAAAAAGAGCAATCATTGATTCAATAAATAAAACTACTCACTCAGTGTTTTCTCGTGTGCACATCTGCAAGTACATTTCAAAATATAATGTAACCTTTAGTTCCGTGATATGCGCATGAAATAGTCAATCAAATGTCTGTTTGAGGTTAGGTAATGTTTTACTTATCTTTCGGAAATAGCCGCATGGAACTGGCATTTGTAGATTAAAGCGTTTCTTCCATCCCGGACCCAAAATAAGTGCTGCACTTGAAGGGAGGATGGTTGGGCTGAATCCAAATCTCCACCCTCTGGACTTGCAGACTGAGCCCTCACGGACTTCAGGCGTATGTAATGTGACGTCTTCACCGTCATCACGTAAAGTCTGCTGGAGCAGGAGTCTGCGGCATTATAAAAGGAGCAGATAGAAAGGCTTCGAGTCTGTTTCACTCGTTTCTGTGCAAATGCATATTGATTACCTCTGTAGCCTATATTTCTGTATCATGATGTTGAATTTTATATCTGGCCTACGATATTCAAGTAACGTTTTAATATTATTAATTTATAATAAGTTTATGTGGTTTTGTGTGTGTGTGAATGTGCTTTTTTTCTGTCAGCAATTTGTTGAAATTAAAACGTCATGTCCGTATTGCAATGAATTGTGGGTAATTACGCTATGGTACAGAATAGAGCAATTCGATGTTTCCTAGGAGTGCACAGATTTGCACCCGTTCTTGCTACAACGGGAGACATGGGTTGGTTACCATGTGAAATAAGAGGGAAGCTGGCAATAATCGCTCTGTGGAACAGAATTATAAATATGTCGAACGACAGGCTTACAAAACATGTACTTATATGGGATTTTCATAACAATGGCCCCTGGAGCAAAAATCTGTATGAAATATTCCGTGAATCAGAACATGAGTATGTCTTTTTAAATAGGATCAGAGGCGATACTAGACTTGTCAAAGACCTACTGTTATGTCAATATGCGCAAAATTGGTCATCAGAGCTGTGGCTTAAACCAAAATTGAGAACCTATGCGCTGATTAAAGATACATTCTCCCCAGAAAAGTATGTTACCCTTCCCCTTACAAGATCCCAGAGGTCTCTATGTGCACAATTAAGAGCTGGGATACTACCACTATGTATTGAAACGGGGCGCTACTGTGCAACCCCTGAAGAGGATAGAATTTGTTCACTGTGTGACCTACACGAAATAGAGAATGAGTTTCATTTTATGTTTTATTGCCCGTTTTACGATAATCTGCGAAAAACACTTTTTGATAGGATGTATAGGAAGAGACCCGATATCATTTGGGAAAGGGACGAAACAAAACTCAATTGGCTATTCGAAGAGGGAGTATTTGAAATTGCTTCATACATACAACAAGCTTGGGAAAAACGTAAACACATTTATTCATAAACAAAAGAAGATAAATGCAGTACGTTCATTTGGTTTCTATTTTGGTTTTTCTCTTTCCCTACCATGTTCACATGTTTATTTGTAACCTGAGTTGATTTTATGTACTTCTCACCGATTATGTTATGCGCCACTTTCCGTTGTATTAAGCTCTTTCTTTGATGTCCTCTGTATGACGTTTGATTTGAATTTGATTTGTGTTTATTATCTGTTTATGTTTTAATCATGTGATTTATATATATGGTGTCCTATAAGCCAATATTGGCTGGGCGACGTTGTCGCATGACACAATAATAAAGTAAAGTATTCAGTATCAGTATTCATACGCTAGTGAAGTCTGCACCCCCAGCAGACTCTCTGGAAGTCCGCAGAAAGTCCGCTTGAGGCCCCTGGACTGGATCAATTGTGGGTTTGGACAGCCCTAAGCACTCCCGGACTTCCCGTGAACGCGCCCGCAAAGTCCGCGAGTCTGCGAGTGAGGAGAAGGGCGGATATTTGGATGCAGCCTTTGAAAGCTTGCATCGGCATAGACTCGCTGCGGAGGGTTAAATCAGCCACTTACACTCCATGGGGATTAGTTTGGGATGACACTCGATGTGGCGGACCCTCCGCGGAAACACGCAAATGGAGGGGTGGATAGAGCGAGTGGATGGGGACCGGTTTGGGATTGGGCCGGGGGGTGCATCTCAAACAAGGATGTTTTATGTCGGGGTACCGCAGGTGCATCTCAAACTGATCTCAAAGCGTAGGCTGCATCTTCTTCTTCTTTAATGTTTCTTTTTGGTTTGCAAACACATGGTGCATTACCGCCACCAACTGTTGAGGTGTGGAGCATCAATGGAGCAAGGACATGAAATTATAGTAAAAATATATATATATATATATATGTGTGTGCGTGTGTGCGTATATATATATATATATATATATATGTATGGGCCAGGCTCACGAAATGTGTGCCCCCTGGGTACTGAAAAATAATGAAAGTACCCATAGAGCTTAGCGTGACTGGTTTTTTAACCTATAGGTGTTGTGGGATCATATTCCAAAGCCGTGCTACGGTGATGTTTTTCATTTTTTCGTGGTACCTGGTCAAAGTTGGGTCCCTCAACTCATTTTTTGGGCCGAGTTTCTGCCTTAGTTTCAAGACATGTGTATCTTCTAAAGCCTCATACATGCATGGATATACCTATATCTTCTCAAAATGCCCTGATATGTATAGAGGGATAGTATAGCTGATGGAAAAATGGTATATAGGTAATATGCTGTTTGGATTGTCAACCCTGCCATGGCCCTGAAGTCGGGGTACGTTTTGCGTGCGGCCGCAAAATTGCTGTGCAAGTGCAAACTGCTCTCTGACACAATATGTAAAATTAATTCAGGCAACCCTATGCTCTCAGTGGTAATTGTATGTGATAAAGGTATATGTCTACTCACTGAATACCAAATATCATGGTCATTGATGGAATATTTGGTGAGTTATACGCATTTCCCTATACCCTTGCTGGTCTAAGTCAGAAACACAAAAACCTACTGATTGCCTATAATCCATCCAGAGACCTATAACTAGTGATAATAAAGTAATTTAAGCCTCCAATCACTGTTATAATTATATAAAAGTGATGTCCAGAGGTATATCACCTGAAATTAGACACCCTACAGTGATTTTTTTCCCCCTCGGGATCCCGTCGCTGCTGAAATAAAGAAATTCTGGTCTGCAAATACCTGAAAATATGTTATAAAAACCTATATCAAAACTCAAAAATCTCCTAGAAAGACTCCTTATGGCTTAAAAGTATGTAGCCTAGGCAATACCAAGCCAGAACAGGTGTCTAATAGTTCAAAATATTGGTATATCGGTCAGAAACCGGATCTAAGTCAGAAACCCATCAAAGTGTACCAAACTCAACCCGACTGACTTGCTATTGCCATAATACTTAACTAATAGATAGAATAAGAGTCTCAAGTAGGTAATTGATCACTTACCAATGGAAGATGCCGCTTGTAGGCTGGCAGACAGGCTGCTTGACTGTTCTTTTTTTATTTTATTTTGGGTCCTAGGTTCCCCTAGCCTAAGCCCTGGGAGTTTTTTAGGATGATTGCAGTGTTTCTGTCTTTTAGTTATTGTTATTATTTTGTTGTAGGTGTTGTCTGGTGTCCCCGACAACCTATGCACATTATTTGAACAAGTTTATGACTGATTGGCCACCGATTGCGGCCACAGCAGCCGCCACGCCCTGCGTCAGTTTCTGCGTGAGATTCCGGTTTCTGACTGAGAGCGTGGGCCGACGCCACCGACATTTTTGATTAAATCTTCAAAAATACAAGTTGACATGTTTAGAAAACACAATATATCATGTCCCCGACCACCTATGCATACTATTTGACCAAGTTTATGACTGACTGGCCACTGATTGCGGCCGCCCATGCCCCGCGTCAGTTTCTGCCTGAGATCCCAGTTTCTGACTGAGACCGTAGGCCGATCGGTCCGATGTCAGGCCTCCGACTGATGCCATCATTATACAACCCCAATTCTGAAATAGTTGGGACAAAGTGTAAATTGTGAATAAAATCAAAATGCAATCACTTTCAGATCACATGAGCCAATATGTTATTTAAAATAGAACATAGATAACATTTCAATAGTTGAAACTGAGACATTTTACATTTTCATGCACAAAATGAGCTCATTTTGTGGATAAAATTGTAAAATTTATCAGTTTCAACATTTGCTATGTTATCTCTGTTCTACTGTGAATAAAATACTGGCTGGTGTGATTTGAAAGTCATTGCGTTTTGATTTTATTCACAATTTACACTTTGTCCCAACTATTTTGGAACTGGGGTTGTATTTCGATCAAATCGGCTAATATACATGTTTACGTGTCAAACCATCATGGAATATCATGTTCCTGACCACCTGTGTAACAACTGGGGCCATATTTGGCCGAATACGCCTGGTTTCTGCCTGAGCTGCTCGGGTTTCTGACTTAGGGTTTCTGACTTCGATTTCTAAGTCAGAAACCGACTAAATGCTTCGCGTGCTGTAGCTATGTCGTTATTCAATAAATAATTGATCTAAACAGTGATTTCCACTTTGATTTAGGCCAACAACAATACCTGAATTGCATTTGGCTATATCTTTCACAGTTTTTTATATATACATCTAAGTCAGAAACTTTTCTTAAAAAGGTCTTTTTTTTGGGGACACAAAAATCCCACTCACTCCCTGTAGGTTGGAGTTTTTTTTTTTTTGCCCTAATGCACCATATACTTGCTTCATCCTGAAGGATTATTAGGGTGTAGGGACCTTTTTTTATTTTTCTAGAGTGCTAAATGTAAAATCTAAGTCAGAAACCAGTACCTTGTGGACAATTTATTAAATGTCACCAGAATACACAAAACGACAATAGGGACATATGCCGACTGTCAGACATAGCCTACACATGTCTATTATGCACAAAAAAATAAATAAATAAATAGAACACACTTAAATATAAAAAAACTAAAAGTGCACTATTTAACTTTTTAGATGGACATCAAAAAAATGCAATTTTTGGCCACTTTTCCTAATTTAAGGGCAAAAAAAACAGGGAAATATTTATCACAGACCTACAAAAGTGGGGTGTTCCAAGTTTCTCTATCCATTCATGGTGGTTCTGGAATGATCTAAGCAAAATATAAGATTTGCTGGCCTGTGGACACATTTTTTGGGGGGGGTGCACATTCCGTGAGCCTGGCCCATGTATATATATTCTCTCAAATAAGCCTGTTCTTTTAAAGTGTGCTATTACATGGATCCAGGCTATTGGCTTTAGACTAGAAAAAGCAAGCAAGCCCTCAAGAGTCAGACTGGTCTGTCCTAGCACACTGACATCCTCTAGGAGCAATAATCTCTGTCTATTATATGCTTGACATTCCAGTAATACATGCTCAACTGTTTCCTTACTGTTGCTTTTGGGGCACTGACCTGTTTGATGTTTTCCCACCAGATTAAGGCTGTGATTCAAGCCTGTGTGACGTGTTCTTAGTTGTGTAATAACTGCTTCTTCCCTGCGGTTCCATCTCCCCTGTCTTCTAGCTGTAACCTGTCTTTGTATTTTATATAGGAAGCGGCCCTTAACTTCCCTGTCCCATTGTTTTTGCCAAGCTCTGTTAATTTCTGCCAAGACGATGGTTTTGACTTCAGCTTTGCTTAGTGGGATGCTTATCTGTACATCTGAGTCCAGGGCCTCCTTAGCTAGGCGGTCTGCAATATCGTTACCCTTGATTCCAGACTGAGATGGAACCCACATAAAACTTACTGATATGCATTGTTGTTGTAATCTATATAAGCTTTGAAGGATCTCATTAACTAGGTCTGGACTACAGTCAGACTTTCCATCCTGAATGCTGATTAATGCTGACATAGAATCAGAACCAATGACATGTGGCTTGATTTTCATGTCCTCAACTCATCAAAATGAAAGCCAAATTGCAAACAGTTCCACTGAGAACACAGCTAAATGATCTGACAATCTTTTTATAATTGATGTTTTAAACTGAGGAATATGAACGGCTGCTCCAGTCTTTCCTGTATCAGGATCTTTAGATCCATCTGTATATATCTGTATCATACCAGAATATTTAATACCAAGATGATACTGAACTAGGCTGTTCATCCCACCATACTCATCACTCTCACTAGTCAGCTTGGCCATCTCCAAATCAACTAAAGGCACAGGGAAAATCCAAGGAGGGACAAAAGGAAGTGGTACTACACAACTATGTGCTAATCTGGACAGGCCTAGTTTCCTTGTATTATTATTCCCAACCCATCCAAAACTATGACATTTTAATTTACCATGCTCACAATATTCGTTTAAAAGGAATTTAGTGGGATGAGTCTGTTTTTGACACTGCAAATTTGTCCAGTATACCATGGAGACGTCTCGGGGTTAGTGGTGACTCTCCAACCTCTGCCTGAAGAGCTGGAACTGATGAGGTCTCGAAGGCTCCACTGCAGATACGAAGTGCCTGTGCCTGTACCCTGTCAAGTTTCTGTAGATGAGACTTTGCAGCAGAACTGTATGCAACACATGCATAATCTAAGGCAGATCTTACTATGGCAATATACATTTGCCTCAGAGACTTCATAGTGGCCCCCCAGCTACTTCCCGCTAGGCACCTCATTATATTAACTGCCTTTTTACACTTACTGACTACTCTCTGGATGTGTTCTCCAAACGTTAACTTGCTATCCATCCGCACACCAAAAAAAACGTACCGTCTGGACTTGCTTAATTGACTGCCCATAAAGGTTAACCTGTACAGGAGGATTATTTTTCTTTTTGGAGAAGCAAATGACCTGTGTTTTGTCCACAGAGAAACAGATACCCCATGTATTGCCCCATTTCTCTACTGCACTAACTGTTTCCTATAGTTTCCTGCCAATGAAAGGTGCATTCCGACCCTTGACCCACAGTGCCCCATCATCTGCATATATAGACCCTCCTTGGTTGGCATCAATGTCTGAGAAAATATCATTAATCATGATGCTGAACAGTAAAGGACTACACACACTCCCTTGTGAGACTCCATTTTCTATGGGGTAAATCCTGGAGTGAGTTGCTCCAACTCGCACTTCAATAGATCTATCCTGTAAAAAGTTCATAATCCAATTATAAATCCTCCCACCTATTCCCATGGCTTGTAGCTTAATAAGTAGACCCTCACGCCACAGCATATCATATGCCTTTTCAATGTCAAAAAAGACTGCTTCTACCATTTCCTTATTTGCTTGAGCTTTCCTTATAGCATCTTCCAGACAGAGCACAGGATCCAAGGTCATTCTCCATCTACGGCAGGGGTGGGGAACCTTATCCAGAAAGGGCTGGTGTGGGTGCAGGCTTTCATTCCAGCCAAGCAGCTACACACCTGATTCTACTAATCAACCTCTGGGATCTTCGCTAAGGTCCTTGATTAGTAGAATCAGATGCATAATTACCTAGTTGGTATGAAAGCCTGCACCCACACCGGCCCTTTCTGGAAAAGGTTCCCCACCCCTGCTCTACGGAAACCACTCTGGTTAGGACTAAGCAGGCCTCTCACTTCTACTACGTAGGTTAATCTATCAGTGACCATGCATTCCATTATTTTACATAGGTTGGAAGTCAGAGCAATTGGTCTATAGCTAGTTGCTTCACATTTATCCTTCCTTGGCTTTCCTATTAGGACAATAACAGAGTGCTTCCATGCTAGTGGAAGTTCCCCTGACTCCCATACCCAATTATATAATTGCAAAATTACCTTCTGTGCCTGAGAAGACAGGTTCTCCACCATCTTATAACAGATCTCATCTTTCCCTGGAGAGGTGGTTGTGACCCTATCTAAAGCTTGCTTCAGCTCAAACATAGAAAAAGGGACATTTAATGTTGCTTCAAAATCAAGCTTCTTCTCTAGTAAGTTGGGATGTGCCCTCATCACTTCCTCTCTACATAGCCTTGCCTCAGGAGTCAGGTTATCAGAACAGTGCACTCTGACACAGGTTTTTGCCAGAGCTTCTGCCTTGTCTTCATTAGCTTTTATGATCTCACTCTTAAATCTAATAGCTGGCTGCGTAAACTCCCTCCTTAGGCCACCCATCCTCCTAATCATGCCCCACACATCACTAATTTTAGTCTCCCTCCCAATTCTACTACAGAATTGTTGCCATCGATTCTGCTTAGCCTTCCTTACCACCCCTCTCACAGCTGCTTGTGCTCTTTTGTGCTCTATTAGGTCATCAAAAGAAAAGGAGGGCTTAACTTTCCTGAAGGCTCTATTTCTTGCTTGAACTGCTTTCTTACATTCATCTGACCACCATGGAACCATTTTACGCTGTCCAGCACCTTTCCCCTTACCAATTACCTCCACAGCCGTAGAGTGCATAGCTTCCGCAATTTTACCATTAAAAACATCTATACTTTCATACTGATGTAGACCTAAATCCTCTAAACTCATACTACATATGATATTATACGCGGGCCAATTGGCCTTCTTTAGCTTCCAGCTGGGGAACTTGCATCCTCAAGCTGGACTGTGTCCACTCCTATTTCACAGACAATTGGGTAATGCTCACTACCTATAGTAGTATCCTGAATGACATCCCATCTAGCAATTCTCACTAATTGTGCTGAAATCAATGTAAGATCTATAAATGACTCCGTCCCTCGATACATCGATCCTAGTCCCCCTTCCATCATTCATACATACTAGTCCTCTCTCCTCAAGCATTTCCTCAACAACACTGCCATTATAGTCAGTGTCCACACATCCCTAGAGTGTACTATGTGCATTAAAATCCCCACACCAAATTATCTTATGGGGTTCTTCCCCTATAAAATTTTCAAACACCTCTTTACTTATCCTATGACAGGGGTTGTAGTAGTTGGCTATCCATCGGTTAGTATTTCCTATCCATACTTCAACAAGAATTGCTTCCAAGTCTCTACTTACTTTCAAAATCCTATATCCCAGCCCCTGTTGGATAAAGGTTATTACTCCACCACCAGAACCATTTTCCCTGTCCCTACGCACACCTGCATATCCATGGATGACAAAGTCTAAATGTGGCCTAAGCCATGTCTCTTGTACACATATAACATTAGGTTTCTCATTCATTCCTTCAATAAATCTCTTAAATTCCTGCCCGTTAGAGTTGAGACTTCTGGCATTCCATTGCAGGATAGTAAATACCATAATGATCCCCCACATGATGACTGTGTATCTTGTGTACCTACTGTGAAAGCCTCATTAATTTCCTCTACTTTGATTTCTCCCATAGCAAGCTACATCTGTGCTGCTTTAATAATGATCTTGATTCTCTCTGTCCTGCTTGATGACTGGGCTGAACAGTTAACTACCTCTGCTAAGAATGCCAGAAACTTCGCACTGTCGACTGCAACACTTGGTTTACCTAGAGGCCCTTGCTGTCTTTCTGATCTCTGTGCATTATAGTTCTGACTTTGTTCAGGCATTCTCAGGGATGCCGTAGGCTGCATCCTTTGAAGGCTACATTTTTAGGGGTCGTCACTTACTTCCATCTGCCAAACTGACATTTAGGCTGGATTTACACTGCAGGTCTTGTTGCCCAGATCGGATATGGATCGGATTTTGAGGCCCATATCCGATTTGTTCAACTACGTGTTTACATCTTGTTTTGAGCGTGAATGATATCTGTTTCATTTCGATTCCGTTTGTTTACACCCGTCACTACCTGGCCATTGTATTGGGTGATCCACATGCGCACAGTGGAGAAGGCTACCGAAAATAAAAGCAAATGTGCGTGCAGCGCTATAAAAGCATGCAGGCCAAGCAGTCAAAGAAATGATCAAAACCTCAAGCAAGCTCGCAACATTTCACTGGGTAACCTACATCTGATTCTCCTGTTAGCGCCTTTTACACCTATCACCCGCATCATCGCAAATGCGTAGGCAGACTCCGCCTTAGTCTAGGCCTATATTTGGAGTATAGGCGTAGGCAACACACTTCACTTTGTAAACAATGGATGACATTGAGCTTGACTTGATGTTTATCATGCCATGCATGAAAAATCCCTATCCAATCCAGAGGATTCTGAGGAAGAGAAGGAAAAGAAGGGCTATAATCGTCTCGTATGCCTATGCCGCGATCATCGCTTCCTCCACTGTTCAGAGGAGTGTGTGAATGCGAGAGGGATCAAGGGATTAGTGGGAGCAGGTTGTACAAAAGTTTGATGATGAACAGTGGGTGCGAAATTTTAGAATGAGTGAACAAACATTTCACGTTATGTCAGAAACTGTCGCCATTTCTGATGCACCAAGAACACAATTTTTTACAAAATATCTGATCTGCATGTTGACATGCATTTACACGACAGGCACACTGGCACATATCCGACACACATCAGATACATATCCGAACAAAAACCAAATTTGAATGAGGCCTGGATCTGATCTGACGGATCCGATCGTGGGCGGAATCAATGTGTTTTTTTTTTTTCTGTTTACACAGCCATGTGACAGATCGGATATTGGCCGCATTTGAGCAAAAGATCCGATTTGTGTCACATTCGTGTCACATTTAACCGGTAGTGTAATCCAGCCTTAGGGTAAGGGACAAGGTTAAATTTAGGGCTAGGTTTAGGGCAGGTTAGGTGTTAGAGTTAAGGTTAAGGTTAGGGACACCAGTGACAACTCGCTTAAACTAATACTACTTATACCCCCATTCCACACAACCATTCTAGCTACCGTTCCCATTCCGATCAAGGAATGGTACCAGAACGGGAGAGGTCAGGAGGGAACCTTAATGGAGCCTTATTGGAACGGCACTGGACGTTAACAGAACTCCTTCGAAAGGTAGGAACGGTTGGGACGGCAACTGAATACATGTTTGATATGTGTCTCGCTTTTATAACCTCTGTAGATCGTTATGGCAACAGTAACATAACGCTACTGGATTGTTAATGGATTGCTAACAGCACGCTACGGTCGCTGTGAAATTGGTAATTAACGGTAGAGGATGGTACACTCGGTACAGCAACGGTGTGAGATCTGAAAGGAACGTTGCTGGAACGCTAGTGATCGGTACTAAAACGGTAAAGATCGTTATGGACACGCTGTACGGACCTTACATGGTCGGTACATGAACTGTATTAGAACCCTACAGCATCGTTACGGTTGTTAACAGATCGCTTCTGGAACGCAAGAATGCCAAAAACGGCCGTTCTCCTAGCATCTGATCGGTAGAGGCAGCCGTCCTGAGGACGGCTTAGAATGGCTGAGAACGGTAGCTAGAACAGTTATGTGGAATGGGGGTATTAACAGAGATGAAATGACATTACGTCAGTTAGGTGGATGGAATTAAGTGACAACCCCTAAAAATTGAAACCTGGGAGTAACAGTGCTGTCATCTTGTGGCCATTTTGAAATCGGCATATAATAAATAAGCCACAAAGAATGTGTCTTATTTTGGATTTATTCTCCATGGGGAACCATTTACAGTGTCATGACCCAAACCGATGAGGAAGTACATCATTCTGAATTGAAATTTCAACTTTCTTTCATCAATAGGCATCATACTTGAACAAACTCCGTCTGTTGATTTCAGGAATGGTGTTAGCACTCCACACAGGAAATAATATTTTACACAGTCTTGCATGCACATCTGCACCCGTCATGATCTCACCACCACCCTCAACATGCATGAGGGGCACGAGGGCCCTGTGGCGGAGCTACAAGGGGGGCGAAGACACGTCCCTTTTAGTCCTGGCTAGATCTCAATCATTTTCCTTTTTTGACGTCTTTTCCAATTATTGTAATTGGCAACTGAAGACACGGTTTCTCTCCACATGCGATCTAACAGCGATTAAATCACGGGTTAAATTCAGTACAGTGGCGGAACAGAGAATTGGGTTGCACAAAACAGCCATTTAAAACAATTATAAATCCTGACCTGTTCTCAGTCATCTTCATGATTAACAAAAGGTTCACTCCGAGAGCGCTCCGCACTTAACAGTTGCTGCTTGTTCTCCCCGATTAGGTAAGACGACAATCATTCATCTGGACGTCTATTTGCTGTATTTAAATCTACGTTATTCAAAATTGCATAGCCTACCTGTCGACTCTCACGCAAATGGCTTGAACCGCACGCTTTTTATAACCTAGGCTATTTAACTGCCTAGTGCCACTGTTTTTTCTTTTTTTTTTTAATCAACCCACGAAATACTTAGAGTGAAAGTCCGCGTTTCATTGGAACGCGGACCAGTTTAATCAAGCAAAGCATTGGCCAATTAATAAGTAAATTATTTTTCTGCACTGAATTTAGCCCATGATTTCATCGCTGTTAGATCGCATACGGTGAGAAACCATGTCTTCAGTTGCCAATTACGATAATTGGAAAAGACGTCAATAAAGGAAAATGATTGAGATCTAGCCAGGACTAAAAGGGACGTGTCTTTGCCCCCCCCTGTAGCTCCGCTACTGCGAGGGCCTTTTGAATGCTGCTTGCAGCTTTAATTAAAGTTGTATTCATAATAATGTCTACATTATGTTTTTGATCAGATGAAAATAGTTTACAATCAATGCCATGCCAATGCTAACCCCTTATGGTACTTATTATGCAACTTTTTCAGATAGGCTCCGAGTATTTAGTGTATTATTATTGCCCAGTGACTGAAAGAGGAATCATAAGATGCTGTGTTAGAGTTGCTCATTATTACCGAGCCCGGCAAGGGATATTGTGCTCTTGGAGCGCTCTTGTATAATTCTTGATGGGATACATACTTTAGATATTTCTGTTAACATGTGGGTTAAGAGGGCAAATTAACTTCTCAAAACATTAAATGCACTTAATGAATAGTCCGGGAGCACATATTGTTCCTTTTATTTTAGCCTTGTCTACATACTTCTTTATTTGGCTGTGCACCTCCAATGTTTTCGCTCCACCAGGGGCATAATTTACTTTACTTCATGATGAACCAGGCGATGAGGATGCGACCCCATTATCTCCAGTTCAACATTCAGCAGATGAAGGTACTGTACGTATATGGAGTTCTATATGTTCTATATCTAGTTCACGGTATAGATTAATGATTAGAAATTAATTCATGGAATATGTATATGTATGCTTAAGCATATTTCCAAAGGAAAAGAAGAAAAAATAATGATTAACTGATGGCTACCTTTTTGATGCAATAATTAGATTTCATTGTGTGACCACACACTTCACCTGTGAATGACCAGTCCACTCACAAAGATGTGGATAGGAATCTTGTACCCCTAGTTACAGTGGCAGGGACACTGAGGAGGCTCCGTGGTGTTCACTTTCCACACAGTCACAACCATGTGCTATTAAACTTCTATAGTAAAACTAGAAAAGGCTAAATTTTCTGAATAAAATTTGTGTGCTTGCTTCAGCGAGAAAAGTTGAAAAGGTTGGCTTATAAAATGAAGGTGCTTGGAAACTGAGAGGCAAGGGAAATTGCTGAAGAAGTGTTGAAAAACTGCTGAAATGTAAACACAAGACTTTAAAGCTGAAAGTAATTGTTTAAGGATTTTTGACTTTTCAGCTGCTTCATGACCGAGTCTACTCTGCTTCAACCCAGCTGTGAAAAAAAATGGTCAATGGAGGCGTTGCACTGGATGCAGAAACCGTAGTGTAAGTCACGTGATCCCCGAAGTAACTCAGGAAGATGGCTTTGATGGGATGGGAATGCATCGATTAATTATTATTTATTTATACATAAAAACTGTAGTTCCTTGCTCAGAAATGTCGCATGTATAACCCGATATTGAACCTCAGGTCCAAATGCTCCGCCTTATCCACGACACTAGCTCAACAGACTATACATTCACTGGTCGATTTAGCACTTGTATAGCTGAGCTGTGTTTGAACTTGAGCATATGGGCACAAGGATTCTCAGTCATAAACCGGCTTTGAAAACAACAGTTGAAAATTTAGCGGTTAATTATAGCGAAAATACAAAAAATAACCATTTAAGTGATTATACTGCTCAGGTCTTCCAGTGCATAGCATAATGGTGAGAGGACTCTCAGACGCGCAGATTTACCCACAAACAGCTTTTATGACAAAATATCAAAGGTAAGAAAATTTTTTGCTCATCTCTGTAGCATTTAAAGTGTATGCCTGCTTGAGTGTGGTGTCAGTTTAAAATGACAAGGCTTATAGGCTATCGTTGTAATCTGTGAACTGTCCTTTTTCATTTGAGGTATCGTTTGTATGCATATTACAAATTCAGTAGAAATGCTTGCGATAGATCACAGATTATTTCATCTTATTTTATTTAATGTTTTGCTAGATGCTTGGTACTTGAATTGTGTTCGGTTCAGGTAAAAACGGTCAGCACAAACTTTTCACCGAGTTTCTTCGCTTTAAGAGGATATGCCGCATGACGAGGTTGCTATTAGGAAACATGCTGTATTTATTATGCAAATTCATTGCCCCCGTTACGGGGGCGTTCAGGCTTAAGGTTAATATTTGAATTGAATATATATTTTCCACTAATTTCTTTAAATCTTCACTTTAAAACCAGTTTTCATTGCAACAAAACCGTTGACTTACTTGTGAACTTCTGGTACGTGAAGCAGCTTTTCTCGAAGTGCTCTGAGCAAAGAACTGAATGTTTTGTCGGTTTGTAAGGCTTTCCACGGTCAATTCTTCTTAATTTAACAAGACAATCTTTCAAAAGGGCTTCATTATTTTGTGGAAATAGATGGAAACTTATTTTGCCGTATTTTCCAGACGACTGAATGACATTATTATTGGTGCAAGCAACAGCAGCACAAGATTTCCCCATTTTCACTACGCTGCGATCATCCTCTGTGTACATTTTACTTCGGGGATCATGTGACCACCTACGTAACTTGCAACGATCTCATTGGAGGCAATGAGGTTGACGCATCTCTCTCGATGGCTCTGTGCGTATCTAGGTCAGCGCAGTGCATGCTGAGATATTAGCTTTATGGCTTAGCAAACATGGCAGGCCACATTGGCAGACTTCTGTTGTTGCTTATAGCTCATTGACAGTGTCTCCCCCAGTTCCAGCCAAGTAGTGAAATGCCACTATTCTCTGTTCATTTCTGTGCACTGAGTGTTTGCTAGCTAAATAGCTGATAATGGCAAGCTGCAAGATATCTTTAACACATGTTGTGATATTATTCACAGCTCCCTTTTTATTTCTGTGGTATTATTAGCTAATTAGCTCGCGAACACACAGTGCACAGAATGTGTTCGAATCAGATCGAATTTGAGCATTGAAATCACTGCAGTTGACATGATCAATAGCTAGCTAACGTTAACTATTAAACTACTTAATGAGTATGGAAAAGTTACGTCTGCCGGCATAGCAAGGATGGCAGTTACGGTCATTTTGATACCAATATTTCGCCTGTTTTACACTGCCCTCCATAATTATTGGCACCCCTGGTTAAGATGTGTTCTTTAGCTTCTAATAAATTCAGTTTTTTTCTAAATAATATAGGACCACAATGAAAAAAAGATGAAAATCCAACCTTTAATTCAAGTGCATTTATTCAATGGGAAAAAAATCCCACATTAAGAAATAATTCTTTTACATCAAATCATGTGTGCCACAATTATTCGCACCCCTGATGTTAATACTTTGTACAACCCCCTTTTGCCAACAAAACAGCACCTAATCTTCTCCTATAATGTTTCACAGATGGGAGAATACAGAAAGAGGGATCTTCGACCATTCCTCTTTGCACAATCTCTCTAAATCATCCGGCGACCTGGGTCCTCTCCTCTGCACTCTCCTCTTCAGCTCACTCCACAGGTTTTCAATGGGGTTGAGGTCTGGGGACTGAGATGGCCATGGGAGGAGTTTGATTCTGTGTCTGGTGAACCATTTCTATGTAGATTTGGCCACATTGTTTAGGGTCATTATCTTGCTGAAAGACCCAGTGACAACCCATCTTCAGCTTTCGGGCAGAGGCCACCAGATTTTGATTTAAAATGTCCTGGTATTTCAAAGCGTTCATGATGCCATGCACCCTAACAAGGTTCCCAGGGCCTCTGGAAGAGAAACAGGCCCACAGCATCACTGATCCTCCCCCGTACTTCACAGTGGGCATGAGGTGCTTTTCTGCATACTCATCTTTTGTGTTCCGCCAGACCCACTTAGAGTGTTTGTTGCCAAAAAGCTCTATCTTGGTCTTATCTGACCAAAGCACACGGTCCCAGTTGAAGTCCCAGTACCGCTTAGCGAACTCCAGACATTTGCGTTTATGATTGTGAGTGAAAAAAGGTTTTTTCCGTGCATGCCTCCCAAACAGCTTGTTGGCATGTAGATAGCGCCTGATGGTTGTTTTGGAGACTTTCTGACCCCAAGATGCTACCATTTCTTGCAATTCTTTAACAGTGAGCTTTGGAGAACTTTTTATTTCTCTTACCATCCTCCTCACTGTGCGTGGTGGCTAAATAACATTGCGTCCTCGTCCAGGCTTGTTTACCATTGTTCCAGTTGTTTCAAACTTCTTAATGATTCCTCTGACAGTAGATATGGGCAGGTGCAGGCGAGTGGCTATTTTCTTGTAGCCATTGCCTGACTTGTGAAGGTCGACACACATCTGCCTTACTTGAATGGTGTGTTCCTTTGTCTTTCCCATGTTGAAGAGTGGATAAGAGAAATGGCCTCTGTGTCACATCATCTTTATACCCCGGGGAAACAGGAAGTGATGAATTACTAATTAAATGTTCCTAGATACTCTGATCAACTTTGTAAACTACTGTAGAAATGACAGAAATACTACAATTACATTTATTTCCTAGGAATTGTTAGGGGTGCCAATAATTGTGGAACAGGTGATTTTATGAAAAATAATTATTTCTTAGTCAGGGATTTTTTTTTCCCTTAAAATTCACTTGAGTTGAAGGTTACATTTTTCTACAATTTTCAGTGTGAGAGTATGCTTCTGCAGTAAAAATTGAATTTATTTTAAGGCTTTTAACACATCTTAACCAGGGGTGCCAATAATTATGGAGGGCGCTGTAGATACGTTCGTAAATATATCTAGCTAGTGCGAACAGTTGCTTGTATATACTGGAATAGGAGCTCGAGCAATTCTTCTCTGCTTTGCAATTTTTTTACTGTAACATGTGTTTTCATGGACCCGCCCTGCAAAAACACTGGTCATCGCTGCCCTAAATGTGCTCTCTTGGAGCTGGTTTGAGTGACTATACAAACGACTATACCGGAAATTCTTTCACTGAGTTTGACGCAGAAGAATGAGATTTGTCTAACAGTCGTATCAATCTTAATCCAAACAATAATCATGCTGAGGCCTGGAAAAAGTCCAGTAGAGAGCAGTATTGAACCGCAATACCGCTATGCCACAATTTCGCTGAGTCACTCTGAGCCATTTGAGTTAATGGTTCAAGCATTTGGTCCAATGGAGATTTTAGCTAAGGTGTCTTTTACATACTGCTGCCTCTACCTCAAAGATAGAAAGTCCAATCTACGAAATGGAGGTACCATACTGAAGAGGAGAGTCTGCTGAGCAAAATATGTCAAAATTGTGTGTGTAGTGCCAAAAATGTGGGAACCCGAGCAAGTTATAAAACTGTTTTTCGGCTTTCCAACCAGAATTTTCTTGTCTGATTTCAATATAGGAGTTAATGGAGTTTTGGTTAGTGCGCCCGTCTCTTTTCGGCTCGCACTGCCAAATCTGTCTGTCCGATTGCTTGCATAGTTACATTTTCGTAACCAACACAACTTTTGCTACAACTTGGATATAAAAATATTTATGTGGTGTAAAAACTGTGGGAGTTAGAGCACGTTTTAAGAGAAGACTTCTTGACAATTTTACAGCTGTTCGTCACTCTAACAGCGATGTTACCACACTGTAAGTTCCCAGAATTTATTGTCACAAAAGTTCTTTTAAAAAATTATAATAAAAAAATTATAGAAGTTATAGATCATGAAACACATGCATTGCTTCCAACCCCGGAGTCAACAAAAGCGTGAGAGGTCCGGTGTCATAATCATTGTGACGCATGTGAAACTGATAAACCTCCATGCACAAGGACTTCAATTCCGAATCTCTTACATATGCGTTGATTGAATAATTACTGACTTCAGCAGGGGAACATAAAAATGCCACTAAAACTCATGCCGAATGCGTGAGAGTTGACAGGTATGCGTTATTAATGAAAACTGACCACACCTGATAATGTTGAGAGTTTTCTGAGTTTTTGTTATGGTAATTTAAATGAATGATTGAAAACAGTCATGACCAATCATTATTTTTAAGGGATGGATTTGAGCTTCCCCTATCGCCAGTTCACCAGCCGCCACTGAAATCGATAGGCTTCCGTCGGTACACAAGACCAAGCAACACAGCAAAAATGGCGTTGATTGACTAAGGCCTTTTCAAGTTGTCGTGCGGAATACAAAAGTCTATGGGACAGACAGACGGACATCACATGTCACAACAATACCCCTCAGCCCCGACTAATTACTCGGGGCATACAAGCATACAAGTAAAAGCGTTTTGTCAGAGGAAACCGTTTTAAGTTTGGGCAGACTGAATGAATGCAATCTTGTCAATTTCAAATGAGAGCTGTATCAAGCAAGGAAGGTGGTTCAGAGGAAAGCACCTAGTGGGAATGAGTCATCCAGTGCCGTGGAGTTAAACACTTTGTCGTACGTTTCAGTAAAAGTGGCGACCAGCTTTTCTGCTTGTCGCATAGCTATAGGCTAGCCTGTCAGCAGTGCTAGTTGGGAGCACAGTTTCTCAGTAGTAAAGCTCATAAAAAATCAAATTCATACAACTATGAGTGAGGAGAGTCTGAACAGTATTGGGGGGACCGAGCATTGAGGGGAGGAGAAGAGCTTGATCATTGAACTTGGATGGTTCTGTTGGACGCTTTGTCCTCCAGCTCTGTAACAGGTGAATGCAGCTGTTGTAACTCCTTGATGTTGGCATCTCAGGAAATGACGCATGTATGGTTCTGATGACACTGTTCATTTTTTATAAAGATATTATTCAAAAATAAAAGCAGTGGATTGTTGTGCAAAGCGCTGGTCTGTTTATTTGGTTGAGAGCTGATTTGCATGTCTGAACCTTGGTTTCATGAAATTTACAAAATCAAGTGGGGAAAAAAGTTTTTAGAATATTAAATGTCATTGCACGGATAGACCATGCAAAGGGTGACAACCGGGGGTCAGCCGATTTTGCCGATATTTGTTATACACATGCACCTTTCCAAGTTATGAATTAACCTACAATATGAGCACCATCCATTTGGTTTTGTGGGAGTGATCACCAGAAAAAGGATTTTTTTGGATTCTGGAAAATTTTTTTAGGATTCTCAAGGGGTTAATTCAGGTCATCCTCTACAGAGAAAGAGTAAACTTTCAACTTTGCCGCTTTGTGAGAATGTTGCCCATAGGATGGCCTACCAAACTGCTGAGAATGATCAAAAAATATTTCGAAATATGCCAGTTATGTGTCGAGATATTTCTCCTACCCCAAAATTTGGAATTGTGTATAGGCCTATTCAACAGCTTATAAGTCATCTGCCACAGGGGTAGAAACTACGAACCATGTTGGAAATGGTGGCCTATGACTTTCTCTTTCATAATCAAAAATAAAAAAAACTTGCAGATCTACTCAGTACTTCGTAGTAGCACCAGAAATGAGGAGTATATTTCATCATTTTGTAGTGCTGACACCTATATGCTGTATATGGAACTACAAACCTGTACACTAAACAAGCAACACTACCAATGTTATTTTATCCGCCTTGGCCTTATCCATTCAATTATAATGCCAACACATGAAAACTTTGGGTATTCTATCATAAATATGGTCGTTTTAATTATAATGCCAACACATGAAAACTAAGGGTATTCTATCCTAAATATGGCCATTTCCCTGGGAAAGGGGCGTGCCAGGCATTTTTCAATGTACAACCCAATATTCCATAAACCTTTCATGTGGCCCAGAATGTCTTTGACTAACAACTTACTCTATGAACAGTTTGGCAACGACCCAATATAGACCTGAGCACCTTGTTTCGGCTTGTTTCAAACTTTAGAGTTGGTCAAAATAGTCTGCAGAGCCCAGTAATGAGGCAGTCTCGGACTCAACCATGTTAGCAAGAGTGGTGCCACTTTCTATAACCCAACAGTTCAAGAATGACTGGCCTTGAATGGCAGCAACTACCAGACCACTAGAGTAGCCAGCATGAGGAAGTGAAGAACAAAAAGACAAAAAAATCTGTTGAAATTTATCTTCATTTCAAAATTTTTTGTAACAAATACACTGCCCAGCCAAAAAAAAAGTCACCGTTTGGAAATTAATGAACAAATTCTATAATTGGATCATTATTGCGGTTATTAATATGTTTCAGCTGGAAATAATCATTTTAACCCTGACTGATGAAGCGTGTCGCTACTCTTTCCTTAAAAAAATCATGTCGGAAGACATCCCTTCATGGTGGAAAAGATGTTACAGTATTTCAGAACGGGCAAGTTATTGGCCTGTATTTAGCAAAGAAAACCATGAATGACAAAAACAAGTATGAGGAATCATTTTCACAAACAAATTTGCCACCACAAAGTCCTGACCTTAAACACATTAAAAGTTATTGGGATGTGCTCAAGAAAGACCACCAAGTGGTTCAACCATTATGTTGAGAGACAAGATCTCGGCCAAAAATTATGGCATTTCTGATCGAAAATAAATGTTCTGGCATTGCATATAGTTGTCAAAACAATGACAGGGCGAATATGCACTTTAATCAAAGCTACAGGGGTTCCAACTAAATATTTGAGTGTGCGACTTTTTTTTTGGCCGGGCAGTGTATATACAGTGTTGGGCCCAACAGGTCCTGTAACTCCACAAAAAAAGATGACACTAGCATGCCCAAGTCCAGCCAATAATCGTGATAATGGTACCATTGACAATTACAGGAAGAATGAACAAGACTTTCCTAGACAACCTAAGCATCCACATTGTCAGCCAATAGGCATGGTACAGAATCCATGTGAACCTGGTCAGAATTACTAAGAGTTCACACATCCACCTGTTCCATGACCTTTGCCCATAGTCGCGATCTTGTTGGCATGGAGGAGGCCAACAGGTGCTGGTAATCTAAAGGAGTGTCAGGATTATTCTTGGTCAAGTGGCCACACTTCTGCTGGACAGAGAGATGAGAGAAGTAGCTTGAAACCTGCTGGGTAGTTGGCCAGTCCTCCTTCACAAAACTGGCTTTGATTTTCTTAGCCGCCGACCCAGGGTTTTCCTTCCTCCTCGTCTCTACTCCTCTCATAGACCTTGTGGTTGATCAGGCCACTTTGTGCCCATGGGATAACAATGTGGCTGCATCAATGCATGCAACTGTGAATTGTCAAGGCATTGGTTCAAATGTAGGCCTAAGCCTTGCACCGATAGTACATTTGCAAGGACCTACCTGATCCAATCAGCAGTAAAACTTTTCAAATATAAAAAAATTCTTTCGATGTTGATGCCCATTGTGTGTTCTTACCGTGGCCGGCAACTTGAATGGTGGAGGGGGTGCTGGCACTTCCGCGACGGTTTCCAGTCAAGGCCAAGCTTGTATGTATGCGCTGGACAGATGACAAGGACATCATTAAAAGCATGGAATAGCCAAGCGCACAGTGCAATGAGGTTCTTCTCCAGTGGCAGTCGTGGGCCCTTCTCTCCATGTTCTCGTCTAAGAGGGACTTTCAAACTCAAAAGATGGCTTTGAATGGACTTGTCGCACTTTCTCAAAGCAATACAACTATTCTCTCTTGGATATCTCTTCATTACACTGCATGCAATGGCTGGAGAGACACTGAAAAACCTGCATTTTATCGCCATAGCGGCCTGGGATTCATCACTGCCAGCAGCCATGGCTGTCAGTTTGAAACTAGCTGTTTGGAATGTGTGTCAAGTGTCAATAATAGGGGCAGACCAATACTGCTGCTGCCATGGAGCTAGTTGAGAAGTGGGTGTGAGGTGGTGGTGGAGCTGTTTAGATGGGGGATGACCTCGACTTGCCTCTTTATGGGCTAACAGGCATTTTTAATTAATCTGTGGTCATATCCAGCCACGAAACATGGTATTATGGCTTGTGGACAAGTATAATGACATGGAGTCGAGCAAAGTGCTCCATATCAAAACCGAAATGAGCAGCAAGAAATTTTATCTTTTTGATTGATCAAATGACACTTGGACTTGCTCCTCTGGGAAAACCGTCACCCAACTCCCTGTGGCAGTTGGGATATTGGCATGTAAATATGACATTATTTTATGATTTTGAGGGATTAACCGTTTTTAAGCGGGTAAAATACCCATAATGCCTTGCAGTATGCAACATTTAATATTTTTTATAGAAAGCCTAGGATGTCTGCTGCAGTAAACCTATAAGCAAAGTCTGTCTTTATGGACAAGTATTATGCCAAAAATTGGCAGTTAGTCAATTCCATCAAAATTTGCTTGGGAAAATGCTTTTGATGGGTTAATCGCCCCTTATTCCTGAACAGTGATTGTTCACCGAAGGGTTTTACCTGCCTTCATTCTAGCCCCGGGACCAGTCTATGGTAGGAATATGAACAAAATCCGTTGACCTCACAGGTTATCACATTTTGCAGATTTTGCATGGTCTATCCATGCAGTGACACTTAATTAGAATATTAATTATAATAATTATTAATTATAATTGACCTACTTTTACGCAAAAATCCTACATTGAGTATTACTGAACTAATTCTTTGAATTTGTTTTATCCCATGCACAGTTATTTATGGTGGGAAACTTTCTGTTTTGTCGCATTGGATTTACCGTAGGCTATGTGCTTTTGCATGTGAGATATTGGTTATTGCTACTTCACATTAAATTTCAAGTTGCTTTAAAAATAAATAAACTATTCCGATAGTCCTCTGCTTATAGGTCCAGTGACCCTAGATGCTGGCATTTAAATAATGTCAAAATTTTTTCAGAGCACTTAACGGTATATTAAATGTTCATGAGGAGGTAGTACCCTATAACTATTCAGAGGATGGGAGTTCTTAAGTCTAAAATGGAGAAAATAGATGTTGCATGAATCATATCTCCCTATTAAGCCTGATCTGCTACCAGCCTGGCATATGTGACCAAAGTCAAGTCAAGTTTATTTATAAAGCACATTTGAAAACAACATAAGTTGAGCCAGAGTGTTATACAATGATTATTAGTAAAATAAATCAAATGGGGAGACTAAAAATCAAATGGGGAGACTAAAATCATCTGTAAAATCTATAAATCTGTAAAACAAAATAAATACAACATCAGAACAGAGAATGTATATATACTGCTTGCAAAAAGAAGGGGATAATGAAAAGAAAAGACAACTCAGAATTTTTTTTTTTCCAAATTTCAAAATTATGTTATTTAATTGGCCAGAAATTCAAGATCAAGTACATGACACTTCATCAGTACTTAAGTTATTGAGAATTTTTTCTGGAGGTACAAAATGTCACATGGTGTGGTACCTCAAAAGTCACATAGTGATCATTAATGAGTTGGTCTGCCATTAGCATCTAATAGACGTCAAACCGACGCCACATACTCCTAATGACATGACCAATGTCAGCTTGAAGAATTCTCTCTCATTCCTCCAGGAGTGCCACACCGAGCTATACCAAGTCCTAACAGGGTGGGCGCCACTATTGTACACATCGTCCCAGCATATCCCATATGTGTTCTATGGTCAGGGGACATCGCAGGCCAGGGCAAGGTTTGAATTTGGTGCCTTTGGAGATGGTCAAGGACGATGCGTGCACAATGAGCACTGGCATTATCATTTTGGTCTATAAATCCAGGTCCATGACGGTGTGCAAACGGAAGCACGTGCGGAGTGATGATGTTGTCACAGTAGTACACCCCTGTGACTCTCCCATGGCAGATGTGGAGGTCAGTCCTACCTGTCATAGTGACCCCATCCTACACCATTACTGACCCTCTCCCATAGCAATCATGTGGAATCACAGCAGCTTGCTGATGACGTTCACCTGGGCGACACAGAAAATAATGACGATGGTCATTAAAGTCCAGATTGTACCATGACTCAACGCTATTGACGCCACTGTCTCCTTGTATGTCGATGAGGATCTGAGAAGGGCAATAGGATGTATGGCTGCCTGACTCGCAGGTTGGCAGCATGCAGACGGTTTCGTATGGTCTGCATTGAGGTGTAGTTTCCCGTAGGCTGTAGATGCCCTTGTTGCAGTTGTGTCGGATTCAGTGGCCTGTCACGCAGGGGTCTATTGATGATCTGGTGGTCATCTCGTCTGGTTGTACATCTTGGACGCACTCTTCAAGGTCTGTCCTGGACTCTACTGGTGGCAACATAGCGTGCCCACAATCGACTGATGATGGACTGCAAGTCATGCAGTTGTCTGGCTGTGAAAACCTGGGTTATTCCGGCCTGGAGCATCCCCATGGCCTGCAATTTTTCTTCTTCCCAGAGTCTTTTCATCATCAAAAGTGGTGAAATGATGGATGAGTGTGGTTGTAGGCATGCTTTTATACCCATATGTGCACAAAAAGCATGTGCATGACAGGATTTGCACCCTGAAGGCGTGATGTTACTTTTTACATGCACCCCCAGGTGCATTTGAGCGCCCTGTTTCTGTGAACTTTGAAACCTAGTGTTTTATGAGATATGTACTGAAATGTGCCAATGTCTAACCACAAAAATACTCAAAAATCTCACAAACTTGTAAATTCAGATGCTTTCCACAGTTAGTCGAATTTGAATATCACCTACTTCTTGTGAGGAGTATATAAAAAGCAAAACAGAAAAATTAAAAGAGCACAGAATGCATGCAATTACAAGCAACAGATAGATAAAAGAGACAGAACCATGAAGGCAGAACAGTAAAACAGCACAATAAGAACTTGGCGCGACTAAAAATAAAAGATAAAGCAGATTGAAAAGTAAGGGAGTACAAAAAGATTTTAAACGTGATTTAAAAGTGACAATGGAGGGTGGAGACCTAATTTCAAGAGGTAAAGCATTCCACAGTTTAGGCGCTGCAACTGAAAAGGCACAATCACCTTTAGTTTTTAGGTGGGACCAAGGAACTGATAAAAGCATTTTATTAGAAGATCTGAGAGACCGTGCGATGGAATAGGGTAGGATGAGGTCTGATATATCGTCGTCGTCGGTGATCACTCGCAAACGAGTAAGATTGTTCTCTTAATTTTTGTGAACTCGTAGATGGCTGACGAGGCCAATCCTAGACTTGCAATCGCTGTGGCCATGGGGACATTGAGTAGTGGGCTCCAGAGGAAGGGAGTTGCTGGTGGTTGTTTGTTGCTCCTTTCTTCTCTCCCTCCTCCTGGTAGCATCTCTGCATAGGCTCTCTTCATAGGTCTTTGTGCCTTCAGTCACCAGACGCCTCCAAACAGGGCGTTCTTTGGCTAGCCCCTCCCAGTTTTCGGTGTCAAACCCATATCTCTTTAAGTTGGACTTTAGATTATCTTTGTAGCGTTTCCGTTGACCATGTCCGATGACCTTCCAGAAGTTGTGAAAACAGAAGTTGCTTCGGTAGACGACTATCAGGCATCTGTAGGACGTGCCCTGTCCAGCGCAGCTGGTTGCGGACAATCATAGTTTCGATGCTTGAACTGTTGGCCTCCTCCAAGACACTCATGTTTGTCCGCTTGTATTGCCAGCTGATATTTAGGATCTTGCGGAGACAACGTTGATTGTATATTTCCACGCTTTTCAGATGACATCTGTAAGTTGTCCAGGTCTCACTTGCATACAGCAAGATTGGGATCATGACCGCCTTGTAGACATGTACCTTGGTTTCAGGATGAAGGTCCTTATTTTCAAAAACTCGTTTCCTTAGCCGTCTGAAAGCAGCACAGGCACAGCTGAGCTGATGTTGTATTTCTGCATCGATATCAGCAGTTGTTGATAGATGACTGCCAAGGTAGGGAAAATGGGCAACATTTTCCAAGATTGTGTCATTGACTACAAGTTGTGGCTCCTCCATGGCTACCCTTGGCGGTGGCTGAAACAGTACTTTGGTCTTCTTAATATTCAGCTTTAGGCCAAGACTTTCATAGGCTTTTGTAAATGCACTCAAGGTGGTTTGGAGGTCATCTGCAGAAAGGGCACACACAACATTGTCATCAGCATATTGGAGCTCTATCACAGAGGTGATGGATATTTTTGTCTTTGCCTTTAGTCTACTTAGGCGAAAGAGCTTTCCATCAATTCTGTAGACAAAGTGGACGCCGCCAGGTAACTTGCCGTCTACGAGGTGGAGTATAACAGAAATGAAGACTGAGAACAAGGTAGGCACCATCACACAACCCTGCTTGACTCCGGTAGTTATGTCAAAAGGCTGACTTTCAGATCTGTTCTTTGTCAGTATGGTGGTCTTCATGGCATCATGTAGTAGCTGAAGGATACTGATGAATTTTGTGGGGCATCCAATTTTAGATAGGATAGTCCACAGTGCCGGTTGATTCACCATGTCAAAGGCCTTTGACAGATCTATAAAGGCCATATAAAACGGACAATGTTGTTCTCGGCATTTCTCCTGAAGCTGTCTAGCTGTGAATATCATATCTATCTCGAGCCAGTCAAGAGCCGAGCTGCAGTATTTTGAACCAACTGAGTGGTGTGCCTGTGAAATACCTAAGTAAAGAGCATTGCAGTAATCCAAACCCGATGCAGTTAACGCATGGATAATTGTCCCCAGGTCTTTTGGGAAGAGAAGAGGTTTCAGTTTGGAAATGCATCGAAGTTGAAAGAAGCTTCTCTTAATTACTGCACTTATGTAACCTACGGCATGTGTGTGTGTGCGTGTTTGTGGATAGGCCTGTGTATGGACATATGTTAAGTCCCTAAAATGTAAGTATGAGTGGGAGTGTGCATGGGTTGTAAGCAGGCATTTGGTAGATGTGAGGTGGGTGCTGAGTGGGTGACTGTGTATGTGCGTATAGGGATGTGGGGATACTGTCATTTGAAATGTATTTTTCTGTATTGCACTGTTGCATTGTACTATATTTTGTAATACTGTATGTCAATCTGTGCAGCATGAGCTTGTCTTCCAAATCAAGTTTCTCCTAAGGGAGACCTAAGAAAAACCATATAATCATCTAATCTAATCTAATCTTATCTGACTCTCAGAGTTGAGTGAGGAGTCCAAGAGGACACCTAGATTTTTAACTAAGGAATGCATGTCAGTGAAAAGGGAACCCAGGGAAGCTACCAGGGAATATTTCATGATATACATTGATTATTAAAAAACTGTATAACCTCATGGGGCATCCCAGCTAACAAATTTCAGTTCCCAGAATGTTCCAGAAACGTTATTTTTTGGTTGTAGGAACGTTCCCAGAAGGTTTGTTTGGTTGTTCTGTGGTTTGCTAGGAAAGTTTTTCTGACGGAAATGCAACGTTAGTTTTTGGTTGCATGTTTTGGTTCCCCCAACATTATCCAAATGTTAGGAGAACGTTTATAATGGGAACCTTTAGGCAACCTTTGCAGAACGTTCTCTTTTGGTTGTAGTAATGTTCCTCTAACCTTTATTTTACAACTAACCTTTGGAAAACCTTATGCATACGTTTCTGTTAGATTCTCTAAATGTTAGGAATTAGCGGTCTGCTCATTTTGCAGTCATTGATGAATGGACAGGCAAATTCGAAGATGGAATAGAAAACTCATTTATTTGTAAAATCAGTTAATTAGTGCATATGGGTATGTAGGCATGTATGTAAATATGTAGGTTAGGGTTAATTCGTGCGCGCCAGCATGTATGTTGCAGCAGTCACGAAGACTCATTCCTCCACTTGGCTGCCAGCTGGCCTAAAAATTTGAAAAAGGCACAATTAATAAAGTTTGATATAGTACTCTAGGATGTGTTGCTGTTTGGAAATCCATAAAAAAGCACATAGTTAGGCCTTGTAGAACAGTATTCAAAGTTTGTACAAACCCCAATTCTAATGAAGTTGGGGCGTTGTGTAAAACGTGAATAAAAACAGAATACAATGATTTTCCTATTTGACCTATATTCAATTGAGCACATAACAAAGACAAGATATTTAATGTTCAAACTTTATTTATTTATAAACTTTATTGTTTTTTTGGAAATATTCCTTCATTTTGAACTTGATGCCTGCAACACGTTCCAAAAAGGCTGAGACAGGGGCAACAAAAGACTGGGAAAGTTGAGGAATGCTCAAAAAACACCTGTTTAGAACATTCCACTGGGGAACAGGTTAATTGGAAACAGGTGAGTGTCATGATTAGGTATAAAAGGAGCATCCCCGAAAGGCTCAGTCGTTCACAAGCAAGGATGGGGCGAGGTTCACCACTTTGTGAGCAACTGCATGAGCGAATAGTCCAACAGTTTAAGAACAACGTTTCGTGCTATTGCAAGGAATTTAGGGATTTCATCATCTGAAGTCCATAATACCATCAATAGATTCAGAGAATCCAGAGAAATCTCTACACATTTTCGGCAAGGCCGAAAACCAGCATCGAATGCCCGTGACTGTCGGTAAGTCAGGCGGCACTGCGTTAGAAACCGACATCATTCTGTAAAGGATATTACCATGTGGGCTCAGGAATACTTCGGAAAACCACTGTCAGTTAACACAGTTTGTTGCTACATCTACAAGTGCAAGTTAAAACTCTACCATGCAAAGTGAAAGCTATATATCAACAACACCCAGAAACGCCAACGGCTTCTCTGGGTCCGAGCTCATCAGAGAGGGACTGACGCAAAGCGGAGAAGTGTGCTGTGGTCTGACGAGTCCACATTTCAAATTGTTTTTGGAAATCATGGATGTCGTGTCCTCTGGGCTAAAGAGGAAAAGGACTATCCAGACTGTTATCAGCGCAAAGTTAAAAAGCCAGCGTCTGTGATGGTATGGGGATGTGTTAGTGCCCGTGGCATGGGTAACTTGCACATCTGTGAAGGCAACATTAATGCTGAAAGGTACATACAGGTTTTGGAGCAACATATGCTGCCATCCAAGTGACATCTCTTTCAGGAACATCCTTGCTTATTTCAGCAAGACAGTGCCAAGCCACATTCTGCACGTGTTACAACAGCGTGGCTTTATAGTAAAAGAGTGCGGGTAATATACTGGCCTGCCTGCAGTCCAGACCTGTCTCCCATTGAAAATGTGTGGTGTATTATGAAGTGCAAAATACGACAACGGAGACCCTGGACTGTTTTGCAACTGAAGTCGTACATCAAGCAAGAATGGGAAAGAATTCCACCAACAAAGCTTCTACAATTGGTGTCCTCAGTTCCCAAACACTTATTTAGTGTTGTTAGAAGGAAAGGTGATGTAACACTGTGGTAAACATGCCCCTGTCCCAGCTTTTTTGGAACGTGTTGCAGGCATCAAATTCAAAATGAGTGAATGCGTCCAAAAAAGAATAACGTTTATCAGTTTGAACATTAAATATCTTATCTTTGTGGTGTACTCAATTGAATATAGGTCAAAAAGGATTTGCAAATCACTGTTTTCTTTTTTTTATTCACGTTTTACATAACGTCCCAACTTCATTTGAATTGAAGTTTGTACAATCCCACTTGATGAGACAATAGGGATTCCTTTCTAATGATAATGAGATTGATTTATGCATTCAAAATATAAACTATTTTTCTGTGATTCGGAATGCCTTGTTTTTTTGGGGGGTGGGGGGTGGGGTGGAGTTTTTAAATAAAAGTTACTGTATTATTACTACTTATCCCTCTTTATTACCATTTTTCTGCTCTTCTGCTGGTCCAGTTCTCTGTTTAGCTTGTAAACTGACACCGAAGAACAACAGTTGACTTGCGCAGCCAATTGTAGTTCAAATTTTATTGAAAATGCGTGCCAGTTGTTGTTTAGCTAAAGTTAATCCATGTGAATGAGACGCAGTAACTAGATGGTCACAGGAAATCAGGCAAGACATACTTAAAACCCTTAAAGCCCTGAGCCTCTTTTTCAAAAATGGCAAGCCCAAAATGAAATGAGTATATCTCTGCAACTATTTGGTCCATTTGAATGATCTTGGTATCATAATAAAGGTAAAACCATTTGGGATTTCTGCCGTGGTGTAA
This sequence comes from Gymnothorax javanicus, assembly GCA_029692085.1. Lineage (NCBI taxonomy): Eukaryota > Metazoa > Chordata > Actinopteri > Anguilliformes > Muraenidae > Gymnothorax > Gymnothorax javanicus. The sequence continues at coordinate 87,927,597 of CM056197.1, forward strand.
AAATCAGTGTATATGTCACTGAGTCAGAGTAAATGAAGATGGAACACAATATAAATCAAAGACCTCATTTTGCACCAAACAAAGTTTTACTTCTATCCCTTGTAAACTTAATTAGTTTAAGTCTGAAACCTCTAAAAATTTACAGCACAGAATCTCACCATTATCTGTGCCGAAGTTTATTCTAATCAAGTAAATCAGAACAAAATTAGAGAGGAATGTCTAGGTGGCTTCTCCAAATTGGCAATTCAGGTACCTTGTGTGCCAAATCAGATTTCTCAGATATTAAACTGTAAAACTCATCTAATTTCACTTATATGTCACTGCAGGCATACATTCTACCCAAATACAACCAGTTTAAAATTTTTAGAATTTACTATTTTTTTAATTATTATTTCTGCCAGCCCTATAGCCTATACAATTCCCCATTCAAAGACAATACATACAAAGGTAATGAAGTTTGGCTCCACTGGAGCAAATTTATTTTTTAAAAAAAGCAAATTAATAAGATCATGAATATAAAAAGGTTAAAAAATGAGAAAAGTCAAAAGAATAAAAACCCCAGCAATTATTTCTCCTAGCAAAATGGCATTAATGTCTTACTGAAGCACGCCTGACCAGCGACTCAAACGCTGATCGCCTACGCTGTTGTCCTGCACCCTAACCACTTGGCTATACCCTTTGACGAAATTGCTGTCTTCAAATTGCCCATATAAAAAATGAGTCAAAAAACAAGTCACTCACCTTGTTTGTACTGTTGCGCCCTCAGTATTCAAGCGTTTCTGTCAGCAAACGACTTTGAAAACGACGGTCAAATTTTTAGCGGATAATTATACCGAAAACACCACAAACAAACCTGTCGAGCATTTATATTGTCGCGGTATTTAAAGTGGTAATCCGTAAGATTTGAATTGGTTTGTTTATTGTGACATCTTTGGCAGTAAGCTGTAATTACAAGTGCGCTTATGGTCGTCATTTCCCATTACTCTTGTCGAGACCCAACAGTGTCGCCTGACTGACGTTGGTAAATGGACGGCTCTTACCAGTTCCACGCCTCCTCAACTCTCATGCAGACGGGAGAGATGCTCTTTGTCATGGCAATTGAACTCAATAAAAGTAAAAATTATGTGACGTTAAGTCATCCATTAGCGTCATCTCATTCCAGTAACATGTTTAGCTATTATGATAAATCGATTTACTTAAAGGGCTGCCAACTCTCACACATTCGCCGTGAGAATTTGTGCTTCATTCACATTCCCGTGCTGTTGTCAGTAATTATTCAATCAAGGAAATGCGTGTGTTTCACGATCGTTCAAATTTTTTAAATGAAATAAGACCATTTGAAACATTTTTATGCAATTCCACTGCTTCCATCCCCTGAGTGAAGAAAAGCGTGAGAATTCCGGAATCATAATTGTTCTCATATTACTAGTGGCAAAATCCACCGTAACACGTGTGAAACTGATAAACTTCATGTTATGATCTGTATCTGTCTGGTTTTGTATTTATTATTTTTCATGTTTATTTATTCATTCCTTTATTGCATTGCACATTGTCTCCCCTGTAATGTCTGATGTGATTTGTGTTATCATGCCAGTGCACTCCCCTGTCTGCGTGCAGACACGCTTCGGGTGATTTCGGAAGTTTTCCGGTATTTCACGAACTTCCTTCAAGTCTCGTTTTACCTTTTTTCCCGCTGTTCTGAAATTACCATATTAATTAACCGCTAGGCTGCTTAGTTAGTACTGGTAATTTTACTGTATACTAATCCCTTTGTCTGTACATAAACTAACCAACTAACATTCACGTATTTTGATTAGGTGTGTAGATTTCACTGTTTACTAATATAACTAACTCTGCCCCGCTCTGCTCTGTTCTGTAACTCCGCCCCTTTTGCTTTCCCTGTACTCTGCTTTGATTACAGCTTACGCACCTCAGGTGCACTTCTCTCTCTGTCCTGGAATCTTAACTGTGCACTTAGAACTCCTTGACCGGAGCTGTTTATCTGTCATAGGTTGTCTGTGTTGATCCTGTCTGCGTTTTGGTTTTTGCCAATTGTTTGTGGTTTAGGACTTCCCCATGTGTGCTTACCTCTGTAATTACTCTTATCCAACTCACCTGTTCCCTGCATAGCATGTGACTTCCCTCTTGTCTATTTAAAGTCTTCACTGCAGTTCATTCCTTGTCAGAACGTTGATCAATTTACATCTGTGCAGAGCTCCTCATATGCCTTTTGTTTATTGCTTCTTCACGACTGTTTTGCCCGACCTCAAGTTTGCCATTGCCCTTCTGTTCCTGTTTTGCCTTTTTGGATTTTGACCTGTTTTTGTACAACCACGATTTCTGTTTGGATGCCCTGTGTATGACCTACGTTTCTGGATTTCAACCACGAGTTTTGGCTTACTGTCTATGTACCGTTGCACATCTGCCTTACTGGTTTTGACTCCTGCCTGTCCTGTCAACTTCACTTTTTGGACATTGTTTTTGGCTTGGCAATCCTTGTGTCTTCTGGTCCTGACCCTTTTTGCAATAAAGGCTTACGATTTTTGGATTATCCCTGAGTTGCGACTGGTTCCTCTGAGCGTATCATTACACTTCAATGCACAAGGACTTCATTCCACCTGAGAATCTTTACAAACAATCTGAGAATAATTCCTCACTACAGCACAGGAACGTGAATATGTCATTTAAACTCAAGCCGAATATGTGAAAGTTGAGAGCCCTGTGTAAATAATGAAAATGATAGTTGGTTAACAGGTAACGTTATAACTTAAAAAAAAAAAAATTAATTTGAGGCGATTAACGTAGCTTTTTCCTGTTTGCTTCCTGAAATTACGTTATTTTAGTTTCAATAGTAGCCTCAACAGAGACTCAGCTAACGTTAGTTTTTACTGTGCACAGTATAGCTACACAGTATGGTATTTGCCATTACCATTGGATAGACGTCAGAAGGGATCCAGTAGTGGTACTTTCCGCTTCTTGGAAGGCTGCATTTTTAACGGTCCACCCTTAATTCCATCTGTAAAACTGACAAAGTGTAAGGGACAAGTTAGATTTAGGGTTAGGGGATAGAGCCAAGGTTCAGGTTAGGGAAAGTACTGCTACTGGATCCCTGCTGACATCTACCTTGCCATTGCTTCTCCTGGGGTTCCTTACTTCCTTCAAGCTAGCTTGTGACTCCTCCTACCTTCTGGACAGACCAAACACTGCTTACTGACGTAAAAGGGTCACTAGATGTGCGCCTGTATTTGAATATAGCGCGGGAATGTCGCCACAGACACACTGATCGCTTTACCTGGCAAAGAATGAAATACAAGTGCTTTCATCAGTGGGTCATAGGCCCAATCACCTTTGTTTTATCCCCCCCTCTCTGATAGACGCTGACTTAACAGACAGTAACCAGACGGAAATCTTACAGATTACCACTTTAAGTACATTTGAATGGCCCATGGACTCGGTTTGACGCATTGGGAACGCAAGGCTCTAGCTCAGGCTAGCTTTGTGTGATAAAGGTGCTTTAAGGCTTGTTGGAAACGTCAGAAGCCATAGAATCAAATGGCTACTGGCAAAGTCTTACTGGCAGCATCACAAGCCGATCATAGAGAGGAAAATACATTACAAACAAGCTGAATGCTGAGGAACCGAGATCTTTGAAGCAATGCTCGAGAAGAAAAACATGCTTTCAGACTCGCAGATCTAGTTTCATTATAACATGGATGCATTGAGCTAACAATAGCAAGCATGGATTTACCCTCAAACAGTTTTTTTAATTACAAAATATCAAAGCTAAGACATTTCTTTGCTCATCTCTGTAGACTGTAAAGTGTATGCCTGCTTTTCTTTGAGTGCAGTGTCGGTTTAAAATGACAGGGCTCATATCGTTGGATTCTGTGGACTTTCCTCTTTCATTTGAGGTATCGTTTCTATGCATAGCACAAATTCAGGAGAAATTCTAGGGATTCAGCGCTGACATGATTTTATGCTATGTTTTGCTACATGCTTATTTACTTGCTTGGTGCTTGAATTGCGTTCGGTTGAGGTAAAAATGGTCTATATGAGCTTTTTGCCTAGTTTCTTCGTGAAATGTGGATATGCCGCATGACAATGTTGCGAATTGGAAACATGCTGTATTTATAATGCGTAACCACCGCCCCCCGGTACCGGGGCGTAGGGCTTAAGGGGTTAATACCAGAGGGGAACCCTCAGGGCCTTCTATGCCTTCAGAAAAGGCCTAAAAAAATCTGGACCAAAAAATAGGAGTATTAAATAAAAGTAATTATTGTTTTTAAAATTTCTATCTCATCTAATTTAAAACAATACATTTTCTCTCTTAATACATTTCTTAATATATTTCTCCTAATACAATTACATTCTCTCTCGTCTACGTTTTAAGTTAAGCTTACTGTCAAGTTCACATCAGCAATGAAAGGGTTACTGTCCTGAAAACATATTATCCAATCAGAATCGCCCGTCTCTATCAAGACCCGGTCGGCTGGCTCATTAATTGGATAGGACTTCATGAATCCGGGGGAAGACCAAGCTATGCATAAAGCTATGGCTGCGTCCGAATAGTTAAAAAATTACCTCCTATCATCTAATTCCTCACCACTTTTCTTTAACCTCTGTGTAAAACGTCATGATGTAAAGAAAAGGTGTAAAAGGGGACTCTTTTACAGCTTAGGAAGGGAACCGCGCTATTAAGAGAATCCGAATGCACTTACACTAGGCACAGTGATCACCCGCCTCCTGCCCGTCATGTTTGTTTGTTTTCGTGATTGGCATGATGGACGGTCATCGCGGAATTGCGGGATAGCATTTCCTCCTTTCTTTTCGCAAAGGATGGTTCAGTGTACCCTATGCTAAAGGTGATAAATTAGGAAGCATTGTAGCACCTTTCCTATACATTTAAAGAATCCAAACACACTTATCATGGCTGCCACGTAAATACTTCCTGATCGTTTTCTAGGAGTTAGGAACTTTCCTAAGCAAAAAAGACTATTCGGAAGCAGCCTAGGTGTCTTGATTTAGAGAGTGAGGGGCAAATTGACCAATCACGGTTTGATTTTAAGTGGGCGGGACAAAAACAAAAGATCTTAGGCCTTCGTGAAGTCCGAACATCGTAATCTCGGCAGAGTGGTGAGGGCGGGTGAGAGACAGAGTTAAATAGTGGAAGACGAGAGCCACATTGTGGCTAGCTTGATACCATCGCCTTTTTCAAGGCGGCCTTTCACAGAAAAACTTCAAATAATAAAAAAAACGGAAGACCAACTCCAGAACTGGAATTAAAAGAAAAGTTTGATAAAGTGGAAAGGCATTTCAAGAGGGTAAATTATCAGCGCTATCCGTGGACAACAGGCTGTAAGAAAACACCGGAGGTGTTTAAAGTACTCAAAAAAAAAACTAAGTAAAAGTAGAAGTACCATTTCTGAAAGTTACTTTGGTAGAAGTGTTCCCCGTGATTCCTTTGATGATGATTTTAACCTAGCAAATGGTCTTAATGACTTTTTTTTGAGATTTGATCATTTGAATTTTAGAAAAGAGCACAACCGTATTAGATCACTCAAGGCCTCTGGAGAGCCTATCCTAATTCAGAAGTCTATGGTTTTTAATTCTTTTAAGTCTATTGATATCAGTTAAAGTCCTGGATCCGATTGTGTGAGTGGTAGAGCTCTTAAAGGTGCACTATGCAAGTCTGTTTACTTTCACTTCTGTTGACATTCGAACTCAAACAAAACAGAGGTAGCCCGCCCCTCCCTCCCATAGTTCCCTCCTTCCCATGCTTCCATAACTGTCAACTCTTGTCGGTGATTGGCCAGGACGGTTTATTATGCTATGGGGCACAGCCTGTGCCCCTTTAGCCTAGTAAAACCAGACTCTACTACTTCGCTTTGCTTCATACACAGAGTCTGGACAGTCATCATTGACAAGTGTTTACTTCCTGGTGGGTGGGCGCTTGTCTGAAGTTTAAAATCATTGGTGTACCTGTAAACTAATCACTAACGTTTGGCGATGACGTATGTTATGCGCCGGCTCAGCTGCCTAGTACTACCGCTGTAAACACAGTCCTTCATACCAGGAATGCAGCAAAAACAAACTGATCAGTACATTAAAGTTAATACTGTACCCATACATATGCCCATCTACCAAATTTTAGCCTTCACTTATTCACTTAAAAGAACCAAAGGTGCTCTTTCTGTTCTCCTTACAAGAAACAAACTGTTGAGCTTTCGTTTCGCCTGCCGATACTGCTGTTATTAAAAAAACCTAAGAGACCCGAAACCAACGGCAGAATCGGCGAGAATAACGCATTATTTACATCAGGACGAAATCTGCATTGACACGAAAACTGAACCGTTAACCGTACTTGCGCTGACATCATACTGAGCTCGCTATCTAACTTTATAGTAACATAGTTTGGCTCTAAGCGTTTGGCTTTAATTCACGGATAATGACGACATAACACTGATTTAAAAAGTTTACTGCTAACTTAAATAGTGTGAAATTCGCGGGCAATATAACACTAGAAGCTACAAGCTAGCTGAGGTGGTTTGGCTGTCTCTCACAGAGATGAACAGGGTGCCTATTTCATATGTTTCATGATGGATATTAAGTAGATACGACAACTTTTCTCGAAACCTGTAGGGAGTAGCGCTACAACATCGTTTCCATTAAAAAACTGACCAAACATTCATCTTGTTGTGGCTATTAAGTCGCTGATACCCGGGATTTTCTCCACGACAGAGCGAATGGCCTCCCGTGTATCTACGTCCGTTACCATTGTTGATTTCGGAGACTGCAATTTCAAACTCGGCGCAACAGCTACATCATGGCCCTCGGCCACGCCTTCTGTTCATTGGTCGGTCTGGCGTATTTTCTGCCGTAGTAAACGAGGCAGAGCTCCGAGTGACCAGACTGATTCATGAAGCAAAATGAAATTAAGCAGAAGTACGAAGGCTGGCGGAGTCAGGCTAGTGCCCCTTGTGTTTATTTGCAGTTTGTGATGCCTGTGCAGTCTCCAGAGCCAGGGATTTTTTTTTACAGTGAATTTAGGGGCAGGCAGCTAGCGGATCGTGGAGAGATGTCGGCGACTTGAGACAAAAATATAATTGCGCAGAAAGTAAACAAACTTGCATAGTGCACCTTTAAGTCTTGTGCCAGACAATTGTGCAACATTGTCCGTTATATCTATCGGATGTCTCTGAAGGTACAAAGGGTGCCTGTACCTTGGAAAAGAGCTACTGTTATTCCCATCGCAAAAAATAAGTCTGCCAAGGAGATGAACGATTTTTGACCTATTGCTCTCACGTCACATTTGATGAAATATTTTGAAAAAGTAATCAAGTCTATCATCCTCGAGAAAACAGAGGCCCTTCTCGACCCTATGCAGTTTGCTTACAGGAGAAACAGGGGGGTGGAAGATGCCACAATCATTTTACTTCATCTCCTTTATAACCACCTCGAAAATGGGAAGACCCATGCACGCCTCCAATTTGCAGATTTTTCATCTGCGTTTAATACAATCCAACCTCATATTTTAGCAGACAAACTTTTATCTTTTTTTAATCTTGACCTTTCCTTGGTGGGTTGGATTCTTGATCTTTTGATCAACAGACCTCAGAGAGTAAGAGCTAATCTGACGAGCAGCTCTCTTCTACAGGCTCTCCTCAGGGCTGTATCCCATCCCCGTTATTGTAATTATTGTACACAGATGACTGCAGGAGCCAATATGACAATAGGCATATAATAAAATATGTGGATGACACAGTCATTGTCAGTCTGCTCCAAAATGATGAAGACGGGCATGGGAGGGTCTTACATTTTCTCGTTGAGTGATGCGAGGCAGCTTAGTTGAAGATAAATGTATGCAAAACAAAGGACATGCTGATTGATCTTAGAAGAAATCCACCTATTCCTCAGCATTCGGTTATAGCCAATAAGTCTGTCAAAATTGTTAGCACCTATAAATATCTGGGCACTGTTATCGATGACAAATTGCAGTGGGAGGAAAACTCTAACTCCATCCACTCCAAAGCACAGCAAAGACTGTTCCTATTGAGGAAATTTAATTCTTTTAATGTGGACAAACCAGTTCTGACCTTGTTTTATAGATCCTATGTTGCATCTGTTTTAACTTTTGCTTTAATTTGTTGGTTTGGTAACCTTAAAGAAAGGTGTAAAGTCAAATTACAGAGAGTGGTGAATACCAGCTCTAAAAATTATACAGTGCTGTGAAAAAGTATTTTCCCCCTTCCTGATTTCTCATTTTTTTGCATATTTGTCACGCTAAAATGTTTCAGATCATCAAACAAATTTTAATATTTGACAAAGATAACCTACGTAAATACAAAATGCCGTTTTTTAATGATGGATGATGGACATTTATTGAGGGAAAAAGCTATCCAAACCTACCTGGCCCTATGTGAAAAAGTAATGGCCCCCTAAACCTAATAACTGGTTGTGCCACCCTTGGCGGCAACAACTGCAATCAAGCATTTGCGATAACTGGAAATGAGTATTTCACATCGCTGTGGAGAAAATTTGGTCCACTCTTCTTTGCAGAATTGTATTTATTCAGCCACATTGGAGGGTTTTTGAGCATGAACGGCTTGTGTAAGGTCATGCCACAGCATCTCAGTCGGATTTAAGTCCGGACTATGACTAGGACACTTCAAAACATTTGGTTTTTTAAAGCCATTCAGAGGTGGACTTGCTGGTGTTTTGCGGATCATTGTCCTGCTGCATAACCCAAGTGCGCTTGAGCTTGAGGTAATGAACTGATAATCGGACATTCTCCCTCAGGATTTTCTGGTAGAGAGCAGAATTCATGGTTCCATCAATTATGGCAAGTCATCCAGGTCCTGAAGCAGCAAAGCAGCTTCAGACCGTCACACTACCACCACCATGTTTGACTGTTGGTATGATGTTCTTTTTATGAAATGCTGTGTTAGTTTTACGCCAGATGAAACAGGACACACACCTTCCAAAAAGTTCAACTTCTGTCTCGTCAGTCCACAGAATACTTTCCCCAAAGTGTTGGGGATCATCAAGATGTTTTTTGGCAAATGTGAGATGAGCTTTTGTGTTCTTTTTGGTCAGCAGTGGTTTTCGCCTTGGAACTCTCCCATCGATGCCATCTTTCTTATTGTTGAATCATTAACACTGACTTTAACTGAGGCAAGTGAGGGCCGCAGTTCTTTAGATGTTGTTCTGGGTCCTTTTATGACCTCCTGGATGAGGCCTCCATGCACTCTTGGAGTAATTTTGGTAGGCCAGCCTCTTCTGGGAAGGTTCCGCACTGTTCCAAGTTTTCTCCACTTGTGGATAATGGCTCTCATCGTGGTTCGCTGGGGTCCCAAAGCATTACAAATGGCTTTGTAACCCTTTCCAGACTGATCGATGTCAATGACTTTGTTTCTCATCTGTTATTTAATTTCTTTAGATTGCGGCATGATTGCGGCTTTTTGAGATAGTGTAGCCTACTTCACTTTGTCAGAGAGGTTCTATTTCAGTGATTTCTTGATTCAACTGGTCCGGCAGTAATCAGGCCTGGGTGTGGCTAGTGAAATTGAACTAAAAAAATGTGGGTAATTACAGCTAATTCATGATTTAACAAGGGGGGCAATTACTTTTTCACATAGGGCCAGGTAGGTTTGGATAGCTTATTTTCCCTTAATAAATGAAATCATCATTTAAAAACTGCATTTTGTATTTACTCGGGTTATCTTTGTGTAATATTAAAATTTGTTTGATGATCTGAAACATTTAAGCGTGACAACTATACAAAAAAATAAGAAATCAAGAAGGGGGCAAATACTTTTTTCACAGCACTGTAGCAGGGCCCGAAATTGCGACCATTTTAACACTGTGTGAACTTTTAATTAAAATATTCGCACCTTCCCCCCCATTTAAACGCCTCTTTTCTTGTACATTTGGTAGTCAGTAGGCATGCAAACCGCTGCTGCAGCTTGAATAGAGATGGGCGTATGTGCCAGAGCAGTGCATGCATCTACTGGACATACCGCAGCAGGGCGAACCGGTATAAAATGGAGCGCACCCAGTGTGTCCCTTCGAGCTGACAGTGACCATTCTGATCAATCAAGTGGGAGCTTAATGTCCTAAACCTCAGTGCTAATTCTAGAATGGTTAATATAAGCTGTCGATCACTCCATTTCGCGGTACTGAGAGTTACTATTGTAACTATACACAAGATTTAGACGGAAAATTAAACGAAGAACAATAGAAGACTTTTATTGGTACCGTTAACATTAAAAAAAAAGAAAACGAGTCGGGAACAAAAGTTACTAAAACTGAAAATCGTTCATGACAATGACTACAACGGTGATTTGGACGAACCGGCAGCGAAATTAGTTAATTATTTTTGTAAAGAGTGGCTTTGAAATTTTGAATGGCTGAGGTTTAAAGAATGTGAAGTGCAATGTGTTCGTTGAAAAGATTATGGCCCGTATCTCGCAGGTTGCTAGGGAGTCCAAACCCTTTAAACGTGAAAGTCCTTCCAAACATGGAGAAAGCGCGAAACACAGAAAATGCTGCGACAAATGTGTGTCAACGAGTCATAGCTGTCAACATTGAGATTTGAAAATTAGGGAAATTTTCCAGCTCCCCAATCCTGTTGTGTTCCAGGGTCCTGGGCCTTTGGCCAGGACATATTTGGGGTTTTAACAGTTCCTTGTGCCAGGTTTCATCATTCATAGTTCATGTTTATTCATGTTTTTACTTTTCCAGGTTTTGTGTTTTGCCAGGTCTGCCCAGCCACTCCACCGCTTGTCTGCGTTCCGCCCCATGTCTTCGTTTTTGCACACTTCAGAGCTCTGGTTGGCTTTTGGTATTTCCCCCTTCCTTCTGTGCTGTGCTGATTCAGGGCTGCCTAAGCTTGATTGGCAATTAACTGTTTTTTAGTACTAACATTTACTAACAGTCACGGGAAGGTGTAATTCTTAGACAGGCACATTACTAACACTACTAATTTAGGTAGGGAGTTTATTGTCATGATTCCTGCTTTGCTATTTCAAGATCTTGCTGTGCTTTTGTATTAACATTTATGCTTCCTTCCAATCTGCATGCTTCATTGGTACTTAAGCTGAGCACGCTCATTTTCTTAATGAGCAAGTCATGTCCACCTATCATTGTCTTTGTCTCTTGATCTTGCCTTGCCTCTTGTTTCTTCTCCAGGTGTTGCCCCTCATGTGCTCTGATTTTCTGCCCTTTATCTGGAGGCGGTGGAAGTTGGCTGGCAGACAGAGTCTCAAGTTTCTCACTGTGTTTAGTTTCATGCCCTTGTGCTTCAGTGCAGTATTTTTCATAGCCAAGTCAAGTTCTTGTTGTTTGTATATATTCCTGATTATTCTTTTGTTTGTGATTTCTCTCCCTGGAGTTACCAGTGGTTTTTTTGTTTTTGTCGTTTGGGTCTTTGTTTTTTAGCTCTGTGCAGCTTTTCTTAGTTGGATTTTTGCAACCCTTTGGGCCAAGTTTTTTGTTGGCCCTCGTGCACGTTTTCTTTTTGTTAAATAAAAACCCCCGTTCCCTGCATCTTGCGTCTGGTGCCTTCCTGATCTCGCATCAAATCCAGGCTGTCCCACTACCCCTACCACTGTCCACTTACCCGTTACAAGACAAGAGTTCACAAAGTAAATCCTAAAATTACCACGAGGGAAACATTTGCTTTGAATAGCCGTGCACCAAAGATTGGATGAGCTGAATAACTATATTGGCTTAAATTCAGTACAGAAGAAATAATTTACTTTTAAACAGGCCTATGCTTTACGAAAGACAAACTGACACTTTTTTTAAATCACGCGCTTTTTTATTTTAATCAACCCACAATAAAAAGCCACCTTTTAATTACCGAGACTGAAAGGTGATTTCATTTGAACGTGAATCTGTCATTATTCAATCAAAGCGTATTTAAAATATTCTTACGCGGAATTGAAATCTTAATGCATGGGAGTTTTTGAGTTTTTAAACGATGAAAATAAATTGTGAAGCGCAAGTTAACTCGCCTGATGTGCGATAAAGGTTGCGCAGAAGTTTCAGAGCTGTTTGTCTTTCGTAAACCATAGGCCTATTTTTAAGAACATTTTTTCTGTACTGAATTTAGCCCATTATTTTGTCACTGTTAGATCACGTGGGGAGAGAAGTCGTGTCTTCACTTGCCGATGGGTTATTACTATAATTGGAAAACGTGTAAATTAAAGAAAATGTTTGAGGACTAGCTAGGACTAATTGATGTTAAAAAGCGATGTTCTGTAACCGCCACTGGGTGTGACACATTGCAATCCATGTGGCATATTATACAAAAAGCAAAGCTTTGACCTACATATCTCTTCCTTAAATAAGGATAAGCCTCCTCACATTTAGTGAGGTACTTGCACAAACTTTTAGCCTTCTTCACAGGTAGGCTACTTCATCCATCATTGAATCCCGCGCCGCCGTGTTCTTTCATCATCTTCGTCTTCTTGATTGAATGACTTTTGTCACTAGATGTTAGGCTACATACTGCTACCTGCTGTACAGGAGGGGAATGTATCAAAAACATTGCATAGGCGTCTTATGTGTACAGCCGTCCACGTCACCACCTTTTTTAAGGTAAAAAATACGGGAGATTTACTGGAAAATATTCAAACGGGAAGACAGCAGAGAAGACGGGTAAAATACGGGAGGATCCCGGGAAAAACGGGAGGGTTGACAGGTGTGCAACGAGTAGGTCTGGTGTTCTGTCAATTTTTGCTTCCGATCAATGCTGCCTCACGGTTCAGCGCTAACGCAGACCGAAAATCTTCGTCTCGGTTTCTTCGCTCATATCTTGAGTAGCCTATCTGCAAAAATCATAAAAACATTTTTTTTTCAGCGCATCTTTCGACCTGTAAGCATTTATATATTTGCATGTACAAGCTTGGTGTCCCTGAAAATGCAGAAATTAGATGACAATGGCGTGCTGCATATATCTTAAAACAAACGTATCCAACTCATTATGACATCTGTTTTTGTGATAATAAGCTAACAGTTGTAACAAAATTACCTCTGTAGACTGATTCATATTGCAATATTAAGGCGAAAACAAAGACTTTACGACTTACTTTAGATCTACTTTTAACCCTAACACAGTTGAAGATTCGATTCGGATCAGTGTGGAGGGTCCTCCTCTGGACATATTTGATGCCTCACGGGCAGTGAAGAGATGGATGGGAGGGCAGAGAGCCAGGAGACCCGATTTTAAATCCTTGTCTCAGGAAATGGCATGAAGCCAATATAGTGGAAACTTCTGTTAATCAATTAACTCAAGACTGTCATATTGTCTAATAACTTTCATTTGCTGGAGACAGTTGCATTGTTAATGTGGGGTGTTATATTCTAGTTTTTAAACATTAAAAAAAAAAAAAATATTGGTGCTACTTAGATTTTGGTGAGTGTGCTCCTAAATTTTGGCTCACGCTCCTAACTTTTTTAACTTGGGAGCGCAGCGCTACCGAGTAAAAAAGTTAATTTCGAGCCCTGTATAGGGGTGCCCCAGCTTAGCCTGTCTGCACTTTCCAACAGACACTTAGTCAGAAAGGCCTCTTCTATCCTCGCTGACCCATCACACCCTTTACACCAGGAGTTTCATCTTCTGCCCTCTGGACGGCACTATAGGCTGCCTGGGCTCAGGAGTTCCAGAGCTCAGTGCTCTTTTATTCCTAAGGCCATTGCGGCCATTAATCAACTCAGATAGGTTGGATTTCCTTTCTTTCACTTGGCAGATTCTACCAGCACTTTTAATTCTTTGCATTTCTTTTATGCCTTTTTTTTCTCTTTAATCTTTGTATCATTGATTATGATGCTTGCCAACACAATTTTTCTGCAGTAGGCTTGCATTGTGGATCTGTGTATTTGTGTATTTTTCTTGTTTTACATGTGGGTTTTATGCGCTGAACCTGAATTGCCCTTTGGGGACAATAAAGATTTGCAATAAAAGTTGAAGTCACCCATAAGAAAATTACTTGAGTAAAGTCACGAAGTAGCTCACATTAAATGTACTTAAGTGCCAAAAGTATCTTGTGAAAAAATATACTTAAGTATCAAAAGTGCAAGTACAAATACAAAGTATTTTTCATAGTACGCATAGAAAGAAGCAAAACAACCACACATTGTCTTCTCCTTGTTCTCTTTAATCAACTTTCAGGTGAATGAAAGTTGTCATGGTTTGTGAGGTGTGCGTGTTGTTTGGACCTTTCTTTGTGGCTCTCGTCCGGGGACGATATCGAATTCCTGGGCCATCGAATTCTTTACCCAGCAGGTTGATTGAGCTGGGGCGGCACTTCCCCAGAATCTATATAAGCAGGATGTCCGGCACGCCTCCTTCGCTAGAGTGACTGTGTTTAGATTTGCACTATAGCCGAAGATATCCTTAGTCAGGTTTGGTATGGCTTTCTATCTTCTTATTGTTGGAGTTTCTTCTCCCTTTTTCTATCTCGCTTTGCTTCCGTGGTTCAGACTATTATACGTCCTTTGGAAGCGCGAGTAAATGCGTTGGTCTATATTATTCTCTGTGTTTGTACTGTGTTCGTGCTACTCTCTTTCTCTCTGTTGTTGCGCTTGGCCTCCCTATACTACCGGCCATTACAGAAAGTATTCAAAAAACAAACAGGCAGTCTCTGCTTTATATACTTCTTCTTCTTCTATGAGTTTACTGGCGGTTTAAAAAAACCACTATAATTGATTATAATTAATAGTAGAATGACATAGGATCAATACCATGTCGAATTTTTGCTTCAGAAAACAGATTTTTCTTTGCTACGAATTCGGATACCATGGACTCACTGTAGCTGAAGTGGTTGCTACAGAGGACAACAATTGTTTCTCGAGCAAGAGATAATTTTTTTAAACCTAGATAGATAATATGGGCAAGTATATTGAGCAGTTTGCACATCAGGCATAGCTGAGGAGTTAAATTCAGGCAATTCCTGGAATACAGGGATTGGAGTGAACTCTTCCATATTCTAAATCGTGTTCCAGCTTGGGCTTGCTTGTGAATATTCACTAACTGATCTGGGTGTGCCATCTAGTGATAGAATATTGTAACTGCGTGCATAAATTTACAGCTCCATGTCCGCTGGCGGACACATCGAGTAGGGTGTATCTGCAAAACCGGAGAACAGGTCCTACAGCTTAATGTGGGTCCTACAGCTTACTGTTGCACAACAAGGGGCGGGGAAAGACCGAACAAGGGGCGGGGAAAGACCAAACAAGGGGCGGGGAAAGATGATGTTGCACACTCCTGTACAGTATGTGGCAGCAGAGCCATGTAGAGAAAGAGTCGCGTCAACTCCATTCACTCCAATGGCCACTTGTTTACAGCAATGGCAGGTCGTGGAGTCTCTCAATAGCTCCCGGACGTTAGCGACAAAGACTTGTCTAGCAGCTGATTTGAAGCGGAATGGACCGTTCGTGATGATCTTTGAAAAGGTAAGACATTTAAAGAATTAGACTGTGTATTGTCAGCACAGCTGAATCAAATAACACGTACAGTAAAGCGTTTTACTGGATTATCCCCCGCACAATTCTAAAGATATTTAACATTTACGGACAACAAATTAGGCGACGATACTAGCTAGGTACAGTTACCGACACAGACACAGTTACTAGCGCTAACCGTGAGCAGCAGCATACTTGTGAACTCCGTCCTCTCAGTGCCATTTCATCTTAAGACACGAAATTAGAGAAAAAATACTTCTAAAACGAAATTTTTTTTCTTTTTTTTTGCGGAGTGAGGTGGGGGAGTGAAATGTTGGACAATTAACGTAAATTTAACATCAGACTCGTAATAATAGTGGGGGTGGTGAAGTGAGGTTTTCTTTGAGAACAAGGTAGCTGGTATAATGAAGTTAATGTTACACAATAATAAAGAAGAGAGCCATCGTTTGCTGTGATACATCGCTATTAATATTGATTTTGGGAGCTTTTTTCTTTTTTTTTTAACTTCTGTCCAGTAAGCTAATACGTGATCTCTTGTTTGAGTGTTTTAGGATTTGTGATTCTGTTGATCATTACCTGTCAATATTATGTTGCTGCTCAGCTAATTTTGGATTGATTATTAAGGGAGAGGGAGGCAGGAGGACCAAATAGAAGATTGAAAACAGAACGTATTGGCCAAATAGCCTACTATGCTTAATTTTCCGAAATGTTTGGCCTAAGTGGGGAAACATACTGAATACTACAAATATTAAGCTGTACTGTATTTCTTGTCTGAAAAACTGCAAAGAACATGATCTAACTTTATGCTAATTCCTGTCACATCTGTAACTGATGCGACTTGCCATACTTTCTTAAACATCAGCAGCAAAAGCTGTTGACGATCACAACTACTTAAGTTCCATACCCTAAGTTGGGAAACAAAGACCACACCTCATCTCTCAGCACAATTTCCCATCCAAGCCTATATAGATGTGTCTAACCCTTTCTCCTGTCTTTTTCTCTCCCCCTCTCTGCAGGCGATTCAATAAGAGCCAGAGAACTCCCTGCAATGAGACCAACAACACTCACCCTACACCCTGAGTCTTAACTCCCTAAGCTGTGCAAGCCTTTCCCTGTTCCTTACTTTTAATAAGATGGACAATAAGCTTCCAAATCGTGTGGTCTTTAGTTGTGAAAAAGTGCAAGTGCAGTGTTTGAATATGATCACCTCACATTTTTGTTGTAATTTTTAATGTTTGTTAGATTTCTCCTGCTGAACTGAGCCTACAATTTTTTTTCTCTTCTCCACATCACTGGAGAAACTGTACATTTGTACTCAACCTCCCAGTGATTGGAGCATCCCTTCACAAACCATATTTTTTTTTTGCTAGCACGACAGACTGCCAACCTTGGTGTCCTCTACTATTCCCTGGATTACTTCATTATGGTAAATGGACTGCACTTATAGTGCTTTTTAGCACCCAGCAGTACCCAAAGCGCTTTACAGTGGCCTCTCATTTACCCATTCACACACCGATGGCGGCAGCTGCCATGCAAGGTGCTTGCCATTGCCCAAGGGTCCAGTGTCTTGCCCAAGGGCACCGACCCTTGGGTGATTAAATGACCCACTCTACTAACTGAGCTACAACCGCACTATTATACTCCTATGTACACTTGGATACACTTGGATATGCCAGCTTGCCGCTTCTTACATTGCAGCGAGCCCAGAGCAAGGGGTGTGTGGGTGGCATCTGTAGGCTTGTGGCCTAATTAAATGTCTTACACATGAGCCCTTCTGTCCTTTTATCCTCAGGTGTGGTGAACTGGGAAAGGCACTCTGAGGCCTTCACACGGGTTTACAGGGTGCTGTATCATCTCACGCTTTGCCAACAGTGCTGGATGCCCTTCAAGGACATGGAAGGCTACTGGGGATGGGGACGGAGAGGAGAAGTCGTGGCCTTTTATTCTGAGGACGCCATGGCCGGATACTGCAGCCTGGACTGTTTTCATGATGCCAGACGCAGTTTCCAACCAGATTTGGAGATGGAGTTTGATTGAGTGTTTCTGTGTGTGTGCACTTTCTAAATGCATGAATAAAGATTTAACTTTGCAGCAGATTTTTTCTTACAAATATGTATGTTTAGTTTAGCGCAACTGTTAGAAAAGGAGTTTGAGCATCAGTTTCAGATTTCAGAATCAGTTTCAGTAGTAAAACGTGATACAAATGTATTCCTGTGTGGTGGATTCTTAAACATGTTAATTGTGTTTATTATGAATTAAAAAGTATTGGCGCTATTCAGTACTGGGAGTAGGGCAAAACTATCCTCCCAGTATAGACCAGTACAGGCCAGTATAGACCAGTAGACCAGTAAAGACCAGTATAGACCAGTAAAGACCAGTCCAGACCAGTAGACCAGTATAGACCAATTCCGACCAGTACAGAACAGTGTAGTCCAGTATATACCAGTATTGACGTGGGGCGTCAACAAACTCTTTGTTGTCATGGTAACATGACGTTAATCCGGGCGTGGTTTTATTTTTATTTTTTATAGTCTATGGATTTTTTTTTTTCTGCTTACTTTAACAGTTGAGAATGAGCCAGAAAATGGCTTAAACTAACGCTATACATATCTTCATAGACATAATATACGTGTATTATATCTATGTACATATCTTCATTTAACATCATGACGCTGGGCTTTTTTTTGGAAGTTCATCCACTTCCAGTTCTGTCATCGGCGTCAATACTTTGTTTGATATCATAAACGAAAAGAGGATTTTTTTTTTTTAAACCATTATTTGATTTTGGTTTCTTAATTTTTCCGGTCTTTCCCCGCCGCTTGTTGCGCAACAGTAAGCTGTAGGACCCACAGTAAGCTGTAGGACCTGTTCTCTGGTTCTGCAGGTACATGCTACTGGAGACATCTGCACAAAGATACCCTGCTGAGCACCGTTGTTCTTCTCGAACATGCCAAATCCAGATAATCCTTAAATGATGAATTACATTTATATTTTAATTTGTAACGAAGTGGCCAGTGTCAAAGTAACGAATTATACTTTTTATGTTTTAAATGTAGAAGAGTAAAAGTCCTGGTTAAAAAAAAAAAACTCAAGTAAAGTACAAATTCTCAAAATAACTAAACCCTTTCAATTCATCGTAATGTAGCTTTTTTTCCGTGATGACGTCTTTTCTCGGCGGTGATGGCTGAGGTGAAGGCCCAGCTGTAGGGCTCACGGTTCGCCACTGCATACGCATCGCAAGATCGGGGCTAACTGCACAATAATTAGGCTGCTGCAATGTGGGAGCACATGGTAAGGACCTCATAATGTGGAATTAGGTAATACGTGTGTGGTAAGTATGCTATGTAGTATTGCAGCAGTTTGGAAATTGTAACATTAATCAAAGTATTGTGGACTGACATGTCCAGGGGCTGATTCTGTCAGCCAGCAAGCCCCCTGATAGCAAGATGCTACATGAATCAATATGCCAGTCATTGATACAGCCTGGATCAAGCTATGTGAAGGAAGAGACTTTTTTTGTCATCAATGGCCTGCAACGCTCTTAAAATTATAAGCCACAGTGAAATACACTCGGGAAGGCCACGACGGAGGCTCTGAGTTGATAGGCGCAGATGTGTTATCGCGTTGGTATTTACACTCCCAAATTAAACTGATTGACTTTAAAATGTTACTGGAAGAATATGTTCCTTAACGTCCGCATTTGTGTAAAATGAGGCTTATAAAGACTTGAAAGCATAAGGTCGCTGTTTCACCTAGCATTTCATAGCGCAACACAGGATGGACAATATTTGCGAGAGCGATGCTGCTTAAAGTGGGAGAAACATTATGGTTGTGCTTTTCCCCAAACAAATTGTATAATAGTTATTAGAAGAATTCTCAGTGTAACTATACACTTAAAATTTATATTTTGAGAGCTGGCGGGGCAAAACGGGGCAATCCCCGAAAGTCTCGTCGCACTGTGTCGGAAAAGCCTGAGTGAAATCACTACGATATAGAGAGAACGGAAGTAGTGGTGCTGTACTGAAATGTAATGAACATTTAGCAATTACAATGGTCTATAATCTCAGAAATAACTTTAGTAATCAACATGACAAACCATATGCCGTGTACTCTATTACACATGATGGCCTATAAAATTATTTGCCTGTTTTGTGAAATTCATAGTAAACAGTTCGCTAGTTACATGGCTAATGTTAGCTACATGGTTAGCTTACCGGGCTACCAAACTAGCGCCAACAGTGAGTTTTGTTTACATGCACCAGATATGACTAGCAATGTTGGCAAAAATGCTTTCTAGCTAGCTAAAGTTATGCTGCGTTCGATATGTATTGGGAAGTCGGGATTTCCGAGGTCCCAGTCGGAAATTTCAATTTGAACGGCCCGTGCAGTCAGATTAAATCAGTCGTACACACAGTACTGAATGGAGTTTTTCGGTGGACTTGTTACTACGGTGTTTGCACGCAAAAAATACTGAGTAATGCGTTGTCATCAAGCATTATTGCAAACAATAGGTAATAAAGGCTATCCTGACCAGAGGACACCCCACTAACCCAAAGTCAGTTTTTCCTACTTAGTTAATAGAACGCAGTCAGCGCGGGTATGACATTATTCCCAGCCCTGATTTCCAACTACCAAGCCAAATCGAACACAGCATTAGTTTGGCTTACCCAGCTAGATATCAAGTTTTGCAACCGGTTCCAGTTTACATGAATAGCCAAGTATCTTTGTCCAGTGTTAGCGTAAAAACTTGTTTGCTAGCAAATGAGCTAATTAGCCTCATCAAAGCGTAACTGACCTGGCTACTCCACTAATTCATGACTACTTGCTAATCTATCACCCTTATATTGTGTTAGGGTCAAATTTGACTGGTTTTCAAGGTAAGATATGTTAAAAGTACCATTTAGTTTTTTATATTGGGACAAGGCTTCACAATATCCTCAGACACAGCTATTTTAAGAAATTTTCACCGTTTTAGTCAATTCTGAATGTCTTTTAAAAAAGAAGTGATGTCTGTAGTGTTTCGGGTCAAAAATGACCAACCAGAGAATACTGGCTGTTGTAAGTATCGTTTAAAAATTGTGAGTTGCTCTGTAGGTCAAATTTGGGTCGAATTTGGCTCAATTTGGTGCAGACCCATGCAAACATGCGAACACATATGCGCGCACTCACACACGCACACACACGTGCGCACGTGCACACACACATACGCTCGCACACACACACACACACACACACTCACACGCTTGCACACACGCACACACACTCACAGACAAGTTTGTGCAGCTATCTTTACTCAGACGTTGCATGGACTTCCATTCACTATGGACAGCCTAGCCCTAAACCTACCCCTAACCTTAACCAAAACCAAATCATGCCTAACCCTAACCTTAACCTAACCTCAATTCACACCTGACCCCTAACCTCCACCAAGACCTCAGTAATGACGTTTTGCCATATTAGGACCAGGCTTTGGTCCCCATACAGACTACTGGTCCTGACAAGGTCAGTGCTTATACCTGGAAAGGTCCCCGACAGGTAATTAAAACGCGCCAACAAATGCACACACCACCCCACCCTACCTCTACCCTTCCTCCCTGGGGGCAATTATTTTCTCACACTCTCAATCCCTCTAGTACCCCTCCCCCCATGGGAACTCAACCATTCTTGCAAAATATTGAGGCATTTTGACTAAAAATGAGCTTGAAAGTTAACATGTACATACACACACACACACACACACACACATATGCAAACATTTTTTTTTTCTTGCAGGTAAGTATCATCCTTAGGGGCATGGTACAAACAACACACACAGAATTTCTGGTATTCAGAAACGAGGGTTGTATGAGTTATGATCAGATTCATTCTGCAGCACCATCAGTCTATTTCAAGGTGAGCTAAAGATTCACTGTCTACGAGGCTAATGATCAGATCTTTGGTCATCAGAGCGATATGGAGGACAGAAAGCAATCGGAAATTGAGAAGGGTGTGTCTGAGGATGGTACTGATCACACACAAATGTGCACACGCGCGCCCGCGTGCACACACACACCCCATCATGTTTATGTTCAATTTGAATGCATTATTTTGAACACACATGCACACAGACAGACACAAACCATCTTGTCAATGTTCAATTTGAATGTGTCATTTTGAATACATGCACAGCCAGGGAGCAAGAGAAAAACTTGCTCTTGTTCATATAAACGTTCAATTTGCATCTGCTATTTTGAGCAAAATATAGTTTGGTTTCATGAAAAAACATTGTAAAAGACTTTTTTCCTTTTTCTGTATATAAATCTATAGTGGTGAATTTTGAACCGTAACACCACAGATGTCACTCTAGGTAATAATATGATGTTCCAAAAAACCACAAGAAAGTGCGCTCTAAAATTAGTCTATTATGGTCAGTTAACATAATTACACATTGTCTCACTATAAGAAATATAATGTGTATAAATTAAATATAATTTAAACATTTTTTAAAATTGAAAATGAGTGGTACATTGTCAGATGAAAGGTTCACAAGGTCATGACAATACAATTTAAAACAGTGATTGCATTGATATGAATGCATAATAAGTTAGTTATGAAGTGAAAGACATTATTGGATGATAATGATTGTTTTTTTTTTGAGTATTTTGGGCTGAGTTAAATAACAGGTCAAATTTGACCCACTAACACAAAAGATGTGGGCAATTTTCTAAACATTACAAGGGTCAAGTAGCAAAATAATTGCAATTCACCATTTTATTGATTAATATGCATCAAAAATAGCTAGCTAGCAGAGCGTGCAAATTAGCTTGCCAGCCTAACGTGCAAGATAGGTTGGTTTCTTTCATCAACATGCACCAAATAGCTATAACTGTTAGCTAGCTAGGCTAGCAAACTAGCTTGTTAAGCAAGCGAACTAACGTTATCTAGCTAGCTTGGTAGAAAGCCTTTTTGCCGACTTCACTTGTTATATCTGGTGCATGTAAATGCTAGCTAGCTAACTAAATGGCAAAGTTAACTATTCACTGTTATCCATTGATTTCTATGCATCACATGATGAACTAGTAATTAGCAATGCTAACAGCAGCTCTGAACCGCTTTTGGGTGCGTTTCACAAAAGTGTAGTTGCTAACTAAGTAGGCAACTTACATATTTCGTCCATTCACAGTCAATGTGTCCAACTATGTAAGTTAGCATCTATGATTTCGGGAAACGCATCCCTGAACGTGTTCTCTCTATTACATCCCAGAAATTGCTTTGTGAGTAGATTTCCAAAAATATGGTAAAATCCTAAGTTTTTAAACTTCAAATTTGCATATTTGTTTTAAAATAAACAGTATCACAAACTTACTATGATATAGTTTTGGTCTATTTAAGAAACACGTGTCATTATTTTTGCAAGGTAAGACTTGCTGGTGTCTTCACTTTAAGGCTAGCAGTGGATAGTTCTGGACTTCATTTTGTCTGATCAAGCGCTCTATTGAAAATCATTAAAATCCACCAATGTTACAGCAGCGCACGACAAGTGTGACTCTAGCTTGCCAGACAAATGGTTACTCAGCTAACAGTTCACCGGAACAACAAAACTTTTCTACTACCATAACTTTTAAAGAGTACAACATTAACGTTAGATCATTTTAATTACCTTTACTGAGTGTTACGATAGCACCAACACTAATATAAATAGTCATGAAATAACAAACTTGCTATGCTGTTCTATACTTGAATTTCCTATTCCCAATGCTATGAAATAATTACATCGTCGAAGTAAACTAAAAGAGAAAGCACTAAACTACACTATTGTAGCCGGGGCTACATTGAGCCCCAAGTTACAAAAAAAAAAAAAAAAAAAAAAAAAAAAACACACAACCGACTACGCCACCCAGAAGGACAAAGGGGTATTGCACCCAAACTCTACTTCACACTCTAAACCCAAGTTCAATTAAAAACAGGAAAAAAAGAGCAGAGACTCGATTCTCAAGTTCCAACACACTTTTATTTATCTTAAGGCGAAAGGAATATGCTAGAGAAGGAAAGTCAAGTTAATAGAAATATGTAATTTATTAAAGTTCCAATAAATAAATTTTCCATAAATATTAAATGCACTTACGTTTCAATATACAGTCTTAATTGGCTTATTTAAAAATGAATTTATACTGTACCGGCGAGGCGGAGGAGTCGGGTGAACCACTGAGATACTGGAGGACCCCAAAGGCACCCCTTACCTGTGCAGAAAAATTAACCACACGCACGCACACCCACCACACTCACAGCAAAGATGGTGCAGACACACAAATAAGCGTGCACGCTACAAAGAGCACACTAAACATGCAGGTGAATAATAAGGAAGCAGGGGAAAAATAGAAGACCCAGCACCGTCAGTGGGCCTGACGACTCTCCAGCCGTCGCCCTGGTGAGAAACAGGGTTAACAATTTACCTAAAGTATCCACAAAATAAACAGCCACAGTTGGTCAAATTAAAACCAAAGCAAATTTATGCGCTCACGAACTTTGCTTCAAAACCAGTCACTCACGGAACAGCTCCGCACGGTTTAGGAGGAAACACTGATTGCACGTGTCGCAACAGTACACGCTCTCGTAAGAAAAACAAACACAAAAAAAAAAAAACAATTAAAACCACGAAAACAATAAGGCAAGCTACGGCAAAACAGCAATGGCATTCCGTTGCTCCTCCTGGCTCCAATAACAATGGCGCTTGTCTACTTGACCAATCCCCGTCGCACCAATCCCACCAGCTCAGACAGTCACAGGGCTTAATGCGGGTAGAGAACTGCAGAACATTGGCTAGACTTCACTGCTCGACGACGAAAGCCTACCTCCCAGCAATCAAGAGGGGCTTAATTCCACAGAGCAGGTTACCAGGAGCCAGAGAACGTGCAACTATAGACGCCAGTCTAAGAAAAACCCAGGCAAACACAAGGAAATGATTTAACTACGCGGCGGCGATTACGTGCCAGCCCTACATAATCAAGATGGGGGCGTTGCCCCCGGCTACACTATTACCAATTACACTTCTTGGAACGTTCTCTTTTTGTTGCGTTCAGAATTACCAAAACACAAACAATTGGGAATGTTGCTTGAAGAGCACAAAGACACTCTGAGAGAACATTGCAATTTTTAGTTCCCCAAACGTTCGGGGAACATTCTGTCTGAACAAAACCATGAACGTTCTATAAACGTTAGTTTTTGGTTCTTGTCATTCTAACCTTAGGAGCACCTTACACTAACGTTAGTTGAACGTTTTGTGCTTGCTGGGATGCCTTTTAAACCACATGGTTTAATCAGAGCTCGGCAGTTTTACTTAGCCGTGTCATAAGAAGTTCAAATATAAAAAGATTTAAAAATTATGAACCTTGTTCAACAGTAGAAAGGGGTTCCATACTGACAGTATGAAGGAGCAATGATCGTTGAAAGATAATCAAGAACCAAATAAAATGAATGGAGTTTAAGGCAGTGAAGTGCCGTCGGTAGTAAGGGTTGGCAGAATCCTCGCCTGTCAAAACACATCTACTCGCAATCTACTTTTAGGTTTTTCAGTAACTGTCTCCCCATTGTTCTTGTCTTCAATGAGAAAACAAGCAAATAAACAAAATACCGCGAAGTTTGGTTCTAGATTTCTCAGTGCAAGGCATTGTGGCCCACTGCTCTCTTACGTTTTAGATCACAAAACAGTTTTTTTCAAGCGATTAATTGTGGTTGTCGCCTATTGTTAATGAAGGTGGACCAACTGTAAAAAAATATCCAAGTAAATAAATAAGTCGATGAATAAATAAATAAATAAATGACTTCAGCCTTAAATCAATCAAATCATGGTGCGTACGTCACTGAAATAAAATAATGGGAGATAAAAGTTGCTGTAGGCCTATTGCTATCACCAGCTCCAGCAATATCAAGTGCAGATATGGACGGTTACGGTAAATTATAAAATTTACTTTAGCAAACTTAAGTCTTTATAATTATTTTACACTTAAATAGTTCTTTGATTGTTTTCATTTTCATCCCACCCTAGTAAGGTTCCTTCAATTTTTTCATTCAGACATCACATCGGAAAACTTGCTTTGGCTGGTGTTAATGTTGACTGCCTCGATAATGAATCCTATTTACTGGCTACTTATTTAAAGGTCATATCATGGCTGATTTAAAATGTAAAATGCACCCAATTTTAAGATGACATTTAGGACTTTTAGTCACTTTACGCATTTTAACCAATATAACACATCGGTCAGTGTCAGATATACCTGGTTTAATATCAGTATTTTAGGCAGAATTCGTCTGGCGCGAAAAAAGCTTGCGATTTGAATCTCCCGGGGAAAATGACTTTCTCTGACGTCACATGCGGTTCCTGCAGCCCACAGGCGGCGCTGGTCATTCTGTTCATAGTGGATATACTCAGAGGTTGCGTTATTGTTTATGGTGTTTATTTTTGCGATTTTGGGCATTATTTGAAGTATTTGAAGTATTCCGAGACAATATCATGGACAGACAGCGATTCCATATCAGATTCACTGTTGTTTAGCTGCAATCGGTAAATGTCGGTGACCGCGCACTGATCCATGCAGGCACTGGGTCTCTCAGCGCCTTGGATATGGGGGAACCACAGGTGAAGTCACAAATCAATTTGGCTAAGGACTCCCTGGGGATTTTTCCAGACGCTTCTGGTAATTTTCAAAAATTTTTTATACACGGACCACCCTTGGCAAAATAACCCTTAGGATTTGGTGTATAAAGGCACAATCATTCAGACAAAAAAAAGATTAATTTGGTCCAGGATATGCGCTTCAAATTTTGTGAAAGACAGTATGCTACATTTAGATAGGTGTGCTGTTGGCTGTACAGAAATAGGGTCGGACAAAAGAAACGTAGGCAAAGAATTGATGGTATAAAGCAGCTAGCCTTATGGATTTTCGAAAACGGCAAAAGTGAAACAATGGAAAAACATCAAAACTTATAGTACATAAGCCAATTAAGTTATGCAAGTGCCATCAGCTATTAAAATAAGTACAGACACACCGAATTCAAACTGCAATTTCTGTTACTTTCCGGCTTACGTTAATGGTGAAAATGGGTCAAAGCAGTCGACATGTGGGACAGCGATTGCTCTTGCAAGTCCAACAGTCCAAAACTAAAGTAGCACCGAAAGACATGTATCTATGCCCATTGTAGCTCTCAATGCGAAAACAATAGCGTATCACTTAAAAATGACAATTATTTATGAAGAGTTTCTTCTACCCGCAAACAAGGGGGTATACACCAATCAGCCATAACATTATGACTACAGATAGGAGGAGTTAATAATATTGATCACCTCGTTACAATGGCACCTGCCAGGGGGTGGGACATATTAGGCAGCAGAAAAAATAGGCAAATGTAAAGGTGTGAGAAACTTTGACAAAGGACAAATTGTGATGGCTAGTCAACTGGGTCAGAGCATCTCCAAACCTGCAGCTCTTGTGGAGTATTTCCAGTCTGCAGTGGTCAGAACCTACCAAAAGTTGTACAAAGACGGAAAACCAGGGAACCTGCGGTCCAGGGTCATGGGCAGCCAAGGCTCATCAAAATGCGTGGCTAGCGAAGGCTGGTCCATGTGCTCCGATTCAACAGAAGAGCTGTAGCTCAAATTGCTGAAGTTAACGCTAGTTCTGATAGAAATGTGTCAGAACATCGCAGTTTGTTGCGTATGGAGCTGCATAGCTGTAGACCGGTCAGGGAGCCCATGCTGACCCTTACCTACTGCCGAAAGCACCTACAATGGGCATGTTAACATCAGATCTGGACCACGGAGAAATGGAAGAAGATGGCCTGGTGTAATGAATCACTTTTTTAAAAAAACATTATTTGGATTGTGGATGGCCAGGTGCATGAGCGTCGCTTACCCGGGGAAAACATGGCACCAACATGCACTATGGGAAGATGGCAAGCCAGTGGAGGCAGTGAGCTGCTTTGAGCAATGTTCCGCAGGGAAACCTTGCATCCTGCCATTCACGTGGAAGTTACTTTGACACATACCACATGAACTTGAAAAACAGTTGGGACCATCAGGTGTAGCCAGGTCTGCTTGTTCAGTTAAGACGAGCACTCATGAGCCTCAATATGTTTTCAATAATTTTCCTTGATGAACACTTTTTCCAATTATAAGAATAAGCCATGCGCAATTAAATGAATTAAACACGGCTTCCTACCTAATGCAATGTTGCAATGATTAAAGTGAAAGAAAATGCTTCATTCAAATGACAAAAAAGATAAACTTTTGTGTTTGTTTTAAGCACATCCTGCTTCATCAAATCTTTGCTTCATGATTGTTTAATTACAACAAAGAAAGCGAAAATTAGCAAAGAAAAATTTGCAAATGAATAAAATTGATTGAAATGGAATTTCATGTCAAAATGACATGATTTGTTTGTGTTAATTGTCTTAAATTATGAAGAAAACTCATCAAATCTGATAATGTTGAGCGTTTTTGGAGTTTATATAATGTCAAAATAAATTTCACCAATTATTATCAGTCACTGGTGCACAGTATTCATTTGACCACAGCCGTGTCTGTGGTGTAGCAAGCTGCAGCTTGCTTCAGACCTGTTGCTGTTGCACCCCAATGCCCCCCCCCCTCACCCCTCCATAGCGCATCTTGTGCCCCTAGGGTGACCAGATACTCACAAACCAGATGTGGAACAAATGGTATGTTTATGTGGGACAAAGTAGGACATGTTGCCAATGGTAGAAAGTCCACAAATTCCGATAAATGAACTCCGAGAGTTTGTCCCTTGGTTTGTTATATCTCCCTGCTTTACCCTGTGGCTGATTCAGTATCACACAATATGCTAGCCTTAGGAGTGAAACATGTTTAATATGGTCACATTGAGCTGCATATATGGGCCACTTTGGTCAGAAACAACTTGACAATTCAGCAGAATCTGAACAAAAATTTCATTGCCTCATCTGTTAGTCCCATGATACTATCACGAAGGCAGCAGGCATCACTTGCTTTAACTTTGTCATCCCTCTGACTCATGCCAAACTATAGCCATTTTAATTTAAAAGGTACACAATAAAAATAAATCTGCATAACAATAAAAATGAAGGTTCCATTTTCCATCACCGTAATAAAAGACAATAACTGCACCAGCAAAGACTGTTCTTAACTAAAGCTGAAACGATTTTATACCAAGAAACGGCTGATTACGTGAAAGTGTGAGCTTAGGCGCTTAACAACTATGCCTCACATTCACCGTGATGCCGGAGACTGCCATGCAAGGCGCCAGCCTGCACATCAGGAGCAGTGTGGGGTTCAGTGTCTTGCTCAAGGAAACTTTGACACGTTCTCTGGAGGAGCCGAGGATTGAACCGAGAACCGTTGGATTCCTAGGCCACCCGCTCTACCTCCTGAGCCATGCCGCCCTGGGTGTATTTAACTTACAACATCAATTAAAGCATCCAACCATTGCAGATGTTGTGGAAAATCCAAAAATTGACTCAAAAATGATTAGAGCGAGACAGAACCTTTCAGGATAAAGGACTTTATTCAAAAAGCCAAGCTTTCCTTTGCGCAAAACAAAGCTGACCATCTTTCTCTCCAACCAATTTGTAGGAACAAAAATTATGTCATAGGAAAGTACAAGGCACTTGTCCAAGAACGTGATGGAAATCAAACATGTTGAACAAAGGAAATCAGACAGTCATGCAAAGTTAGCTCAGTTCTCACAGATGCATCTTTACTTTGGGTCCGGTTGACCCTAATTGGGTTCCTCTTCAAGTTCAGACAGATTAATTAGTCTGGCTACCTCTGCAACAGCTGGTGTATCAGAAAATATCCCATAATTGTGTCACCATCAGGGCTATTGGCAATCAGTATTGTAAAATTATGCACTTTTGAAACCGGTATCTCAAGAAAAAGCATTTGATTGAATACACTCCCCAACTAGTGCTGCAAAAATAAGCACTACCAATTGAGTTCACTACCTTGCACTGTCCTTGGGGCCAGCTCCCAGAGGCAGATAAAGTAAACTAATGTGTGTTCTGGTAAATAGTGCAGTTTCCTCTCAAATGATCTTTATGTTGGAATAACACACACACTTTGGACTCCGGTCTCAAGTACAGTCTATGCCCTGAGAAGCAAGGCCAGAAAATCTTTCCACCTATAGTGCTGTGAAAAAGTATTTGTCCCCTTCCTGATTTCTTATTTTTTTGCATATTTGTCACACTTAAATGTTTCAGATCATCAAACAAATTTTAGTATTAGACAAAGATGACCCAAGTAAATACAAAATGCAGTTTTTTTTTTTTTTTTTTTTTTTTTTTTTTTTTTAAAGATTATTTTTTGGGAATTTTTTCCTTTATTTGACAGTGATACAGTGTAGAGAGACAGGAAGGTTGGAGGAAGAATGGGGGAAGACATGCAGCAAATGACCTGAGCCGGAATTGAACCCAGATCGCTGCGGGAAGGACACAGCCTTTATGGTGCGCGCGCTTAGACCGATGAGCCACCGGGGCACCAAAATGCAGTTTTTAAATGATGATTTCATTTATTAAGGGAAAGAAGCTATCATAACCTACCTGGCCGTATGTCAGCGGTGTCAAACTGGTCCGTAAAAGGGACGAGGGGCTGCAGGTTTTCATTCCAACCAAGCAGAAGCACACCTGATACAACTAATAAACTGTGCAGGCTGAGATCAGTTGATTAAATTAGTTGTATAAGGTGTGCTTCTACTTGGCTGGATTGAAAACCTACAGCCCTGCGGCCCTTTTACGGACCAGTGTGACACCCCTGCCCTATGTGAAAAGTAATTGCCCCCTCCTTGTTCAATCATGAATTAACTATGATTAAGCACATTTTTTGACTTCAACTTCACTATCCACACCCAGGCCTGATTACTGCCAGACCTGATGAATCAAGAAATCACTTAAATAGAACCTGTCTGACAAAGTGAAGTAGGCTAAAAGATCTCAAAAGGCAACACGTCATGCTGTGATCTAAAGAAATACAAGAACAGATGAGAAACAAAGTCATTGACATCTATCAGTCTGGAAAGGATTACAAAACTATTTATAAGGCTTTGGGACTCCAGTGAACCACAGTGAGAGCCATTATCCACAAATAGAGAAAACTTGGAACAGTGGTTAACCTTCCCAGGAGTGGCCGGCCTACCAAAATTACTCCAAGAGAACATCGATGACTCATCCAGGAGGTCACAAAAGAACCCAGAACAACATCTAAAGAACTGCAGGCCTCACTTGCCTCAGTTAAAGTCAGTGTTCATGATTCAACAATAAGAAAGAGACTGGGCAAAAATGGCATGGCTTAGAAAAAACCAAAAGGAAGGTTTTGGAGTGGCCTCATCAAAGTCTGGACTTAAATCCGATTGAGATGCTGTGGCATGATGTTAAACAGGCCATTCACGCTCGAAAACCTTCCAATGTGGCTGAACTCAAACAATTCTGCATAGAAGAGTGGGCCAAAATTCCTCGACAGCGATGTGAAAGACTCATTGCCAGTTATCGCAAAAGCTTGACTGCAGTTGTTGTCTCCAGGGGTGGCACAAGCAGTTATTAGGTTTAGGGGGCTATTACTTTTTCACATTCGGCCAGGTAGGTTTGGATAGCTTTTTCCCTCGATAAATTAAATCATTATTTAAAAACTATATTTTTATTAACTCAGGTTATCTATGTCTAATATTAAAATTTGTTTGATGATCTGAAACATTTAAGTGTAACAAAAATGCACAAAAATAACAAATAAGGACAGGGAAAAATACTTTCTCACAGCACTGTTTGGTTAATTTGACTGGCTTGAGAAGGAGAAAAAAAATCAAGCTTATTTTACAGTCTAATTCTAGTTCTACAGATAGAAATGATACTACAATAAAAAAAACTGATAATAAAACCATCATACATGATTATAAGTATATAGATAAGTTGCATAGTGTATAAATGCTACATAATTAACAGTAAATAGTATGAATAATACTGTCAATTACTGAATAATTGCTAATAGGTATTAACTGATTAGTGCTGATAACTGATTAATGTCATCCCGATTGATTGATTGGTGATTGCTTTTCAACAGCACCGAGACACAAAATCCATCTTAAAGGGGCATTTTCACAGCTGAGCTAGGATAGTAAACTTGAAACTGGCCAGTTTATATCCAAGTTTGTCTCGGGGGTAAATTGCCAATAAATCTCAAAGTTTGTCTCTGGTGTGAATTGCCAGTTTAATGTCATACTGTGGTTACTCAGAGGTGTCCTCTCCAAAAACTAATTTGTCACTTTAGGGCAGGACTTTTCATTTAAATTTTTTGAACATTCATTTTGTGAACTTCGTTGTTAGTGTGCAGCTGTCTGGCTATTGATCCTGGAAAGAAACATAATGTAACTCCATGTAATCTGTACTTCGAGCCAGAATGTAAAAAATCACGGGTATTCTAAGGAATTATATTCTCATTTATTTGGCAAGAGATCAAACTTGCTTACGAATACCAAGGTCATGCACAGCTTTAAAATCTCTCGTAACTCAACCACTACACATCCTTGGCAGTGACAGTGCCCCTAAAAAGTCCGATGCTGCCGTTGAGGGGCAGTAGCGTACTTGTCAGCTGCATTCAGTGAGTACAGTCAGAGGCGCCGCTGGCAATTTTGGGACCTATAACTGGAAATCGATTTGCCCCCCCCCCATATATAGCACACACACACGCGCGCACGCACACATATAATATATATACAACCCCAATTCCGAAATAGTTGGGACAAAGTGTAAATTGTGAATAAAATCAAAACGCAATGACTTTCAAATCACACCAGCTGGTATTTTATTCAGAATAGAGCAGAGATAACATAGCAAATGTTGAAACTAAGAAATTTTACAATTTTATCCACAAAATGAGCTCATTTCAAATTTGATGGCTGCTACAGGTCTCAAAAAATTGGGATAGGGGCCTGTTTACCCATAGTGTAGCATCCCCTCTTCTTTTTAACACAGAGTGGAGGCGTCTGGGCATTGAGGAGACAAGTTTCTAAAGTTTAGTTCAGGAATTTGATCCCACTCTTATTTAATACAGGCTTCCAGCTGCTGGAGAGTTTTGGGTCTCCTTTTGATGGACTTTTCGTTTAATTATGAGCCAAATGTTCTCAATCGGTGAAAGATCAGGACTGCAGGCAGGCCAGTTCAGCACACAGATTCCTCTGCTACCAAGTCATGCTGTTGTAATAGCTGCAGTATGTGGTTTTGCATTGTCCTGCTGAAATACACAAGGCCTTCCCTGGAATAGATGTCGTCTGGACGGGAGCATATGTTGCTCTAAAACCTTTAAATACCTTTCAGCATTCATGGTGCTTTTTAAAACATGCAAGTGTCCCACACCATATGCACTAATGCATCCCCATACCATCAGAGATGCTGGATTTTTGAACTAAACGCTGATAACAGGAGGGGTGGTTTTTCTCCTCTTTAGCCCAGAGGACACAACACCCATGATTTCCCACAAGAGTGTCAAATTTGGACTCGTCTGACCACAGGACACTTTGCCACTTTGCTACTGTCCATTTTAAATGAGCCTTGGCCCACAGAACATGGCAGCGCTTCTGGATCATGCTCAACAATGGCTTCTTTTTTGCATGATGGAGTTTTAGGTGGCATCTGTGGGTGGCACGGCGGACTGTGTTTACAGACAGTGGTTTCTTGAAGTATTCCTGAGCCCATTTAGTAAAGTCAATGACAGAATCATGCCGGTGAGTGATGCAGTGGCGTCTGAGGGCCCGAAGATCACGGGCATCCAGTAAAGGTCTTAGGCCTTGTCCCTTACGCACAGAGATGTTTCCAGTTTCTCTGAATCTTTTGATGATGTTATGCACTGTCGATGATGCGACCTTCAAAGCCTTTGCAATTTGACATTGAGGAACATTGTTTATAAAGTATTCCACAATTTTTTTTACGCAAGCCTTCACAGGTTGGAGAGCCTCTGGCCATCTTTACTTCTCAGAGACTCAGCCTCTCTAAGACATCCCTTTTATAGCCAATCATGTTACACACCTGATGCCAGTTAACTTAATTACTTGCTAAATGTTCTTTCAGCTGATTCTTTCATATATTAATTGCTTTATCAGCCCTTTTCTGCCTGTGTCCCAACTTTTTTGAGACCTGTTACAGCCAGAAAATTTGAAATAAGCTCATTTTGTGGATAAAAATGTAGAATGTTTCTTCTGGTGTGTTCTCAGAGTCCCTCTCAGGGTCCCCTAGGGTTCAAAATTAAATAAAATTAACTCACAAACCTGTCTTAGTGTGCCAGTTTTTCAGTTCATTTCAATAATTGCAAGGTAGCCTGGCAAGTTTGAAAAAATATTCATTTTACAGAAATCTTAACCTCAAAGCCTTTTATTCAGGGACTATTGTCGGCCATGCATCATCTTGTAGCCTATAGTGCTCACTTTCCTCCCATTTCACTGTATCTTGTGTATGGGGGGGTTGAGGAAGATTTCCAGGGGCTGCTGCATCTGTGCATAACGGCATTTAATATTAAAGGCGCAGTTCGGAAAAATATGTTTTTGTCGATTGTTAAACATGAACGTGTTCTAGGGATCAAAGTACTTAAGAACTTTATCCATCAGGACAGAAAGTAAGAGATTGATGTTCATACGAGCCATGGATGCATGCGTCTAGTGGCAAATGGTTTTATTTAGCTAGCTCATTTCAATATCAATCACGAACCTTCTATCCTGATTGATTAGATTTGATGCGCTCTTCCACTCTGATCTGAAGTCCCGCATGTACATGTTCATTCACGTAGCATGTTTGAAATCCGTTACTGGTTGGTCCGAGTGCAAGATGATTTATTTTCATTAGAGTACGATAAAAATGAGAAAAGCTGCGGTTCTTATAGATAGTCTGCTTTCTTTGGGGTTACGATAATTGGCCAGCGGTCAGTAGAATTGTATTTTGTTGATTGCAGCAAATGTTCAAAAATACTGATTCAGAAACTAATGCCACCCTGACACTTGCACGATTTTTGTCCCCGCAATGCGTCGTGGCAAGGCGTGCCATTTCGGTGGTACGCAGCGGAGCCTTGTTTGCGCCGTGCTCGCGCACTGTACACGCATAAGTTACTCACAGTCTATGCAATGCGCGGCCAAAAGTGCATGAACATTTCGTGAGAAGTTCCTGCCATGCGCAAATGGTTCGTGACGTGCGCGAACTATGCGTGAGCTGGGCGTGCCTTGATCACAT
This sequence comes from Gymnothorax javanicus, assembly GCA_029692085.1. Lineage (NCBI taxonomy): Eukaryota > Metazoa > Chordata > Actinopteri > Anguilliformes > Muraenidae > Gymnothorax > Gymnothorax javanicus. Next base: position 87,962,289 of record CM056197.1, read on the forward strand.
GAACAACTCACGACAACACCCGAACACGGCACGCATTGACACGCACCTTCGGCAGTGTTCGCGCTGAGCTCGCGTAGTGTTCACGCAAGTGGCACGCACATGGCAGTTACACTGCGTGCCGAATTTTTGAACATTTCAAAATTCTCTCTACGACATGGCACGCACCCCCGCACCCTTCACACGCTCTTCACGCTCGTTCCGGAAGACTTTAATCATTGCCACAACACATTGCGTGGCATTGCGGGAACAAAAATCGTGCAAGTGTCAGGGTGGCATTACTGGTAACGCCTCCCCAATGTACCCCAGAGACAACCACATGCTTATCAACGCAATGCATCTGTGTCATGAACAGTCTACGTCACAAAGCAGACTGCGTTTTTGGGGCAAATAACGTCGAACATCGTCCTCACTCTCAAGGTGCATTTCCATTTAATACCCTTAGAAATGCGCAAAATCTAAATAGTGAAATAAAAAACTGGTAATGGAAACACAGTCTGATATCACGAAATTTGCTGCTCTTCGATCTGAAGTATTAGTCACCGAAGCCAAGGCTAATAAATAGACTACTGGACTTCTGCAGTAGACCAGCTAGTGTACTTGTAATTTTGCGTATTGTGGAGCACTTACATCGTTATTGTCAGACGAGCATTTACAAATTTGCCGTGTGCACGATTTAGCTGACAGAGACAATGTTGAATGCGTTTCCATTCTCATGGATGCAGGAGTATAGCCGAGCTGTGATTGGCTGATGGCACACCCAATGGTACCAGAGCCGATCTGTGATTGGCTGATGTACGTAATGGTACCAACCGACCTGCAGAAAAAAAATTTGCAGCCAGTTCAGGCACTGGCGTTACTTGGGTCGTACAAAATAATGAATAGTAAGAGGAGGGGCTGATGTGCTAAGATTTTTCTTAAAAAGTTGAAAATTGAGAAACAAACAACAAATTCATTTTAAATCGATCAAGTTATTACAAAAATTAAAATATAAAATTAAAGTGTCCATATATTCAATAATAAGAGTGCCTTCTTTGGGGCCCCTGTGAATGCTGGGCCCCTAGAATCGTTCATGGTTACTCCCCATTTCGGCGCCCCTGAGTGCAGTTATGTTAAAAAAAATAGCATTATGTTAAAAAACATGAATAAAGTGCAGTTATTATTTAATAGCCTTCAGTTCCATACTTCAAATGTGGTGGAAACATTGCACATTTAATTCCAAATCAAACCATCAACAAATTAGATCAAGTCTGTGTTATTATTTATGTCAAAGCCAAAAAGAACGTCTTCAACCAATCCACCGTCTCCTTCCTTGGTTACGTGATAGGACCAGAGGGAGTGGCTATGGAGGAAAGGAAGGTGAAGGCAGTAGCAGCATCAGGGTATACAAAGATAAATTTGTATAGCAATGGCTGAAATTTGTATAGAACTTTTTATTTCAGGTATTTTTGCCCATTTTCTAATTTCTTCTATTCTAATGAGCATGTTAGCCTGCCATGCCTATCATTAATCTGTAGCACCATCATGGAGTGCTTTGTTGTATTCCCAATCGTTTTAACACTTATTTTTATTCTGGAGGTGGTGGTGGTGCGAAATCCTTCTGGCCATGTAGTGGCTGTGACCAGGGGTGCACTGGGAGTGAAATGCGGCCCTGGCATTTTCCGTTTCTGACCAGCCCGGGGGGTGGGTGTCAATGTCCAAAAACATATAAACCTATTTATTTTAAGGATCATATTAGTACAGATGTCCTGAAATGAATTAAATACAATGACATATAAGCTCATATATTTTTACTGAGGCATCGTAACTATTATTATTATTATTATTATTATTACATTTCCATGAATGAATGTGAAAAAGAAATGTGACTTTGAGGCCATTCAGACTGCAGAATTTTTCAATAAGACCTAATGTTACATACCTTAACTTACGGACTCTGATTAACATAGCATAGCCCACTAGCTTCAGAACCGTAGTACTCACTATTCTCAAGATGACAGGTGATTCTTAACGTCAAGACATGGTTTTGGAATCAAACTTTGAAAAGTCTTTCTAAATTCCATGACAAATTTTATTTGACACTGTGAAGGTAGCTAGTAAAACGCATCAATATGCATTAAATATTAGGCTAATGACATTGCGTCCGTCAGTGGGGTCGTTTTGTAAGCTCAAGCAAATTTTAACCAAACTCACGCTTGCGAAAGCCTATTAATTTAACGTCAATCTTACCGCTTCCGTGTCCCCCTCCAAATGGAAACTGCTTGCCACATGAGGATCATTATGGCCAAACAGCCGGTCAATTTTTTGCATTTAGAAGCCGGAGCCTCCAATACCTGCTTCTTTAATTCTCTAAGCTTTCCCCTTCCTCCTTTGCTTTTTGACATCTTCGTCTGAACTCCATAGTCAATGACATCCTGGTTTTGATTAGGTTTTTTAAGTATCCCATTTTTGTGCTTGTGCACGTAAACACCATATCCCGAATTCAGAAACCAGGTTATGCCCTTGTCCCGGTTTCAAGAAACCCGGTTTTGCCACCTGGAGTACTCCAATAGAAGCCGGGATACTGCAGCATGTATACGCCTCATCCCAGTCTCTGTAAAAGACAAAACACACGCCTGCGCAGATAGGATGCAGTGATCAAAAAACAGGTTACTGGTATTTATCATGTATACAGAGATAAGAATAACTGGGTTTCTCTGTTTCTCTGTTTTCTCTGAGTTCCATGTAAACATCATATCCCGGATATGCTCAAAGCCGGGATAAGCCTCAAAACCGGGATACTAAAGACCTTGTAAACACAGTCATTGATGTGCGTTTCTAGATTGTTAACGCAACAGGGGACGAGCAAAGCCATTAGTCAAACTAATTTTTCAGCAAGCCTGCCTTCGTAAACTTCTGGGACGAAAATAACCAAATTAAATTAATGGTGGTTCGCCTAAGCATAAACATTGTTTTTCTTTTTGCAAGAAACAGTTATCGGACATTTCTATAGCAAGGCCAATGCACATATACGTAGATACAAAGAAGTTGAGTAGATTTGGAGAGCACCTGCAACAGTGAAGTAGTTTATAAATTTATTAAATTCTGTCTTCCCTCTTAAATAGTAAGCGCACTTTACATATATGGCCATAACAGCTGATGGGGAAACTACACTCCGAGAAGTGAGAAGCTAGGCCTTTGAAAGTTAATAAGTGCCACAATTACGCGGTTTCCTACCAGGATTATTTGCGGTGAGCCCGATGGGCAGTCCATAACTAGTAGCATCTGTGTATCGGTGCATGAATTGAAAATCTTAGCTGGTAAGTGGAAAACTGGTACACGTGTGAAACCGGTAATAAGATCGCTGACGAAGATGAAATAGGACAACAGAAACTGTCCCTCTGAGCCATAAATGTTGCATCACGAATTTCACAATGCAAAAGCAGATTTGCATCGCACAACCGCTGTTTTTGTATCGTAAATTGCAATGCAATACCAGACATTACCCTGAGCATGGCCAATCCCACGGAAGATAAAGGAGCTCCGGCGCTTCATGGGGTTTGCATACTTCCACTGACGCCTCATGAAAAACTTCAGAGCAGTTGCCCACCCTCTGACGCGTTTGTTCAAGGGAAAACCCAAAAACCTGGGATGGAATCCGGAAGCTCAGCACGCCTTCAGCACACTCAAGAATCTGTTTGTCACTGCTCCTATAATGAAACTAGGCCTACGCTGTTGGCGGCCGAAGCAAGGGGTATATCCCCGAAATTACCCAATCCTCGAAGCCCCCTTTATTAGATTCCCCTTTACTAGACATACAAAATGAGGCAAATTTGAGGTCTGTGTAAGTAATTGTTCCAAAGATATGGTTAAAAAACAGATTTTTTCAATATATAGCGCCACCTGGTGGCAAACCTAGGAGGGCATACTTGCCCAAAATCTAATCAGTTCATCCTCTCTACCATATCTACCCATATACTAAAAATGAGAAGCCAATGTAAAGTATTTTGTGAGTTATCGCACTAACGAATAAAATCTGCGGACGCAGCGGCGGGTAGGGCGAAACCATGATATCCCCAAAACTCGTATTTCGGGGATATAATTACCAGACCGGAAAAGCCCTTTAAAGTGGAAATTGACACCTCCAGTGCAGGGGTGGGAGCAATCCTGTCCCAGCGCCATGGGAGGCCAGAGAAGCCATACGCCTGTTCTTACTTATCACACAAACTCACACCTGCAGAGGCCAACTACAATGTGGGAAACCAGGAGCTGTTAGCAATTAAACTTGCGCCAGAAGAATGGAGGCAGTGGTTAGAAGGGGTCCCGCATCCATTCCTCCTGCTGACTGACCATTGTAACCTGGAGTATCTGTGAAAGGGACAAAGGCTGAATCCATGTCAGCCCAGGTGGGCACTTTTCTTTACCAGGGGTGCTCAGAGATTTTTTTTTAAAAATAAGGAAATTCTACATGGTAGGATATAAAAATAAGGAAGTTATTGACATAACGTGGAGCATGGCCCAGGGCCATGCCTTTCTAGGTGGACTGGGGGAATGCCCCCCCAGAAAATTCTTTATTTCTAGGCTTTAAATGGTGCATTCTGGTGCATTCTGAGCACTAAAAGAACAATTAATAATAATGAAATTTTCAGGCACAAAAGCCAACAAAATCACACAAACAACTTGAACTTGTGTACTAAGAAACTAGAAAATATTTATTTCAAGATAATATATATATGTATTCATATCAAGTCATTCCCAAATTGAATTTTTCTTTTACTAATGATTGAAAACACAAACTATTTCAGTCTGTAATAAAGGGCAGAGAGACAATAAGTGTTATGCAAAGGTTTTACAATCCCTGCTAATTGTCATGGGTAGTGGGCGATTTCTAATTTCATCCAGCTGGTGTCAGTGTCTCGCACTGGGATACACACCGGGGTCGGATTTCGCCCAATCTAATCTACCTATATAAACCTGTACCGCCTTTCAGCCCCTGCTTGAGTGTTTCACTTGAGTTGGTAAGGTACGGACTGGTTCTTGTCCGAGGTTACTGTTCGCTACACTCTGTAGCTTCTCGTTCCAGTTTTAGTGGCATGTATTTCCATGAGAGCATAAAATTGCTGTGGAATTAGGTCTTTCCTTGTTTCTCGCTCTGTAGTAGGTTCCCTTCTTGGGGGCTGAACGTTTAGAGCTCCTGTTCTGTTTTCGTCCTTTCTCTGCGTACGAGTTACCTTATTATTGAGGGACCGGGAAGTTTTCCTTCCGTTCAGCTGATTCCCCGAGTTCCCAGCTCCATCCTTTTTTTCCAGAGGCTAGTATTTTGAGTTCAATAGGCAGTCGAGCTGCTGCTAAGCATTAGATATCTTTTATGTATATTTCTCTTTGTTAGAATCCAATAAAGGGTGATCGGGTTCACTCCCCTCTCCCTTAGGTCCACGTAAAGCACTACCCACCTTAAAAGTGCCGAAGCACCTCAAGCCAACAGCCTAGTGCCACAAAGTCTGTGTCCTGACGGAAGATTTTGAGTTCGTAGATTTCCAGTGTTCCTTATTGTGGTATCCACTGACTGTCCAGTTGCTCACCCTGTTTTATAAAGGGTAGTTCCTTTTTTTTCCTTTGTGTCTTCCCCCCGAACATTTCAGTGGTTATCTCTCGCGTTTGCAGGAGTAACTTTCAGACCCCCCATTTGATCGCTCCTGGTCCTCTAAACGTTACCCCCATCACACTAATGGCAAAATAGATTCTTACCCTTGGCCTTTAATATGTTAGGCACATGCTGGATTCATCCATATTTGTATCAGTAAGTAACTAGGTAAGTAAATAAGTTTATTTCTTGCAATTTTAAAGTTGAACATTCCAAAGAAATTGATAGTACATTAACAATGTGGCAGAATGTTAAGCTGAATATATACAATGATTCTGAAATGTATTTAGTTATATTTATAATTTGTATTTCATTCACATTCATCCAGTCATCATAAACAAAGAAAATGAACAATATTGAATGTTCAAATGTTCATACATGCATCAATGTAACACAATAATCAATTGTATGTAAGTCAATGCTATCAAAACCGTGACAGACAGTCCTGACATCATTGTAATAAGGGTATCTACAACTCATCATCATTATCATCAGCTGAAACTTCCTGTACTGCCAAGAAACATAGATTATGTCCACGATCTGGAAAGATATCCATAATCTCATCCACAAGCAAGCTAGCTACATAAAAGCAATGCTCCAAATGGCCACGGAAAACAATGGAGCCTTACTACCTACCTAGCTACATTAAGCTGCTTTTCCACCGAACGCGACATGAAATTCTTCGCGCGACAGATTGTATTCAAAGTCAATGCAAAGAGGCGAATGCATGCCAACTTGCGTGTATTTACATCTTTGCATTGACTTTGAATGTAATCTGTCGCACAAAAAATTTGTTTCGCGTTCGGTGGAAAAGCAGCTTCGACTAATTGTGGACTTCGGCACAATGTCATAACTTTACAGCAGCTTGTCAGATAAGATCTAAAATGTTCGCTGAGTTGCTGTTATTTAGTACTTGCAGGACAGCACCAAACAAGCACACAATATTTGCGGTTCACATTTTAAATGATCAGCTACAAATTTTGAATGGATAGGAAACCTTTAAACCCTAGTCACACAAGAGGTGGAATGAGCCGGAATGCCGTCGGAATGAAAATTCTTTGTATATTCCTGGATATTCGAAGTGTGTTCTAAAAATTCTGACTGCATTCTGAGTGCATTCCAAATTTTCGGGGCCATTCTTGTGGCTGGCCCAAATGTTTTGCTCATGCTCAAAACTTTCCAGGTGAATATGAAGCGGAGAAATATCGAACGGCATTCGAAGTGTATTCTAACTGTGCTCTGACTGTATTATAAATATTCTTACGGTATTCCAACAACATTCAAAACATTCTGATTGCATTCGAGGGAGAATCTAAACGGCAAGCCACGTCAAATCCTGCCAGAATGCGCCTCTAATGAGCCAGAATGCACCTCGAATGTATTTCGATTGCTGCAGGAATCTATTTCGATATTAAAACAATTCAGCTGGAATGTGCTTCGAATGCCGTTGGAATCTTTCAATTGCCGCTGGAATCTGGCGGCTGGTGAACTGGCTTAAAAATAATGATTGGTTATGACCTGTTTTCAGTCATTCATTTAAATTATCATTACAGAAACTCCGAAAACTCTCAACATTATCAGGTGTGGCCAGTTTTCATTAATAACGCATACCTGTTAACTCTCACGCATTCGGCGTCAGTTTTAGTGGCATACTTACGTTCCCCTGCTGTAGTCAGCAATTACTCAATCAACGCATATGGGACACTGGTGTTACATTCTAAGTACATTCCGAGTATTCGATCTGCATTCTGCTTGAATTCTTGGACGTTCCGACCATATTCGGCGGCCATTCCGGGAGCGTTCTGACTGCATTCGAGGCACCTTCCAACCAGACTTCAGGTGGAGCAATTGAACCGCACTCGTACAGCATTCAAAGTGTATTCTAAATATTCTGACTGCATTCTGACAGCATTCTAAATATTCCTACTGTGTTCAAACTACATTCAAGCTGCATTCGAGAGCTAATACACCCAGAATGTGCAAGAATCATTTGAGGCGGGTTCGAAGTGCATTCTAAGTATTCGAACGGAATTCTTTCAAAGCTGTAAGAATTTTGGTCAATTTGAAATTTCCGCTGGAATGTTGCGCAAATTCTTCATTCCGGCTGGTTCTGCTTGATTCTTGCTGATTTTGAATAAGAGTGACGGGGGCTTTAACCAATTGAAATGTGTTGGGCACAGTGTTCGGGGGCTGCATCTGTGGTTCAAGGGAATGATGCAAGGGAGAATCGATGGTACGGCTCAACATCTGCACAAAATAAAAATGGGTTCTACACTGTGCATCAGCCTAGGTTTCAGCATCTCGCATACCGAGAGTTCCCCTACAGCTTCGCAATAACTCTGCCCTCAGCCCCTGACGTAATCAGTGCTCATTGTACGCAATCACCAACAAAAGGCTCTCTGATTGGCTACGAGTATAAGTTTGCACCAAAGCACATTTTGGTTCAATCAACCCAACTTATGGGAAATGTAGTTTTTACATACCTGAAATTATTTTGTATTTGTGCCAGATTTGTTCTTACGGAGGAAAATTTTAAAAAATATGGAAATACGTAACATTACAGACTCTGAGCACCCATGCTTTACTCACTTCAATTTTTCAAAAACCTATCGCCCAGGTTCCAAGAACATCAAAGCAGATGTGCTATCCCGAAAATACGAAGTAGAGAGAGATCCGGAAGTGGAAGAGCCGATTCTTCCATCCTCCTGCATCCTCGCCTCGATCAAGAGGCTGCTGGATCGGAAAATAGTGAAGAAGACCAGGAGGAATCTCTCAACTACCTTGGTGCCAGCGGGTAATACGTTCGTTCCCGCTGCTCTTCGAGAGCGAGTGATTCTGTGGGCACATACCTCCCTGTCAGCAGGACACCCTGGAGCCAAAAGAACAACAAACATCATCAGCCGAAAATACTTGTGGCCCCACCTGGCCTCTGATGTGGAAGCAGCAATTTGCTCTTGCGCAGTTTGCGCAATTTCCAGAACACCACAACAGCTGTCAATTGGTAAACTCAACCCATTGCCATTTCCTCATCATCCATGGTCGCACATCACCTTTGATTTTGTCACCGATCTCCCTCCATCAGAAGGTAACACATGTATCCTGATGATCATCAGCCAGTTCTCTAAATTCTGTAAAATTGCGCCTTTCATTGCAGTGCCATCTGCTCTCCAGGTTGTAGACGCACTATATACACAGGTGCTCAGGAACTTGGCCCTCCGGAAGACATCCTTTCGGACCGTGGGCTACAGTTCACATCCCGAGTGTGGAGAGCTTTCTTCAGGAAGCTGGGAGCCTCAGTCAGCCTCACCTCAGGATACAATCCGCAAACCAATGGGCAGGCGGAGAGCCATCCAAGATCTAGATTCCTCCGAGCATGCAATCACCAGGGTCTGCGGGATTGGTCCAAATACCTGCCCTGGGCTAAATATGCCCAGAACTCCCTGAAGAGCGCATCCACTGGACTTACCCCCTTCCAGTGTGTGCTCATATGGCAACCTCCCCTGTGCCTATGGGATCAGAGCCAGACAGAAGTGCCTGTGGTTGACGGTTTGTTTCAGGAGGTGGAGAAAGTCTGGAGAAACATCAACATCCAGATTCGGAGGGCGCTCTTCCACCAGAAAGTCCAAGCTGACCAGAGATGTTGGGACGCTGCCAATTACCAGCCGGGGGACCGAGTCTGGCTTTCCACTAGGGACCTACGCCTCTGCCTGCCCTGCAGGAAGCTAAGCCCACGGTTCATTGGCTCATTTCGTCTCCCCCGGAAGGTCAATGAGTCTGCCTGCTGAATACTATTGCGCCAAACTTCCACATCAATAACACAATTCATGTCTCACTGCTTAGGCCGGTGATTGCTGGACCCCTGGTGGGGGATACCCCCCAGTATCTGGTGGACTGTGAGGGCAATGGTCCAAAGAAGAGGAGCTGGGTTGACCGTGACGACATCTTGGATTCGCAGCTCCAAGCCCACTGGTCCAGCTGAAGATCAGGCACGCCGAGAGTCATGCCTCAGAGGGGGAGGGGTACTGGAAGACCACGCCTCCAGCCATCCAGCTCACCAGTCTATTAAGACCTGGACTGCATTTTTCACTTCCCAATCATTGCCTGCATCTATGTCTCATTTTCACTTTCTGGTAGTAGACATCTATTTAAGACCAAGCTTCGCACTTAGTCATTGCGAAGTCTCGTAACCACATACCTGTGCTGCATTCCTAGACTTGTGTAGACTTAGTTCCCCGCATTTTGCGTGTATTTGAACTCCAACTATAACTTCGTGCTGTTTGTTGTTTTATTCAGCACTTTATGCCCAGGACTTCGTTTCCTGAGTTGTTTTCTATGTATAATACATTGTTACTGCAGCTATAGCCCAGACTCTGCACTACGTTTAGCAGTTATAAGGGACCTTGATTCCAATTGATTTTGTGTGCTTCATTCATGCTTTCTGCTGTGCAGTCAACATTATAAACTTTCAACCAAGTCCATCCTTGCACCTGAGTCCAGTCCTCAACTTCCTGTCCTCCGTGCCCGTAACAAGGGTACTTGACCCAGCCCTTACAATGGGAAAAATTATGACCAATCAAAAGTCCAAGGAGGCTATTTTGATTAGCTACAACAGCCTTTCGTGGTATCTTAACATCAATGAAAACGCAATCAAAGAAAAAGCAAATGGGAGTAAAAGTAGAGAGGAAGATGAGGCGAGGGTAAAACTGCCAAAAGTTGAGGACTATTTCTGTCTTATTGTGCAATGTGCAGCACAATGACTTTTTTGGGCAACATGCCGCTGATTTATTGTTTCCAGCTGAAGCATTATCTTGATGCAAGACAGCCTTCAACAGGATGTGAGAACCTAGCAAGCACCCAGTTTTTATTTGAAGATAGAGTGGATACTGACTTGATGATTTTACTTCTAGAAGAAAGCATTTAATAATGGAAAAATTAGCGTTTTTCTGCGCTATAACTTTGGGAGGGGTCATAAAACAGTTGATCAGTAATTCTTAGTGTTAACGGTTGTCTAACTTTTGCGAGAACTTGGGGGATTGTTGGGCTTCACAGAAACTGAGCGAGGCATTTCCAAGACTGATTCATACAGCTGTTAATCATTTGACTGGCATGAAACCGTAAACTTAGCTAGATCACTACTTAGCGAGCTATCTAGCTAGCTATTAAATTTCTTTTTAATGACTGTAACAGACGCTAATAATACAACATAATATTATGTCATGAAATTACTTATAAATTGTTGAAAGTTTCATCAATTGTTCAGTATTGTTAAGTTTCATAAGAAATGTTTAAAACATAAATAACAGTTGTTAAGTCATATTCAGAAGCCTAATCAAAAGTGTTTGGATACAAAATAGAAAAACAAGTTTATGAATATGACATTTATCTCTGAAAATTACAGAGGCATCTCTCTGAGCTCCATAGAAAACATCAAAGAAACATAGTCTCTGTTGACAGAGAAGGCAATATTTGCATTCAAATTAACGCTAAGAATTTTGCAGCTCATGTGCGCTCGCATTACATATGTCCCAACCAACTCTCAGATGAAACCTACGCATTTGGGCGTAATGCATGTGCATCCTCTGCCAGTCAGGTTTTCAACTGTTCCATACTTTCCAAGTTTTTGAAGAATTGCCATGACAGGACTCAGAGGTATATTCAATCCTTTGTGCATACACCTTGAAGGAATCACCGGATTTATGACTATCCGTACTCTATGACCATTTGTCTTCTTTGAACTATCAGTTATTTGTGGCGTCGAATGATGAAGGGATTTTGCATGTTCACTAATTTTCTTTCCTTAGTAAACCAGGAATTGCAGGTAGGACACAATATAGCTCCTTAAAACATTGATGAACTTACAGAGGTTGAATTTCCTTCAGTTTAAATTTGCTCCATTTCATTTGCAACAGTCTTTAGTGGTGCCAGTAATTGAGAAACCTTGATTTAGTGTGATTTAATTTTTAATCTAATACATGATTTTGTTTGTTTTCAATTAAACAAATAAATTACAGTGTTTCTTCTCTGTTGAATGTATTCCTATTATGTCATTATTTATTTTTTGTAGTATTTTTATTTCATGTCCAGCCAGTATATCTTGAGCCCTTTGCAGGTCTTATGGGACCTGAGCATATTAAGTGTATTTTTTGAGTGTCTTGAATAAAATAATGTTATATCAATAATGAAATCCTTCACACAAAGGGTTCACTTGCTGACAATGGGGTACAAAGAAGCCAGTCTTGGTCCATGTTGGGGGTGGGTTAAGGTAATGGATTTGCTGAAGAGCATCTGATGCTCATTTACTCTCTGACACATGGGACCTCGAGCCTGAGTTTATGTTACCATGAAATGTCCACCGAAGTCCAGCAGGTCTACATTCGTCTGCCTTTTCAATTGCATACAGCAGCTGGTTAGGTTTACATGTATATGGTAGTATCAGTTAGTATTTCAATGAAAGCAGATGTAATCATCTGATTGAATAGTTCCTTTCATATTCATCAGTACATTACATTTATACTTACTCTAAAGGACATGCAATTTCACAGTAAAACTTTTGCTCTAAGCAGATCCCATGCAATGTAATCAACTTCTCCTGAAATATAGAGAAGGGATATCAGGTTGGATATGCATTTTGCATTTTCTAACATAGAAGCCAATATGTTTTAAATCTAGACAGTGATTTCCCTAAAGTTTGTCATCATTCGGATCTCCACAGTGGTGATCATTCATCTGAATACTTATAACCAAATTACAATGTCTTTATCTTTAAACGTGCACTCCCTCCTGCTAATAAAGAAAGACCCTCCTCTCTCTGAAAGGACCTCATTTGAACAGACTGTTTGCTGCTGTTTGCCAGATTAATGTTTTACTGGCCTGTCTTAAATATAGCACAATGTTCTGTTAATAGGTTTATACAGCCTATTAAACACTTACCTCATAAGAACCAAGAGCCTTTAGGAAGTTGACTTGGGGTTGTTTTTTAATGTCCAAAAAACAGCAATGGAAAAGGATCGCAGACCATCGTGGGACAATCCCATGCAGTTTGTCCTGGCTTGTGTGTCTTATGCAGTTGGACTGGGAAATGTGTGGCGTTTTCCGTACCTTTGCCAAATGCATGGAGGGGGTAAGAAGTGCCTTTTTTTATTGAGATACAGATGTTTTCTGGTAAGATTTTCTCAAATTCTGAAATTGAGGAAGGTCAGAACAAATACCTGTTATGTGGTCAAACCTAATGTGTAGCTTTCAGTCAAAAGAATGTGTGTTTTTGATGGATTACATGACTCACTTTTAACAAGATGAAATAGCTTAGTAATTTCAATAATGTATATATTGAGAATATTTGGATGTGTTTTATTGCACTTTTCTGTATGCGTGGATGTTGCTGTGAAGAACATATCAAGGTTATTGTGCTGCAAAATTTTTGTTCATTCTACTGCTTATCAAAGTCCACTCTTTGATCTCGAAAACACAGACCAAGAGTACCATGCTATTAAATTCTAATTTGGTATGCAGTACATTTGTGCTGTGCTTCTTTAATTTATATTGTGATGAAAGTTTCTTATTTACAACTTTCACTCGCACAGCTTTAATAAAACACGACAGCACTCTTATTGTATTGCTCAATCTTATGCGTAAAATGACTGCGGATAAAAAAGTGATTTAGGTTGACAAACTTTATAAATACCATATTAATAATTACTATTGCACTATTCTGTCACTTTATGGTGATATGCATTTACTCACAGCCTTCTCAATAACTGAGTAGGAGGTTGTTGGTCCTGAGTAGAAGACTGAGCCCCTTAAGCAGATCTAGTTGACCAACAAGATATCCAGCGAGCCGACCCTTCTCATATACATCTGTGTATGATGCTACACAATGCATAAACAGCGTATATGTTGTGTGTCAAGCATTTACTTTAGAGAATGACATTCAAAAGTCCAATAATAAATAATCTTAAATAATCTTGTCTTTTGTATGTCATTAACTATTCACTCTGCCACAGCCCTGTTTATACTACAAGTGTGGCATGGATTGAAACAAGTCCTCCGTCAAATCCTCACAGTCTGATTCCTCATCATTGTCATCAGGACCAAGATCATCACCTTCAATTCCGAGCAGTTTAGAAATTTCTTCAACATCCAATCATTCACTCCAAAAATTGTAACAAAATGAACATGGTTTGTAATGACATGTATAGTTCCATTGGCTATTAATCAAACAATAAAAAAGTATCCAGGCTGATTCAAATCGCACTGCCTAGAGTGCAACAGGCCTACCTTTACCCTGCAATAATGATATCGGCTACTAAACACCGTCTTTCAATCAGTCTCTGATTTGCGTTTCTCCCACCCCAGCTAACAGTACTCAGTACTGGTAATGGCTTTTGCATGTGGGCAGACTATTGACTGCATAAAAAGATGGACAAAGCAACTGTGACGTCACCCATTGGTTTCGGCATACTGTTTAGGAAGCCTTGATTTTGGCAATTTGAACAGCGGCATTTTGTCATTTTGAAACCGGATGTGATTCCTATTGGACGAGCGCGTGAATTGAAGATCCGAGGAGGAGCGAGGGGTGGATCTATGTGTGGATCTGACTGTATCTGACCAGGACCAGAGGATAGCCACGCCCCCAAAGCATATGTGGCTTTATCCTTCAATCTAGTCAATTTGGGACCATAATTTACTAAAATGAACATCATGATATATCGAAGGAGACTTGAAACTTGTGATAGATACCATAAAATTATTTTGAAAATCATTATTGAAATAATAAATCAGCTGGGAAGGTAGGGTCATTTTCTCAGACTTCCATACCATTGAACTTCCCTCTCCAACCACCGACGTTGCCATCTGCTAGCCATTCAATAGAGTGCAATTTTCAGAGATTTCTGTACTGGCTTCACTTTTTTGACCTGGGTGCTGCATCCATCTTTTTATGCAGTCTGTGGGGCAGATGACAGCGCGAGCGTTAATGCAGAAGTTCGAGTCCCGCAGTCCTATCTATGATTTGGTCCACTTAAGATACCGACGAACTGGATTACAATTCAAGGATACACATGGCATCCACACAAAGAACAAATTAGTTACAAGTATTACCTTCAACATTTTCTTTTTTTTTACTTTTTAGTAAAGCCAAAGGCCATCAGACTTCCCGCCACCCGCCTCGCCATAGTGTTGGCTGTATGTCGGTCCGGGAAATTTCGCTCAACTGGGCATTGCCAACTTAGTACAGATCTTAAAATCATTCGGCAATTAAAACAATGGACGCCATAGATCATGCGCACATTCATGGCATTGTTTTATCACAAGGTCAAAAACACAGAAAATATGAATGACAGCCTATTTTTTACTTAGATTTTATGCAAAATATACCTACCATTAAGCCATAGACACCCCAATCTGTAGCTATCCCGGACTGATTCCACCTCAGTTTTACGTGACAGGATACCTAGCTCCCACTCAGGAGCAAGTACGTTATGTTTATCCAGAGGTTCATGAGAAGCCTAATTCCACTGAAGATTGGACGTTGTGTAAAACGTGAATAAAAACATAATACAATGATTTGCAAATCCTTTTCGACCTACATTCAACTGAGTACTCTACAAAGACAAGATATTTAATGTTCAAACTGAAACATGTCTGGAACATTCCACAGGTGAAAAGGTTAGTTGGAAACAGGTGAGTGTCATGATTGGGTACATAAGGAGCATCCCAAAAGGCTCAGTCATTCACAAGCAAGGATGGGGCAAGGTTCACCACTTTGTGAACGACTGCAACAGTTGAAGAACAATGTTTCTCAACATGCAATTACAAAGAATTTAGGGATTTCATTATCTACAGTTCATAATATCATCAAAAGATTCAGAGAATCCGGGGAAATCTCTATTAGTAAGCGGCAAGGCCGGAAACCAACATTGAATTCCCCTGACCATTAGTCCCTCGGGCGGCACTGCATTTAAAACTGAAATCATTCTGTAAAGGATAGGACCATGTGGGCTCAGGAACACTTCGGAAAACCATTGTCAGTTAACACAGTTCGTCGTTACATCTACAAGTGCAAGTTAAAACTCTACCAGGCAAAGCAAAAGCCACATGTGACCAGCCACGAAAAAAGGCTGGAAGGGTCAAAATGTTCAAAATTCAGTTTTATGTTTTTTTCTTATAGAGTGGACCTTCCTCTTCCAGAAATTCATCTGGACGTGTATTTGCTGTATTTATATTAACGTCATTCAAAATTGCATACCTGTCGACTCTCACGCAAATAGCTTGAGCCGCACACTTTTTATAGCCTATTTAACTGCCGAGTACCACTTTTTTTTATCAACCCACGCAATAACGAGAGTGAAAGGCGATATTTCATTAGAACGAGGACCAGTTCAATCAACTCGAAGCATTGGCCTATTAATAAGTCAATTATTTTTCTGTACTGAATTTAGCCCATGATTTCATCGCTGTTAAATCGCATATGGAGAGAAACCGTGTCTGCAGTTGCCAATTATGATAATCGGAAAATGCAACAATAAGGGAAAATGATTGAGAACTAGCCAGGACTTATAAAGGGACGTGTCTGTGCCCCCCCCCAATTCCCAGTTCTAGTTCCACCACTGAATAATAGCCAATTTTTTGCCAGTATTGAAATGGAAATTTATTGAGACACTGAGGGGATTCCGCATGACGTATATGGAGCCAAATCCCGTGGATCAGAGGCAGTTTACCAAATGCGAAAGTAAACACAGTCCAAGTGGCGAGCAGGCCATTTAGATCACGGTCTTCTCGATAGCATGATCGCCGCTCGGAGGTACCTTTTACCACGGCGGGTCACATATATCAACAACACCCAGAAATGCTGCCGGCTTCTCTGGGCCCGAGCTCATCTGAGTTAGACTAATGCAAAATTGAAAAGTATGCTGTGGTCTGACGAGTCCACATTTCAAATTGTTTTTGGAAATCATGGATGTTGTGTCCTCCGGGCTGAAGAGGAAAAGGACCATCCAGATTGATATCAGCGCAAATTTCAAAAGCCAGCATCTGTAATAGTATTGGCATGCGTTTGCGCCCATGGCATGGGTAACTTGCGCATCTGTGAAGGCGCCATTAATGCTGAATGGTACATACAAGTTTTGAAGCAACATATGCTGCCATCCAAGCAACGTCTTTTTCAAGGATGTCCCTGCTTATTCAGCAAGACAATGCCAACACATTCTGCACGTGTTACAACAGCATGGCTTTGTAGTAAAAGATTGCAGGTAATAGACTGGCCTGCCTGCTGTCCAGACCTATCTCCCATTGAAAATGTGTGGCTGTCAGGTCTAGCCTCTCCAGACCCAGCACGCAGGCAAATTAAGACCTGGAGCGCTGCCACACTCAGCCACAAGAGGAGCAGCTGTGTGTAATTACTGCTGAGCAGTGGCAGCATGTATAAATACCATTGCTTTCTCATTGTTCTTTGCAACTTCTCTGAAGCCATACGCCTGTGGAGCTTAGCGCTCCGTTTCGCGTGTGTAATACTCATAAATCTAACCTTTGATATTAGTGCTGTACAGTACCAGCACTTTATAAATACCAAGGAACCTCGTTTCCTTTTCCTTTTCTATTATAGTAATACTAGTGTTGTTTGTGTTTGCACACCTTTGTTTGAATTACTATAGTTTCTTTTGGAACCGCAATTCCTGTTTTGTCTTGTCTTGTATTTTTGCTTATGCCTCCCACTAGCGCGGTCAGCATAATAAATACAGGGTGTTTCAAAAAGATGGACCCGATTTGAAATCGCTACATCTCTGCAACCACGATGCAAAAATCAAAAGTTTAGGTTCAAGGGAAACGAAACTTGCCACCTACGTTAATGGTAGTCAAATCTAGTGTCGGCGCCAGAACTGGAATTTGGGGGGGCACAGACACATCCCTTTAAAATAATTATTAGTCCTGACTTGTTCTCAATAATTTTCTAAATAACAATACATTAACTCCGAAAACACTCCTCACTATCAGGCGCTGCTAGTTCTCCCCGTTAAAGTAAGGCGACAATGATTCATTCCGACGCGCACTTTGGTCCATTTAAATCAGCGTTATTGAATATTACACAAAGGCGTTTCAAGTGGTCTTTTATTTCATTTCAGCAATATAAACGATCATGAAACACAGGTTAGATCGCCTGATGTGCCAATAAAGTAGCGCAGAAGTTCCAGAGCAGTTTGTCTTTTGTAAGGCATTGGCCTGTTTTTAAGTAAATTATTTTTCAGTCCTGAATATAGCCCATTCTTTAGTTGCTGTTAGATCGCATGGGGAGAGAAGCCGTGTCTTCAATTGCCAATGAATCATTACTATGATCAGAAAACATGTTATTAAAGGAAAATAACTTACAACTAGCCAAGACTAATTGTTGTTAGAAAGGGATAGAGTATGCCTGCCCCCCCCAGTATTCACCAGTATTTCTTCATGGTCCAATAAGCAATATTTGCATATTGTAGGCCTAGGCCGCCGATACTTAGAAAAACTACTTGAAGGGGCTTTGAAAGGGGCATGGAATCTAACAAATCCGTGCCACAAAGTGTGTTTTGAATCACATTACAGTGAATACAATGCTCTTGGACATTCACGATAATTATATAATTGCTGACCTACTTCTAAAACAATTTTATTAAACTCTTGGACAAGAGGACAATGCCCACACTAACATGCGACTCGGCCAAGGCGCTATTCTGTAGTACATAAATGATAAGACAGAGGTGCACTGATTGGTCACAAATGTTAATGAGTTATAATAAGAGCCCGGAACCAGGAGCCTGAGTAGAAAGAAAAAGCCCTATTGTGAATAGGGTCATAAGGTGCGCTGAAGCGGCTGTGGCAAAATGCAGCAGTGGCTTGCGATTATGGAAGCCCATAGTGGACAATATTAAAATGAAAATGTAATCCCACTATTGCATTATAATTTTCCACTTATGAATGAGTTATTTGAGACAATATTAAATTGAAAATGCATTAATCCAATTATCACTTTCATTTTCACATGCACATATGGGAAATCTATGACTATATTCACATGATAATGAAAAGCTGTTTGACATTTAATTTTCAAAGTCCTGCCCCGCAATACAGTGGACAATATTCAAATGCAATAAGCCAAACAGCACTCCCAGTCTACTGCATTTACATATACATGTCATCACGCTCTTTTAGGGTCAACGTGAAAATGAAAATGCTGTTTTCTAATCACTTGGAAATAATAATGACAACGGTATTTGACATTTCATTTTCAAAGACTTATCCTGCAATACATGGGACAATATTCAAATACAGTAAGGGAAACAGCGCCTCCCAGCCCATTGCATTTTCAAATACATGCCACCACGCTCTTTTTGGGACACAATGCAAATTAAAATACAACTAGCACTTTGCCCGCGGGGATCCACGGGTTCTAGATTCAACCCACATGGGGCCCAATTTTCAGCCCAAGTTAAAATTTTATTGTTTTACGTAACTTTGCTTTTATATTATAGTGAACAATGCACCATTATGATGTCATCACATGCACCTCTATGATGTCATCACGGTGCTATGGTGTTTCCTTAAATACCAAGGTGGCTGTCACGTGACCGATGTTTTTATAGTAACTAAAACTAAGTAACTATCAAGGGGAATACGCTGCGCTAACATTCTGCGCTCAGTAGAACATGAAGTCGCCTGCAAGACGGAGCAAAATAGCATCGCTCACGTTATGCTGCGGCAACTCAAGTGTGCTTGCAGATTTCGGAGACGTTAGCTAGCTTGCTTGTGAGTTTAAAAGCAA
The DNA here is from genome assembly GCA_029692085.1 of Gymnothorax javanicus. Taxonomy (NCBI): domain Eukaryota; kingdom Metazoa; phylum Chordata; class Actinopteri; order Anguilliformes; family Muraenidae; genus Gymnothorax; species Gymnothorax javanicus. The sequence goes on from CM056197.1 coordinate 87,981,695, forward strand.
TCGCTGAGGTACAGCTCGCTAGCTAGTGAACCCACGGTAGCTGTAATGCCTATTAGGGAAGCTCTACAGCTCTGATCTGTCACTTTAAATGCCATCACACACACGACCTCTTTCACCATTGATAAGCTGCTTCTTTTATCTAAAGAACAAGCTGACAGTTCACCCTCAGACATGTTATTTTATAGCTAGTTTTAGCAGCATTATCCTTCAATGCGTGCTATCGCCTATTACAGTTAGCAAATGAGGAACATCGTTTTCAGCCAGTCAGAGTCATCAAAACTTCTCCCATTGCTATGTGGCGTGGGAATTGCGATTAAACCAGGAACAGCGGCAGCCTGCCTGCTGGCCGCTTATCGGACCGCTCATGGTCTGCATCATGGGCATTCATTGTGCGTGTATCAGGAGAGGCCAGTGGCGAACTTGCTACTTGGCTAGCTCAAGGACAATCGCTGTCAGCTAGCTAGCTTGTGAAGCTTGGGCAAAAACCGAATCACATCGCTTAAGTATAACAATGATTACAAACATTTCCCTTAACTAGCGTCAGCAGGGTGGGAAGATGGCTAGGGTTATAATGTGAAGAGTAATGTAATTCGTGACAGCACGCATGGAAGGATAACCAGCGATGAAATAACATGTCTCAGGCTGAACTGTCAGTTTGCTCTTTAGGTAAAAGAAGCTGCTAATCAAAGTTGAAAGAGGTCGCGTTTGTGTGATGGCGTTTAAAGTGACAGATCAGAGCTGTAAGAGCTTCTCCAGTAGGCATCATAGCTAGCTAGCTGTACCTAAGCGATTGCTTTTACACTCGCTAGCAATCTAGCTAACGTCTCAAAAATCTGTGAGCACACTTGGGTTGCGCAACACTGCCGCGAAGCCTCGGATAAGTTCATGCATATTACAGGTAGCTAAGTTAGTAAAGTTGGGGCAAAAACTAAATAATATCGCTTTGATGTGATGATCATTTTCAAAGATTTTCCTTAGTTAACGTAAGCTAGCATACTAGCTGCGGAGGTGGCTATATACCAAGAGGAAGGTAACTTCATATGCAATGGCCTCACTGATCAACATAGGATAACAGCAGACGGCACAGTGCACGGCAGCCAAGCCATCATGACATTATCAGTAAGCCTCCGTGCGTACTAGTGATGGGTTGTTCATGAACGAATGGCTCTTTTTGAACGGATCTTTTTGATGAACGAAGGGAACCCAGTCCTATTGATGAACGAGCCAATGGCTCTTTTTCCCAGTTAGCAGGTGACGTAATGCATGTGATGCTAGCTTAGAAATATACACTAGAAGCATCACGCGACTAGCGCTGACCGTGATAGAAACTGCCGATCCGTGGCAAAGCGGCTTCTTGTGTATATTTCTATGGGGATCGGATATGCTCCCGCACCCCGAGCGCTATGATTGGTCTCTTGGTTAAAAAAAACGGGGTTGCATTTACTCTGGGAGACGCCAGACGGTCGGGAGAGCGGCAAGAGCGGGTTAACCGGAGACCTTAGGCTATTAAAACCTGAAACGTGACAAATTAGCTTATGGAGTGGTATATTCATTTATTTAAACTGTATGCGTAATTATTACATAATACAGCACATTCATCAATAAACATAGGCCTCGTTTTATGCTAAATAAGACCACAGGAGTGTCAGGGATGCAGTGGTAGGACTGTCATTTGTGTCTGATGCTCACAGGACATAAACAGAAAATAAAACTGCGTGTTTTTCGAATAACCAGAAATACAAGTGAACGAAGAGCCGAATGGGAGCCAAATGAACGGCTCTTTTCAGTGAATGGAGCCAAAAGAGCCGGCTCCTCGAGAAGACTCGGAATGCCCAGCACTAGTGCAAACATGCGCTACCCAGAAGCTGATTGGTTGGTATTCATCAGGTCAGCAAACGTAGCCCCGCTCCTTTTGGGAGGGAAACAAACCACACTCCCCATTGACTTTCATGTAAAATTGCTGTACAAAACGACATAAATACAAGACCATCGAAGATAAATCAGCCAAGAAATTATCTACAGACACCATGTCTAATTCACATACATCCACTCTACTGGATAGAGAATGTGCGAGATATTTCAATAAGATAAATTTAATAATCAATCTTAAAGCATGTCCCTTCAGTCTCCCGGCATCTAGCTGGTGCAATGATCCCACCCAGTGGCCAGGGGTATCATACCCCGACATCTATTTTTATCTGATTGAGTCTCCAGGTAAGCAAAATACAAATGAAATATTTCACCTTTCGGTCCTGCTATTTGGATAGTATGCTAGTTAACAGTAGCACTGTGCTCTGACCAGACGGTGACAACTGTCTTATCTAGGTTCGTAAGTTAGCCTGTCCGTCTGTCTCGTCCAGGCGTATGCACATTCCTCCTCCGTATGGCTTGGGGCCATAAAGCCCTTCTCTCTGGATATTTTTTTGGGCATGGCAGAGGAATGAACCAGCGATCCTTGTTTTTTGTTTTATTGTTGGTGCAGCCAACAATACAGCAACTCCTCGGCATGTCGGATTCAAGTTAAATCGGCTTGTTTTAAGCGTTCGCGTTTTGAATGTCTATGCAGGAAGCAGGATTGTTTTCCCCCTAAAAGGGGCCTGGCGATCAGGTTTCACTGGATGATGCATTGCCGACCTGATGAATGCAAATGAGGAACATTGTTCTAGTAATCTAGTTCGTGCCAAGGATGTTTTCTTGCCCCTAATAAGTGTCGTCCCATAGAGATATATAATAGAACCAGAGAGAACGAGGAAGTACCTTTGCTTCAGCCAGTTAGCATGTTTTTTTTCTTGCCAAATAAAGCGAAAACAAAAGCAAATGTATTTGGTAATCCTTCATTATTTTGCTCTTTGTCTGACGCAACTGTTCAATGTTTTCAAGAAGGCCTATAAAATAAGAACTGATACTTAGAGCTTGATGACGGCTCGTGCATGAGCTTGGTTGTCTAGCTATTGCTCTGACTCCAGCAATTCAACGAGTAGAGTGAAAAGTGCGTGCGCGGAGGCGGACCAAGATGGCGAAGTGAGTGGTTGCTTCATTTGCAGGCTCCGGAGAAAAAGTTTGTATTTGGTCCTAGAATTGTATTTATACCGTTCAATAACTCCAAATTTTACTCAAAAGGACTCATTTTCAGTGCACATTGAGTTTATACGTAAGATCATATCGAAAACAAGACAAGACCGAACAAAACAATTAGTGACAATGGAGCATGATTATGCCAACATTATGGAGGTAGACATGCGGGAAAAAACTTCCAAAGAAAGATTAATTTGCATCACACTCCACAAAACAGCCCAAACCCTAAAAAGACCAAAACGGGCGATTATAAAGACAAAGAAAAAGACGGCACCGGCAACCCGATTCTCCATGCGTTAAAATGATAACCAGACACTGATGTTTAAAAATTTAGAAAAACGACTCAAAGCAAACATGGCGGCTGTGCAAGAAAATAGGAAATAAATCAACAGGCTACAGGAAAAAGTTGAAATGCTTCAGAAAGAAAATCTGGTGCTACGGCGTGCATGTGAGGAACAAGCACGTTATAAGAGACGCTGGAACCTGAGGATGACTGGACTGCCGGAGAAAGAAGGAGAGGCTATACGGGAGATTGTGATTGGCATTCTTACCAGAATTGTGCCACTTTCTGTGGATCGTTTGAAGGTAGTCGTGGACACTGTTCACCGTTTGGGGAAAAAGGACGCCTCTGTGAATTACAACGCACCGAGGCAAGTCATCATCCAGTTCGGGATGAGATCTGTGCGGGACGAGGTCTGGAAGAAGTCGAAGGATGCACGTGTCTGTACCGAAATGCACATTCGTTTTCGTAAGGACTTCTCCAGGGAGGATCGCGAGGCCCATGCTAAACACTGGCCCTTGGTCCAAGACGCCGGGAAGAAAGGCCAGCGGGCTTTCCTTAAGGAGGGGTACGCCTTGATCGATAACAAGCGAGTTGATCCCCAGTGAGGTTTTAGTGATAAAAAAAGGCACTGTTTCTGGTTTGGATGTGAGTTACACATGTCCACCTTTTCAATTTTCATTCAGGGTCTCATGTACTGCATTGAAATATCGCACTTTCAGGACTGTGCAATGCAAATATCGTTGCTCGGTTACGTAATGTTATTTTTCCTTTTTCTGTGATGATGGAGCTGTGGGTACCCACTCGCGTGTGTGCAGGTGGGTTGCGCTGGTTATGTAACAGAATTTTTTGAGGTGCTGGCATCGGTGATGGCGGTGAGAAAAATAAGCGTACATCCCTGACTTTCTATTTCATGGTTTTTTTTCATACAGTGATTTGTGTACTGCGTTAAAATATTGTACTTTCAGGTCTGTGAAATGTAAATTTTGTTGCTCGGATACGATACTTTTATTTTTTCGGTGTGCTGATGGAGATGTGTGCCCACTCGCGTGTGTGCAGATGGGTTGCACTGGTTATGCTAACATTTCTGGAATTTTTGAGTTGCTGACATTGGTGCTAGCGATGAGAAAAATATGCGTACGTCCCTGACCTTTATATTTCATGGTTATTGCTTTAAAAAGGATTGCATGGACCAGCTTACTCATTCCTGCTGCTCATCGCGATAAAGTTCTTATTTCTATATTTTTCAAGGTATTTTGAGGCATTTTAGCCTAAAGTCTAATTGTTTTTTGTGTAAATGTTATCTTTCATTTCTTTAAATTCTAGGGGTCTGAAAAATAATATTAAGAGGAAGGCAACCTTTCTTTTTTGTAAAGAGCAGAGGGCAAGCTGTATTTTTATTCAAGAAACTCATTCGGTTGCAGATGATGTTAATTTTTGGAAAGTAATGGGGAGACTCAATATTCTTTAGTCATGGAACATCTCATTCAGCTGGTGTCATGATTTTGTTCAACAGGTTTCTTGGTAAAGTGATACACCACAAAAGTGACACTGATGGGCATTGGCTGGTAATGCCAGTGGAGGTTTCTGGGTTAAACTATATTTTGTTAAATATTAACGGTTTTAACCAAAGAACTTTAAATAAGAAATTTTTTTGTATCTCACTAGGCTGTTGGATGAATGGAAGGTGACTTACGCTACCGATAACATAAAAATCGGAGGGGATTTTAATTTGGCCCCAGATCTTTGGTTTGACCGTCATCCAGTACGAGGTCAATGTCACAATTATGATCAAACGTTAGTGGAATTCATCACTTGAATTAATCTGACTGATTACTGGAGGCTTAAACATCCCCTAACTAGACAATACTCCTGGTATAGTGCATCAAAAGGTGGTCAATGATCAAGAATTGATTACTTGCTAATATCAAATAATCTAATTGATGAAGTTTCAAAATGTTTTCTTTCTGTGGCACCTCTTACAGACCACTGTGTGATTTCACTAAATCTGAATGTTCACCGTTGCAATACTGGGGGCCTTGCTACGTGGAAATTCAATAACTTGTTGGAAAATGAGGAGTTCTGTACGGTGGCCGAGACCCGCCATCGCTGCAAATAATGCTGCTGCAAATAAAAAAAGAAACGCTGCTGCAAATAAAATAAATGCTGCAAATAAAAAGAAACGCTGCTGCAAATAAAATAAATGCTGCAAATAAAAAGAAACGCTGCTGCAAATAAAATAAACGCTGCAAATACAAAACCCAAAACCAGTGAAGTTGGCACGTTATGTAAATCGTAGATAAAAACAGAATACAATGATTTGCAAATCCTTTTCAACTTATATTCAATTGAATACACTGCAGAGACAAGATGTTTAATGTTCAAACTGAGAAACTTTATTTTTTTTTTGCAAATAATCATTAACTTAGAATTTAAAGGCAGCAACACATTGCAAAAAAAAAGTTGGCACAGGGGCCTTTTTACCACTGTGTTACATCACCTTTCTTTTAACGACACTCAGTAAACGTTTGGGGAACTGAGGAGACCAATTTTGAAGCTTTTCAGGTGGAACTCTTTCCCATTCTTGCTTGATGTACAGCTTAAGTTGTTCAACAGTCCGGAGTCTCCGTTGTCGTATTTTACGCTTCATAATGCGCCACACATTTTCAATGGGAGACAGGTCTGGACTACAGGCAGGCCAGTCTAGTACCCGCACTCTTTTACTACGGAGCCATGCTGTTGTAACACGTGCAGAATGTGGCTTGGCATTGTCTTGCTGAAATAAGCAGGGGCGTCCATGAAAAAGACGTTGCTTGGATGGCAACATATGTTGCTCCAAAACCTGTATGTACCTTTCAGCATTAATGGTGCCTTCACGTATGTGTAAGTTGCCCATGCCTTGGGCACTAATACACCCCCATACCATCACAGATGCTGGCTTTTGAACTTTGCGCCTATAACAGTCCGGATGGTTCTTTTCCTCTTTGGTCCGGAGGACACGACGTCCACAGTTTCCAAAAACTATTTGAAATGTGGACTCGTCAGACCACAGAACACTTTTTCCACTTTGCATCAGTCCATCTTAGATGAGCTTGGGCCCAGCGGCCCGGCGGCGTTTTCTGGGTGCTGTTGATAAATGGCTTTCGCTTTGCATTGTAGAGTTTTAACTTGCACTTGCAGATGTAGCGACGAACCGTAGTTACTGACAGTGGTTTTCTGAAGTGTTCCTGAGCCCATGTGGTGATGTCCTTTACACACTGATGTCGGTTTTGATGCAGTACCGCCTGAGGGATCGAAGGTCACGGCATTCAATGTTGGTTTTCGGCCTTGTAAACTACGTGCAGTGATTTCTCCAGATTCTCTGAACCTTTTGACGATATTACAGACCGTAAATGATGAAATCCCTAAATTTCTTGCAATAGCTCGTTGAGGAATGTTGTTTTTAAACTGTTCGACAATCAGCTCACGCATTTGTTCACTAAGTGGTGACCCTCGCCCCATCCTTGTTTGCGAATGACTGAGCATTTCAGGAAGCTGCTTTTATACCCAATCATGGCACCCACCTGTTCCCAATTAGCCCGTTCACCTGTGGGATGTTCCAAATAAGTGTTTGATGAGCATTCCTCAACTCTCTCAGTCTTTTTGCCACTTGTGCCAGCTTTTTTTGAAACATGTTGCAGGCATCAAATTCCAAATGAGCTAATATTTGCAAAAAATTACAAAGTTTACCTGTTCGAACATTAAGTAACTTGCCTTTGCAGTGTATTCAATTGAATATAGGTTGAAAAGGATTTGCAAATCATTGTATTCTGTTTTTATTTACGATTTACACAACGTGCCAACTTCACTGGTTTTGGGTTTTGTAAAAAGAAACGCTGCTGCAAATAAAATAAACGCTGCAAATAAAAAGAAATGCTACTGCAAATTAAAGAAACGCTGCAAACGGCTGACACGAGGCCAAGGAACTAAATCAGCTCGATGCCTCATAGTTCGCTATGGGCAAGATGCTGGGTCATATCTGTCCTAGTAAAGGAATGGAGCTGACAACTTGTTTGTGGTGGCGGGTCGAACGCTGTTTATATGCGCGAAGCAGTTGCGAGACAAATGCTGTACAGCGCTGGGAAGTTGCGGTTGTGGGCTCTGTGTATCGATATCCCCCTCGGAATGCGAGCAAGTGCTCGGCTTAGCTCATTGACGCACCTTAGCCAGGTCCCATTAACAGTACTATGGTCAGTCAAACGGTAACATTGCATTACGTAAGCTTACTAACAATCCTGGTTGACCTGTATTTTCCTATCTCATACTCGCACATTTTGATATGAAGCATTATCATCCTACATTTTGACTTTGGTGAATGCTGAATTAATTCGGTACTGTGGCCAGCATACGTATGGGTTATCAATGCTAACGCAGCTAGGCGTCATGTCCTAAGCTAAACCATGGTTCTTTCATCAGCTGCCCAGCTAATCTATGACCTGTATATTAGCGAACAATACCACTGCGACGCGGAACTTTCCTATCGCGTCGTATAATTAAAGGTTCTTCTGGACCTTGACGAGGAGCCCTTGCTCTTAGTTTCACTTTTTCTCTCGTGTAAATGGAGCGTCACTGGACACCGAATATAGCCGAACGAGGCTAGTTAGTGACACTGTTTTCCGTTGCCGTTTGGCTAATGAATTAGGTTAATGTAGTTGGCTAGCTTGTGGATGATGGACTTTATGAAGAAACACATTTAGCGACTGCTAGGTAGCTCACTAGATGACGTAGGATAGGTTTAATTGGCAATTGAGCTGGCTAGCCTCTCTATACACAATAATATATCGCTTATCGCCCTGAAAATAGTGCGAATCTATTCATTGCAATCGTCGTATTTGGGTTGTGATGCATTATTTAGTCTGCTGAAAAATATATAAGGGCTTGCATCGGCAAAAACAGTCCCCGGTAATCCACTTCCGTTGTGGCTTTTTTATTTGCATCGTTTATTTTTTTTATTTGCAGCGGCATTTGTTTTTGTTTGCAGCGTTTCTGTTATTTGCAGCGTTTATTTTATTTGCAGCAGCGTTTCTTTTTATTTGCAGCGTTTATTTTATTTGCAGCAGCGTTTCTTTTTATTTGCAGAGTTTATTTTATTTGCAGCGATGGCGGGTCTCGGCCACCGTAGTTCTGTGCGGAAATCAAACAATTAATGATAGATGTAAATGCGTTCGATATGTCTTCCCTCAATAAGTGGGAGTGGTTCAAATTTAAAGCTAAAGATATAGCAATTATCACCAGTAAAATCAATCCAAATTGCATAAACAAAAACAGCCTGAGATAACTCGGGATATTAATAGGATATGCTGTAAGGGTGACTTATCTGGAGAGGAATATGCCACACTAAACAACCTCCAACTCCAACTCGATAATTTTTATTTAAATAAAGCAAAGGGAGCGTTTATTCGCTCAAGAACACGTTGGATGGAGCACGGGGAGAAAAACTTTTCATATTTCTTCAATTTAGAAAAACAAAGACAAACAAACAAAAGAATTGATAAACTGTCAATCAGTGGAATAACTACTGAAAACCAGGAGTTTAACAAAGGAAATAATTCACTTTTATAGTAGCTTATACAAATCGCATTTTTCAGAAGCAAACTGTATGGGATTCCTTGATAAAATTAAAACGTTTAAAAAGGTGATTGATGATGATTTTAAGATCATCATGGACATGGCACTTGACATTGAGGAGCTAGATAAGGCCATTAACCAGATGGCTACAGGCCAATCCCACAAAATCGATGGTATAACAGTAGATTTTTACAGATATTTTTGGAATGATATCAGAGTTTTGTTATACAATGCCTTAATGGAATGTATCTCTACCGGCAGTCTTTCCCCAACCATGAAACAAGGTATTATTACCCTAATACCAAAACCAAACAAAGATAAACTTTCCTTAGAAAATTGGAGACCAATTACGCTACTTTGTAACAATTACAAACTTTTGGCACATATGTTTGAAAACTGGCTCAATACAGGGTTATCGCACATTATTGATGAGTGTCAATCAGCCTTTATAAAGGGAAGAAACATTCATAATCAGACCAGGTTGATACTTGACATGATTGATTACAATCACTTAATTGAGTCAGTCTTATTTTGTTTCTTGACTTTTATAAGGCTTTCGATTCCCTTTAACATTCCTTCATTCTGGAGGCACTAAAATTCTGGGGTTTTGGAAACAATTTCTGTGACATAATTAAAATGTTTTATAGTGACATATATAGCTCTGTATCCCTCAACCCAGGAATGACTCCACGGTTTAAAGTTCACTGAGGTATTCATCAAGGATGCCCTATTTCCCCCAAGATTTTCATCTTAGCCACACAACTCCTAACATTAATGGTTTGCAATGACCCTGAGTTGCACGGTATTTCAGTCCTTAATAGAGAATTTAAAATCAGTCATTTGCGATTGATACTTCTATTTTCTTAAATAATAAATTAATGGTCAGGAAAGCACTTGACGATATTTCTCTTTTTTCAGAAGCATCAGGATTAAAGTTAAATATTGACAAATGCGAGTTACTTCCAATCCATACACGCTCAGAGAAAATCATTAATTCTATTAAAGTTAAAGTAGAGGTGAAATATCTTGGAATATGGATATCTAAGAACACTATTAGGAGAGAGGATGTCAATATAACAAGCCCTATACTTAACATGAAAAAGTTACTTAGTAGATGGCTTACCAGAAACCTCACCATATTTGGCCGAGGTCTATTATCTAAAGCAGAAGGTGTATCAAAGTTTATCCATCCCACTCACTATACATTTCTCTGACAAATATAAGAAAAGCTGACTCTATTGTGTTTCAATTCCTTTGGAAGAATAAAATGCACTATGTCAAAAGATCACAGCTGGTCAAGAAGTATGAAAATGGTGGCATTAATACACTGGACTTTGAGTCAATGGTTGGAACCTTTAAAATCAACTGGCTAAAAGCATACTTGGCATAGCCTGAATCCATGTGGTTTCACATACCTAGGTCTGTTTAAAAACACTGGAGGTCTTGAGTTACTTTTGAAAAGTGATTTTGAAATTGATAAGATTGCTATTAAACTGTCAAACTTCCACAGACAAATTTTACAGTTCTGGAAAATGGTATTCTCCCACAACTTCTCACCTCACAGCGCCATCTTGTGGAACAACAGAGCTATAACTCTCAACAGAAAATCTGTCTTTAAAAGCCAGTGGCATGAGAAGGGTGTTCTTTCTGTTCGTGATTTGTTGGATTGTAATGGTAACCTGTTAAATTTCCCTGCCTTTTTAGACAAATTCAGTCTTAACAGTCAATATAATGAATTTAAAAAGATTAGCAAAGCGACCCCTTTATCTTTAATTAATCTCATTCATAACACGTTATTAAACTCTAACATTGAATCCACACTGCCTAAATTGAAGATAAAAGAACTGGAATTAACTGAGAAAGTACGTAATAACAAATATTTATCTAATGTGCTGAAATGTGAACTTTATCATGAACACGATAAGGTGGTATACACAAAATTTCCCCTAAATCAGACCTTGCCTACATTAGAAAAAGCTTACTCCAGGTACATTAAATGGCCTATTCCCCCGAAGGTTAAAGAAACACACCTAAAGATTATTCATAATATTTAGCCTGTTGCAGAATTTAAAAAAAAAAAAAAAAAAAAGGTTTAAGTTTGAGGTCGACCCTTGTTCATTCTGCGAATCATCTGACGAATCCCTGGAACACCTTTTCTTTTTTGTGTCCATTGTCAAAAAGATTTTGGTCAGATGTTGAGGTTTGGTTATCCCTGAAACTAGATGCCATTCCACATTTTACGTTATTTGATATCCTTCTTTACAAGGAACATTCAATTCCATTAATGGCAGATATGATCAACATCATAATTCTTTTGGGAAAATACCATATTCACTGCTGTAAGTGGCGAAAGGCCAAGCCCTCCTTTGTATGTTATGTTAATGAGTTTAAGATATTTTTCCATGCACTTAAAAATAACAGTCACGGGAATTTGCTAAAAACATCTGCTCAACTCTTTCTCGATTTTTACTTTTCTAATAATTCTAAGCCCTAAAATGTGAATACTGTACATAATGATTATTTTCTTTGCTTCTTATGATTTCTAATCGGTATTGGTGTCCTTCCTCAAAATGTTTTCATGTCAATTTAACACCCTGCAATGTTGTTTTTTTTCTTTTTATTTAGATGATGTACCTTGAGATTTTGACTGTGTTGTCCTCTTGTGATGTCTTTTTTCAGCAATAAAAATAATTTAAAAAAAAAAGAAAAGTGCCTGCGTTTTCCGGATTAACAGCCTTGCTCGTCATTTCCCCTCGAAAACAATCGCCAATCTGCACAGAGGACACACTTTCATGCCAATTTGTGCCATGTAATCAGATTGGCAATCTTATGAAATGGTGCTGGAAATAAGCCCCATGGAACGCCACTTTTATAGATGGCGTCGGTCAATTCCGTACTTCCTGGGCTGAAGTAACTAGCATCTCCCATTGAAAGTAATAAGGGTGGTACTTCCTCACTCTCTCCAGTTCTATTCATACACTGTATCATAGGGCTGCGCGGGCCAACTTCTCTTCCTCCACCCCGCCCGACACCCACACCCGCACCCACATTTTCTCAAGATTTGAGCCTACACCCGCAGGTACTAGCCCACACCCGCATGTACCATGACTCTTGTACCCGCAGTTTCAAAATCTTACCCACTTAAACCCGCGCATATGCATTACCTAGTTGATGGAATGCCAGGATTGCCTGTTTATGAGTTTTTTGAAATGGACAACAAAAAGACTCCTTTGAATTGTTTATTCATAAATAACTAAAGATATGTACATTGGAAGCAGTGCACTTTGATACTTCTTTCTGATACAAAAAATAGGAGTTATGTCCTATTTACTTACATTGTATTTACATATCTTAAGTACTCTGATATCTCAATAAATAAATCAAGCATCAGCATTCATGATTGGTAGATTGTAAATTCATATTCTTTTGGCTACATTTGACAAATAGTCACATCAAGACCAAGAAAGAAAACTGATATTCAACCAAGATGCAACCAAGAGAGGAAAATTGCAATTGACATAATTGATTAAAAATGGAAAGGAGTTACAGCTGACAGCAATGGGGTGGCTAATTGCAATTCTGATTGCAATTGACAATACATGTAAGTAGTATTTACCACTCATTTATGACATCTACTCTGAAAAGAAGCCATACTGGCTATTAGAAGAAGCCATATTTTGTTGAGTACCTTCCTAATTTGCGTGGGTAAGACAACAAAATAGTTTAACACACAATATTGGCCAAAATACTTCTCATAGTGGTTATTTTGTTGTGCTCACTTATTGAATAGAATGACATTTATTGTTGTGAATGTGACATACTTGAGCTTGAGATATAATGAACGCGCGTCTCGCGGGTTGTAAATTTGCCGTGGGCCCGCAAATTTTTTTTTTTTAAGCCCGCAAATTTTTTTTTTTGTACCCGCACCCACACCCGCACGCGCAACCGCACTAAATTTAACCCATTTAAACCGGGACAGCATGTGCGCATTTTAACCTTTAAAACCGGGGATGCTGTTACGCATTTCTACCCTTCAGGCCGGGAAAGCGGATACGTCATTTTGTAGTTTTCATTACTTTTCCGACCATTTCCGGGCTCATAGCTGTTCTTTTACTGGCACTTTATACTAGGACAGATGCCATAGTAACACTTCAAGACAATTTATTTTTTATATTTTTATGTTTATTTTTATTTTATTTGAACGGACACTTTATCATGCCTGCCACCCAGTAGCGGAGCTACAGGGGGGGCAAAGACACGTCCCTTTTAGTCCTGGCTAAATCTCAATCATTTTCCTTTATTGACGTCTTTTCCAATTATCGTAATTGGCAACTGAAGACACGGTTTCTCACTGTATGCGATCTAACAGCGATGAAATCGTGGGCTAAATTCAGTGCAGAAAAATAATTTGCTTATTAATTGGCCAATGCTTCGCGTGATTGAACTGGTCCGTGTTCCAATGAAACGCGGACTTTCACTCTCGGTATTTCATGGGTTGATTTAAAAAAAAAAACAGTGGCACTCGGCAGTTAAATAGCCTAGGTTATAACAAGCGTGCGGCTCAAGCCATTTGCGTGAGAGTCGACAGGTAGGCATGTCAATTTTGAATAACGTAGATTTAAATACAGCAAATAGACGTCCAGAGGAATGATTGTCGTCTTACCTAATCGGGGAGAACAAGCAGCACCTGTTAACTGCGGAGCGCTCTCGGAGTGAACCTTTTGTTAATCATGAAGATGACTGAGAACAGGTCAGGATTTATAATTGTTTTAAACGGCTGTTTTGTGCAACCCAATTCTCTGTTCCGCCACTGTGCTGAATTTAACCCGCGATTTAATCGCTGTTAGATCGCATGTGGAGAGAAACCGTGTCTTCAGTTGCCAATTACAATAATTGGAAAAGACGTCAATAAAGGAAAATGATTGAGATCTAGCCAGGACTAAAAGGGACGTGTCTTCGCCCCCCCTGTAGCTCCGCCACTGCTGCCACCTGTTCCAGAGAAAGAAAAAATATTTGTTATTCTCTAGTGCAGAGCTTATACTTTTATTTATTAGGCCTCTTTATTCCATTTGAGTTGTGCATGTTATGTAGATGGAGATTTGTTATTTATTTTATTGGTTTTATTATATTTTCTAGTTTTTTTATAGTTTGTTCAGTGTTTTAAATATTGTGATGAAGATTTGCACAAATGAAAAACATAGTTTTTATGAAAGTCACAGGTGTAAGCTCTCAAATAGTTTTTGAATTTTGTTTCTATCCGCTACAGAGGCTGAGATATCAGCTTTTTACTAGACGTTGACACCTGGGTGCTGTTTTCCAGACAACCTCAGGTTTTAGGGGTTCTTTTCAAAATCGCCCATAGGTTTTCGTAGGCGTTTTTTTGAATAGGCCTCAGGCCTAAATGGGTTAAGCTTGCCTCCGCAACCGCCTCGCACTCGCTTTTTTTTGGTGGGTGGCCCGCGGGGGCCCGTGGTTGCAGGGGGCCACCCACGCAGCCCTATGGACTGTATAAAAAGATGGACGAAGCAACCGTGACATCACCCATTGGTTTCAGCATACCAATGAGGAAGTCTAGATTCTTTTTTTTAAATTGATTTCTTAAGCACAAGCCAGCAAACCACATGTCAGGTCTATACAACCAGTGACATAATATATGCAGTCCGAGCAGCAAACAGGAATACAAACATACAAATAGTACAACTGATAGAAATGTACACATAAAATTAAAATAAATGACTAATAAATAAAAATACAATAATAATAATAATAATAATAATAATAATAATAAATTAAGCAGGGGGGTTAGTATATACCACAAGTAACTTGTATAGTTTGGAGGCATTTCTACTGTTTATCTTGTGTAGAGATTTCAGGAACACCTTCAAATAATTTGTAAAAGCAACAAAATTTAGAGGAACTTTAGAGAATTTACTTTTGTGTATATAAAACTTCCCCATGATTAAAATATAATTCAAGAGAAATTCCATTTCTTTGTCACTAGCAAAAATTCCAAATTTAACATCATGATATTCCAAAACAGGTATATGTTGTCTACAAACCCAATCATATATTCTGTCCCAAAAAGTTTTGACTTCATTACAAGAGTAGAAAAGGTGTTGCTGAAAATCAGTTTCATCTTTACAAAATGTACATGTGTTATCATCCAAATTAAATCTGAGTCTTAAAAATTCTTTACGGGGCTAAATATCATTTATCATTTTGAAATGTACTGCCTTCATCTTTGGGAATAAGGGAAATATTAGATAACTGGTTCTAATTATGACGGTTTCCGTTCTGGAAAACTTTGGTGATAATATTTTCCTTTTGACAGGGAGAGGAAAAAATTCTTCTGTTATTAAGGACCTCAAAAGTTTGTTATTACATTTAGTATTTAAAAAATTGTGATCATCAATGACCAAAGTAGCAGATGCAGGTATTACCGATGAATATTGTAATATACCTTTTACAAGAATCAACAAAGCAACTGGAATAGCATTGAGTACTTAGGGATATTGCTTAATTGAGCAATCCAGATTAAATTTACCTTTGAAATCAAAACATTCAATAAATGTGTTATAGCCTAAACCCCTTTCTCCATCCAATCTTTATAAAATAAAGATTTCCTGTTATGCAAAATATATCTGTTGTTCCAGATTATAGCATTATGAGGAGCGAAATTATGCTTGTAAAGCATTTTCCAGTACAGTAACACCTGCATATGATAATCTGACAATTTTATAGGTAATTTGAAAGGATCAAAATCACACCTTCATAAAAAGTTAATTCCACCTACCCTTTGAAAAAGATAAGAAGGTAAACTGAACCACAGAAAATGTTCATACTTTAAAAAATTCTGCAACCATCTTAACTTGATGACACCATTCATCACCTCAAAATCAATTACATTCATCCAGCCTTCTTCAACTGATTTGACCACATCACCTTTTCTAATTAAATGTTGCTTATTATTCCAAATAAAGTTAATACAATATTTTGGAATTATTGGAACAGCCAAAGGATAAGCTGGGTAAATTAATCTTGAAATCCCTTCCATTTTTGTCAATAATCTTCTGCCAAAAATTGAAATATTTCTCTGCAGCCAGCTATTCAAAATTTTTTTTTTTTTTTTTTTTGTAAAACGACTTGAAAATTGGAATTTTCCATCTCTATAGAATTCTTACTGATGGTTGCCCCCAAATATTTAATCATATTTTTAACCAAAATATTATGAATTAAAGTCTCTGAATTATTGTGAATGGTCAAGATCTCACACTTTTTCAAATTTAAATGCAATCCTGATGCACCAGGAAAAACAGACACAGCCTTTAAAGCATCAGGTATTTGGTCAGAATTCTTTAAAAATAATGTTGTATCATCTGCCAATTGTGTAATTATCAATGAACAGCCTAAAACATTCAATGGTTTTTTTTTTTTAGTCCCTGATTGAAGCAAAGGCTGATTCTGGCGAGCCTAGTTGGGCTGAACGGCCTGTTCTCGCCATTAATGTTATGTTAAGACAGAACTAGTTATTTCCTT
Organism: Gymnothorax javanicus; assembly: GCA_029692085.1. Classification (NCBI taxonomy): domain Eukaryota; kingdom Metazoa; phylum Chordata; class Actinopteri; order Anguilliformes; family Muraenidae; genus Gymnothorax; species Gymnothorax javanicus. Next base: position 87,998,193 of record CM056197.1, read on the forward strand.
GTATAGCATTGAAATAATGTGAATAATTTTTTTCCAAATCCAAAATGTTGAAGTGTACAAAGGATAAATGGGTGTTCAAGCCTGTCAAAAGCTTTGAGAAAATCCAAAAATAGTATTATACCATCATCTTCAATAAAATTGGTGTAATCCATTATATCTAAAACTAGTCTAATGTTGTTATGGACTATTTGGAAGAAATCCAGATTGAGTCTCGCTCAAAATTTTATTCATACCACTTTTTAGTCTACTTGCCAAAGTATAAATAAATATTTTGTAATCAACATTAAATAATGTGATTGGCTGTAAGTTATCAATAACTGTTTTATCCTTGTTTGGTTTAGGTAATAACATAATAATCCCTTGCTTCATTGTTGTTAAGAGAGAATTATTTTTCAAGCATTCATTCAAAGCTCCAAATAGCAGTTTTCTTATGTCAGCCCAAAAAAACTGATAAAAGCTGTAAATCTATCTTGACCAGGTGATTTTCCCAAATTCATTTTCTTTATAGCTACATCCAGCTCTCCAATTGTTAAGTCTGAATCACACGTAGTTTTAAAATCCGAATCAATTTGAGGGATAAATGGTTTTACTTTTCTAGAGAAGTCATCAGAATTTGTTTCAGAGAATGATGATGAATATAAATTTTGGTAAAATTTATAGATCTCATTTGCTATTTCTTTTGGATTGGTGACCAATTTATTCTCTATATTTAGTACAGTTATCGCATTTCTACCTTGTCTTGTTTTCTCTAATCTACTAAAATTTGTTGAATTTTTTTTCTCCCTCTTCTAACCATTTTGCTCTGGATCATACAAATGCCCCTTGTGCTTTTTTCAGATACAACTCATCCAACCTGACTTGTAATCTCATCATTTCTTCCTTATTAACATCCGATATCTCATTTCTTTTACAACATTCATTAATGTCATTAATCAGTTGTCTATTTGTTTTTGCTCTTTACTTTTTCTTATTCCATAGTCTATAGAATATTGTATCACTTTGTATTTGAAAAATTCCCACTTACTTCCATCAGACTCAATTTCATCAATTAATATTATTAAAGATAATATTTTCTTGATCGTATAACAATATTCCTCATCTTTTAGATAATTTGCATTAAATTTCCAATATTTCTGTCTACTGTCCCCAGAGCAGTATCTGCAGTGTGCATCCCTCCTGACTATCCCACCTCACAGGGACCTGCACCTTGTTAATTAAGTTATGTTAAATTATTATGTTCCGTTAAAGTTGTAATAGTTGTCATCTGATGCAATAAAATAATAAAAATCATTGTGCTTTGTTATATTTCTTGTGTTGCACAATTCCATTGGGAGAACAGGGTTATGTTAAAATTAAAATGATGCCTTGGCCATGATGTTTAATAATGAGAACATTAACAATCATATTAAATATCCAGTATGTCTTTAGGAATTTTGAGAGTAACCCAAAATTCTATTGAGCTTCTGAGCCTGTTGATCGCCAACTAATAGTGAAATCATCCCAGAACCAATGATTTTTGAAAGATTTTTTTAATTCTTTCTGTGGAATGAGTATACTGTTTGATGAAAAGAATGGCATATTGACTGATGTCATAACTTGGGGCCATAGTTGATCGCCAATGAAATAAAGATGAAAATATTGGGAAAAAGTGAGAAAACGCCAACATTTTTTTTTGCGTTAAATTGATCACAAATCATGTAGAAATGAGTTTTAAGAGTTATTTTTTCTGTGGATATTGTCACCATATGTGTTCTGTGTATCTGGAATGCATTTATTGGCAGCCTACCCAACCCACTGAGGAACTGAAGAAAATGTTCATTTTTCACATTTTTCTGTCAAAAAATGAAGGGTCTATACACTGAAATGGCCACATTTTTTTTTCGCAATGTTTCCAGCAGAGCAGACCCTTCAATTATTGGATCTTAGTGTCCAAGTAAACAGAAAAAGCACAAACAAAAAGTATGCCAGACCATGTCAGGTTCAACCCATTTTATTGAGCTTTTGAGCCTGTGGATCCCCGACTAATAAATGTTACTGATAGACTGAGGCCATTTATCATACAAAAGAATTGACTTTGAAATGTATCTGATTTTCAGGAATTCAATATCTGTTTTGTGTCCTCGTTACACCCACAACACCTGCCACCTTAGTACATTATGGGGTCACTGAAATGAAGTGATCACTGGGTTTATCTTCTTGCTTGCTTCTTTGTGATGCCCATGGATGGGGTTTCACCACTGCAATGAAAAACTTTGGAAAAGGTGCATTTGAATTTTCATCACCATTGTAACACATTTGTACAGTTTAGTATGGAGTGACCCACTGATGAAGAACGGAATAGAGTCGAGTAGAAGACCAGTGCAGGATAACGGGAAACCCCAGGCGACGAGACTCAGGGTGGGGGTCGCGTCTCTTCTCAGAGTCATAAATGCTCTTCAAGTCCCCCGGGATTCCTATAGAGTGATAGGGTGAGAGAACAATAGAAGGGAATGGGAGGGTGGGATGTCGAACGAGACAGACGAGGATTGCAGGAAGAAGGCGTTATAAATAGACTGGCTGATTAGGACATGGATAAATGGAGTGATGTATTAGACGTGATCTGGTTCACCAACTTGTGTTTAGAGCACCATGTAATGAATTCCAGATCACACCTACAATCGTAGTCAATGATATTTATTGAATCGAATGAGCATGGGAATTGTACTGATGAAGGACGGAATAGAGTCGAGTAGGAGACCAGTGCGGGTTAACGGGAAACCTCAGGCGACGAGACTCATGGTGGGAGTCACGTCTCTTCTCAGAGTCATAAAGGCCCTTAAAGTCTCCAAGAGAGTGACCAGATTACACGAGATCATGCGCTTGGCGGATGTTGTTATAAAAGAAGCATACGCGTTCTTGTAACGGCGTGAATTGGCTGTAAATTATTTGGCTAGCAGGTGTCACTACTGTACATAGTGTTAAACTGGCCTCGAGAGATACTGATAGGCAGGAAGGCTCAGTGCTTCAGGAAGCCTCTAGTTGACGTCACTAGGATGAGCAGCTAGAATGGAAAGTAGTAGACTGATATAAGGTTTGAGGTTTGAGGAGCGAAGCTGCACCAAGTTGCGTTAGCAAGTCTTCTGTTGATCATGGAGATAGGGAAAATGGCTAACCGATTGGCCAGAGTGAAATTTCAGTTCGACTGGATTTTAATTGTATAAGCTTTTCACGGAAAGATTGTTGCAGACACAATTAATGAAACGTAAAATGTGCAGTGCCAGGTCTAATCCCCAGGATAGCAAATGAGCCAAAAAAAAAACCTCCCAAAAAGGAGAAAAAATCTCAGTGGTATGAAAAAACTTCCCAGTGGGAAGAAATCTCAGGAGAAACCTGGCTATAATGGGGAGCCCATCCTCTGCGAGCAAGCTAATTCATTTCTTCATATTAAATTTCATCACATTTAAGGATGATTTTCCGGTGGGAGACTTTTGGGAAGTGGACCTCTCCTGTATACTGTATTGACTTTGCCCAGTTTGTCTGGGAGAGAGGAGTGCTTTCAGCCCCCCCCCCCCAAAAAAAATGAGGTAGTTCTTGAAGGAAATGTTACCTTAACAGTAATTACCGAACATTCGTATCCGTAAGGTAATAGCCTCTGAAAATTGAAATTCAATGAAATAATTTTGCGAGGGATGAGGAACGAGGGATCGAGGGGGCATGGCATTTCATTATTTCAATTTTTAAGAATCTGTAAGAATCAAAAAAATGCATCAAACCATAGAGGGATGAAGGGACGAAAGGAAAACGAGGGATGGGGAAAAAGAAACAATGGGAATGAGGGACAAGGGAGTGAGATTGGGACAGAAATTGGGGAGTAAAAATTCAACGGAATTTGTCCTGAGCCGTTATAAAGTATGGCTTCTGAAAATTACTATGCAATTAAATAATTTGTGTGAGGTACGAGGATCGAGGGATTAAGGGAATCAGGGGGTGTCTTATTTCATTATTTGGATATTGCAAATCTATAAGAAAAACTGCAGTCCTGTAGGGATGAGGACACGAAAGGGAAATGAGGGAAGGGGATGAAGGGACAATGGGAATGATGTGCGAAGGGATGAGTAAGTGGGCGATAAATTAGGGCATGACAATTTGATGGAATTTGATATGCGTTTATTAGTAATCCTTCTGAAAATTGAAATGCAGTGAAATAATTTGTCTGAAGGATGAGGAACGAGGGATCGGGGGGATGAGAGGACATAATGTTTTGTTATTTGAGTTTTGCGAATCTGTGAGAGAAAAAGAAAAGCAAATCATGTAAGGATGAGGGAAGGAAAGGCAAACAAGGGAAGGGGGACGAAGGGACGAAGTACGAGGGAATTAGTAAATGGGGAAGAAATCGAGGTCTGAACTTGATGGAATTAGTCATGCATTGATATAAAGTAAAGCTTCTGAAATTGAAATATGATGGAATAATGTGAGTGAGGGAAGAGGAATGAGGGAACAAGAAGATGTAGGAGTGTAATATCTCATTGTTGAATTTTTGCAAGTCTAAGAAAAATGCACACGATCATGTCGGGATAAAGGGACAAAAGGACAACGGGAATGAGAGAAGGGAATGAAGGGGAATGAGGGGTGTGCGATTTAATTACTAGAATTTATAGCATTTTTGTACGTAGGGAAAGGGAAATGAGAGAAGGGGACGAAGGAGAACGAAGGGTGTGCAATTTCATTAATAGAATTTATAGCTTTTAAGCAGATGTCGCATCTGTAAATGTGTTACAGATATGTACATAGCAAAAAACATTGGGAATTTAGCCAATAGGGAGGGGGTGGGGGTAAAGAATAGAGTATTCGGAAAAAGAATTTCCAGATTTGTTCCTCCATGATTTGGATTGCCTGCAATGAATACGTTAGAGGCTGAAGGAGCCTGAAGTAGCCCTGTTTGGTTTTGAAACGGCGAAGGAATAGCAGAGGGAAGGGACAAACGGATGACGAGTCGCATGTGCTATGGGATTTAGTGCATCCTGCAGACACAGAGACAAAGTTGGGGAACGCAAGAGGTTGAAATGATCGAAAACAGCGGGTCCAGGCACAGGGGATACGACCAGACCCACTGACTGTGGGTAGCTGTTGCAGGATCAATGACGTTGGCTGTTGGGTGATGATGTCGGGGTTGATGCAGGCCAATGCTGAGACGATGACCCAAAGCTGCTATATTTCATTAGGAATGGTTCCGGAAGCTAGACAAAATGATGAAATGGAACAAGAGGTCATGTGATTTTGTTATTGAAAATGACTTAATTGTCCTTGCCGGTGGAGCATCTGTGAAAGGAAAAGCATCAGCAAAACAGACAAAAAATACGTTGGGATTTTAGCAAGAGGGAAGGGGTGGGGAGGGCAAGGGAAGGGGTAAAGGATAGAGTAGTCAGAAAGAGAATAGCCAGATGTGTTCCTCCATGTTTTTAATTGACTGCACTGAATTCGCAGATGTGTTCCTCCATGTTTTAAATTGACTGCACTGAATACGCAGATGTGTTCCTCCTTGTTTTTAATTGACTGCACTGAATACGCAGATGTGTTCCTCCTTGTTTTTATTTGACTGCACTGAATACGCTTTAGGCTGGAGGAGCCAAAGGAGCCACGTTTGATTATTTAATATGGCAAAGGAAGAGGAGAGAAAGGGAGGAGGGGACAGCAGGACGCATGTGCTCAGGGATTTAGTGCAACCTGCGGAGACAGGGACGAAAGGGAGGACGTGAGAGGTCGGAAAGATCGAAAACGGAGAGTGCAGGCGCGAGGAATACAACCTGGCCCATTAGCAATGGATAGTTGCTACAGAATCGGTGTCGTAGTTGGTGTGATGACGCTGCAGTGGTGCAGGAAATATGGTGAGAATCCGAAGCAGTTGAATGGTTCTGAACGATGGAGGGTTGCTTTGCTCGTGATTGACGTGGAACAGGACTGGGATCGTTTTGCAATGTTCAATTAGTGGCTGAAATTAAGGTCCATTCTTTTGTTGTGTGTTGGAGATGAACAATAGTTTGTCAATAGGGACTAGGAAGGTGTGCTGGGTTGAGTCACTGAATAACTGAGAATGTAGGCAGCAGCTATAGTCTGAGTTCTATCACTTGAGAGTAGCTCAGTGGAAGCGATGGCTAGAGCAGAGATAGGTAATGAGGGTCGTATCTATTTCTGGCTTTCGTGAAGATTTCTGGTCTGTAATTACCAAATAACCCTAATTAGCTAATATTACATTTTAGTTGCCTTTTTTTCCCTTCAGCAGAATAATTGATGGAAATGAGAAGTGGCGGGACGCAAATCCTCCGGGACGAGAATGGCCCGTCTCAATTGCAAACTGTTGCTTTAATGGATTTCTGATGGGCATGGTAATCGAAATGACGTCAGGCTTGCGAGGATGTTGCAAACCAGGAAGTCTTGGTATTGCTTAAGGCAGGGGTGTCCAATCTTATCCGTAAAGGGCCGGTGTGGGTGCAGGTTTTTGTCCTAGCCAGCGGTGCTACTGCACCTGATTCCACTAATTAACTAATCGAGGGTTTCAATCAGGACCTTGGTGGGAGAGAACAATGGTTTGCTTGATGCTCTTATAGGGGGTTTGACGTCATTAGGCTTAATTGCATCAGGGATAATGTTTTTGGAGTTCTGGGAAATGTAGTTAAAATGGCTGTGCTTTGTGGTTTGCAGCCATTTTGGCAGGCTTTGGCCCTACAGTAGTTTTCTTTGTAAAAACCTCGGCAGATTAAATATTTAAATCTAGAGCATGTTGTATATTGCTGACTAGCAAGAGTAATTTGATTTTTTTAAACCTCGGAAATAAAACGTCCTTTAATACAGAGCGTGTTGCATACGGTTTACTTGCTAGAGTGGTTTCATTCGTAAAACCTTGACAAATGAAATCCTTTAATCAGAGCGTGTTACATTGGCCATCACAGAAGATCTCAAAAGGACCTGCTCTAAGCGCATGTTAGAAGGAGTTGCCGGAGAGAGAGAGTCGCTGACTTGAGCCGGTGCAATTGTAGCTTTGCCTGGGGGGAGAGGCCTGGTGGGACGCAGGGAACAGCAGTTTTTGATCCGCCGTCTTAGAAGATGGTCTGTCTAATCCAGGGGCGCCGCTGGCAATTTTGGGCCCTATGACTGGAAATCGATTTGCCCCCCCAGCCCCCCCCCCATATATATAGCACACACACATTTTGGGCCCTATGACTGGAAATCGATTTGCCCCCCCAGCCCCCCCATATATATAGCACACACACACACACACATATATATATATAAATATATATATATATATATATATGTATACACACAGTGAGTTTTAACCATAAAAAAGTCAGAAAAAATTCTAATGGCATGAAACCAATGATATGTACTCCAGAACATGGCGTAGAATACATATATGAAAACAGGAAAAAAATCCGTTGGGAAATTTTTGAGAAAAACATGTTTTTCAGAAATTGCAATTTTTGAACTTCGAGAAATTCAAAAAAGTGTTAAAATCCCCAAAAATGAGACATGGAAGGGTCATTTGTGGGCGTAGTCTCTTCGCTATTGATTCCACAATGGTTACATTTCATGGGCCATAGGTCATTGCACAATTGCACAATAAGCCTTACTATGACTGGGGATGGGTAACATTCATTATATCATCATTGATTACATCAGACTTGCCTACATTCACAAAGCTAGGCCCTCCTTATATTGTGCATTGTCCCTGAATTCTGTCCTTTTCCCTGAGACATGCAAGGGGCTGACAGCAAATATGGACCACTGCACAGGCCACACGAAAGTCTGTATTCTCTGTTTCCGAAAAGGAAGCTATTCCGTCGTAAACAAGCCCCACCTTATCTCTGCCATCCATGATCTGATATCTGAGAATGATGTTGATGACAGACGCCTCCCTACAGCTCTCTGCGGCCCCTGTATCACTGCCATCTATGCCATGCAACGAGGAAAGGAGGGGGTAAAATTCAGGTGCCTTAGCCAGCTTGAGAATGTTGTCTGCCATCAAAGATGGATCTGCTTGGGTTGCTAAATCAAATGGAAGCAAAGCCAAGCAGATCCAAGCTGCTATTAAACGCGTACGACCTAAATCTGGCTAAGACTAATTTGTTGAATGACGGCATTCTTTTTTTTTCGATAGAAATGTTATACATTGCACCATAAAATTGAAGCGTTTTCTTTCGCACATAAAATATTAAAATATCAATATGTATTCATAATTTCTGCGCTCGTGTAGCTCATGAAACAGCACAGTAATTTAGTTTGTGAGGCTCATTAAAGGAGACCTATTTTGCTATATTTCCAAATTTATATTTTGATCTTGGACTCCCCTAGAGTACTCCTGATCATTCAAAGTCCAAAACAGGGTCCTTGTATAGCTCATACTGCCATCCTCAAAAAAACCATTTTTGTAGTCCATTGTAGTCTCTGCCTGAAACGCCTTGTTGGGGTGGCTCTTCCGCTATAGCCCTCACTCCCTGTGTGCCCACTTTCTTCTGACTGGCCAGCTCTGTGGAGGGTGGAGTTGGGCGGGACGAGGCAGCAGAACGCAGTTTTACGGGTCCTCCTCCCCAGAGTGAAACGTGAGACACTGCTGCCATCTGATAAGGAAGCGGCGGGCAAATTCCGCAATCTAACGCAGTACATGTGTATAGATCTGGTGAAATGAACTTGTTCTAATAAACACAGTGGCGAAAGTGGAGGACGCAGTGCGAAAGTCTGGCAGCTCAAGCACAAATTTGCTATCGGCTACAGTTTGCTACGGCAACAGTGGTGAGTACAGTGGTTTTTCTACTCTCGAGCTAGGATGCAGGGAAAGCAAGAATCTACCCCATATAGACACATTTGTAGAACGGGTCGACATGCCCAAGTGTAGAGCGAAGACCATAGAAATCCGGTGGGTCTGAGTTTAGAGGGAAACATGGACAGTGAGGAGCAGCTAAAAGTGAACCAACAGCTTATGGACTGCTTCAGTGTGTATTAGGACCTGCTAGTTCGTGTGCATAGCTGTGGTGTGTTGTTAGCGTGGAGAAACGAACAGCTTCCGCGCTGGTATACGATGCAGGAGCAAAAGCTCCAGGCTAAACGACCTGTTCGGAAATTGCCTGTGGTAGTGGTTTACTTATTGCTTCGGAATGACCAGCTTTTCGTCGCGGAAAATGGGCACGTTATGGATAGTGTGCGAGAGCTAGATAGAGCTCCGGTTATGTCATGAACATAATACAGGTTTTACAGACCGTAAGTTCCGTTTGCGTGAACCGTTGCTTATGTGGAGCTAGCGAATCGATCACTTTTACAGGAAAGAATTTAATATTCAATCAATGGCAATGCAGAGAAATCGTTTGTTATACCGGACATGTTATAGCCTTTGCACTTCCCTATTGCTTTCACCGGTAGCATCAGAGAGCTTGCCCAGACATTGGAGATGTATCAGGCTGACCCCGGTCATGGATAAGTAAAGCGATCGTTTCACAAGCACCCAAAAACGCACCCCAAGCTTTGCAAAACCTACATCTGGTCTAACTGCAGCCCAACTCGGCAGACACATACAGCACCTCTCCGGCTAGCTTCAACTATAGTGGCTACAATCAGGCAACGTTATGATGAAACTGTCACATTGATGCTTACCGAAGTAACACAAGCATACCGATCATAATTGCTGCATATAAGTTAACCAGGAGCATTTTTAATTAGGAGAGCACACGAACTAACATGCAGTAGCTGATAAGCGGTCATGACTTTGAATGTAATCTGTCGCGCGAAAAATTCGTTACGTGTCCAGTGTGAAAGCTGCTTAACGCGCCCATAACGCGTGTATTCGCGTCTTTGCATTGACTTTGAATGTAACCTGTCGCGCGAAAAATTAGTTTCGCGTCCGGTGTGAAAGCTGCTTAACGCACCCATAATGCCTGTATTCGTGTCTTTGCATTGACTTTGAAAGTAGCTAATCTGTCGCACGAAAAATTCGTTTCGCATCCAGTGTGAAAGAGGCTTGACGTGCCCATAACGCGTGTATTCGCATTTTTGCATTGACTTTGAATGTAATCAGTCTCGCGAAAAATTAGTTTCGCGTCCAGTGTGAAAGCTGCTTAACGCGCCTATAACGCGTGTATTCGCGTCTTTGCATTGATTTTGAATGTAGGCTAATCTGTCCCACGAAAAATTCGTTTTGTGTCCAATGTGAAAGCAGCTTTATGGATGGTACGCGACAGCTAGAGAGAGCTCGGTTATGTTATGAACATAATACAGGTTTTGCAGACCGTAAGTTCCGTTAACGCGGACAAATTGCTTATGTGGAGCGATCGAATCGATCACTTCTACAGGAAAGAATTACCTATTTAATCTCTGCCTTTTTCGGCTTTTTATTAGCCACAACCATTTCTAAAGGGGGATGAAATTATGTCAAGGTAGTGCAGAGAAATCATTTGTTATACCGATAGCGCTTCTGTGTTTCGCATTGCTTTCACGGTAGCACCAGAGAGCTTGCTCAGACATTTGTGAAGTATCCGGCTGATCCCGGTCATGGATAAGTGAAGCGATCACTAACTGTAGTGGCTACAATCAGGCAACGTTATGATGAAACTGCCACATTGATGCTTACCAAAGTAACACTAGCATACCGATCAGAATTACTGCATTTAAGTTAACCAGGAGCAGTAACTTGGCTACGTTAGCCGCTGTGCTACAGCCACAATCTACTGGCTATCACGTCAGGTTGGCTTATGCAGTAAAAGCAACTTACAGCTTCTGTGTCTGTGAGTCACGGACAGTCGCGACCGATACAGGCTTTATCTTAAGATATTTTACAAAGCCTGCGTTTGAGGCCAGTTGTTAGTGCTAACTATCGCTAGCAGTCCTGCTAGCCACCCGTAACAGGTTAGCTTCACTTACATTATTTGCTGTTATATCATTACTTACAGCTTGTGGCTCCAAGCGCTTGATCGATGCAACTGCTTCAGGTTTGAGAAGCAGCTGAAATGCTAATCCTGTGTCGAATTATCTTTTATTTATAAAGCTGTCTTTTGGTGAAAAGCAGCGAAAGTTCCCTTTGGCCGTGGCTGTTTGCGGCCAGCAAACAAAAAAAGCTACCCACTGATTTCTGGTGGCATCTTCTTTTGGAAGAGAAATAAGTGTTTTTCTTCGCGTCCAAAAGTAAACGGACAAGCAGCTTTGGGAGAGATACTGACAAAACTGCACCTCAAATGATCTGCGGTTCTTCTTTTGTATTTCCAAAAGTGTCGACGCTACTAAGGCATAGTATGATCTGCCGTTGTTAGTGCCTGCTAGAATAGTTTCCAGTGTGGGCAGGTCCAGCGCCGTGATTGGCTCTGGCTAGGTCTGTACTAATTGGACGGCACAAGCTGACGTAAGGTTTTGCCCAGATCTCGCGAAGATCTCGGGAGGAGTTGTTCAGAGAGGAAATCACGTTCACGAAATCACGTTCTTGGATTACAGCAAAACCCCTGTATCTTATGTTAAGAAACTTTTCAGAGGTTGAGTATGGACAACTAACATTATAACATTACTAATATGTATTAAAAGAAGGATCAGCATAATAGGTCCCCTTTAAGCAATGAGCCACGAGAAGTAGTCCTGCCGCTACGCGTGGGCAATTTTTAAAACAAGTCCTCTGTGGATATGTCTATTTAATAAAGACATTTTTAAGTTTGGAGTGCCTTGGTCAGTGGGAGATATTTTTTTCTCCTTTTTCTCCTTCTACACCAAAGATTTTTGACCTTGGACCAAAGAGCACCCAAGTACATTAATTAACTAAACTTTAAGGACTGAGCACGCCACAAACTCTAAATCCACGAGAATCTGTTCAATATTCTGAATGTAGTCATGGCTGAAGTTCGTTGTCTGGCATGATGCACAGCTGAGTGACAACTGTAAGGATGGCAAAAGTAAATGCCGTGTCAACAAAAGTTTGGATTTTTGCATTTATATTATCATCCTTACAATGCCAATTATATAAATGTTGGCAACAGGCATTCACTTTTTAATTACCTTTTCTAATTATCGGTCATGTTTTGGTCTTCATTCTTCTGACGATAAATTGTTGCAAATTGAATAAAAAAATTAACAATTTTAAAAATGAATAAAATATTGGTTTTCAATGCGCTCCTAATTATTGATTTATACTGTCTTATCTACATACAATGTCATTATCACTTATTTTTCTTGCAAAATTGATTAATTTGGTTTTTGCTTTGGTGCCCCACATTTTGGCCGTGATGCCCCAATTTTAAAAGGCCAAATGGCCTTGCCCCAAAAATAACTTAATTTGAGGCCTGCAGTGGGTCCCCAGGAACAATGTTGAAGACCACTGTAGACAATTACAGCTTCAGTTTTCCAAGAGTGATTCCAATCATCTGCCCAGGGACTAGGAATACATGAGACATGCTTTGTTATTCAATGTTCATTTTTTTTATTCCAATAAATGAAACCTCTAATAAAGGTCTTTACATGCATGTGAAGCCAAAAACTTCACTGGAAATTTCAGCCAAAAACTGGAATTCTTCACATATGCTGTGTCTTCTGCTACAGTAAATCAGAGGCGTTGAAATGAGTTAAAAACTATGCAGAGACCTTAACTTTTGGGTGGCCCAAAGACAACCACTTGGCCTACATTCATCGTGGGGAAACATGATTAAGGAAGTCCATAAGATGCAAAGGCTGGGGTAAAGCAAATGGATTGGAGAAGATTGAAGAGGAAGAGATGAAAACGAAGGCGGAGGGAGAGAAAGAGCTGCGACAGCAATGACAAGTGTGACAGCTACTCTGGTATAAAAATAAAAAGATCAAATATCACATAAAGCAGAGAAATTATGGCATTTATTGCGGCCATAACTTGTCGAAAATCCAAATCCAGCATCACCCGACTGGATTTGGTCTTTCAGACACACAGCAATACTTTTTTTAACTCCATTTCCCAAAGGTAATTAAATATTTTTATTTTATTACTCCATATTTTATCCAGGCTATGTTGTGCACTTTGTGCATGTACTGAATGCAACAATGATAAAAATTGAGTCTGTTTACGAAATTCCCCAATGCGTAGGAATTGCGTACTCTGCGGAGGACGCAATAGGCATCGATTTCAAGATTTTCCCTTGGTATTTGTTCATTCTCTTGGCCTCTGGCGGAAGTCAAAACAATAACTATATTTAGTCAAATATATCAAGCCCACTTGACTTGGAGGCGGGTGGCATCGCTAACTTTGCCAATAAAGAATGCTTTCCCGGTCCACCGAATTATGATGATTATGTTCACCTGCATCAATGAAATTATGTTACTCATATTTTTGAAAATACACTGTTTTTGTTACGATGTGCGACTTTCAAATACACCTGGCTGACTACGTGGTTAGAAGGTTTTTTACTTAAATACAAGATTTGAACAACCGTTCAAACTTGAAGAAAAGGTAACAGTTCTACCGATTACTCGGCCAGTAGCACTGCACAAAGGAAATGACACTTTCCCGGTGGAATGTGATTTAGAAAATTCAAGTCGGCATTAGAATGCTCGTCATTCACAAAATGGGTTAAGTTACAGTTGAGAACACTGACTGCAGCTATGTGGTCAAGAGATTGCAAAAATCTGTTGTCTGTGTTAGCAAATGTAGCTAGCTACCTAGCTAGCTTTTTAAGCAAGATTCACTGACAAGTCATCATTGCTAGCGAGTTACGTTGTCATAACTAACTGCGAAACAGGTGGCAGCGGGGGTATCTTTGCCCACAGACTGCATTACCTTATTCAACAAGCCTACAAATAGCTATGCAGCCGACAGTTGTAGGGTCCGTTCACTTACATAGACTACGATGTCTATATTGGCTATTACAGGCACTGAACGTTATGTTAATAGCGTAGCAGCCAGGCCAGGTGAAAAGTTCAGGGGGGTGTTCGGATGGGTGTGTGGGCAGGATTTCGATACTGTGGATCTACCCCTGATCACTACTACGCCGACTCTGGCTCCAATTGTGCAAGATGGCAGCGCCCGTATCGGGAATATTTTGGCTCCATTTTTGATCAATGGGAGTGAATGGGGATTCGTCGTCCATCTTTTTATACAGTCCTTGATCCAGAGAAACATTTGAGTGTGTAAAAACGTCAAATGTACGTTCAGGCAAGAAAATTTAGAGAATTACTGTGAATTACTTTCACTGATCAACGATGATCAACAAATGTTGAATTTCTGTTTGATGTAGGAATATCAAGTGATGATCCAGCAGACCCAGACCCAAAGAAGGGTCCTTCCTACAACCTTTTCAGCTCGCAAGGATCCGGTAGCCTACACAGACCTTTGTTGTACTGAAGCTTAGAGAATTATCTTCCCTTCGCGCTACTGTCAAGGTTTTGTACATATTCAGAAACCGCCGAAACGGTTCCACAAATGCAGGATGCCATACTTCCCCTGTTTTGTTGTATTGGGTGCATCTCAAAGCCTAGGCTGCACCCTTCGAAGGCTGCATTTTCAGGGGTCGTCACTTAGGGTGTATTCACACTTGGCTCGTTTGGAACAATTGTTCCGACACAGGGAGCGTTCTCCCCCAGAGATTGGTTTGTTTGGGCTGGTGTGAACACAGCAAACGCACTCTGATGCGGAACACAACAACTGGGCCAAGACCGCCAAAAAAGGGTGGTCTTGGCTCGCTTCCAGTCGAACCCTGGAGAGGTTCATTTGCAGTGAGAACACAAACGTGTCAGCAACCGGCACAACTGACTCATAGCGGTTGCTGAGACATTTAAGCAAGACGACTCATCCCCCATAGACCCTCATTGTAAGAAATTGATCGCACTTTCTGTCTCCTAAGTGGGTGCTGTCGCGGATGTTGTTGTCAGAAGTGGTTGCTAAATGGCAGCAATTAAACGTTGGGATATCTATCTCTGTCTATTTCATATCTGCATGTTGCGTGCATATTTCCTTTTACTTTTCAACATCACACATTTTACAACACACCTAACGGCTGTACTCAGCATTACGAATATGCGGTAGCTGGCTAGCTACTGCATTCGCAAATGTTATTTTACATTAGCTTAAAAATTAGATTTTGGCTTGCAAGCATTTACTCTTGGAGTGGTTGTTTTGAACAGGATAATGTTTGGCCAGGTCTGTATTTTTTTTTTTTTATTTCAGTTGGACTCCCCGGTATAATAAAGGCTAAATAATAATACTTAAATTATGTAACTTATTTCACTGTAATTGGCATTAGCTAGGGTATAGCTTGAAGGGCATTGCATCAGCTAGTTTGGGCCTATAAAGCTGGTCTGTAATACGACAGTTGCTAATCTATTCCTTACCTGTCTGCATACTTCGGAAAAGAAACGATGGAGAGCGTCCTCCAATTATTGCAACCTATTGCTGCACAAAGTTTTGGCATTTTTAACGTGGATGGCCAATGCAAGACACGTTCCACATTTAATTTTTGCGCCTTATTTTGCCACTTGTTTAATATCTGATATCATTCCAGTTAAAGATCATAACGATCAAAAAAATTCATTTTCCCCTTTAAAAACGATTAAACATCGATGACAATAACAGTGTTACTGAACATATAAATACAAGCATTATTTCAGTTTACATTTTTATTCGTGGTTTCCTGCAGTCCATACTGTGTTTCTGTATTGTCAGATGTTACGTGAGCGCTGCTGAGAGAGACACGGGTCTCGAGCAACGTTCATTTTCTCCTGATCAGTTGGTCTTAAAAATGCTATTGCAGCGCCAGAATGTTTGGAAGATACAGTATGTTGCCTGTGGAAAATACGTCCAATATTTAATTCTGTGACAATGGGACAAAATAATCGGTGATAATCTGTGCTTACATTCACTTCTTCCCATTGGAATCCATTCATTCAGGACCGCTGTCTAAAGGGGCAGGGCACCTATGTGACTGACACTTCGATAGAAATGCCCCTTCCTTTCCGGGTAAGATTTCTGACCAATGAGAGAACAGTTTGTTCACGCATGGCATTTGTTTACAACTTTGGACCAGTAGAGACTGTTGCCGTGTGAACACAAACGAAGGACAAATGCAACAATTGTATCTTTTGCCCCTGAATCGGAACAGAGTAAGCAAGCCACGTGTGAATACACCCTTACTTCCAACCACCAAACTAACATTAAGGACTACAGATAAAGATAAATTTAGGGTTAGATTTGAGGCTAGGTTTAGGGTTAGGGGTTAGAGTTAAGGTTAGAGTTAGGGAAATCAGTGACGACTCACTTAAACTAAAGCTGTTTTACAGAAATTAAATGACATCATGTCAGTTTGCAGGATGGAATTAAATGATGACCCCCTAAAAATGCAGCCTATGCTTTGAAATGCACCCATAGATTTACACTTATTCTTGCCAACCACGCTAATGCGCATGCCTGAATGTGACGTCAATGTTTGTAAAGTATCCAAGTATCGCTATTGGACTTCTGCAGTAGACCAGCTAGTGTACTTGTAATTTCGCGTATTGTGGAGCACTTACATCGTTATTGTCAGAGGAGCATTTACAAATTTGCCGTGTGCACGATTCAGCTGACAGAGACAATGTTGAACGCGTTTCCATTCTCATGGATGCATGAGTATAGCTGAGCTGTGATTGGCTGATGGCATGTACAATGGTACCATAGCCGATCTGTGATTAGCTGATGTATGTAATGGTACCAACCAACCTGCAGAAAAAAAATTTGCAGCCAGTTCAGGCACTAGCGTAACTTGGGCTGTACAAAATGATGAATAGTAACAGGGGAGGCCGATGTGCTAAGATTATTCTTAAAAAGTTGAAAATTAAGAAACAAACAACAAATTCATTTTAAATCGATCAAATTATTGCAAAAATTAAAATAGAAAATTAAAGTGTCCATATATTTAATAATAACAGCGTCCTCTATGGGGCCCCTGTGAATGCATGGAATCGTCCATGGTCCACCCCCCCTCCACCTTACAGCGACCCTGGTCTAATCTGGAATGAGGGCAGTATCTGAACTGGGGGCATTGGAGAATTTATGGGAATACTTCAGATCGGGTAAACGATTGAATTTGAGACAAATTCAGCGTTTGATGGTTGAAAAGGAGTTTCGACTTCGGAATGCGTGTTGCTTGGTAAGTGGAAACATCGGATAACAAGAGAAAACATTAACTTAGCCAGAAGCTGGCATGGGAGAATACGGGGCCGGTAGAATGCTGGTCGCGGAGAATGCTGGTCCGATACACTTTCAGAAATAGGGGTACAGCAGGAGTCCATTTCTGTTCCCCAAGGTATATTCAGCACTTATGTACCCCTTAGGGCCAATTATAGGACCTCAAGGTACCTGTGTGTACCTTTTTAGGGTCTAAAAGGTACTTTTTGTTCCAAAGCAAATACTTCTGAGGGTACAACAGCAGTACCTTTGAGGATACTGCCCCAGTGACAAGCCTTTTACCCCTGAAGGTACAAATAGGTACTTTTTATATGAGTGTAGAATGCTGGTCGCGGAGAATGCAGGTCACGTCGAACAAGACAGACAAGGATTGCAGGTAGAAGGCGGTATAAGTAGGCTGGCTGGTTAGGACATGGATAAATGGAGTGACATATTTTGGCGTGGTCTGGTTCACCAACTTGTGATTAGAACACCATTTGTGCAGAGATTCACCTGTAAAGGAAAGCATAGAGATAGCAACTGCAAATAAAGTCATTCTTGTTAAAGCAGTTTTTCTATTGCTTAACTGGAGTACCCTTTCCAATAGCTTAGTCGCTAACTATGCAACTGACATTCTTCTTCCTAAAGCTTCAGACTATGTTACAAGGAACGTAGTTAGCAACTAAGCTTTTGGGAAACGTACCTTGAGTATCAAGTTAGTTAATCAAGAACAAAACTGCTCAAATAAGAATGAAACTAGGTGAGTAGAATACCTGTAATGTTGTGGCATGTTATCCTGATGAAGAGGAAGAATCTGTGACGCTCAGGCAAAAAGGACCAGGTGTGAGCCAGGGAAAAAGCAGAATCGTTGTCTTTATTCAGGCAGGGTCAGAACCGGGAGATCAAAAGGTCGACAAATCCAGACAGTAGGCAAAAATTCAAAAGTCAAAAAACAAGCAGAGATCAAAACCAGGAAATCAGATGGGCAGACAAATCCAAAGGGGCAGAGAAGAATTGAAGTCAAACAGAAGGGTGTTGCAGTATCACTAAAAACAAACAGGCATACTGTTTGTACAGCTCTCTGCGGCCCCTGTATCACTGCCATCTATGCCATTCAACGAGGAAAGGAGGGGGTAAAATTCAGGTGCCTTAGCCAGCTTGAGAATACTGTCTGTAATCAAAGATGGATCTGCTTGGGTTGCTAAATCAAATGGAAGCAAAGCCAAGCAGATCCAAACTGCTATTAAACGCGGATGTCCTAAATCTGGCTAAGGCACCTGAATTTTACCCCCTCCTTTCCTCGTTGCATGGCATAGATGGCAGTGGTACAGGGGTCGCAGAGAGCTGTAGGGAGGCGTCTGTCATCAACATCATACTCAGATATCAGATCATGGATGGCAGAGATAAGGTGGGGCTTGTTTACGATGGAATAGCTTCCTTTTCGGAAACAGAGAATACAAACTTTCCTGTGGCCTGTGCAGTGGTCCATATTTGCTGTCAGCTCCTTGCATGTCTCAGGGAAAAGGACAGAATTCAGGGACAATGCACAATATAAGGAGGGCCTAGCTCAGGGGCGTTACCAAGGGGGGGGCAGGGGGTGGGCAGTGCCCACCCTGAGAAAAGCTCTGCCCACCCAATGAAAACTCAGGATAAAAAACTGATTTACTACTATTTGACAGCAAACATGCGATATACCACATGATTCACAGCCGGAGGTAGACAGCCATTAAGAGAGAGCTTTCCGTATGCTTCATTTATCTATCACTATGTGTGATTGGTGGATTCCTTTGCCAGTCTATTCTGATGTGAAACTAACCAATGGGCACTCTCGAATTACTAGGGACCCTCCCATTCTCTTAGACTGCCGTCTTCGGCCAGTCTGAGGTCAGGTCTACGCTGCTCATGCAGGACCCGTGCTTCTCTCAGGGTATTAAAACTTCGCCCATATCTCTTTTGTTGCTACTTCTTCCACCACTTATTTTGTCAGTCTTGTTGTTTGACATTAAAGTAATTGGTGTACTAGTTTGTCATCTGTGTGTGTCGACTCGTGTGGTTATAACCTGAGTTGGCTACCGAGTGAGCCCAGGCAGCTAGCGAGCAGCTAGTCTAGAGTTGCTAGTCACTCACTGGGGTTGTTGCAACAATAATTCTGTTATCATAAGCACATTTCAACATTTCGAACATCTGTATCATAAGCACTTCGAACATTTGCCAATAGAAATGCATCGGTGGCTCATTAAAAAACAAGCAGCTCCCACTCCCGCAAGTGCTGTCTCTACCAGCAGCCCTGCAACCACCGAACAGAGCGTTGCATCCGTGCCAGGGTCCGGGACTGCCTGTGAATCACCGGCAGATGCACCATGCTCCAGCAGCTCTGCCCCCATGCTGGGGGTTAAAACGTCTGTTCTCCCCATGTTCAGGCCCCTGCTCTGTGTCCACTCCTTCGGACTTAAATATGGATCGCCCATCTCAGCCCATTTCAAGCAGTTATCCTAAGTGTATCAAACTCGCATCGCATCAAACTCGACCATGGCATGGCTTGAATATTCAATACTGCGCGATGCCAGCTTTTGCTTCACTTGTCGCAAATTTAGTTCTAATTCGGATGGTGAGGACATATTTACTAAACGTGGCTACACAAATGGGAAAAAAGCACTCGATAAAGACTGTACAAACATGCAACAAGCATCTCACACTCCAGGGCCATGGTTGCGTGGCAGGAGTACCAGCACCGGTCAGAGGCAGGTGAAAATATTGTCCATCTGCTGGGTCATACCCAAGTAGAAAAGAACAGATAGTACATTAAAAGCATGGGTGAAGTCATTCCGTTTCTCACTGTTGGTGAACTTGCTCTGCGTGGGCACAATCACAGGGATATGGATGAGGCGGGACTGTTTACTCTGCTTGTTGATTACACTCTCTAAAAAGATTCCAAACTCGGCGATATCGCAAAATCCATCCTGCAAAATGCCAAATATAGCCTACATCATTCTCGCACGGAATTGAAGTCCTTGTGCGTGGAGGTTTATCATTTTCACCTGCGTTATGACTCCTGACTTCTCACGCTTTTCTTTACTCCGGGGCTGGAAGCAATGCATGTGTTTCATTATCGTTTAAATAGTTTAAATGAAATAGGATCATTTGAAACGTCTTTATGCAATTTCATTGCTTCCAATGATCTTATTTCATTTAAACAGTTTAAACAATCATGAAACACATGCATTGCTCCCAACATCTGAGTAAAGAAAAGCATGAAAGTCCGGAGTCATAACGCAGGTGAAACTGATAAATCTCCATGCACAAGGACTTCAATTCCATGCGAGAATCTCTTACACATGCGTTGATTGAATAATTGCTGATTACAGCAGGGGAACGTAAATATAGGCCTATACCACTAAAACTCGCGCGGAATGCATGAGAGTTGACAGGTGCGCATTATTAATTAAAACTGACCACAACTGTTAATGTTGAGAGTTTTCTGAGCTTTTGTAATGGTAATTTAAATGAATGATTGAGAACAGGTCATGACCAATCATTATTTTCAAGGGATGGGTTTGAGCCTCCCCTATTGAGCCGCCATATTCAAGATGTTGTGCATGTTGTATTTTACGCTGATTTAGAGGTTCTTTTTTTGCCCCCCCCCAAAGAGGACAAATGCCCACCCAAGCTTGGCATCCTGGCAACGCCTCTGGCCTAGCTTTGTGAATGTAGGCAAGTCTGATGTAATCAATGATGATATAATAAATGTTACCCATCCCCAGTCATAATAAGGCTTATTGTGCAATTGTGCAATGACCTATGGCCCATGAAATGTGACATAACCATTGTGGAATCAATAACGAAGAGACTACGCCCACGAATGACCCTTCGATGTCTCATTTTTGGGGATTTTAACACTTTTTTGAATTTCTCAAAGTTCAAAAATTGCAATTTCTGAAAAACACGTTTTTCTCAAAAATTTCCCAGCAGATTTTTTTCCTGTTTTCATATATGTATTCTACGCCATGTTCTGGAGTACATATCATTGGTTTCATGCCATTAGAATTTTTTCTGCCTTCTTATGGTTAAAACCCACTGTGTACAGTTTAGGAGACACTTTGGATTACAACAGGACAGTTGGTTTTTTCCAGTAGCGAATAATTTTTTATTCCCAGCATCTGTGTTGGATAATGGATTTCAACACTGGCATAGAAATGGGTTGGTGTTTTTCAGTGATTTATTGACAAACAATATATTCTCCTCATTTGAAACATTTATAAAAGATCATAATATACCCAGATCCACCTTTTTTGGGTATCTTCAGAAACGTTGTTTTACGAAGAAAATGTTTCCCTTATTTCCTCATCTACCACCCAAAAGTCAGTTAGATGATATTCTGGAGTTAGACCCCTTTGAGAAGAAACGTGTCTGCACTTTGTACAATTACATTGATACAGGGATTGAAGCCAATATCTTGGGACAAAACAAAAACTGCATGGGACAAGGATTTGGGTGTAGAGCTTTCTGAGGAGGTGTGGCGGGACAGCCTAACTCGCATACATACTTTGTCGTTGTGCCTACAACACTGGTTAATTGTGTGCTTGCGGCAAGCAGAGGCCAAAGGCCGAAGGCCTCTGCTTGCCATAGGCAAGCAACACATTGTTCTTCTTAAGTCCGTTTATTTATTTTTCCATTTCCACATACTTTTTTGTCCTGTATCAACTGCCTGAGTGTTCGCGATAGAGACGCGATTCAAATGCCAAAACGTCCGGCCCGACCGTGTTCTGGGCCTTGTATAAATGGTTGCATAGCCCCCTTTCATTCTTTTACAATCTCTGTTTTTCATCCTTTTTTTCCCCCATACAAGTCAATGGGCGGCATGTTCGCGCACTCAAGGATTAGAGCGCAGAGAGGCAAAAAAATGACTCGGAAAAAAATTTTGAAATCGCTCCTCTGGCTACAATTTCCAACGTACACACACAAATTCTATGTCAAAAGTAGGAAAATTTGTGCAGGCCTGAAAAATGTCATTTTGGAAGAAAACAAACAAAGGGTTGAGACTCTAGGCGTCCCCAAGTGTCAGGATCGCCAACCAACTGCCCCATAGGCAGCCATTATAACAGGAGCAGAAAAGTTTGGGAAGAAAGTTAAAAAACACCTTTTTAGAAATCGCGATCCTGAACACACACTTGACACTACAAGACAATAAAATACATGGGGACGCTCAACAGAGTCTCCTCTCGCTCAGAATGTTTTTTGTTTTCACCATAGGACCTACGGTCTGCCAGAAAATGGTAGTAGTTCGGACAGTGTCACTGAAGATTTTTTGCCTTACTCTCTGTCTCACAGCACTTGTGAGATCACCATGGCAAGCACACAGGGGTGCTGCTGTCTCCATAGAGACACGCACACACATAGAGGAGCTGCTGTGTCACACGCACGCACGCACACACACACACACACACCCACACACACACACTCTGTGTTTCACACTGGTAAAAATACAGCGTCAGCGATTAAACAGGCCGGTATAGACAAATTTCAGAGCGCTTTGCGCTTTGTTTTCAGAGCTTTGCGCTCTGAAATTTGTCCTTTAAACAATGTCAGATGATACCTGTGTGTTTGTGTGTGTGTGTGAGTGAGAGAGAGAGACAGACAGTCAGAAAGACTACCTAGCTACACTCTGCCAGACTGCCACTCTAGTGTGTGTGTGTGTGTGTGTGTGTGTGTGTGTGTGTGTGTGAGAGAGAGAGAGACATTGCTTGTAACTTTAGCGTCAACATTTTAGCAAGCACACTCTCGAGGTTCGTCCTGACGAAATGCAGTTCTAGTTCAATTTAAGGTACTCCACCGTCCTCACTACTCAGGGGACAAGTTGGCTAAAATCTTTTCCATTACAGACCCTGGCTGTCCGAGATGTCATTATAGTCCAGCCTCGGTAGGACATATGTTTTGGAAATGCCCTTTCCTCAACAGGTACTGGGGACATATTTTTGATGTATTTTCCCATATTTGTCAACGGAAGATAAATCCTGATTTTCACACGGCTATTTTTGGCATAGCACCTCTAAACTGTAAGCTTACAAATTTACAAGCGAACGCTTTGGCATTTGAGTCACTGATTGCCCGCAGACTTATTCTCTTTAATTGGAAGTCAAATAAAGCCCCATCATTCCAACAGTGGTTGGTACTTTCCTTTTTGCCTTTAGAAAAGCTTCGATACAAAATAGGCAAAAAACGCAGGGACTTTGCTCTGACCTGGAGACCTTTCATAGATTTTATCAAAGGTTTTCCCTTCCATTGACCAGTTTGTTCAGCTGTTTTTATTACCTATATAGATTTTTGTGTATACTGTTATATTGCTATCAAAACCTGAGTCAACATATGAATTGTGGTAAGGAGACCCTATCTGGCCCCTTCCCCCCCCCCCGGTGCCTTGGAGGGGTGGGGGGAGGGGGGAAATTTTGTTTCTGTTCTGTATAATGTTTGTATTTTGTGTATATCTGTAAAATGATTTGAAAATTAGAAAATAAAGTAATTAAAGCAAACTTTAAACAAGCTTCAACATGCTTTTTCCTCAGCAATGGAGTCTTGCGTGGTGAGCGTGCATAGAGACCATGGCGGTTGAGTGCATTACTTAATGTTTTCTTTGAAACAACTGTACCTGCTAATTCCAGGTCTTTCTGAAGGTCTCCGCGAGTAATCCTTTGCTCTTGGACAACTCTTCTGATTGTTCTTTTGACTGCTCTGTAAGAAATCTTGCAAGGAGCACCTGGTCATGGCGGGTTTATGGTGAAATGATGTTCTTTCCACTTCCGGATTACGGCCCCTACGGTGCTCGCCAGAACATTCAGAAGTTAAGAAATACATCTGTAACCAATGCCGTCAGTATGTTTGGCAACAACAAGGTTGCAAAGGTCTTGGGAGAGCTCTTTGCTTTTACCCATCATGAGATATTTCTTGTGTTACGCCTTGGTAATGAGAAACCTTTTTATACTTACTTATTCCCTGTGTCATTCCACTTCATTACACGTACCTTAATTTAGTATGGACTTATTTGGTTTGATTTTTTGTATGTGTGGATTACTTGGGTTGTTACCGACATCTGGCAAAAATTTCATGTCAATAGCCCCACTAGAAATACAGTGCTGTGAAAAAGTATTTGCTCCCTTCCTGATTTCTTATTTTTTTGAATATGTCGCACTTAAGTGTTTCAGATCATCAAACCAATTTTATTATTAGACAAAGGTAAATACAAAATGCAGTTTTTAAATTATGATTTAATTTACTGAGGGAAAGAGCTATCCAGACCTACCTGGCCCTATGTGAAAAAGTCATTGCCCCCGAAACTTAACTGGTTGTGCCACCCTCGGCGGCAACAACTACTATCAAGCGTTTGTGATAACTGGCAATGATTCTTTCACATCGCCATGGAGGAATTTTGGCCCACTCTTTTTTGCAGAATTGTTTTAATTCAGCCACATTGGAGGGTTTTCGAGCATGAATGGCCTGTTTAAGGGCATGCCACAGCAGCTCAATTGGATTTAAGCCTGGACTTTAATGAGGCCACTCCAAAACCTTCATTTTGCTTCTTTTTTTAAGCCATTCAGAGGTGGACTTGCTGGTGTGTTTCAGATCATTGTTCTGCTGCATAACCCAAGTACGCTTGAGCTTGAGGTCATGAACTGATGGTCGGACATTCTCCTTCAGGATTTTCTGGTAGAGAGCAGAATTCATGGCAAGTCGTCCAGGTCCTGAAGCAGCAAAGCAGCCCCAGACCATCACACTACCGCCACCATCTTTTGGCTGTTGGTATGATGTTCTTTTTATGAAATGTGTTAGTTTTACGCCAGATGTAATGGGATGCATACCTTCCAAAAAGTTCAACTTGTCTCGTCAGTCTACAGAATATTTTCCCAAAAGTCTTGGGGATCATCTTGATTTTTTTTGGCAAACGTGAGACGAGCCTTTGTGTTCTTTTTGGTCAGCAGTGGTTTTCGCCTTCGAAAAACTCTCCCATGCATGCCATTTTTGCCCAGTCTCTTTCTTTTTGTTGAATCATGAACACCGACTTTAACTGAGGCAAGTAAGGCCTGCAGTTCTTTAGATGTTGTTCTGGGTTCTTTTGTGACCTCCTGGATGAGTCTTCGATGCGCTCTTGGAGTAATTTTGGTAGGCCGGCCACTCCTGGGAAGGTTCAGCACCGTTCCAAGTTTTCTCCATTTGCAGATAATGGCTCTCACCATGGTTTCCTGGAGTCCCAAAGCCTTAGAAATGGCTTTGTAACCCTTTCCAGACTGATAGGTGTCAATGACTTTGTTTCTCATCTACTATTGAATTTCTTTAGATCGCAGCATGATGCATTGCTTTTTGAGATCTTTTAGCCTACTTCATTTTGTCAGACAGGTTCTATTTAAGTGATTTCTTGATTCAGCAGGTCTGGCAGTAACCAGGGCTGGGTGTGGCTAGTGAAATTGAGCTCAAAAAATGTGGTTAGTTACAGTTAATTAGCACAGTTGGTTGGTTTCACAAGCACAATATAAATGAACTCTCAATAGGACTAAAACCTGCGATTCGCAAATAAAAACAAGTTGGGCGATGCCAGGCAACGCGTACAATATTCTCTATGGGCAAAACAGTAGCAAACTCTCCTACAAAAGGAAACAGTGAGAGGGTAAGCCCAAGCACTTCAAGAAGACTTAAATGAACGGCTAGATTATTCAACCCTACCTCTCCGATGATCATGCCAGCCAACACCAGCTCACTCCACGATATTCCCCCCACGAAACACCTGTATTAATGAACAAACTTATAATACCGGAAGAAACCATGGAAAGCATTAATATACACTACCAAACTGCCTACCTCTCCCGGTGGGATCAATCCCCGGCTCTGACGCCAGTCACTCAAGTTACTAGAGAAATAATTTACCTTGAATAGATTCTCACGTCTCCCGTCTGCGGGCTACTTTGAGTGAAAATGGTTTACGAATTACACAGCCTTTCGGTAGGACAGCTCTTTTACACATGTGTTCCGTGGGGTTTTTATAGTAATCCTGTGATTGAATAGAAACTTTGGCATCTTCCTAATATGGAAACGCCACGACCTGAACAGAAGATAATATGACTAGCCCGGTTGAGTGGTTTAACAGGTAAGTGAGAGAGGCACTAAGGAAGCCCTGTCACATCATGATTTAACAAGTGGAGGCAATTACTTTTTTGCATAGGGCCAGGTGGGTTTATCTTTTTTTCCCTTAATAAATGAAATAATCATTTAAAAACTGCATTTTGTATTTACTTGAGTTATCTTTGTCTAATGCTAAAATGTGTTTGATGATCTGAAACATTTAAGTGTGACAAACGTAAAAAAAAAGAAAAAAGAAATTGGGAAGGGGGCAAATACTTTTTCACAGCACTGTATATTTACTGAGAAAAATGTTGACGCGTTCAATACTTATTTTCCCCACTGTATACACATGGTAGGTAACCATCTAGGTGGGGTAAAAGTTACAGATCAGCGGGGAAAGTAAAGAGATTCAGTTAGTAGCGTTAGTACTTTGTGAAATAGTAAATCTACCCAAATGGTGCATGCTAGTAAGTTAGTTATTTACAAGGTTAGTGTATCAGTAAAGATTAGTAAATTAACTGGACAAAACATAGAGTGTTAGTAGGTGTAAGTCTTAATTAGTAAGAAGTGGGAAGGAAGTTAAACGAGAAGTGAAGAAAGTTTGTAAAACACCGGAAAACTTCAGAAATCACCCGAAATGTGACAGCTCGCAGACAGGGGAGTGCACTGGCATAAATACAAAGACGATGCAATACCTAGCAGGGGAAGACAATGGTGCAAAGAATGAAAATGGTCATGAAAATAACAAAATACAAGTTAACCTAACAGAGAAATAAAACTGACAGAAAATGTGAACTAAACAGAAAACCAGATCATAACAGAATCTCAGGGAAAGTGACTTACTCCAAATAATTAATCAGAAAAGAATGTTAAGTCCATCTTATTCTGAATAACTGGGACGATTTGTTCTTCTACCACAGTGCGAAAGCATTTCTGAACAGTAAACAGTGTGAATGAATCCTTACAGAATTTAATCAGGCATTTCTTCAAGCTTTAATGAACACAGATTAATCTTTAACCTGCAACAAAAACAACATGATACTCTTACATGAATACATGAATTCTTAATTTAGGAGTGGCTGTCTGCTTGTAGTTTGAAAAACAACCCGTATGTTTTATCCTTGGACCTTGGGAATTGCATTTTGCTCTTCAGTCTGGGAAAAACTACAGTATAAGCTCCAGTCAACCTAGCATTGGACCCTAGGGTTCAGTAATTGCTTGTCAGGCTCTTCAAACATCTCAGGGAAATGGAAGGTGGTGGCCAGCTAAGATGCCTGCACTGTAAACCCTGATAGTGTGGTGAACTCAAATGTTTTGTGGAAACTGATTACCTCAAAAAAAATGTGGAGGCCAACTTAATTGCACTGTGTGGAAGAAACTTGAAGAAAATAAGGTAAAGTTTTTTTTTTACATAACATAACATGAGTAGCGAGAACAGGCCATTCAGCCCAACTTGGTTCGCCAGTTTTTTTTTTTTTTCTTTCTATTGTGAATATATCACTTCAGATACTCAAGAACTCAAGGGTATCTAGCTTTAAGTCAAGCCTGCTCTTGAAAATTCCCAAGGTTTCTGCCTCAACAATATGGTCAGGCAAGCTATTCCACATTGAAATTACTCTTTGGGTGAAAAAATATTTCCTAATATCAGTGCTAAATTTACCCTTGGTCAACTTCCATTTGTGACCCCGAGTTCTACTAAGAGAACTTGGCCGAAGGAATCCTACATAATTCACTTTGTTAATCCCTTTAACATACTTAAAGACTTCAATCAGATCACCCCTAAGTCTCCTTTTCCTAAGACTAAAAAGATTAAGGATCTTCAGCCTCTTCTCAGAGCTTTCATCTTTTATACCTGGAATTAGCTTAGTGGCTCTTCTCTGAACTTCTTCTAGAGCCTCTATATCTTTCTTAAAGAAAACTCCCTAGAACTGCACACAATAGTCCAGATGTGGGTCTGACGAATGTGTTGTACAAGAGAAGTATGACCTCCTTGGATTTGTACTCAATACTTTTGGCAATGTATCCCAGCATCCGATTGGCTTTTTTAACTGCTACGGCACAATGGCACATGTTTTAAGTGCTGTGAACACAAGATCATTAAGTTGGCATACTCAATTTTTTTGAGGTAATCGGTTTCCACAAAACATTTGAGTTCACCACACTATCAGGGTTTACAGTGTGTGTTGACACTTCCATTGCTGAGTGGTGGGAGGGAAAAGAAATTGATGGTCTAAGTTTGTATCCTTTTTTTCCTCAAGCCCCTCCATGCCCAATGGACAAGTCACTCCCTTTCTTATCTAACTTCATGCCATGAGAATGCACTCCTTATTGTTGCATACTGTATTTGTTCAATACACTCTTGGAAAAAAAAAAACAGAAATCATCCTTGATGATGGTAATGAACACATTGCAGGTCTTTTTTGGAGCACCTAGCGTGCAATGAAAATATACAAAAAAAAAAAATGAAAGAAGACATTTTCAAGGTTATTGTCATCGTAATATTGTTTGTTATGTAATCACAGCAAGTCTATCAGTGGCAGTAAGATGATGAAAAGTGATTGACTGGAAGTGAGCCCCTGGTGACTTGAGCCTTGTATCTTTAGGTGGGTTCCTGATTCCTTATCTTATCATGCTAGTGGTGGAGGGTGTGCCCCTGTTCTACATGGAGTTGGCTATTGGGCAGAAGATGCGGCTGGGCTGCATTGGGGTATGGAGCACCATCAGCCCTTACATGGGGGGAGTGGGTGAGTGCCCATTTTCAAAGACTCATGAAAAGGCTGCTCAACACACACACATGGAGATGAACTTATATTCTTAATCTGCAGACTCAAAAGAGAAAGAGGCAAATATTTAGTGAAAGAGTGAGATGGAGGAATAGAGGAACTCTCTCCAAGAGGAGGCTGATACATGGATGCATGCACTCACTGACTGGGGAAGGAGGCTGAACCATAAACACACAGACTAATGACATTTAAAGCTTTGACATTTTTACAACCTGCACATAAATTAATTCTTTCTATGAAGCCATTCACCTTCATCAGCACGCACATTGCATGTTAAAAAGAACACCACCTTTGTCCCTGCTTCTTCAATTTTCACCATGACTGAATAAAACATCTCAAGATAGCTCTCGGTCTCTGAGCTTCTTGTTTTGTAGTTTTCCCATTGAGGCTGCCAAGTTTTGTTGTCGTCATTAACATTCACTGTACATCTTACTTTTACAACTTCCCTCATGATGTCATGCAGCGCTGTCCAATCTGTCCTGTTCATTTCCACTTCCATTGCAAAATGGCTGACCAATGGAGGCTAGCCGTTGTCCTTTTGACTGACATTTGTTTTTTTTTCATTTTTATTGAATATTAGGACTTTCTTATAATGGCCGGTAGAATTGAGAGGCCAAGTGCAGCGGCAAGAGGGAAATCGAGCAGCACGGACACAATACAAATACAGAGAATAATACGGACCATTCGACAGGGAAAATCCTCGCGCTTCCAAAAGGACGTCCAAACATCCAACAAAATGGAAGCAAAGCGAGAGAGAAAAAGGAGAAGTATCTTGGGAGCCGAGAAAAACAAGGCACCTAAAATAGTGCGACACAAAGGATAGAGAAGAAAAGGGGAATATCCCGAGAGGGATAGAAACTCCTATAATAATGAGAAGATACAAAATCACAGAAATCCTTACTACAAATATCTTCGGCTAAAGTGCTTAACTACAAACAGACATTCTAGCGAAGGAGGCGTGGCGGACCTCCGGCTTATATAGAGTCCGGGGAGGCGCCGCCCAAATTCAATCAGCCAACTGGGTAAAGAATCGGATTGAAAAGGAATTCAATATCGTCCCGGGACGAGAGCCTCAAAGGAAAGTCCTAAACACATGCACACCTCCCAAACCATGACAGGACCCCTCCTCTAAGGAACGACTCCGGACGTTCCCAGAGAAACCCGTGCACGGAACTCTGAGATAAGTGTGGGATCCAGGATATCCTGAGAAGGGACCCAGCACTGCTAAAAACTGGGCCCCACGACCAACACGCCTCTTGGCCAGAATACGACGCACGGTGTAAACCGGCCCCCCCTTAATCATCCGCGGCGGCGGGGGTTTGTCGACCAGTGCCAGGACACTAGTGCTAACGGGTTTAAGCCAGCAGACACGAAAAGAGGATTGGATGCGTAAGGATCTAGGGAGTTTTAAATGGATGGTGACAGGGTTGATCCTCCGCACTATCTTGAAAGGAGCAATGAAGCGGGGAGCCAATTTCCGTGACTCCACTTTTAAAGGAAGGTCCCGGGTGGAAAGCCAAACTCTTTGGCCAACCCGATAAGATGGGGCCAAACGGCGCCTTCTATCAGCGGCGGTCGTCAGTTTCCGCCCAGAGCGCAACTGAGAGGACCCTGGCCCAGACCGACCGACAACGCTGAACGAAGTGATTGACCGAGGGAACCTCTGAATCCCTCTCAGTCTCCGGAAATAGCGGAGGTTGATAACCCAACTGAGCCTCAAATGGGGAAAAGCCTGTGGAGGAGTTACAGAGTGAATTATGGGAGTATTCGGCCCATGCCAAAAAACGACTCCACGAAGACGGGTTGTCAGCTGCTAAACACCAAAGTGTATTCTCCAGCGACTGGTTAATTCGCTCTGTCTGCCCGTTATTCTCAGGATGGAAACCAGATGAAAGGCTCACGGCAGCCCCTAACTGGTTGCAGAAGGCATGCCAGAATTTAGCCGTAAATTGTAGGCCCTGGTCAGAGACCACATCCTGAGGGAGACCATGCAGCCGGAATACATGGTCCACAACAAGAAGGGCCGTCTCCCGCGCCGAAGGGAGCTTAGGCAGAGCAATAAAGTGGGCGGCCTTAGAAAAGCAGTCGACCACGACCAAGATGACAGTGTTGCCTTCAGAAATAGGCAGCCCCGTAACAAAATCTAGAGCGATATGGCTCCACGGGCACTTGGGGACAGGCAACGGCCGTGACAGACTGGGGGGGAAGGTGGGAAACCTTGTTCCTAGCGCAGATACAGCACGCCGCCACAAATTCCTGGATGTCCTCAATCATACTGGGCCACCAAAAACGTCGGGCCAAAAACTGCTTGGTCTGATGAAACCCCGGGTGACCCACCAGGCGAGAAGAGTGCCCCCACTGGAGAACTTGGGACCGTACCGCTACCGGAACAAATAAACAGCCAGGCGGCTCCCCACCAGGACCGGGATCGGACCTCAAAGCATCCTGCACAACAGACTCAACGTTCCACTGAATGGGAGCCACAATCTGAGCTGCCAGAATAACCAGTTCAGGAATTGGATTGCGACCAGACGGTCGTAAATCCGCGACAAGGCGTCAGTCTTGATGTTTTTGGAGCCAGGGCAAGTTAACGTAAAGTTAAAGCGATTGAAAAACAACAACCACCGCGCCTGCTGGGAATTACGTCACTTGGTCTGTTGGATATATTGGAGATTTTTATGATCCATCCAAACCACAAACGGATGTTCAGCCCCCTCCAACCAATGGCGCCACTCTTCTAACGCCAACTTGACAGCTAACAACTCCCGGTCACCAATGCTGTAATGCCGTTCCGCCGCCGACAACGACCGGAAGAAGTAGGCGCATGGGTGGAACTTATTGTCCCAAAGGGGGCGCTGGAACAAAATGGCACCCACCCTGACCTCCGACACATCCACTTCCACCACAAATGGGAGGGAGGGGTCGGGCAAAACAAGAATGGGCCCGGAGCTAAATTGTTTCTTTAACTCCTGAAAAGCAGCCTCAGCTGCCGGAGACCAAGCAAACGACGAGGAGGTATTCTTCTTAGTGAGCGCGATAATGGGGGCAGCTACTGCGCTAAAATTGCGGATAAACCTCCTATAAAAATTAGCAAAGCCCAAAAACCGTTGAACCTCCTTGACATGTTGAGCGGCAGGCCAATTCCTGACCGCTGCCACCTTGTCCGGGTCCATGCGGACTGACCCCTCAGATAAAATGGAGCTAAGAAACACTTTTTTCAGCCTTGACAAAAAGCTTGGCTTTAAGGAGGGCCTCAAGCACTTGTCTGACATGTTGTTTATACTCTGAGAGAGTTGAAGAAAAAATCAGAATATTGTCAAGGTAGACAAAGATGAATTTCTCCAACATCTCTTGGAGGACATCATTAACGAGTGCCTGGAACACAGAGGGGGCGTTAACCAATCCGAACGACATGACCAATTATTTGTTGTGCCCGTGATGCGTATTAAATGCCGTTTTCCACTCGTCCCCCTACCAGATCCGAACCAAGTTATAAGCATTCCGGTGGTCTAGCTTGGTAAAAAACGACGCCTCCTGCATACGTTCAAATGCAGAGTTCATCAATGGAAGGGGTTATCGGTTTTTAATGGTGATATTATTCAAGCCCCTGTAATCAATACAGGGTCTCAAACCGCCATCTTTTTTGCCCACAAAAAAGAACCCCGCTCCAGCAGGAGACGTGGAAGGCCGTATAAATCCATTAGCCAGAGCCTCCTGAATATATCCTTGCATGGCCTTATGCTCAGGCCCTGACAGCGAGTATAATGAACCCCTGGGGGGGGTGGTACCAGGGTAGAGATTTATCTCGCAATCATATGTGTGATGAGGAGGTAAAGTCGAGGCCCGTTGCTTGCTAAAAACCTCCATGAGATCAGCATAATCGTTAGGAACATTGGGAGGCAGACAAAAGTTCAGAGCAGCCCCCAAATTCTCACCCTGTTCGGAACCTGCCGTCTCCATGACTGATTCCGAGTCAGAGAAATCCTCTGAATTGCAATCCTCCTTTGGCTGCCTCCAGTCAAATTGAGGATCCCACTCCAACCCCTCCTCTGCCCCTTTTTCTAGACTAGGAGGGTTGGGTGAGACAACCTCCTCAGAATCACTCCAGGCGTCAGCCTCCCCCATAGGTTGATGTCCGGGATGACACACCAAACTACAGTGGGTCCTACAATCAGTGCCCCACTGGACGACCGGGTTATTCTGACTGCCCCAAAAGATGTGTGGCCTATGTTTCAGTAGCCAAGACTGTCCTAAGACCAAAGGGAAAACAGGGGAACTGATCATAAAAAACTGGACTTCCTCTGAATGACCACCAAATGGGGTGAACATAGTCAATAATTCAGAGGCCTCGGTTATAAGTCCAGTTCCCTGCGGGCGACCGTCTAAGGACCTGACATTGCGTGAATGTAAAAGAGGATGGATGGGAATGGAATGTTTCCTGGCCCACTCCACATCCATAAAACAATCCATGGCACCTGAGGTCAAAAAAGCCTCAAATATTTTCTGTCTCCCTACAGTCAGTTCTACTGAAATAAATGTTCGAAAGGGAAATTGGGTCTGTCCCTCTAGCGCCCCCCATACCACCAGAGGGCCTTCCCGTTTCCCTTTAAGCTCGGGGCAACGTGGACGTATATGTCCCGGTTTGCAAGAATGATGACAAATTATTCGTCTGCGATCAGGCCAACCTGATCTCACAGAAATCTGTGAAATGACCACGAAATCCTTTATCTGCAATCTGTGGTGGCAGCACGAAATCTGCGAGGTTTTCGTGATGGGACCACAGAAATAATGCCAGTGGAAAATCAAGGAGGCTCATTTTTCGTGGTGGACACACGATTCCCTGTTTCAATGGCATCACTCAGTGGGCGCTGCAACGACCAATGCCGCTTTTTTTCCCCATCAGCTTTTTTTTTTTTTTTTTTTTTGGTCGCTATTTTTATCCTCTGCATTGATGACGAATTTGTTAATAAGGTTAATTTTGCGGTTAATTTTCCAGTTAATTTTCCATCAAATTCAGTTTGATCACGTTAATAGTGTATTTTTTAATAACCGTTTCAGTTGCTTCCATATCAGCTGGATAACCTGACACGCGGAAGTATTCTCCTTACTGTCATTTTTTTACGTTAACAGTGATTTTACAATGATATCTGCGACATTTCTCAACACAAAAACACCAATGTGTCCTTGTTAATTACACAAAAGTGACGGGTTAGTTGTATAGGCATCAGTTTTCTTGTTTTCCCCTTCGATTGTGAGAAACAAGGAGTTTTTTTTCCACGTTTTGAGCAGCTGAAGTCACTACACTACCCATGATCTTCAGCGGTCGTTGCTATGGAGACGACGGCAGTCCACTTTGCTTGACAAATCGCTTTTGCACTATTTATTTCAAAATGAAACAAAATACGAATGTGAACAGATTAAAATTGATTAATAATTAAACTGGTTACTCAAAACATCAACATTTAGCTTCAGCTTGACCCGGAAGTTATCTTCCTTACTGTCACTTATTACGTTAACGGTGATTTTACAATGATATCTGCGATATTTATATGCACAAAAACACCAGTGTGTCCTTGTTAATTACACAACATTGACGAGATAATGTTATGGGCATCATTTTTCGTGTTCCCCCCTTCGATTCTGAGAAACAAGGAGTTTTTCCTCCGTTTAGGATAGCTGGAGTCACTACACTACCCACAATCCTCAGCGGTCCTTGCTATAGAGACGAGGCCAGTCTGCTTTGCTTGACAAAACTGTAGACAATTTATTTCAAAATGAAACGGCATGTGAACTGATTAAAAGTGATTAATAATTAAAATGGTGTCTCAAAATATCAACATTTAGCTTCAGCTTGCTGTAAGCGATGGGTCACGAGAACCTACATCCGGAAGTATTGTCCTCCGTTTTGGATGGCTGAAGCCACTACACTTCTTGCTGTGAGGTAACAGTGCTAACCACTATGCCACCGTGCCGCCATTTTTTTTTTTCTTTTTTATAATAATAATATGTGTATATGTGTATGTATGTGTGTATGTGTATATGTGTATGTTCACTGCCCTCCATAATTATTGGCACCCCTGGTTAAGATGTGTTCTTTAGCTTCTAATAAATTCAGCTTTTTTCTAAATAATGTAGGACCACAGTGAAAAAAAGAGGAAAATCCAACCTTTAATTCAAGTGCATTTATTCAGTGGGAAAACAATCCCACATTAAGAAATAATTATTTTACATCAAATCATGTGTGCCACAATTATTAGCACCCCTGATGTTAATACTTTGTACAACCTCCTTTTGCCAACAAAACAGCACCTAATCTTGTCCTATAATGTTTCACAAGATGGGAGAATACAGAAAGAGGGATCTTTGACCATTCCTCTTTGCACAATCTCTCTAAATCATCCAGCGACCTGGGTCCTCTCCTCTGCACTCTCCTCTTCAGCTCACTCCACAGGTTATCAATGGGGTTGAGGTCTGGG
Source organism: Gymnothorax javanicus (assembly GCA_029692085.1). Taxonomy (NCBI): domain Eukaryota; kingdom Metazoa; phylum Chordata; class Actinopteri; order Anguilliformes; family Muraenidae; genus Gymnothorax; species Gymnothorax javanicus. The sequence goes on from CM056197.1 coordinate 88,033,661, forward strand.
GACTGAGATGGCCATGGGAAGAGCTTGATTCTGTGTCTGGTGAACCATTTCTGTGTAGATTTGGCCACATTGTTTAGGGTCATTATCTTGCTGAAAGACCCAGTGACGACCCATCTTAAGCTTTCGGGCAGAGGCCACCAGATTTTGATTTAAAATGTCCTGGTATTTCAAAGTGTTCATGATGCCATGCACCCTAACAAGGTTCCTATGGCCTCTGGAAGAGAAACAGGCCCACAGCATCACCGATCCTCCCCCATACTTCACAGTGGGCACGAGGTGCTTTTCTGCATACTCATCTTTTGTGTTCCGCCAGACCCACTTAGAGTGTTTGTTGCCAAAAAGCTCTATCTTGGTCTCATCTGACCAAAGCACACGGTCCCAGTTGAAGTCCCAGTACCGCTTAGCTAACTCCAGACGTTTGCGTTTATGATTGTGAGTGAGAAAAGGTTTTTTCTGTGCATGCCTCCCAAACAGCTTGTTGGCATGTAGATAGCGCCTGATGGTTGTTTTTGGAGACTTTAGACCCCAAGATGCAACCATTTGTTGCAATTCTTTAACAGTGAGCTTTGGAGAACTTTTTATTTCTCTTACCATCCTCCTCACTGTGCGTGGTGGCAAAATAACCTTGCGTCCTCGTCCAGGCTTGTCCACTGTTCCAGTTGTTTTAAACTTCTTGATTCCTCTGACAGTAGATATGGGCAGGTGCAGGTGAGTGGCTATTTTCTTGTAGCCATTGCTTGACTTGTGAAGGTTGACACACATCTGCCTTACTTGAATGGTGTGTTCCTTTGTCTTTCCCATGTTGAAGAGTGGATAAGAGAAATGGCCTCTGTGTCACATAATATTTATACCCCAGGGAAACAGGAAGTGATGAATTACTAATTATATGTTCCTAGATACTCTGATCAACTTTGTAAACTACTGTAGAAATGACAGAAATACTTCAATTACATTTATTTCCTAGGAATTGTTAGGGGTGCCAATAATTGTGGAACAGGTGATTTTATGAAAAATAATTGTTTCTTAGTCAGGGATTCAAAAGCAGACATTGCTTTTGAATTTTGGTTCAACAGAATCATTTAAAAAATTAATCTAATGAAACAGGCCTGGAAAAAAATGATGGTACCCTTAATGTAATATTTTTTTGCACAACCTTTTGAGGCAATCACTGCAATCAAACAATTTCTGTAACTGTCAATGCGACTTCTGCACCTGTCAACTGGTATTTTGGCCCACTCCTTGTGAGCAAACTGTTCCAATTCTCTCAGGTTTGAAGGCTGCCTTCTCCAGACGGCATGTTTCAGCTCCTTCCACAGATGTTCAATAGGATTTAGATCAGGGCTCAGAAGGCCACTTCAGAATAGTCCAATGTTTTGCTCTTATCCATTCTTGGTTGTTTTTAGCAGTGTGTTTTGGGTCATTATCCTGTTGGAAGACCCATGACCTGCGACTGAGACCAAGCTTTCTGACACTAGGCTGCACATTTCTCTCCATAATGCCTTGATAGTCTTGAGATTTCATTGTACCCTGCACAGATTCAAGACAACCTGTGCCAGATGCAGCAAAGCAGCCCCACAACATAACCAAGCCTCCTACATGTTTCGAGTAGGGACAGTGTTCTTTTCTTGGTATGCTTTATTTTTGCGTCTGTAAACATAGAGTTGATGTGCCTTGCCAAGAAGCTCCAGTTTTGTCTCATCTGTCCAAACGACATTCTCCCAGAAGCTTTGTGGCTTGTCAATATGCATTGTGGCAAATTCAAGTCTTGCTTTTTATTATTTGCTTTCAACAGTGGTGTCGTCTCCCATAAAGTCCACTTTGGCTCAAACAATGACGGATGGTGCGATCTGACACTGATGTACCTTGACCTTGGAGTTCACCTTTAATTTCTTTTGAGGTTGTTCTGGGCTCTTTGGTTTCTATTTGTATTATCCGTCTCTTCAGTTTGTCATCAATTTTCCTCTTGCGGGCACGTCCAGGGAGGTTGGCTACAGTCCCATGGACCTTAAACATCTGAATAATATGTGCAACTGCAGTCACAGGAACCTCAAGCTGCTTGGAGATGGTCTTATAGCCTTCACCTTTTACATGCTTGTCTATAATTTTCTTTCTAATCTCCTGAGACTACTCTCTCCTTCGCTTTCTGTGGTTCATGTACAGTGTGGTAGACACCATGTCACCAAACAGCACAGTGACTACTTGTCACCCTTTAAATAGGCAGACTGAGTGATTACAAGTTTGAAGGCACCTGTGATGCTAATTAGAGGACACACCTTAGTTTAACATGTCCCTATGGTCAAATTATTTTCAATCTTTTCTAGGGGTACCATCATTTTTGTCCAGGCCTGTTTCATTGGTTTGTTTTTTAAAATGATTTTGTTGAACCACAATTCAAAAGCAATGTCTGATTTTCATTGGTTAATTTTCAGTAAATTTTTATTCATTACTACTTTTGTCAGTTTCAAGTTATTTCAGAGCCAATTTTGGGTTTTTCTCTCATTAACAGAGGGGTACTAACAATTTTGTCCACGTGTGTATATGTATGTGTGTGTATATCTGTGTATGTGTGTATGTGTATATAGATCCATATACTATTTCTGCTTTTAGCACACATAATGTTGATAAGCACCATGAGGTAACGGGTAAACCATACATTTTTTCCAGTGATGTTTTACAAATGAGATATGCACATACGTGTATAGCTGAAATATATGTAATAATGTTTCAGTGATATCGTGTAAAATAATGAAAAAAAAGATTTAACCTCCTTATCTTCAGATGTTATAAATGTGTGAGCTACAATAATAAAAACAATTTTGATGGTATTGTATTCTTGTGTAGGTACATGACAATGACATCCTTAGAAATTACCTTTCAAACACCACATTTGCTGTCTGTTTTTGACTAATGAAGGTTCATGGCACATTGCAAAAACATCAAATAGTTGATATTTTGCTTGGTTATGATACATACAACCCCAATTCCGAAATAGTTGGGACAAAGTGTAAATTGTGAATAAAATCAAAACGCAATGACTTTCAAATCACACCAGCCTGTATTTTATTCACAATAGAACAGAGATAACATAGCAAATGTTGAAACTGAGAAATTTTACAATTTTATCCACAAAATGAGCTCATTTCAGATTTGATGGCTGCTACAGGTCTCAAAAAAGTTGGGACAGGAGCCTGTTTACCATGGTGAAGCATCCCCTCTTCTTTTTAACACAGAGTGGAGGCATCCACATTGTAGCATTCAGCCGGTGTGGGGCATTAACTGTGGTGTGGGACAGTAACAAGTGTTGGTGTTTAATTATTAATCACTTTTAATCAATTCACATTATTTTGAAATAAATTGTCTAAAAACAGTTTTGTCAAGCAAAGCCGACTGGCGTCGTCTCTATAGCAACTACAGCTGAGGATTATGGGTTGTGTAGTGGCTTCAGCTATCCAAAACGGAGGACAATACTTCCGGATGTAGGTTCTCGTGACCCATCGCTTACAGCGAGCTGAAGCTAAACGTTGATATCTGCTAATCTGCTATGGTTTTCCCTTTATTAAAGAGTGGAGACCCCTCCGATCCAAATAACTACCGTCCCATTTCCAGGTTGTCTGTTATAGCCAAAGTCTTTGAATCTTTTGTGAATGACCAATTGAAACAATTTGTATCTGATAATAATATTCTCAGTGAATGTCAGTCAGGTTTTAGATCAGGCCACAGTACTATAACAGCAACAATGCTAGTTACAAATGATATTATCAAAGCTCTAGACGGCAAACAGCACTGCGCAGCTCTATTTGTTGATTTGTCAAAAGCATTTGACTCAGTAGACCACCAACTCCTATTACAGAGACTTGCCTGTATAGGCCTTAGTGACATGGCTTTAAATTGGTTTAAGAACTATTTAACTGAAAGAACGCACTGCATCTCTGTAGAAAATGATACCTCAACCTTTCTTACAGTAAACAAAGGTGTCCCGCAAGGATCTATTTTAGCCCCCATTTTATTCTCTATTTTTATAAATGACCTAGGTCATGGAATAAATCCTGCTAAGCTACATTTGTATGCTGATGACACAATTATTTATACGGTAGCACCCTCTTTGAATCAAGCCATAGAGCATTTGCAGGATGCTTTTCAGTCCCTGCAGCATTCATTATTAAAACTGAAGTTGGACCTTAATCCAAAAAAGACCAAATATATGACCTTCACTCGCGCTCGCTCAAAGATCACTGATTTCACATTGTCAACATTAGAAGGTACATGTATAGAGAGAGTTACCTCGTACAAATATTTGGGCATCTGGCTTGATGATAAGATGACATTTAACATGCATATTGATAATCTATTGAAAAAACTTCGCCCAAAGCTTGGCTTTCTTTTCCGCTTAAAGAAATGCTTTTCATTTGAGACCAGAAAGAAAATTGTGCAAAGCTCATTTTTATCAGTTTTAGATTATGGTGATGTAATTTATATGCATGCAGCTTCATCCCTCCTGAAAAAACTAGATTCTGCATATGCTGCATTACGCTTTGTAACGAATGCTGGTTCTCACACTCATCATTGTACCTTATATGAACTACTTGGGTGGTCTTCTCTATATCAGAGGAGAAAAACACATATGTTGATATTTATTGCCAAGTCATTACAAGGTAAAATGCCCACTTATATCTCCAACCTTTTGTCTTATCATACAGGCAACTACTGTACAAGATCTAATAATCATATTCTTTTACATGTCCCCAGGGTGTCAAATAATTTTTTTTATGTTTTTTTAATGTTTTAAATGTTTTGTATGTGTACATGTGAAACTGCTCATGCTGCTGTCTTGACCAGGACTCCCTGGAAGAAGAGATCTTGTTTCTCAATGGGACCTTCCTGGCTAAATAAAGGATAAATAAATAAATAAATAAAATATTTTGAGACACCATTTTGATTATTAATCACTTTTAATCAGTTCACATTCCGTTTCATTTTGAAATAAATTGTCTACAGTTTTGTCAAGCAAAGCGGACTGGCCTCGTCTGTATAGCAAGGACCGCTGAGGATTGTGGGTAGTGTAGTGACTCCAGCTATCCTAAACGGAGGAAAAACTCCTTGTTTCTCAGAATCGAAGGGGGGGACACGAAAAATGATGCCCATAACATTATCTCGTCAATGTTGTGTAATTAACAAGGACACACTGGTGTTTTTGTGCATATAAATATCGCAGATATCATTGTAAAATCACCGTTAACGTAATAAGTGACAGTAAGGAAGATAACTTCCGGGTCAAGCTGAAGCTAAATGTTGATGTTTTGAGTAACCAGTTTAATTATTAATCAATTTTAATCTGTTCACATTCGTATTTTGTTTCATTTTGAAATAAATAGTGCAAAAGCGATTTGTCAAGCAAAGTGGACTGCCGTCGTCTCTATAGCAACGACCGCTGAAGCTCATGGGTAGTGTAGTGTCTTCAGCTATTCAAAACGGGGGGAAAAAACTCCTTGTTTCTCACAATCGAAGGGGAAAACAAGAAAACTGATGCCTATACAACTAACCCGTCACTTTTGTGTAATTAAAAAGGACACATGGGTGTTTTTGTGTTGAGAAATGTCGCAGATATCATTGTAAAATCACCGTTAACGTAAAAAAAATGACAGTAAGGAGAATACTTCCGCGTGTCAGGTTATCCAGAAGCCAATGGGACAGATGCCCACAGCGTCTGTATGCGCCGTGGTTGGATTAATACTGAAGCGAATGCACGGCTGGGGCAATCGCTCTGAGCTTCAAATATTGCCGCGGACGGGATTATATTGTAAGTACTTGAAAGCCCCCTGCGTCGGGGTAGTACGCTAAAGGAGACCTTTACCGTCAGTAACTAACGCAAAAGGCCCCTGACCAAGCGTCAGTCTTTGACGTGCTGGGTGTGAAACTGTGGTGGTGGTGGGGGGAGGAATCAGCTGATATGGAAGCAACTGAAACGGTTATTAAAAAATACACTATTAATGTGATCAAACTGAATTTGATGGAAAATTAACCGCAAAATTAACCTCATTAACAAATTCGTCATCAATGCAGAGGATAAAAATAGCGACAAAAAAAAAATCGAAGCTGATGAGGAAAAAAAGCGGCATTGATCATTGCAACGCCCACTGAATGATGCCATTGAAACAGGGAATCGTGTGTCCACCACAAAAAATGAGCCTCATTGATTTTCCACTGGCATTATTTCTGTGGTCCCATCACGAAAACCTCGCAGATTTCGTGCTGCCACCACAGATTGCGGATAAAGGATTTCGTGGTCATTTCACAGATTTCTGTGAGATCAGGTTGATCAGGCTTACGAACCTGGCTCTCATATGAACCGTCAATCTGCATAGGCTCACTAACAGGGGGAAATTCAATGGGCGGAGCTGGGGCTATGTGTATTTTGGGAGAATTGACCCATTTGCTAGTGTGAGCCAAAGCAGTTCGTTTTTCCGTGTTTCCTTCGCGGATACGATTATCAACTCATACCGCAGTAGGAACCAACGAATCTAAAGAAACACAAGGCTCTAATGTCGCCAGAGCGTCCTTAACCTCCTTTGCCAAAGCGTGAAGAAAAACTGTCATGAGAAGTGCCTCTGGCCACCCTGTCTCTGTAGCGAGAGAACGGAAAGCAATGGAGAAATCTGCGACACTCTCAGAGCCCTGCCTCAAATGCATAAGACACGTAGCTGCTTCCTGACCACAAATGTCCTGATCGAACACTGAAATCATTTCCCCCACCAGAGTATCGACAGAATTTACCACCGGCGATCTAGCGCGAATGAGTGGTCCCACCCAAGTGAGAGCTGTACCAGCTAACAGGGATAAAATAAACGCAATGCGTGACTCTTCATTAGAGAATCGTGATAGTTGCATTTTAAAAAGTATTTCACAATGAGCGATGAAATCTTTGCATTTCCCTGCCTCACCTTCATATCTTGGGCGTAACTGAACTTTAGGCTCTCGGGGAAAGTGTGTGGTTTGCGCTTGTGAAACATCTTGCGTGAGCTGAGTGGTCAACGCTCTAGTTCACTCGGTGAGGCTTAATAAGATATTTTCCTGTCTCTTAATAGCAGTCTCCTGCAGGCGAATCCTATCCGTCAGCTCTGCCTGCTGATTATTCAAGCAAGTGAGGCCCTCGCCATAACCAGCAAGGACCGATTGTTGACCAGCAACAACTCCCTCCAGCGTAGCCGTTGCTGGCGACTCCATAGCTGTCTAGAGTGTTCTGTAATGGCCGGTAAAATTGAGAGGCTAAGTGCAGCGGCAAGCGGGAAACAGAGCAGCACAGACACAATACAAATACAGAGAATAATACAGACCATTCGACAGGGAAAATCCTCGCGCTTCCAAAAGGACGTCCAAACATCCGACAAAACAGAAGCAAAGCGAGAGAGAAAAAGAAGAAGTATCTCGGGAGCCGAGAAAAACAAGGCACCTAAAATAGAGCAAAACAAAGGATAGGGAAGAAAAGGGGAATATCCCGAGAGGGATAGAAACTTCTATAATAATGAGAAGATACAAAGTCACATAAATCCTCACAACAGATATCTTCGGCTAAAGTGCTTAACTACAAACAGACATTCCAGCGAAGGAGGCGTGGCGGACTTTCGGGTTATATAGAGTCTGGGGAGGTGCCGCCCAAGTTCAATCAGCCAGCTGGGTAAAGAATCCAATTGAAAAGGAATTCGATATCGTCCCGGGACGAGAGCCTCAAAGGAAAGTCCTAAACACACGCACACCTCCCAAACCATGGCATTTCTTTGCTTTGTTTTTTGAAATAAGTGTGAGGGATGGACAGTCAATGCTCTCTTTAGTCTTTATGTACATTTTTTAAAAAAAAAAAAATTCCATTACTTGTATAGGTGTTTCATTGGTGACAGCTCCATTGAGGTCTTACGCATGTGTATTAATGGTGTTTCTGGTCTAAAGATGGACAGTCCTGCATTTGTGTATATTTGGTGAGATATTATTGGACATGGCTAATTCCACTGTGACTGACGTTACAATCAGAGGGGGAACAGTCCATTTGCTATGGCCTGGTAGTAAAACTTGCACTCCTTGGATGTTCATATTTTGTGACAAGCATACTAGGAAGTAAGTCTGCTTGGAGGCAGGAGGAAACTATGCTGGTGTTACATCTAAGTTAGTAAGATGTGAAATTGTGAACGTGAATTAAGAAAATTTATCAACTTCATTGCAAACTTGTGTTGACAATACCTTCTGGCTCCAAGTGAGATCTGAAAACTGTCATTTTCTTGACACAGATTTCATGAGAGGCGATCACTAGCCTGACATGCCTGATATAAAGCTTTAATCAGTAAAAAATAAATAAATAAAAAGCCTCTCCACTGATATTGCAACTATCTACCACTGGTTGGCTGATCTTTGGCTGGGAGGGTGCCCTCTGGGGCACGGAGCAGGCTGGTCCAGATGGCCCTAGTGGAACTCGGCCAGGAGCTGCGGATCTAAAATGTCATCACGGACCACCCAGCTCCTCCTCTATATAGCCCAATAGCCCTCCCAGTCTACTAGATGCTGCAACCTGCCTCCTAGACATCTGGAACTGAGCAGGCTGCGTATGCTTTAGGCTGGGTGTCTGTCTACCTCCAGGACAGGGAGAGGGTCTTTGGGGGGTTAGCCTCCACCAAGGGTCCAGCTATCACCGGCCTGAGTAGAGAAACATGGAAAGTGTTATTGATGTGGTAGTGTGACGGCAACTGTATTGAGTAGGCTGTGTCATTGACCTTCCAGAGGACACGGAATGGGCTAATGAATCATGGGTTGAGCTTCCTGTAGGGCAGGTGGAGGCGCAGGTCCCTCGTGGAGAGCCAGACTCGGTCCCCCAGCCGGTAATTGGGGGCGTTCCGACGTCTCTGGTCCGCTTGGAGTTTTTGGTGGTGAAGCGCCCTCCGGATCTGGATGTTGATGTTCTCCCGGACTTCCTCCGCCTCCTTAAACCAAGCGTACACTGCTGGGATGTCCGTCTGGTTCTGGTCCCTCGGGCACAGGGGAGGTTGCCGTCCGAGCACACACTGGAAGGGGTGATTTCAGTGGACATGCTCTTCAGTTAATTCTGGGCGTATTTAGCCCAGGGCTGGTACTTGGACCAATCCCACTGACGATGATGGCAGTATGCACGGGGGAATTACCCCAAATCCTGGATCGCTCGCTCCGCCTGCCCATTGGTCTGCGGGTGGTATCCCGAAGTGAGGCTTACTGAGGCTTCCAACTTCCTGCAGAAAGCTCTCCACACTTGGGATGTAGACTGCGGCCCACGGTCCGAAAGGATGTCAGCCGGAAGGTCGAAGTTCCTGAACATTTGCGAAAAATAATGCTTCCGGCACCTTGAGAGCAGATGGCACTGCAGTAAAAGGCACAAATTTACAGAGTTTACAGAGTTTGGGTTGAGTTTGCCAGTTGGCAGCTGTCGCAGTGTTTTGGTAATTGCACAAGTTGCACAGGAACGGACGGCTGCTTCCACATCAGAGGTCAGGTGGGGTCACCAGCATTTTCAACTGATGATGTGTGTTATTCTTTTGGCTCGGGTGTCCTGCAGACAGGGAGGTATGTGCCCACAGGATCACTCACTCTTGAAGAACTGCAGGAACAAAAGTTTTACCCGCTGGCAACGAGGTGGTAGGGGAATTCCTCCTGGTCTCCTTCGCTGTTTCCCCGTCAAACTGCCACTTGATTGGGGCGAGGATGCAGAAGGATGGCAGGATCGGCTCTTCCGAGGAATGCAGTCCAGATCTTAATAGACCGGTGCGCTGGACAGCTGGAGGCGTGGTCTTATACCATGTATGACTGACGTTACACGTGACTTTCGTTACGAACTTCATTGGAATCTCAGGCAAGATTGATACATAAAAAGCAACAAATGAATTGTGTTTTAGGTTAATGCTGATTCAACTAACTCTGACAAATGTGTGAATAATAGTTTTGCATATTCAAAGAGTTTTTTTTACAGCACTATGTACATTTGACTTTTGTGACTGATGTTACAGCCATGAAACCAGTTTATTTGAAAGGAATTTTGAACCTAATGCTTTGAACAAGCTATTTTATGCTGTTGTCACCTTGTCAATGTGGACACGTACTTTAAAACTAAGGCAATGGATGAGAAACAAGTTTATGCACTAGACATAAACTGAGGCTAATTGATGCATATTCTGATGGCAGAAAAACATGAAAAAGCTTGTCCTCTTCGATGCATCATTGCTACCATCACCACATCATCCCAACCAAAACTACTTGTGCTCTACAAAGCTGAACATCTGTTCTGTTCATTTCAAGCTCTGTTTTCCCCAATTTCTGGAAAATAATTTTTGGCATCTCAGCTTTGCCCACATGCAGTTTTACCTCTCACCCTCAGGTATCGCAAGTGTCGTGACATCAGTATACCTGTGTGTATACTTCAATGTAATCATCGCCTGGGCATTTTGGTACCTGTTCCAGTCCTTTCAGGTTGGTTGATCGTACTGTTTGTCAAAAACATGAAAAAGCATACCTTGCCTTCATTTGTGTAATACCTAACATGGCCTAGCATGATGGATACTGTTACTTAAAGAATAGAATGAGCTTTATCAAGTGCCACACACCTTTGACCTCTGTAAAGTTTTCAGTCTCTTTTTTCTTCTTGTTTTTAGTAGTTTTGGAAGAGAAGGCTGCTTAATGATATAGTTTTCAGGTTAATTACTGAACATGCTTGTAATTTTCTTTTTTAGATTTGAGGAATTGTCATGAAGTACCTAGCAGTCAGGGACAACAATGGTGTGCCAGCTTGGAATCAAAGCTTGGACTGTACATATGCTATCCTGTAGAAACTTAGAGTCAGCTGGTCTGAATATGAAATATTCACGTGCAATCCCTAGTTGTAGTTATTCTATTCACAGTTCCATTTATCAGAACAAGCAGTGTTCACAAATCTTATTATTAGCTAAGACAATGGGGGAGGTTACCTCATACTGCTCTCTTTTTTTTTTAAATTCACTGTTTCCTAACCCTGGACAATGGGGGCACACTGTGAGAAATTTTGAAAGTGGGGTTTGATTGAGCTTTCAAGCAAGTGAAATTGTCCATCTGACGCATAGGTTGTGGAAAAAATATGCATGAAGCCACCATGACGTCACCGATTGATTATCCTCAGGCTTGGAGAAGAGTGTTTCAAACCCAGGCTCTGCAGTTTTCAAGCACTGCAATGTTGTATCGAATTGGAGCCAGAGATAGCGCACCATAGCTATTGAGTCACAATTGATGACTAAGCACATTCGATTCATGGACATAACCTAATCCAGGGGTGCCTTGGTGGCGCAGTGGTTAGCACTGCTGCCTCACAGCAGGAAGGTCATGGATATTGTGTGGAGTTTGCAAGCTCTCCCTGTGTTTGTGTGAGTTTCCTTCGGGTACTGCGGTTTCCACCCACAGTCCAAAGACATGCACATCACATCAGGCTTATTGGAGACACTTAATTGCCCATAGGTCTGAGTGAATGGTGTGTGCGCCCTCTGATGGATTGGCCAGCTGTCTAGGGTGCATCCCTGACCCTGCCATTCGCCCATAGTCAGCTGGGATTGGCTCCAGCTCCCCCGTGACCCTAGTGAGGAAGAAGCGGTATAGATAATGGATGGATGAATGAATGAACCTGCTCCAGATTCATCTGCAAGTTCTCCTTTTTACCCCACTCCACCACAATAGCTTGACAAATCAGCCTGCAGGGAGGCATTAGCCAAAAAAAAGACATTCGTTCCTTGAATGAAATTACTTACTTTTCATTATAACACATAATAGTTAAAATTGACGGGCATTGAAACTGGTGACTGGTCAATCCACCAATCAACCAATCAAATTTTATTTGTATAGCACATTTTGTGTGAAAATTACATCTCAATATGCTGTCCAGGAAATGGCTAAAACAAACAGGAAAAAAAAGAATAAATCACAAAAATCCACAATTCAAGGGCTAGAGCACAGATGTACACACGCATTCAAATATGCATGCAAATAAATTTTAAAAATTTACCTCATTTTTTTTCACAAAATCCTAGGCGAATAAATATGGAAGCCCAAAACTGCCAAAATTAAAAATAAAAAAATGAATAAATAAATAAGTAAATAATAAATAAATAAATAAATATATAAATACATTTAAATGCAATAAAATTGCGAAATAAAAAACATTCATAAATAAATAAAATTTATGTATAAATTGGTTTCAACTCATTTATTTATTTCTATATTTATTTCCATATTCATTTATTTATTAATTGATTTAGTTCCATTTATATTTATTTCCTAATTTATTTATTTATTTCTGTATATACTTATTTAGGTATTTATTTATTTCTCAATTTATTTATTTCTATATATATTTATTTCCCTGGCAGTCCCGGACCAAGAAATCAGGAAATTTAATGGTAATGAGGGGGTGTGGCTTTCATGCCTGTCATCGCGTCGCCTTATTCCCATTGGTTGTTCTATAACAGAGTGCTTAGATTGATTACAGAGGCCTACCTCCTGTATAAGCTTGCTGTTTAGAATGGTCAATTCACTGAATTTGGGAATGGCTCCTCAAAGACGAGCAGTAGCGAGAGATTTGAGACTTTTAGTTGACATTGCGGGAAATGAAAACGCCAGTTTTGATTATTTGCTATTTCGCGTGGAAGCCTCGAGGGTCCGTGTACCTTTCAGCCATTCGTTTTTCGTTTTGATTAAGGTAATGAAAAAACGGAGAACGAACTGATTTCCGTTTTTTGTTTTGATGTGGCAAACGAAAAACGAGCCGTCTCCTGATTTGCGTTTGGAAATTGGAAATCAAAAAACGGAAAACGACTCGTTATCTGATTTTCTATTAAATGATTACTAAACAAAAGTCGGGAAACGAAATACATTCTTTTAATAGAGCTTGCTCTGACCTGAGCCGGAAGCGAAATTTTTCCCCCAGTCTGCTAGTTATGGAAGAATCACTATTGAGCAATCAGAGATTCGTGAGGTCAATATAAACAAGTACACGTGGAAGCGCGGTGATGTCAACAAGCATTATGTTGCTAGCTAGCATCGTGCTGCTACATAAAATAATGTTCCGTTTTTATTGTACAGTATTGTCACTTGTAATCATATGTTCTCGCCAGCAATTGCCAGATGTCGAAACAGTGATATGTGATATGGCAGTGGATGTGTGTGCTTCTGACGAACACGGGTCCATTGCTTGACTCACGTTATGTTAATTTTAGCTGGTTAGCTAGGTAGCTACTCTCCTGCGAGCTGGCGATCATTACGAACAACAGCTGTATAAAACTTGCTTCCAGTTTATTAACTCTTTCAACCCCAGATATTCTAGCATCACTATACCCTTCAACCCCACAGCCCTCTGTAGAGGGCTGGTCATTATCTGGACATTGTATCTTACTGTTATCTCTGGAATCCCATTAAATGTAACCTGGTATGTTCCAATCAATTAGTCAGATCGTTTGAATTTTCCCTACAGGAATTTGGGGTTGAAGGGAATATGTTGGTCAGCCCTCTGTAGAGGGCTGTGGGGTTGAAGGAGTTAAACTTGACTAGATTGCCATCGGTAACCAGAAACTACCAGTCAAGTATTTACATGGTTCGTAACGGTTTTATTGACTTTGTGTTATATCGGAGTCGATCGTAATAACAGACTGTGTTTCAGTTTTCTGCACAAAAAGTGCAAGGAACAAATCGGCCGTTCGAGAAATGGGTAGCTATCGCGGTCAAGTCGGTAAGGGCAAACTGGATGCTCGAAACTTCAGTTCAATAACAACCAAAACAGAGCAATGGATTTCGCAGGTCATATTGTAGGAGCGTGATGTTAGCTAACAGTGGGATATGTCTTTCTACTCTTCTCCCAGCTTACTCATATGTTGCCTGCGATTCACCCACTAAATCAAAGTGTGGCACACCGACTGGAGGCCGTCATGCAGCTGTTACGGTTACTATGAACTTGATAGCTACGCGTTTCTTAACACGTTGACTGCCGACAAGGAGGTAACTTGCAGGTTCTAGGGGTCTCCCATTTGCCATTCTAGGTTTTTTTTTACATATGGTCAATGTTTGTTTACGGCGCTATTTATAGGCAGATACAGAGCGTCTTCCCATGATCCTCTGGGAGAAAACCCTCTATTCGAGACAAGTCGTAGCTGGTGGTGGGATGTAACTGTTGCATTCGGTATACCAATAAAGAGTTTTCTTGTAGCGGTATTTGCGTAAAAGACATTGCGCAATTGTGCCATAATTTGATTTGAAGGTCAACACTTTGTAAAATGGCGTGTATGAGTGCAGACGAAGTCGCGGAACTGTTAATGGAAATTGATAATAATTTTGTGTTCAATACCCACTTCCACAGGTTGCAATCCGGTTGCCATAACTCCAGTTCTTCCTTTATGACAACTGCCGACCAGTCTGCTGATCCCCAAAGTTACCTATGTTAAACTACGGGATAACTCGTACTGGCAGGATTTGGTGCACCCGCCATTACGAGTTATCTCGTAGTTGGCAGTCAACGTGTTAAACAGCCGAATTGTTCCCCGCATTTTTTGTGCAGAAAACTGAGAAATAAAATAAAACGGAGGCGATTTTTATACAGTGGTTGTTCTGCGTGTTCGCCAGCTTGCAAGAGAGTAGCTAATCAATGGAAGGAGAGTCAAACAATAAAACCGTGCTTGGGAGAAGTCTGCAGACGCATTTTCCGAGGCATATCACTGTTTAGTGACATTACAGTACGATAGAAACGGAAACCATTGACTGATGGATTTCGCATGTCTTTCCATGTTGCCGCACGATACAAGCAACATAATGCACCTTTCCCTTTGTAGTGAAGCTCTGATATGTCTCATGCAATGGGTGTGTGTGCTTTTCACGACCACGGTTTTGTTGTTTGACTCACGTTAAGTTTATTGGCTGGTTAGCTAGCTGCTCTCCTGCAAGCTGGCGAACATTATAGAACAACCGCTGTATAGTTTATTCAGTTTCTCAGTTTTCTGCACAAAAAGCGTGGGTAACAATTCGGCTGTTGGTGAAATGGGTAGCTATCGCTATCGAGTTCATAGTGACCGTAACAGCATGACGGCCTCCAGTCCGTGTGCCACACTGCGATTTAGTGGGTGAATCGCAGCATAGTAGGGAGCTGGCAGAAGACTAAAAAGACACATCCTACTGTTAGCATCGCGCTGCTACAATTGCAAGACCTGCGAAATCCATTGCTCTGTTTTGGTTGTTATTGAACTGAAGTTTTGAGCATCCAGTTTGCCCTTACCGACTTGATCGCGATAGCTACCCGCCTCTTGAACAGCCGAATTGTTTGTTGCACTTTTTGTGCAGAAAACTGAAAAACGGTCTGTTATTACGATCGATTCCGATAAAACACAAAGTCACTAAAACCGTTACGAACCATGTAAAAATACTTGACTGGTAGCTTCTGGTTACCGATGGCAATCTAGTCAAGTTAAATAAACTGGAAGCAAGTTTTATACAGCTGTTGTTCGTAATGTTCGCCAGCGCGCAGGAGAGTAGCTACCTAGCTAACCAGCTAAAAATTGAAGTAAGGTGAGTCAAACAATGGACCCGTGTTCGTCAGAAGCACACACATCCACTGCCATATCACATATCACTGTTTCGACATCTGGCCATTGCTGGCGAGAACATATGATTACAAGTGACAATACTGTACAATAGAAACGGAACATTCTTTTATGTAGCAGCACGATGCTAGCTAGCAACATAATGCTTGTTGACATCACCGCGCTTCCGCGTGTACTTGTTTATATTGACCTCACGAATCTCTGATTGCTCAATAGTGATTCCTCCATTACTAGCAGACTGGGGGAAAAATTTCGCTTCCGGCTCAGGTCAGAGCAAGCTCTATTAAAAGAATATTGGCTGTATTTCGTTTCCCGACTTTTGTTTAGTAATCATTTAATAGAAAATCAGATAACGAGTCGTTTTTCGATTTCCAATTTCCAAACGCAAATCAGGAGACGGCTCGTTTTTCGTTTTTTTGTTTGCCACATCAAAACAAAAAACGGAAATCAGTTCGTTCTCCGTTTTTTCATTACCTTAATCAAAACGAAAAAGGAATGGCCGAAAGGTACACGGACCCTCGAGGCTTCCACGCGAAATAGCAAATAATCAAAATTGGCGTTTTCATTTCCTGCAATGTCAGCTAAAAGTCTCAAATCTCTCGCTACTGCTCGTCTTTGTAAAGCCATTCCCAAATTTAGTGAATTGACCATTCTAAACAGCAGGCTGATGCAGGAGGTAGGCCTGTGTAATCAATCTAAGCACTCTGTTATGGAACAACCAATGGGAATAAGGCGACGCGATGACAGGGATGAAAGCCACACCCCCTCATTACCATTAAATTTCCTGATTTCTTGGTCCGAGACTGCCACGGAATAATAATATATATATATATATATATATATATATATATATAGAAAAAAATAAATTGAGAAATAAATAAATACTTAAATAAGTGTATACAGAAATAAATAAATTAGGAAATAAATATAAATGGAAATAAATTAAGAAATAAATGATTATGGAATATAGAAATAAATGAGCTGAGACCAAATTATACATAAATTTTATTTATGTATGTTTTTTATTTCGCAATTTTATTGCATTTAAATGTATATATATATATATATATATATATATATATATATATATATTTATTTATTTATTTATTTATTTATTTATACATACATTTATTTATTTATTCATTTATTTATTTTTAATTTTGGCAGTTTTGGGCTTCTATAAATAGTAGGTTAAAACATGATTTAAAAGTGACTGAATTATTAAAAAAAAAAGTGATATGACAGCAAAAAGATAGAAATACCTAGATAAAGGTTTCAGAAAAATAAAAGTTTTAAGGCGTGATTTAAAATTGGCTAATGTCAAGGAGCTTCTCAGGTCATCTGGTAGGGTGTTCCCAACACTGGGTACATAGTGGCTAAAGGCAGCTTTACCAGCTCGTGCTCTAACTCTAGATATGACTAGGAGGCTGTCATGCCACGCCTCCAGCACTCCCAGTCACCGGTTTATTAAGACCTGGCCTGCATTCCATGCTCCACCCGCATTGCCCGCACCTGTTTCCAATTGTGATTGTTTCATTAATCTGTGTAAATAAACGCGAGCTCCGCACTCATATGATGCGAAGTCTCGTAGGCCTGTGTTTAAGCTCTGGTCTTGTATAGACTTTGTAGCCCTGTAATCGCGTGTCTTTAAACCCCATTTCAAAAGCGCAGTTACTACTGTTATTATTCAGCGCAGTATTTTAATTATAGTTGGCACATTGTTTCCTGTTTGTTTTTGCTCTTGCCTTTTCTTCCTGTGCTGTGCTGTAGAAAAGGCATAATAAAAACCTTCTTCATCTTTGCATCTGAATCCAGTTCCATGTTTGCCATTTTTCAGTGCGCTCTGCTCAGTGCGCAGAAAAAGCCATTACAGAGTCCCTTAATAGATGATCTGAGGGAACAGGAAGGCTCATATTTAGTCAGCATGTCAGGAATGTAAGTAGGTGCAAGGCCATTAAGGGCTTGAAAAACAAGCAGGAGGATCTTCAAATCAATTCTTACACCACTAGAACAATGCACTGCAAAGTTCGAGGTACCAGCATACACAGTGGGTCCCCACAGAGTGCTCAAGGAAGTTAGTGAGATTATCTCTAAACCGCACTCAGCTAACTTCAGACGGTCTTTAGAAACTGGAGAAATATCAAATGATTGGAAGCAGGGCAATATAATACCAATATATAAGAAAGGGGACTGTACTGATCCAGGAAATTACAGGCCAGTCAGTTTAACTTGGTTTGCATGCAAAATACTGGAATCTACCATAAAAGACGAGCTGGAATTATTTCTTGAACGTAATAATATCTTGAGGGCAAGCCAACATGGTTTTCGTAAGGGAAGGTCATGCCTGACAAACCTTCTGGAATTCTTTGAAGAGGCCACCAAGACTTATGATCAGAGCAGGGCTTATGACAACATATACTATACAGTACCACATGATAGACTAATTTTTAAAATGAGCTCCATTGGAGTTACAGGAGGCATTCTGGAGTGGATTCGAAACTGGTTACAGGGGGGGAGTGGAGTCCCTCAGGGATCGGTGTTGGGGCCCCTGCTCTTCCTCATTACATTAATGACCTTGATAGGAATATTGAAAGCAAATTAGTTAAATTTGCGGATGATACTAAATTTGGAGGTTTAGCGAACAGTTTAGAGTCCACTAAAGAGATTCAGGATTATTTGGATATAATCCAGAATTGGGCAGAAATGTGGCAAATGAAATTGAATGTAGCAAAATGTAAAGTTCTACATGAAGGTCATAAAAACATTAGACAGGATTACTTCATGGAAAGTTTAAAATTGGAATGTGCTCCACATGAAAAAGATTTGGGAGTGATTTTTGACCAAACCCTTACAGGTTCTAGCCATTGTGCCGTAGTAGTTAAAAAGGCCAACAGGATGCTGGGATATATAGCCAAAAGTATTTAGCATAAATCCAAGGAGTTCATACTTCTCTTATACAACAAATTCGTCAGACCACTTTTAGAGTATTGTGTACAGTTCTGGGGACCATGAGGCTCAAGAAAAAGTTCAGAGAAGAGCCACTAAGCTAATTCCTGATGAAAAGATGAAATATCAGGAGGAGGCCCTAGGAATCAGAAGGTGAAAAGGGTTCCTGTTTCAATCCCTGGCTCCTCCAGAGAAAGAGCCACTAACTAAGCCTCCGCCATCAGGGTGAATGTGAGGCATAAAATCCTGATCCTTGAGCAAGACACTGAACCCCACACTGCTCCTTGCATGGCAGCCTCCGCCATCAAAAGCATAAATAAAGCGCTTTGGGGTCATGTCATGTGACTAGAAAGCGCTATATAAATGCAGTCCATTTACCATTTACCAAAGAAAGGAGAAGAGGCTGAAGATCCTTGATCTCTTTGATCTTAGGAAAAGGAGTTGGGGCAATCTGATTGAGGTCTTTAAATATGTTAAAGGGATTAACAATGTGAATTATGTAGGATTAGTTTTGTTAGTAGAATGTTAGTTAAGTTTTGTTAGTAGAACTCAGGGTCACAAGTGGAAGTTGGCTAAATGGGTAAATTTAGCTCTGACATGAGGAAATATTTTTCACCCAGAGAGTAATCTCAGTGTGGAATAGCTTGCCTGACCATATTTTTGAGGCAGAAACTGGGAATTTTCAAGAACAGGCTTGATTTAGCACTAGATACCATTGAGTCATTGAGTATTTGAATTATAGATTCACTATAGTAAAAAGAAACTGGCGAGCCTAGTTGGGCTGAACAGCCTGTTCTTGCCACGCATGTTATGTTTAAGATGTCAGTGTGAAACAAAATTTACGAGCAGCTCCTCTCAACCAATGGTTTGAGTCTAGGAAAACCAACAAACCTCTTGTTGAGGTGAGCAAGTGCATTAATAGGACAGCACATAGCAGCCCTGCCCATTTTGGGGTTCACAAAGCCTCACAGTCCTCCCCATCTCCTCAGGCTGTGCTGCCCTGGGCAGAGTGCCCACCCAACAGCAACCTGACGGGCCTGCTGGAGGAGTGTGAGCTGGGCACGCCCACACAGTACTTTTGGTACAGGGAGACTCTCAACATCTCCTCCTCCATTGAGGAATACGGAGGCATTCACAAAGGTCAGGCTTTGTGCCTCCTGCTGGCCTGGATGGTTGTCTACATCTGCATTGTCAAAGGGGTCCAGTCCACTGGAAAGGTAATTTTTTTTCCTGGGAGCGGTCCTGCACTATGAACAAAAGAATAGTTCATATAGTATATAGCTGCATATAGATGTGAATCGAGATCAGGTTGTAAATATCCCCTGGTCTGTGTTATAGTATGCTCTATTCAATAATCTGTATACAACACTGTTCAATATAATACTTTTTAGTAACATACACATATAATGATCATTTGCACTGGTGCTGATGAATTTTCAAGCTGGTTAGATGCCCAGGCAGCAACTACTAGAAAGCCAGTTTGTACTATTTCACATTGTTATGGAGGGCATTTTAATATTAACTGATTTTGAATTGTGATTTTCTAAATGAAGCAAAAAAAAAAAAAAAAAAGTTGACTAGTTTTATGCATATATTAATTCTGTATTTTTTCTAATTTATTTGCCGGTTATTTTGTGGAGATCCCACCTGGAATGCCATAATTATCGGATTTAGAATCTCTGATGTCCTTTGTTATTGATTTTTCATATTTGCCTTAGTTTTTAAATGTTTACTTGCTTGAAGGGTTTATAATCACTTTAAAACATCTTAAAGCTACATCTGAGTATCTTATTATTTCTTGGTAGGAATGATCATAACACTTCTGATAAGGGAACGCTTCCCTGTCAGGTGTATTGCCTTGAACTTAGTATCAAATGGTGTCGCCAAAAATATGTAGAGTCCGCAATGGCATACTGTCAAGCATATATTTCTGTAAAGACTTGGCCAAATGGGATTATCCCACCTAATTGAATAATGCTCCTAAGATATATTCAGTAAAATAAATTAAAGATATAGGTCCTTTTGTGGTGCAAAATGAATTCAAATATTGTTTATAGTGTTCGCAACGATGTGTAGTGTCCACAACGTTTTCCCCTACATCCTCTAATACTGCATCAACCACTCTTCAAATGAATATATTCGTATAATATGATTATTAAAAGTTAACACTAGAGTTATTACCCAATGACAGAACTAATCCACACCCACTGAAGATATACAGGGTGTTCAAAAAGTAACAGTGCACTAAATTATTTTTGGAGCGAGAAAAGTTCTACTGTGATTTATGCAAAAAAAAAAATTTACACAAAAATTAGAAGATGAATTTGAAGCCTGCCTGTAGTTATGTATTTATGATGCAATAATGAATGTATTCATGATGTAATAAAACCTCCACTAATTAAATTGATATGCCAGTACATTCTAAGGTGAGATTTTCAGCTGAACAGTGGTTATAAAAAGCAATATTTTAGATATGCATCACTAATGTATGAAAAAATGGCATTTTTTTATTATTTTGTTTTTATATTATGATATAAGGTGTGTATTTAGCTTGTTAGCATTTATTGAATAAAACTTGTTTTTTTTCAAGACATTTAAGTTGTTACTCTTATAGCTGTATGTCTGCAACGTCACAAAATGGATCTTGGGTATGCGTGCATTAGAGGCCATAGAATTCTTAGTATTTGTGACTAGTCCATGAAATTTGAAGCAATTATCAGGGGAATACCATAGTTTCTGAAAATAACACAAAATGCTAAAATTGGGTGCATTTCAATTTTACCCCCAGTGCCCCTGAAAGGTGCAACCTGATCTTGACTCACATCAAAGCGATATGCATATATTCAAACAGTACATAGCTGTTTGATATTATGCATGAACAGTATGCTGAACAAGGCATGTACCATAGCTGTATATTGCAATGTTTTTGTATACTGAATAGGGCATATATCAGTATGATATATTGCACATTTCATGATGCTGAATTATCCTCTATCTCTTGTACACAGTGCAGAAACACACCTATTTCTGCAAATTGCATGCATACCCTTCTTGATATAGATCTCAACTCAACTCAACTCAGCTTTATTTATAGAGCACTTTAAAAACAACCACAGCTGAACCAAAGTGCTATACATAAGTAGTCCTAAAAACAGAAAAGCAATGAGAAACAATAGAATAATAAAAACAATAATCAAATAAGTAATATAAAACAATGAAAACAGTAGAAACAAAAGGGACAATAGAAACAATAAAACAATTAATCAAGAACATGATCTCATGCTGAGTTGAAACCATGGAATAAAAGTGCGTTTTAAGACAAGTTTTAAAATGGACAATGAAAAGGCCTGTCTAATGTGCAGTGGTAGGCCATTCCATAATTTGGGAGCAGCAACAGAAAAAGCTCTGTCCCCTCTAAGCTTCCATTTTGAGCTCAGCACCTCCAGGAGCAGCTGATCAGCTGACCTGACCCACCAAGAAGGAGTGTGGGGATGGAGGAGCTCAGAGAGGTAGGGCGGGGCAAGACCATTCAAAGATTTAAAAACAAATAAAAGAATTTTAAAATTAACTCTAAAATGCACAGGCAGCCAGTGGAGGGAAGCCAGAATAGGCGTTATGTGCTCCCTCTTGTGTCCCAGTTAAAAGACGGGCAGCAGCGTTTTGGACCAACTGGAGACGTGCGAGGGAGGACTGGCTAATTCCAAAATAAAGTGCATTACAGTAATCCAGCCGAGATGTAACAAAGGCATGTATTACTGTCTCAAAGTGCCAACGTGCAAGAATAGGCTTCACCTTTGCCAACTGTCTTAAATGAAAAAAGCTTGACTTAACCACTGCACCAATTTGTCGATCCAATTTAAAATGACTGTCCATTTTAAAACCCAAGTTTAAAGCTGTTGGATTAACATTGCATACCAATGAACCTAAGTTCATGGTGGGGGAGTCACTGGAGCCACTGGGACCAAACACCATCACTTCTGTTTTATTTTCATTAAAACTTAAAAAGTTTAGGGCCACCCAGGCTTTAATGTAATCAAGACATAATAGAAGTGGCTCAATCGAGAAAGCATCTTCCCTGTTAAGTGGTATATAAATCTGACTGTCGTCAGCATAGCAGTGGAATGATAACCATGCTTTCTGAGAATGGAACCCAGTGGCAGCAGGTAAAGTGAGAACAGCAGGGGCCCTAAAATTGAGCCCTGCAGAACCCCGTATGACAGAGGAGCAGAGGAGGATTCTGAACCAGCAAGACTCATATGCATACTTCTGTCTGCCAAGTAGGACCTAAACCACTCCAGAGCAATACCACAAATGTCCACTAGGTGGTGCAACCGCAAAATTAAAATATGGTCCATGGTCAAAGGGTTTCCACTGCAGGAACTGGCTCATAATTTTACGGGCCGGGGCGTTTGTTGCGTGTCATAAAGGCTGTGTCCTTCCCGAACTTTACAGGGACTAAAAAGTCCTGGGTTCGATTTTACAGGGACTAAAAAGTCCCGGCTCTGAAAAAAAGTCCTTTGCTGCATGATTGGATTTTCTCCCGGGATGTGCCTTCCTGCCGACAAAATAGCAGTCATTTTTAAAACTGTCAAATAAAGGAAAAATTCCCAAAAAACCTTCCTCC
This sequence comes from Gymnothorax javanicus, assembly GCA_029692085.1. NCBI lineage: Eukaryota > Metazoa > Chordata > Actinopteri > Anguilliformes > Muraenidae > Gymnothorax > Gymnothorax javanicus. The sequence goes on from CM056197.1 coordinate 88,056,839, forward strand.
TGCTTCTTTCAAAAAAGTTATATATATATCACGGTCCAGTTCCTGCCCCCAAATACTAAAGGCAGCTGTGGAAAAGCGGGCCTAAAGGCAGCTGGACAAGAATTACATAATCACCAGTGTCATTGGCCAGGAAGATGTCATTAAAAAACCCTTAACAGGGCTGACTCTGTGCTATGCAGCTTTTTAAATCCAGACTGAAAAATCTAGAAAAATAGATATTTTGCTTGTCTAGAAAGGACTCAACTGATCATAAACAGCTTTCTCCAAAATTTTGGAGAGTAAAGGCAGCTTAGAGATAGGCCTAAAATTTGCCAGCACAGATTGATCAAGGCCATGTTTCTTGAGCAGCGGTTGCCCTACTGCATGTTGAAAACTTGCAGGAACAACACCAGAAGACAGACTACTGTTGATGATGGACAGGACTGTGTGCTCTATGCTAGGAAAGAACTTTCTCGGGAAGATCTGTTAATTCATGCAAAGTATTTGCTGTTTCTGAACCTGTTTTTGCATGTGAAACAAATTGCCTACTTTGAGTTTACTGAATTGAATTTCCAGTTTTTAATTTCAGAAGACAATAGCAAGCATTTCATATATGAAAATTACAATGATTTGTTTAATGTTTGCATCTACTATTTGTAAAAATATAAAGACATGTCCCAATTTTGGGTGTTAGGAAAGCTTGTAGACTGGATCATTTTGAACCCTTTGTATTAATCATGTTGACTTTTACTTTTGATATATTGGTGTGGTTTCAAATGGCCACAAATTATCGGCTTTATTCTGCAGGTGGTGTATTTTACTGCAACATTTCCGTATTTGGTTTTGACCATTTACCTGATCAGAGGCATTACCCTGCATGGAGCAATGAATGGCATCACATACATGTTCACACCAAAGGTAATGAGATGTACCTTCCTGAATTGTTATTTCTATATTCTTCTAAAATCTGCTTGCTGCTGGACTCTAAAAAACACAAGTATGGATGGTTATGTGTTTATTTGTGTGCATGTGTGACAGTGCTTTTGGTTTTTTGTAGTCAATGTCTGTGCTTACACTTTTTTTGTGAATGGATGATTTAAAAAATGTTGTACATGCAAGTGTAATGGTTGGAAAAGTGTTTTTCTATATTTGTAAATCTGTGCTTCATTGTATGAGCATGTACATATGTACATTACTGCTTTTGTGCTTGTGTGCATGTGTTCCTGTGCATGTGTATTGTGTTTTCATGGTTTGTGAATGCTTTTGCATGGGTGTCTGGGTGTCGTCTCACAGTTGGAGGAGCTAACTAATCCCATGGCATGGACCAATGCAGCCATACAAATCTTCTACACAATGGGCCTTGGTTTCGGCACCCTCATCGCCTATGCAAGCTACAACAAATATAACAACAACATTGAACGGCAGGCTGTCATCGTGTCGTTCATCAACAGCGGCACGTCCATCTTTGCCAGCATCGTCACCTTTTCCATCTACGGCTTCAAGGCCACTTTTAACTACGAGAGCTGCCTGGAAAGGTCATTGCGGCAGTGATGATGCACTAAAGTTGCAAGTGCTTGTGGACCCAGCATTTATAAGACCAAAGTATTAGAGATGGTGATGTCATAAATAAAGCTAAGTTGAAGAACACTGTTACATGCTGCAGGTAGCACTGCTGAACTGTTGTTTTGTTGATTCAAAACATTATTCTCATTTCTGTGCCTCCCGTGGGTCAGGCTCTCACCTGTGCAGTTTGACTCAGTCCCTTACTTTGTTCATGTCCTTTGGTCCCGGCAGGGTGAGAATGCTGCTCATTAACACCTTGGATGTTGCAGAGAACTCCATAACCTCAGAAAACATGAGTTACTGGATGGCAGAGCTGAACAGCTCACATCCAGAGCATTTTCCTGCTTTAGCCTATAAATTGGAGAGCTGCAGCCTGGAATCTGAGCTCGACACGGTACCCTCCAACACAGCTTATTTGTTTTTATCTATTTTCTAGTCAAATGTGTCAATTGCAAAAACTCAATTTCTGCACGATTTCACCATTTTCAAAAGGATTATTTAAGATCATGACTTTCATACTGTGTGCCATTTGCTTATCTGGAGTATAGGCAGGAGTGCAAATGTTGTGGTTCCCCATTCAGACATGTTTTCATTTTTCAAGGTCCCATTATCTTCAAATAATTGGAGAGAGGTGGAATCTTGAGAAATAATAAGACTTCATTCCAGCTCATGACCTAAAGCCTGGAGATGTCCTTGCATGCAAAGAACACACTACCACAATCATTCCAAATGGCCTTTTTAATAAAAAACCTTCTTACAATCACATTACACTGGTTATCTCTTTCCCTTCCCCTATTGGTTGGCATGTTCTCTATGGGATTTTCTGGAAAATACTGGTGGCACACAGAGGTATTGTCCCCATAAAAAAGAAAGAAAAATACATTTAAAAATAAGATACAAAGGATACAAATGGATACATAAATTACTCAACTGATAATGTTTCCAGTAATGTACAACCCCATTTCCAAAAAAAGTTGGGACACTGTGTAAAATGTAAATAAAAACAGAATGCAATGATTTTCAAATCAGTTGAACTGTATATTTATTTGAAAATAGTACAAAGACAATATACAGCTGTACTCAAAAGTTTGCATACCCTGGCTAAATTAGTAAAATAAGTAACATTTTTAAAAGAAATCATGAATGACCAGGCAAAACAAATTTTTTTCATTTCTTATCGGATTCATATCCAACTGTAGGGCAGGTAGAATGTCACAATCATCAAATAAAACATGGCAATTAGGGAGAAAATTAACCCTGTTCAAAAGTGTGCATACCCTTAGTTCTTAATACTGTGTTTTGCCCCCTTTAGCATCAATAACAGTGTGCAGTCTTTTGTGATAGATGTCAATGAGGCCCCAGATTCTCTCTGGTGGTATAGCTGCTCATTCTTCCTTGCAAAATGCCTCCAGCTCCTGCAAATTCTTTGGTCGTCTTGCAGGAACTGCATGTTTGAGGTCTCCCCAAAGGGGCTTGATGATATTGAGGTCAGGAGACTGTGATGGCTACTCCAGAACCTTCACCTTTCTCTTCTGTAACCACTAGAGGGTGAACTTGGCCTTGTGCTTTGGATTATTTTCATGCTGGAAAGTCCAAGTGCGTCCCATGCATGCGCAGAATGCAAATTGTCTGCCAGTATTTTCTTATAGCATGCTGCATTCATCTTGCCAACAATTTTCACAAGATTCGCTATGCCTGTACAGCTCACTCACTGCAGTGGGAATTGTATATTTTTCACCGTGGGCCTAGTTGACTGCTCTCCAAACATAGCGCAAATGGTTGTGACCATAAAGTTCTACTTTGGTCTATTTTGGTTGTGAGGTGTGTCAAGGTGTTGTCTGGCATATTTAGGCGGGCTTTTTTGTGAGATTGGCGCAAAAATGGCTTCTTTCTAGCAACTCGACCGTGCAGCTCTTTGTATAAGTTCCTCCTTATTGTGCTCCTTGAAACGACCACACCATCTTTTTCCAGAGCATCCTGTATTGCTCGAGGTAACTTGTGGACTTCTATTTGTGTCCCAAACAATTCTCCTCACAGTTTGGGCTGAAATACTTCTTGGCCTACCTGACCTTGGCTTGGTATCAGCATATACTCTTAATTTTCCACCTCTTAATCACAGACGGAATGGTACTAACTGGCATTTTCAAGTCTTTGGATATCTTTTTATATGCCTTCCCATCTTAAAATTTTTAATTAATCATGAATGAAGGTCCTTAGTTCTTTTTTCATCCCCATGGCTCAGTTCATATCCAGATCTGTTGCATTCACTAGGGAGCTAAAAAATCAATGACTATGCACAGACACTAGTTAAAAATTAACCCTGTTCACAGGTGTGGAACCCTTAATCGTCATTTAAACCTGAGTGTGTCACCTTGTGTCTATGTAATAAGTTGAAACATTTAAGGGTATGTAAACTTATGACCAGGGCCGTTTGGGTGATTTCAGTCAAAATTCTGATTTAAAATGGAGTCAAACACCGATGTGTAGATACATGACTTCGCATGTTCACTATCCTAAAATAGAAGACAATTTTTTTGCATGATGAGTCATATTTTCAAAATAAATAGCAACATTTCACAAATTCAGCTAGGGTATGCAAACTTGTGAGCTTCATTGTTTTAGGAAAATATGTGCTCATTTTGAATTTGATGCCTGCAACGCGTTTCAAAAAAGTCAGCACAGGGCATGTTTACCACTGTGTTGCATCACATCTTCAATCAACACTCTAAGCGTTTGGGAACTAAGGTGACCAAGTACTGTAATTCTGAAAGTAAAACGTTTTCCCATGCTTTCTCTATGTAGGATTTCAGCTGCTCGATGCTTTGCAGCCTCCTTTTTCATACTTTTTTTTTCATAATGCACCAAATATTGTCAGTGGGTGACAGGTCTGGACTGCAGGCTTATCACTTCAGTGCTCAGACTCGTTTACTACGGCGACATGTTGTTGTGATACGTGCAGAGTATGGTGTTATGAAATGAGCAAGGCCTTCCCTTAAAAAAGGCATCTGGATGGCAGTAAATGTTGCACCAAAACCTGTATATTGTTCACCATTAATGGCGTCAGCACGGATGTGCAAGTTACCCACGCCATGTATACTAATGCACCCCCTGTCAAGAAGTGGTCGGGGGGACACCAGATGCAGGAACAAAGAGTTTATTGCAAACACCAAACACTAAAGGGGAAAAGCAGGCAATCAGGCCAGAAACAAAACACCGTGCAAATGCACTGAACGAATGGGAAAAACTGGTACATTTGCCCAAGGCAGGGGGAATCAAAGCTTACACACTTCAATGAGTGGCTAAACTAGAAAACAAAAACTTCACCTAACTAGACTGACGGGAACACTGGGAGACTTAGACAAAGGGCAGACAAGACGTGGGCACAGCAAAATACAAGACTCGGGAATCAGACAAAGGAAATACTTGGGAAGGCACAGGAGCTGAGATTTCACAATGTAGCGCAAAGCCGACAAAGTTCCGTCTGAAGATCACTTCACTCCTGCCCACAGATATACACACGGGAGGAGGCGGGGACTCGGAAGGCAAACTCAGAAGGAAACAGAAACACATGGGATTAATTAACAAATTCACGAGAACTGGGTTAACAATAATGACTCGAGACAAGACGCTGAGACAATTAATCAAACTAGATGGTTTAGATTAAGGTAATCTAAACGTGATGAGTGTAAAAGCACCACGAGAGAAGCGAAGGAAAGCTGAGCGTAAACGTAGTTAAACAGGGAAAGCTTAGGAAGAAATTACAAAAGCTAGAAACGCTAGCACACACTAATGAGTTAATTAGGGTTAATACTACGTGATAAATAATTACAATCACCCTCAAATAAGTGCTGGTTAGTACGGATTAATAACGAACCTATCAGAGAACACATTCACTCAGAGTTTAGCGAGACCCAGAATTAAGCACAGGTGGAAGTAATGAATGAAATACCACAAGCCAATTCCGAATGCGGAAACGTGATTGGACAACGAGATGCAGGCATGCTCAAGGCTGTCAAACGACATCACAGGAGTTTGGGCAAGAGTGAATCAATCCTCAGATGGCAGAATGAAAGCTGAAAAATAAACCAAGAGTGAAGCACGGGAGAAAAGGCACAAGCACAAAAATAAAAGTAATAAGCACAAAGACAAGACAGCACACATGAGGCAGAACCATAACACCCCCATACTACCATGGATTCTGGCTTTTGAATTGTTTGCTGATAACAAACCGAATTGCCCCCTCCTCTTTAGTCCATTGGATGAGACATCCATGACTTCCTAAAGGAATTTCACATTTTGATTAGTCAAACCACAGGGCAGTTTTCCACTTCGTCTCAGTACATTTTGAAATGAGCTTGGGCCCAGAGAAGCAGGCAGTGTTTCTGGATCTTGTTTAAATATGGTTTAATCTGTACATTGCAGAGTTTTAACTTGCATTTGTACATGCAGTGACAAACTGTCTTTACTGACAGTGGTTTAGAGAAGTGTTCCTGACTCCATGTAGTGATTTTCACTGCAGAATCCTGTCTTTTTTTCAATGGAGTGCCGCCTAAGGACCTGAAAATCACAGCTATTTAAAATTAGATTTTAGCCTTGTCCCATGTGTTCAAAGATTTTCCTGGATTTTAGGAATCTTTTAATGATATTCTGTACCATACAGGATAAAATCTCCAAGTTGAAAACATTATTCTTAGATTGTTGAATTATTTCCCAATGCAGTCCTTCACAGAGTGGTTAAACCCTCACCATATTTACTTATGAAGGACTTTTAATACCCAATCCTGTTCCTGACCTGTCACTAAATAATCTGATTATCTGTGAGATGTTCTGCCAGTTGTCTTTTTTTAGCATCATGCAACTTTTCCAGTCTTTCATTGTCCCAACTTTTTTAAAACAAGTTGCTGTCATCTAATTCAAAATAAGCAGATATTTTTCAAAAAGCAATAAGATCTATCAGTTTCAACATTTGATATGTCTTTGTACTATTTTCAAATAAAGGTAAAATGATTTGAAAATCATTGCATTCTTTTTTATTGACATTTGACAGTGTCCCAACTTTTTCAAAAATGGGGTTTATATATATATATATATATATATATATATATATGTATAATTATATATAATTAACGATTCTACTGAACAGATTTTTATCAAAGCTACAGAAATCAGCTGCTTATGTGTGTGTGTGAATTGCATATGTCTGTGTGTGTGTGTGTGTTACTACTGCTTGCATAATATAATTGATTATGCTTATTGAGTTGCTGATGAATATGATGAATAATGCTGAAATATGATTCTCAACAGAAACATCACATTAGCCAGTCATTTGTTAGTGTTAGATTACAGAAGGAAGTAAGCAGACTCATTTTGTCATGAAGTGAATGAATGGCAGTCACCGAGATAATTGCATCAGAGGATAAAGTTGATGGCATGTCTTATACTTAAAATGGCTCCTGTTTGGTTTCCCTCGCAGGCAGTGGAAGGCGCTGGTTTGGCATTCATTGTGTACAGTGAAGCCATTAAGAACATGCCCCTGCCCCAGCTCTGGTCCGTGCTTTACTTCCTCATGCTGCTGATGGTGGGGATAGGGAGCATGCTGGGAAATATCATAGCCATCACAACCCCACTGCATGACTGCAAATTCCTGTCCAGGCACTTAAACAAGGAGATCCTCCATGGTGAGTTCACAAGTCCAATGCCAAGCTTGAAACCCTCGCCAACTTTCCCAGTTAGTTTCCTAGTAACTAGCTAGTGTTCTAAGAAACTAGAGCAGGGGTCACCAACTCCGTTCCTGGAGGGCTACCATCCTGCAGGTTTCTGCTCTTCCTCCTATTCAGCACACCTGATTCAACTAATTAGCTACTTTACAAGATCAGCTGGGCGATTGAGTGACTAATTAGTTGAATCATCCCATCAGAAACCTACAGGATGGTACCCTCCTGCTGACCCCTGAACTGGTTTCTTTATTTTACAGAGACACAGGTGTAACAGTAAGGTAATCCATTGCTCTGGCATCAGCTGTAGCTAGTAATATCCCATCCCTTACCCTCCTGCTTGTGGTTTCACAACCAGAGGTCTTGTGTTCCCATGTGTGGGTGTATCCTGGCTGATGTGGCAGGTTTGGTGTGCCTTATCGGTCTGCTCCTCGGTCTGGGCTTCACCACGCGATCAGGGAACTACTGGTTTGCCATCTTCAATGACTATGCCTGCACCTTCTCACTGCTTCTCATTGTGCTCATGGAGTCCATCAGTATCTGTTACATCTACGGCCTCAAAAGGTATGAGTGCCTTCTATGGCTAAGGCATTTCATTTGTTTTAGAGTACTAGCTTCAACATTTTGACAACCTTTGGGATGTGGCAAGAAAAGTTCTCAAAGAAGAGAATCTTACGTTTGTCATCTGTCACTACTGTCACTTCGTGTTTTAACTTGCCATACACAGGTTGTAAAAAGGCCTTTTTGGTCTTAACCACTGAGCAACACGTGTTCTGTCGGTTACAGGTTTGAACAAGACATTGAGGACATGATTGGCCACAGGCCTTCGTGGTACTGGAAGGTCGTGTGGGCAGCCACTGGCCCAATCATCATCATTGGGTTGTTTGTATTCTACGTCTCAGTGTACATCAGAGGTGGAACATATACGTACCAGGCCTGGGACAAAGACCTGGTAATGTCCCATTTCTACTCTGGCTTTTGTAATCACCGTTTCATAGCTTGCCAAGACCTTTGATTCCCTAATATTTCCATGACTACTGGAGAACTTGCTGTCAAATTTTTCTTGGTGAGAACAAAGTGAGAACTATTATGCATTAGTGCGTTATAACTGTTTATCATATACTTCCTTATAAATACAGGGCATCTGCGCCTGTGATACGAGCGCGAGGCGTGAGGCTGTATCAGCTTGCCGGGCAAAATCCTGTATCACCCGCATCTGCCCGCCGGGCAAAATCCCGTATCAGCGGCAGCAACCATTGCCATAGCAACAGTCACGAGCGTTGTTGGCAACGCATCGCTGCAGACACTGATTAGACGCTGTAATGGCAGAGAGACTCATGAATTCCTTAGCGGCTTACATTTCTGAACTGGACTATGTCATAGAAAAGGAACTTGATACAGAATTATTTGTAAACAGTATGCGTAATGCCGCATTTTGCAGCAATATTCATGCGAAGGGTTGTGGTAAAACATTTCATGCGTAAGTTATCGTAGAAACGCAAACTTATACCTTAATGGAGAAAATTGCGGTTGCGTCCAAGCTAGCTAATTAGCCATTCCATTGACTTGAATACACCACTGACTAAAAGCAAATACTAGCGCAACTGGCCTGTAATGATGACAATAATAACCTGAAATAAATGCTTTGGATAAAATGCATTAATTATGGTCAAAATGAGCATATGATAAATGGAACCTCATATGTGCATTTTCATGTCACACCGTGTATCAACGCTCGACTAAAGCTAAAGCTCTCGGGCTGATACTGGGGTCTCGGGTTGATACAGCGTGTGATATGAAAATGCCCATCTGATATTCTCTATGTACTGCCCGGGGCTGTCAGATGCAGTTCCTCATTATCATACACCTGACCAGCTCTATCTCTCCTTTCCCCTGAAAAACAGGGCAGGTCTGTGCCCAAGGAGTACCCAGTGAGTGCACAGGTGGTCATCATCTTCCTGATTGTGTCTTCCATCTCCTGTATACCGCTCACAGCTCTTTATGCTTTCTGCAAGAAGCGAGAGCCTAAAGAAGGTGGGGTCAGTTGCCCTTTGACCCCTGAAGAAATTTCTTTGGAGACAAAGTGAAGATACCCATTTCTGCATTGATACCTTGAGGCAGTAACACTCTCACATCTGGATGAACTTAAGCTGTTCATACAATTAGCATTCCATTTCTTATGGAAGCGTCAAGTGTCATTTCAGTTTTTTACTTCTCTTGCATAAGATTACTAAATTCAAGCAGGTCTTCCAACGAACAATTTTTTTTATTTGAAAGCTGTATATTCTTGATTGTATGTCCTGAAGTCATAATTCAGGGTTGCCTTCAATAATACCATTTCTTCCTGATGTTTGTTCTGACTGCATGAATGTACACTTATGGATTCTTAAAACTTTGAAATAAATGTATATTCATGCACACAGCCTCTTACTATGAACCAAATTAAATAAAAAATAAATATTCCATCACCATTTTTTGCCACAAACCGCTAATGGTCGGTACCGAAATACGAAATATGGATCAGAGGCACTGACATGTAAAAAATGGAAATCAATACAATACAATACAATATCAATACAAATAACAAACACGCATTTTTTGCCCACCATATTCCCCCTCCCCCCCCCCCCCCGACCCTGCCCTCCCTGGCTGACGCTTTGACTTATCGGAGCAACGGGCCAAAGCTACTAATGCGGCGTCTACGTATATATGTCTATATGGCTTGACCCTTCCCTTCTCTCTCCGGAGAGGCGTGTCTTCGCCAGAACGTAGGCAGACAGCAGCTTGCCGAGTAGACAAGAGGGCGCCCAGGCGCATATTCCAAATCCACTGACTGGGGTTATCAAATCAAGTGACAGCAGCAAATGAGTGTTTTTTAATTTCATTTATTTATTTATTTTGCGCTCCCACCGGCGCCCCCTGTCAAGATGCCGCCCTGGGCGACTGCCCATGTCGCCCATATCTAAATCCGCCACTGCCGGTGAGGCATTGAGCTCCAAGGACTTCCTGTCCGAAAGGCTGTATCTACTTGTGTTTAAAACATTGTAAAAATGATGGTTACACCAAACCAAGTGAAGAATTGGCCAACAGAAACAGACTCTTTTATTTAGTGTATAAACATCATGGTATGTTAAAAACTTCGATTTGAAATACATTGTTTATATTTACTTTTCCAGTGCAAACAAATGGGGAGATAAATCAAACATTTCCTCTTTATTACAGAGGCATGGAATCTTGAGCCTATTGCAAGATGTACATATTAGCAACGGCATTTTAGCCTGCATTCTTTTTGAGACCAAGTCAAATAACAGTGAGTGCTCACCTAAAACTCTAAAACTCAGTGATGTCCCATCTCTGGAGTTTATTCTCTGGTATTACTAAATTCAACAGCATGCCCTTTTATTGAGCCTGGACTTAGCACATACACTTCACTAATTAACTTGTCAACAAGATCTCCGACGCTGCTGAAAAAGGGTCCACTTACAATCTGTTTTAATTGGAGTGTATACAGGACTAAAGTCTCAGATCTTTAGGATCAGAGTTACTAGACCTTGTTTCATAATTATGTATAAGCTTATTCTGGTTGCCTGTTGCCCTCCACACCAATTTGAAGTAATCTGAAGTGTAACTGACTTGAATCCAAACAAAAGCTGCTAAAATGAGAGAAAGAGGTCCTACCTCGAGCCTGGGTTATTTGTAGTACAGTGATATTTTTTGTAGCTAATAATGTCTTTGGCCAGTTTACTTGATGGGTGTTACATTCAGTAAGCTGAGCTTTTTTCACTGTTGTGTTACAGCCAATCACCCACCATCGGACTTTGCTCCCTCGCTGAGAGGGATAGGAACTATAAGTAATTTCCTTTCCCTGAAATATGGAATATTTGATAATTATAATCAAGGATAATTGGGTGATGTGTCGGCACTGGCATTGGGGTCTGCTTTAGCCCATTCATTCTAATATACTTGATTAAAATGGCTAATAGCTGAGCGTTCAAATGCTGATTATAATAATCGCTATTGGTAACTCAGGCGCAATTCAGGTCTTGAACACTAACCAACATATTATTTCTAAAATTTGAAATCTCTATTAACATTTTCCGGGCCAAGAAAAAGTCACGCACTCTCTAATGTTCTGTTGGACCACCTTTGAAAAACTGATTACGGCTCATTTTACTGTTGCATTGTTTCGATAACTTATTTAACAATGTCAAAACATTTATTTCCATTCAGAGTTTACGTAGCATTTGTACGATCTTGTATTGATGACAGAAGAGAGTCAAACTACTATGTAAAGCCTCCTTGTATATCCCAAAAGACAGAGGGGCTGTTAATGGGTAAGACAGGGACTTATAGGATGGGGGCTACATTAAAAATGGCTGTTCTTTTCCATTAGTTTTACTGAGGGAGTTTACAAGCTCTTAGTTTTAGGCTGCAGATTCAAAAATCAATATGTTTTCAGTATGTGGTTGGTGCATTTTACCCTATCATTTTGCATAGCTTGATTCAATCCATGACTGAACTGCTGAGCAGTATTCTACGGCACCTGGGAACACTGGAAGAATTACTGTATGAATGCAATCTAATTGATTTTTCTCACACAATGAAAGACATAATGAATACAATGCAAAACATAATAACAACAGACTTTACCAGGCCTACCTCACCTTCTTTTTTGTTGTTTTTTAAAGACAGCCACATGGGCACATCTGGATCTAGATAATACAATGACTAATAGTACTTCTACATTCTCATGTGCGTTTTAAACAAAGTTGGTATTTTCATGTTTTAAAAAATCAAAGAGAATATCTGATCTGGAAATAAGCATTTTGCTTGGTGTACATTTTTGTTTTTGTCCAGACATGGAATATGGATATAGGCTGCCTTTGGATAATTCTTAGTTTTTCAAGTTGAAAATAATATGGGTATCTATTATTACACTAACACTGGGAATGGCCATCCGTAATTTTATCATACTTTAATGTATCTCATAAAACAGGAAGCACGTCAGATGAGAGCTACTGAAGTGATGTTGTGTTCTGCCTCATTAAAGCTGAGCTCAACAGGAAAGATCCAACATTAATTTTAATTCCTCTGTGTGTGTGTGTGTGTGCGTGCATGTGCATGTGCGTGTGCATGTGCATGTGCATGTGTGTGCGTGTGTGTGCATGTGTCAGGGCAATTTATCTATCCTTTTTGGGGACTTAAAATCCTTATAGGGACCTTAAAAAGAACCTCACGAGTATGATAAAGTCTGAAAAATTATCACCATGGAGGCATTTTCTTTTGGCCTTCAGGAGAAAAAAAGCTCAATTCTGACCAAGGGCTTAGTTTTAGTCAAGGGTAATAGGTGGGCTTATGGTTAAGACCAGGGGCCTCATTTATAGACGGTGCGTAGAAACAAACAAGATACGTACGTCACTTTCTTAGCAGATTTCTGATTTATTAAAACAAGCGTGACATTAAAAAAAGGGAAATTATTAAGATTATGAGCAATGTCAATAGATTCGAATTAAATCCTGATTAAATATTAGAAATTCAAGGAGTTTATTTTGCCCATAGGTTTATAAATTAGGTTATTTTCACAAAATGTCATACATTTTTCTTCTGCATATGTATTATTTGAGTGTAAATCCATGCAAATTTTTTATAAATAAGGCCCTGGTGGATTTTATGTTTAGATATTAAATTTTGGGTTCAGGTGAATTAGTAAGGATAAATATATGGGATTATTTGAGTGTGGAAAGGGTTAGGATTAAGGTTAGGGTCAGGGAAGGAGTTAATATAAGGATCGATTTACAGGGTTTGGAGGCGTAGTAGTTGGAGTTTGGTACAAAAAGCCTTTTGGGTTATGAGATTAGGAAAACATTCCTGCATGAGTGTGACTGTTTTATAACAAGAATAATTCAATATTGTTTATTTTTTAGCTTGGTGTGTGACTGTTGGAATGTTATTGGCAGAAGGAGAGTTTCTGTCTGTCTACCAGAACATTAAAAACTGTTTCCCTACATCAGGCTCCAGCATATAAACATGTTCATTCACCCATTTTATTGTTTTAAAGTAAGCTCAATCAGTATTTGTTTTGTAATTGTGCTTTTAATGCAGCTGGATTGTTGCAGAAATAGAAGAAAGATTTTATTATTGCAATCAATACTAAAAGAAATACAAAATGTGCCTTTTAAGTTACCAGTAGTGAATGCTGCATCAAATTCAAATGTTCAATTAATACTATCAGATTGTTCAGTCATACCAATGCTCCACAGTTGTCAGTACATCACACCCTCTCCTGTACTAACATCTAAGCTGCTGGTATAAAAGGCTGCTCGAATTGCTCGTGCAGTCATGTCACCCCGTTTGTCGCAGGTAATAAGGGCTTTTATTCTCAATCCTCTGAAGGTTGAAGTGGCTGACTTCACATTAATCCGCAACTGGCAACATCTGTTTCTCATTCCAGCCACACACAGCCCTGCTGGGTGGCATCACTGCATGAACGGTGAACTCTGTTACTAACCTGCAGATTTGTTCACAGAAACCCATCTAACGTATGCTAATCATGCTCCCTCTTTAAAAGAAATGTGACCAGTTTGAGTTTTTAGTGCATCCTACTTACCGCTGCTTCTCTGAAATGGAGCCAATTAGTGGCTCTTTGCCGCAGGGCAGCCTATTGGCTCATGATTCCTTACCTGTCATCTCAGACTGAGGTTCCCAGCCTGTCACAGTGCTGTCTTTTGGACAGCAGTCTGCTATCTGCCACTGGCCACGTTTACATGGACAGTTTAATTCCACTTTCATTCGGAATGAAAGGCCATTCCGATTAAAAGTGGTCATGTAAACACCTCAATCGGAATGAAAATGGCCATTCTGATTGAAAATTGAATCCGATTAAAGAGGGTGGTTTATTCCGTTTGTCATTCCAATTGAAAGAATCTTTCGTACGCAACTGTATATTTATTTGAAAATAGTACAAAGACAATATACCACTGTGCTCAAAAGTTTGCATACCCTGGCTAAATTAGTAAAATAAGTAACTGTTATGGTTCTGCCTCGTGTGCTTGTTTGTGCTTGTGTGTTTTTTCCCCCGTGTCTCTTTGTTTTTCAGCTCCATTCCTGCGGTCTGACCATTGATTCCCTCTTGCCCTGACTCCTGTGGTGTCGTGTGACAGCCTTCAGTATGCCTGAGCCTCGTGGTCCAATCACGTTTCCTCTTTCGGTTTCGGCTGCAGTATTTCATTCATTGCTTCCACCTGCACTTATTCTGGGTCTCGCAAAACTCTGAGTGAATGCGTTCTCTGATAGGGCCTTTACTAACCATACTAACCAGCACTTATTTAAGGGTATTGTCACATAGTACTAACCTAATTAACTCATTAGCGAGTGTTTCTAGCTTTTGTAAATTCCTTCCAAAGCTTTCCCTAATTAACTGCATTTAAAGCCACGCTTTCCTTTGCGGTTCTAGTGGTGCCTTTTTACTCGTCACGTTTAGATTACCTCAATCTAAACTATCTAGCTTGCGTGATTGTCTCGAGTCATTATTGTTAACCCGGGTTCTCGTGTAATTTATTAATCTCATGTGTTTCTGTTTCCACCTGAGATTGCCTTCCGTATCCCCGCCTCCTTCCATGCGCATATCAGTAGGCAAGAAGAAGAGACCGTCAGACGGGACTTTGTTTTGCATCCTGAGTTTTCCCTAGCCTCGTGTGCCCTCGTCTTGTCTGCCCCTTGTCTAAGTCTCCCAGTGTTCCCGTCAGTTTAGTTAGTTCCAGTTTTTGTTTCCTTAGTCTAGCCACTCCTTGAGTGAGTACTTCTGTTCCCCCCTGCCTTGGGCAGTGTACCTTAGTTTCTCCTGTTTTTCAGTGCATGTGCACGGTGTTTTGTTTCTGGCCTGTGCGCCTATTTCCTCAGTGTTTTGTGTTGTAATAAACACCTCTGGATCCTGCGCCTGGTGTCCACCTGACCTCATTCTTAACAAGTAACATTTTTTAAGGAAATCATGAATGACCAGGCAAAACAAATTTTTTTCATTTCTTATCGGATTCATATCCAACTGTTGGGCAGGTAGAATGTCACAATCATCAAATAAAACATGGCAATTAGGGAAAAAATTAACCCTGTTCAAAAGTGTGCATACCCTTAGTTCTTAATACTGTGTATTGCCCCCCTTTAGCATCAATAACAGTGTAGAGTCTTTTGTGATAGATGTCAATGAGGCCCCAAATTCTCTCTGGTGGTATAGCTGCCCATTCTTCTTTGCAAAATGCCTCCAGCTCCTGCAAATTCTTTGGGCGTCTTGCAGGAACTGCATGTTTGAGGTCCCCCCAAAGGGGCTCGATGATATTGAGGTTAGGAGACTGTGATGGCTACTTCAGAACCTTCACCTTTCTCTTCTGTAACCACTAGAGGGTGAACTTGGCCTTGTGCTTTGGATCATTGTCACGCTGGAAAGTCCAAGTGCGTCCCATGCATGCGCAGAATGCAAATTGTCTGCCAATATTTTCTTATAGCATGCTGCAACAATTTTCACGAGATTCTCTATGCCTTTAGAGCTCACCCCCCCCCCTCTCCCCCCAAAAACATCAGAGCCATCACCATGCTTTCCAGTGGGAATTGTATATTTTTCACTGTGGGCCATGTTGACTGCTCTCCAAATATAGCGCTAATGGTTGTGACCATATTCTATTTTGGTTGTGAGGTGTGTCAAGGTGTTGTCTGGCACATTTAGGCGGGCTTTTTTTGTGAGATTGGCGCAATAATGGCTTCTTTCTAGCAACTCGACCATGCAGCTCGTTGTTTAAGTTCCTCCTTATTGTGCTCCTTGAAGCGACCACACCATCTTTTTCCAGAGCATCCTGTATTTCTCTTGAGGTAATTTGTAGACTTCTCCTTGTGTCCCAAACAATTCTCCTCACAGTTTGGGCTGAAATACTTCTTGGACTACCTGACCTTGGCTTGGTATCAGCATATACTCTTAATTTTCCACCTCTTAATCACAGACTGAACGGTACTAACTGGCATTTTCAAGTCTTTGGATATCTTTTTATATGCTTTCCCATCTTTAAAAAGTTTAATTACTTTGTTACGAAGGTCCTTAAACAATTCTTTTCCACTCCCCATGGCTCAGTGTCGAGCCAGATCAGTGCATTCACTGGGGAGCTAAAAAACTCAATGACTATGCACAGACACTAGTTACAAATTAAAAAGCCACAGGTGTGGAACCCTTAATAGTCATTTAAACCTGAATGTGTCACCTTGTGTCTATGGAATAAGTTGAAACATTTTAGGGTATGTAAATTTATGATCAGGGCCGTTTGGATGATTTCGGTCATAATTCTGATTTAAAAAGGAGCTAAACACCGATGTGATGATACATGACTTCACATGTTCACTATCCTAAAATAGAAGACAAATTTTTGGCATGATTAGTCATATTTTCAAAATAAATGGCAACACTTCACAAATTCAGCCAGGGTATGCAAACTTCTGAGCTTTATTGTTTTTTTGGAAAATATGTGCTCATTTTGAATTTGATGCCTGCAGCGCGTTTCAAAAAAGTCAGCACAGGGCATGTTTACCACTGTGTTGCATTACATCTTCAATCAACACTCTTTAAGCGTTTGGGAATTAGGTGACCAACTACTGTAGTTCTGAAAGTAAAATGTTTTCCCATGCTTCCTCTATGTAGGATTTCAGCTGCTCGATGCTTTGCAGCCTCCTTTTTCATACTTTTTGTTTCATAATGCACCAAATATTGTCTGTAGGTGACAGGTCTGGACTGCAGGCACATCACTTCAGTACTCAGACTCTTTTACTACGGCGACATGTTGTTGTGATACGTGCAGAGTATGGTGTTGTGAAATGAGCAAGGCCTTCCCTTAAAAAAATCATCTGGATGGCAGTAAATGTTGCACTAAAACCTGTATATTGTTCACCATTAATGTTTTCTGCACAGATGTGCAAGTTACCCACGCTATGTATACTAATGCACCCCATACTATCATGGATTCTGGCTTTTGAATTGTTTCCTGATAACAAGCCGAATTGCCTTCTCCTCCTTAGTCTATTGGACGAGACATCCATGACTTCCTAAAGGAATTTCACATTTTGATTAGTCAAACCACAGGGCAGTTTTTCACTTCGCCTCAGTACATTTTCAAATGAGCTTGGGCCCAGATAAGCAGCCAGTGTTTCTGGATCTTGTTTATATATGCTTTAATCTCTACATTGCAGAGTTTTAACTTGCATTTGTACATGCAGTGACAAATTGTGTTTACTGACAGTGGTTTACAGAAGTGTTCCTGACTCCATGTAGTGATTTTCACTGCAGAATCCTGTCTTTTTTTCAATGTAGTGCTGCCTAAGGACCTGAAAATCACAGCTAGTCAAAATTGGATTTAGCCTTGTCCCATGTGTTCAAAGATTTTTCTGGATTTTTGGAATCTTTTAATGATATTATGTACCATAGAGGATAAAATCTCCAAATTCTTTGGAATTTTAAGTTGAAAACGTTATTCTTAGATTGTTGAATTATTTCCCCATGCAGTCTTTCACAGAGTGGTTAAACCCTCACCATATTTACTTATGAAGGACTTTTAATACCCAATCCTGTTACTGACCTGTCGCTAAATAATCTGATTATCTGTGAGATGTTCTGCCAGTTGTCTTTTTTTAGCATCATGCAACTTTTCCAGTCTTTCATTGTCCCAACTTTTTAAAAACATGTTTCTGTCATCCAATTCAAAATAAGCAGATATTTTTCAAAAAGCAATAAAATCTATCAGTTTCAACATTTGGTATGTCTTTGTACTATTTTCAAATAAAGGTCAAATGATTTGAAAAATCATTGCATTCTTTTTTTATTGACATTGTACACAGCGTCCCAACTTTTTTGAAAATATATATGTATAATTATATATAATTAATGATTCTACTGAATAGATTTTTATCAAAGCTACAGAAATCAGCTGCTTATGTGTGTGTGTGAATTGCATATGTCTGTGTGTGTGTGTGTTACTACTGCTTGCATAATATAATTGATTATGCTTATTGAGTTGCTGATGAATATGATGAATAATGCTGAAATATGATTCTCAACAGAAACATCACATTAGCCAGTCATTTGTTAGTGTTAGATTACAGAAGGAAGTAAGCAGACTCATTTTGTCATGAAGTGAATGAATGGCAGTCACCGAGATAATTGCATCAGAGGATAAAGTTGATGGCGTGTCTTATACTTAAAATGGCTCCTGTTCGGTTTCCCTCGTAGGCAGTGGAAGGCACTGGTTTGGCATTCATTGTGTACAGTGAGGCCATTAAGAACATGCCCCTGCCCCAGCTCTGGTCCGTGCTTTACTTCCTCATGCTGCTGATGGTGGGGATAGGGAGCATGCTGGGAAATATCATAGCCATCACAACCCCGCTGCGTGACTGCAAATTCCTGTCCAGGCACTTAAACAAGGAGATCCTCAATGGTGAGTTCACAAGTCTAATGCCAAGCTTGGAACCCTCACCAACTTTCCCAGTCAGTTTCCTAGAAACTAGCCAGTGTTCTAAGAAACTAGAGTATTCTTTATTTTACAGAGACACAGGTGTAACAGTAAGGTAATCCATTGCTCTGGCATCAGCTGTAGCTAGTAATATCCCATCCCTTACCCTCCTGCTTGTGGTTTCACAACCAGAGGTCTTGTGTTCCCATGTGTGGGTGTATCCTGGCTGATGTGGCAGGTTTGGTGTGCCTTATCGGTCTGCTCCTCGGTCTGGGCTTCACCACGCGATCAGGGAACTACTGGTTTGCCATCTTCAATGACTATGCCTGCACCTTCTCACTGCTTCTCATTGTGCTCATGGAGACTATCAGTGTCTGTTACATCTACGGCCTCAAAAGGTATGAGTGCCTTCTATGGCTAAGGCATTTCTTTTGTTTTAGAGTACTTGCTTCAACATTTTGACAACCTTTGGGATGTGGCAAGAAAAGTTCTCAAAGAAGAGAATCTTACACTTGTCATCTGTCACTACTGTCACTTCGTGTTTTAACTTACCATACACAGGTTGTAAAAAGGCCTTTTTGGTCTAAACCACTGAGCAGCACGTGTTCTGTCGGTTACAGGTTTGAACAAGACATTGAGAACATGATTGGCCACAGGCCTTGCTGGTACTGGAAGGCTGTGTGGGCAGCCATTGGCCCATTCATCATCATTGGGTTATTTGTATTCTACATCTCAGTGTATATCAGAGGCGGAACATATACGTACCTGGCCTGGGACAAAGACCTGGTAATGTCCCATTTCTACTCTGGCTTTTGTAATGACCGTTTCATAGCTTGCCAAGGCCTTTGATTCCCTAATATTTCCATGACTACTGGAGAACTTGCTGTCAAATTTTTCTTGGTGAGAACAAAGTGAGAACTATTATGCATTAGTGCGTTATAACTGTTTATCATATACTTCCTTATAAATCCAGGGCATCTGCGCCTGTGATACGAGCGCGAGGCACGAGGCTGTATCAGCTCGCTGGGCAAAATCCTGTATCACCCGCATCTGCCCGCCAGGCAAAATCCCGTATCAGTGGCAGCAACCATTGCCATAGCAACAGTCTCAAGCGTCGTTGGCGACGCATCGCTGCCGACGCTGATTAGACGCTGTCATGGCAGAGAGACTCATGAATTCCTTAGCGGCTTACATTTCTGAACTGGACTATGTCATAGAAAAGGAACTTGATACAGAATTATTTGTAAACAGTATGCGTAATGCCGCATTTTGCAGCAATATTCATGCGAAGTGTTGTGGTAAAACATTTCTTGCATAAGTTATCGTAGATACGCAAATTTATTACCTTAATAGAGAAAATCGCGGTTGCGTGCTAGCTAGCTAATTAGCCATTCCATTGACTTGAATACACCACTGACTGAAAGCAAATGCTAGCGCTACTGGCCTGTAATGATGACAATAATAGCCTGAAATAAATGCTTTGGATAAAATGCATCATTAATTTTGGTCAAAATGAGCATATGATAAATAGAACCTCATTGTGCATTTTCATGTCACACCGTGTATCAACGCTGGACTAAAGCTAAAGCTCTCGGGCTGATACTGGGGTCTCGGGTTGATACAGCGTGTGATATGAAAATGCCCATCTGATATTCTCTATGTACTGCCCGGGGCTGTCAGATGCAGTTCCTCATTATCATACACCTGACCAGCTCTATCTCTCCTTTCCCCTGAAAAACAGGGCAGGTCTGTGCCCAAGGAGTACCCAGTGAGTGCACAGGTGGTCATCATCTTCCTGATTGTGTCTTCCATCTCCTGTATACCGCTCACAGCTCTTTATGCTTTCTGCAAGAAGCGAGAGCCTAAAGAAGGTGGGGTCAGTTGCCCTTTGACCCCTGAAGAAATTTCTTTGGAGACAAAGTGAAGATACCCATTTCTGCATTGATACCTTGAGGCAGTAACACTCTCACATCTGGATGAACTTAAGCTGTTCATATAATTAGCATTCCATTTCTTATGGAAGCGTCAAGTGTCATTTCAGTTTTTTACTTCTCTTGCATAAGATTACTAAATTCAAGCAGGTCTTCCAACGAACTATTTTTTTATTTGAAAGCTGTATATTCTTGATTATATGTCCTGAAGTCATAATTCAGGGTTGCCTTCAATAATACCATTTCTTCCTGATGTTTATTTTGACTGCATGAATGTACACTTATGGATTCTTAAAACTTTGAAGTAAATGTATACTGAACAAAAATATAAACGCAACAGTTTAGTCCTTTCAATATTCTGCATAATTATTTCTGAGGTTGGCTTAGTTGGGTTTATTTATGTGACTAAGGTTGTGTGCCACTGGTCTGTGTGCATTTCAGTCACCTTCTCCATATCATTGTCAAGTTTATGCCCTTTGTCAAAACTGGCCTGTCAGACAGGTGGGGCATGATCCAGAGCTACTGAAATAAGGTACAGTCAGCCCAGGCACATCCTGTACTCTGGTCAATAAAAGGCCACCTCAGGAGTCGCAGTTCTGCCATTGTTCAAAATGCCATAAATGACTCGCGCCATCAGGGAACGAGCCATTGGCATGCTCAATGCAGGAATGTTTCTCAGGGATGTTGAAAGGGCTCTTAATGTCCATGTTTCAACAATAAGTCGCATAAAACACCTTTTTGAGGAATGAGGAGAGACAGCACACTGCCCACATGCATCACGACCATGTGTGACAACCCCCACCCAAGACTGCCATATCTGGATTCTCCATCTCTGTGATCGTTTGAGACCAGTAACTCCCACTGCAGATGAGACAGCTGGTCCCCACCATCACCCCATTTTTGGAGAAACCTTGAAAAATAATCTCCAGGAAGTCCATATCTTTACGTCTTTTGCCCTTTCTGGATTGGACCTCTCCTCAGCTCGATGAAAAAATTGGTTCGACTGAGTGAATAGACACGTTTGATGGCCAATGGCACAATAGAGGACTGCTTTCTTTACAGACAAGTCACGTTTCCAACTTCACTGAGCGGATGGACGGGGGATCGTTATGCTGACATCGTGGTGGTGCGCACAGTGGCACATAGTGGTGGAGTGCTGGTTTGGGTGGGAATATTCCAAGGACATTGCACCCAACTGTAGTTCATGAACAGCAACTTGAATGCAGTGTGATTTCACGATGAGATGCTGCTGCCTATCGTCCTACCATTCATCCATCAAAGGAATAACCATCCAGCATGACCATACCAGACCCAAGTCACCCGTGTATGCACAGAATTCCTAGCGCCTGAAAACATTTGTGTGCTTGAATGGCTGGCTTATTCCTTGGATTTATCCCCCTTCCAGCATCTTTGGGATGTCCACAAGCAACAAGTTCGTCATTGGTTCCCATTTTCGGCCAATAGCCGCCAACTCCGCACTGCTCTTGAAGAGAAGTGGGAACATGTCCCCCAAGTCACCACTGACCATTTGTTACAGTCCACACAGCAGAGATGTGTAGCAATGCAGCAGGCCAAAGATGGACATACCCAATATTGATTTGTGAAATTTGGACAATAGACCCCATCCCCTTTATCATTGTTGTGGATCCAGACCTGCTTTGTATTACATTCAACTCCCCCTAGTGTCTGTTCTGTGCATTTTTAGTGTTTTATTTTGGCAGCCCTTAAACAGGAAGTGGGTTCACTTCCTCTCTTTGCCAGAGACCACATGTTGATCAATATTGCTGTTCACTATTATCCAGTGCCATCTTCTTCTTAAAAGCTTACACATGGCATTATCAGTAAGTAATGTTATTTTACTGCATTAAGTCAACATATGTAGAGCATTCTTTGTTATAAAATGCATTATTATTTAATTAATCCAGGCCCTGTTAGTTAGTGATACTTTAATGTATTGTTTTCATTGCACAATTTTGTGTGTCGTAGTAATGCAATATTTTCATTTGTATATTGTTGTTTTTGTTTACAGTTTCACACTTTATCTTGATTAAACTACTAAAAATCCCAAATCAGTCTGGTCCTTAGAGTTCGGTCAAGAGAGTGTTTGGCTGCCTGTATAGCTGAGTATACGTCTATGGAGACAACACTTAGTGAGGACAGAACAGTGAAATGATAGCCCATCAGAACAAGCTAAGAAGAATCAAGGCAACTTCATCAAAGTGAATTGATTTGACGGGATAATCGAGGAAACATAGAAGAAAACTGCTATTCCTGGGTACATCTACCTGCTTGCTACCAAAATGTCCGACCAGAACCCACGGGGGGTTGATCCTCAAGGCGGACCACAAAGTGACCTGGAGACCAGGTCAGAGTGTGCAGCATCATCTTCTTCATCCTCATCATCGCGACGCTCAGCCAGCGTAGCTGCTGCTCGAGCTCGTGCTAAAGCAGAAGCTGCACGCACACGAGCAGCCTAGGCAAAGCGTGAAATTGATATGCAAGTAGAGAAGGCACGCATAGAGGCAACATTGAACGCGCTAAAGGAAGACTGTGAAGCAGAGGCTGCCTCAGTAGAAGCCCAAGTGTTTGAAGCAGCTGCAGATTTAGAGAATAGTGATCTTGTCAGTAAAGCCAGTAGTCCTCTATCAGCAGTCCTCTATCTAGGGAGTACATCCAGGCACATTTTGCCTCCAACGAAAATAGTGCTTCAGCTCAAGTTCATGGAGAAACACAGGCTGCCCCCATGCCACAAAACAAACCCTCTTCAGACAGTGAAGATTATCATGGCGGTCAAAAGCCACGGCAGCCACATCCCTCAGCTGTGCTATCAGGAACCTTGAAGCACACCTCTCACGGTAAGAACTCCTTAAATTCTGCATCTGTGCATACAGCTGTGAATGTATTCAGTCATCTCACACGCCATCCCACAGACTCAGCAAACCAACTTTTAAAGCACTCACAAACTGAGGCGCAAAATGTTTCTGACCTTGCTACATATTTTGCTCGTCAAGATCTTGTCACAGCTGGACTTAAAGTGTTTGACAACCAGCCTGCTAGTTATCTGTCCTGGAAATCTAGCTTTCATAATGCTGTAGAAGGACTAAACCTAAAACCTAGTGAAGAAATGGACTTGCTCATTAAGTGGCTTGGTGGGGAGTCGCTACACCATGCAAAGAGGATGAGGGCAGTTCATGTTCATAATCCTTCCATGGGGTTGGACATGCTTCGGCAGAGGCTAGATAAGTGCTATGGCTCTCTAGAAGCTATTGAGGCTTCTCTATTCAGCAGATTGGACCGCTTCCCAAAGGTGTCAAATAGAGATCACCAGAAACTCCAAGAACTTGGAGATTTGCTTCTGGAGATTGAAGCAGCAAAAAATGAGGGTTACTTACCTGGCCTTAGCTTTCTCGACGCAGCAAGGGGAATCAACCCTATTGTGGAGAAATTGCCTCACAACATCCAAGAGCAGTGGATAACTGTGGGGTCTCGCTATAAGAAAGAGCATTTGGTCCCATACCCCCCTTTCTCAGTCTTTGCAGACTTTGTGTACCACTATGCAGAGATGAGAAACTTTGCTTTATCTACCTCCACCTCAGCTGCATTTAAAGGAGATGGGTCTTCATTTAAACAATGGAAAACCAAACCTCTGTCAGTCAGTAAAACTGAAGTAGGAAACCCCATCTCATCGGATCTCATTAAAGTGTCAGTCATGGATCCAGATAGGCAGTGCCCGCTTCACAAGACACCTCATTCCCTCAAGATGTGTCGAGGTTTTCGGGAAAAATCTCTTGCAGATTGAAGGCGTTTCCTGGCAGAGAACTCCATATATTTTAAATGTTGTGCTTCTACAACACACCAGGCTAAGGAGTGCAAAGCTGTCACCCATTGCTCAGAGTGCGACAGTGACCGACACATCTCAGCTCTCCATGCCGGACCAGTTCCTTGGGCAGTGAGCTCCAACAAACCTGCAGCAGAACATGGTGGGGAGCAAACTGAACACCCTCCAGATGTAGCGACCTCTTCATGCACAACAGTCTGTGGTAGCAGTCTACAGGGCAAATCCTGCTCGAAAATCTGTCTGGTCTACATCTATCCAAAGGGGCGCCCTGAACAAAAGATGAGAGACTATGTAATGCTCGATGACCAGAGTAATGTATCACTAGCTCGGTCAGCATTTTTTGACATATTTTAATTCACTTTTTGACATATATCCAGAGCGATGCTTCTCCCTACATTCTCAAAACGTGCTCAGGGGTTACAGATATCGCAGGAAGGAGAGCAACTGGATTCATGGTTGAGTCGCTTGATGGGGATCTTCATCTACCACTGCCAACCCTTATTGAGTGCGACCTAATTCCCAATAATAGGGACGAAATCCCAACACTGGAGGCTGCACGCAGTCACACACATCTCAAGCCCATAGCAGATAAGATTTCTTCGCTTGACCCTTCAGCAGAGATCCTTCTACTGCTTGACAGTGATATCATTCAAGTACACAAAGTGCGCAGCCAGCGCAATGATCATCATAGCGCACCCTACGCCCAACAACTGGATCTCGGCTGGGTCATAGTTGGTGATGTCTGCCTTGGCGGGGCACACCGGTCAAGTGGTAATACATTTAAGACCCATGTCTTGGGGAACAGTCGTCCCAGCTACTTCCGGCCTTGTGAAAGTAGTATCTTCATCAAAGAGAAGGTTGCACGTGCGGAGTTTAATGCTTGGTCAAGCTTAGGCAAGCTGGTCTTTAGCCACTCTTCAGATGACGACAAGCTAGCGCCATCCATCGAAGATGAGATCTTTCTTCACATGATGGATCAGGAGTTCAGAAAGGACGATTCCAATAGCTGGGTGGCTCCCCTTCCTTTTCGTACTCCAAGACCACGTTTGCTGAATAACAAAGAGCAAGCCCTCAGCCGACTGATGTCACTCTGCCACACCCTGAAGAAGAAAGAGGAGATGAAACTCCACTTTGTAAATTTCATGAAGGAGATCTTCAGTAATGGGCATGCTGAGCCAGCTCCTCCACCAGAGGTCGACAAAGAGCTTTGGTACTGTGTTTACCACCCCCAGAAACCGGGCAAAATAAGAGTTGTCTTTGACTCAAGTTCAAAGTTCAAGGGCATATCTCTCACTGATGTGCTTTTACAGGGCCCTGACCTTAACAACACCTTGTTGGGTGTCCTCATGCGTTTCAGGGCAGATCCGATAGCTGTGATGACAGATGTCCAACAGATGTTTCACAGTTTCCTCGTAAAAGAAGATCATCGCGACTACCTTCGATTCTTTTGGTTTCACAACCACCAACTTGATGATGAAATCTTGGAGACGAGTATGGATCTGAAGTGAAGAACTTTGTACATCGACACTTTTATGTGGATGATGGTCTAAAATCTTTTCCCAGCACGGAAGAGGCCATCAAAGTGCTAAAGGGAACACAAGATATGTTAGCTCAATCCAATCTCAGACTGCACAAAGTTGCATCCAACAGTGTGGAGGTCATGAGAGCTTTCCCTACTGAAGACCTGGCCACAAACCTACAAGATCTGGATGTAGGACAGGACATTCCTCCTACACAGCACAGTCTGGGTCTTGGATGGGACCTATTTACAGACACTCTGACTTTCCAAGCTGCTACTTCTGAAAGGCCCTTTACTCGTCGTGGTTTGTTATCCACCATCAACAGCGTATTTGACCCACTCAGATTCGCCGCTCCAGTGAGCGTTCAAGGTCGCTTGATCTTGAGAGAATTAACCACTGATGTTTGTGAATGGGATGCACCACTCCCCCAAGAAAAGCTTGAGGGGTGGCAGAGGTGGTGCTCATCTCTTCAAGATCTCAAAGGCTTGAAAATCCCAAGGATCTACACTTCAGTCCCACACTCTACAGCTAAGAAAAAAGAAATCTGCATCTTTTGCGATGCATTGACTAAAGCCATTGCTGCCGTTGCATACATGAAGGTCACGGATGCTTCAGGCCACAGTGCAGTTGGATTCCTGTTTGGCAAGGCAAAGCTGGCTCCCGAGCCCGACATCACTATCCCAAGGCTTGAGCTCTGCGCGGCCGTCCTAGCAGTTGAAGTGGCGGAGACCGTAACCACAGAGTTGGACATGGAGTTTGACGACATCAGGTTTTTCACGGACAGCAAGGTGGTACTTGGCTATATATTCAATGACTCTAGACGATTCTATGTTTATGTCCATAACAGAGTGCAACGAATCAGACATTCAACCAACAAAAACCAATGGAACTATGTTCCCACTGACGCCAACCCAGCTGATCATGCAACAAGGGCCATCCCAGCTGCCCAGCTCAGGCTTTCCTCCTGGTTAACCGGTCCAGCCTTCCTCATGGGCAAGCAACAGTATCAGCCACAACAGAAGGTTTTTGACCTAGTCGATCCTGCATTGGATGTGGAGTTACGTCCAGCGGTAATAACATGCGCCACCCAGTTGTCACCTCAACTCAATAGTGCACGCTTTGAGTGTTTTTCGAGTTGGAAGTCACTCTCCAGAGCTGTTGCCCGACTCTCGCACATTGCTCGCTCTTTCTCAAAAGCAGCAAGAGAAAGCCCTTGCCATGGTTGGCACATCTGCAAGCAGTCTGTCAGTCCAGAACAGCTACGACGTGCAAAGATCAAAATCATTCTTGCTGTTCAGACCGAGATCTATTCGGAGGAGCTGCATAAGATAAAAAGGGGAGAACCCACCTCTACACAGAGCCCCATCAGTAAACTCTGCCCTTTCATTGATTCAGACGGCATTCTACGTGTTGGGGGACGGCTGAAAAAGGCACTGCTCATGCCAGAGGAAAGTCAGCCGATCATCATTCCTGGCAAACACTATGTCACTTCCCTGCTTATCAGGCACCACCACCAACAAGTCTGCCATCAAGGACGGCACCTGACTGAAGGAGCTTTGAGAACTGCAGGCTTTTGGGTTGTCGGAGGAAAGCGGGCCGTAAGCAGCTTGATTCACACTTGTGTGACATGTCGGAGACCACGTGGTAAGCAGGAGGAGCAGAAGATGGCTGACCTACCTGCCGACCGTCTGAGCACGGATCGTCCATTTACATACGTGGGGTTAGATGTGTTTGGACCATGGTGTGTTGCCTCAAGGAAGACACGGGGAGGTCTGGCGAATAGTAAGCGCTGGGCAATCATCTTCACATGTATGAGCACGCGCGCTATACACATTGAGGTTATTGAATCAATGGATTCATCCAGTTTCATTAATGCTCTCAGACGCTTTTTCACAGTTAGGGGACCTGTGAAACAGTTGAGGTCCGACTGCGAAACTAATTTCATAGGAGCCTGCAGGGAACTTCAGATAGACTCCAGAGGGTGTTCAAACAAGCAAGTGGTCAACTTCCTCTCTGCTCAGGGTTGCGTGTGGCTGTTCAATCCCCCACACTCTTCACACATGGGAGGCAGCTGGGAGAGGATGAGCGGCATTACACGTCGGATCCTCGATGCAATGTTCCTTGAACTTAGTTCAACAAAGCTCACACATGAGGTTTTGTCAACCTTTATGGCTGAGGTCACCGCTATAGTCAACTCTAGACCACTTACCTGTCTCTACAGATCCAGACAAGCCTCTTATCCTGACTCCTGCTATGCTATTAATGCAGAAAGTCGGCATACCCCCAGTTCCCCCAGGCAACTTTGATGATGGTGATCTTTTGTACGGAATGGAAAGACCAAATCTGCTCGACGGAGATGTTGTCCTGTTAAAAGACAAGCTGGTCAAGAGACACGAGTGGCCTACAGGTCTGATTACAAGAACCTTTCCAAGTGACAATGGAAAGGTCAGGAATGTTGAAATGAAGATCATCAGAGATGGGGTAGCAAAACTGTTTTTAAGGCCAATCTCCGAAGTGATCCTGCTGTTGCACAAGGACTCAGTCAAGTAGCTTAATACAAGGTATCCGATATCTCTAGTATGACATCGTGAGGATGCCAGGTGGGGAGTGTTGTGGATCCAGACCTGCTTTGTATTACATTCAACTCCCCCTAGTGTCTGTTCTGTGCATTTTTAGTGTTTTATTTTGGCAGCCCTTAAACAGGAAGTGAGTTCACTTCCTCTCTTTGCCAGAGACCACATGCTAATCAATATTGCTGTTCACTATTATCCAGTGCCATCTTCTTCTTAAAAGCTTACACATGGCATTATCAGTAAGTAATGTTATTTTACTGCATTAAGGCAACATATGTAGAGCATTCTTTGTTATAAAATGCATTATTATTTAATTAATGCAATATTTTCATTTGTATATTGTTGTTTTTGTTTACAGTTTCACACTTTATCTTGATTAAACTACCAAAAATCCCTAATCAGTCTGGTCCTTGGAGTTCGGTCAAGAGAGTGTTTAGCTGCCTGTATAGCTGAGTATACGTCTATGGAGACAACACTTAGTGAGGACAGAACAATCATCATGCCATTGCGAGATTCTTGTTTGTCTTTTTAAATCATTGATCAAAATATATTGCAATATGGTCATACAATCTGTCAACACTCAATGAAAGTACAATGAGCTTCTGAACATGGTCCAATTTCTCACAATAAGAAGTGTTGTGTTTATATTTTTGTTCAGTGTATATTCATGCACACAGTCTCTTACTATGAACCAAATAAAAAATAAATATTCCATCACCATTTTTTGCCACAAACCGCTAATGGTAGGTACTGAAATGTGTAATATGGATCAGGCGCACTGACATGTAAAAAATGGAAATCAATACATGTGAACAAACTCACATTTTTTGCCCACCATATTTGCCCCCCCCCCCCCAGACCCTTCCCTTCTCTCTCCGGAGAGGCGTGTCTTCGCCAGAACGTATGCAGACAGCAGCTTGCCGAGTTGACAAGAGGGCGCCCAGGTGCATATTCCAAATCCACTGACTGGAGTTATCAAATCAAGTGACAGCAGCAAATGAGTGTTTTTTATTTATTTATTTATTTATTTATTTATTTATATATTTTGCGCTCCCGCCGGCGCCCCCTGTCAAGATGCCGCCCTGGGCGACTGCCCATGTTGCCCATATCTAAATCCGCCACTGCCGGTGAGGCATTGAGGTCCAAGGACTTCCTGTCCGAAAGTCTGTATCTACTTGTGTTAAAACATTGTAAAAAATGATGGTTACACAAAACCAAGTGAAGAATTGGCCAACAGAAACAGACTCTTTTATTTGGTGTATAAACATCATGGTATGTTAAAAACTTTGATTTGAAATACATTGGTTATATTTACTTTTCCAATGCAAACAAATGAGGAGATAAATCAAACATTTCCTCTTTATTACAGAGGCATGGAATCTTGAGCCTATTGCAAGATGTACATATTAGCAACAGCATTTTAGCCTGCATTCTTTTTGAGACCAAGTCAAACAATAAAAACACGCACATCAATCGATAATAAGACCCATTAGGGTTTACCTGTGATGGTGCCATGAACCTGAGTGCCATTCTTTAGTTCAATTGTAACCGCCTCATGACTCAGTTTCATCAAAAATCTAAGGGATCAGAGGATTTGTGCCATTTAAAACTGAACAGTTATTAAAATGACTTTCACACAGGGGTAATTCCATATAAAATCATCAACTGCCTCCCACCTGACCGCTTCTGAATCAGCTCATATTTCTGGTACAATAACTTCAGTATATTTGATGAAAACTTGCTGAATTTAACTTTGATCTTGCCAGCCATTCCATGTAAATGGATACATCGTAATAAAAATATTAAGTTTTTTATTGTACCCTTTATTGTTAGTTTTTGGGAAGAGGGGTATCTAAATGACATAAAGCTCAAATACAGCAAAGTTATCTTTACTATTTAGCCCAGGGCACACATTGAACAATTCATGATTTTCGGTTCCCCCGAAAGACAAGACAATGGAAACTTTGGCACTTTGAGAAAATGGAAAATTCCACTGCAGGTATTTCATCATCCATTCTCTCTGCAAAGTAATAAAATAGCTCATACCTCAAGCATGAAGGAGCAAACAGAATGCGCCTCTCATCTCTCGAAATTTTAAATTTCAACAGTTGAAAAGTACCTCGGCAAGTGTTATTCACAAAAGTAAGTATTAATGTTTATGTCTACACTTTATTACCAACTTTCAGAAAAGGTTGCAGTATGTTGGTAACTTCACAGTATAAAAGCTTGAAAGTACTGAAGATCTCATGCAAGTCATTAGCCTGGCTGGGAAAAACTACCTCTTAAATATCACACGAGTCACACTATTTCATGAGTCTTTTTTTATGGAGCACAAGGCATTTCTTTATTTTATTATTTTTGTTTTATGTTTTCATGTGAAATAAAAATGATCTTCATCTAGATGCTTAAATTAGTCTTGTCACACTTTCCTGTGAATCGATGAAGTGCCATGCAGACGGAGGTCTATA
Organism: Gymnothorax javanicus; assembly: GCA_029692085.1. Lineage (NCBI taxonomy): Eukaryota > Metazoa > Chordata > Actinopteri > Anguilliformes > Muraenidae > Gymnothorax > Gymnothorax javanicus. Next base: position 88,087,902 of record CM056197.1, read on the forward strand.
CAGGGTGGGCCAAAAAAGTGTCCCAGCCTCTTTGCGGGGACCAGGTTGTTTGATGTACAAGTCTGTCACAAGTATGCTATGGATGTTGCGATGCTAAACAAGAGGGAGCTCGGAAACGACTTGATTCCCCCGACACCAAGTGAGGACCGTGCTTATAAAAAAAAGCCAAACCAGCAGTAGACCTTGAGAATACTGATGTCTCCAATAAAACCATGTTGGAAGCAATTTTAAGCCTTGAAAAGAGGGTGGATGTGCTGCTAGCTGAACTGAGCATGCAGACATGGCAAAGCAGTGCTATGATTGCTAGCTTAGCAAAAGCTGTCCGGTTCAATACCAAGGAAGTGAAAGAATGTAAACAAAAAGTTAAAGACCAGGAGAAACGAAACAACCAGCTTAGCAAAGATTACAATGACCTAAAGGAGAGGGTGGAAGAACAAGACAGATACAGAATGAGGTGGTGTCTTCGCATCAAAGGTTTGAAAGAAAAAGAGGATGAAAATATTAGAGCGCAAGTCATCCAAATCCTCCGAAGGATCATCCCAGATATGGAAGCGAAGATGGAAGAGGCTGTGGACATCGATCACAGAGTGGAGAAGAAGATGGATAGCAAGACCAGGCATGTCTCTCTCTTTGCCTAGAGAAGAGTGAAGGAGGAGATTTGGCACAGGAGGAAAGGCTCTTCAGGCTGCAGAAGGCATTCGTTTTGCTGAACAGTGGCCACGGGAATATTTGGAGGATAGGAGAAGGCTCTGGCCCCAAATTGAAGGAGCGAGGCGAACTGGTAAGCAAGCCTTTTTTTGGGGTCCTCATGGACATATAGAAAGTCAGCGGATCGGTGTTAAAAATGAACTTGCGCGATTATGACTGTGCTATAGTGGAACTTTTTTTTGAAGGGACAAAAGAGCTCTCATCTAATTGACCATTGACCAGTTACTGAGCGGGTAGGTTATACAAATATAACACTCATAGTTAAGTGCATTCAGCGGTTGCAGAAGCTAGCTACAGACTCCTCTTAGAGCAGGCTAAGTTTCAGTGTTTCCTTATCTAACAGCACTTGTGATTGAGTTTCACGTTGTTGTTGTTGCTGCAGAGAATTTATTTAGCTTAGTTTTGGTTTCAATTGCGGGCGATCAGCTGTTTTGTATAGTAATTAGCGAGGCTTTTAAGCACTGCGTTGCTCCCGTTTTCTCTTTTCCCATCCCCATCTGCTGAATATGTGCATTCTACCTATCCCTGTTCTCTTTCCCTCAGAAGGCGATTCTACCGCCAGGGCCACCCTCGTCAACGCCGCCCCGCCGACCTGATCTACCCCTCATCCACCTCCACCAACACCTTTTGAGTTGCCACTGGCCTTTGGAACTGCCAGTCTGCTGTCCGGAAGGCTGAGTTCATCTGTGCGTATGCCTCCCTCCAGTCCCTCAACTTCCTCGCATTGACAGAGACGGATTTCACCGGACAACACCGCAACGCCGACGGCTCTCTCCACCTCCTTCTCCTTCTCCCACACCCCCTGGCCATCCAGGCGAGGTGGTGGGACCGGTTTGTTAATCTCTCCTACCTGAAAATTTTCTCCTCTTCCTCTCTCTCACCTTTCTATCTCTTCCTTTGAATTTCATTCTGTCTCCATATCCTCTCCAACTAACCTGTTTATCATTGTTGTTTATTGTCCCCCAGGCCCCATAGGATGATTCTTCAATGAGCTGGACGTCCTACTCAGCACCTTCCCCGAGGACGACACCCCACTGATTCTCCTGGGAGACTTCAACCTCTACCTAGAGGCCTCTCAGTCTACCGCCTTTCTTCCTATCCTCCACTCCTTTGGCCTTTCCCTCCTGCCCTCACCTCCAACTCACAATGCTGCCAACCTCCTCGACTTAGTCCTTTGCAACTGCTCCTCCTCTGATCCCATTGAAACCCCTCTCCATCTGTCTGATCACCTCTTCATCTTCTTCCCTCTCCCTCTCTCTCCTCTCTCTCCAGCCCCCTCTGTTACAGTTTACCGTGACCTCTGCTCTCTCTCCCTCCTCTCTCGCTTCTCATGTCACTGCTTCCCTCCCTTCCCTTGATTCCTTCTCTGATCTCCCCACTGAATCTGCTGCTTCCTCTCTCTTCTCCTCCCTCTCATCCTCACTTAATGCTCTCTCTCCTCTTGTTTCCAGGCCAGCCAGATCATCCCCACCCAGTCCCTGGATGTCAGAATCTCTCCGCTCCAGCTGGAAAAGCCTCCGAGTAGCAGAGCGGAAATGGAGGAAATCCAGGGCCCCAGCAGACCTGTCCCATTACCAGTCCCTCCTAGCTGAATTCTCTTCTTCAATTTCCTCTGCTAAAATAAAATTTTACCATTCTAAAATCCATAACTCAATCTCTAACCCTCGCCAATTGTTTTCTGTTTTCTCCTCTCTTCTCAGCTCTCCACCTGTCACACCTGCGACCTCCATCACAGCAGAGGACTTTGCAGCCTTCTTCGAGGATAAGATTGTGTCCATCCGCAACTCCTTCTCCTCCCTTGCTCCCTTCTCCTCCTCCCCTGCTGTCTGTTCCCATCTCCTCTCTGCTGTCTGCCCCCTCTCATCTTCTGACGTCTCCCAGCTGCTCCTTTCTCATTGTCCTACCAAGTCCTCTCGACCCTATCCCCTCACCCCTCCTCCAATTTATCACACCCAAAATCCTCCCTTTTTTCACCTCCCTTGTCAACTCCTCCTATTGCTCTGGATGCTTTCCTGCTTCTTTCAAACAGGCCATCATCACCCCTCTCCTGAAAAAACCCTTCCTTGACCCCTCAGTAATTCAGAACTTCCGCCCAGTCTCCCTCCTCCCCTTCCTATCAAAAACCTTTGAATGTGCCATTGCTAACCAACTCTCCTCTTTTCTCGCAGATAACCTCTTGGACCCTCACCAGTCTGGCTTCAAAGATGCCCACTCCACGGAGACTGCGCTCATCTCTGTCAGCGAGGTGCTTCACACTGAACATGCCACCTCCCTCTCATCGATCCTGATCCTCCTCAACCTCTCTGCCGCATTCGACACTGTAGACCACTACATCCTCCTGTCTTTCCTGTCTGCACTGGGGATCTGTGGTACATCCCTCATCTGGTTTAAGTTGTACCTCTCCGATCGCTCCTACTAGGTTGCCTGGGCTGGTGAAGTATCAACACCTCGCCCCCTTACCACAGGCGTCCCCCAAGGTTCAGTTCTTGGTCCACTCCTCTTCTCTCTTTATATCCAGTCTCTCGGTCCTGTCATTTCTGCTCATGGTTTTTCGTATCAGTTTTTTTTTTTTTTTTTTAATAAATTTGGCATCTCCAATCCCACCCAAATCTGGAATGCCCAATTGGAGAACTATGTACAAGGCTTGCTCGTATGCGACCCCTTGCTGCCAATTCAGGAGAGTGTAGACAGTTCGCGGCTCTCCTCTGAAGCACGCGCCTGTCAACCACCGCTTCTTATACACTCATTGGTTGAATCTTCGCAAGTTCAGAACGAGGGCGGAGGATACCCGGACATGACCAGGCTTAGAATCTTCCTGACGAGCGCCCGTCTGGCCAACAGGAGGCGCTTGAGCAACGAACAAGGCAACTATTGTAATCCCTTCCGGCAGTCCCTTCCCAATTTGCAACCCTGTAGCACAATAGCCAATTGTGCACTACTCTGAAAAAGCTGCCGACCACTGCCGGCTGGTATGAAGCGGGGCTCGACCCCGCGACGTGATAGTCACTTCTGCTTCGCAACGCGATGCTTTACCGAGTGAGCTATCCGGCAGCCACTTTCGTATCAGTTTTATGCTGATGACACTCAACTTTTTCTCTCTTTTCCCCCCTCTGATGTGCAGGTCTCCACCCGCATCTCCGCCTGCCTGCGAGACATCCAGAGCTGGATGGACAACCATCACCTGAAGCTCAACCCAAGCAAGACGGAGATGATCTACATCCCTGCTCCATCCTCCCTCCTTCTGGACCTTACCATCACCCTGGGGGAAACCATCATCTCCCCCTCGCTGAGTGTGAAGAACCTTGGAGTCCTGTTCGACTACAGGCTCTCCTGTGACCCGGACCTGCAGGTTCTTCCTCTACAACATCCGTAGAATCCGGCCCTTCCTCACCAGCAACTCAACGCAGCTCCTGGTCCAAACGCTGATCCTCTCCCGCCTGGACTACTGCAACTCCCTCCTCACCGGCCTCCCAGCATCTGCCATCAGACCCCTGCAACTCATCCAGAACGCTGCAGCTCGCCTGGTTCACAACCTCCCGAGACACTCCCACGTCACCCTCCTGCTCACAAGGCTCCACTGGCTGTCTGTCGCAGCTCGCATCAAATTTATGACATTGGTGCTAGCCTACCAGGGAGTCAACGGAACAGCTCCAGCATGCATCCAGAGACTGTTCAGACCATACACGCCTGCCAGAGCACTCCGCTCTGCTACTTCTGGTCGCTTGGCTCCACCCCGTCTCCGCTCCTGCCCTTCCCGCTCAAGGCTGCTGTCTGTCCTGGTTCCTTGTTAGTGGAACGATCTACCTATTGAGGTTTGAACGTCAGAATCCTTGAGCTCCTTCAAGCGCAGCCTGAAAATCCACCTCTTCAGGCTCCACCTTTCCCCTACTCCTCTGCCCTGAATCCTCTGTCATTACATCCCACATTGCTTTGTTGCCCTTTTACTTGATTTTGTTGCACTTTTACTTGATTTAGTTGCCCTTTTCCTTGATTTTGATGCACTTGATTTTGTTGCCCTTCAACTTGATTTTGTTGCGCTTGATCTTGTTGCCCTTACTTGATTTTGTTGCCCTTTTACTTGATTTTGTTGCGCTTGACTTTGTTGCACTTAATTTTGTTGCACTTGATTTTGTTGCCCTTTTACTTGATTTTTTTGCGCTTGACTTCATTGCACTTGATCTTGTTGCCCTTTTACTTGGCTTTGTTGCACTTGATTTTATTGCCCTTTACTTGATTTTGTTGCCCTTTTACTTGATTTTGTTGCCTTTACTTGGTTTTTTTTATCAGTATATTTGGTGTTTACCTATTGGTCTAGACTTGTAACAACTGAATGTGTTCTCTGTCACTTTTACTGTTAGCATTGGCATTGTACTTGTCTCCTAGGAGCTCTGCACTTTTGTACCGATCTCTTGCACTTTTGTACGTCGCTCTGGATAAGAGCATCTGCTAAGAACCTGCAATGTAATGTAATGGCATACATTTTTCCTATTTTCACCTTTTAATTTTTCAGTGTTTATGTTAGATATTAAAGTTTCATTTGGTTCAAGGGCTTGAAGGACATAGTAAAAAAAGCACTTTTCCTTTTTTGTAAAGGGCATAAATCCCATTGTTTATTTTTACAAGAAACTCATTCTTCGGACACTGATGATACTTTTTGGACAGTCAATGGGGTGACAAGATTTTATTTAGTCATAGTTCTAATTGTTCTGGAGGTGTAGCAGCATGCTTTAACAGATTCCCCGGAGAAATCCTAACGCACAGGGCTGATGGAGATGGTCACTGGCTGGCGGTGGTTTTGAGGATTGAAAGTCTATGTGTTATTATTATAAAGGTTTACGGTTACAAAAATGATGGTGAAAACAAAAAACTGTTGGAAAATGTAACAAATGTGATTGAAGATCTTAAAATGTTGTATTCCACTGATTACATTATAGCAGGAGGTGATTGGAACATGACAGCAGATGAATGGGCTGACAGATGGCACCCAAGATTGGCGAGGGGGCAGTGTAATGACATTATTGGACAATTTATGACAGATAATAACTTAATAGATGCATGGAGAAGTTTTAACCCAGGAGTCAAAAATTATTCATTGTTTAAGCCTAATGAGGAGAGTAAATTGTAAGACGGGGGATCAAGCTGGGATGTCGCAAAATGCTGGCAAACTGGGGGAGCCCAGGAACTGAGGCTCATCCTGCACTTCAACAAACTCAGGAGTCCTGCAATATGACAAGTTGTTCGGACATCCTCTGGATGAGTGACTCGTTGACTCCCCAGAATGTTTGCGGAGCTGGAGTACAGGGAAGCAGAATGTGTTTATGGCTGTGTGTCTGTGAGGGACTGGGGGCTTCGTGACAACAGGGGACAATAAGCAGGTCTCTGGCGATGCAAGGGGGGTGACCATCACAGTTCTCCCCCTGCCCTGGCCATGTCTTTCATCAAACTGGACCTTAACTCATCTGTTTACATTTTCTGACACTATAGTAATGTCAAACCTTTCTCATATATTCCATATACTACTATGCAATACTTATGTGCTCATAACCAAAATTGCTTATACAATAATCCAGTTTAAGAGCTTTTCATGACAACTGCATCATATTAATACATATTCTTAACATGTTTGATCTTGGTATTCTCAGGGGAATCCAAGGAGTTAAATGGAATATGTTTAATTCCCATTGAAATTATGGTTCATTCCCTTTTGGAAACTCCTGAAAATTGGTCAGAATCCTCTCGGGTAATCATTCTGTACTTCTCTCCCTGCTAAATTGTTTTATTACCTCCGACAAATGGTGGAGACCAAAAATCCAGAGTCGACCCCCTTCCAGGTAATTTATGGGCATGCCGCCTGGATCAAAGACGTGATTTAGCTTAAAGCAAAGAGAGACAATCCACTCGGGGAAGATCGTATCTGATCTCTCCCCGCATACGTAAGTGTGTGTGTAGTCTATAGTTATGGAAGATTGCAGACGACTTCCTGCATGCTTGTTTTGTGTGTAGCCCTTTCGCCAGGTATGACTTCACTCTCATCGTCTAAATTGTTTGTAACTTGTATTTAATTTATTCTTGATTTGTTTGATTTAAGCTTTTGCCTACCTGGTGAATAAACTCTTGTTATCCCTTTTAAATTTGCGTGGTCTCCATGACTCTAATCTTTTTACATTCGTTCTAGCCACGTTACGGCGGATACTTAGAGGTTTTATCCCAACCGAGGACTGACTAGCCAGAGGCCCAGGATGGGAATTGGTTTTATTAAGTTGGAGAGGCTATCACGTTCTACTCATTTAAAGGGTCTATGTAGCGCTGGTTCTGGGAATTTAGCCATAAGGGAGCCCATGGACGAAAAGTCGGTTTCTGTTAAATTCCCTTAAAGGGGAACTCTGGTCGATTTCAACACATATCTTTGTTGTTTGTGGTGAAGGAGTACTGTCAATAGCGAGACAAACAAAGAAAATTGGTCTTGCCTACACCGAGTTATGCTCCTGCTAGAGTTCGCACCTAAGCGGCTCAAACGGGGCAGGCTTTCAACGTGCTTTTAGCCTCTTAACACGATCAAGATGTCATTTCAAGTCCATAGCCATGTTAACCTAACCCTTCCAAGTGACCACAGTGAATTTGACTGCAGTAGCTGTCCTAGAAATGCATAAAAGTTGTGCTAATTCACTCAGTGCACATACCTCTGTTTACTTCCTGTGTTCCGGTGAAGTCCACACTAGTCGATTGTCGAACTCGTACAATCCAATATTCCAAAATGTAATTTTTCCACCAAAAAACTATGGTTACGAACTGCTGTGGTTATGTCCATAGTAATGACTATATAGAAACATAGCTATGTTGCTTCATAGTCATTACAATTGACATAACCACAGCACAGCATAACCACTCTATCTCCCTCTAAAATTTTTCTGAGAGGTGAGGAAATTCAAACTGTGTGTGAATTCAAATTTCTTGGAGTTGTGCTGGACTCAACTTTCTCCTTCAAGAGCCATATTAAGAACGTCGTTAAAAATGTAAATTTTGACCTATATAACTTTAAACAGATCAGAACATCCTTGACTGATAGTGCGGTCCTCCTGTTTTTACATTCCATGATATTTTCACACATTGATTACTGTGTCTGTAGCTGGTCATTCACCTGTCCCTCTTTACTTAAACCTGTTGAATCCTGCTTCAAAAAGGCTTTAAAGGTTTTGGACAAGAAACCCTTTTCCTACCATCATTGCAGCATCCTGGAGAAGTATAGGCTCTTAAATTGGGCTAATTTTAGAAATTTCAAAGCCACCTGTCTCGTGTATAAAATCCTGCATGGCCTGGCACCACCACCTCTCAACCAGTTTGTCAAACGTAAATCTGCCAGAAGTTCCGCTGCACGAACAACCAGAGCCATTGATCGGGGTGATTGTGAACCCTCTTTTAGAAGGACATCATTTTCTCAAAATGTTCTATCATTGAAAGGTTGTGCTCTCTGGAACAGTTTGCCATCTGCAGTAAGGGAGTGTTCAAGCCTGGAAGTGTTTAGAAAGCAGTTAAAATTATGGCTAGGCGAGAGCCAAGTCTGTGATCATGAATAGATCTGGTATACATGGGAAAGGGGTGTCCAGACTATTGTTAGTACATCTACAGTGCATACATAAGTGTACTTATGTATGGCACTTTCGTGTATTAATGTTACATAATCTACGTGTATATCACTGTACAATAATTTTTACACTTCTGCGTGTGCAGTGTATGTTTGGGCATCGTGCAATACAATCTTGAGCAATGTGGCAATATGCAATGGAGAACTGAAAAATGTGCAATATATTGATATCTTAGCATTTTTGCACTTAGCACTTTAGCACTCGGCACTTTGACTATGCACTCTAGCACTTTAACTCTCAGCTCTTTGACCATGCACTCTTGCTATTTATCCCCTAACTTTTGTCTTATCCTGTTATATTCATATGTTTTATGTTTGTGGTCTAGTCTCAGTGGTGTATGCTATTTTACTGTTCTCTTTTTCCTTATTGATTCTGCTCTGTGTTTCCATTTTTATTGTTGACTACAACCTGCCATAGGGACTAAAGATGGAAATTAGCCTTTGGCTATAATCTTGCATATTTACATTTTTTCTTTTCTTTTTGGAAAAAAATATGTCCATCAATATGCACTGTCCCTGTTTTAAAAATAAACAAATAATAAATAAGATTTGAAACAAGAGTAAAAACAGTAACTGTTACGCTTCTTCTGCAGTGATCACTGATGTCCCAGATAGCAATAGGAATCGGCCCGATTCCGTTTTAGTGTAGGCACTGTCGGCATAGTGTCAGATCCGGGGACTAACAACTCATCCGTAATCTTGCCGACTCCGTCTCACCGAACAGTTGCCGATCCTGACTGCGCCGGAATCGGACCGGCTCTGGCAATGTAAAGACAGTACGGAATACGGCGTGATTCCATGAACACGCAGTCGGGCCGATAACAGCTAACCGGAGCTCTGCCATTTACCTGCAGCTGCGGGTAGCTGCAACCCAGCCATGATCTTGCCGATTCCATCTTACCGTAAGGCCGCCGATGCTGACAGTGCTGGAATCGGACCGACTCTGGCGATGTCTGGATTCTGCCGATTACGGCCTCATTCCATGAAAACACAGTCGCGCCAATTACGGCTAACCGGGGCTCCGCCAGTCACCTGCAGCCTCGGGTAGCTTCAACACAGCCGTAATCTTGCCGATTCCGCCTGCCCGTAATCTTGCCGATTCCGCCAGGCCATAATCTTGCCGATTCCGCCAGGCCGTAATCTTGCCGATTCCGCCTGGCCGTATGCCATATGAACTGCAGCACACCAGAGTCGGGCCGATTCTGGTATGTCAGAGTCGGCCCGACGCTACCCTAAAAGGAATCGGCCCAATTCCCACTTGAGTGGCGGCACATGACTCTATGGACATGCACGAGTCAACTGGAGCCGTCTAATCAGTCCCTGTATCTGCAGCGTCTGATTAACAGGTTAGTGATTATTGGTGTTGGCAAACACAATACCTGAAACGAATATTTTTCCTACAGTTTTGCTTTTCAAATATTGCTAGCTGTCATGCTGTAATTAGAGCTAAAATACCGGCTGAGCTATTTAACTGTAAGGCCTAAGTTAAGTAATGAGGAAGCTAGCGAAGTTGGCACTATAAGGTAACCATGAACGTTAGAGCTCTTTTCAGTTGGTGATCTCGAGCGAACATTGCATGCCAAATTTATTACCTTAACTTCACGTTTGAGTAACAACTACTTGCTTGCTAAGTTTTACTTTATGAAAATTTTAAAAAATCTTTCCAATTATGTCAAACTAATAAATTCACAAGCTTGTTTTGGTACGTGAGCAATATTGTTCGTTGAAGTCGTGCTGTTGGCTATCGTTAGCTGGCAAACTGAGCGTTATTCCTCTATCAGGACTGGAAATGCTGTGTTTGAGAGTTTGCTGGCTGGCTTGGTATGCGAAATAAGTTAACCCCTGTAAGATGGTTGGCCCAGGGACGGCGCCAGGATTTTCTCTCTCCCGGTGCTAATTGGGGGCTTGACCAGAACTTGGGGTGCAAAGAAAACAGTCGATTTTCGCGACTTCAGAGTTATTTTTAATATTTTATTAGGCAGTTCTTGTTTTTTCAATAAAAGCAGATCATGGTGCATACAGAACATTCGATATTAATGTAGTTTTTGATTACAGTTGCCCTAGGAATATTCAGAAAAATAGCTATAAGCCTATTACAAGCGACTACAAGGCAAAAACGTCTTTCACGCGCAAAGGTGAAAGACTTCAGCATCGGAAAGCACCATCTGAGCCACAGTTAATAACACCGCAATACATCCAAAATGTGAAACAAGTGCATATTTCATATGCACCATCAGAAAACTGCTACAACATCACAACTTCAGAAATGAAACTAATAATACCCAAAGTGTAGCCACAACGCGTAGCGCAGTGCGTTCTGCCCATGTCTGTTAGCGGTGCGCGTACTTTTAAAACAAACTGCAAGGCTATCACAACCTTAGCGATTATTTTTATTCCAAATTAGGCTGGCCGTCAGAATACACGTCTTCTTAGTCCATCCAGATCAGCGACTGAATCATGTTCCTACGAGCCCTCAGCCCGCAGTAAACAACTGCGGTCAAGCCAGCCGACGTTCGTTTCTCCGTGGTCAAATCAGCCGACACTAAAATTAGAGTGCCTGCGTATTCTAGCTTTTGCGGTAAATGCATTGAAACGATCCCGAATGAGCGGACAGGCATGGTTGTGACATCCGTTTTTCAAAATAAGATGTTGGAAACGGTCAATGACGAATCTGTGATATCCAGACATCTCTGACTATTGACACAGTAAAGACCATTCATTTTTACTGTATCAGTTTGGAGAAATTTCAATTTAAAAGTCCTACATCTGTACCTCGATATGGTTACATTTATGAAAGTTTGAGATACTGTAAAAACAGATTGCTCCATAATTTCTGGCAATGCCTGATGTATCTGAGTAGAGGGCATCTCTGACTACTCACATACTGAAAATCATTCATTTTTACTGTATCAGTTTGGAGGAATTTCAATTTAAAAGTCCTACATTTGTACCTTGATATGGTTACATTTATGAAAGTTTGAGATGCTGTAAAAACAGATTGCTCCATAATTTCTGGCAATGCCTGATGTATCTGAGTAGAGGGCATCTCTGACTACTCATATACTGAAAATCATTCATTTTTACTGTATCAATTTGGAGAAATTTCAATTTAAAAGTCCTACATCTGTACCTTGATATGGTTACATTTATGAAAGTTTGAGATACTGTAAAAACAGATTGCTCCATAATTTCTGGCAATGCCTGATGTATCTGAGTAGAGGGCATCTCTGACTACTCACATACTGAAAATCTTTCATTTTTACTGCATCAGTTTGGAGAAATTTCAATTTAAAAGCAGACACGGCCATTCATTGAGTCCCCATGTGTTTCATACAGAAACGACAAGCTGGATAGACACGCAGTATCTGAGACACACAGTGAGGCCTTAAAACGGCATGTGGAGCTAATGAAAGGTGGCCCATGTTGTGCTGAAATCTGTGATGATTTACCTAGATGGGCCTGTATGTCATAAAATGTTTATTATTATTATTTGAAAAAATATTGTTGTTTTTATTATTGTTATTTTCGTAAAATAGTTGTTTTTAAATGGTTAAAAATCTAAACCTATCCATTCCAGGCAACACTGTCATTGCTGCTTTCGATCCCTTGGTGTCCCTGGAACATGAGGCTGTGATGGGTGTTTTCAAATGCCTATATTGGCCAGTCAAGCATGAGATCGCCCACCATACCAACTACTCAACCCTGCTTGATCTGGCCCAGCTGCTTGGTTGCTAGTATTCTGAGAAGTTGAAGGCAAGTATTTTGAACTTGCTGGTTTGCATGTCCATAATGGTAGGTTCAACTTAGGGGTAAACTGAACTTTGCATGATCTATCAGGTTTTGAGATGGCGCCACCTACTGGATCTTTTTATGATTTTAATCAACTCTATTTTGAGCGTCTCCCTTTCCTGGAATTGTTGTTAATTGCTTTGTTATGTTTGCATGCTTTTCAGATCGGCGAGAGCACCAATTACAGATCACAGAGGATCATAGATGACACGCTAGACATTCTAGCAGCTGTCATTGAGAAGCACATCCTGAAGGAGATTCGGACTTCGCAAGCAGTTGGACTGGAGCTGGATGAAAGTACAGATGTCTCTGTACTTAGGCAGCTTGACATCCATGTCAGGTATGTAAATGTTTAAGCAGAATCTACATATTGAATGTTTTTTGATGTTCATTTTATTAATAATGTATTGTTTGGTAGACATCTGGACCAAGAGGGCAAACTCTGCTGTCACCTCCTCGCACTGGTGCCTATTCAGGATGGCAAAGCGGACAGCATTGTAGCAGCTGTTAGAGAGGTAGTGGAAAAGAAGGAGATCCCTCCACACCTCATCTGTGGTCTTGGGACTGACGGTGCTGCAGTAATGACAGGTAGCTAAGTAATTATCAATATCTATCACCTCTCCCTGCCTTTAAAAACTGTTGTAATCGTAATAATTTTTTGTCTACTTCTTATACGCAGAGTAAACGGAGTGGCCAAGCAGCTGTCGGAGATCTGGCCAGGGCTGCTCTCCACCCATTGTGCTGCCCATCGGCTGGCATTGGCCCGCAAAGACGCTGCTGACGAGGTCACCCACTGTGTATGAAGACCTTCAAGGAGCACCTGCAGCAGCTGCATTTGTACTTCCGCAATAGTGCAAACCGCTCCGCTGCTTTGTCATCTGCTGCAACCGTGCTTGGGATTACTGACTTGAAAGTCAAGGTAAGAAATGTGAATGATCTCCTATCTAGTCTATTTGCATATTCTTATACTGTATCAGTTGCTTACTCAGTTAAACTGTTCTCTATTTCATTGTCAAGGAGGTGAAGGACACCAGATGGTTGTCACAGCACCTAGCCATCCAGAACCTGCAGAAAAACATCAGTGCAGTGCTGAATGTACTGGCAGAGGAAGTCGAAGTGAGGAGATGTGCTACCGCCAAAGGCCTCTACTCCTTTCTCGCCTCATATCGCTTCATTGCTGCACTTCACCTGCAGGCAGATGTGCTGCCACACCTGTCACGCCTATCCAAAATCTTCCAAAAGGAAGACTTGAACTTCCTGGCGATCAAGGAGCAGATAAATTCTGTGAAAAAAAATATATTTTTAATGTATTGAATGGTAACACATTCTAATTTTAAAATATGATTTGAAATATATCAGGTTCCTGTCACACTGACCATGATCCGCCAAATCAGAGATGCTGGTGATCAGCAACCAGCAGGATCACATTTGTCTAAGCTGAACCGAAGCCTGGACGACCCAGCCAGCTTGGGTGAGTTCTCAATCTCTGTGGAACAGGACAGGGGCAGAAGGGGCTAACCAGAGGATGAGGACAGGGAGCACTTCTGGAGGAGGTTCCGCTCAGAGGTAAGAATAATCACACACATGAGAAACTGATGTTATACTGCACAGGCCATGATTCTGTTGTAGGTATGAGTATGCAGGCCAAGCATTAAAAGCGTTGGTAATGCTTTTCTGTTTATGGACCCTTACCTGGATGGGCTCATTCATGGGTTGGAGGAGCAGTTCCCTGACCTGGAGGTGTTTGGTGCCTTTAGTGCTCTCAGCCCACAGGCAGCAAGATCGCCTGACCATGAGGCAGCACATGGTCATCTCAGGACCCTGGCAGAACACTTCCCCTCGGTGGAGGCCAGCACTGCAGTGGAGGAGTGGATGTCCTTCAGAGAACATGTGGTCTATGGTGCAGTCCGGGTGTAACATTAAGTTCTTTCTATTAGGCTTTGTTCTGTCAGCTTGTGTCCACAAACATGAAACCACATACTTACCATGTAATCTTATGCCTTGCCTTATGATCTAAGGAGAAGACGCAGCTGGGAATCATGAATGACCTCACCTCAAAATACGAGGAGTTTGAGTTCTTGTACCCCAACCTGTGCAAGCTTGCTGCAAAAGCACTGACTGTACCCCTCAGCAGTGTGAACTGCGAGAGGGACTTCTCCACCATGAACAGAGTAAGAATCCTTTACTTTCTTACTACTATTAAATAAAAAAAAAAAAAAAAAACTCATTGTTAAATTAAGTTTAGTTTATTTAGGACAGTGTGCACTTACATTGATTGTTTGCCAAAAAAAATTGTAATGTCTATCTTCATCTGCTGCTTGCAGGTGAAGACAGACCTCCGGTACAGACTGCAGGGGGAGCATCTTGGGGCGTGTATGAGGATTTCAATCAGTGGCCCATCAGTGCAAGACTTCCCTTCCGAGGAGGCTCTCAAACTCTTTTTCACAAGGCTAAAGGAAAATCAAGTGCTCTGACCACAGCTGCACAATGTGCCATTGAGCCCAGTCCAGCCCAAGCATGCCCTGCTCTTCCCAGCCCCAAACCTGTCCTGACCAGCCCAGCCCCGCCCAGCCCAGCCTTGCTCAGCCCAAGCCTGCCCTGCCCTTCAGTGAAGTGTTCTAATATTGTTCTGTTATTGTTTTTTTAGAAATATTCACTCATTTTTAATTTGATGCCTGCAATATCTTCCAAAAAAGCTGGGACAGGGGCTTGTGTGCACTGTGTTACATCACCTTTCCTTTTAACGACACTCAGTAAGCGTCTAGGAACTGAGGACACTAATTGTAGAAGCTTTGTTGGTGGAATTCTTTCCCATTCTTGCTTGATGTGCAACTTCAGTTGCTCAACAGTCCGGGGTCTCTGTTATCGTATTTTGCGCTTCATAATGCGCCACACATTTTCAATGAGAGACAGGGTCTGGACTGCAGGCAGGCCAGTCTATTTCCCACGCTCTTTTACTATGAAGCCATGCTGTTGTAAGATCGCGCAGAATGTGTCTTGGCATTGTCTTGCTGAAATAAGCAGTGATATCCCTGAAAAAGACGTTGTTGGATGGCAGCATATGTTGCTCCAAAACCTGTATGTACCTGTCAGCATTAATAGTGCTTTCACAGATGTGCAAGTTACCCATGACATGGGCATTAATACATCCCCATACCATCACAGATTCTGGCTTTTGAACTTTGCGCTGATAACAATCTGGATGGTCCTTTTCCACTTTAGCCCGGAGGACACAATGTCCATGATTTCCAAAACAATTTGAAATGTGGACTCGTCAGGCCACAGCACACTTTTCCACTTTGCATCAGTCCATCTCCGATGAGCTCGGGCCCAGAGAAGCCAGCGGCGTTTCTAGGTGTTCTTGATATATGCCTTTTATTTGCATGGAAGAGTTTTAACTCGCACTTGTGGATGTAGCGACGAACCGTGTTAACTGACAATGGTTTTCCAAAGTGTTCCTGAGCCCACATGGTAATATCCTTAACAGAATGATGTCGGTTTTTAATGCAGTGCCACCTGAGGGACCAACGGTCACGGGCATTCAATGTTGGTTTTTTTGGCCTTGCCGCCTACGCGTAGAGATTTTTCCAGATTCTCTGAATCTTTTGATGATATTATGGACTGTAGATGATGAATTCTTCAAATTCCTTGCAATTGCATGTTGAGAAATGTTGTTCTTAAACTGTTGGACTATTTGTTTACGTTGTTGTTCACAAAGTGGTGAACCTCACCCCATCCTTGCTTGTGAACAACTGAGCCTTTCGGAGATGCTTTTTTTATACCTAATCATGACACTCACCTGTTTCCAATTAACCTGTTCACCTGTGGAATTTTCCAAAGAGGTGCTTTTTGAGCATTCCTAAACTTTCCCAGTCTTTTGTTGCCCCATCTCAGCTTTTTTGGAACATGTTGCAGGCACCAAATTCAAAATGAGTGAATATTTCAAAAAAAAAACAGTAAAGTTTATCAGTTTGAACATTAAATATCTTGTCTTTGTAGTGTACTCAATTGAATATGCATCGAAAAGGATTTGCAAATCATTGTATTCTGTTTTTATTCACGTTTTACACACATCCAAACTTCACTGGAATTGGGGTTTGTATTTTTATTTCATGTCCAGCCAGGGGTGCAAATATATCTTGAGCCCTTTGCAGGTCTTATGGGACCTGGGCACATTAAGTGTATTTTTCAGAGTGTCAATTGAACAAAATAATGTTATATCAATTGTGAAATCCTACAGACAAAGGGTTCACATGCTGACAATGGGGTACAAACAAGCCAGTCTTGGTCCATGTTGGGGGTGGGTTAAGGTAATGGATTTTCAGAGGAACATCTGCTACAGATGCTCATTTACTCTGACACATGGGACCTCGAGCCTGAATTTATGTTCCCATGAAATGTTCACTGAAGTCCAGCAAGTCTACATTCCTCTGCCTGTTCAACTACAGCTGCTGGTTAGGTTTACATGTATATGGTAGTATCAGTTAATACTTCAATGAAAGCAGATGTAATCATCTGATTGAATAGTTACTTTCATATTCATCAGTACATTACATTTGTACTTATTCTAAAGGACAAGCAATTCCACAGTAAACCTTTTATTCTAAGCAGATCCTATGCAATGTAATCAACTTCTCCTGAATTATAGAAAAGGGATATCAGGTTGGATATGCATTTTGCATTTAACATAGAAGCCAATATGTTTTAAATCTAGACAGTGATTTCACTAAAGTTTGCCATTATTAGGTCTCCACAGTGGTGATCATTCATCTGAATCTTTACAACTAAATTACTACGTCTTTATCTTTGAACATGCACTTCCTCTTGCTAATAAAGAAAGACCCTCCTCTCTCTGAAAGGACCTCATTTGAATAGACACTGACTTGTAGACACCATATTACTGCTGTTTGCCAGATTAATGTTTCACTGGCCTGTATTAAATATTGCACAATGTTCTGTGAATAGGTTTAAACAGTGTATTAAACACTTGGCTTATAAGAACCAAGAGCCTTTAGTAAGTTGAATTGGGGTTGTTTTTTAATGTCCAAAAAACAGAAATGGAAAATGATGGCCGACCATCGTGGGACAATCCCATGCAGTTTGTCCTGGCTTGTGTGTCTTATGCAGTTGGACTGGGAAATGTGTGGCGTTTTCCGTACCTTTGCCAAATGCATGGAGGGGGTAAGAAGTGCCTTTTTTTTAAATTGAGAAACAGATGTTCTCAGGTAAGATTTTCTCAAATTCTGAAATTGAGGAAGGTCAGAACAAATTCATGTTATGTGATCAAACCTAATGTGTAGTTTTCTGTAAGAAGAATGATAGTGTTTTATGATGTTTTGAGTGACTCACTTTTAACAAGATGAAATAGCTTAGTAATTTCAATAATGTATATATTGAGAATATTTGGATGTGTTTTATTGCACTTTTCTGTATGCGTGGATGTTGCTGTGAAGAACATATCAGAGGCTATTGTGTTGCAAAATTTTTTGTTCATTCTATCATTTATCAAAGTCCACTCTTCAATCTTTCAAACACAGACCAAGAATACCATACTGCTGAATTCTAATTTGGTATGCAGTACATTTGTGCTGTGCTTCTTTAAATTATATTGTGATGAAAGTTTCTTATTTACAACTTTCACTCGCACAGCTTTACTAAAACATGACAGCACTCTTATTGTATTGCTCAATCTTATGTGTTAGGATAAGTGCGGATAAAAAAAGTGATTTAGGTTGCCAAACTTTATAAATAGTGTATTGATAATTACAATTGCACTATTATGTCACTTTATGGTGATATGCATTTACTCACCCTCAGAAAATGATGTTACAGAGTGACTTACAGGTCAAGTACATTTTCAGAGATTAGGTATTGTTTTATTATTGCAGAGATTCACCTGAAAAGGAAAGCATAGAGATAGCAACAGCAAAAAACTCATTCTTGTTAAAGCAGTTTTTCTATTACTTAAGTGGGGTACCCTTCCCAAAAGCTTAGTTGCTAACTATGTTAGCAGCTTACATTCTGCTTCCCATATAGCCCTGGCTCAGACTATGTTACAAGCAACATAGTTAGCAACTAAGCTTTTGGGAAACGTGCCCCTGAATATCAAGTTAGTCAAACAAGAACAAAACTGCTCAAAATAAGAACAAAACTGCATACATATAATTGCTGTAATATTGTGGCATGTTATCCTCATGTAGAGGAAGAATCTCAGGAAAGTTACTTACTCCAAATAATTAATCAGAAAAGAATGTTAAGTCTATCTAATTCTGAATAACTGGGAGGATTTGGTCTTTTACCACAGTGCGAAAGCATTTCTGAACATTGAGCAGTGTGAACCAATCCTTACAGAATTTAATCAGGCATTTCTTCAAGCTTTAATGAACACAGATTAATCTTTAACCTGCAACAAAAACAACATGATACTCCTAAAATTCTTAATTTAGGACTGGCTGTCTGCTTAGTCTGAAAAACAACCCGTATGTTTTATCCTTGGACATTGGGAATTGCATTTTGCTCTTCACTCTGGGAAAAACTACAGTATAAGCTCCAGTCAACCTAGCATTGGACCCTAGGGTTCAGTAATTGCTTGTCAGGCTCTTCAAACATCTCAGAGAAATGGAATGCAATGGCTAGCTAAGATGCCTGTGGTGACACTTCCATTGCTGAGTGGTGGGAGGGAAAAGAAATTGATGGTCTCAGTTTGTATCCTTTTTTTCATCAAGCCCCTCCATGCCCAATGGACAAGTCACTCCCTTTCTTATTTAGGCTAAACTTCATGCCATGAGAATGCACTCGTTATTGTTGCATACTGTATTTGTTCAATACACTCTTGGAAAAAAAAACAGAAATCATCTTTGATGATGATAATGAACACATTGCAGGTTTTTTTTTTTTTGAGCACCTAGCGTGCAATGTAAATATACAAAGAAAAAATGAAAAAAGACATTTTCAAGGTTATTTTCATCGTAATATTGTTTGTGATGTAATCACAGCAAGTCTATCAGTGGCAGTAAGATGGTGAAAGGTGATTGACTGGAAGCGAGCCCCTGGTGACTTGAGCCTTGTATCTTTAGGTGGGTTCCTGATTCCTTATCTTATCATGCTAGTGGTGGAGGGTGTGCCCCTGTTCTACATGGAGTTGGCTATTGGGCAGAAGATGCGGCTGGGCTGCATTGGGGCATGGAGCACCATCAGCCCTTACATGGGGGGAGTAGGTGAGTGCCCATTTTCAAAGACTCATAAAAAGGCCTGCTCAACACACACACATGGAGATGAACTTATATTCTTAATCTGCAGACTCAAAAGAGAGAGGCAAATATTTAGTGAAAGAGTGAGATGGAGAGAGTTCCTCTATTCCTCTAAGAGGAGGCTGATACATGGATGCATGCACTCACTGACTGGGGAAGGAGGCTGAACCATAAACACACAGACTAATGACATTTAAAGCTTTGACATTTTTACAACCTGCACATAAATGAACTCTTTCTGTGAAGCCATTCACCTTCATCAGCACGCACATTGCATGTTAAAAAGAACACCACCTTTGTCCCTGCTTCTTCAATTTTCACCATGACTGAATAAAACATGTCCCAAGAATGCTCGTTGTCACTGAGCTTCTTGCATTGTAGCTTTCCCACTGAGGCTGCCAAGTTTTGTTGTAGTCAAACAGTGATTGGAATTAACATTCACTGCACATCTTACTTTTACAACTTCCCTCACAATGTTATGCAGTGCTGTCCAATCTGTCCTGTTCATTTCTGCTTCCATTGTAAAATGGCTGGCCATTAGAGGCTAGCTGTTGTTCTTTTAACTGACATTTTTTCATTTTTATTGAATATTAAAACTTTCTTTGAATGATTAAGATGGACAGTCCATTCTTTTTAGTTTCATTTTTTTTAAATTCCATTAATTAATAAGAGTTTAATGGACAGCTCCATTGAGGTCTTCTCTTTTCATGATGTTTCTTTCTAAAGATGGGCAGTCTTTCTGAAAAAAAAAATATTAAAAGACCATGGGCAATTCCACTTGACTGATAGAGTGGCCATTTGCTTGGCCTGACAGCTTTGCCAATGGGGTAAGAACATTTTCACTTGTCAAGCAAATATTGCTTGACATGTATTAATGGTGTTTCTCAAATCAAGGATAAATTTTATCTCTTAAAAGAAAATGGTGATAGAAATAAGTCTTAAAATAAGTAAATTTCCAAAATTTTTTGCAGTGCGTTTTTCTGTTTTAATTTTTGGAATTCCGAGATTACACCAATTTTACCATCAGGACTATTCATGTTAATGAATAAAATGTTCACTAATTAAATAGAAATAACCTTAAAATCAGTTGATGCAACCCTCCATTTTCATCATTTAGAGTCAGAACAAGTACTCAGTGTTGTCAACTTGGTTTCTCGTAAAATCAAGATGCAACCCTCCATTGTCATCAGCACTCCTTGGATGTTCTTATTTTGTGAAATCATCTTGGCGACTTTTTTTGGTCAAAAGTGCCTAGCGACTTATCTAGGTGTTTTCTGATGTTTAGTTGGAGACTTTTCTGCTGTTTTGGCGACTGACGTGAAGGCAAGTTTCAACTTCTGCAGTTACTGTCCTCCCTCTGAGCAGCGGTGCTGATCGTGAGCCCCTCCATGTCCCAAAGCACTCAAAGACTGGAAGATGTGCCTGATATAATATTTAAACAGAAATGAACCGCACTCCCCCGAACAACAAAATAAGCCCCAAGTCTCCTTTTCAGCGTTTTTATTAACAAAAAAACTTAGTGACTTCTTGGATGACTTTTATGACAGCCAATAGCGACTTTCCTTACTGAGGTTGTTGGCAACACTGCAAGTACTGCAAAATGACACAATATAACATTGCACTGTGATGAAAGAATTTTTTTTTAACCTAAAATAATACTACAAAATAAAATTGTCTCTTTAAAGGCAGTGTAAGCTACAGTCAAAAAGGCAGACAACGGCCGTACTAACATGCATTATTCTGACTGCCCCTTTTTAATCATTTATAATCTTATTGTATATACGTTGTGTATATATATGAATGTATGAGAGCAGCAGTAATGACACTCAGTTTCCCCCATGAATCAACAGTTGTCTGATTCCGATGCATCAGCTATATTTAATTAATTAATTTATTTTTAAGAAACTTTTGTTCAGTAATCCCAATACTGTGTATTCCATCCTAGGACAAAATGTTCTACAGTAATGATTAAACATGAACAAACTGACACAAAGATGCATCAGCTATTGTTTCACCACTGGGGGACGACGTTACGTCATGATTTGCGTGCAAACAATTCACTAAGTAGACTGTGAAAAGAAATATTGTAGGCTATTTAAAGCCTCTGTAAACCCAAGTCCACAAAAACCTTTGAATTACGTTATTTAGGGTTGTATGTGCATAATAGTAAGCACACTAAAATATTAGAAATTATGTTCAATTCAAATCTGAGATTTTGTCATTAAATTTTTAGCACCTATCCTCTTACTGCGGTTGAACTGGGCGTGGTTTTCTTAGTGGGTTATTAAATAATAAGCCAAACCAATTAAAAAAAACTCTGTCATCTGTCCCACCCCTAACCGAAATTATAAAAGCTCTCTGCTCCTACCAGTTGGCCTGAGCCCGAGAAACATCGTCTCGAAATAGCCTATCTTGCGATTGATTACCCAACTACATTTTGGTTCCATTTATCTATCTGTCCGTCCATCTGTCCACGTATTTGTCTGTCTCCCACTATTTCCCCTATCATGTATGTTTGTATTAGCTCCATTCAAAACGCACCAGTAAATGATTTTCTGAATGGGACGTGTGCCCGTGGAATGGTAATTCCGCTCGGGCTTGAATGTCTTATGCTGGACCAAACCAGCTTGTGAAAATTGTGTTTCTCAGAACACCCAGTCTGACTTGAGCTCAAATCACCCTTACAACCTGTGATCACTAGCAGTGAACTGGTGGTTAATTCAGCGGATCAATAGTCACTTCACCACTGTGAGCAAAACGAGGCCAGGCGAACACATTGTGAGCTAAACAGAAAAGTATGTTTATTTTCATGTTTGCTTTATCAAATATTAAAAGGAGCAACTTATTATGAACCTTTATGTCCCAGAGTTTGTTGTGTTTCCATATCACAATGTTTCTGTCGTTTTGTCATTGGGAAGTTTACTTATTTTGATACCTTAATTATCGCCCATGATTTTGCCCGTGACAGACTGTCAGCAAATGAACGCTCTCCATGTGTGTCGTTTTCGCAACCGGTTGAGTGGCAAGCTAATTACAATGCAATAATATTGTACAGTACTAGCTAACGTTACAGTACCATCAGGCCGCTGTTGGGTGCATCCCTGCCAACACTGAATTTTAGCGGAGATGTGCAAACTCGGTAATAAAAACAGCAAAGGATTTTACAAAATACCATTCCGTAACTGGCACTGGCTGGACGGTGTTCCCAGATGGCAGAGGTTCTGCTTCGTCTGATTCTGAAGCTGCTCACACAGCGGACGCAAAACAAATTTTTACTGGGGTATCCCACAGATTACATTCAAAGTCAATCTCCACGAAGATGTGAATCAAGTCTTTGCATTGACTTCAGAATGTATTCTGTCGTCTGCAAAATTCATTTTCGGCACCTAGTGTGCAGATGGCACCGTCAGACTGCTCAAACATATAGGGCTGAACTGTCGCCATTGCGGTGACTAAAGCTCACGGAGCCAGTGAGATGTCATTCAAATCGAGGGAGTGGCCAGTCACACCGCGATGTGCCACACCCACACTGTCTTGAGAAATGGACTGAATAGCAAAATGAGCCGTTTTTGAACTAGATTTTCGAATAGTTATGAATGTTAATTTTCACTCAGTTTTTTGTAGATGCTTTATGAGACACTCAACTTTGATATTATACGTGAATTTTCGCTATGTCAAGACAAGTTTCCAGAGGCTTTAACGGTTATATAAGCTAACATAAGATAACAAATGACGATGTTTAGGACCCTGCAATCCCTGGAATCAGTGGTCCCGTCTACAACAACGAAAAACTACTTCCCACAGATCTTCTGTAGCACCGAAGAGATGTGTTGCTGGACAGCTGGGCGCATGGTCTTATTTGATGAAGGACTGCTCACATTTTTTCGCGTGCATTTGCGTGTTTACATTGACTTTGAATGTAATCTGGATGCAACAAATATTTTTGTTTAGCATTCGTGGAATGCGTGGCTTTATGAACAGCATTTCAATCAAATTATGCGATTTTCAAAATTCGCGTTTTATCAATAGATTCCGTTTGTATTGGACTGATGTTAATTCCATCCGCAATTCCAGTTTATTTGAAATCATAGAACCTAATGCTTTGAACCAGCCATTTTCTGCTGTTGTCACATTGTCAATGTGGACACTGGTGTTACAAAACTAAAGCACTGGATGAGAAACAAGTTTACACACTAGACATAAAGTGAGGCTCATTCATGCATATTTTGATGGCAGAAACACATGAAAAAGCATGTCCTATTCGATGCACCATTGCTACCATCACCACATCATCTCAACCAAAACTACTTGTGCTCTACAAAGCTGAACGTCTGTTCTGTTTATTTCAAGCTCTGTTTTCCCCAATTTCAGGAAAATAATTTTTGGCCTCTCAGCTATGCCCTCATGCATTTTTATCTCTCACCCTCAGGTATCGCTAGTGTCGTGATATCGGTATACCTGTGCGTATACTACAATGTAATCGTCGCCTGGGCATTTTGGTACCTGTTCCATTCCTTTCAGGTGGGTTGATCGTACTGTTTGGCAAAAACATGAAAAAGCATACCTTGTCTTCATTTGTCTAATACTTAACATGGCCTAGCATGATGGATACTGTTACTTAAGGGGACTTATAGTTAAGCAAACATTTTCCCAAGATATTCACTTTTTAAACTAAGAATTATTATCAAAATAATTCTATTAGAAATTGCAACTTGAAACACTGAGTTTCTGTAACGTCACATCAGTGGTTGTCATGGCAACGGCTGTTTTAATGAATATATCGATACTTAGAGAAACACAGTTATTGAGATAACAGTGTTCAGTTATTATTTCAACTGTAATGTGAAGGAAAAAACTGTCCTAATGTCACTACAGAGCTTTTTTTTTCCAGGTTTCTATGTTCTAGTATTGATTTTGACCACCCTAAATCAATTTCGGCGGGAAACAGCTAATTAGATTTCAGATTCATATTTATTTATTTTTAAAAATGGGAACAGCATATATTAATGAACATTTGCATGTAAATATGTGGGATTATAGCCAAATGGCTAATTTCCATCCCCGGTCCCATTGGCAGGTTGATGTTAAACATAAAACAATGGCAATAAAAAGCACAATAAGCAGGACTAAGACAATGAAACAATATGCCATGTTACCCATGGCAACATACAAGAGCCATATACAACATAAACAACATATATACATACATACATAGACCAATAGCCAACTGGCCAGTAAATAGGCATATTTTGATTTACTCATATTCAGAGGTACATATTGCAAAAAGAGCTCTGTATAGACATAGATCATCACAAAATGAAGAAAACTGCCAAATATGTAGTTAATTGGATGTACAGTTGCTGAGAAATCTGTATTTTCTTGTTGAAAATCTGTATTTTTAGAAAATTGTGATTTTAGTTCGGCAGTAATAATGTGATTGAAGTTTGACAGTAATGTTCTCAGGAGGAATACATTTGGTATTTTGTTTTTAGTGCTTTTTAGGATTTTTTTACCTCCTTAAAGGGCACCAGCCTCATAAGTAACTCCCTCTTCTTCAATGTGTGTTTCTTCCCAAATTTTACGTGCTTGTCGAGCGTCTATTTGTTTCTTTTTTCAAGTTCTACTGCGAGATTTTCACTCTGTTCGACACGTGTTCTGTCCATTTCGTGATAGCCTTTCATTGAGTGTGCCCCTGCCTTTATGCCAAGTTTCATAAGAATGGAGGCAATTCCTTGTTGGCCATCATTGAAAGTCACCACTCTTATTGCTGTTCTAGCCTTGAAGACAGTGTTTGTGACGAATGTTTCCTTCGGCACACGACTCCATATTATGGACTGTTTAAAGGAGCATTGATATTCTTACCTCAAAACTAAAATTTTTAACCAAAATTGGCATTTTGCTTAGCTATAGGTCCCCTTAAAGAATAGAATGAGCTTTATCAAGTGCCATACACCTTTGACCCCTGTAAAGTTTTCGGTCTCTTTTTTATTCTTCTTTTTAGTACAACCCCAATTCCGAAATAGTTGGGATGAAGTGTAAATTGTGAATAAAATCAAAATACAATGACTTTCAGATCACATGAGCCACTATGTTATTTACAATAGAACATTGATAACATTTCAAATGTTGAAACTGAGACATTTTACATTTTTATCCACAAAATAAGCTCATTTCAAATTTTCTGGCTGCTACAGGTCTCAAAAAAGTTGGGGCACAGGCAAAAAAGTGCTGAAAAAGCAATTAATATATATAAGAGAATGAGCTGAAAGAACATTCAGCAAGTAATTATATTAACTGGCATCAGGTGTGTAACATGATTGGCTATAAAAGGGATGCCTTAGAGAGGCTGAGTCTCTCTGAAATAAAGATGGCCGGAGGCTCTCCCACCCGTGAAGGCTTGCGTAAAAGAGATTGTGGAATACTTTAAAAACAATGTTCCTCAACGTCAAATTGCAAAGGCTTTGAGGTTCTCATCATGGACAGTGCAAAACATCATCAAAAGATTCAGAGAAACTGGAAAAATCTCTGTGCATAAGGGACAAGGCCGAAGACCTTTACTGGATGCCCGTGATCTTCGGGCCCTCAGACGCCACTGCATCACTCACCGGCATGATTCTATCATTGACATTACTAAATGGGCCCAGGAATGCTTCAAGAAACCACTGTCTGTAAACACAGTCCGCCGTGCCATCCACAGATGCCACCTAAAACTCTATCATGCAAAAAGGAAGCCATTGTTGAGCATGGTCCAGAAGCGCCGCTGTGTTCTGTGGGCCAAGGCTCATTTAAAATGGACTGTAGCAAAGTGGCAAAGTGTCCTGTGGTCAGACGAGTCCAAATTTGACATTCTTATTGGAAATCATGGGCGTTGTGTCCTCCGGGCTAAAGAGGAGAAAGACCACCCCTCCTGTTATCAGCGTTCGGTTCAAAAGCCAGCATCTCTGATGGTATGGGGATGAATTAGTGCATGTGTTGTGGGACACTTGCATGTTTTAAAAAGCACCATGAATGCTGAAAGGTATATAAAGGTTTTAGAGCAACATATGCTCCCCTCCAGATGACATCTATTCCAGGAAGTCCTTGTGTATTTCAACAGGACAATACAAAACCACATACTGCAGCTATTACAACAGCATGGCTTCATAGTAGAAGAGTCCGTGTGCTGAACTGGCCTGCCAGCAGTCCTGATCTTTCACCGATTGAGAACATTTGGCGCATAATTAAACGAAAAGTCCGTCAAAGGAGACCCAAAACTCTCCAGCAGCTGGAAGCCTGTATTAAACAAGAGTGGGATCAAATTCCAATGGCTAAACTCAAGAAATTGTCTCCTCAATGCCCAGATGCCTCCACTCTGTGTTAAAAAGAAGAGGGGATGCTACACCATGGTAAACAGGCCCCTGTTCCAACTTTTTTGAGACCTGTAGCAGCCATCAAATTTGAAATGAGCTCATTTTGTGGGTAAAATTGTAAAATTTCTCAGTTTCAACATTTGCTATATTATCTCTGTTCTATTGTGAATAAAATACTGGCTGATGTGATTTGAAAGTCATTGCGTTTTGATTCATTCGCAATTTACGCTTTGTCCCATCTATTTCGGAATTGGGGTTGTAGTTTCAGAGGAGAACGTTGCTTAGAGACACAGTTTTCCAGGTTAATTATAGAATATGCTTGTAATTTTCTTTTTTAGACTTGAGGAATTGTAGTGCAGTACCTTGCAGTCGGGGACAACAGTGGTGTGCCAGCTTGGAGTCAAAGGGTCGGACTCTACATCACATGCTATCCTGCAGAAACTTAGTGTCAGCTGGTCTGAATATGAAATATTCACATGCAATCCCTAGTTGCAGTTATTGTATTCACAGTTCCATTTATCAGAACAAGCAGCGTTCACAAATCTTATTGTTAGCTAAAACAATGGGGGAGGTTACTTCATACTGGTCTTTTTTTTTTTAATTCACTGTTTCCTAGCCCTGGACAATGAGGGCATACTGTGAGGAATTTTGAAAATGGGGTTGGATTGAGCCTTCAAGCAACTGAAATTGTCCAACTGACGCATAAGTTGTGGAAAGAATATGCATGAAGCCACCATGACGTCACCGATTGCTTATCCTCAGGCTTGGCGAAAAGGGTTTCAAACCCAGGCACTGCAGTTATTAAGCATGGCCATGTTGTACAAATTGGATCACTAAGCATATTCGATTCATAGACATAACCTGCTCCAGGGGTGGCTTGGTGGCGCAGCGGTCAGCACTAGAGTCCCTTTTTACTGAGAGTAGTGACAACTCAGTATTTGAACGCCATCTTGTTTCCGTCCTTCAGGGCGTCCACAAATGGAACAGTGAGCCATCAGCTTTTTCCAACGTCCTTTAACCGTGACTACATTCGGAATATAGAACTGATTCTGGTGTCTTATTGCTAAATGAGCCTCGCAAACTAATTTACCCAAATCTGTGCCGCTTCACAAGCTAAACGAGCGCAGAATTTAGCGAAAGGCACTCCTTGAGTGCAAACCTCCACCAAGGCAGCACAGTCGTAATCTTGCTGAGTGAACATGGCTCTTCAGGAATTTAAGGTTCATCGCATTATTGAAATACTTTTCCCATAGCCCAGCTCATGGCACATTTATGATATTACCCCATATATCGCTTTTTCGAAAATCGCACTGGCTGAGAGCGTGATGGGGAAAGAAATCGCTTAGCGTTACGTCTCGCCGTTTCTATTAAGCCAAACAGTGTAACTTTGCTTGAATCGGTATGGCTCAGCGCTGCAGGAGGCTAGTTAAGCGCCACCGACATAACTAAGTTGATGTGACTTGGCTAGACAGCATGCAAGCAATACTTTTTCAAAACCATTATTTAACATTAGTTTGTTACCCAGTGAGCTAACATTAGCTTGCTACTCAGTTGACTCAATTTACAAAGCGTTGTTCGTTCAGCCACGAATGTCTTAGTCAGAGACTGAGTAAGCAGAGCAATGTAAGTAGGGCAGTGCTAACATACATTGGGCGCTAAGGAAAATTACATTAGCTTTTCATGAAATTCCGCAATTCAGTTATGTGATAAACAGAATGAGAAAGTTATGAAAGTGGTTGAGTAAATTTTGGGGAGCTCACATACGCGAATTTGTTCCATCGTCAAGGCAATTTACCTGACGCAAAAACGAAGATTAAGTGGGTTTCCAGCCGGCTCTGCTAACCTTAATTTCCCAAATCTGGCGTCTTTTTGCATCAGAAGGAAATCGTAATATCTTAAACCCCTTTTCAGATCTATTGGAACACCTGAAGGCGCAACGACCGGTCATTTTTTTTTTTTCAGTTTTCAAAACACGAAATGCACGGACGTAGTAGAATTCCTTAGGAAGTAGTAACCCAGCCGGCACATGACCGACCTTCAATGTTGAAATATGGTTTAAATTATGTCAGTTGTCGTTTCAACGTTGAAACGCTATTGAAACAACGTTAAACTCTGATGGTTGTAACCCAGCCGGCACACGACCGACGTTCAACGTTGAAATATGGTTGAAATTATGTCAGTTGCCGTTTCAACGTTGAAACGCTATTGAAACAAAGTTTTACTCTGATGGTTCTAAAAAGGTTAACAAAATGATCTCAAATCAACACTGAAATTTGAACAAGATTTGTTTCAACGTTTAAACAACATTGGGTAAGAGTACCACACACAACCTCCAGCAAAATCGAAAAAAATCACAACTTTTTCGGCTTACCTTAATGCTTAGATACCAAGTGAAATATTCGGGTGTGGAAAAACGTTGAGCGCACATCCAGTTAAGAGCATTTACACTTTAATTTCTAGAGCGTCTATACATGCGGCAAGCTTATAAAGGTGGCAGCCATGACACTGTTGACCTAACCTTAACCCAACTCAGCCACAAACAAGGGTTTGTTCTGCTCAAATTATTCTACCCAGGGTCAATGGATCAGCCGACTCACCAGCATGAAACACATCAAAATGGATATTCACATGACGTCTCCTCATTAACAATAAATAAAAGGAAGACAAATTAATATATTTTTTTTTATATATATATATATATATATCTCTTTGGTTGTCTTTCCCCCTTCAGCAATGAATGGAAACTGATGCACTGAGCTGGCAAGAAACTCAGTTGGTGTAGTGGTTAAGACCACAGAGTATGGTGTGTTTGAAATTGTTATGTCCACAGGCTCCCAGGTTTAAATCCCGCTGCAGCCACTAATGTAATGTCTAACTTAACATGTAAAGCTTTGTTTACAGCCTCATTGATGGAAGGGGGGGAAGAAAACAAAAGGTCAGAAAAAGTTGGAGAAATTGTACACAAATAACTGTCACGAGGGAAGAGCACTGAGGTAGAAACTGGAATTAGCTTAAAAAATTTTTTTCCTCGTGCCGCATCTACCTCTTCCTTTTAAAAATTTTCCCCCATCATTCTAAACCTCCTTCTCACTCATAAAGCCTCCCCAAAATATTTGTGCCCCCTTTTAAAATTGTTCTGGTCAAAAAAAAAACCCAAAAAGTGCAGGTTGTATATGATACTCATGCCCAACGTTGAAAAAATGTTGCAAAATCAACATTGATTCATCTTTCAAAATCAAAACATAAATTCAACAATGATTCAACTAAGATCCATGACGTTGATTCAACAGTGAAAAAAACATTAAAATGCCAGCTGGGAAGCACTATTACACGCGAGGGTGTGCTTGACCGTCATTGTTACGACAGTGATGCGGCCAGCGCCGAGTTCCGTTAGCATCGCTGAAGTGACAATAATGACGGTCAAGCACACCCTCGCGTGTAATAATGTGATTATATAACTTACCAACAAAATAAAGTTTATTCATACTGTGGACATTTTGCTCTCAAAATATAAGTTTTTTTTGCTAGTATTCTCCCCATTTCAGTGGAAATGTATGAGATCTGACATTAACTAGTCCTTGTCAGCCAGCCAACTTGGGCTTATGTTTTCTAGACATCGTGATTTCCCAAAACTGAATAAATAGGGGAGAGTCGGTACGAAAGTAACGTGGTACAAAAGTAACACGGCAATTTACTCAGAGCCATCTGCACTTCGATGCGTCAAATTACGTCAGCACGTACAGCACGCAACACTCTCTGGAACCGGGAAAAATCTTGAGGTTTCGTCACTTCCCCGCAAAACTGAGGTATCGTTCAGGAACCAGTCGCGATAACCAGAAGTAGCAAAAAATGTGATTTTATTAGCGAGGGGGTAAACCCCCGCAGGACCGAAGGCAAAAGTACAAAGTCCACAATCCAAAATCACAATCCTAGGGGTAGAATCCAGAGTCGAAAAACCAGGGCAGCAATACAGAAATCGTGGTCAGACAAAAAGGGTTCAATACACAGGAGCAGATATTAAAGCCAAATCAGAGCCAAAAAGAGGTAGTCGGGCGGTCCAGTCAGAGAGGTAACACAATGAGTACAAGGCGAGAAACAAAAGCCCAGGAAACGTTCTGACGGGGAACTGCAGTGAGAAGACAGCTTAAATACACTCAAGGGAAGTCACATGCTATGATTAGGATCAGGTGAAGAGGATCAGACTAATTACGTGGGAGCAAAACATGAGGGAGAACCTAACCACATAAAATTGGCAAAAGCCAAAACGTACACAGGGATCACGAGACAACCTATGACAAAACATACAGCTCCGGTTAGGGAGTTCTAACGTGCACAGATAATGAGGAGCAGGACAGAGTGGAGCAGGTGCGAAGGATCCGCTGAATTTCAGCAAAGACTAAGTGAAGGCAAGAGGCGGAGACTAGAACAGGGCGAGTGCTGAGAGCTTGTTAATCAATTAGTAAGTGCAGCTATACAATCCCTAGTGCTCGTTAGTAAGTTAGTATTATATACAATGCTGGTCTGGGTTAGTAACTTTAACAAAAACAACAAACTGTTAGTATTGGTTAGTAAAATAGAAAAGAGAGGCGAAGGAAGCAAACGAGATTGGAAGGAATGTTTGAAACCCAGAAACCATGAAATCACCTAAACATGTGACACGCAGGACTGGGGAGAAGCTGTAGCTTACAAAAGACCAGACAGGGGAGACAAAGTGCAATGAAGGCATGGGCAAAACATGGACCGGACTATAACAGAAACGTGGAACGGGAATGGCAAAAACGAAAACATGGCAAAGTACAAAAACTGAACAGAACATGGCAAAACCTAACAGACATAATCATAAACATAACAGAGAGTGGCAGAAACATAATAAACATGGCAGAATCATAACAAACATGGCAGAATCAAGGCAGACATGGCAGAACCAGAACAGACAAAGCAGAATCATGACAGAAACTAGACCGGGAAGACTGTTTTCCAAAGCGGTGAGTAAATTCAGACGAATTGAAAACTTTTTTGATTTAAAGATTGTCTTGATCGCTTTATGTGTCATATTTATGATTAAACGATAGGTCATTTAGTTTTGTAACATATCCTGAAGTTTGAAATGTCAGATTTTTTCACTTTAGAAGCAATGCTGGTTCAAATGTCAAGAGTCACTGTCGGGACCAAAGTAACAACTGTTATGTTCGTCCCCCTCTGCTAATGCGGCCGTATTTTGTGTTTTAAAGCTCATTAAAAAATGTGTGTTATATTTTACCGACAGAAAATGCCAAGAGTTAGGGTCAGAACTACCCAGAGAGGAAAGGTTGACCAGCAGGTTTACGTAAGTTTTAATGTCATTTTTATGATCGAAATAAATAAATTCATTCATGCTGAACAGAGTTATATAATTTCAAACCCACCTTTCAGGGGCTTTAGCTAATCACCTTTTCAGGCCATTATCAATTTACATCTGAAATAAAGACAACAGTTTTCACAGATGCGTTGATTTATTAAATGTTCATTTCAATGTACAAATGCAAACAAATTGACAAATTAATGAAATTAATGGCCTAGGCAACTAAGATAGGCGGAGTAATATTTTCAGTGATGAGGTATTTTTCATTTGAGCACAGGCTACCCCTGCTGTCTTGCTCATTTGAGAGCATTCTGAACGTCTGATTGACCGACCAGATTGCTTGGTCGGATCTACACGTTGTACAAATTGATCAACCTTATGGATATAAAATGGATCTGTATGATTTAAATTTGTGTGACTTAAATAGGGTGTTCAGTATTTATAATCCAGATCTGGCCCTGGCATATTTCTCCAATGCCTTTAATACCATTGCTGACAAATACGCTCCTGTTAGGAGCCTACGGATTAAGGATAGATGTACTGCATGGTTTTCCCATGACTTATCTGAAGCATTGAATAAAAGGAATGTAGCATGGGCTAAAGCTGGAAAAACCGGGACTCCCTCGGATTGGACTCTATTCAGGCTGTTGAGGAATAAGTGCACTACTATGATAAGGAAAGCTAAATCAGCTTTTTATCCTAATTCATTATATATGAGTGCTGGAAACCCCGCTAAATTTTGGAAAACAATAAAAATGATGAAGAATAACTGCACCCCAGCACTTCCTACACAGATAAGGTCTGACTCTGGTCCCATAAGTGACAAGAAGGAAATCAGTAATGCCTTCAATGACCACTTCATTAGTGCAGGTCATCAATTTGATCGAATGAACCCAGTTCTGGTGGATACTATGAATATGTTGGGTCAGCATAAGCAAAATGATATTTACCAGTCAAGAACAGTGCTCCCGAATTATTTGAAAAAGTGTAGTTTCTCTTTCAGTATTATCTCCAAATTTGAAATCTTTGATGCTCTCCAAAAAATTGACCCAAAAAAGTCTGCTGGAGCTGATCTTTTGGACCCTGGACTGTTGAGTTTAGCTGCTCCAGTTATAGCTCGGCCTTTAACACATATTTTTAATCTTTCTCTTAGCCTGGGAGTTGTACCTAAGATCTGGAAATCTGCACTTGTGATTCCTCTGCATAAGGGCGGTGATGTTAGTGATCTTAATAATTATCGCCCAATTTCCAAGCTACCTTGTTTAGCCAAGGTTCTTGAATCCTTGGTTAATCGCCAGCTATGTTTGTTTTTAAATAGAAATGGCATTTTAAGTACTTTTCAGTCTGGTTTTAGAGCTGGTCACAGTACTACTTCAGCAGCATCCCTTGTTGTAAATGATATTGTTTGTGCCCTTGATGGGGGGCAACACTGTGCTGCCCTATTTGTTGGTCTATCCAAGGCCTTCGATTCGGTTGATCATGCTCTCTTAGTGGATAGACTAGCCTTTGCAGGCCTAGATCAGAATGCTTGCAATTAGTTCGTAAGTTATCTTTCAAATAGAAAACAACGTATTGTGGCAGACTCTACGCAATCAACTCTTCTGCAGGTAACTAAAGGGGTACCGCACGGCTCGATATTAGGACCTCTGCTTTTTACCTTGTATATTAACAACATGGTCACTTTTGATAATGGCTGCAAAGTGCACTTTTATGCTGATGATACGGTGCTGTATACTTCTGCTTCCTTAGTAGATGAGGCATTATCTGTCTTACAGAAAGCCTTTGATTCCGTTCAGCACTCTCCTCTAGCACTTCAACTAATTTTAAACGCAGCAAAAACAAAATATATGCTTTTCTCTAGATCGCGTTCATTGAGGGAATGTACATTTAAAATTTGCACTTTGGATGGCTCTGAAATTGAGCGAGTGCCATGGTACAAGTACTTAGGAATAAGTATTGATGAAAAGCTGTCTTTTAAAATACACCTTGATGAACTAACAAAAAAGTTAAGACATAAAATTGGGTTCTTTTACAAAAACAGGACATTTTTCTCGTGATGATAGGAAGCTTTTAGTTCAGTCCACCTTTTTATCAGTACTTGATGACGGTGACATTATCTATATGCATGCTGCCCAAACCACCTTAAAAAAGCTTGACTCAGTCTATCACGCAGCTCTTCGTTTTATTACTGGTGATCATTTCAAAACTCATCATTGCTTGCTGTATAAAGCTGTGGGTTGCTCATCCTTAGCCATTAGGAGAACGCATCATTTGTTGACTTTTATTTATAAAGCACTCCTGCATAGATTACCGAATTATCTTACCGCTCGTATCACTTGGCGTTCAAGTCCCTACCAGGCAAGGTCTCAGGACTGGTTGGTCCTTGAGGTCCCCCAAGTAAAAACTGAGCTTGGAAAAACTGCTTTTTGCTACTGTGCTCCTAGGGCTTGGAACAGGTTCCAAGAAACTTCAAAACTAGATAAATTAATTTCCTTGGAGAAATTCAAAAAAGTGTTGAAGGATCTTGAGGTTGTGGTTTGCGTATGCTTTAAATAATGTTGCCTTAACTTTCTTATTTATACATACTGAATGTATCATTGTATGATGATGATTTTTTTTTTTTTTTTAATGATCTGTAATGTGTATTGGATTGTAAACAGGGCGCCATTGCAAATGAGACCTAGGTCTCAATGTATCTTCCTGTATAAATAAATAAAGGATAAGGATCCACGGGTCACGTGACCAACTTTTCTACCCCCTATGTCGCTACTCTCAGTATAAAGGGACTCTAGTTAGCACTGCTGCCTCAAAGCAGGAAGGTCATGGGTTTTGTGTGGCGTTTGCATGCTCTCCCCGTGTTTGCCCACAGTCCAGTTTGCATATTAGGTTAATTGGACACACTGAATTGCCCATCGGTCCAAAGAATGGTGCGTGCATATGGCGAGCTGTCTAGGTTAATTCGCCCATAGTCAGTTGGGATTGGCTCCAGCTCCCCATGACCCTAGTGAGGAAAGGGTATAGATGATGGATGAATGAATGAACCTGCCCAGTTCATCTGCAAGTTCTCTCTTTTACCCCTATGTCTCTCAGTATAAAGGGACTCCACACTGCCTCAAAGCAGGAAGGTCATGGGTTTTGTGTGGCGTTTGCATGCTCTCCCCGTGTTTGCGTGAGTTTCCTTCAGGTACTCCGGTTTCTGCCCACAGTCCAAAGACATGCATATTAGGTTAATTGGACACACTGAATTGCCCATCGGTCTGAGAGAATGGTGCGTGTGTGCGCCCTGTGATGCACTGGCGAGCTGTCTAGGGTGCTTTCCATTCGCCCATAGTCAGTTGGGATTGGCTCCAGCTCCCCCATGACCCTAGTGAGGAAGAAGCGGTATAGATGATGGATGAATGAATGAACCTGCTCCAGATTCATCTGCAAGTTCTCTTTTTTACCCCACTCCACCACAATAGCTTGACAAATCAGCCTGCAGGGAGACATAAGCCAAAAAAGACATTAATTTCTTGAAAGAAATTACTTACTTTTCATTATAACACATAATAGTTAAAATTGACGGGCATTTGAACTGGTGACTGGTCAATCCACCAATCAATCAATCAATCAATCAACCAATCAATCACATTTTATTTGTATAGCACATTTTGTGTGAAAATTACATTTCCATTTTCTGTTCAGGAAATGGCTAAAACAAACAAGAAAAAAAAGAATAAATCACAAAAATGCACAATTCAAAGGCTTGAGCACATATGTATACATGCATTCAAACACTCAAATGCATGCAAATAATAAAAAAAAAAACTACATATTTTATTTTCACAAAATCCAAGGCAAATAAACTAGTAGGTTAAAACATGATTTAAAAGCGACTGAATTATTGAGAAAAACAACAACAAAACAATGACTTGACAGTAAAAAGATTTAGATACCTAGATAAAGGTTAAAAGTCTTAAAATGTGATTTAAAATTGGCTCTAAGAGCTTCTCAGGTCATCCGGTGGGGTGTTCCAAAGACTAGGCGCATAGTGGCTAAAGGCGGCTTTCCCAGCTCGTGTTCTAACTCTAGATATGACGAGGAGGCCCTAAACAGATGATCTGAGGGACCAGGAAGGCTCATATTTAGTCAGCATGTCAGGAATGTAAGTAAGTGCAAGGCCATTAAGGGCTTGAAAAACAAGCAGGAGGATCTTCAAATCAATTCTTACACTCACTAGAAGCCAATGCAGAGATTATTGTATTGGAGTAATCTGCTCATACTTTTTCTTTCCAGTTAGCACTCTGGCTGAAACATTTTGCATAAGTTGGAGGTGTTTGATGGTCTTATCTGAGAAAAAAAGAGCATTACGCTGTAAGATCATGCCTCCAGCCATCCAGCTCACCGGCCAATTAAGACTCGGACTGCATTCCTCACTCCTCAACATTTCCTGCAGCTTCCTGTCATTTCCATTGAGTGGTTGCTGAGTCTTGTAACCACATGTCTGTGTTGTATTCTCGTCTTTGTGCAAGACGTATATCCCCGCTTTTTGCGTGTATCTACTAATACCCTTTATACTTAGTGCTGTTATTGTTTATTACAGCACTTTATGCTACGGAACCTCGATTCCTGTTTGTTTTCTATTTGTAATACATTGTTACTGCAGCTAATGCCCAGAGTCTGCACTACCAATAGTGTTTCTTCAGGAACCTCGATTCCTGTTAGTTTTGCATTGCTTTGTTCATGTCTTCTGCTGCGCAGCAGGCATAATAAATACTGCCAAATCCATCCTTGCACCTGAGTCCAGTCCTCAACTTCCTGTCCTCCGTGCACCTGAACTGTGTACGGAGCACAACCCTTACATACGGTAATCAATCCTGCTTGAGATAGGTGCGCGTACACAGGGTTCAAATGCTGTGGCTCTCATGAGCAATGTCTGTCTACAAGACCAGGCAGTGAGCCTTGAGAACAAAGCTTGGGTTTGGCCTCTTGGTCTTACATCACCTGCCACTTACTGAATAAAGCCCTTGAAGAATAAGGAAAACTGACTGAAGGAGCAGAGTTTTAAAATTGAGACTAAAAGTAAAGGTATCACTGAAGGCCCCCATTTCTTCAGAGTTTTTGTGTTTGAAAAAAGCTGACTTGGTGAAGACCTTCAAAAATGTTAATTTATTGGAATACCAACTGAAATTACTTGTTTAAGGGACATGTTTTAATGTATTGCAGAAACATAACTATAACTTCTTGGCATTGGGGCTTGGATTGGTGACTTCAAATCCTGTTTAGTGTGCTGTTAATTGCTCGATCAAACCTACATAATTTTGAGCTAATGTGAGAATGTTGAATAAACTGTGTGCCTCCAGGAGCAGGGCTTGAAATGATTGTTCTGAACTTTGGAAAAGAGAGTTGCGGCATAGTGTGCATTTGTCAGCGATGTCTGTCCGTCTCTGAATGTTTCTTAAGATGTTAGTCTGAAGCAAAATTTACGAGCAGCTCCTCTCAGCCAATGGTTTGAGTCTAGGAAAACCAACAATCCTCTGGTTGAGGTGAGCAAGTACATTGATAGGACAGCACATAGCAACCCTGCCCATTTTGGGGTTCACAAAGCCTCACTGTCCTCCCCATCTCCTCAGGCTGTGCTGCCCTGGGGAGAATGCCCACCCAACAGCAACCTGACAGGCCTGCTGGAGGAGTGTGAGCTGGGCACGCCCACACAGTACTTTTGGTACAGGGAGACTCTCAACATCTCCTCCTCCATTGAGGAGTATGGAGGCATTCACAAAGGTCAGGCTTTGTGCCTCCTGCTGGCCTGGATGGTTGTCTACCTCTGCATTGTCAAAGGGGTCCAGTCCACTGGAAAGGTAATTTTTTTCCTGGGAGTGGTCCTGCACTATGAACAAAAGAATGTTCATATAGTATATAGCTGCATATAGCGATATGCTTATATGCAAACAGTATATAGCTGTTTGATATTATGCTTGTTACAGTATGCTGAACAAGGCATATAGCTGTATATTGCATATGTTTGTGTATGTTGAATAGGGCATATATCAGTATGATATTATGCATGTTTCAGTATGCTGAATAGGGCATATAGCTGTAAGATATTGCAGATGTTTCTGTTAACTGAATCAGAGGTGTTGATGTTTGATATTGTGAATGTTTCTGCATGCTGAATAGAGCATATAACTGCATGATTTTATACTTGCCTCTGTACGCTTAATATGGCATATATCTGTATGATATTATGCATGTTTCTGAGTAATGACTATAGCTGTGTGATAATATGCATATTATGCATATAGCTGTGTGATATTAAGCGTGCTTCAGTACGCTAAAGAGGGAACATAGCTGTATGATATTGAGCATGTTTCATGATGCTGAATTATCCTCTATCTCTTGTGTACAATGCAGTAATACACCTATTTCTGCAAATTGTGTGCATACCCTTTTTGACGTAGATCATTTA
Organism: Gymnothorax javanicus; assembly: GCA_029692085.1. NCBI lineage: Eukaryota > Metazoa > Chordata > Actinopteri > Anguilliformes > Muraenidae > Gymnothorax > Gymnothorax javanicus. The sequence goes on from CM056197.1 coordinate 88,126,429, forward strand.
ATTCATCCAAAGTATTTGTTGTTTCTGAACCTGTTTTTGCATGCAAAGCGATGAAATACGTATGTTGATTTTGATAAATTGAATTTCCTGCTTTTAATTGAAGACCTGCGTGCAAGAAGTACTGAATATCAGTTTTAAGATATTGGCGGTCAAAGTTTTCAAAACATGCTGCAGATACTTTTTTTTCAAGGTAGCTCATTATGGACTTGTGCACTAGTTCTAGTGGCTAAACATGGTTAGTCACCATTTTTTTTTGTGGAATGATTCTCCTTATTACTGAGAAATCGAGAAAAGTAGTTTTGGACTTTGGTACTTTTTGTGACCAAATGGCTGGGCTTTTTGTGGAAAAAAATCGCGGACTTGAGTACTTTTAACACCAAAAACCCTTTATTGCTTAGTTTTCAACTACGCTTCCTTGCTTTTGTGCCTTTATGGGAGGTAGAACTACTTTTTTAACACTAAAATAACTTGGTAAAATCCAAAGTCACTTTGACAAATCAAAAACGAACATTCGAAATGCAGAAAAACCTAATTTTGGAGAACCAATTGTCTTTCAAACAACACCTCCCTTATACTTGAATGATTGCTTCAAAATCTTCACCCTTTGAGCGCGGAATACATTTTCAAGGAATTAAAAATGTAGTTATCCTAAGCTGTTGAAAACCTATCATGTGGCAACTTGTTTAAAAGAGCTCCCTCACGGGAGCTCTTTTAAACAAGTTGCCACATGATAGGTTTTCAACATCGTCTGATTTTGATATCTTACCGGCACTGAAAGGGTTAACTGATGTAACTTTTATAACAGCAAAATCTACTTCTGGGAATATGAACATTCCCTTGGAAACCATGGTAACACCTCAATTCTGGCATTTTGATTGGCCAGTCATGGACACGGGCACTTATTGCACAAATTTTATGGAGTACTTCTTGCAGAAAATTTTAGTGGATCCCAAAAACACCATATAACAATAAACGAGTGAAGTTCTTCTTTTTCCCTAATTATGGTATCAAATTAGTCTTTTATCAGTACAAATTCCAAAACTGGTGTCAGCTCGATTTAAAAAAAAAAAAGTGACTTAGGTACTTCTTGCATGCAGGTCTTCAATTTCAGAGGACAATAGGAAGCATTTCATATGTGAAAATTACAATGATTTGTTTAATGTATGCATCTACTATTTGTAAAAATATAAAGACATGCTCCAGTTTAGGGTGTTAGGAAAGCTTGTAGACTGGATCATTTTGAACCCTTTGTATTTATCATGTTGACTTTACTTTTGATATATTGGTGTGGTTTCAAATGGCCACAAATTATCGGCTTTATTCTGCAGGTGATGTATTTTACTGCAACATTTCCGTATTTGGTTTTGACCATTTACCTGATCAGAGGCATTACCCTGCATGGAGCAATGAATGGCATCACATACATGTTCACACCAAAGGTAATGAGATGTTCCTTCCTGAATTGTTATTTTTATATTCTTCTAAAATCTGCTTGCTGCTGGACTCTAAAAAACACAAGTATGGATGGTTATGTGTTTATTTGTGTGCTTGTGTGACAGTGCTTTAGATTTTTTGTATGTCAATGTCTGTACTTACACTTTTTTTGTGAATGGATGATTTAAAAAAATGTTGTACATGCAAGTACAATGGTTGTAAAAGTGTTTTTCGTATTTGCAAATGTTCGCTTTATTGTATGTGCATGTACAGTATATGTACATTACTGCTTTTGTGCCTGTGTGCATGTGTTCTTGTGCATGTGTATTGTGTTTGCATGGTTTGAATGTTTTTCCACTCAGTTGGAGGAGCTAACTAATCCCAAGGCATGGACCAACGCCGCCACACAAATCTTCTACACAATGGGCCTTGGTTTCGGCACCCTCGTCGCCTTTGCAAGCTACAACAAATATAACAACAACATTGAACGGCAGGCTGTCATCGTGTCGTTCATCAACAGCGGCACGTCCATCTTTGCCAGCATCGTCACCTTTTCCATCTACGGCTTCAAGGCCACTTTTAACTACGAGAGCTGCCTGGAAAGGTCATTGCTGCAGTAATGATGCATTTAAGTTGCGAGTGCTAGTGGACCCAGCATTTATCAGACCCAAGTATTAGAGATGGTGATGTCATGAATAAAGCTAAGTTGAAGAACACTGTTACACGCTGCAGGAAGCACTGCTGAACTGTTGTTTTGTTGATTCAAAACATTATTATCATTTCTGTGCCTCCCGTGGGTTAGGCTCTCACCTGTGCAGTTTGACTCGGTCCCTTACTTTGTTCATGTCCTTTGGTCCCAGCAGGGTGAGAATGCTGCTCATTAACACCTTGGATGTTGCAGAGAACTCCATAACCTCAGAAAACATGAGTCAATGGATGGCAGAGCTGAACAGCACACATCCAGAGCAGTTTCCTGCTTTAGCCTATAAATTGGAGAGCTGCAGCCTGGAATCTGAACTCGACACGGTACCCTCCCACACAGCTTGCTTATTTTTATTAATTTTCTAGTCAATCCTCAATCACAAAAACTTAATTTCTGCACGATTTCACCATTTTCAAAAGGATTATTTAAGATTATGGCTTTCATACTGTGTCCCATTTGCAAATCTGGAGTATAGGCAGGAGTGGAAATGTTGCGGTTCCCCATTCAGACATGTTTTCATTTTTCAAGGTCCCCTTATCTTCAAATAATTGGAGAGAGGTGGAATCTAAATAAAATAATTAGACTTCATTCCAGCTCATGACCTAAAGCCTCGAGCCTTCCTTGCATGCAAAGAACACACTACCACAATCATTCCAAATGCCCTTTTTTAATAAAAAAAAACCTTCTTCCAATCACATTATGCTAGTTACCTCTTATCTCTTTCCCTTCCTCTACTGGTTGGCATGTTCCCTACGGGATTTTCTGGAAAATACTGGTGGTGCATGAAGGTATGGTCCCCATAAAAAAGAAAGAAAAATACATTAAAAATAAAGTAAAATACATTTAAACAATGGGATAAACATGGATACATAAATGGCTCAACTGATTCTGTTTCCAGTAATGTACGACCCTCTTTCTAAAAAAGTTGGGACGCTGTGTAAAATGTAAATAAAACAGAATGCATGATTTTCAAATCATTTGAACTTTGTATTTGAAAATAGTACTAAGACTTTATATCAGGAACTGAGATATTTTATTGTTATTTGGGAAATATGTACTCATTTTGAATTTGATGCCATCAACACGTTTCAAAAAAGTTAGCACGGGGGCATGTTTACTACTGTGTTGCATAACATCTTCAATCAACACTCTTTCAGCGTTTGGGAACTAAGGTGACCAACTGCTGTAGTTTTACTGTAGTTTGTTCTATGCAGGATTTCAGCTGCTCAATGCTTCGTAGCCTCCTTTGTCATACATTTTGTTTCATAAAACACCAAATATCATTAGTGAGTGACAGGTCTGAACTGTAGGCACACCACTTCAGCACTCAAGACTCTTTTACTACAGCGACATGTTGTTGTGATACGTGCAGAGTATGGTGTTGTGAAATGAGCAAGGCCTTCACTTAAAAAAGGCATCTGGATGGCAGTAAATCTTGCACCAAAACCTGTATAAATTGTTCATCATTAATGGTGTCTTCACGGATGTGCAAGTTACCCATGGCATTCGTACTAATGCACCCCTATACTATCATGGATTCTGGCTTTTCAACTGTTTACTGATAACAAGCCGAATTGCCCCCTCCTCTTTTGTCCATTGGACGAGACATCCATGACTTCCTAAAGGAATCTCACATTTTGATTAGTCAAACCACAGGGCAGTTTTTCACTTCGCCTCAGTACATTTTACATGAGCTTGGGCCCAGAGAAGCAGGCAGTGTTTTTGGACCTTGTTTACATATGGTTTAATCTCTACATTGCAGAGTTTTAACTTGCATTTGTACATGCAGTGACAAATTGTGTTTACTGTCAATGGTTCATAGAGGTGTTCCTGAGTTCATGCAGTGATTTTCACTACAGAATCTCATCTTTTTTTTTCAATGGAGTGCCGCCTAAAGACTTGAAAATCACAGCCAATCAAAATTGGATTTTGGCCCGGTCCCATGCGTACAAAGATTTTTCTGGATTTTAGGATCTTTTAATGATATTGTGCACTGCAGAGGAAAAAAACTCCAAATTCTTAGCAATTTTAAGTTAACATGTTATTCTTAAATTGTTTAACTATTTACCCATGCAGTCTTTCACAGAGTGGTCAAAACCTCACCATATTTGCTTATGAAAGACTTTTTATACCCATTCCTGTTACTGACCTGTTGTTAAATAATCTTATTACCTGTGGGATGTTCTGCAGTTATCTTTTTTTAGCATCACGCAACTTTTCCAGCCTTTTATTGTCCCGTCCCAACTTTTTAAAAACATGTTGCTGACATCAAGTTCAAAATGAACAGATATTTTCCAAAGGGCAATAAAATTACTCAGTTTCAAAATCTGATGTCTTTTTGCTACTTTCAAATAAATACATTTGAAAATCATTGCATTCTTTTTCAATGATATTTTACCCAGTGTCCCAACTTATTTGGAAAGGGGTTTTCTTTATTCATTTATATGTACAACACCAATTTTGAAATAGTTGGGACAAAGTGTAAATTGTGAATAAAATCAAAACGCAATGACTTTCAAATCACACCAGCCAGTATTTTATTCACAATAGAACAGAGATAACATTGCAATCGTTGAAACTGAGAAATTTTACAATTTTATCCACAAAATGAGTTCATTTCAAATTTGATGGCTGTTACAGGTCTCAAAAAAGTTGGGACAGGGGCCTGTTTACATGGTGTAGCATCCCTTCTTCTTTTTAACACAGAGTGGAGGCATCTGGGCATTGAGGAGACAAGTTTCTTGAGTTTAGCCATTGGAATTTGATCCCACTCTTGTTTAATACAGGCTTCCAGCTGCTGGAGAGTTTTGGGTCTCCTTTGACGGACTTTTCGTTTAATTATGCGCCAAATGTTCTCAATCGGTGAAAGATCAGTACTGGAGGCAGGCCAGTTCAGCACACTGACTCTTCTACTACAAAGCCATGCTATTGTAATAGCTGCAGTATGTGGTTTTGCAATGTCCTGCTGAAATACACAAGGCCTTCCCTGGAATAGATGTCATCTGGAGGGGAGCATATGTTGCTCTAAAACCTTTATATACCTTTCAGCATTCATGGTGCTTTTTAAAACATGCAAGTGTCCCACAACATATGCACTAATGCATCCCCATACCATCAGAGATGCTGGCTTTTGAACTGAACACTGATAACAGGAGGGGTGGTCTTTCTCCTCTTTAGCCTGGAGGACACGACGCCCAGGATTTCCACTAAGAATGTCAAATTTGGACTCGTCTGACCACAGGACACTTTGCCACTTTGCTACAGTCCATTTTAAATGAGCGTTGGCCCACAGAACACGGCGGCGCTTCTGGATCATGCTCAACAATAGCTTCCTTTTTGCATGATAGTGTTTTAGGTGGGATCTGTGGATGGCACGGCAGACTGTGTTTACAGTGGTTTCTTGAAGTATTCCTGGGCGCATTTAGTAATGTCAGTGACAGAATCATGCCGGTGAGTGATGCAGTGGTGTCTGAGGGCCTGAGGATCATGGGCATCCAGTAAAGGTCTTTGGCCTTGTCCCTTACGCACAGAGATTTTTCCAGTTTCTCTGAATCTTTTGATGATGTTTTGCACTGTCGATGATGAGACCTTCAAAGCCTTTGCAATTTGACGTTGCGGAACATTGTTTTTAAAGTATTCCACAATTTTTTTTTTCCCAAGTCTTCACGGGTTGGAGAGCCTCTGGCCATCTTTACTTCATCCCTTTTATAGCCAATCATGTTACACACCTGATGCCAGTTATCTTAATTACTTGCTAAATGTTCTTTCAGCTGATTATTTATATATTAATTGCTTTTGCTGCCCTTTTTTGCCTGTGTCCCAACTTTTTTGAGACCTGTTGCAGCCAGAAAATGAAATGAGCTCGTTTTGTGGATGAAAATGTAAAATGTCTCAGTTTCAACATTTGAAATGTTATCTATGTTCTATTGTAAATTTATTGGCTCATGTGATCTGAAAGTAACTACATTTTGATTTTATTCACAATTTACACTTTGTCCCAACTATTTTGGAATTGGGATTGTACTTAAAATGGCTCCTGTTACGGTGCTTTTCCCTCATAGGCAGTGGAAGGCGCTGGTTTGGCATTCATTGTGTACAGTGAGGCCATTAAGAACATGCCCCTGCCCCAGCTCTGGTCCGTGCTTTACTTCTTCATGCTGCTGATGCTGGGGATAGGGAGCATGCTGGGAAATGTCATAGCCATCACAACCCCGCTGTATGACTCCAAGTTCCTGTCCAGGCACTTAAGCAAGGAGATCCTCAATGGTGAGTTCACAAGTCTAATGCCAAGCTTGAAACCCTCACCAACTTTTCCAGTTAGTTTCCTCGTAACTAGCCAGTGTTCTAAGAAACTAGAGTATTCTTTATTTTACAGAGACACAGGTGTAACAGTAAGGTAATCCATTGCTCTGGCATCAGCTGTAGCTAGTAATATCCCATCCCTTACCCTCCTGCTTGTGGTTTTACAACCAGAGGTCTTGTGTTCCCATGTGTGGGTGTATCCTGGCTGATTTGGCAGGTTTGGTGTGCCTTATCGGTCTGCTCCTCGGTCTGGGCTTCACCACGCGATCAGGGAACTACTGGTTTGCCATCTTCAATGACTATGCCTGCACCTTCTCACTGCTTCTCATTGTGCTCATGGAGATTATCAGTGTCTGTTACATCTACGGCCTCAAAAGGTATGAGTGCCTTCTATGGCTAAGGCATTTCTTTTGTTTTAGAGTACTTGCTTCAAAATTTTGACGACGTTTGGGATGTGGTAAGAAATGTTCTCAAAGAAAATCTTATTTTCATCATCTGTTGCTGCTGTCACTGGTTTTCAACTCGCCATACAAAGGTTGTACTGTATAAAAAGGCCTTTTTGGTCTTAACCACTGAGCAGCATGTGTTCTGTCGGTTACAGGTTTGAAAAAGACATTGAGAGCATGATTGGCCACAGGCCTTGCTGGTACTGGAAGGCTGTGTGGGCAGCCATTGGCCCAATCATCATCATTGGGTTGTTTGTATTCTACATCTCAGTGTACATCAGAGGTGGAACACATACGTACCTGGCCTGGGACAAAGACCTGGTAATGTCCCATTTCTACTCAGTAATGGCTTTTGTCATGACTGTCTCTTAGATTGCCAAAGCCTTTGATTCTGTAATAGTTCCATGACTACTGGAGAACTTGCTCTCAAATTTTTCTTGGTGAGAACTATTATGCATAATGCGTTATCACTATGTACCGCCTGGGGCTGTCAGATGCAGTTCATATCATATGTATTATCATACACCTGACCAGCTCTTTCTCTCCTTTCCCCTGAAAAACAGGGCAGGTCTGTGCCCAAGGAGTACCCAGTGAGTGCACAGGTGGTCATCATCTTCCTGATTGTGTCTTCCATCTCCTGTATACCGCTCACAGCTCTTTATGCTTTCTGCAAGAAGCGAGAGCCTAAAGAAAGTGTGGTCAGTTGCCCTTTGACCCCTGAAGAAATCTCTTCGGTGACAAAGTGAAGATACCCATTTCTGCATTGATACCTTGAAGCAGTAACACTCTCACATCTGGATGAACTTAAGCTGTTCATATACTTAACTCCAAAAGAAACGCAAGGGTGACATATGCTCTGTATTTGTGGCAAATTGAAGAATCAATTGATTTTTATTGCTTTTCCAGTGAGGCACGAGTGGAAATCAAAGAAAAAGCGCGTGTGGTATTGTAATCCTAACGCGCACCATGTGCACGCGCCAAGCACTTCAGTAATAACAAACCTTGAGCTGTTCGTGATGTGTACAGTGACACTTGACTTGTTCTTTTTGGTGTGGTCAATAGCCTACATAAAGCCAACAAAAAATGCTACTGCATCAAGAAAATGGAATGGCTTGTGGCACAGGAGAGAGAAAAAGAGCCATTGGCATGTTATGGGCAGGTCTCAGCCGCCGAGAGGTGGTGCGTCATTTGCACTGTCACCGTTCAGCAATCAGTCGGCTGTCTATCCGAGAATGGAACACAGGCACTGTCACTGACCGACCCCGCTTAGGGCAGCCACGAGTGACTATGGTAGCTCAAGAGCGCCACATCTGGTTACAGCCTGTACGTGATAGATTCTGGACAACAACCCAAACTGATCATGAAACGAAGGGTCCGAGACATCTGAGGGCGAGCACAAGTTCCGTTCGACGCTGTCTATGCTAGCAACACATGCGTGCGCACGGCCCCTACAGAAAACCCAGTTTTTGTCCATTTACGCATGGCTGCCCTTAGCGGGGTCGGTCAGCGACAGTCCCCGTTTTCCATTCTCAGACAGAAACAGGGAAACAAAGTGCCAAAAAAATGACAGAGGCAGGTGCCCCCAGTTAGAAGTGAAGAGTTCCTACTCCTGTTGATAGGCAAAAAATGAGTTTTCTGTAGGGGCCGTATGTATGGAATCAGATTTGTATCAAAATTATCGAACAAAACTTTTGGATATCAAAAAATAAATTCAAAATTGAGAGTGTTTGACTCACTGAAGCACAAAAAGTGACCTCAAAGGTAAAACTTATACCTTGAGAACAAATTATTTTTATGATGGAGTAAACCATTTGTCTTTTTGTTGTTTGATAAATTGTTCTTTCGTTCACAGTACCCTCTGCTGCTTTCGCAATTATCAGATTTGCGGTTATGCTCCCAGCTCTCTGGTTTGCACTTCTTGATTTTTGTTTGCAATTCTGTCACAAACCTCTCGGTGGGCGGGATTTGTAGTGTGGTCTGACCTCATTGGCTAATGGAATTTTGGGGCTTAGAGCCTGGAGTAATGAATCCAGCCATAGAATGTAGCCACGAGTCTCACTTCGGACTCCACTCACAAGTGAATCACACCAGTGACAATGGAAATATTACAATGGCTGATGAAGGGAATCAATGTGTGCCCTTGATTCATTGCCATGGCCTAAAAAAATCTGATCGTGAATAACACATCGTCGTTGGCTGCTGTTGTAGCCAAGCAACTCAGGAAGATTCTAACAGAATGTGGGCTACCATCTTGCAATTTACTGAGCTGGGGTATGTTTCCCAAAGGCGTAGCTAGTTGCTAACTCTTTTAACTACTTCCACAGTCTGGTTCAAACTAAGCTTTTGGGAACTGGGTTGTAAATGTACATCAGTTTGCTTTAATGCTTTTGCGTAGCTGAATACGCAAATAATATACAATCAATAATAAACGATCGCCTAACGAAAAGTGTTCCCCACTTCCATATACGTTGCCATTGAAGAACCGTGCTCTGTCGCATGCAGAATTTAATTATTGTATCTGGACCTCATTTTCATTGTACAGGTGGATGGGCCTACATGTTGAAGATAAAGGCCAACAGAATTTTCCCGAGATTAAATTTAGTAAAATATAAAGTATAGGTGAGACACATGCAGTAGATAAATTGTGCATATAAATGTTATCGGCTTGATTACATGCCCTTCAAATCCTTCCATCAACCACGCATCTGCTGTGTTTAAATAGTGCCGCATGCTACAGACGCGTGGTTAATAGCACACCCTATTTCGACTATGAAAATGAAATCCCAAGCTGCAAGTTAAAAGCCGAAATAAGTTCAGCACTAAACTGAAGCATAAGCTAATGATTAAGGCAATGCGGGACCTTTTAAAAAAAATAAAAATAAAAATAAAAAAATAAGGCTAAAGCAAGCCACCTATGATTGCAGTTCCAGGTTTAGAAGCTGAATTCATATTGGAATTAATATTCAAGTCCAGAATATTGTTTGATATCCAAAAAGTTTTGTTTGATAATTTTGACACAAGTCCGAATCCATACGTGCGCGCGCATGTTTTGCTCTCATAGACGGCATCAAACGGTACTTGCGCTCACCCTGAATCGTCTCGAACCCCTCGTCTCATGATCAGTTTGGGTTGCTGTCCAGAATCTGTCACATACAGGCTGTAACCAGATGTGGTGCTCTTGAGCTGCCATAGTCACTCGTGGCTGCCCTAAGCGGGGTCGGTCAGTGACAATGCCTGTGTTCCATTCTCGGATAGACAGCCGACTGATTGTTGAACGGCGGCGGTGCAAATGAGGCACCACCTCTCGGCGGCTGAGACCTGCCTATAACATGCTAATGGCTCTTTTACTCTCTCCTGTGCCACAAGCCGTTGCATTTTCTTGATGCAGTAGCATTTTTCGTTTTCATTGTTGGCTTTATGTAGGCTATTGTCCACACCCAAAAGAACAAGTGAAGTGTCACTGTACACATCACAAACAGCTCAATGTTTGTTATTACTGAAGTGCTTGGCGCGTTCACGTGGCGCGCGTCAGGATTACAATACCACACGCTTTTCTTTATTTCCACTCGTACCTCCCTGGAAAAGCAATAAAAATCAATCGATTCTTCAATTTGCCGCAAATACAGTACATACCTCACCCTAGCGTTTCTTTTGGAGTTAACATTCCATTTCTTATGGAAGCATCAAGTGCCATTTCAGGTTTTTACTTCTCTTGCATAAAGTTACCAAATTCAAGCAGGTCTTCCAGACGAACTATTTTATATTATTTGAAAACTGTATTCATTCTTGGATAATATGTCCTGAAATCATAATTCAGGGTTGCCTTAAATTATACAATTTCTCCCTGATGTTTATTCCGACTGCATGAATGTACACTTATGGATTCTTAAAACTTTGAAATAAATGTATATTCATACACTCAAGCTCTTACTATGAACCAAATAAATAAACATTCCATCACCTTATTTTGCCACACACTGCAAACGGTAGGTAATGAAATGCGGATGAAATATGGATCAGAGGCATTGGCGTGTAAAAAAATGGAAATTCATACAAATGATCAAACACACATCTTTTCCCCACCATATTTATCTTTCAACATCACGTTACCTAGTCTAAGCCTGTTTGTATTCATATTACTGGATCATCAATAACAGCAGAATCATTTTTTCTATTAAAATCCATCTATCCATTTGAAAGGCTTCAGTGTAAATTGGCACTCAGATTAAGTAAAAAATGTGCCTTTGCATTAGCTACTGTGGCACACATGCACACCTGAATGTCCTGGTAAGGAAAACATGCCAGTGGCCATCATTATGCTCAATCTCTAGAAATCTTCGGCAGCCGACTTCATGAACAAATAAGTGTCAAAAAATGTACATAACATTAGAGGGCACTATGACACAACAAAAGTGAGAACTTGAAGTAAAATGTGCAATTCCTTTGTCATAACCAGGAATAAATACCTCAGTTTGGGACTGAAGTGGTGTACAGCTTCTGATTAAATTATATATTAATGTCTTTAAAGTGTACCCATTATGGTTTTTAGCTTACCGCTATTGTCGTGGTGTGGCATCCGTCGTCCGGAACATTTTTTTAATCTTTTTTTTGGCCCGACGAATTTTCGTGTAAATTTGCCATAAAATACTACTAGACCATATCTCCACACGTTTTTTTTTCGGATTTTTGATTGAATCGTTTTTGTCCACTTTATGGGCCCTTGAAATTTTGGACCCAATGTTAAAGATAGGACTGAGAAATTAAAAAAAAATATTTCTCAAAAACTGCGTGATAATTTTTTTTTCTAACTCAGGCCATCAACTTTCCTTGGTACCCTCAATGTACAATGCGAGCGCCATTTTGATTGAATCGACGGAAGTGGGTCTAGTGGGGGCGCTGTACTTTATGAATATGCAAGATCGCCTGTGGTGGCCAAATGGTTGCAGATAGAGATTAAGTTTGTATTATCGACATACTGGAAGTCATATATGACCTATATTTTGGCTGTTAAAGTTGACCTCAGATGACCTTGAAAGGTCAAACTTGAGGTCAAGCAAAATGTTAAAATTTTCAAAGGCTTCTATGCTTGAAAATATGCAAGATTGGGAACATATGTGTATTGAACACTTATAGGAAGTCATATATGAACTTTAATTTGGTGGCCTTAAACTTGACCTTTGGTGACCTTCGAAGGTCAGACTTCAAATGGTGAAATTTCAATGACTTCTATCACCAAAACTATTGCAGATAGAGCTAAGGTTTCTTTTGTGGGCATATAGGAAGTAATGTACTAAATTTCATTTGGCGACCATAAACTTGACCTTCAGGCCTTGAACTTTGGCTTTTAATGGCCAAACTTTACAATGAAATTCCAATGACTTATATCAGCAAAACTGTAAGAGTATAAGTTTCTATTGGAGACGTATAGGAAGTCATATATGAACTTTCATTTGGTGACCTTCATATTGACCATCGAAGGTCAAACTTGACCTAGTGAAAATTCAATGACTTTATCACTGAAAAGGTCGCAGATAAAGCCTAAGTTTGTATCACAGACTGAAAGGAAGTCACACATGAACTTTCATTTGGTGACATTCAACTTGACTGTTGGTGACCTTTGAAGGTCAAACTTGAAATAAAACAATGACTTGTATTGCCAAAACAGTCTAAGATGGAGCCTAGCCTTAGAGACTTATAGGAAGTCATATATGAAGTCCATTCGCTGACTTCAACTTGAGCTTCTGTGACCTTATAAGTTCACGATTGACACATTGAATCTTCAATGACAAGTATCACCAAAACTGCTTCAGAGCTTAGGATTGCACAAAGTATTAAAGGAGGTCTTATAAATGTATGAACTTTTATTTAGTAACCTTGACATTGACCTTCAATGATTCAAAGGTCAAATTTCACATGAAATTTTCATAAATTGTATCATCTCTGTAAGATTACTTGCCGGTAAGCAACAGGACCATTGGTCCCATTTTTCATTATTTTAATGTCTTTGTGTGAATCATATCGTTTTTATGTGCATTTAAAAGGTCAGTCTCGGAAAACAACTCCGTCACCTCCAGGGGAAGTGCTTTCTGCCGCAAAATGCCCAGCTCCAGAGCTGACTGAAACGCCCAAATTGCTTCTTTTTCCATCTAATGGTGATGTCATCAATTGAATTTTCACGTCAAGCAGGTAGTTCGGCATGCCCTTGCATCAAGCAGGTTACGCCCACAAGGCTACATCTATATTTGTTTCTAAAGCTCATTAATTCTGGAGCAGAAATCCATTTATGGTAAGGGGCGAGACATTTCTGACACGCGCGAACGGTGGACCGATCACAAGTGAGTGATCAAGTTGACCAATCACAGCACACTGGGGTTTTCAGGAGGGCGGGGGCAGGCCCTCAACGGAGCGTTTCACAGACAGGTACTGCAGACATTGCCAGTATGAGAAAAGTGTGTGACGCATTTCAACCTCTTTTAGTAGACTTCAAGAATACGAGAATGACCAATGAAAAGTCTCTTAATAGGTGCACTTTAATCAATGCACAAAAAATGTTCTGCCTTCTGCTTGTTCTTGGTCTTTCCAGAGAGAAATCTGATCGGCACTCCTAAGCCCACAGCCTTTTCCACCCAGTCTTCACCTACCCAGCAAGCTGACACTTCATTCATAGAAAAAAACTTGATCTTTCAAGGTTTCGACCCAAAAGAATGCATTCAACCACACAAGTAATTTTAAGACAATTTTATGTAGAAATTTGAGGGAGGAAAAAGAAAGCAGAAGCCAGAAAATTTGAAAGAAATACAAAAACTGTACAAACAGCAGGAAGTTGGCAAACTGGAGTAAGTTATCGCCTTGGGCCTCCTCTTCCTCGTCCTCTTCCACGACCTCTGCCCCTGCCCCTCCCGCGACCTCTTCCTGCCACTGAAAGAAAGCAGAGAAAGAACAAGTCATTTTCAAAACATACAATTAATGAATGATCTTATTCACTAAGCACATATTCACTCATTTTATTTAAAACAAAACCCCAGGAAAAAAACAAGTATCAATGTACAATACTTACAGAAAGAAGAGGAAGGGATCAAGAGTGTAACATCCTGACAATGTTAGATAAAAAACTGAAATGCCAAAATACTTTAGGATGCATACATTCAGGCTCCTTTGACAGACCAAGAACTAGATTTTTCTGTCCTGTAGCAGTCATGAGCTTACCTGCTTCTCTCTTCTTAGACTTGACTTTAGGTTCAATATCCACCAGCAGTGTATCTAGGGGCAGGCTGTCAGGAAGGATGAAGTAGCGGATGTTGTTACCGCGGATGCTGAGGGACTCCAGCTGTGTGGGTTCCCTGTTCTTCAGGGTCATTTTCACAGCTTTAAGGTGTGTGTTCATGCACACATCCACACCTGCAGGACACATCCAAACCATTAGGGTTTGACATCAATCATTCTTCACAAGTCATGGGGCAGGCCACAAGGAGGAGATTGCTGCATTAACCCTTAGAAGCCCAAACAGCATGAATCCATGCCAGAAACGCATTGCCGACAAACTATCGCCATAGAAGGAAAAAATTCCTAATGGGGTACTTTGCCTCTATCTGGTCAAGTTAACCCTCAATACGCTACCTTCAGCTTTGCTTGGACTTCCTATAATACTGCATCCACCGGGGGATGAGGGAGGACTGCACAATCAGGAAGAGGCAAGCCCACATGTTGGTGTTTAGTCACTTAAAAGTTTGTTTCAAGTTTCCTTTTTTAAATTAGAGGTGATTTCTCCATTAGGTTATGATTCACAAACAAAAAATGATGCGTATGCACATTTTTACCAACAAGAAAACAAAGAAAATATATCTACAGATTAGAACAATGAGTTTTCACCATGTTAGCAAGGTTGAGCTGGGAAAAAAAATGGCATAGAACACTTGCATATTACACGTTCTTAAAATCATTAAAACAACAAAATGAAAAACTAGGCAAAATACTTGGGGTTTTCAGGGTTAATAACCACACACCCAACAAGATTCCATGCCTCTGTGACAAAGACGTTTGAAATTTACCTCCCCACTCACTTGCACTGCGCCAAGGAATATCGCAGAATATACTATTTGTATTCTTCAAGAGCCTATCCAATACTGCGTGTTTGTTATTTTTTTCCCCCCTCAAAAATGGCCAATTAATTTTTACTGAAAATTATTTTATTAGTTTGGTCCAATTGTCATTTCACTGTGCTGCTCGAAGTGATGGCAACAAACTGTAGTTGCATTATCTCACCCCAGAACCGCTCAGTTTGTTTACTCTAGAACAAACCCGCCCCCACTAGGTGTTCGGACCTATGGGAGAACATCTAGAGGCATTTATTTGTTTATTCTCTTTATTTACGGGGGACCACGTACAGTTTAAAAATAAATGCCGACATATGATGCACCGTACCAAATGGTAGCTTCAAGCCAATCCAAATCTGTAGTCTGGTGAGGCATTGAGGTCCAAGGACTTCCTGTCCGAAAGACCGTATATACTCGTTTTAAAAATTTTAAAAATTATAATTACACAAAACCAAGTGAAGAACTGGCCAACAGAAACAGACCCTTTTATTGGGTGTATAAACATCATGCTATGTTCGAAACTTTGGATTTGAAATGCATTGTTTATATTTACGCAAGTTTGCACCTTTTACAATGCAAACAAATGGGGAGATAAACACTTCCTCAATCACAGAGGCATGGAATCTTGAGTCTATTGCATGATGTACTGTACATATTGGCAACAACATTTTAGCCTGCATTCTTTTTGAGACCAAGTCAAATAATAAAAAAAAAAAAACACGTACATCAATTGATAATATGACCCATTAGGGCTTACCTGTGATGGTGCCATGAACCTGAGTGCCATTCTTCAGTTCAATTGTAACCGTCTCATGACTCAGTTTCATCAAAAATCTAAGGGATCAGAGGATTTGTGCCTTTAAAACCTAACATTTAAATTGACCTTCACACAGGGGTCATTCCATATAAAATCATCAAGTGCCTCCCACCTGACCCCTTTGGAATCAGCAAAGGATTTTTCTAGTACAATAAGTTCAGTATATTTAATGCATCCTTGCCAAATTTAACTTTGATCTTGTGAATATTTTGAGAGTTATAGCCTCTAGAAGTATGCGAGGGTAGGTCGAAATTTCTTGCTTTCCAACTTGCGTCATTTTCCCTAGCATTTTTTAGCCCTCATAACGTCATGTGTATTAGAGATGGCTAAATTAAGTTTTCAGAGCTGAACGACATTGTAGCACTGTTAAAAACAGCAAATTAATCAATTGTATGCCCATTCTAGGTGTAAATCTTCAGCCAAAATCTGGATTTTCCTCCGCGAGATTTGTTCTGTTACCAACTTCAAGCCTCAATATCATGGCAACTATGGGAGTTCGACAGCAACACAGCACCAAGTGAATAACTATGATATAGTGCAGTAAAAACGAGAATTGGAACAATGGATGTGTCATGTGTTTTCATGTAATTCACCAGAGAGAACTTGAAAAAGTGCACGTTAGGAAAACTTCAAGGGGTCATATCACCATGTGGGATAGGCTGATGATCAAATCAAGTTATGGCATATGAAAGATGTCATTTTGATCTACATTTTGACACCAAGCTCATCTTCTGGCCATGATTTTTTTTGTCGCTCCAGATTGACGAGCGTGAAAATTATTTGACAGAAGGAATCATGGCTAAATGAGCCTGGTATCAAAATGACATCTTTCATATGCCATACCTTGATTTGATCATCAGCGCATCCCACATGGTGATATGACCCCTTTAAGTTTTCCTAACATGCACTTTTTTCCAAGTTTTCTCTAGTGAATTACAAGAAAACACATGACAAATCCAAGGCTCCAATACTTGATTTCTACACTATATCATAGCTATCAAATTGGTGCAGTGTTTGCTACTGAAACTTCTATAATTCCTACGTTATTGAAACTTGAAGTTGGTTATGGAGCAAATCTCGAAGAAAATTCAGAATTTGGCTTAATTGTGACACCTAGAATGGACGTACAATTGGTTTAATTGCAGGTTTTAGCAGTGCTCAAATATGCTTTTAAGCTCTGAAAATTTCATTCAGCTATCTGTAAGACGCATGAACTTACGAGGGCTCATAAATGCTAGAAAAAAATGAGTTTGAAAGCACATAATTTTAACCTCGAGCCACCCCCCCTCGTACTTTTAGAGCCTGTAACTAAAAAAAAAAAAAAAAAAAAAAAGAAAGAAAAAATCACAAGATCAAAGTAAAATTCAGCAAAGATTCATTAGTATAGTTAGACTATTTTACTACAAAAATCAGCTGATTCCCCAGGGGTCGGGTAGGAACTTTTTCCAGATTTGGTTTATATGATTTATATGGAATGACCCACAGATCTTGCACACAGGAAACTGCCAATGTAATTCTAATTAGGGTCACCAAAACTGTTATTGTGATTATTCGTGTATTCGAGGTTTTTTACATCTCGTCCATACAGCATCTGAATGTCGCTCAATGCATTGACCCATTATAAACCTCTATAGCTACGTGCGTGCGGCCATTTGCTTAAGTCTTCGCTCTCTTGAAGGCAGCAAGAGCTAAATTAGCAAAGTATCAACATCGAGTCGCAATGCATCGGCGTCAGTTATGCTCTTAGTGAAAATCCGCATACTGGCTTTAAGCTTTCGAAAACGCCTCGGACAGAGAAACAAGTTAAATTATGCACAGCGACGTCCCATTTTCGCCTGATGCAAAAGCTTAGAAGACTGGCACAAGCTAGCTTCGTTTCCGAAGGCCCAGTAAATGCCTCCCAATGCGGAGGAACTGGCAAATTAATATATTTCTTTCAAACGATGTAAGTCATGATATTGCAGCGCGAAACACCTCACCTATCAGACGGCTGACATGGCTATCGTTTATTATAAAAAGGCAAGAAGAAATATTGTCCAATAACTGCCTTCACAATAGCAGGGGCAGTCAGCAAGGTAGTTCAATCGGTTGGGTGATAGACGAAGTTCACATTGACCATTACATCTGCTGCGGAGTTTTTAATGAGGACATTAGACATCTTTTTTAGACACCTTGCCGGAAAATTACTTCATTTCGCTACTTCCCGCCTCCCGCACAAGCCTACCAACAACAAAACACTACAGCCGATAATGCCCAATCTAACGCAATCCTGAAATACCAGCGCGTTTCTTCAACTATTGCCACTGCATATATACGAAATGTGTGTTCCTAAAGTATCTTACCGTACGAGTTTCATATTTGCGATGGGCAGCTAAGATAATTTCGGGATCGAAGACTGGAACTCTAGCTACCGTTTGGCGACACGGTTTCGTCGACCGACATTGACGTGAAACAATGAACTCGGAAGCGAAATACAGCCGGAAGTTTTAAGTTTAAGGGCTTTGAGAAGGAGAAGAAAAAAAAAACAGCGCCACCTAACGGTAGTTGTTTGTTATGGAGAATAGAATAGAGAAAATGTAACATGCAGAACACGGGATTATGGGGTTGAGGGAGTCGTAGGCCATCCCTAAAAATAGAGGTCAATAATTACCACAACGAACACTTCAATTTTATCGCTGACGCAGAAAAAAGGTTGTGTCCGCACTTCGGTAGAGTGGAGGTCTGCTTTGCGCACCATATTACCTTAAATTTGCAAACTGAATGTGTCCTGCGCCTTCAAATGGATTAAGTTTCAGTCAGCTTATAGTTCACTGAAATTTGCGCAAGATTAAGTGGTATTTTAATCTTTTAATTCCAAAGACTAATCTTCAACAAATGCTTAAAATATGAGGAATTGTGAGTTGATTTCCAAGAACATTTTATCACTTTGCAGCTGTATTCTCAAACAGTACTTCAATGTAATGGTGAAATGAATGGCATTAAATTAACTGGATAAAACAGAAGAAACTGCGTTAATCAGCTCAGTAAATGAAAACATCCCCCTTGGTCATTCCCAATCGGAGTAATTTTTCGATGTGAAATACAAACCCCGATTCCAATGAATTTGAGACGTTGCGTAAAACATGAATAACAAGCTGTGTTCGAGGAACACTGATGCCCCCGGCGGCAGGTTAAAGTATTGCAGGTTAAAGTTTTTTTTTTTCCGTTTCAGACAGACAGACGGACGGACAGACGAACAGGTGAAAAACTATATGCCCCCGAATCTTCGATTCCGACATTTCGACATTTTACAATTTCATGGAAAATATTAGCTCATTTTGAATTTGATGGCAGCAACACGTCTCAAAAATGTTGGGACAAGGGCAACAAAAGGCTGGAAAAGTTCGTGGTACGAATAAAAACAGCTGGAGAGGCATTTTGCAACTAATTAGGTTAACTGGTAACAGGTCAGTAACATGACTGGGTATAAAAAGAGCATTTTAGAGAGGCAGTTTCTCTCAAGTAAAGATGGTCAGAGGTTCACAAATCTGTGAAAAACTGCATCTAAAAATTGTGGAACAATTTCAGAAAAATGTTCCCCAATATAAAATTTCGAAGACTTTGAATGTCCCGCCATCTACACTACATAATATCATCAAAAGATTCAGAAAATCTGGAGAAATCTCTGTGCGCAAAAGACAAGGGTGAAGGTCAATATTGGAAGCTCGTGATCTTTGGGCCCTCAGGTGGCCCTGCTTTAAAAACAGGCATGACTCTGCACTGGAATTCTCTGCGTGGGCTCAGGAACACTCCCAGAAATCATCAGTGGAATCTACAAATTCAAGATAAAGCAGTATCATGCAAAGAAGAAGCCATATGCGAACACTATCCAGAAACGCCGCCGTCTTCTCTGGGCCAAAGCTCATTTAAAATGGACTGAGTCAGAATGTATAACTGTTCTGTGGTCAGATGATTCAAAATTTGAAATTCCTTTTGGAAACCACAGATGCCGTGTCGTGCGGTTCAAAGAGGAGAGGGGCCATCCAGATTGCTATCAGCGCCCAGTTCAAAAGCCTACATCTCTGATGGTATCGGGTAGCATTAGTGCCTATGGCGCAGGCAGCATACACATCTGGAAAGGCATTATCAATGCTGATATGCAAAGGCCTTGCATATTTCAGCTAGACAATGCTAAACCACATACTGCATCCATCACAACAACATGGCTTCACAGTAGAAGAGTTCGGGTGCTGAAATGGCCTGCCTGCAGTCCTGATCTTTCACCAATACAAAACATTTGGCGCATCATCAAACGGAAAATCCGGCAAAGAAGACTCAGATGTGTGAGATGTGTTGCTGCCATCAAATTCAAAATTAGCTAATATTTTTCATGAAATGGTAAAATGTCTCACGTTCAACATCTGATATGTTGGCTGTTCTATTGTGAATAAAAATGGGTTTATGAGATATGCACATTATTCTATTCTGTTTTTATTCACATTTTACGCAATGTCACAACTTAATTGGAATTGGGGTTAGTAAGAGAAACCATGAATGAATCACTGTGAACAATGGTGCAACAGAAGAGTAAAGTGATGGAAGGGGACAATGACTGGTGCTGACCGCTACTTGAGCGACAAAACCCTCAAATGCACCAGGAAATTAAAATTTTATTCACTATTCCATTCATTTTTATTTGAAAATAAGGAAGCACAGAAGATATGGAATACACCACCATTATGTCTTTACCGTTCATCATAGCAGATCTTCTAGACTGCAAATTATCAATAATCATTTCAGTGTTTTAGAGAAACATCTCTGTCGTCTTAGGTAGACTGCTAAACGAACACAGGAGTGAAGTTCAAACAAAACAATGAACAAAAAGATCAAGATAGGATCAGCGAATATTGATGAGCCCACTATATCATCCCATTATTTGTCAATCTGTCAAACCCATGTTGCGTAAAAGAGCAACTTAACATGGGCAATGTAAAGCCCAACAAGTAAACAAAACACTCCAGGACACCAATGTCCCAGATTACTCCAAGTATTGTGTTAAACATGTAGTGCAGTACAATACATTGCAAAGGAAATATTCGTAAGGAAAATGCCTGCGAATTCGTAATTTACTGAAACCTGTTCAAATAAAGTGTGCTCTCTACAAAGCTATGGTATTGCCCAAGACTGAGAAAAATACCCCTAGCAATGTGAAAGTCGACATCAAACAAAAAGCGAGGGTTTAAAGTCAGACACAAACAAAAACATGCAAAGCCAATGACCCTCAAATGTAGATATGAAAATCACTGAACAGCCAGCCTAGCATTTTTATTGCCATGGGTCCTAGATCGAACCCATGCATAATGCAAGCAGAAACTCTCAGTCTAGAGGACATGGATGCCACAAAAGTGATGTGAAAACATGCCGAGGGATATCTGATGAGCAAGAGGGGACATGACTTAAATAGAACAATATGCTCTCAGGACCAGACAGGCGTGCAACTGCAAAGCAAGAGAGTCGCTTTGGACAGCCACGATGCGAAATTCATATTACGGCATCCACACAATGAGAAAGCCACTCAGGGTGAGGGCGGAAGATGTGAATAGACATAGTAATCCTACCTCAGCTTTTATTAGAAATTTACTGACAAAAAAACTCATCCTTTAACTCTTTCAACCCCAGATATTCTAGCATCACTATACCCTTCAACCCCACAGCCCTCTGT
Organism: Gymnothorax javanicus; assembly: GCA_029692085.1. Taxonomy (NCBI): domain Eukaryota; kingdom Metazoa; phylum Chordata; class Actinopteri; order Anguilliformes; family Muraenidae; genus Gymnothorax; species Gymnothorax javanicus. The sequence continues at coordinate 88,147,925 of CM056197.1, forward strand.
AGAGGGCTGGTCATTATCTGGACATTGTATCTTACTGTTATCTCTGGAATCCCATTAAATGTAACCTGATATGTTCCAATCAATTAGTCAGATTGTTTGAATTTTCCCTACAGGAATTTGGGGTTGAAGGGAATATGTTGGTCAGCCCTCTGTAGAGGGCTGTGGGGTTGAAGGAGTTAAGCAACCAGATTAATAATTATCAAATGAAAAAAGAAAATGGGGACTCAATTTTTCGAATTGAATTTTGTTATGCTTCTATTTTTCAATGAGACATCAAATGAAGTGAGATGATTATTTTATTATATTCAGTTTTAAATAATAATTATATAAAACTGAAGAAGAGGGAAATATATTTTCCCAACATCGTACCCCCAGAACGGAGACTAATATTGTTGCAGCTACATTGAACCAAACTATCAAAAAAAAAAAAAAAAAAATCTTTCAAATGCAGCAAAAGTCAAATGTGATGTGACTCCACACTGACTAAAATCCATGGCTTCACCACGGTCCCCAAATTACCAGCAAAGGTGGTGGACCAAGCGCCATCATCATCGTCTTGTGCATAACTGGCTTCCCCAACCATGCTGCATACAAATCTCAATGTAAAATATACAATACATAATTACAAGGAAATGTATGATACATTGATTATCCAAAAATGTACACTTTACAAGTCATATTTATACATTGAGGTTGCACAGTAGACAATCTTATGTTGGTCATAAATTTTGTTGCTTAGCACAGCAATCAAACAAACTTCAGTTGAAAGAAACCTTTATTAACAAAGCAATGATTTTAATGGCAAATTAAATTAACCAGCTCATTATTACAATGGAAAGTAAACGAAACTCATTTAAGTCCACATCACTCAGTAGCCTATAGATAACCGCTTCTCTACAAAAGGAACCGTCTACCCCCCGTGAGATTGCCAGCAATATAGGTTGAGTATTTTAGAAGGATAAAAAACCCCTTTCCCCATCACTCACGAAAGACCCTTTCAACCCCATTTTAAAGGTCTCTCTCAACAGTGAGAGAGGAGGGGGTAGGAGGAAAAGCAAGCTGCTTTCTACAGGAGTGAATGGAATTCAGGGATGGGATGTAGAGAGGAGAAAATGTAGCTGAAGACCCCATGAGCATGCTGATGTGAGCAAGGAACTGTGGGGCCAGAAACGAACATTTCTGGTCTCACAGAAGGAATAGGGTCACTACAAGCACCAAGTCTGGTGCTGTTTGAGAGAAAGCAGTAATGAGATCAAGGCCAGCAATGTTTTTGTCCCATGTGTTTCCTGGAATGTAACAGCAGCTTTGAAAGAGGTTCACTTGCATGAGGTAAATATATAAAAAACTAGTGTGAGAACAGTGTGGAGAGCAGGTCAGTACAGACTCCAGGTCTGGTGCAGCTGGGAGGATGAGGAGGAGGCGACAGAGGAAGAGTCTGCAGGACCGAGCTGCTTTCCACACACACACATTCAGTCCATCTTCTCCTTCTGAACAGGACTGCACAGCTCCTCAAGCAGCCCGTGAAAAGAATGGTCATTTTCATTAACCATCCATTAACACACAATAAAGTGTCCGCTATTCTTGCTCCATCATAATGTAACCTGCAGGATGGCCGAGTCAGAACTCACCGTCAGGAACTTCCAGTCCTTCTGAACATGCAGCGGTGCATGTCCATCCGCCTCCTCGACAGCATAGTTCCCCAGGAAGAGATCAATAGAGTCCTACAAAGCCAAGTGAGACCAATCACAGACAGCACACACTCTGTAAGGTGGTGATCCAGCATAAAAGAGGAGTTGAGGTCCGAATTGAAAATATCTGCTCTCAGCAGCACCAACAGGATGAGAGCTTTCATGTGCGTGGAGAATTTTTTATACAGTTTCACAGATCAAATAAATGAAGAATAAAACCAAATTTAGCTGCTTCATTTCCTATCAAGTGTTAAGTGGATTACCATACTATTCTCCAAGTAAAGAATCAATGTACAGTTGTACTCCAAAGTTTGCACACCCTTGCTGAATTTGTGAAATGTTGCCATTTATTTTGAAAACACGACTCAGCATGAAAAAAAATGGTCTTCCATTTAAGAGTAAAGACCAAAGCCCACTGGCGGTGTGCGTGCACGTTGACATGAGTCAGTTTTTCATTTTTCGCCCCGTTCCATTTCTTGAACGTCAACACATTAAAAACGCATTTGTCTTTGAGGTTATTTAACAATTTCGCCTTGTCATGGTTGGTGGCACACATTTAGCTAAAACCTCACATCAGTGGCGCCTGCAGAAAATATTTAGTGGGGGGGCCAGATGGGGCCAGAGAATATCATGGGGGTGGCCCACTAAGTAGGACACATGAGGATTTTCCCGGTACGCAAATTAATGCAAAGACACTGTTTTATTGCATAATAAATTATATACAGTTTTGTCTTATTATATGAATGTCAGATTATGATATTCACATGAGAGCAGTTCAGGAACCCATCAAATAACATTTTAAATGCATCACCTCCAATCAGGCTATGAGTTGCTATAAATATTTATGTTTAGCTCATTGTATTTTGTATTATTTACAAGTATGTACTGTTAATCGTACTATTTCAAGTATCAGATTATAGATGGCCAAAAATTTGACAAATGCGTAAACAAAGTCTGTAGGAGCACATTTCTGCAAACTTTTTATTTTCCAACTAGTGGGCGTCTTCTCACTAAAAACAGACCATTTCCCCCTGCAGTCTTGATTTTTCTTTTTTCTTCCCCACACAGTTACCATGGATAAATTGTAAAAAATTATAAATTTTATTCCAACAGAAAAAGGCACATCTGTGCCACCTATTGAACATGTGTACATAATTTCATGAAAAAATCTCAAGCGGTGCCAGAGTTATGGTCCAGAGAGGATGGGGATGCTGAAGTACATGTGGACAGGAGACTGAAGGAAAGCAGTGTGTCTGAGGGTAAACATAACCAGGTCAGCTGAGCACAGCTGGGTCATGCCAGACCAATTCAATAAATTTAAGAACGTCTTCCCACCTGAACCTCATCAGATTTGCTTTAAAAATAACACAAAGCTACATTAGTATATAGGACCTGTGCCACATTCTGGGTCATTATCTCAAATAGTTTTTATCATGAAGCAAACACAAGTCTCTCATTGTTTCCAAGAAACAGGAGGGCAAAACTGGGAAAAACTGCGATTTTCCACAAATCTGCGGTCGAATTGCCATGGTATGGCAATTTTAACCCTTTGCATAAATTATTTTTTATGCAAACGCCCATCAAAAAATAGTACTTTATAAGACAGTGTGAAAAGTAAGTTCAAACAGCCATAATACAATATTATGGGTAATCATTTAAGAACTCCCTTAATACTTATGCCTTCAGTATTGGCACCAAATATCCACGGCATTTCAAGGTCATACCTGTAATAGTTGTAATAAATCACCTTGCACCCGGACCAACCAGTCACTGACTTCCTACACGCTGTGCAAATAATCATGTACATGCAGGACTTCAGATCAGAGTGGAAGAGCGCATCCAGTCTAATCCATGAAGATAGAAGGTTAGCGATTGATTTAGATACGAGCTAGCCAAATAAAACCATTTGCCACTGGACGCATGCATCCATAGCTCGTATCAACATAAATCTCTTATCTTCTATCGTGATGGATTAGATTGGATTCTCCCTTCTACTCTGATCTGAAGTCCCGCATGTTCAGGATTATTCATGCAGCATGTATGAAGTCGGTGACTGGTTGGTCCGGGTGCAAAATCATTTATTTTCAATAGAGTACGATAAAGATGAGAAAAGCTGCAGTTCTTATAGATTTATAGTCTATTTTCTTTGGGGTCCCGATAATTAGCCAGCGGTCAGTTGAACAGTATTTTGTCCACTGCAGCAGATGTTAAAAATACTGGTTCAGAAACTAACAGGTAACGCCCTCCCCAATGTACTCCAGTGATGGCCATATGCTTACCAACTCCATGCCTCAAATAGAAGCCTGTGTCACGAACAGTCTACGGTCTTGAAGCAGACTGTGTTTTTGGGGCTAATAACGTCGGACATCATCCTCACTTTCTGATATCACGAAATTTGCGCTCCGATCCGCAGTATTAGTCACCGAAGCCAAGGTCTAATAAATAGACTGTTGGACTTCTGCAGCAGACCGGCTAGTTTACTTGTAATTTAGCGCATTGTGGAGCACTTACATAGTTATTGTCAGACGAGCATTTACAAATTTGCCGTGTGCGCAACTCAGCTAACAGTGAAGAGGTTGAATGCGTTGCCATTCTCATTGATGCATGAGTACAGCCGAGCTGTGATTGGCTGATTCCACGTATAATGGTACCACAGCCGAGCTGTGATTGGCTGATGTATGTAATGGAACCAACCAACATGCAGAAAAAAATTTCGCCTCCCACCACAAGAACTAGGGAACTGTGTGTGGTTACAGAAGTGTCTGGTAAATACCTGCACAAAACCACATTTGTTCCGCCCGTTATACTATCTATGGTTTTTATGCTATGGCAAAAAATTTGAATAACTGACCGGTGTCGTCGGTTGGGGGGGCCAGTCATTTTTGCGTGGTGGCCGCGGCCCCCCGCCACCCCTTTGAGGCGCCATTGCCTCACATGCAGTTGTCAAAACAGATATAACTGCTTTTTAACCAAGTAGCAATTTTGAACAGAAATCAGTTAATTTGCGGGTATTTAAGTTATCAAGCGATCTATAATTAGACTCAAGGTACACTGGTAAGAACTTAACACTGCTGATTTAACTAGCTAGCTAACTCGCTGCTGGGTGAAGTAAAGTAATTCATAACCTTAATTTACTAGACGGCTAAATTTAGGAGGAAAATTATGCCTATATATTACGTATAGTGCACAGTAACCTGAACTTCACACTTCGCCATCACTTAAAATAAGCTTTATCGGAAGGTGTCCTCAAAATTAAACGTCGTCCTGTTGAATATTTTGAGAGTGAGACCCATGGCTTGCTTCTCGGTCCTGTTGTAATCCGTCAATATTGATGCTACTGACGCTTCCAGTGGTCCTTTAAAAACGTTTGGAGTTCGACGTGATGCTTCACCGCCAGAGTGAAGTCATGTGAAGTCACTGATCATCACATTGGTGTTTGGCTCCTTTTTAAATAATTATGATTACTGAAATCAGCCAAACGGCCCTGATAATAAGTTTACATACCCTTGAATGTTTTAGCTCGTTATACTGACACAAGGTGACACACTCAGGTTTAAATGGCTATTAAGGGTTCCTCCTCAACATTGGCTTTTTAAATTTTAACTAGTGTATGTGTGTTTTGTCACCGAGTTTGTGTGCTCCCGAGTGGATGCACTGATCTGGCTAGACACTGAGCCATGGGGAGCGGAAAAGATCTAAGTACCTTCGTAACAAAGTGATTCAACTTTTTAAGGGTGGGAAAGGATATAAAAAGATATCCAAAGACTTGAAAATGCCAGTCAATACTGTTCAGTCTGTGATTAAAAGGTGGAAAATTAGGGAATATGTTGATACCAAGCCAAGGTCAGGTAGGCCAAGAAAGTTTTTGGCCCAAACTGCCAGGAGAATTGCTTGGGATACTAAGAAAAATCCACAAGTTACCTCAAGATAAATACAGGATGCTTTGGATAAAAATGGTGAGGTCATTTCAAGGAGCAAAATAAGGAGGTACTTAAAGCAACACTATGTAGTTTTTTCACTCTATATTTCCAAGATCATTCTGGTGATGCATCAACTTACAATAGGTTGAATGACACCTTTGTCATGGCTCGATCGCGTCTGCATCGCCTTCACTGGCACTATGTAACTTCTGGTTTCGGGCAGGAACCCAGGCCCAGAAAGAACTACAAAACTTACTGACTGCTTTACGGCATACGTCACACAATGTAGAATGAAGCAGAGTTGGAAGTGATTGTAATGGCTGAAGCGGCGAGGAAACCGAAGAAGACAAAGTTGTTGTCCGAGGAGACATTTAAAAGAGAACGAGAAAGCAATAAAATAAGAGCCAGGACTAGGGTCAACATTGGACCGGCTTTCACTCGCTGGCGAGAGTTTAAAGAGGAGGAGGGATGTCCAACGGATGGCGACCTGGCGTTGTTACTTTTGGACAAGTAAGTACAAATTGTTACCTTCATCCTTCATTCTAGATCTAGTTCTAGTGCGTTTGAACTCGCTTTGTGTCAGGCTGTGTCACTGAAATCATTTAGTAACCTGTTTATGCTCAGTCAAATAATCGTATACAGCGATTTATCGAGCTAGCTGGTATCTGACATGCTAGCTAGTTGTCATGCTATTGCTAGCCGGCAAACATTGCTAAACTAGTCGCCAGTCGAAATGTTTGATCATAAACGTGTACTTCACTCCCGTATAGAGTACTAAAAGGTAGAAGATTTGTCATGTTTTATTTCGGAAGGATAAAGGTAATGATCTGGGTTGGCATGTACTCATGTCGTTTCAGGGATTTTCTGTCAACTCCCAGCTGCCCTCTTGTTAAGCTAATCAGTTTTGTGCATAACGACTTTTTGGTCAGATTCTACAAAGGGACTGGCTATTTGAACAGCGACTGTGCATGTAAGCGACGTCCACTCACTTCTTAGCAGAGCAAAAATTAATTGATTTTGGAGTAGCATTCCATCACAGTAGGACGAGCAAAAACTAAAACACTAACCTATGTTAGCCAACATATGCTCTCCAATGGTTTTTTTTTTTCTTTGTGCTAGGTTTCGTTCCTGACATTCAAAGTGCATGCATAAAATGCTGTAAAGGGCCATCCACACTGAGAAAGATAACTATAATGATAACCATAACCAGAACGATTTGAGCATCAACACTGATGAACGATATCGGTGTGTAAACATTGATGTTGTGCGTTCCAGCTGTGTCAGAGCCCTTTTTCTCTGTGATGTCATCTGCAATGTTGAATGAACGCGACACCCTGTAAATTCCGATGGATTTTGATTGGCGGTCAGTTTTTCTACTGTGCATAAAATTGCTCTGAAAGTGACTGCAACAATGTTGTTTGTCATTATCATTGTTGTTATAGTTGCAGCGTGGACTTAGCCATCTACGTGAGTTAGACCGATTTTTAAGTCTCCCTTATCTGGTCTGAAGACATGGTTGATCAGATCGCACATTACATGTCCTGCTTCAGAGAGTTCGCTGGTGTCGTTGGCTTGTCAACAAATGCATGTGTAGACAGATTTTATGACAGTTGTTACAGACAATACCGTTTATCAACTGTAGGGGGACACCGCGAGCGAATCAGGCGAATACTACATGTGTTGCTTTAAACAACAATGAGCTGTAGGGCCCTATGATTTCAGCGATCACGGAATCGCGGAATTGGCCAATAAAAACGAATCTATTGTTAAACGCGGAACTTTGCGGAAATCGACAATTTGACTGAAATGCTGTTTGTAAAGCAACGTTTCCACCGAACGCTAAACAAAATATTCGCGCGACCAGATTACATTCAAAGGCAAATAGCAAAAAAAAACGCGAATGCACGCGAAAATGTGAGAAGCCTTCGTCAAATTCACCTGTACCGAGTGTTTGAAGAACACATCTCTTTGGTGCTACAGAAGATCTATGGGAAGAAGTTTTTCGTTGTTGTAGACGAGACCACTGATGCCAGGGATTGCAGACTACATTAGAAGTCTACTACTACTACTACTACAAGAAACTACATTATTTCTTTTCACAGTCTACTTTGTGAATTGTGTGCATGCAAATTATGACGTAACGTTGTCCCCCAGTGGTAAAATAATAGCTGATGCATCTTTGTGTCAGTTTGTTCATGTTTAATCATTACTGTAGAACATTTTGTCGTAGTATGTAATACATTGTATTGGGATTACTGAACAAAAGTTTCTTAAAAATAAAAAAACAGGACCAAGGGTCCTGTAGCTTACCGGCAAGCAGTCTTGCAGTGATGATACAAGTTATGAAAATTTCATGTGAAGTTTGACATTTGAATCAATGAAAATCAATGTCAAGGTCACCAAATAAAAGTTCACATACATTTATAAGACCTTCTGCAATACAATACTAAGCTCTGAAGCAGTTTTGGTGATACAAGTCATTATAATATGTCAATATATATTTAATATGTCAACTGTGAAATTTAAAGGGCACAGACTGTCAAGTTGTGGTCAGCAAATAGACTTCATATATGACTCTAAATGTCTCTGTACAAACCTTGGCTCAATCTGTGACCATTTCGGTGATACAAGTCATTGTAATTTCACTGTCGAGTTTGACCCTCAAAGATCACTGACAGTCAAGTTGAATGTCACCAAATGAAAGTTCATATGTGACTTCCTGGATGTCAGTAACACAAACCTAGGCTCCATCTGTGACCGTTTTAGTGATACAAGTCATCGAATTTTCACTAGGTCACATTTGACCGTTGAGGGTCAATACAATGGTCACCAAGTGAAATTTCATATATGACTTCCTACATGTCTCTAATACAAACCTAGACTCCATCTGTGACCGTTTTGGCAATACAAGTCATTGTAATTGTATTATGTCAAGTTTGACCTTCAAATGTCATCAACATTCAAGCTGAATGTCACCAAAAGTTCATATGCGACTTCCTATGTTAGTAACACAAACCTAGGCTCAATCTGTGACCTTTTCAGCGACAGAAGTCATTGAATTTTCTCTAGGTCAAGTTAGACCTTTGAAGGTCAATATGAAGGTCACCAAAGGAAAGTTCATACATGACTTCCTATACATCTCCAATACAAACCTACACTCAATCTGTAACGATTTTGCTGATATAAGTCAAATTTCAGTTGAAATTTCACTGTATAGTTTGGCAGTTGAAGGTCACTGAAGGTCAAGTTCAAGGTCACCCAATAAAACTTCATACATGACTTCCTATATGGCCACAATACAAACCTAAGCTCTATCTGTAATAGTTTTGGTGATAGAAGTCATTGAAATTTCACTATTGACCTTCGAAGGTCACCGAAGGTCAAGTTCAAGGCCACCAAATGAAAGTTCATGTATGACTTCCTATACATCTCCAATACAAACCGAAACTATCTGTAACCATTTTGCTGATATAAGTCATTGAAATTTCACTGTGAAGTTTGGGCATTCAAGGTCACTGAAGGTAAAGTTCAATGTCACCAAATGAAACTTCATACATGACTTCCTATTTGCCCGCAATACAAACCTAAGCTCCATCTGTAATAGTTCTGGTGATAGAAGTCATAGAAATTTGGAAGCTTGGCCCAAATTTGGCCCATAGGGCCGGTAAGCTAAAAATAAATATAGCTGAAGCATCAGAATCAGACAACTGTTGATCCGTGGGGGAAACTGAATGTCATTACTGCTGCTCTCACACATTCACACACACACACACACACACACACACACACACACACACATATATATATACACACACATACATACATACATACACAATAAGATTATAAATGATTAAAAAGGGGCAGTCAGAATAATGCATGTCAGTACAGCCCTTGTCTGCCTTTTTGACTGTAGCTTACACTTCATTTTAAGAGACAATTTTGTTTTGTAGTATTATTTTAGGTTTAAAAAAAATATTTTTTCTTTCATCACAGTACAATGTTATATTGCGTCATTATGCAGTACTTGTTCCGACTTTAAGTACTGAGGAAAATTGAGAGTTGCATCAACTCATTTAAGGTTATTTCTACTTAATTAGTGGACATTTTATTCATTAACATAAATAGCACACTCTCTCTGATGGTAAAATTGGAGTAATTGGTAAACAGGAGGCCTGTCGGCCTAGAGAGCTCCGCTGAGGATGAGTGAAATGTCCATCTCATAACTTAATTTCAGAAATTCTTGAAAACTATTGCAATATGAACACATATGACACATTTGGTAACCAGAATATACTGTGAACCAGTTTGGTGTCTCAATTTATGTAGTATAACAATAGAACCAAATTGCAAATTGCAATCATTTATTTCAATCATCTTACCACCAAGTAATACTAAACGACCAACAAATACCCTTCCCCCCCAGTACATCACAAATATTGCAGCCACAATCCTTCCAACACTGTCATAGGACAATATGATGCAGAACAATTAATTAAGAATGATGATCCGGAACAACATGATCCAGAACAATGATATGGAACAACGTGATCCAGAACAACATGGTCCAGAACAATGAGGAACAACATGATGCAGAATAACATAATCCATAATCTAAGTCCAAAATGCTCAATTTCTCAAAAATCGGGACGTAGAATTTTCTAATTTTCACAGTGAATATTCAGAATATCATAAGGAGGGCTCGCACCAAATGAGAAAAAAAGTTATCAGACAGTTTATGAGACATTCAAATTGGAAGTGAAAAGTTGACGGCAGATGTACACAGACAGACAGATAGACGTTAGACGACTTGGCATTAGAAAAGCTCCGCTGACTGCTGACTATCATCACAGCAGAGGTAAAAATGCACACAAACACTGATTTTCTAAGGCTCGAATGCTGAATTTCTCAAAAACTGGGATGTAGAATTTTGTCATTTTCGCAGGGATCATCAGAGCATCATAAGGAAGGCTCACAACAAATTAGACAAAAAGTTATCAAACAGTTTTTGAGATATTAATATAGACTGAAAAAATGAGCACAAACACTGATTTTCTAAGTTCAAAATGCTGAATTTCTCAAAAACCGGGACGTAGAATTTACTCATTTTCACAGTGAATATTCAGAATATCATAAGCAGGGCTCACACCAAATTAGAAAGAAATTTATCAGACAGTTTTTGAGATAGTCAAATTTGAAGTGCAAAGTTGACGCCCGACAGACAGACAACTCGGCACTAGAAAAGCTCCGCTGACTGCTGACTATCGTCACAGCGGAGCTAAAAACAGAATTCCAAAAAATTAAATGGAAAAAACGGAATTTGGAATAAAATAAAACGGATTTCATAGGGCCCTAGAGCTGCATGGTCGAGTTGCTAGAAGGAAGCCGTTATTGTGCCAATCCCACGAAAAAGCCTGCATAAAATACGCCAGACAACACCTTGACATACTTCACAACTTCTGAAATACTGCCATTTGGATTATGGTCACAACCATAAGCGCTATGTTTGAAGTGCAGTCAACAAGGCCCATGGTGAAAAATATACCATTCCCACTGTAAAGCATGGTGGTGGCTCTCTGATGTATGGGAATGTGTGAGCTCTAAAGACACAGGGAATCTCGTGAAAATTGATGACAAGATGAATGCTGCATGCTATTGGAACAGCGCGAAAGCTGGGCGTGGTACGCACTTGGACTTTCCAGCATGTAAATGTTACCCATTTTACAAATTCAGCCAGAGTATGCAAACTTTTGAGCACACCTGTATAAAATAATTTTTGTGTTCGTTCCCATCACCGCCTAACAACAGCTAATATACGCGCTAATTTCAGATTTTCTATCTTCTTCTTTCTTATCCAATCCAACTCAAGAGAGGCCTTTCCTCCAGCACTGCAGAGCCACTTCCATAGCAAAAAAAAATTATATCAAAACACCCAATATACTGTACACCTAATGCTTCATCAACCATTCATATTAAATAAATGACTTCTCAAGGATAGGAAGATGGACTGCATTTATATAGCGCCTTTCTAGTCAGATGACACAAAGCGCTTTACAATTATGCCTCTCATTCACCCTGATGGCGGAGGCTGCCGAGCAAGGCGCCAACTTGCACATCAGGAGCAGTATGGGGTTCAGTGTCTTGCTCAAGGACACTTCAACACGTTCTCTGGAGGAGCCGGGGATCGATCCAGGAACCTTCCAATTTTCAGCCTAGCCGCTCTACCTCCTGAGCCATGCCGCCCCAATGAGAGAGGAATACACACACGTACACACCTGTCTGAAGCCATCAGAGAAGTTATTTTTGTAGTATCTGATCATGGAGTTCCAGCCGTCCATCACTAGTCCCCACTGAGTCCGCTTCCCGGTCCTGTGGACAGAGACAGAAGTCTCAGTAACGTCACACTGACAACCACCAGCATGAACGCCCTTCACCTTGTCAGCCTTCGACAAGAAAGCAGTCATTTGAGGCATTTACATGCACACCCAGTGTTTTCCACAACGACTTTTAACATGTAAGTGGGACAGGTTTGAAATTTTGCGCGACATGTTAAAAAAAATTGGCAACATGCTTAAAATCATGAGCGACAGGTTAAAAAAATAATGATTTTAAATAGGTCATCAACACTGACTGGCTCGCAAATTTTCACAATCAAAACATACTAAAACGGTTATACTATAGCATACAAAAATACATACAGCTAAGTTTCAGTCACTTTAGGTAAGGCAGAAGTGACGAAAGCTCAAAAGAAATCGAGAAAACAAATGGCTCAAATGTGCATGCTTTATCTCGGGGCTCCAGTTCACGTTAGCGGACGTGTGGCCGACAAGATAGCCGGACACGTAGGGCACTGGAATGCTACCGTGCCGGTGCTCCAAGCTGCATCGGGGTTCTTGAAGAGATAAGGGAAGGCCCGTTCGTAGCGTCGCTTTCGTGGTGAGTCATGCTGAGCGCTAGCGCAGTTAAATAGCTAGCTTGACCTATGCAAGTGTATGGTGTACATGTAGGCCCTACTTTTAAAATGATATCGATCTGACTGTTTGTCAGATTTGACCCATAGAGCACCGTGATCCCGAGATTTACGAGTCCAATCCGTACACGCACACAGTCGGCTTAACTTCCATATCGTATTCGTATAGTGTGTAGTCACTGTGGTGAATGGTGGCCTTTATTGATTCAGTAATTGTTCTGAAGTTCAACTTGATCATCAAATCATGGAAAAAAACAGAAGCAGCTCACTTAAACAAACATTTTCAAGCAAAATGACCAGCAATGTCCGGATCCTCCTGAACGTCCCGCTACATCTAGAACTGCCGGTGTTCTGTCAAATTTTGCTACCTATCAAAATATGCTACCTCGCGGTTCTGCGCTGGCTCAAACCTAAAATCTCGGGCAGTTTCTTCGCTCATATCTCCAGTATCTTCAAAAATCATAAAAATAAGATTTTTTTACAGTCCGCCTTTCGACCTAGAAGCGTAAATATATTTGCATGTACACGCTGAGTTTTCCTGTGAATGCAGAAATTATATGAAAATGGCGTATATGGGCATATATCTTCAAACAAACTTATCCAACTCATTATGACATCTGCTTTTGTTATAATAAGCTAACAAATGACAAAGTGACTATTGTAAACTGATTCATGTTGCAATATTAAGGCGAAAACAAAGACTTTACGATCGCTTTGCATTACGGTAGCAGAAATTGTTAGAACACCGGCACCGAGTCTATTTGAAGAGGCAAAGGGTGGATTTTTCGAAATCCTGGCTCAGTCGATATGCCTGGCTAGAATACAAGGAGAGAGCTGTTAATTTTTTTTTTTTCCTTCTTCCAATTATCACGATTCATAAAAAGATTAATATCATTGTGCCTATTGAGCTGATATAGGCCAATGAACAATCCAAGAAAAATACCACCTCGCCCTGTGAAAAAAATAAGACCAGACAGATAATCAAATTAGGTATTATTTATAAAGTTAGGAATAAACTAGTCTAGGTGAGGGTGGGAGAGAGAGAGAGAGAGAGAGAGAGAGAGAGGCGGAATTGTCTGAAAAGCAGGCACTGATGGCTTTGCAGCTTCATATCCACGCCGATATTTAAAATCTACTTATCCAAACTTGACCAAATATTAGCTGAATATTTTCAAGTGAGCAATACGCACCAAATCTTTCACATTAATTTGAACGAGATCGGATCATGGGAATTAAACGTGAGCTGCCCAACCTTCAAATGAAAAAATAATTAATGTAGCCTATCTCAACACTTACGCACGTAAGATTCGCGACGCAACGAGACCGTTTTAGAACGTTGCAGGGAGGAGCTGCAGCAGTGTGAACTGGCCCGTCTCAGCTAGTTGCAAGCCGGCTGATGGCGTCGCCAGCGATTCAGCTTGTCCATTCACAGGAGGCTGGTTTTAGAACGTTACGCACTTAAACGGTCTCAAGAGCCAATCAGCTCGTAGCGAATTCAGCTGGTCTCGGCAGTTACGAACTATCAGCTGGTCGGAACTGCGCCGAGAATAACCGAGAGAAATTTACTAAAGAGGGCAGGTCTCCCGTTGCGAGCTCCCGGCACAGATTATTATTATTAAGCGCCGTGGGTATTTCGTTGAAGCACCCATAGACCAGTAGCGCAGCCAGAACTTAAAATTGCGAGGGCAATAAACATCTCTTTAAAACAATTATTAGTTCTGACTCGATCGCAATCATTTTTTCTAATTAACTATGCCTTCAATCCGAAAACACTCCGCACTATCAGGTGTTGCTTGTTCACCTCGTTCAGGCAAAGCGACAATCATTCATTTGGACGCGCAATTTTGTGCATTTCAAATCTGTCTTTGGTTCAACTTGAATAATTCCATCGATCATGAAGCACAGGTTATATCGCCTTATGAGCCAAAAAGGTAGCGTGGAAGTTCCAGAGCAGTTTACCTCTCAAAAAGTATTATTAAAAGTATTAAAGAAGGTACAACTTATGAGTAACTTTTTTTTCTTAACTGAGTTATGCCTATTGATTAGTCGCCCTTAGATTGCATCACGAAAGACGCCGTGTGTTTAATTGCCTATTGATTATTCATATAAATGGAAATTGCTTTAACAAAGGAAAATGGCTGAGAACAAGTTAGGTATAATAATTGTAGTAAAGCGATGTTGTGTGGCCGCTCAATTTTCAGGCGTGGCTACGTCACTGATTTGAAATGCACAAAATTGCGCGTCCAAATGAATGATTGCAGGGATGTGATTTGGGTGAAGTGAAATTACCTGAAAATTTTGCCAGGGGTCTGGGGCAGCGCCCTGGTGGGGGGACAAGGGGGGGGGGCAAAGCCCCCCTAAGCTCCTGGGTTTTAGAGATTTTTCTGCCATAAGTGTACCAAGAATTCAATAAAATAATAAAAAACTGAATCCAATGTATATTCAAGCAACAAACACATGCAATCTTTGATTTCTAGGTCAAGTCAAAATTTGTCACAAGCTCCCAGCTTTTAAAGAATTTAATCTGCCACTATTGCACTCAGATAAAAGTAAAATTCACCCGTTCTCTCACACACACACACACACACAAAATATATTTGGGAAACAGCCGTTGCATATATTTCAATATAACTGTTAATATTAAGTTCGTTGTAGATAAAGATCAGCTGTGCTGGCGAGTGGTTGTCACGCACCTGTTAGCTTAAAAATGACTGAGATGTCGGCAGAAGTATCAGTCCATGAAAAAATTATTTTTTTCCAGCGGATATTCTAGTTACAACACGATTGAGCTAGCAAAGCAGTTTCGTGTTGCTATGTGTGGTATTTATTCAGTTTTGGGAAATCACGATGTCTACAAAACATAAGCCCAAGTTGGCTGGCTGACAAGGACTAGTTAACGTCAGATCTCATGTATTTCCACTGAAATGGGGAGAATACTAGCAAAAAAAACATATATTTTGAGAGCGAAATGCCCACAGTATGAATACATTTTGATTATACATTTTATTTTGTTGGTAATAGTTGTATAATCGCAAGTGCCTCATTCCTGGCCGCATCACTGTTGTGACAATAATGACGGTCAAGCACACCCTCGCTTGTAATAATGCTTAAAATTATCTCACAGTGTAAAACAAAATACATCACTGATTCCTTCACATTCAGAAAGGGAAAAAACATTTTCAGCATAGTGTGGCATTGAATTATCTAATCCTTACAGCCTACACACCTACCCTGTGGAGATGAGCTGGGAAACTGAATACTGAAGGAACAGCTCCATCTCTCATCCTGACTGTCTGACCTGTCCTGTCAAAATCCTCCGGTCTGAAGTGCTGACTGCAGAGCATGGATGACAGACTAGCAGAAAACCCCTCCCGTCTGACAGCTGTTTCCCACTGCTTTCTCAGCTCTTTATCTTTGGGAAACCTACATAGTATGTGAAAAGTTAGCTGAGCAACTAACAACAATCAGAGTAGTTATTTCGGGCCAATTTAGTTAAATAGGAAAGACTTCTTCGCAGTGTTGCCAACTTGGCGACTTTCTCACTAAATCTGGCGACTTTCCAAATCATCTTGGCGACTTTTTTTGTGAAAAGCGACTAGCGACAAATCTAGCTACTTTTTCTGGTGTAATTGGCGACTTTTCTGCTGTTTTGGCGACAGACGTGAAAGCACGTTTCGTTCTGCAGGTACTGTCCCAACGAGCAGCGGGTGCTGCCGTGAGCTCCTCCCCTGTCCCAAAGCATTGAAGGACCGGAAGATGCGGGATATGCGTCTCCTCCACCCCCCGAGAGCCATGACGTAGGCGCTGCGCCGAGTTTGAAATTGTAGTCTCCGAAATCAACAATGGACATAGATCCGGACATAGATACATTGGAGGCCACTCACTCTGTCGTGGAGTAAATCCCGGGGATCAGCGACTCATAGCCACATCCAGATGAATGTCTGGTTAGTTTTTTTTTAATGGAAATGATATTGTAGCGCTACTCCCTACAGATTGTCATATCTACTTAATAGCCATCATGAAATAGGCACCCTGTTCATCTCTGTGAGAGACAGCCGAACCACCTCAGCTAGCTTGTAGCTTCTAGTGTTACAGTGCCCGTGAATTTCACACTATTTAAGTTAGCCGCGAACTTTTTAAAAGCCGTGTTTTTGTTCATGTCACAAGACCAATTCGCTGTCTCAGTGTTATGTTGTCATTATCCATGAATGAAATGGCTGTCTGAGACAGCCAAGCGCTTAGAGCCAAACTGTGTTGCTATAAAGTTAGATAGCGAGCTGGGTATGATGTTAGCGCAAGTGTGGTTAACGGTTCAGTTTTCGTGTCAACGCAGATTTCGTCCTGATCTAAATAATGCGTTATTCTCGCCGATTCTGCTGTTGGTTTCGGGTCTCTTACGTTTTTTTTTTTTAACAGCAGCAGTATCTGCAGGAAAAACGATAGCTCAACAGTTTGGTTCTTGTAAGGAGAACAGAAAGAGCACCTTTGGTCCTTATAAGTGAATGAGTGAAGGCTAAAATTTGGTAGATGGGCATATGCATGGGTGCAGTACAAACTTAAATATACTGATCAGTTTGTTTTCGCTGCATTCCTGGTATGAAGGACTGTAGTTTCCAGCGGAAGTACTAGGCTGCTGAGCCGCGCATAACATACGTCATAGCCAAACGTTAGTGATTAGTTTACGGGTACACCAATGATTTTAAACTTCTGATAAGCGCCCATCCACCAGAAAGTAAACACTTGTCAATGACGATTACCCAGACTCTGTGTACGAAGCAAAGCGAAGTAGCAGAGTCTGGTTTTACCAGGCTAGTCGTAGACCAGTTGAGTGAAAAATATATAAACGCAGAACACCAAAGTATTTTCATGCAAATTGTGCACCAATTTTTCATGAAGCCCATCAAATACAAATGAATACATATAAATACATATTTGAAATACAAGTATCAGAAATACTGCCCATCCCAGAGTCTTATTATGTATATAAACACATTATTCACAGTTGTTACAGGTCAGCGAACATTAAAATGATCTTTTACCGGGTAAAGTCAGTCTTCAGCGCCCCGGTCCCAGCGTACTGCTTGGCGCAGGCATTGGCGTTGTCGGCCCATGCTGGAGACACAGAGAGGCATCAAATATACCACGGGGAGTGGAGGGGCAGGTTCTAGAAAACTACCGCAGGTGTGGGTTTTACCGTTTTTGTAGATCTTCTCGAAGTCAGCCTGCTCCTCGATGCGCTGGCCCACATGCAGAACGCCCAGTCTCTGCGAAAACAGGAGTGTCACTCACTACATTACTGCTGTCGGCGGATGAACTCAGGGTGATGCCCATGGACACTTTTAACTGCCATCACCGCTGACTCCCCATCCACATGCATTTCTTTTGAGCCCACAGATAAGCTAGCTGACCAGCTAACACAACTCCTGAACCCTCTGCAATATGGACACAACTGGCCAGATTATACTTCTAGGTCCTGTTGCCCAGGATTCCAGGATTTCACAAATATGGGACTATGAACTGAGGGAAGATGAGTTGCCCCCAGTTTTATACAGTGCAATTCTGCAGCAAACTTAGCAGTTTGTTTTGTGAAACACATCCCTGCTCTTCTCATACTGCCGACATATTCACTGCCACCTTACATATGCAAAGCTGGAAGTGTCACCCAACCTGTAGCTGGGACTGCAGTGAGCGGCGGGCTAGCAGGCTCTGGACCACATTGGTACGGTCCAGGCAGTCCATGCAGTTACTGCGGAAAGTGCCATCCTGTTGCGTCAGAACCTTCCCGTCTGCGTCCACCAGGAAGTAGCTGCAGGAGAGATGGAACAAGTGACTCCAGAGGAAGGCTGCAGGCCAATGGCTGCTTGCCTCCCACTTATCGTGTGACTTGAGGAGGACGCTTCAGACCAAGCCAGTTTTCAATGGGTCAAATGACTTGGGGTTTTCTGTCAATCTGAATCCACATCCCACAATGCACTGGTCTACCACCAATGCTAAAACAAATTTCTCATGAATGTTGAAGATATTAAAGTTCAGAGGAGGAGCAAACTTAAAAAAATATGACTAGAGACCATCTATGGATAGAGACCATCGAACTGAGAACACAGAGTACAAGTAGGAAAAAAAAATCTATAAATTTAATGCAAATGTACGAATGTTACAACATTATGCACATTTTTTGGATATTTTATACGTGCGTTTTTCCTTAGAATCGGCAAATGTCTGTAGCATTTCTAAAACTAGAACCAGTTCGATACTTAGTGAAATTAGCAACAAATAATCTTCAAGTTTTAGAACATATTGTAAAAATTTCATGACTGTCATTAACTGTCATCCTGTGGTTTTGGTAGATTGAATAAAGGTCTTTTTCCAAAAAATGGAAAAGGTATGTTATTTTGAATGCACACCATGGGTGAGGTATTATTATTTACATGCTTTTAACACCATGGAAGTGTTAAAATATACTAGGCAAAACCACAGAAAAGATTTCAGCTCTGAACTGTAAGGAACTCTCCTGCACCAGGGCTGCAAAGTTCGGAAACAATTTTTTCGGAATTTCTTTTTTTTTTCCCCATTTTTGGAGCTCTCTGGACAATCAGGGATAAAAGATAGGCCCATTTTCATGGCAGAAATGGAAAGTTCAGCAGAAGTTGCCCTTGTATAAAAAAATCTCACCTCTGTAGCTTTAACAGAATGCTGCATATGCTCCTTTGAACACGGACAAAAATCAAATTTTTGATAAATGAAATAGCGGAAATATTTAGATAGCTGTATCTCTGAAACCATTGCTTAGATTGACCTAAAAAGTTAGCACACATTCATTTCTCAGGTAGTACTACATCTATGATTTTTTTCAAAATTTTTTTGAGATGGTGACCTGGGCGGAATGACCCAATGGCTTTTTATGTCCACAGGATGGGACTTAAACAGGCATCACAAATGGTGTTTTCCAATGGCCAGTGACTGTGGCAACTAACAGCAAGTCTCAAACACCAGCCAATATCAAAACAAGAGGCCTGTTGGCCTAGAGAGCTCCGCTGAGGATGACTGAAATGTCCATGTTATAACTTAATTTCAGAAATCCTTGAAAACTATTGCAATATTAACACATATGACCCATTTATACAAGACTGAAAAAAATGAGCATAAACACTGATTTTCTAAGTCCAAAATGCTGGATTTCTCAAAAACCGAGGCGTAGAATTTTCTAATTTTCACAGTGAATATTCAGAATATCATAAAGAAGACTCACACCAAATTAGAACAAAAGTTATCAGACAGTTTTTGAGATATTCAAATTTGAAGTGAAAAGTTGACGCTGGACGGACAGACAGACGGACGGCGGACGACTCGGCATTAGAAAAGCTCCACTGACTGCTGATTATGGTCACAGCGGAACAAAAAAGTTATCAGACAGTTTTTGAGATATGAATGAAAGACTGAAAAAATGAGAGCAAACACTGATTTTCTAAGTCCAAAATGCTGAATTTCTCAAAAACCAGGACGTAGAATTTTCTAATTTTCACAGGGGATCATCAGAACATCAAAAGGAAGGCTCACAACAAATTAGACAAAAAGTTATCAGACAGTTTTCGAGATATTAATGAAAGACTGAAAAAATGAGCACAAACACTGATTTTCTAAGTCCAAAATGCTGAATTTCTCAAAAACCGGGATGTAGAATTTTCTAATTTTCACAGTGAATATTCAGAATATCATAAGGAAGGCTCACACCAAATTAGGAAAAATGTTATCAGACAGTTTTTGAGATATTCAGATTTGAAGTGAGAAGTTGATGCCGGACAGATAGACAGACAGACGCCGGACGACTCGGCATTAGAAAAGCTCCGCTGACTGTGACTGTCGTCACAGCGGAGCTAAAAATTGCTGATACCACGTTATGGTTTTCAACCATTTAAATGTTGCTTACCACTACCCAAGGTGAAATTTTACAGAAAATTGCTTTAATAACTGAAACTACAGCCCAATGTTAGTTTTGCTGAAAACACTATATTGCCTTATGCTCACAGCGACACTCATTCAACTGGCACTACTAGTCAGACCAAAAGTTGCTTTTTGTTGGATATTCAAAATCTTTAGGGGTTGTACTCATTTGTAAGGAGTCCAGACAATTTAAGAATATTTAATCTAAGAGAAAGTGAGCTACTTTTTTTTTTTTTTTTTAGCAGTTTTTGTTTGGTAGCTCAATTCGCCAGCCCATCAGGGCCAGCTCACTGTATGAAAAGGGGTGCCCACTAAACACTGCTTGTTCTTCAGAGGGGAGAAAATGACTGGCAGTAATTGGCACAGAAATTATGATTTTTACAGGGTATTCTGCTACTAAACCATGGACATACAAGAATATAATAGCTTGCCATAATAACATGGCCCCTATGATAACAAATTTTAACTGAAATGTCAAACCTGGAAACAATGCATTCAACGTCCCTTCTTTCTCTTCCTTCATCTAAGCTGAGCATGTCATGTTCTGAGTCTTTTTTTATTGCTTTCCCCACAATCCAGTTGTCCATGTCCAGGTTTTCATTCTGTTTCTCCTGTTGGTTTCATTATTCAATTATTGACTCGTGTTCTCCTTCCCTTCCGTACCCTCACCCCCACCTATCCCCCAATACTGGTATGTGGTGTAGTGGTGTATTACATAAGTTCTCAGTCGACCTGCATTCAATGGCTGGATTTTTTTCTCTCTTCATTTTGTCCAAAGAAAGATTTCTATTCCTTCTACAGTAGGTAAGAGCACTGAAGAAAACCATCACACCTTTATGTTTGGGATATCTCACTGTACTGTTATGCTTAGAGTGGTGAGTCTGCAGATACCTCCAAGCCTTGGAGATTATGACTGAGCGCTCTCAGGCATGTCCTGTACACCCGGATTGCCTTCCCGGCACTGACCTCGGGCCGGGCCTGGACTACGGTTTCAACACCCTCGAAGATTCAGTTTGCCCATCGCCAGTCTCTGACTGCCCTGACCACCGTGCTGCATAATCCTTTGAGTTCCTAATGTTTCTCCTTGTGCCAACTATGGCTATACCACAGCATTAAAGGAGCCTTAAAGGCTCATCTGCGGATCTGCACCTGGTTCCTTCACCGCGACTCATAACAGAGCGGAGCAGATACCCACCCAAAGTCATCCTGTGTTTCACTCACAGCGTCCACCAAGATCTGCAGCCTGTCCCACCTCATCCGACTGCACTCCTTATGGAAGTCAAACGCTATGTACCTTTGTGAAAACATCACTGTTAAAATGGGGAGATGCAAGGCAAATACACACTATATGCGTAGCTGCAACATATGCAATTTCTGATGCTATAGCGTTACAGAACACATTTAATAGGCAGAGTCTGGACAAGACAAGAGATAGACGGAACACAAATGTTGACTGACGCCGCAATGGTTTCTGGCCCTTACTTGATCATGCCATTGGCCAGATTGGACACCATCTTAGCGAAGGCCTGCTCTAAAGGTTTCTCTGAGCCCTTCTGGTTGACCTGGAAACAGTCGTGAGAGCGTCAGAAAGACTGATTTACAAATACAAGAAAATCACTTCTGCAATCAGGAACTCTACACAAGACAGTGTGATAATCACTGAGCTCACCAGGTTCAGAATGACCTGCTTCCCATAGGTGATGATCTGAGAGTCAAAGTGCCTTTGGAAGCCATCCAACTGTAGAACAAATACAATCACTATTATCCATCTAGAGCCATACATACCATAAATTTGTATAAATCCATTAATGCTGAAGTGTTACAATACTAATCCAGTAACTGTGAAGTGATATTTTCTGATAAGACAACAATACGCTATTGTTACTGAGCTACATATCAGAGTCAATTACCAATACCCAGCCACTCCACAGAGGATAAAGCAAGGCAACAGAATGAATCCAGCATAATATTATAATTATAATTTCAGTTGTGGACATACAGTGCTGTGAAAAAAGTATTTGCCCCCTTCCTGATTTCTTACTTTTTTTGCTTATTTGTCACACTTAAATGTTTCAGATCATCAAACAAATTTTAGAATTCGGCAAAGATAACCCAAGTAAATACAAAATGCAGTTTTTAGATGGTAATTTCATTTATTAACAGAAAAAAAGCTATCCAAACCTACCTGGCCCTATGTGAAAAAATGATTGCCCCACCTTTTTAAATCATAAATGAACTGTGATTAACCACATTTTTTTAAAGTTCAGTTTCACTAGCCACACTCAGGCCTGATTACTGCCAGACCTGTTGAATCAAGAAATCACTTAAATAGAACCTGTCTGACAAAGTGAAGTAGGCTAAAAGATCTCAAAAACAAACACATCATGCCGTAAATCTAAAGAAATTCAAAAACAGATGAGAAATAAAGTCATTGACATCTTTCAGTCTGGAAAGGGTTACAAAGCCATTTCTAAGGCTTTGGGACTCCAGCGAACCACGGAGAGCGCCATTATCCACAAATGGAGAAAACGTGGAACAGTGGTGAACATTGCCAGGAGTGGCCAGCCTACCAAAATTACTCCAAGAGCGCATTGACAACTCATCCAGGAGGTCACAAAAGAACCCAGAACAACATCTGAAGAACTGCAGGCCTCACTTGCCTCAGTTAAAGTCAGTGTTCATGATTCAACAATAAGAAACAGACTGGGCGAAAATGGCATCCATGGGAGAGTTCCAAGGCGAAAACCACTGCTGGCCAAAAAGAACACAAAGGCTCCTCTCACATTTGCCAAAAAACATCTTGATGTTTACCCAAGACTTCCGGGAAAATATTCTGTGGACTACAAGAGAAAAGTTGAACTTTTTGGAAGATGCGTGTCCTGTTACATCTGACGTAAAAAATAACAGTATTTCAGAAAAAGAACATCACACCAACAGTAAAACGTGGTGATTCATGATGGTCTGGGGCTGCTTTACTACTTCTGGACCTGGGCAACTGGCCGTAATTGATGGAACCATGAATCTGCTCTCTACCAGAAAATCCTGAAGGAGAATGTCCGACCATCAGTTTGTGACCTCAAGCTCAAGTGCACTTGGGATATGCAGCAGGACAATGATCCGAAACACACCAGTGAGTCTACCTCTGAATGGCTTAAAGAGGACCTATTTTGCTATATTTCCAAGGTTATATTTTCATCTTGGACTCCCCTAGAGTACTCCCGATCGTTCAAAGTCCAAAACAGGGTCCTTATTTAGCTCCCCGTGTGCCCACTTTCTTCTGACTGGCCAGCTCTGAGGAGAGCAGAGTTGGGCAGGACAAGGCTGCAGAACGCAGTTTTCCGGGTCCGCCTCCCCAGAGTGAAACGTGAGACATGTCTGCCATCTGCTAGGGAATCGGCGGGGAAATTCCGAAATCTAACACTATACTTGAATATAGATCTAATGAAATTAACTTGTTCTAATAAACGCAGTGGCGAAAGTGGAGGGGCGCCAGTCTGAAAGTCTGGCAGCTCAGGCTCGAATTTGCTATCGGCTACAGTTTGCTACGGCAACAGTGGTGAGTACAGCGGTTTTTCTACTCTATAGCTAGGATGCAGGGCAAGCTAGAATCCACCACATGCAGCCACATTTGTATAACGGGTCGACATGCCTAAGTGTAGACCGGAGACCGTGGAAATACGGTGGGTCTGAGTTTAGAGGGAGACATGGACAGTGAGGAGCAGCTAAAAGTGGACCAACAGCTTATGGACTGCTTCGGTGTGTATTAGGACCAGCTGGTTTGTGTGCATAACTGTGGTGTGTCGTTAGCGTGGAGTAACGAACAGCTTCTGCGCTGGTATATGACGGAGCGGCGAAATCTCCAGGCTAAACGGCCTTTTCGAAAATTGCCCGTGGTAATGGTTTACTTATTGCGTTGGAATGACCAGCGTTTCCTCGCGGAAAATGGGCGCGTTATGGATAGTGTGCGAGAGCTAGATAGAGCTCCGGTTTGCCTTACGGAGACGGTGAAATTAGACTTGATTTCAAGACTATCGACTCATAGTTTGTACGGTCCATCTCGTCGGATTTTCTCTTGCTCGGTAAAAGGCTTATGCGATAAATGCTGATGGAAACGTTATTCGCCGAATAAATCTGCTACTGAATCTTGACGGTGTTTTGATGCCGTCGTTTCCTTCTGATAATGGTCTGCTATGCTGCTAATAGCTGGCACCTAAACACTACTACA
Source organism: Gymnothorax javanicus (assembly GCA_029692085.1). Taxonomy (NCBI): domain Eukaryota; kingdom Metazoa; phylum Chordata; class Actinopteri; order Anguilliformes; family Muraenidae; genus Gymnothorax; species Gymnothorax javanicus. Next base: position 88,172,666 of record CM056197.1, read on the forward strand.
ACTTGTGCAATTATCGTAATTTGTTGGTAAAAGCGATCCATTTTGGCTAACCAGCTAAATTAGTTGGCTAACAAACTTCTTTTATTCACTTGAAGGTTCTGCAATTCAGTGCGAAAATGAATGGAAACAGTTTAAAATGTCAGAAATGTACTCGATACACAAATTTGATCGCATAACAGCATGTGGCGTCATTACACACAACTTTTGATTCGCTTTAATGCCGTTAGAGGGAAACGCATTTTCACCAGCTTTATTCGCATGAATATTTTTGGCGAACTTCAGATAATTCGATTGACAGGTGGATGGAAACATAGCTTGTGAGTCGCGGACAGTCGCGACCGATACAGGCTTTATCTACAGATATTTTACAGAGCCTGTTTTTGAGGCCAGTTGTTAGTGCTAACTATCGTTAGCGGTCCTGCTAGCCTCCCGTAACTCGTTAGCTTCACTTACATTATTTGCTGTTATATCGTTACTTAGAGCTTGTGGCTCCGAGTGCTTGATCGTTGCAACTGCTTTAGGTTTGAGAAGCAGCTGAAACGCTTATCCTATGTCGAATTATCCTTTATTGACAAAGCTGTCTTTGGTGAAATGCTGAGCACAAACAGCTAACGTTCCTTTGGCGTGACTGTTAAGCTGCCAGCAAACAAAAAAACCCACTGATTTCTGGAGGCATCGTCTTTTGGAAGAGAAATTGGTGCTTTTCTTCGCGTCCAAAAGTAAACGGACGAGCAGCTTTGGGAGAGATACTGACAAAACTGCACCTCAAATGATCTGCGGTTCTTCTTTTGTATTTCTGGAATTGTAGATGCTACTAAGGCATAGTATGATCTGCGGTTGTTCATGTCTGCTAGAATAGTTTCCAGTGTGGGCAGGTCCAGCGCCGTGATTGGATTTGGCTAGTTCTGTACTAATTGGACGGCACAACCTGACGTCAGGTTATGCCCAGATCTCGTGAAGATCTCGGGAGGAGCTGTTCAGAGAGGAAATCCCGTTCACGAAATCACGTTCTTCGATTACGGCAAAACCCCTGTATCTTACGTTTAGAAACTTTTCAGAGGTTGAATATGGACATCCAACATTATAACATTACCTATATGTATTAAAAGAAGGATCAGCATAATATGTCCCCTTTAAAAAAACAAAATGAAGGTTTTGGAGTGGCCTAGTCAAAGTCTTAAATTCGATTGAGATGCTGTGGCATGACCTTAAACAGGCCGTTCATGCTCGAAATCCCTCCAATGTGGCTGAAATAAAACAATTCTGCAAAGAAGAGTGGGCCAAAATTCCTCCACGCGATATGAAAGACTCATTGCCAGTGATCACAAACGCTTGATAGCAGTTGTTGTCGCCGAGGGTGGCACAACCATTTATTAGGTTTACGGGGGCAATTACTTTTTCACATAGGGCCAGGTAGGTTTGGATAGCTTTTTTCCCCTCAATAAATGAAATCATCATTTAAAAGCAGCATTTTGTGTTTACTTGGGTTATCTTCGTCTAATTTTAAAATTTGTTTGATGATCTGAAACATTTAAGCATGACAAATATGCAAAAAAATAAAAAATAAATAAATAAATCAGGAAGGGGGCAAATACTTTTTCACAGCACTGAAAGTGTCACACTCAGGAGCAGGGAAATGCCAAATTGACCTCACATATGTCAAGCAACTGGCAAAAGTGTCATATAATTCATTACTAAATAGAATTAATAGAAGTAGGAAAGGCTCACATGATTGGTGTTTTTGCTGATCTGGGGTTTGGGTTTGTACTTCAGGTTAGGCCTCTGGGACCAGAAGAAAGGCATGGAGCCTCGAGTCTAAAGAAAGGAGAGGGACAGGGACAGACAGCCATCAACTTAGACAACATGGTTTCCATCGCCATAAGAACAGCAATCAAGGTGTCAACTTTCTTACAAAGTTCAGCTCTTTATTGCTGCGAGATCTAAAAATGTGCAACATGATCTTATGAGTTTTGACTCACCTGCACAAAGGAAGCCTTTCCACCATTGTACTGGACAATTTGCTCAGTCTCTACAAAGTTGGCTGCATGTCCCTCAGAGTCAATGCCTAACAAGGAGCAAGGAAGGGCGTTTTAACATTGGGTACTATTGTTTTGTACTGTGCCAGAGTATGACTGCCCCCTCCTCTCTCTCCCCGCGGGACTGCTTTCATATTAGTAATGTCGTTCCTTACCGGAGGAAACTTGCGTATGCACACAGAACGATACAGTTTGTGGCAGCATACAGCTAGTTGGTTTGCAATCCGTCAATATGCACAAAGAAGAAGTAGCTAACACTTGCGTCATAAACTAAGCAACAAGCATGCATTTATTTCCTTGTTGGACCAGACAGATCCTTTCGCAGCCATGTTTGTTGAACAGGGCAGTGGAATAATTATGACGTCACATGACCGTCCACTTGAGTGTTTTGGCATTGACACCTGATGGGAGTACACATAATCATATTCAAGACCACCTTTTCACACAAACCCAAGTGTAGTACATTTGTGTTCACACTAGTCAAGTGAACTGGACTTCGGGGACAAGAATACTCAGATCTAGGGCGGGGACACTGACGTGAATGCACCCGAAGAGACACTCCCTTATCTGCCTATCCAAATCATGCGAATGACTGCTGGGTAATCTGACCTTTCAGGAGCAAGTTTACTGTTCACTAGCATTGAATGAAAAACAATTAACTCAAGCATTTCGTTGGAAAGCATAAAAAAGAAACTATAAGTCTAAGGGAGACACAAAAGCAAAAGTTTAATTAAAATGATGCACTCTAAAACTAACTGATAAAAAATAACAATGGGTAAAAAAAAAAAAAATCTGACATCCATTTTTTGCATTTCATATCTGACCAAAAACCGACCGTCAGCCATCCTCTTGTTGAAATCAGACTTTCTACGCAGACCTGCCGTTAAAGTCAGTCTGAGAATCAGAAATGTTTATCAATCCACAAAGTAATAACCTTCAGTCTGTGTGTTTCCTGACCTTTCTTTTATTCAGCCAAAACTAAAACTATATACAAATATAAACTAAAGTCTAAACTAAAGTTTCCAAAAATGAAACTGAAATAGAATTGTTAAAATCACAAACCAACATAAAACTGCCCTGGAACTAAAACCAATTTTGAAGATACTAAAAAACCATTGTCAAAAATGCAACTAAAATGACCTTGTTCAGGAAGCTATAAAAATACAAAGCCATAACTTTACACCAGAACTACGGCAGGACCATGCTTACACACCTAGCTAGGACCCAACCCTATAACGCTCAGGTCCTGATCCACATTGAAATTGAAGTCAGAGGAATCCAGTCTGGGAAAATGTCCTCACCTCTTACATAGTATCGCACTCCAGCCCGGAAACAGCTCCTTCTAGAGATAATCATCCAGTCAAAGATCTTCCCATTAATGCAGCAGGATTTCATCACAATGACTACATGTAGAGTCAAGGGTTTGCAAAAACAGTATTCCTTCATTTCAGACACAAAAGGCACGCAGAGTCCTCACAATAAATTTCTGGTTAGCGACTCTGATTCCATTAAAATTAACAGTCAGGCTATCCGGGTACATTGTCTTCAGGATATCTAATCAAATCCAAAACTAACCCCGTGCTTCTGAATGACTGACTCTATACCATGCCTTTGTATGCAGAATGAGTCAAATTAGAGCAACTTAAAGCTCTACAGAAATGCTATTGCAACTGATCTACAGGTATTTAGGTGACATTTAGAGGTATGCAGCGGCCTCTGCTGCCATCCACAGCATAATGTAGTGAAACATTTATTAGCAGGTAAATGGCAAAAACAGACAAATTACTGACATTAAACTTGCATGAATAATACCATGCGTAAGCCTGGTAGATAGACTCATGCACAGAAGGTACATGAAGGGTTTACAATATGGCTACACAATAAAGAGCATGCCGGTGCACTATAAAAAATGTACACACATCCTCTTTATACACAAACACCCACAAAGGGCTTTCAATGTACACAACAAACAGACATTAAAACATACACAAAAAATGCAACAGTTGTCAAGGATACATCCATGGATGACTGGGAAGGCAAATTTGTGAAGCTGTGGATGAAAAGTATGCCACATTCAGGATATAAAATGAAGAGTACAATGTTTAAGAACTACACATGTAGTTTATACGGTACAGAACATTTGGTTCATTCCATAGAAAAAAATTCAATGAACTCCCAGAAAACTTCCCACCTCACCTCAGAATCACTTTAGATTTTGTGTGCATAAAACAGAACATAAGTAATGAGAGTCAGCAGTTAACCGTGGCACCTTGTGGCAGGCGAGCAGTGCACTCGTTTGGTGGTTGAATGATTTGTTCTCATTATAGGACAGCAATAAATCGTAAATATGTTTTATGATGGTTGTTGAGCAACCACGTTGGTTGTGGCTGAAAGGGATTTCTGTCAATTATGACATTATTTTCGTGTCATCTCGTTCTTGTTGAGTAGGAAAGATGGATTAGCCAAATCAACAAGTTAATTTTGAGTTAGTTAACCGTCATTGATACACTTTTTTCATTCGGTTGTGCGATAATGAATATGTATTCGACAAATCACTGACGTATTCATTCATTCATAAGAAATTCAAGCATCTGTCCCCTGGGGAGATGATGACACCTGCGAAGTACTTCAATAGTTAAGTTGCGAATGAAGCATCGAGGACCGATAAGCTGCATTTTATAAAGCAGGCATGAAACTAATCTTTTTTATTACTCGGGCTACTTGAAAGGAAGCCAAAGTTTACGGCTGCCTGGCATCTTGTCTTGACTATTATTATATATCGAAAAACTTTTAAGTTTGAATTCTGTTTTATTAAATAGGCTAAATGTTCTATTTACTAATAATTATTTTTTTAGTCATTTATTAAGTCACAATAATGGAAAACAAATATATCGTTTCAATAGACACTTGAAAATTTTCTGCAAAATGGTCCCATTGCAGTATTAATCATTTTGCAGGCAGCAAACTGAGACCACTAACAAAAAGACACCTCATTTATGGAAACTGATACACTCAGTCCAGGGATATTTAAATATGAAGGCACAAATTTAGCAGTGCTTCATCAGCAACACAACCACTGAGTGTGAGATTTCCAAATGCCTAGTTTTATTATTCTCAAAATTGTGTTCAAAAATTTAGGCAACTAAATAAATTTTATAGAATTAATAAAGTATATGAGAAAAAAAAAATCTGCTACATGTTTAGACATTTTTTTTCCCACTGTGGTGTCTGTAGTTCATTTCTGCCGAACAACTACATATCAACACAGTGATGACGGACCCTGACATAGTCAAGTGATATAAAATATTGAGATGCATTTTAAAAAATACAATTGCGAAAATCTGAAAATATCTTGATATTTGGCACAGGAATGCAACCTAACTGCCACAGAAGTGCCACAAGGTAGCTGCCGGGTTAGCTCACTCGGTTAAGGCGCCGCATTTGCGGAGCTGTTGTGACTACTAGTGCGGGTTCGATCCCCAGTTGTACCAACCAGCAGTGGTCGGCAGCTTTTTCAGAACAGCGCAGGATTGGTTAAAGCGCTGTAGGGATGCAAATTGGGAAAGGACTGCTGGGAAGGGAAATCCTCCGGGCATCCTCCGCCCTCGTTCTGAACTTGCGATAGTTTTGACCAATGAGTGTAAAGATGCAGGGGCTGACAGGCGTGTGCTTCAGAGGAGAGCCGCGAGCTGTCTCTCTCTCCTGAGCTGGCAAGAGGGGGTTGCATACGAGCAAACCTTGTACATAGTTCTCGGATTGGGCATTCCAAATTCGGGTGGGATTGGAGATGCCAAATTTATTAAAAAAAAAAAAAAAAGCCACAAGGTACCACAGAGTACCAACAGCTGCCACAGGAGCTACTGCAGTGCTACTACCTGCCAGTGCCACCAGCACAGTGGTTCTCAAACTCGGTCCTGGAATCCCACTGTGCATGCTGATTTTTGTTCCAACCACCATTGTAATTTTAGCATTTTAACAAGGTGTCAATTTGTCTTAATTAGGAGCATTTATGTTTAGAGCAGTAATTTACCACCTTAAGCTGCATTTTTATGGACATATCCACTGTGCCTTAAAGAATAAAAACCCTCAAACATGTTATGCTTATTTTTCCTTATTGCGAGGATTTTCAGGTAAAAACATTTCTAAACAAATCCAAGTAGACTGAGAAAATCAGCAAGCTCCAAATTGGGTTGCTGACACAGGTGTTTTGAATTCTTTCAAAACAATTTGCCTGAAATTAATAAAATGAACATGAAATGAAAGAGGTGTAACTTTACTGTTTGCCAAATAAATTGTTAGTTTTTGCAACCATGTGTTGACAGTTTCAGCAGTGAGGAACCTATTGATTGTTTACGTTGATTAAGGGTTCGGTCAAATTGTTTCCCTCGGCAGTTATTTATACTGGTTTCTAACACATCTCATTGTGGATATGAAATTTTAATTCTTCATGGCATGTGCAGATTTGTCAAATGTGGCTTAGGAGGACAAATAACTGCTCTAAACATAAATGCACCTAATTAAGGCAAATCAACAGCTTGTTAAAATCCTACGATTGCAATTGTGGACAGAACAAAAACCAGCGACACAGTGGGGCACCAGGACCGAGTTTGAGAACCACTGCACTAGGAGGATCTTGCGGTCTCTCCAAAAATCTAGATTTTAATGAATGAATGTGACATGAGTTTTGTATTTAGAGCAGATCCTGATGTCCCTTCTGAAAGGTGTATAAATGTGCATCAGCATTGATGTTCCATGTGGCAAACATTTTTAGCCATGAAAGTTCAAATCTAGAGGCAAAAATCAGACACAATAAAAATCCCCATATATACTGACTACCTCTTTGCACTTTAAATGGCCATAACTTTCGTAAGCTCTCAGTACAAAGTACGCATTCATAGTCAAGTAGATATGAAGTACTGAAATACCAATTCCTGTGTGAAACATTTAGCAGCTTAACGCTTACCTCTGGCTGAGCAATGAATTCTCGAAGGAGATTCCCATTCCACACAAACCTCTGATCTGCCTACAAGAAGAAACAACCAATAAGAGCAAAGCAGTGAATATTTTCCCCTGACAGGGTCCAAAAAAGACCCAGACACCCACAAAGGGGCTCAATACAATGCCATTTAAGATTTAGAATTATAAATTGTAATATTGGACGACCAAAGCGATTAAATGTGGCTCTTATCCAAATGCCAATTAAAAATTAACAGCATCACGGCTTTAGAAGGAAAACCAAGTTGGTGCGCTGTATCAAACTGTTCTATATCAAATATGGCAAGCAGCAGTCTATGCAACAACGGACAGCTATTGTTTACTCGCATGTAAAAGAGCGAAATGCGAATAGGGACAAGTAGCGGGAGGATTAAAAATGGTAAGATTCCCCAAAAATAAGGCAAAATGACTGAAGTTTTCCTTTGTTCCAGTGAAGAGAGGGAGCTTCTCATATTTAGATTAGGGACTGCTGTCTTTTATCCTTGAATCGCTCTTACAGCACCGGTGAATCAACAACACAATCAGTACGAGTTATTTTATCCACGCAGTGTGAAAGCACAAAGACAACACTGAAATATATGGCCCCTTATTGTGACTTGCGTTTAACTATAATCTCAAATAGGTAGTGAACAAGTCAGTTTAAGATCGGCAGAATGAGTGGACTTTCATACTTGAGCTGGCTCTGTCTGATCTGATTAGCTCTTGAGCAGGCGAATGCCCATCTCAGAGCACAGGAGAGGGTGGTCAGATTTGTGTGAGCGTCTGCACACGCACCTGTGCCCCTACCAGTCAGAACAGGCAGGACCACTGGGGAATAGAACACTGCAGCCACACTAACAGTTGGTCATTATGGATGAGGAAGCCCAATGTGCTGCTACACTGAAGCAGTGCCATGAGAGTATATGCCTCCTTCCTGATTTCTTCCATTTTAGAACATTTGTGACACTTAAAGGTTTCAAATCATCCACCTCATTGTAATATTACACAAAGATAACCCACATAAAGATTTAAATGATGATTTCATTCACTGAAGGGAAAAAGCCAATCAACCCTTTCTGGCCTAACATGAAAAAAGTACTTGCCCCCTTAGTAACTAATTCAACTAATTGAACAAATTTAACTGATAATTGGGCTCATTTTCACAATAGATTCAAATCATTCCTGTGTGTATAAACATAACTTAAATACAACTTGTCTGGCAATGTGAAATAAGCAAAAAGCAGCACATGATGCCAGGATTTACGTAAATTCAAGAACCAATGAGAAACAAAGTCGTTGACATCAATCAGTTTGGAAAGGGTTACAAATCCATTTCAAAGGCTCTGGGACTCCAGGGAACTATGCTGCGAACCAATATCTACAAATGAAGAAAGCCTGGAACAGGGATGAACCATTCAAGAGAGGCTGGCCAACAAAAATTCCTCCGAGAATGCATCAACGACTCATCCACCAGGTCACAAAAGAATCTAGACTAGCGTTTAAAGCATTGGAGGCCTAACTTGCCTCAGTAAAAGGTCAGTGTTCGAGATTCCATAATAAGACTGGGCAAAAATGGCATCCATACAAGAGCCGCAAGGCATAAACCTCTGCCGACCATAAAGAACACAAAGACTCATCTCAAATTTGCCAAAAAATATTTTGATTATTCCCCAAGCCTTTCAGGATAATGTTCAATGGACTCAGGAGACCAGTATGGAACTTTTTGGAAGACATGGGTCCAGTTACATCTGGCTTAAAGCTAACACAGCATTCCAGAATAAGAACATCACACCAACAGTAAAATGTGGTGGTTCACGATGGTCTGGGGCTGCTTTACTACTTCAGGACCTGGGCAACTTGCCATAATTGATGGAACCTTGAATTCTGCCCTCTACCAGAAAATCCTGAAGGAGAAAGTCCAGCCATCACTTAGCGACCTCAAGCTCAAGAGTAGTTGGGTTATGTAGCAGTACAACGATCTGCAGGACACAAGCAAGTCCACCTCTGAATAATTCAAATGAAATGAAGGTATTGCAGTGGCTTAGTCAAAGTGCCAAGTTGACTCTGATCAATATGATGTGGCTTCACCTTAAACAGGCAGTTCATGCTCGAAAAGACTCCAGTGTGGCTGAATTATAACAATTCCGCAAAGAGAGTGGGCTAACATTCATCCATAGCAATGCAAAATACTTGCTGCCAGTTATCACAAATGTTTGATTGCAGTTATTGCTGCCAAGGGTGGCACAACCACTAATTTGGTTCAGTTTACTCACATTGTCTTTGTCTTCAAAGAAAATTAGCAGGATGATCAGAAACATTTAAATTTTATATATAAGCAAAAAAAGAAGAAATTGGGAATGGGAAAATACTTTTTCACAGCACTGTAATTCTTAACTCTGCAAGCATAGCCAAAAGCCAAAAAGCCACTCCACAGCTGTCAGCATTCAGATCCCCCCAGCTCTCACCCTCTCCAGTAGACTCATCTCCTGGAAGTCTGGGCTGGTGTTGGACAGGCGCTGCAGGGTGTGGGTGAGGTCATAGTCCGTGGCAAAGTAGAACCCGTCTGTGGTCAGGACGTTGTTGATCATAGACAGGAAGGTCTTGTTGTCCTGCATCTGAGGAGCAGATAAGTTTGGCCTTGAAAGGTACAACCAAGATTTATCCATGCTCTATGCATCAAAAGTCTTACCAAAATGACAGTGCTGCTCTACCATTTCATTACATGTACTTTCAATTCAGGATGATGCAACCCAGCACAGACCACTCTGGAGGCAGAGGTGCACACTATCATTCTATACTACCTTAAATGACAACTTACCATCTGGAGTACAGCTGTAGGCTAACCGAGCGTGCAGCTGTGTGTTTTCTCCACGCGCCACAACCAAATTTATCCAGAAAACTTTTACACACATGAAACTGTCAGTTCAGTATTCTGCGCCCTTCAAGTCTACTGATTTTACTGCCCTCTCTCCCTTGCCTGTCGGCATAAAGTTCCAGTTTCTTCAATTTTCTCCCAGTTTGTTAAAATTTAAAAATCTGCTAATCCATTATATTTTTTTTTATAAATGGTACCAGTACCATTTCTGAATGGTCAACGAATACACCAGAAAAAACAGTCTGTACAGTTACCATGCTGTCTGAATTGAAATAACTGCAGTCTGAGAATCAATCAGTGAAAATGCTTCAGCCATGTACTGTAGGTATAAATGTTTTGTGACCGCAATACGGTAGATTATTATTTTCCATTTAACATGAAAATGATATGAAAAATTAATTGGTTTTCGTATATTAAGTAGAAAGGTGACAAAATGCAAAAAAACTTTTGCAAAAAGTTTACGATAAAAGAAAAGCAGGGAAAAAGTAACGTGTAATGAGGGAAGCATCAACATTGTGGGTGACCTTCGGTGATGCTACTGGTATGAAAATGCTAATTTATTGTGAAATGTATAAGTTTAATGATTGGATGCATTATAAACCGGGTAAATAAACAGAGCAGTACATTTTAGCAACATATTTAGGGATGGGGGGCATTTTGTTGACAAAATTAGATTACTGTTGTCAGTAACATTTGTAGCCAACTGATCAAGATTACTTCGATTACTTAAATCTTCACTGAAAACACGTAGTTTTCAGTCCGACAAAGCTGCCCCCTGTTTAGTATAACAATTGGCCTAAATGAATTTTGTTGTCAACTCACTGCGACCATGAGAACCATGTAGGCTAAACTATTAAATTAGCAATGCCACTGCTGTGTCCGATTCAGTTCCCCCGTCAAATCGTGTTCCTCCACACAACGCAAATATGACATCCAGAAATAGCTTAGAGAGCGTGTACATTTTTCTCTGAATGTGACAAAACTAACAGATTATGAAAGCATGAGGCACCAGTCTGACCAGTGATAAGCAGGAGAGATCAATATTGCAAATTGACAAAGCGCTCAAGATGGCAAAGCACCAGAATTCATCGCTTTTCATAGAATCACCCATGATATCTTTTTAAGAGGGAGCAGATTCCTCAACGTTGCATTACTTCTAACAAGATTTTCTTAAATCAGTGGCAACAAAACATTATTTTCTTATGGGAGAACATGATTTGATGGGATAACAGAATCGGACACAATGCCGCTAATGAAAAAAAAAAAAAAAACAGGGGAAACACTGCAATGTTTTCAATGTCATCAAGTTACACCACCAATTGAGTGGCATAAGACTAACGTGTCATTAAAGCTCATCATTTCCAGTATTGCAATAAGTTTTCTGATTATGCAAACCATGGAAGTTTTATCAAATGAGCGAGGAAAACAAATTGCCCAGCCAAGATATCGAGAGGAGGGATGAAAGCTAATTCATTCAACACCAGCAACCTAATTGAACATTTGAAATCTACACATTTTAATCAATGCAAGTAAAACAGTGTTTTCAAAACGAGTATTTACAGTTTTTATAAATATTAAAATACTCATTTTTGGTTCCCGGAATCGGCAGGTGCCCAAAGGTGAGTACTTGTCCTTGGTTTTAAAAGTGTTATTGGGGCATTCCTAATGGCTTCCGTTTGACCAGTCGAGCAACTATTGAGTTATGAGGAAGTGAAACTCCTACTCCCAAACTCAGGGGGCTCACACTCCCAAAACCCCCCCTCCACTGGACACACACTGCAGTAAAACGAGTACATTTCACTACAATAATAAAACTGCCACAAAGGTCCATCAATGAGTGGAATGGGATGCATAATAATTTAGCGGCTTTGTTCACCATCTTTCAGCAATAAAAATTACAAAAGCAAGCTGCATTATGGTTTCACGAGCATCAATAAACGACACAAACCTGCCATACAACCACTGAAACCCATTTACCCTGATGGGGAAAGGAGCGCGAGCAGCGCCTGAGAGGACCAGCAGCCGTTGCACCGGAGGGGTCAGCCCTCCGAGCGCCGCGGTTTTACACATCAACCAACTCGGCAAGCACTCTGGTGTGACGCAGCCCAGAGGCCCGAAAGCAATTAAACCATTCCCCCACTGTGGTGTACGCCACTGTGCTCCTCTTGCACCCTGGCTAATCTCTTCAGCAAATCCCTGGCTTTAATTCACCCCCACCGTTCTTTAGCAAATAGGATCTGCGTGCTAAGTGAGTAAGCGGCAGGAGCCTTTGCATTTCCTCACTTACCACAACAAAAACACCACCAAAATGATCTGTCCTTCTTACCAGCTGTTTACAAACTTGTACTCAGAGTAATTGCCCTTGTCCAACCGCAAACTCTTCTAGGAAGCCCTTGAAAACAGAAAACTAATTTACCACTACTCACAGTCTGTAAGCAGACTAAATTCCATCACAGACTCATTTTAACAGAAAGATTAATTATTTTTCCACACAGTTTTGACAATGTCCAATAGCTGACCAGTGTTGTAAGAAATTTCCAGTTCATATTTAATCTGTGACCGAATTTTCACTATACAGCTGAAACTCAAGCCAAAACACATGACTGACTTATTCTCAACCTACTTCTTGAATGGACTGCAAGTGTTAGAAAGAGCACGTCTTTGACCGATCCTCCTTTCAAAAACAATTTTTCAACAATAAACATTAGTACATTATTTTCTCAAAGGCTGATGGAGTTCTTCCTTGCCTTCAGTTTATTTCATATGTAAAATTGAAGCCAGAATATCAATACGAGGAAAATAATGCTAGCTAATATAGGATAAAAAATGTTGATCGTTCTTTGACAGGGATTTTAGCAATATAAAATTTGTGCGCTATAAAAGTACATGCATAAGAGGTGTAATTGTGTTGTTCCATTTCTAACTTGACAGTCCGGTCAGCTGCGACCGCATGGCTGTAGCCCCTGAAAGCCAACTTCTCCCCTTTTTTGCGCATTATTCGGCCAATACTGTCACTATGGCACCCAAAATTGATAGGTGTTATAAGTGAAGAATCACATGTCCATACCAAATATGAAAGGAATCGGTCCAAAATTGCAGCCTGTGCTGCGTCCACAAGGAAATCTCCATGTTTTGCAACTAATGTGCATATAATTCGGCCAATACTATCGCCATGGCAACCAAAATTAATAGGTGTCATAAGTGAAGTATAACACATGTACAAACCAAATATGAAAGTAATCAGGCAAAAATTACAGCCTGTACAGCGTCCACAAGGAAGAGTGTATGTGTCAGCAAAAATTTGCACATTATTCGGCCAATACTGTCGCGATGGCCACCAAAATTGACAGGTGTCATAAGTGAAGTGTAACACATGTCCTTACCAACTTCCAAAATAATCGGTCACAAATTGCAGCCTGTACTGCGTCCACAAGGAAATCTCTATGTTTTGCCACTAATTTGCATATTATTCGGCCAATACTGTAGCCATGGAAACCAAACTCAATAGGTGTCATGAGTGAAGTGCAACACATGTACCAAATATCAAAGAAATCGGTCAAAAATTGCAGCCTGTACACCGTCCACAAGGAAGTGTCTACAGACGCGGATGCGGCGGCAGAGACGACACACGTGAATCCATAGTAGCTGCCCGACTTCATCCAGGGGCTACAATTACAGTATTCTAAGGGGTAACGGATAATATGGAGTAGCAGATCACTGGGTCTTTAACAGACAATATTTTCACAAACGTCATTAAAACTGCCATTCTAGAACTTAAACAAAGGGTCTGTTTACTGCAAACAAGCTAATACACTCTATGTAACAAACTGATTTTTTGTTGCCGTTTTTGACATTTCATGGTGGTATGAAATTATATGATCTCATCTCACAGGCGCAAAAGAAAATTATTTTTCTGGTTTGAGTAGAAACGTTTATGCTGTGTCTAGTTCATACACAACAAAGTATGTATCTTTAAAACCGCAATTTACCAGTGTTTTATCTGATAGAATGATTTGGACTTCTGCAGTCACATAAATGGTGAGATTAGTTTCATTCTCTCGTGTGGTACTTAGGCTAGCAGTGAATCACTTGTGTTAACTGTTGTACATTCTGCACTTGTGTAGGACAATGTGTGCAAGCATGTATGTACATGTGCATTCAATGAAGGGTGGTTTCAATGTCAACATGACGTTAAAGGATATGATTACTCAATAACTTTCTCCTGGTTTAATTCAATTTCCTTATTAAATATAATAAAGCTACCTTCAAACCATAGTATATGTACAGAAAATACCTCTCCACCCAGTAGTTCTGTACAATGCGAAATGCACTCTAGTTGGTTTGTGATTAATGAGAATTTTCTCTCTTGTCTAAAAGCGGTGCCAAACAACATGTGGTTATTGTTTCCATCATACGTAATCATTTCTGAAAACGTAAATATGCAAGATATTTTTAAACAGTGAGTTGGGTAGTGATGGAATTTGCCAGCAGATGGAGTGATCTGATAATACAACCCCAATTCCGAAATAGTTGAAACAAAGTGTAAATTGTGAATAAAATCAAAATGCAATGATTTTCAGATCACATGAGCCAATATGTTATTTACAATAGAACATGGATAACATTTCAAATGTTGAAACTGAGACATTTTACATTTTTATCCACAAAATGAGCTTATTTCAAATTTTCTGGCTGCAACAGGTCTTCAAAAAGTTGGGACACAGGCAAAAAAGGGCTGAAAAAAGCAATTAATATATAGGAGAATCAGCTGAAAGAACATTTAGCAAGTAATTAAGTTAACTGGCATCAGGTGTGTAACATGATTGGCTATAAAAGGGATGTCTTAGAGAGGCTGAGTCTCTCAGACGTAAAGATGGCCAGAGGCTCCCCAACCTGTGAAAGCTTGCAAAAAAAAAAAAAAAAAAAAAAAAAAAAATTGTGAACTTTAAAAACAATGTTCCTCAACATCAAATTGCAAAGGTTTTGAAGGTCTCATCATCAACAGTGCATAACATCATCAAAAGATTCAGAGAAACTGGAAAAATCTCTGTGCGTAAGGGACAAGGCCGAAGACCTTTACTGGATGCTTGTGATCTTCGGGCCCTCAGACGCCACTGCATCACTCACCGGCATGATTCTGTCATTGACATTACTAAATGGGCCCAGGAATACTTCAAGAAACCACTGTCAGTAAACACAGTCCACCGTGCCATCCACAGATGCCACCCAAAACTCCATCATGCAAAAAGGAAGCCATTGTTGAGCATGATCCAGAAGCGCCACCGTGTTCTGTGGGCCAAGGCTCATTCAAAATGGACTGTAGCAAAGTGGCAAAGTGTCCTGTGGACCGGCTAAAGAGGAGAAAGACCACCCCTCCTGTTATCAGCGTTCTGTTCAAAAGCCAGCATCTCTGATGGTATGGGGATGCATTAGTGCATATGGTGTGGGACACTTGCATGTTTTAAAAAGCACCACGAATGCTGAAAGTTATATCAAGGTTTTAGAGCAACAGATGCTCTCCTCCAGACGACATCTATTCCAGGGAAGGCCTTGTGTATTTCTGCAGGATAATGCAAAACCACATACTACAGCTATTACAACAGCATGGCTTCGTAGTAGAAGGGTCCGTGTGCTGAAATGGCCTGCCTGCAGTCCTGATCTTTCACCGATTGAGAACGTTTGGCGCATAATTAAAGGAAAAGTCCGTCAAAGGAGACCAAAAACTCTCCAGCAGCTGGAAGCCTGTATTGAACAAGAGTGGGATCAAATTCCAATGGCTTAACTCAAGAAACTTGTCTCCTCAATGCCCAGACGCCTCCACTCTGTGTTAAAAAGAAGAGGGGATGCTACATCATGGTAAACAGGCCCCTGTCCCAACTTTTTTGAGACCTGTAGCAGCCATCAAATTTGAAATGAGCTCATTTTGTGGATAAAATTTTAAATTTCTCAGTTTGAACATTTGCTATGTTATTTCTGTTCTATTGTGAATAAAATACTGGCTGGTGTGATTTAGAAGTCAATGCGTTTTGATTTTATTCACAATTTACACCAAGTCCCAACTATTTCAGAATTGGGGTTGTACTCAATTTTATCTGCTAGGGCTTAAATGATAGCTCGACAGAAACCTATTTTCCGTGCCAATACGAAAGACTGCTCACAGTGAGTCTGGCATCACTGTAAAGAAGAAAAAAATCTTCAAAATGGTACTCATTTTGTCATTCAGTTCTCAACAGAATTCACGCAATTAGCGTCCGATCATAAAGTGATCAGCTCGTCTGAGAGATACTGTAGTAAATAAAACAAAGAAAAAAAACCCGATTTTCCTAATACCATTTGGTAGTTATTCACACATAGGTTATTGGTGTTTACACTGTATTGATAGACAGGCGGTTCGTGTAGAAGTGGGAGCAATTTAATCTTGAAGTAGTTATTTATTCTCACTGCATGCAACACGCAGACATTGTTTAGCTGAAATCGCATATGCCGCTTTGAATATGAAGGAAATTATGATCAATTAGCCACAGTGTTTAATGGCCTTTGACAACAATATTCTGATACCAAAGTGCAGTTTATTCTCAAACTGTTTAGATGACTTTGTGTGTGCAAAGGCACTGACAGTTTGCTTGGCCAGGCTTCCATACCTTTTATCCTTCTTGGCTGCAGATCTAAATAGGTAGAAATAAAATATGCTTACATGATGAATTCAAGCTGGCCTGGGACTGTTCCAATGAATCAATATGAAGCTGAAAGCAGCTGATGTGCAAAATTTTCTACTTGCTATGCTTAAATGGACCTTTATTTTACTATTTTTTAAAATCTATTTCAGAGGTCTAAGTTACAGCAATATCGATACTTTTTTGTAACAATTTTTATTTAAGAGTGTGCCTTCCATTGTTCAAGGAATTTTTACCAATTACCCACTGTTCACTAGTATGCCCAATGAAATCAGTGGCCTCTGGTATGCAAAACACTCACACAATGTTTTGTTTACAACTTCATAAGAAATAAAAAGCAAGTCTAAGTTTTGCTTTTCTTTCTCCCCCGCTTGACTTCAAAACCGAGGTGCGTACGGAACTGTGACTTTTGCATACCATTGCACCCCTAAGATATAGTGTAACTTAGGCAATTCAGATCAATGACCTTGATTCCCTGAACTCTGACCCCTACCCATCTTTGAAACTATGCAGTTTTCAGTATAGCAATAGATATAATCCTATCTTTCAAACCGAGACAGGAAACTTTTGAGGTTGCTTTAATGTAAATCAGACCATTTTTGACAAAGTTATGGCCAAAATAAAACTGACCTTTATCAATTTCATTCCAAAATTTATAGAGTCATTGCCCAACTTTTGACCAAATTTGGTATAAATTGAGGCAGCGATTTTCTTGTAATCTTACCGGTAAACAAACAAAAAAATAAATAAACTAACGAATAAACCAAGCATTTACAATGCCCTCGCCGGGGTAATAATAACAGCGCATGTTGTATAATGTGCATAAAAAGTAAATATTGTGGTGAAATTCTCGTTCATTGAGCAGGTGGTCAGTTTATTTCTGCTGGTTGGTCCATTTTCATGTGGCCAGGCCTAAACTCTGTCCTCCCTGTAGATCAACTTCAGATGCTTCCAATCACATAACATGTTGTCAGTCTTGATCAGAGTTTTAAATATTCTGATAAAGGATGGACGATGTAGCAAAAAATAAAATAAATAAATAAATAAATAAATCAAAGTTTTGAACAAGAAAGCATTTATAAAGTCATAACATTTCGACCAGAAAGCAACTGTTCCACCATTTTCATGCTTTAACCGTGTGGTGGAGGAACACCAACACAAACAGGATTCAGAAACACAAGGGCATATGCACTGCAGCAGCAATACAGATTCATAACAAATCCAACAGAATCATTGAAGATACCCAGAACGTAACCCCATAAACCCTAATGACCAAGATATGGGTCTGACAAATGCAGCTGCTGCATTTAGACCCTTGGAACTTCAGCCCCATTCTAAATTCTAGAGGAGAATTTTCCAACAATCCCAAATATGTCCAGCTGAATTACAGCGAAATGTGTATAAAGTGATGTACAAGGTTTGTACATCCCCCATTTGCTGTAATGCTGGGGCCATAAAAACATGGTGGCCTGGGTTTGAATATTTCTCTCAGAATAGGTGCAATATAGGTGTGATGTAGCTTCAGTGAAGTGCTGGAACCAGCAGGTATAAAATATGTGGGCGACATTGTCCTATAATATCTAATAATGTTTTTCTAACTTTAAACCTACTTACAGGAAAACCCAAGTGAAAAGTTACCGGGATTTACATCAGATGCGTGTTCGGTCCGCCTCCGCCCTGCTGCGGGTTTGCCGCGTGCACTGCCGTCAGTCAACTCCCACTGTCTGCGTCTTTGCTGCGTAACAGCGCCGGACGGCTTGAGTAGCAAGACCAATGAGCGAGCCTGACGAGATCACGCAGTAATTACAAAGTAATGTGCGATCGCCCGAGATAACACGATGCATAAAGTGCAACTACAGGCAACAGCCTTTGTTCTTTACCAAAAGGGTTGAGGAACCGTTGACTTGCTTCGACTTGTTAATTTTTTCAAGATTTTGTGCTTCTATCATGGACAAGTAGCCCATTTGCAAATAAATGCTCTTAATTTCCTGTTTGGGTTGGGTTTGCCATTTGTTTGGAAAGTGTTCCGTCGATAAAATTTAGTCTGCATACATTCTCTTACTTCTGTTGATATCCTATCTCACAGTCACAATACAAACTGGCACCAACACGGATTTTGAAAATTTACCATATCTTTTAATGGTGAGTCTGTGTACCAGTCTATCATCAGTGCTGAAGTGTTGCGTTTGCACTGCGGCATCCGGCAAAAATAGAAGTCTTGCGTATTTGCCGCGCACGACTGCGGTTTGCCAGAGCTGGGATGGAAGTGAAATGCAACGCAGCGGATTTGGTGTAAACACACTCATTGAATAAAGTGAATCCTATCAGCTGCGCTGCCGTGGCGGAGCGCAGATGGATCAAACACGCATCTGGTGTAAATTGGGGGTTAGAGTTTAAGGGGTTAATGTGCTGCACGAATGAGAGCACGATAAAGGTATCGCCTGCAATAAAGGCCCAGGAAGTTGGGAATTGATGAATAATGCATACAGGGTGCTGACTGGACACCAGAGATCATGTTGCCGTCTTGAGAGGAGAATGACCAGTACTAAATCCACTCAGAGGGAACAGGCTTCTCATATTCATATCACAAGAGACCATGTGACATGTGGCAGCTACCACTGTAACCCAAAATCATACACATGTGCAAAGAAAGAACCTTTATTTGATAACTCAACTATCCATCCCTTATTTGTCTAAACAGGAAAACACCACTGAAACTAAAATCTCCATCAGGGAGGCCTGAAACTAAAAGTTAACAAGTTTTGTGCTGGATTGTTCGCGATTACATGCCGCAGCACTGTACATCATTACAGTATACTCCAGCAGGAACCAGAGTGGAAAGGTACCTGAGGGTCAGTAAGGTGCAGAACCGTCTTTTTGTAGGAGATAACGTCAAAGTCAACAGCCTTCCACACGGCGTGACCAAACAGGTCCCCGACTTTCCTCTTCTTGGTGATGACAATGAGGTACATCCCTGAGTGTGTTTGGGGGGGGGGGCAGAAATCACATTGAGGTAAGTTTTCAAATATAAGTGCACACCAAATTTGACTGGACTGCCCCAAACAGCCCGAGCACAAGGCTTTTAGTGTTAAGCCCAGAGGTGGTGTTCAGTTACATTCAAAGCATACATGCGCACTCATATCCACAAGTACACTCCAAGTCTACTTCTAATGCGGCAATGCCAACACTGCAGCAGCGTTTCGTCAATTGACAAAGTCCTCCATTTATGTTTTAAAGACATGGCTGTGTTTCATTTAATACCATTTACACGCAACAAAGGCTCTCTGTTTTCCTGGAGAAAACCCCAGATCACTGGCCTCGCCTGTACTGCTTCCAACTCCACAGAGCCAGTGCATTTAACTAAAGCAGCACATGTGCTGGGGTGCTGCATCAATACACAAAAATACACCAACTGTGGGTATATGAGTACACATGCATTCATGGATGACTAAGGGTTTTCACCACTCAGACTCATAACTACACACTTATTATCCATCATCATTCTGTTCATTTATTTTGAATGGAACTTTCAAGTTGAGTGGATTTTAATGTCTCCTCATGAAACCAAACAGACATCTGCTGCTTTAAAACATGGAACAGTGAGGAGTTCCCCCCTTAGGCAGATTTTTACCCGTCATAAGCTGCTCCGGAACGCCGCAGAACATGCAAAAGCCTGGAAATGCATACCTGCCACCAGCCGAATAGTTCCCATGATCCCAAAGATGTGCCTGGAGACCGCAGATGGAGGGATGTCCTTCCTCCCTGAAAACCAAAAAAAAAAAAAAAAAAAAAAAAAAAAACACGACACTACAATCACCAGATCATTATCTCTGCCAATCAATGAAGTGGGGTGGAAGTCATACATTCACCAGTGTCTGTTTCTCCAGACAATTTCTCTCAAATTTCCAAAACTATTTCAACTATATTTTGTGGAAGTGCGGGGCATGGCCCAAGGAACATTCAGTTAGATTTTGGTGGCGATCTGGACTACCATCTAGATCCAGGAATTTTTTAAAAGGATTCTTCACCATTGCGGGATTGCAAGATTGTAATAAATGCCACACTTAAAATCCACTTGATGGTAGTAAAGTTCCAATTGCAGTGCCAAATATATGTGCTCTCCGAGAACTTCCTAATATTCCCTATTCTTTCCATTGACCCACACTATTCCCATTCCCACTGTCTACTATAATGCTCATGGGTTTAAGGTGAGGCTTGGCTGACTCATGATACTTATTAGAGAGCAGTACACCCACTGCTGTCAATCAGCTATTAGTCATTCTTCTACCAGTGCAAGGCAAAGAGACACATTCATAAAGAGCACCATTTATCAACTCCAAATAAAATCAATCGCTGAGTAACCACTCAGACATACACCCTGTACAAAGGAACATGTGTAATGCACATCCAGTCGGCACATTACGTAAAAACAAAGCAATGTCCAAAAGTAAACGCAATGATCAGTTTTATGATCAACTGCATGACATACCCAAGCGCGAGGTTTACAATAGCACAGAGACAAGTTGATTTGAGAGCTGTAATTACATTTCCAAGCTGTTCAGGATAGCGCTGACCTTCAATTTGTTCGCCCTGGTTTAGGCTGTGTGTTTAACTCATTAATAGATTACTGGCCCCACGTCATTAAAACACTTCACATCCCATAAAATTATATCTCCAACAAAAAATCCTATGTGAAGGGTAGATGAATAAAACACAGCTTTGATACAATGGTCTAAAAGAATTGTGAAACTGATTCATAGTAAATCTTCAGCCTCCACTAACTAAGCCGTCTCGAACCACTGCCAAACTTCCTGTTAAACTGGGCAAGTATGGCAAATATCAGGGTTGGTGCCATGCAGACTTTGCGTAGTGCGTCAATGAGTCTTGTTAATTAGAAGTACTGAAAGTTCTTCCTTATTGAAACCTCATCAATGGTGGTATCTATCATTGAGAATTGAAACACAAATACAATGAACAAATCTTGCATAGCGATCAAGTTTGGAAGGCATACGGTTTCTCCCATTTTCATTCACAGTGCCCACAATGCAGATGAGCATCAATCCCTCTCTTACCTGTGAGCGTCATCTCGGTGGACACCCGGTCGATGGCCAGGACGTCACTAGTGCCGTCATCGCAGGCCTCGATGTAAAACTTTTCTGGGGTGGTGTGCCTGTGGGGTAGAGCAGTAACACACTGCGTGAAACTGCAGGAATCCACACCACACAGAACTAATGGCTGGACAACAGCAGCTAATCAGAACTCCAGCTGATTCCTCAGCATTCCCCACGCCAGCCTAAACATTAGAGGAATGGCGAATCAGTGCGCGCAGTCCTATTGTGCTTGTGTAGGTGAACAGTCAATCAGTGATAAGCTAGCATGGGATATCGCCCTAGAGGAGTCCACACGGGGATAAATGAGGGATGAAAAGTGGCACAGTCCATAGGGTGGCTGAATATCCAGCCAAAGGTGAATCCCTGAGCCGAGTCGGCCCCTGACCCCTCAGTTTGTTCACCATCTGCAACCCCCTTGTGATTTTTTTTTTTCCTGCCAATGAAGCAAAAAAAATTGACAACTGCATCCTGTCTACTCCCCTCTGAAGGCATAAGTAATGTGCTAAAAGACGACAGTCATTGCATTCTCCACACCCAAAGGCAGACGACAGGCATTCTGCCAATGTAGACTGCTGCCCCGACTCATGGGACAAACTCTACTGTATCCTGCTGATCACACAAAAATTACCAGGGTCAGCATTCCCTTTACCAACCAAGAGGGGGAAAAAAAAAAACGCAAGATACGGGCAATTGTGGAGCAGCCAGCTGCAGGCTACCACTCTCCCAGTGCTCATCCTCATTTGAGGGGAAATCAAGCTTTTTTCATGAGATATTAGATTCAGCCTCGGGGAACTCATAAAAGAAGCTGGGCTGCATTACTTCGTGCTGCAGGGAGGGAGCGTGAGCTTCAGTTCAAATAAAGTTGAGAGCAGGGCGCAGGGGAGCATTTCTTCACTGGCACAGAGAATTCAGCACTCGCGCCGAGACTATAAAGTGACTGCTCCATGGCAGCAAAGCATAAGCATAACAATAAAACCCTTCCAGGCTGAATGCTGGCCACGCTACTGCCAGCTGTTAGCATGTGTGAAGCAGTATGAGTTTAAAGTCCTTCTGAGCAATGTCCACTGATCGTCCAGAGCTCTTAAAGCTTAGGAGCTTACTGAGCCCTTGCATGTCTTGCATAAGATGCATTCATTGTGCATTTTTTTTCTTAAACATATACATTCTCATCTGACTTAAGTCCAGAATTCTCCCACAGTCTGTGCCATCTGCTGGGCTTGTGCAAGTTCTGCCTTTCACTTGACTGCTCCTACACTTAGTTCCAATCGTTGGCTGGCTACTCAGCAAAGGATTCAGTTTAGAACAGAAAATAAGAGACTATCCAAGCAGCCTATGGTGCTTGTTCATGTCGATTATAAATCAATCCATTATCTATACCGTGTCTTTGCATGCATGTCTTTGGACTGTGGGGGAAACCGGAGTACCCAGAGGAAACCCACATGAACCTGGGGAGAACATGCAAACTCAACACAGAAAGGCCCCAGGCTGCATTCGAACCCACGACCTTCTTGCTGCAAGAGGCGGTAGTGCATGCTGGGTAAAAATACAAAAAAAATAAACATAATACTAATCATTTCAACCTCTCAATCTGCAGAAGGAATTGTTATCATTACTATCGGATTAATGCACATAGAGAAGCTGCGTTGAGATGTGCTCTACTCTGTGGCATGAATTGGCCTTCAGACGTCAGCAGAGCACACAGATCTGC
Organism: Gymnothorax javanicus; assembly: GCA_029692085.1. Lineage (NCBI taxonomy): Eukaryota > Metazoa > Chordata > Actinopteri > Anguilliformes > Muraenidae > Gymnothorax > Gymnothorax javanicus. The sequence goes on from CM056197.1 coordinate 88,196,044, forward strand.
AGTGATAGAGAATCACATACAAACAGATTTCTGTTCTGTGCCTCCATTCTTTATTGAAATTAATTCCAACCATTCTAAATATAGCAATCATGGTGATATTTTCACATGAAATATCTTTAAAAATGTGATGTATTGCACAACCTAATTTAAATATATTCTGAATGAATTCAAATTCTACAGCAATTTCTTAGAGGACAAAATGTGACGACCGTTTTCCATTGCGGGGAAAAAGAAGGCGCTTGAGTGAATGAACGCACACTCTTGCGTTACAGTTGAGAACAAAAAAAAAAAAATTTATTGATCCAAGCCAGTGTTTCAAAATAATTATTGAAATTAAACTTAATGAAAAACTAGTGGTTGTATGTCCTCTTCCTGGCTTCATCTAAAGCAGCAAGAAGAGACTGCAGAAAAATCTCATATCTACCTCCATCCTTGAAGAGCAGGTTTGTAAAGTACTCAATTTAATTTAACACAGATATCTGTATAAGTATTTTTCTATTATCTGGCTATAGTTTGTCAGGTTATCACCAGTTAATGTAGGTTAATACACTCAACGAAGATGATCTCCTCATGTACACAAAGTACACAAATACTGCTAACCATACTACCTGGGAAAGTTTATCAGGTATATCAAGGCAACATCTGTGCTGCAGCACAGTCAAAAAAAGATGATTTTAATGAAATAAAAATGCCAGGCCCTCTAAAATGACGAACACTGAGTGGGGTTCACCTCATGCACAATGCTCATTATGAGTGCAGCAGACTGGGCTTTTCAACTCACCCAACTCTCTTTTTCAGCCTATATTTCCTTATTATTTTGGGTACTTTTTTACCCAAGCAGCCAGTGGTAGTTGGTTAAAATATCAGTTTAGAAGCTTTTAATTTTTACCGACATCCGATTAAAATTTCATGTCAAATAGCCCCATTAGAAATACATTTACTGAGAAAAATGTTGACGCGTTCAATACTTATTTTCCCCAATGTATGTGGTTTTGAAATGGAGAAATATACACAAAGAAGAAGAAACTGTGGAAATTTATTTTTTTCCATCACTTAAACTGCCAGACTTTCATACTGCACTCCGCTCTTTTAAGATATTGGGGGTGAATTTTCTTTAGTTTGTCATGCCACTGTTCTATTGTTCTGCAATAACCACGCAAATGCAAATACTTGCAAATTATTCCATAAATATCTGCATTTATGCGTGTAGTATCGAATTGGGACTGTATGTTTTTTTCGCCTGCCCAAATTTCTAGCAAGCATTTAATTTCGTCTGCTCAAATTTCGAACAAGCATTTAATTTCTTCGTTTGACCAGAGAGATCTTCTTGCCGCTATATGTGTCAGAACAAAAGAGCTGATTGGTTAAGATGTCACGTAATAGTCCACTTCCATGCTCGAGTACGGTTGCTTTCACATTTGGTACGAGTATGGATAAACCGTGCCCAAGACCACCTCCAGTGTTTCCTCTAAGATTTTTTTCAGCAGTGGGCGTAAAGGCTTTTTTTTTTTTTAAACCCTGGGTGGTGCACGCGTGAAAAATGAATCAGCAATTTAAAGTGTTAAAAAAAAGACACTATGATACTTGACTGCAAAACAGACTTCAAAACATATTTGTCCTACATTTGGGCCAGGTCACGCGGTAACGGAGTTACAAAATTGGTGTATTTTGTATCAGACCTCCAAAACTAAGTAAGATAGAGTTACAATTTAAATGGCTTTGTGCAAGTCTTCTCTAGTCCTTCAAAAAACAAAATAGCCAATTTGTTCATTTGATTTATTTTGGGTTAAAACGGCAAAAAACTGGTCGGTAACGGAGTTACAAATTTGTAACTACGTTACCTGGCCCATTTCTTTTATTTTTGTACATACATTTAATTATTTGTTAGTACATATATTTATTATATTTATTTGAACATTTATTTATATGTTTGTAGATAAATATATGTACAAATAATAAAATGTATCTACAAACATATAAATAAATGTTCAAATAAATATAAATATATGTACTAACAAATAATTAAATGTATTATCATATTTATTTCCGCATTTATTTTTATGTATATTTTTACATATATTTAATTATTTATATTTCATAATTAATTTGCTCCAATCTGTTCCACTACCTCTGCCTGTCTACTTGTCTGATATAACATTTCAGAACAAGCTAGATTGATCACATAACCAATAAGGACATTAAAATATTGCAGTAGCCACCAACATTAGCTACATTAGAATTAGCCATAGACCAGACCGGCACATCCAGGCACTTCGCAAAGCGTCAGGTCGCACCCCGAGCAAACCTCAGATCCCATTGATCTAATTGTAATTTGACTTGTGTTTAGCTGCGAAATTTAACAGATTTATTTAGCTCGATTCCCTGTTTACATTGATTTCATGATTTGTAGAGATGTCAAGTGATCATTTTGCCACCGTGCCCAGCCTGAACGTTCGTGATACCTTAATAAATTGATCGGTCAACCCTCTTGCCCCTTCAGCGTCCCTCTGTCCAAGCGGATCAATGACCAGACACTGTGGCCGGATAGCTTGAAGCCATAAAGCTCTACTTGTTTGATCCTTTCCTTTTCCAGGTAGGATGGGAAACCTGAGATCTGGACTGGTCTTTTTATTTGATGTACAACCCGGCGCACAACAGCTTTTAAGCATTTACCAGCTCGATTTTCGCGCTTGTTAGTGATTGTTTTAAGTGTTTGAGTGTGATTGTTTTCCCACAAAAAGGATCGCTCCTTGGCGCTAAGCACTTGATAATGTGATGCTGGAAGTGTGTATAAGATATTTCTCTTTCCCTATTATGGCAGCTGTAGCGTTACCTGACCATCATCCTCATCCCAGTGCTTTCTCTCCTTCAGGAAATATCTTGATAAAACTAGGAATATTTCAACACATAGCTTACAGCGACAGCTATTTTACCGATGTTTAGTGAAGTAACGATGGTATGATTCACTGCGTTCACTAACTTTATCTACGTTAACTCACTAATTGATGACTGTTGGCTTTGAACATCAATGAAGAATACATTGCAAATTCCCTATTATGGCAGCTGTAGCATTACCTGACCATCATCCTCATCCCAGTGCTTTCTCTCCTTCAGGAAATATCTTGATAAAACTAGGAATATTTCAACACATAGCTTACAGTGACAACTATTTTACTGACGTTTAGTGAAGTAACGACGGTATGATTCACTGCTTTCACTAACTTTATCTACGTTAACTCGCTAATCGATGACTGTTGGCTTTGAACATCAATGAAGAATACATTGCAAAATGCAAATGCTCATTTACTGTAACATAAACTACAGTCTAATCTATCTTATGGTTAGCTAGTTAGCTAGCTATAATATACATTTTTTTTTCTTGCTCTCCTCTAAAGTCAGGTAGTCTAACCTCACTTGAAAATTCTAGAGAATGCTAAGAAAGCGCTTGTGCTGTTGTGGTTGTCATGACATCACTACTGTTTGACAGCCTAGCAGTATTCCATTCATTTGGGCTCGTGGAGAGAGATCGGACGACCATTCGTTCAGCAGAGCCGACCGCAGTGGTCTACTGCTGTGCAGAGTTTAAAAAAAAAAAAAAAAATTCTCTATTCTGACGAAGTGGCGGGCAAAATTTAGCAGCGGCGGGGCACCGCTTCTAAATGTATATTGCAGAAACTATGACCTCTTCCAAGTGGACTCGCGTACCATTCCCGAGCACGGTGCGTTTGTGTTCACGCCTCCCAAATAAACGGACTTTAGGGTCAAGTGTACTCGGATCCATGCCCAAGTCCCTCAAGTGAAAGCACCCTAAATCTTTGTCAATAAAGTGCCAGAGTATTCACATCTCACTCGAAGCCAAAAGGTATTGTCAGCTCTGCACCAGGTATGGTCGAGAACAGTGGTTCCCAAACTCGGTCCTGGGGACCCACTGTGTAAATAGGTTTTGTGTCAACCATAGCTCCAATCTTAGAATGCTAATGAGTTGCTCATTGCTCTTGATTGCACTATTCTTGTTCACGCTGATTATTTATCCTTTTAAACCACATGTCAAAAATGGCCATGATGAAAATCATTTCATAGTGTGCTAAATTGGAAATTACTTCTCTAACATAAAAAAATGGAAATTTGCAACTGATGACATGAATCTATAAATGGGCTTCTAGTAGATAAAATTGTGGACCCAAGGTCATTAAAGCGAACAATTATTAGGCAATTAAGAATTCAAAGACAAAGCAAACGATGAGTCAAACCTGTTAAATGTCACTTGATTGGTTTCAGGAAAGAACCTGAACCTGAATTCAGAACCCTAATCACCAGATTACTGACTGATTGCAGTCTTGCATTTGATCACATAAAACATACTGCCACCTTTGATTGTCGATCCATGCCCAATACATCAAAATAAAAAATATGAATGTTGGGCTTTGAAATTTCATGGAATGCCTAAATTTCTGTCATAATGTAAAGTTTAAGGGGGGTAAATGTCCTCGATCTCACAAGCAACTGCTAATTAAAAATGAACAGCTTGTTAAAACTCTGGGATCGTCAAAACCGACATACGCTGCCCCAGGACCGACTTTTGGGAACCACTGGTCTAGAAAACATTCAAATACCATTATTATGATTTACTAAGCTGTTAAAGTAAATTAATATGTAGGCCTATGACAAATGCTTGTCAACTTATCTTGATTTATCTCCAGAAATCCATTCTCTGTAACGTCAGTCACGTAACATCAGTCTTGCACAATTATGTAACTACTCTGATTATGCTTTGATCTGGATCAGGGCAATAATTTCTAGAATTTCAGTCGCATGTTACCTTTTATCTTGGAATGAAAAAATCTTTCAACCCTGTATGGTTTGAAAACGAGCTTGCAATGAAGTTGATGAATTGTCTTAATGGCTATGTTTGTGTAATGTCAATCATGCTCACAATTTTCACATCCTACTAACTTATACATGACACCAGCAAAGTTTCCTCCTGCATCCAAGTAGACCTACTTCCTAGTATGCTTGTCACAAAATATGAGCATCCAAGGAGTGCAAGTTTTACTACCAGACCATACCAAAGGGCCTGTTCCCTCTCTGAATGTAACGTCAGTCATCGTGGAATTACCCTAATGTCAGTGTCGGCAGTGTATGCAATCTAAAGTGCAAATGTTGTGATACTGTGCAAGTCACACAAATAGTCATGAATAAAAGCACCTAAAAGACTGCGTGATACCAAATGAATGCTTCAAAGCTGCCCAAAATAAAAATCTAGCCAGAGAAATAGAAGTGAAATATGCAGAGAGCAGAGTCCACTATATAAACCACATTTCTGAGAAATCATAAATTGTTAAATTTTTCCATCTTTGTTGTCTCTTGGGAGTGTGTGTATCTGAATGCTCTCTGTGCACTATAATCTTTATCATCAGAGCATATTATATTTTTCCAATTGCAAACTTTGAGACCACTGCAGATGCTGTCATGCTGATTGACTGTCTTCGGAAGTCAATTGTTTTCAACTGACCTCATGGTCCATGTTAATTAAGATTGGACCAAAACCTATAGATGTGTGTGCACTGCCTTTTGTTAATTTAAAATGAAGATCATTGTGATCGAAACGCTAATGTCTTGGCGATAAACTTTCGGGGAGCAAGTCCTACAGTGTGCAGACTTTATGGTATCATTTTTTTTTTTTTTTTTGCTGACACCAGAGGCTATTCCCATTGGATGAAGAATGACAGGGGAACGGGGAAATGAGGGCATTATTTCCAGTCTACCTTGTACATTCCACAAAAGATAAACGTTGTTTTTTTTTTTTTTTTTTTTTTTGGGGGGGGGGGGCTGGGGTTTAACCCCCCCAATTTCAAAGTACATACTTCGCGGAGACGTTTAACCATGACGTGGGTCAAATGACGATCGCCACTAAATGCAGTGACTCATTTTATACCTGTTTGTTGTTAATTTGTCTATTCAAAAAAAAAAAAAAAAAAAAAATGCAGTGACACATTTAACGCACCCTAAGAGGGCTGGCCTTAAAACTGCGTCTGTGATTCCAAAACGTCAGCTCTCGACACGTGTAAGTCCGCGGTCGGTCTTGTTTTGCGAGCCATACTGGGGTGCGTTTCCGGAAAGCGTAGTTGCTAACTTGGTTAGCAACTTACATAGTTTGTCCATTCAGTCAATGGGTCCAACTATGTAAGTTAGCATCTCTGATTTTGGGAAACGCACCCCTGGATGTTTAGGAGTATGATTACTCAAGATCTGATTTTAGTTTAAGAGAGACAAGTGGAAATGTTTGTCAACATTTAACGATCTCACACCCGGTTTATATCATAAATTTCGTATCGCCAAAGAATAGGGCTTTTGGCAAACCATGCATCCCAACATAATAATAATAATAATAATAATCGGAAAATAATTACATAGAGGAAGAGAGATCGGCGAGAACATCAACATTTATACATACACTCACAGTACCAAAGTGTTACGCTGTACAATCAACTATGCACAATTCTAAACAACAATAATGACAATTAACTTAGCTAGCTACTTCCACGACAAAATATAGCGGTCATCTAGCTAGCTACATGAAAGACATGCAGGCTATTAGCTCCAACGAAGTTAGTGCATCAAATGATGTCGGTCCCAACATCCAAGAAGCCCAGCGAAATTTAACTACAGCAGACATCAAATGTTCCATATACATCCCGACAACACCTCGTAGCCATTTTCCAAAATTTCAGTCGTATACACGGAGCTTATTGTAGACAACTTGTAGTGAGGTAGGATCCTCCCAATAATGCACTTCGTGATAGCTAGCTGTTGAACAGGAAACCACCTCGTGATTAGCAACAAAATATCGACAATCAGCCACTTTATGCAATTAAAACCAAACCACGTTATGCAGTTATATGAATGGGAACGGACAGGTTCGATGTTTTTTGCGAGCTAGACAAGTTGATCATCTTCAATTACCTCCGTAAGTTATATATATCCGAGCATCACTTCCACATACGTTGGCTAACTGGCTAACGTTAGCCTGTTCCTGATTCGAGCATGATAAAAAATAACCGATGGCAATGAGTTAAACTGCGCTGACAAATGTTACCGGCGTATGGCTACTCGCAGTATTATTAAACAACCCCAATGACTCATTGGTTTTATTTAACATTGTTAGTATGAATAAAGCGTTAGCAGGAAAATACGTAGTACTTAATTGATCTTAAAGGTAAAATATACTCACAAATTGAAGCTCTGGTAGGCGGTCGCCATCTTTACTTCAGTGTCTCCCTGACCTCAGTGACGTGTCAGTCATAAACTGAGCGACGCGGGAGATTCACTCTGACTGTCTAGCTGACAGTTTATCAACATTCACACAAAGTTCCGTCGAATAAAATATTCTCACAAGAAATGCCATTCACTTTAGCAGTTGAGTACCTTTGCATATGCTAGCTGAGGACTAAGAGCACAAAAGTCTCCATTTCATTTGCCATCCGGGCCAGTGGCGCAATGGATAACGCGTCTGACTACGGATCAGAAGATTCTAGGTTCGACTCCTGGCTGGCTCGGTTTCTTTTACATTGACTCTCCGACTCAAACTTCGGTGGATTCCTTTTCTAGATTGCTGTCCAGGCCGCTAGGAGACTCACAATTAGTCATCATATGACCACGTGCCGCTCCGGGCCAGTGGTGCAATGGATAACCATAGATATTCTATATATATTTTTTTTTTATTTTTATTTTTATTCTATATATATTTTTATTCTATATATATGGGCCAGGCTCATGAAATGTGCGCCACCCCCCGGTACTGAAAAATAATGAAAGTACCCATAGAGCTTAGCAGTGAGTGGTTTTTTAATCTATAGGTGTTGTGGGATCATATTCCAAAGCCGTGCAACGGCGACGTTTTCCATTTTTTTGTGGTACCTGGTCAAAGTTGGGTCCCTCAACTCATTTTTTGGGCCGGGTTTCTGCCTTAGTTTCAAGACATGCATATCTTCTAAAGCCTCATACATGCATAGATATAGCTATATCTTCTCAAAATGCCCTGATATGTATAGGGATTATAGTGGAAAAATGGTATACAGGTAATATGCTGTGGGAAAAATTGGGCTGTTGGGATTGCCATGGCCCTGAAGTCAGGGTACGTTTTGCTGCGACTGCAAAATTGCTGCTTGTGAGTGCAAACCGCTCTCTAACACAATGTGTAAAATTAATTCAGGCAACCCTATGCTCTCAGTGGTAATTGTATGTGATAAAGGTATATGTCTACTCTCTGAATACCAAATATCATGGTCATTGGTGGAATATTTGGTGAGTTATACGCATTTCCCTATACCCTTGCTCGTCTAAGTCAAAAACACAAAAACCTACTGTTTGCCAATAATCCATCCAGAGGCCTACAACTAGTGATAATAAAGTTATTTAAGCCACCAATCAAAATTGTATAAAGTGATGTCCAGAGGTATATCACCTGAAATTAGAAACCCTACAATGATTTTTTTTTTTCCTCGATCCCATCGCTGCTGAAAAAAGAAATTCTGGTCTGCAAATACCTGAAAAATGTTATAAAAACCTATATCAAAACTCAAAAATCTCCTAGAAACACTCCTTATGGCTTAAAAGTATGTTGCCTAGGCAATACCAAGCCAGAACAGGTGTCTATTAGCTAAAATATCAGTATATCGGTCAGAAACCGAATCTAAGTCAGAAACCGCGACTGAGTCAGAAACCCGTCAAAGTGTACCAAACTCAACCCGACTGACTTGCTATTGCCATAATACTTAACTAATAGATAGAATAAGAGTCTCAAGTAGGTAATTGATCACTTACCAATGGAAGATGCCACTTGTAGGCTGGTGGACAGGCTTTGACAGTTCTTTTTTTTTTTTTTTTGGGTCCCACGTTTTTGCCTGAGCCCTTTTTTTTATGATGATTGCATGATTGGCCACTTTGTCCCGGCCGCCAATTTTCTAGATCCCGGTTTCTGACTGAGATTGGGCCGTATTTTTCGATTAAATCTTCAAAAATACAAGTCAACACGTTTGGAAAACACAATATATCATGTCTCCGACCACCCATGCATGCTATTTGACCAAGTTTATGACTGATTGGCCACCGATTGCGCCACAGCGGCCGCCCATGCCCCGCGTCAGTTTCTGCCTGAGATCCCGGTTTCTGACTGAGAGCGTGGGCGACCCGGCATGGCAACCCCAATTCCAAAATAGTTTCTGTAAATTGTGAATAAAATCAAAATGCAATGACTTTTAGATCACGAGCCAATATTTTGTTACAATAGAACATAGATAACATTTCAAAAGTTGAAACTGAGACATTTTACATTTTATGCACAAAATGAGCTCATTTTGTGGATAAAATTGTAAAATTTATCAGTTTCAACATTTGCTATGTTATCTCTGTTCTACTGTGAATAAAATACTGGCTGGTGTGATTTGAAAGTCATTGCACTTTGTCCCAACTATTTTGGAATTGGGGTTGTATTTTCGATCAAATCGGCTAAAATACATGTTAACATGTTAAACCAACATGGAATATCATGTCCCTGACCACCTGTAACGAATGGGGCCACATTTGGTCGAAAAACCCGTTTTCTGCCTGAGATGCCGGGTTTCTGACTTAGAAATCTAAGGCAGAAACCCTAAGTCAGAAACCGACCAAAATGCTTCGCGCGCTGTAGCTATGTCGTTATTCAATAAATAATTGATCTAAACAGTGATTTCCACTTCGATTTAGGCCAACAACAATACCTGAATTGCATTTGGCTATATCTTTTACAGTTTTTTTTAAAATACATCTAAGTCAGAAACTTTTCTTAAAAAGGTCATTTTTTGGGGGACACAAAAATCCCACTCAATCCCTGTAGGTTGGAGTTTTTTTTTTTTTTTTGCCCTAATGCACCATATATTTGCTTCATCCTGAAGTAATATTAGGGTGTAAGGACATTTTTTTATTTTTCTAGAGTGCTAAATGTAAAATCTAAGTCAGAAACCAATACCTTGTGGATAATTTATTAAATGTCACCGCAATACACAAAACAATGATAGGGACGTATGCCAACTATCAGACATAGCCTACACATGTCTATTATGCACAGAAAAAAACATTAAAATAAATAGAACACACTTAACTATAAAAAAACAAAAAGTGAACTATTTCACTTTTTACATGGACATCAAAAAAGTGCCTTTTTGGCCACTTTTACAACTTTAAGGGCAAAAAAGAGGGAAATATTTATCGCAGACCGACAAAAGTGGGGTCTTCCAAATTGCTCTTGGTGAGCTCTATCCATTCATGGTGGTTGTGGAATGATCTAAGCAAAATATAAGATTTGCTAGCCTGTGGACACATTTGGGGCGGGTGGCGCACATTTTGTGAGCTTGGCCCATATATCTATTTGGATAACGCATTCGATTACAAATCATAAGATTCTAGGTTCGACTCCTGGCTGGCTTGAGTCGTTCTGACTCTCCAACTCATTTCCCATTACACCATTAAAATTCAAGTTCCGTTTCCAAGAGCTCAAGAACAGTGGCCGACGAAGGCAAACGCTATGCAACGGCCCAAAACATCTCCAATAGGAAAAATGCGCTACAAAAACAAAAAGATGCTAAGTCAAAAATGCACTAACCTCAAAAACAAATGCAAAAGAAAAATGCCGCATATCCACGACAACACAGCGGAAGTGCTCTAAGCCGCTATGGGGAGCGTCCACTATAACAGCTTTTATTTTTGACCGGAGCGAGACCAGTTGGTGTACTATTAACTAGCTAAGTCGGCAAAAAGACTTTCGAGCTAGCTAGCTAACAGTTATATTTGGTTATTTGGAGCATGAAAGTCAATAGATAATAAGTGAATAAAAATTATCCATTATTTCGCTGACTAACTTAGCTAGAGTTGTAATTACCGCGCGCATTTAGCTTGGCGGGTATTAATATGCACTAAATATAAAGTTTGCTTTATAGTCTTTGGAGTCTGGCTTTTACTTACGATATTCTCTATGAACGCCACAGATTCTCGGCTGAGGGAAATCGATACTTATGCGATATACTGGAGCCATATGTTGGCAATGTAACAAAGAGAAGCCGTGCGCTTATGGGTGCGCAAACGGATGCAAAGCGTTGCGGTTTTTTGCCCCGGGACCCAACACACATTCAGTTGGTGATGCAGGAAATTTGAGCAATAATATTGTATGCCGCACAGTACATTTTACACAGCATACCATTAAAACAATTAAAATAATTATGAAAGCAAAGCAACATAGGGCCTACCACTTTGAATAATGTTCTTATCCTTTGTTTTAACTTGCTGCCATGTCCTCTTAACAGTGCTGGTACTGCAACTATTAAAGCACAAATTATAAAATTAATTAGTATTGTATCATACTTACCATTGTCTTGATATGCCATGGGCCTATTGTAAATTTGTAAACTGAGCTGAAAAAAGAAGACAGAACATTCTTTAATAACCCCCTTCTGCACACGCCAGCGGACAAGGAGCTGCAAATTTATGCACGCAGTTACACTATTCTATCACTAGATGGCACACTCGGATCAGTTATTGAATTTTCACAAGCAAGCCGAGCTCGAACACGATTTAAAATATGGACGAGTTCAGTCCCATCCCTGGTTTTCAGGAGTTGCGTGAATTCAACTCCTCAGCTAAGCCTGATGTGCAAACTACACGATATACTTGCCCATAGAACTGATCATTGGAAGGAAAGAACTTAACTTTGAATGACAATACAGTATCCATTTTTAATTTGTAAGAATTCAGTAAATTCAAACCAAAATGGTATTCTTTGTGTTTCGTGTTTGATTTGGGCACACTTACAATGTTCCGGTGCCTCATATGAAACCTTCAATTCAAATGCAGACTGGATATGTAATTCTTCTTTGCTCAATGAATTGCCCAGATATGTTGATGATTGCCATTTAGAAAATCTTAATTTGGAGAAAGAACTCAAAATTGCACACCTGAATGAATTGCCCAGAAATGTTAATGATTTTCATTTAGAAGATCTTCATTCGGAAAAAGGAATCAAAATTGCACACCTGAATTGCTTGTCACTTTTTAAACGTATTGATGAAATAAGAAGCATGATTTCTCAAACTGGAGTGAGTATTTTGACAGTAAGTGAAACACATTTATGTGAAAGTATTAGTGATAGTGAATTAAATATAGAGGGATATACTCTATTATGGCGAGACCGGAATAGAAATGGAGGTGGTGTAGCAATTTATGTAGATTAACATTCACACGAAGGGATGATATATGTGAAAGTAGTGCATTGGAGCTAATTGTTATTGAAGTACAACTCGAAAAACAGAAGTATTTTATTGTTATTTCATGGTACAGGCCACCCAACTCTAATGTTGACATTTTTCATGTTTTTGAACAAGTAATGCAAAGAGTTGATGATATGAACATTCCATATTATATTCTAGGAAATATGAATTGTGATGTTTCAAGCAGTTGCTCAACATGGCATACAAGGAAGCTTCTGGACATAATGACTTCACATAATTGTATGCAGCTCATAGACCAATACACCTAAGTAACACCCAACTCATCCACTACTGCCGATTTGATATTTTGTAATTGTACGCATAAAATTTGTCAAAGTGGTGTCATAGAGTTGTCAATGAGTGATCACTATATGATCTATTGCATCCTTGGAAAATGTAGACCAGACCCCAATGATCATAAGGACAAGATAAGTAGAAACTTGAAAAATTTAGATGTTGAGCCTTTCCAACAAGACATGGAAAACTTAAAGTTTGATCATCTATTTTTAATCAAAGATCAAGAAGAAGTGTGTTCAGTTTTTTTAATCTATGATAATGGCAGTAATTGATAGGCATGCACCTTTAAGGAAAATGCGAATTAAGCAAAAAGAGTCACCGTGGATGACTGCAAGTATTTTACAGTTAATGCGTGGTAGAGATCGCTTGAAAAGCAATGATTTATTTAATGATTATTTTGCCTCTATCAGTAAAAATTTACATGACACAATTGTGGATAGTAATACAGATGGTAAGAATTCTTTGTCATTTCATTGTGAGCTACCCCTGCCCCCCCCCCCCCTTGTGTTTCAAGATCTAACAGCATCTGAAATTGAAAATAAACTAAAAGCTTTATCGGAGAATAAGGCAATGGGCCCTGGTAATCTCCCAGCAAAACTCCTAAAATTGGTGGCCCCTTGTATTGCGCAATCTGTGGCTTATATTATTAATCAGACTTTTCGAATAGGCAAGATACCCAGTGTTTGGAAATGTGCCAGAGTTATGCTTATTGAAAAAGGGGGTGACAAGTCAGCTTTAGGAAATTACCGACCCATATTGGTAATTCACATTTCAGCAAAAGTCATGGAAAAGATCATTTTTGATCAATTGTTAAAATTTCTGTCTAATAATGATGTATTGTCTGATTGTCAGTCAGGGTTTGGGCCAAAGTATTCAACACAAACTGCTCTTTTGAATGTCACTGAAAAATGGCTCAATTCTAATAACAGTGGAAACTTGGCTGGCTCAGTAATGATTAACCTTCGAAAAGCTTTTGATACGGTCGATCATGGTATTTTACTGAGATTATTAGCAATGTATGGTTTTGATCAGTCATCCCTGAAATGGTTTCGGGATTGCTTTACTGATAGAACACAGTTTACTTCCATTAATGGTTATACATCTGAAAAGGCCAAATTAATATGTGGGGCACCAAAAAGCTCGTTACTAGGGCCCCTACTATTTTCCTTGTTTGTGAATGATATGCCAAATAATGTATGTTTTTATATAGCTCTATATGCTGGTGATGTTTGTTGGCGTCATCAAAAGACCCTAATGGAATTGTTCGAAAGTTTGGCTAAAAGAAACTGGAACTCTTATTACGTATTTCAATGAACTACAAGCACTTCCTTGAATAAGATATACAGTCAACCACTTTTTTTTTAAGTTCGTTTTTTGTTTGGTTTTTTGTTTCTTCATCTTCTTCTTCTTTTTTTGCTTAAACCATGATTATAATCCTGATTTGCTGACTACTGATGTATGTGTGTATATGTAAACTGTTTATTGTGTATGCCTTAACCTTGTCAAAAATTACAGGAAAAGACTCCATGCTGTTATACTTGCCAGAGGTGGTTGCACTAAGTACAAAATGAAGACTGCCAATAATTATTAAACCTTGATTTTGTTGAAATTTATTTTGAATTAAATGATTGTTAAGATTTTGGTTGTTTCCATCAAATCAAAATTATTTCACACGTGTTGATATATTCCCCTAGTCTACAATGATAACGTTTATATTTTTATGTGCTGTTTGTGCATTGCCAGTCAGGGATGCCAGTAATTTTGGAGCCCACCGTATTTACAGGCAATTTTTAGAGTCTTCAATTAGCCTGAAATGCATGCATTTTGGCTGAGGGAAACAAATGAAATACCCAAAGTAAACCCACAGAAACACACAAGAACATGCAAACTTGATACAGAAAGGCCCTAGGCTGAATTCAAACCCACTTTGTGAGGCAACCAAGCGACAAACTGCATACTGCCCTCAACAGGCGAATACTTGGGGGCCAAATACACCTCATTTCATAAGAGGTCTATATTTCCATTCACAGTTTTCAATAAATAAATGAACGCTCTCAACCTTTCACACAAGATAGAAAGATGCAATAGTGTTTTTGAGTTGGACAGTTGCACAGGTGTGTGTGTGTGTGTGTGTGTGTGTAAGAGAGAGAGAGAGAGAGAGAGAGAGCCCCTCAAATGCCGATGTCTTAGGAATGCACACAACATGGGGCATGTGGTGACAGGAAGGTTGAATCTAAGTCAGATGATGAAGACAATTCTACTATTTTCACATCTCAATATACCTGATAGCCAACAATACTGTTCAGGAAAAAAGAGGGGAAGTTCCCTTTTTCACTGCACGTCAATTATCGTCGTAGAAATCCACGATAAAACTAAATACAAAAAAAGGCATATTAATTTACTATAAACTTATAAAAAAACAGTTGCAATATACTTGGAAGCTTGCCCCGAGGGGTATGTAAAACAATATTTTGGGGACATCTTGTTTAACTGGGGAGCTGGATAATATCGAGGGCTGACTGCAATAAACAGTTATGTTATATATTGGACATAACTGTTTATTGCAGTCAGCGTCAGCCCTCGGTATGTTAATACCTCCACACATACTTTCCTGACAGTTCGTCCCTCAGAAGAATGGCCCACCAAATAACAATTCATCTTCTGTTTGGGAACACTTAAATTCGCACAATAAAATGCGACAAAAAATACGTTGAATTGTACACCATTTGAGTCAGGAGTGACTTTTTAAAAACTGTATTCGCCAATGAATTTAATTCAGTGAAATAATTTCAGAAATGCTCATTCCCCATGCCTACAGTCAGCTTGGACAAGGGCCTGTTATCTTTTTTAACTGACTTGTCGAGCCGGGATGACCATATGATGACTAGTTTTCCTCTTCTGTTTCCTATTCCACTCAATCCCGTTTTAGGCCTACACATCAAGGGTAAAAAATTAACATGGAGGGTTGGAAGAGTGCGAACTTTCTTGCACTGATTTTTACGAATTACATTGCATCAGCATCTGTAACCATCAGTGAGCTTTTCCTCTTCACAATTTTATCAGACCAGTGACAGTCGCGGACGAAAAAGCATGGTCTTCTTTCAAGTGGGTTTGTTACGCGATCATCTCGCGTATTAGAACCCTGACTTCAGACGGAGTTTCTGTAAGTTGGTTATCGAATGATGAGAAAATCAACGAAACGGATTTTTAAGAGCATGTATTAATGTTTTCGTAGTGTAAATCAGTAACTGTACTAGTAGAGTCAAAATATTGTGGCGTTGATATTTTATACCAGTACATTCTGAATTGCAGCAGGTTTTTGGATTTAGCGCAGAAACACACCACTCGAAATAGACAGCCGTGCAATCCTCGAAACTTCTAAAGAATTGGGGGGGTATTTAATGCGGTAGCACCACACTCTGTTATCACGTCTATTCTTTCCTACGACTGTCATGAAATAAAAACATGTAATGCGTAAAATACATTCACACATATTTAAGCTCCAATTAAGTTCCCTGCCGATCACAGTTGGAAAGCAGTTCGCACTATTTAAAAATCAAACAGACCAACCATGTCATGTTTCAACAGGCAGAAAGGGACACGCCCTTCTGTTACTGACAGTCTCGGTCCAGCGAGAATCAGGAAGTCACAGGTAGCCAATGGATTGCTCAATGAAATACGTTTGATGTGGCCGTCAAAAGTAGCCTAAGCTAAACCACTGAATTACAGTAGTTAATAACCGACGTCTAACATTTTTGCCTTTTCACCCTCTCAGTCGTGAAAATCAGAAGAATTAGGCTATGAAGTTCTCAACGACAGACTTCGCTCTGCTTCTGGGAACAATCGTGTTATTGCTTCCGAAAATCTCAGGTGAGTAAAACATAATGGCTGCCATCAGAGCGTTGCAGGTTAAGTTTTTAATTAATTGGTCGGGATTTGTGCGGTGTGAGGACTTCTAAGTTGCCTTCAAAATGAGTTGTCTACTTTGTGTACTGCTATCGCTGCGTTACAAAATCTAGGCTGTTCATTTGAGAAGAATTTTGGTTTAAATGAGAGAAAAGCGCTTTGTCAGTGTTCAAGCTTCCAAGTATGCTATGCCAACTGCAAGAAAGCATAAAATGGCAGCAGCGTACATTAACATTTTTATTTAAAAAAAAAAAAAAAAAAAAAAAAACGGTTTGGTTGTCCACAGAGATGCCTCCTTAGTTTCAAGTGGCCTAATTACATCGACCAGATTGCTAAACGAACGGATACGTATTTAAGAAAATACCTTGACTGAGCGAACCCGGCTAAATATGATCCAGATAAACAGACCATATGGCTGTGAAAGATTTAAGACAAACGCCGAGTATATCAACAGGTGCGCATAAATGTGGCATGAAAGTGAATGCAATGGCATGCTGTTTACTACGGAATTTCCTGTCCCCATGTTCGCACGCCCATTTACCTGCATGATGGTACAAATGAGATCGATTCAATATCAATGCCAGTTTTCTCAGCATTGGGGAAAATTCTTGGTAGTCTACCCTTCCCATAAAACGTCAAGCGTACATCCAATCAAGAAAATTTGGAGTTGAATTTATAGTGTTGCTATATATGGTAATAAGATATAACTGTTGCAGCCATGTTTGATGACCCATGGAGTGGCGAGGGCAGGGCTATTCAACATTATCCTGCAAGGGCCGTGTGGCTGCAGGCTTTCATTCCAGCTAAGCACTTACACACCTGATACTTCTAATCAAGCTCTTTAGCAAAGACTCTTGGGGCTGATTAGTGGCCTTAGGTGTGCAAGTGCTTGGTTGGAATGTAAGCCTGCGCCCACACCGGCCCTTTCTGGATAAGGTTGAATAGCCCCGGACTAGGGCATGCGCAGCATATGCATTTGCAATATTAAACATCAGTATTAAATTCTAAACCCCCTTCTCACTAATAAAACCCCCCAGAATGTATTGGCACCCCTTTCAAATTGATCTGGCAAATAAAAAGCCAAAAAAAGTGGAGGTTGGATACAAAATTCTTTCCTACCAACTGCCTTACAACATAAAACGGGGATCCTCAAATCATGGTCCTCAAGGGTTGACTACTTCTAGTTTTCCACCTTCCCTTTACCTGGGAGTCAGGTGTGATGACAGTCTCGCCAATCAGCTGCACTCAGCTTAATTGCCTTGAAGGGGAGAGAACCTGGGCTGGATTCAGATTCGAGGGCCAGTTTTGGGTAGCCCTGATAGAAGAATCTGATCTGAATTGTTTCCTTGTGAGCTGAAGGTAGTTGAGTTCCAAATGGCTTTGAAAAGCCACAGTCATTTAACCTAGATGTTCAAATCAGCATTCCTCAAATCTAGTCCTTGTGACCCACAGCCCCTAAACACATGCGTTCCAGCTCAGTAATTGACCTATGGCCAAGCCCTGCCCTCAAATGCGATGAGCCAATCACAGTGCGTATACTCTCCCCATATACTCTGACATTCTGAGCCTGAACTTCCATTCCATGTAACTCCGATACGAGGTATCTCGAGATGCGATGGGGTGTATTTTATACCCTTCCCAAAGCCACATCATAACTGAGAGAAGTGTCTCCTCTGGATAAAGCTTTGTGGAAGACCCCACTCTCAGCTTATCGTAGCTAACAAAGGTCAACAAGGATGTCTACATTTGTTCCAAGCTAAGTCAACATCGTGTTTAAGGCGACATCTTGTCACTTCGCTGGAGATTAATGTAACATTATCTTTTACATTGCTAAGTTAGCTAACGTTGGCTAAAGTTAGTAAACTCCATGGCTAACTTCAGTGCTGACGGACATTTGCTTACGTGAGCGCCTGGCTGCGTTGTTCACCATGTCTCCTTGTTTACTTAGAAGGAGTTCAGTCGGAGCTGCCGGATAGCTCACTCGGTTAAGGCACTGCATTGCGGTGCAGAAGTGACTGTCACGTCGCGGGTTCGAGCCCCGGTCGTACCAGCCGGCAGTGGTCGGCAGCTTTTTCAGAGCAGCGCACAATTGGCCGTCGCGCTACAGGGTTTCAAATTGGGAAGGGACTGCCGGGAAAGGGAAATAAATAAATAGCTTTGTTCGTTGCTCAAGCGCCTCCTGTTGGCCAGACGGGCGCTCGTCAGGAAGATTCTAAGTCTGTTCATGTCCGGGTATCCTCCGCCCTCGTTCTGAACTTGCGAAGATTCAACCAATGAGTGTATAAGAAGCAGTGGCTGACAGGCACGTGCTTCGGAGGAGAGCCGTGAACTGTCTTCACTCTCCTGAGTTGGCAGCAAGGGGTCGCATACAAGCAAGCTTTGTACATAGTTCACCAATTGGGCATTCCAGATTCGGGTGGGATTGGAGATGCCAAATTAAAAAAAAAAAAAAAAAAAAAAAAGGTGTTCAGTCACGTCAGGTTAGATTTCTTAAATTCTGTAGCAATAATAATACGTAAATTAAATTTATTACCCTGCAGTGCACGAACAATGCTGATCCTCTATCTTGTTGTGTCAGAGGGTAACGGAAACGAGATGCGGTTGATCGCGTTTGCACTGAGACCTGAAAATTTTAGCTTTAATTAAAACTTTCATTGACCTTCTCCACTATAAATTCATTAATCTATCCCTCCAATGCATAGTGTAACCCTTTTTGCTGACTTCTTGTTGATATTTGGCCTTCTATCACCAAAAATCATTGATAGCATCCTGAAAAATATCTTCGACTGTGATACCAGCCATTGGCGCCTGTTCTAAAATGTTGTTTGTCCGAGTCAGTGGAGGGGGCGGGGCTTAGCCATAGGTCAATTACATGATTGGAACACTAGTTAAAGAGCATGGAAACCCTTCCTTCACTATCGCTCTGCTTTCATGTTTTGTTTGAGTACACACCCAAAACCATTTTGGAGACACCTGTTCCACCCGGTGGTCCTTTGTTGATGTGTTACCAAGGTTTGAAAATCACCATTTCGCGCTGCCTGGTTGCCTGGTTAAAAATAGGACAGCGCTCTTGTTAGAGGCATGTGACATCAGCCCTAGAACACAAATCAGCGAGCAGATGGCGCCAGGCGCACATGAACAGCCATAATTTGCATTCAGCCATTGACTCGCGTTGATTTGGTTGTTTATCTAGCTTTCTGAACGATGGTTCAGCGTTGTGTTGTCAAATTCTGTGGAAATTCTGATAAAACTGGACATAGTATTCACAAAGTATTCCCTACTCGGACATAGTACTCCCTCTCGCAGTCTACCTCTCCCGATTAGCAACAGTTGCTCAGACTAATTGGTAGAACCGACGAGAGTCTAATTTATTTTTGAAAGCCTCGTTTTACAATGCACTCCGAAATTATACAATGTTTTCTTCCGCACATCAAAGACAATGAAAAATATCAAGTTGTTATAATTTCTGTGCTCGCGTAGCTGGTAAATTAGTTTGCGAGGCTTATTAAGCAATAAGCCATGAGAATCCGTTCTATAGTCTGGATGTAGTGACAGCTAAAGTGCATTGTTAGGTACGATGCACAGCTGAGTGATGGCAAAAATAATTGCTGCGAAGTCAACGAAAGTTTAGGATTTTTTGCAGATTTTCATCCTTGCATAGTCACATCAATTATATCAACGTAGCCGGCTTTGTCATTAGCATTTCTTAATCATTACATGTCATGGATTGGTGGTGGTTGTTCAGTTAATAAATTGCTTGATTGTTAATCAGGCAAACTTGATCGCAAAAAGTTTAAGAGCAAGTATGCGGGAAAGGGTGATGTTACTGAAGGCCTTCCTGACATCTGACATGTATGACGCCATGTTGACCTTGCCTGTTTGTGTTGTAGCTCTGATGTCATGCTTACTTTGGGTGTGCTCGGGCTGGGGTTGGCATGTTCTGCCGAAGGTGATCAATAAATTAAATTTGCAGCAATCTGCGATCGACTTTTGTAAAAAATAAAGAAGTTTTGCGATCTTTGAGTAATTCTCTTTCATATAATGATTGCCTATCCCCTAGGGTTTTCATGCTCTTTAAGACTACTTATTGACCTGCTCACAACTGATTTAACATAATAACAATGCAGCCCGGCCAAGTTCAACCCTATACGTTAGGTCTATTTTGTAATATTGAATCCTATGATAATTAGTTTAGATTATAATTGGAACATGCTAAATGGCAGTAGGCATTATGCTCAATTTATTCTTGACATTGAGCGTTCACAATTTTATTTAGGCCTGAAAGTGCACCTCATTGGTACTATTATTTATATACCCGAAATACGAGTTTCGGGGATGTCATGGTTTCGGCCCACCCGCCACCGCTGCGTCCGCAGATTTTAGCCGTTAGCGCGATAACTCACAAAATGCTTTACATTGGCTTCTCATTTTTAGCATATGGGTAGATATGGTAGAGACAATGAACTGATTAGATTTTAGGCAAATATGCACTCCTAGGTTTGCCACTAGGTGGCGCTATATATTGAAAAAATCAGTTTTTTTAACCATATCTCTGGAACAATTACTTACACAGACAGGGCTCGAATTAGGATTTTCTGAAAATTTGAGATTTTGAAAATGGGTGCACTTGTGCGTGTTTAGGTGCACAGTCTAAAACTTGCTTAATTCAATAAAAAAGCCGCTTTGCGGCAATACAGAATGAATAAACAAATATTCTTAAACTCAGATTTTTTGATATGCCATAGGACTACTGTAAATTTGCAGTGGAGCAACAGGTTAGGATTATTGGTGGGATAAGATTTTATTAAAATCATGCTGTATATAAGAAAAATAATGGAAAAATGCAAAAAAAAAAAACGAAGAAATCGGTGAAACTGAGTGTACTATTGTTATTTATCACAGTCAGATAATATTCAATCTATAATTTAATTTCACTTTGCTTGACTTGGCCAAGAAACTAAAGTAATTTTCCATCATAGGACCTCTCCCTTAGTAGCAGCAGTAGTGCTGCTTTTTGCTGTTTTTATATTTTTACATTCTTCATAACTCCATAATTAAGACCCTCTCTTCCTAGATTTATATTTAATTTAGAAGATTTTTTTTTTTTTTTAAGATTTTATTAATCACCCAGCAGCCACTTACATTACATCCAACGAGTAAGTGCAACCAACGAGAATGGATCTTCAAACATGAATCTCATTTGCAATTTGTGTCTACCCGAGTATGTGCGTGCATAATTTCAAGTGACCACCCAATCAGTGTAAAACGTCATTTATTTCTCCCGTTAGGACGCAGTCCCATTGGTGCGTGTCGTGGTCTGTGCTGGCGGCGCCCCCTGGTGCCGCGGAGGGCAGATGTCCCACAAACTCCCTGGTCCTGGATCAGGGAAAGTCTTTGATGAGAAATATCTCTCTCTAGTGTGCCATTCCCGATATGGGCCTCGACGAACTATATGGCATTTGAAATTGAACGGAGCACGCCGAGGTCTTTCCGTTGGCGTGCTGTGTCAATGATGGTTCTGACGTTGGCATTGTATTGCTTCAGAAATTGTAGTCTTTGTCCTCCTCTGGCTTTCTTCCCAGGGATTTTCCCGTTGAGGCAGAGATCTTCTATGGCTTCCTTGCGGATGATGTGCCCCAAGAACTTGTTCTGGCCACGTTCTATCCGTTGGAGGAGCTGTCTCTCTTTCTGGACTCGGTTTAGGACTTCATCATTGGTAACCCTTTCGACCCAAGAAATCCTGAGCATACGCCTGTAGAACCACATTTCTGCGGCTTCGATGTTCCTGCGGGTTTCAGCGTTTAGAGTCCATGATTCCGAGCCGTGAGAAGCACTGGCCAGGCCAGATGTTTGAAGGACGCCAGATCTTGATAGGCATTGAAAGCTTTCTGTCACAAAGGATAGGCTTCATTTTCTTGAAGGCCTCCTTGGCTAAGCTGATCCGTCTACATATCTCTTTTTTGCGTCGACCGTCTGAAGTAACAACAGAGCCGAGATAGTTGAAGGTGTCGACTTGTTCAATCATGGTGTCTCCTAACTTCAGAGTGCAGGTTGGGGGTGTTTCAGATTTCGAGATGACCATGCACTTCGTCTTCTTGTAGTTGATACTGAGGCCTTTTGGTTCACCATTGCTGTTAGCTTCGTCCAGAAGCTGCTGGAGGCCTTCTTTGGTTGTTGCTATGAAAACGGTGTCGTCCGCATATCTGATATTGTTGATAATGACACCATTTATGGAGACTCCAACGGGGACTTCGTCAAGTGGTCGCAAAATTGACTCCCCGTACAAGTTGAACAAGTCTGGGGACGCAATACATCCTTGACGGACTCCTCGTTCGATCTTGACCCAGTTTGTTAGTCCGTTGGGGAGACGCACAGCTGCTCTCCGATGAACATAAACGCTGCGGAGAATACGGAGATCTTTGTCGTTGACTTGGATTTCTTGTAGTAAATTGAACAGTTCTCCATGTCTGACCTTGTCGAATGCCTTCTTGTAGTCAATGAAGACGAGGTAAATGTCCTGTTGCTGTTCAATGCTTCTTTCGCTTAGCATACGGATGTTAAATATCGCATTTCTGGTGCCTCTGTCCTTCATGAAGCCGTACTGCGCTTCTGAGATCTCTGGCAGGAGCTTGCGCCGGATGCGCTGAAGAATGATTTTGAGAAGGACTTTCAGGATGTGACTCATTAAGCTAATCGTTCTGTGATTTGAACAATCTAGGGTTCCTGGGATCTTTGGCAGGGCAACAAAAGCAGACTTAAGCATATCGGATGGAAACGTTCCTGTTTCGTAGATTTTGGTGATGAGATCGAACAGCAGGTCTATCCCGACGCCTTCTAGAGCTAGGAGCATCTCAGTTGGTATCTCGTCCAGGCCAGGTGACTTGCCCTGTTTCATATGCTTTAGTGCCCATTCGACTTCGTTTCTTAGGATGGGTGGCCCTGTTTCTGCTGTTTCTAGGATGATTTCTTGTTATGGTTGATCGTCCTCGAACAGTTCCTTGATGTATTCTTCCCATCTTTCAGCAATTTGTTGTTCTTCAAAGAGCGTTTTTCCGCTCTTGTCTTTGATACATTTCGAGGCTGGCGTCGATCTCTTGCCAGCAATTTCGCGTATCTTCTTGAACATTTCCTTGGAATTCGGGTTGAGATTGAGTCTTTCGACTTCTTGGCATTTCTCCTCTAGCCATGCCTCTTTCGCTTCTTTGCATTTTTTGTTGATTTCTTTGTCGACTAGATTGTATTGCACTTCGTTGTTTTTCACGAGCCTTCTTTGCTCCATGAGATCTTTGATTTCGGTTGTCATCCAGTGAGAGGTTTGATTTCGTCTTTCCTCTTTGGGTATATGAGACTCGGCAGCTTCATTGATGGCCGTCTTAAGCTGCTTCCAGTGTTCATCAATGGTGTTTGGTGGTTCTTGTTCATTCAGCTTTGTGATTACAGAGTTCTTGAACCTTGTTTTGACCTCGTCAGTTCGTAGGGCGTTTAGTAAAAACCGTTTTCGCCTGACTGGTTTAGGAACTTGCTTGAGGGAGAGTTTGAACCTGATGACGACAGGGTTGTGGTCTGACTTGCAATCTGCCCCCGGAAATGCTCCAGCATGTTTGACAGCATTTCGAAATCTCTGGTTGATCATGATGAAGTCGATCTGATTGCGCGCTCTGTCGCCTGGGCTTTTCCATGTGTACTGCCTTCTGGGATGGGTTTTGAACCACGTGTTAGTTACAACAAGGCGGTTTTCCAAGCACCAGTCAGCTAGTCTGTCTCCCCGCTCGTTTCTTTCTCCTAAGCCGAAAGGGCCTACACTTTTTCCCTGCTCCTCAGATCCTAGCTTGGCGTTCCAGTCTCCCATCACTATTGTAATTTCGGTTGATTTACAATAGGTATAGACTTCGTCAAGGGAGCAATAGAAATTTTCAATGTCTATGTCTTCTGCTTCTGCAGTGGGAGCATAGACTACAATGATGTTGACATTGAAGGGACTTGCTTTCAGCTTGACTAGTAAGATTCGTTCTGATTTTGGCCAAAAAGAGAGGACTGCCTTCGAGAAATGCGAGTCGAGAATCAGTCCTACACCGTACTTATGTTCCTTTTTCCATGCCCGAATAGAAGACACGTTTCTTGTCCTTGTAGAAGTCCCCTGCCCCGGGCCATCGAACCTCTTGAAGCCCCAGGCAGTTGATTCTCATCCTATCCATCTCATGGATCATGTTATCAAGCTTTCCTGCTTTGAAGAGAGTTTGAACGTTCCATGTTGCTATGTTGGACACCTCCGACCGGAAGTGCTTAGCTGTACAGGTCTTGTCGTAGTTGGTGATGTTGTGGTTGCGGTTGCTCACAGTATTTGGATGACGGTCATGCCAACCCTGTGAGGACGGCCGTACATTACCGTGCGAGGCACCTGAGCGTCAGTTGCTCAAGGTCCCCTTGACGCATTTGTTCTTATCTACTTTTCTTTGTCGTTCCATGTAGTTGACTGGGCAGGGGATACTGGGGTAGATGGTGCCCATCATCCTTCCCCAGGAGAACACGTTGGTTTTGGTCGAACTCAGCTGGCGGCTGAGCTCTTGCCTTATCCAGTCGGCACCGTCGATGCTGATGGAGGTCTCTGAAACCATACTGGCTGTAGGGTTTCGTTGAACGTCAGCAGTCGAACGCGGGGAGGTCTGTTCTCATTGGCCGACCGATGATGAGAAATATACATAACACGCGATCAGCCAATGTTAACACATACGCGGCCTCAGACCAGACGTGTTCCACAGTCTTGTAGTCCCATCGATTTTGTCATTAATTCTCGTCCCTTACCGATAAAATTCATCATTCCAGGTAAGGATGAGCGCATTTGTAGAAAGAGGATTTATTTCGGGGGCAGATTTTTACCAGGTGCACGTGGTGTATCCGACTTTAAATTTTGGGTGCACCTGCCGACAACCGGGTGCATATGTGCACCTATGCACCCGCTATTTCGAGCCCTGACAGACCTCAAATTTGCCTCATATTGTAGATCTAGTAAAAGGGAATCTAATGGCGCTTTTCCACTACATGGTACCGGCTCTACTCTACTCTACTCGGCACCGGGTACTTTTTTGAGGTTGCTTTTCCATTATAGGATAGTGCCGCCACCGTGATACCTGCACGTCGTTGCGTCACAGCATGTTACTGCCGCGACGGCATCCTCAGTTATATCAAGTTTACTTTTATTCCGTCGATTTTGTTAAATATTTATGTGTTTAAATCGGGGGACGCGCACTACCGTCACCACGTTATGGCAATAAAGTCCGCGAGTGTTTAATTGTAATTTCTGTTTGACATTCTCCTGATAGCAGCTGGTGTTGTGTCCGATTCGGTTGCACATTAAATAACTTACCATCTAAAAACGCAAAGCAATGATATACGTAGAAGGCATAGAGTCTTCATATTCAGGCTTCATGAAACATTTCACTTTGAAATTGAAGGCAAAATGCGAAAATCGCAGGAGATGGCAGAGTATTAGAATTTATCGATGCGTCATCTCATCTGATACCTTTCCTTAGAACAAAATGCTTCATCAGCATCCATAAAGTTGTTTTCCGTGCAATTTTTGTAAAATAGGGGCAGCACAATAACTTTCTCAAGGGGAATTAAGGGAACAGAATTGGACACAATTTCGCTACGAACAGGGTCACAGGCAAAGAAACGCATTTCATAAATGCAGCAGCTTCGGTGAACAAACGCAACCTTGTTTGAAAGGTAAGGCAACGCACAGTATATATTTCAAGCTGCCTACAACAACACACGTTTCAAAAACGCAATTTGAGGACCTGTTTCAATGATGGCACGTGAAGCCAGTTTCCAAGCGATAATGCGGAAGCGAGTTGCGTTATGCAGAGACAATTCTCTCTGACCAATCGTGGGCTGCAATGTTGCACATCACATTTTAGTACCCACTAGTACCTGGTCGGCCGTTTTTTGGAACCGCAGGAGAGCAGGTACCAGAAAAAGTACCCACTAGTAGGCCCCTACCTACTAGTACCTGGTGCCAGGTACTTATTTCCTAATGGGAAAGCAAAAAAGGCGATTAGATAAGAGTAGAGTAGAGCCGGTACCGTGTAGTGGAAAAGCGCCATAATAAAGAGGGCTTCGAGGATTGAGGAATGTAGAGGTTATACTCCTTTGCTATTGCCTGATGAGAGTGTAGGTGTAATTGCTAATGCATTTATTTTTAGGTCTGGCCATCAAAGTAGGGAGTCAAAGGAAAACCTGAAATATGGCTATTTCGACATCAATGGAAAGCTTATAATGCAAAGATTGCAATCTACTGTCATTCCGTCACATTATGGATACGAGAAAATGGAAACGCGCATGAAACGACTGTATTTTATCCAGCGTGAATACTTCCATGATGCTAGGAATGATGCCCGTTTTGGGTGATGTCACATAGGGGTTTTGCAAGCTCTGCTCTGTGAATTTGCGTGCAGTGTACGTCTCTCTCTAAGCTTTATATTTTGTTATTCAAGGTTCAAATTGTGTTGTACTTTGCTTGAGATGGATAAATTATAATGGAGAAACATTCATCTGTCGTTTTTTCTATATAGTACATTGAAGATTAACATGGACATATAGGCTAAACGATCTGACGGAAATTGTGTAAATACGGGGAAGGACTGATATCTTAATTTATTATGATATTATTTCGATGATTAAACTTGATAAGGGCGACGACAAAACAAGAAAGGAAGATTTTTAGAATGTATTCTCTCTCTTAACTCGCGCAGGAATATATATTGTTCATGCACGTGCAGCTGCCTGTCGTCAGATCTTTCTATTGCGTAGACTGTAACTATCTAACGTTATTACATTTGCGAGGTTTTGTTTCGTTTTGGCCATCATGGAAGAGGAAGGACCAGAAGTTGAAGAAAGAACCATGGGAAGAGGTACAACAACTATTAAAAAAAGCAATTAAAATTGAACTTTGGTGCATGAGAAGTAGCTACAGGCGGACGATTCAGGCTGCTTTTGAGGTATTGGGTGGAGATATTTGAGGGGTACGATTGTGTTCTAAATGGCATCGACCTCGTCACTCCATATATCTATGACAGTCAATCACTGTTATGAGAGTCCACTTGATTGTGTTCATTAAATACTATCTTTTTTGTAGCCCAGAGCATTGGCTTATCCAACCTTCCTCGGAATGGTAGCATGACTCCAATAAAAACATAATTTTCTTTCCAAACTAGACAATGTGTATGTAAAGCGTATAGCCAGCACGGCGACCGGACTTTTTGCAGCACGGAACGAACCAAAGTAAGCAGCGTAACTAATATGCATCGATGAAAGAAATCACCTTTATGCGACAATAGCTTAAAAAAAATGAAGATTTAAACATGGGATTTAAAACGATGAACTACTGGGAGATCTGGAAGAAATCTATTAAGAGTTCTGTCATGTCAGGCTTTAAAAACAAAATTGAAAACAATTTTCACAGTGTTCACTGTATTATATCTATGGAGCATCTGGGTACTTTCAGAGTACACAACCCGTATGTGACGTCTCGGCAAATGAGACTGTTGGCGGACTGGTTACGGTCGAAGAAGAACAACATTTGGAAAGCGCATATCAAGTAGCATGAAACTTTTTTTCTCTTGTTGTATGAGTGAATACCTTCAACATATCATGAAATTGCCATAACGGACAAATTTTATGGGTACTCATGTTCTATGAATCCCTACTTTAAGACATTTTGATGAAAGTTGATGCAATGTTGTTTTCTGACAGTCTGCAAAGCTAAATGCTGTGGTTCCCTAATTGAAGACCATTGTTCTTAAAGGGGCTATATTATGCTTTCTTTGGCATTGCTCTTTTCTTCGGCTCAGAGGTGGGAATTCCGGTCTGAGGGCCGGTGTGTATGCAGGTTTTTATTTTCACCAATTACCTTAATTTTTTTTAAGTTTATTTGTCTCGAACAATCAACAACAACAAAAAAAGGCTACAGTATATCATGGTCGTTGTCGGCCTTCTTCCGTCTCGAGAGACGATGGCTGCACCGGGAGTTAAGTTAAAGTCGGTTCTTGCACTTTCTCGTGTGGCTGTGCAAGCCAATGCGGGAGTGACAGTCTCCGTTGCAAGTCTGGCAGATGTAGGTTGTTGCTGCCTGGTCTGTGGAGCTTGACTTGTGGGTGGCTCTCTTCCTCCTCAGGGAGTCGATGCGGTGTTCCTCGGCGTCATAGTGTTAGCCAGCCGCCCGTCTCCCTGTCTTTGTGACGGGCAATGTTTAACTGAGACGCTGAAACGGGTGAGTCTGATTTGAGACGGGTCCGGCCGTTTACATCATTAAATTGCCTAGGCCTATATGTGAGACAGGCGAGCATTTGTATAGATAACAATGATTGTCCAAAAAATCTGCGTAGTCGATTTGACTTTAATTCTTTAGTGAACTGAAGTGCCATGGGCGGGGCACGAAATGGGGCTCAAATGTAAACTCGTTAACATTTGACCAATCCGCGCACTTCTGTCTTATTATCCATGCATGGCGCCATGGCGTGTGTGGCCAACTGGGCATTTGTTTACTACTACAAGAGTTGAATAAACTTGTTTTAGAGGTAGGTCAGCAATTGTATTGATAACGTAGATGTGCAAGAGCATTTTATTCACTGTTATGCGATTCAAAACGCTCTGCCTTGCACTGATTTGTTAGATTAAATGCCTCTTTCAAAGCCCCTTCAAGTAGCCTAGTTTTATTCGTATCGGTGTATGAGTGTCGGCAATAGAAACTTATATATCAGAAATCGGGAATTTGGGCTGCCGGATAGCTCACTTGATAAAGCATCGCGTTGCGAAGCAGAAGTGACTATCATGTCGCGGGTTCGAGCCCCGCTTCGTACCAGCCGGCAGTGGTCAGCAGCTTTTTCAGAGTAGCGCACAATTGGCTATAGCGCTACAGGGGTTGCAAAGTGGGAAGGACTGCGGAAGGGATTACAATAGTTGCCTTGTTCGTGCTCAAAAGCGCCTCCTGTTGGCCAGACAGGCGCTCGTCAGGAAGATTCTAAGCCTGGTCATGTCCGGGTATCCTCCGCCCTCGTTCTGAACTTGCGAAGATTCAACCAATGAGTGTATAAGAAGCGGTGGTTGACAGGCGCGTGCTTGGAGGAGAGCCGTGAACTGTCTGCACTCTCCTGAATTGGCAGCAAGGGGTCGATCTGAGCAAGCCTTGTACATAGTTCACCAATTGGGCATTCCAGATTCGGGTGGGATAGGAGATGCCAAATTAAAAAAAAAAAAAAAAAAAAAAAAAAAAAAAAAGTAGTTAAGCAGTCACCAGATTTCATCCCTAGCCGATCCCCTTGATGTGGCGCAAGACATATCATTTCCGTCTTGGCTCTCTATGGAAATGAGAGCCCACAGGACATACAATCTATATATTACTGAGTTGGCGATATGCGTAATTTCACACATCTCCTCCGATACCGCAGTGAATAATGAGTCTGTTTTCTGCATACACCGGTTTTACTGTGCGAAGATGCGCCAGGTTTCGAACTATTATGAAGTGAAAACAGCATTTTGAAGCCGTTTTTGCGAGTAAAACCGGCTAATTCAATCAGCTGTTATTGTGCCTCCGCATATAGCCCGTGCATAGCACGGGTATCGGCTAGTTCAATTCAATGGAGACACATTTCATACAAGTGGTAGAATTGGGTGAATATTCCTTTTAACAATTAATTTGAAATGACAATATGAAAGCAAGATGATATTCCTTCTACTGCAGCTGATATCAATTACGTGTAAATGCTAACAGTTTTGCCACGTCGAAACTGCTTGTCTCTTGATCACGTTGATGGCAATTCCCAACAAGTCATTTTAATCATGTTAATAGTGTTCTGAAATTGCGGGACGAGCTACGAAACATAGATTTCTGCGATGCGGCCCAACCATCAAAAAGGCTTCCAGGTGCAAGTTTCGTTATTCCAACTTTCTATGCGGCTGTGTCAGGAAAAATGATTAGTCATATGTTGTATGTTTTATTAGAGCTCAGAACCGGAGTGGGGGTAAAAAAAAAAAAAAAAAAAACTTTGCGGGCCGGGCTATAGCTATTCTGGACTGAGAGATCGCCCCAGATAGTGCTTCGCACTGAGCTGGCGACTCACGGACGGACTGGCCATGCTGGGAACCCCAGTTGAGAGAAATTCCATTGCTTCGGTCAGTGACGTAATGTCGAATGACGGCTGTTTCCAGCACTGTTGTTTACCAGCTGAGATATCTATAAATGTTGAAAAATAGGATTTTGTTACTGGTGTGCATTCTAATACTCATTTACTTACTTAAGAAAAATATTTGGGGAAATTTCACGGTAACGGAATTACAATCAAGAGTCATTTTCATGTCATTTTTACCTGCCATCTATTACTC
This sequence comes from Gymnothorax javanicus, assembly GCA_029692085.1. Taxonomy (NCBI): domain Eukaryota; kingdom Metazoa; phylum Chordata; class Actinopteri; order Anguilliformes; family Muraenidae; genus Gymnothorax; species Gymnothorax javanicus. Next base: position 88,226,922 of record CM056197.1, read on the forward strand.
TAATGCAGTAGCTACTTGCCTGTGCTTTTATCAGTTCCACTGGCATGCCTACTGAGCTGTATAACAGAAAGTTTGGGGTAATGTATTTTGTAGAAGCCTATACGAAGGTGAAAGTGTCGGTAACGGAATTACGGCAGAAAAAATGCCATTATTTTTGCCTTTACTTTGACAGGCATGTCTCTGAAATCTGGCAATGATAGGCAGTTGGTTTAAGCTTAAGTTGGTGGCCTAGGGTGTTGACCAGGCCATGGTAAGTTTATATTGACTGGTATGTTCACAGATATTTTGTAGGATGCCATTTATGAGAAATAGACAGCGGTAACGGAATTACAAAATGGTAACGGAATTACATTTTCTGATAATCTAGTAAATTAATTATACTCAAAACAACAAAGGAATTGAAAATTGGTATCATAAATGATGTTTGTGTTGCTGACCTGTTGAACCAAAATTTTGATCAAAAAGTCTGGGCAAAAGGAAGGCAATACATGATATTGATGAAAATAATTTCTCATTTCTGAACCAAAATGTGAGCTTATAATGAATATCAGAGGTCACACGCATGAAAATTGTTGTTCTTTCACTGACTGGATCCTGAAACATTTGGTTTTACTTTGTAACAGAGTTACAGCATCATTCAGTGGGTAAATATTGTGAGTAATGAAGTCGGTAACAGAATTTCAGCAACACAGCCAATGTCTAAAGCACTGTGCAAATCTCAAATGTGTCATTGCTTGCGATATCTATATTCTTTCTAACTTTTCTCAGTCATGAGCGGCAGTCTCTTCACACAAAAGATAATGTATAAAATATCAATTACTCAACTCCTGAAACTTGCAAAGCTCAAAATGAACATGTTAAACACTAGTAGATGAACCATAGTATTATCCATTATTGGCAGAAGACATACACTGTTTATGCAAATGTAATCCTGTCCCTTCTATCCATCTGTGGCTCTTTGTGCTCAGAAGTCCAGTGCAGCGTGATGACGGGAGCCGCACAGCTCAGTCGCTGTGTCAAAAATCACCACTTTGGGTAATTTTTGGGCACCACGGCCACTTGAAAAAAGGGCAAGCCAAACTGGCCGTTTGGGTAGTCGGCCATGACGGCCACACAGGGGGGCAACCACGGCAATTGCCGCTAGGCCGTGGTATAATTCATGCGCTGGTTATGGAAACTTAACTCACAGGAAGAAACACTGAACTATAGATGTCCAAAACAATGAACCACTATGCTCCATAAAGTCCACATGCCACCTTGTGCTATCCTCTGTTTTTCACTGACTTTCAGAATAATTCTGTAATTCCGTTACTGGTGTAATTCCGTTACCATGTAATTCCGTTACCACAAATTTTCCAGGATTACAGCTAAGTATTAGAGAGGTTAATGTCTGAAATTCAGTATAGACATAAGAAGGAAGAGAATTCTTAATAATAAAATACATGCAGAAATAAGATTATGAAGAGAACTATACTGCAATTTCGGTAACAGAATTACGTTGAAAAATGACAAATTTCACAATGAGCTACTGGAATTGTGTGTTTCAATTTCCTGCAATGACTTACAGTCTCAAATACTTTGGCTACCAATGTATGGAAATACAGTAAATACCAGGAAATGGCTAAATATCTTGAACTTGCAATTTCTTTAAATTGGCCAAAAAGGGCCAAAAAAAGGGGTTGCTGTAGCTCGGCACAGAAGGAGTCGACAGAGGAGCGGTTTGGGTTTTGAGGAGAGGAGCGGTTTGGGTTTTGAGGTTTGGGTACTATACCGATCTCAAAAAAAAAAAAAAAAAAAAAAGCCAAATGCAGGGGGGTCAGCAATCCAGTGTGTCTGATTTTGTCTGAATTTCTCAAAAATTGGCTCTTCATTCTCAATGGAATTGTTTGTTGAATTGTCAAAAATATTTTCCATAATTTTCCACAGCACACTACGGTGTGGTAAGACCTGGCATTTTTTCTTACGTTCACCACCAATGCTCACTCTCAACGCCTGCCAAATTTCATCATGATGCATGGTGTGCCTTGTGAGATATGACCCCCAGATTTGGGTCAAAAAAATTTTTCATTCTGGATCCAACATTGATCATCCAAAAAGTCAACATTCATGTACTCAGTATGATGTATGAATTGAAAAGTTGCTGGTATCAGCTCAGCAGATTGCTGAGGTTGATCTCCCTTTATTCAGAAATTATCAGCCAGTAAAAATGAAAAGGAAAAAAAAAATCATGTCTTGCGTGATTTGACTAAATTTTGAGCCCCACTGCACAAAAATGATTTCAGGCAACTTCAAAATGACAAATGTTTCATAAGCAGAATATTGGTGCCTGCTCACATAGTAAGTTTTATCGGCCTAAGCCCATTGGAACTTTTTTCAGCAGCTGCAAAAATGCTCCAAATATCTAACGGATTTTCAATAACATGATTCCCCTCCCCCCCCCTTCATCCAGGGGGGCACCACACACACCCCAAGTAAATAATGCGACTAAAATTGATAGAATTCATTTCTGAAGACCTTATTCCCACTGTGTGCCAACTTTTTGGCAAAATTCAAGATCGTCAGATGGGAGGGTCTCTCTGTGTCTTGGTATGGAATAACCCTTCTGAGTTTCTGTCACATCTAATTGTCGAAGGGATGAGAAGGGGAGACTACCACCATTTTAAGGTCTATGAACTAGTGTCTTTTTTTTTTTTTTTTTTGAAAACCAAAATATGCTCACCCTTGGTAAATATTACATCTACAGTAGATATTTACTATGTTGAAATATCTGTTGAGGGCCGCATGGTGGCACAGCACAGAAGGTCCACGTTCTTCCTGTGCAAAGTTTGTATGTCCTGCCCATGTTTGTGAGCTTGAGATGCTGCACATATAGCTTGAACAGCTATAACTGGGTGGTTTTTGGCCAGAAAAACATACAAGTACTGTATTTGTTAATTTACCACAAAAGTGAAAATGAAATGGGTATAACATGCCCCCTTAAAGTTTTGCAGTCATGCAGGTCTTCTAGCAGAGTTTAATCCTCCAGCCATCTCAGAGTTGCTCAGAGTAGGTTCACGTGCCCAGTGAGATGAGACTGGTTGACTGCAGTAACCCAAGTCTGCACTGCTCTAGGGGAACTCCAGTCTTGTAACAGCTGACGCTGATGCTGCAAATGTTCCATGAGGTTGGGCTCCTCTCCCATCTGATTACAACCATGTGCTTGTGTTCCTCTGACAGGAAGTAAATTTGCACAATCATTACAGTGCTTGTTGGGGCAGGTAAATTGAAACTGTGTGGGTTTATTCCGCTGTCATTAATCTGCATATGTTGAAGTGTAGTGGTGGCCTTTGAATATCTTTTTCAGAAGATAGGGGAAGTACCTTTGGGATGGCTCAGTGTGGGTAGCTCTTGGAGTAAAAACTGTGTTGGGGCTATTGGAGTCATCATGTGGGTAGTTGATGCATTATGTTTGCCCTGTAAATTGTATTATGTAATATTGCTTGAAATTCTCTGCTAATTGAACATGTTTAGCTCTAATGGCATCTGAAAGACAATTTCTTGTGTTGTTATCTTGGAAATTTGAAGTTACTTTATTGCATGCATTCTGCTGTGACATAGTTTTTAACCAGTGTTTGCAAATGAGCTGAGAGACCTCTGCATCTAGATTACTTCTCCGCTGATGCAGTAATTATAGTCAAACTTGGGCAACATATGTATATTGACTACCCCTGAGGAGACATTTTGTGGGAGCTTTTTAAAAGATGGAATTCTTAAAGCTGCAGTTGGTAACTATGAGGAGAGAGAGGACTTAGCATGAAAATTTGAGAAAATGAAACTTTCAGATCCCTCCCCCTCCCTCTCCACTGCACTCCTGCCCTAAGACCCTCCCCCAGAGGAAGCTGCCGTGCACGCGAAGGCACGCAAGCTGTTATGCATGTGACGATGGAGAGATTTTGCAATTTCACATTATGAAAATGGCCAAGTTGCCGAGGCTGGACATTACTGTTGTGAGCAGTCAACATTGCTGGCCAACAAACGAGCAGAAATAAATCATGTCGACATGAAAAGTAATCTACAGCAGTATGTATTCAGTAAAAACCCAGCACACGCTTATTTCAGTAAGTTACCCGTTTTGAGTACAGAAACTGTCGTGAATCCTGCTGAATGGCCAGTAAACGATGTATGACAGCATTTAGCTGTGAGAGCACAGAAACGTTACACATATTTATGAGGACAACACAACCGATAAGACTGCCAGGTCACTTCATAAAGATATTTTCTGCTACTTTCTGATAAAACGACACCAGTAACGTTAGCCCTAGCATCAGAGACAAGCTAACGTTAGCTCAACTGCAACATCACAGTAACATCACATGCACTACGGAGTACTGTAAAAATTGGCTATTCAAATAGCGACTGTGCTTGTAAGCGACGTTCACTCGCTTATTTGCAGAGCGAAAATGAATTGATGCCGGTTAGGGCTGGGGTAAGTACCAGCTGTGCACGTGAGCGATGCCAACTCGCTTATTTGCAGAGCATTGTGGAGCAAAAATGAACCAACGAATAAAGCAGGGGTTTACCTGTCAAGCAGAAAAGTCGCCAACTCTGCGTTTGTTTTTAATCCAGATCATGGAGTTCTCTCCACCTCTGAAAAGCCACTCCGATGTTCACTCTGGTTTTTTTCACGGGCTTTGTCTAATTCTTTCTTTTGTGCTTTTTTTATTTCTGGCTTCCTCTTCTTACTTGTCTTAGCTGTGTGTGCTGTTGTCGGTAAAGGAGGTATTGGTATTTTTTTCCTCGCTGATGGCTGTTTTTGCGCCATTAGTTTCCCTAAGCTCCTGAACCCTCTCTCGGAGATTTGAGCTTGACTGAGCACTGGCGTGAACTGAGGAGGAAGGGGGAGGAGGCTGTCCGCAGCGTGTGCATGTGCACTGTTTGACGGCTGTCAGACGCCATCCTGGCTCTGATTGGTTCTTTTTGGTCGGTCCGAACGATTCTTTTAAATTGCAGTAGGAGCAGTAGGTGTAATTTTTTAATTACAGAGTACTAGTTTTATGTAATACTGTCTGTACACAGTGACAGTTTTGGCAAAAATGGCAAAAAGTTACTTTTATAAGACTTAGCAACTGCAGCTTTAAGTCTGATGCAACATTATAGGACTAGCATGAGCCGAAACTTTCCATCCAAGCCTTATCTGCAACTAGCCAGGCATATTTGCCTCCAGTATCTATCTTAGAGAACTAAATATTATTTACTGGTCTTGAAAAAGTTGTTTAACCTCATTGCCGCAATATAAAGCCATACATAACTCAAATGTACACTAATAAAGTGAATTGTTGTTTTGGGAATAACAAAATAAACAAGATAAATTCTGACTTTTCTCATAATACTCTCATGCGAGTTTTAAACGTACATTTCAATATTCAACTTTCACTTTCTGTCTTAAGCAACTCATTTCAGAATAAACTGCAAATAAAATGCAGAGTTATGTTGGAGTCCAAAAATTCTATCATTCATCTTATTCTTCATTCAGAATTTTCTCCACAGTCTGGTAAGACTCATACTGTGCCCTCAACTAATATTGGCAGCACCCTCTTTTCAATCTTTCATTCAAAAAATTAATGAAAATCTGGCGATGAATTTAAAGAGAATGATTCTTAAAATAAATATTTTTTTTCATTTAATGTGCTGCAAATATTGGCATCCATAAAAAAACTTAAACATCTGACAAGTATATTTCTTCTCACATTTTACTTATGTTCCCTAACTTCCCCATAATGATTACAAAAACTGCCAAAATACTTATCCCTTTTGTTTCCCTCGCATATAATGAGGTGACACAAAAGCCAGTTTCCCACAGCAGGGTTTCCCGCAGCGCTTTATAGTTAGGGCAGTTGCCTTGACAACAAATGCCCCCCGCCTTGATTACGTCCCCCCGAAAAAAAAAAAAAAAAAAAAAAATTCTGCTGTATCCACAGTATGCATACGCATGCATACACAGTAAAATAAGGCCGCATCGCGATGAGACCGAATAGCGGCCGGCATCTGTTGGTTGTTACTGCGCCATCTATCACCTGTTGCAATGCCAACATTATTTTTTTGTATCGGGAAGAAGCTAATTATCCGGATATACAATAACCTGTCATCGTCGTGGGAAGGATATGTGGAAGTAAGATAATCATTCATCTAAACTAAACATTTGAACTGTGTCTCCTATCAACTGCTTGCCCACATATTCTGTTTCATTAGGATAGGCTATATGCAATTAGTTTAGTTTCTTATCAAGGCTACCGTTGTGTTTGCGCGTGGCTTTCTGCTACTTTTGACAATTGCACGTGGTTTTCTCTAGGGCTGTCACTTTTTATTCGAAATTTGAACATTCATTCGAACTTGAGGGTGAAAGTTCATATTCGAACTGAAGTGAGACGTTCGAAGTCAAAATACACCCTCTATCATGCAGTCTAAAGTAGGTAAGTCTCGCGCATTTTTACCCCTCGGCCGACTTCGGCCGGAGGGGTATTGTCGTCACCTGCATGTCTGTCTGTCGTCTGTCGTCCGTCGTCCGTCCATGACTTTGTCCGGGCCAGTACTCAGCAACTAATGATTGCAGCTTCACCAAATTTGGTATGGTAACTCACCATGACCCATAGATGTGCAAGGACAGGTTTTTTGCTGGATTTGACCTTTGACCTTAGCGCTGTGACCCTCACCCTGGAAATCTTGTCTGGGTGACTTTGTCCAGGCCAGTACTCAGCAACTACTTATCGCAGCTTCACCAAATTTGGTATGGTATATCACTATGACCCATAGATGTGCAGTGTCAGATTTTTTGCTGGATTTGACCTTTGACCTTAGCGCTGTGACTTTCACCCTGGAAATCTTGTCCGGGTCAGTACTCGGCAATTAATTATCGCAGCTTCACCAAATTTGCTATGGTTGCTCACTATGACTCATAGATATGTAACGTCAGGTTTTTTGCTGGATTTGACCTTTCACCTTAGCGCTGTGACCTTGAGCCTGGAAATATTGTCCGGGTCAATACTCTGCAACTAATTATCGCAACTTCACCAAATTTGGTATAGTACCTCACTATGACCCATAGATGCGCAATGTCACATTTTTTGCTGGATTTGACCTTTGACCTTAGCGCTATGACCTTGACCCCGGAAATCTTGTCCGGGTCAGTACTCTGCAACTACTTATCGCAGCTTCACCAAATTTGGTATGGTAACTCACTGTGACACATATGTGCAACGTCATGTTTTTTGCTGGATTTCACCTTTAACCTAAGCGCTGTGGCCTTGAGGCAGGACATCTTGTACGGGTCAGTACTCAGCAACTACTGATCGCAGCTTCACCAAATTTGGTATGGTAACTCACTGACACATAGATGTGCAATGTCATGTTTTTTGCTGGATTTCACCTTTCACCTTAGCGCTGTGACCTTGAGGAAGGAAATCTTGTCCGGGCCAAGGGGTATTCAGCAACGCGTTATGTTTTAGGCTTATTCGCTGTAGTCCGCAATTATTCAATGAACGCTTATTAATGAGATAAATCCTTGTCCATTGAAGTATCAGTTTCACTTGCGTAAAGGTGGATGGTCACCGCAAGTAACATGGAAAGCGATTATGACTTCTCGTGCTTCTGTTTACTCAGAGATTGGAAACAATGAATGCGTGTTTCATGATCGTTTAAATTGTTTAAATGAAATAAAACCATTTGAAACGTCTTTATGCAATTCCATTGCTTATAATCCCTCAGTAAAGACAAGCCTGAGAATTCCTGAGTCAATTTCCGTGTCACTAGTAGGGAAATTCACCGTAATGCACGTGAAACTGATTAACTTGATGATAAATGACTTAAATTCTGCGAGTGAATTTCTTCAGTGCGCGTTGATAGAATAATTGCTGACTACGGCACAGGAACATGAATGCCAGAGACATGAGACTTGGCATCTCTGCAGATATATGTCGTTGTGTTGTACTACTGTTGAGTGCAGCTTAATAAAAGATTAAAATTAATGAAGAGGATGTTTTGTTTTATTTATTTATTTATTTTTTTAACGTGTGTTGGGTCGTGGGGGCGTTGGAATATATTCGAACATCACGTTGTCATATTCTAAATTCGTTCAAAGTTGGTTTTTTTTTTAAGATGACAGCCCTAGTTTTCTCTAGTGTACAGTAATGGATGGGAAAAAGCAGTCAAAAATATCAGGGTACTTTATTCAAAGAAGCCGGCCTACTTCACCATCTGCGCATAATTAGATCTCGTAAATACGAGATAAGGTCTATATTTTCTTTTTTTTTATCCTGCGAATGCAATGCGCTTCCATACATAATACCGTTCTCCTCTCCCCAAACATAACCACAACCGCAAAGCATTTGGGGAATTGAAGTATGGAAGTCAAAACTGATAAATACATTTTCTGTTCTTACATTAATTTTCGTTTAACCCTTATGGACAGTTGTGCGCATTTTACGCACTTTTCATTCTTCTTCTTTTTTTTTTAAATAATTTTGGCTGTGTTCATGCATGTAGCATGAATTTTGGTAAGATTGTGTGCTTTTATTTGATCTTGTCATTTCCAGCTCAGCTCTTACAGTAAGGCTAAAATACACTGTGTACAAGCAAGTGTTACACTCAGACTGTTAAGCACAAAAAATGTGCCATTGAAACCCAGAAACCCATTCAAACTGCAATTTTTGATCTCACTTCCATGAAAGCATAATACATGCATTTTATTATATCTGAGTGTCAATCAATAAAGTTACAAGACTGTTGACTTTTGTGACTTTTCCTTGTATTGTTGAAGTCTACTAAAAAAGGTTTGAATGTGACATTGTTAAAAACAATTGAGTTTTTTCATGCTGGCAATTTTTGTTAGCCTGGAATCCATACTGATAAAGTGCTGGTCGCTCCCAACGGCCACTGACTTATCAGTCTGCCCTCAGTTGTATAGCCAGCGTTTAGCCCTTACGTCACTAATTAAGTGAATATATGAATATTCTTGTTTTCTGCTCTTGGCGAGAACCACCAATCGAATATGAGTCAGCTGGCCAGCAACGGCATTCGTGAATGTTATTTGACATGAGCTTAAAAATTAGATTGTGGCTTGCTTGCGTTTACTCTTGGAGTGGTTGTTAGGTTTTGAACAGGATAGTATTTGGCCATATCTGCATTTTGTTTATTTGAGTGGGATTCCCCGGTATAATAAAGGCTAAATTAAATAATACTCAAATTACACTACATATTTCACTGTAATTGGCATTAGCTATAGCTCGAAGGGCATGATTGCATCAGCTAGATTAAAGTGATACTCCACCCAAAAACTAGAATTTGTATATCAATTACTCACCATTAGATGTCTTGAATGGCCGAAGTTGCTCTTCACTCGGCGCAACTTTATGGCCACTGGAGAGTTTTGAAAAATTATCCAAATTCCTTTTTTGCTGGAAGCAAATGGGGTCACAAAGTAGCAACGGGAAAACTCCACAAAACGTCCGTTGACAAACTTTCAAACCATCATCCAATGCATCGTCCAGTATAATCCAAGTCAGCTTTGTAAAATGGTGCATTTTGGGTAGACTTCTCTTTATAAAATAATATATAATTGTCTTGAATTTCATTTGCCGTTCTTAGGAACTACAGAAGAACTAAACGGAAATTTTTTTTTTTTTTTACATTGGAATGCACTCAGGCCATTTCCAAGCAAGAAGACTGTATGCATATAATTATGGACTGTCAAAATTACCTGGCAGAATGCATATAAAAAAATAAATTAAACGGCAAGCTTAAAAGAACAAACCAAATAAATAACCGCCCACAGACCGTAATTCACAGCTACAATGCTCCGCTCCTCGACTAGACCAAAAGGTGACGGAATTATCTGTTTCAGTTGTAATAATAAGGGCGCCCGGGAAAAATCGCTGCTTTTGCAAGAAGTCCTCAAAAATCGTCAGTTGCAAGTGGGCTGAAAATCAGAGGTGGCGGTAGACTGAATTTCGTGCCGGTGAGAACCGCCCATTTCAAAAAGCACTGGTTCTGCTTCAAAAAAAAGCTCGCATTCAACGGAAGTCCCGCCTCCGGCTCCGCCTCCCTGTTCATTGCCCAGAGAGTCTGCTGCCACTCAGATGCGGGACTTCCGTTGAATGCAGAACTGTGGTATTTTTATTTATTTTTAAGTCTGTCTAAAGGGGGGAGGGGGGCACCCTTGCGACTGTGCGCCAATCACAGATCTTGCATGGATTTTGTGCGAATATTTGAAAGTCAAACGCTGGCCTACTGACTGAGGCCAGATGTACAAGCAAGTGACCGTTGGGAGCAACCAAAGCTTGATACGGATGGATTCCAGGCTAAATGTTTGTAGTACCTGTTTGATTTGCTCAGTTGAGGTCCTGCCCCCACCCCCCCAAAACCCCAGTGTGCTGTGATTGGTCAACTTGATTACTCACTTGTGATTGGTCCACCGTTCGCGCGCATGCTGGGAAATGTCACACCCCTTACCACAATCTGATTTCCACTCCAGAGTGCAAATGAGCTTTCGAAACAAATACCAGTGTCGCCTTATGGACGTAACCCACTTGATTCGAGGGCGTGCCAAACTATCTGCTTGGCACGAAAATTCAAATGGTGACCTCACCAATTGATGAAAAAAGTGGCCGGAAGCTGTTGGGGCATTTCAGTCGGTCAGCTCTGGAGCAGTGTGTTTTGTGGCAGAGAGCGCTTCTTCTGGAGGTGACTTCGAGTTGTTTTCCAACACAGACCTTTTAAATGCGTACAAAAATGATATGATTCACACTACGACATTAAAAGAATGAAAAACCGTAATAGGTACACTTTAAGAGGACGTTAGGGTCATTACATATAAGCTCAACCAGACGACCCACTGTGTCCAACTTGGATTTGGCTCAAAAATTTGTGGGAGCACTTCTACACGGAGGCGGAAATACCATGGATGCAGGGGGTGCGGTTGCACCGGGTTCTTGTGTGATTGGGGCCCGTCGACAAGTAAGCACGTGACGGTGGCAAAATCGTTATTTAGTTATTGCACATATTTATCAGTGATGATAGCATTGTGATCATGAAACAGTTGATCATAGTGTGTTATATAATATGCAAATTGTTTCTTAAACATACTCAAAAAGAATGCCCAAGTTCTAAGCTTTTTTATGAGGGATCAAGAAGACTTGTTGGACATAAAAGGACATAAAATGGGCTATTAGAATGATTTTTTTTTGGGTGGCAGTGTTTTTCCTCAGCCATTTTGTCCTCATGTTGGCCAGTTGGGAGAGAGTTAATCTCCCAAGGGTTTCTTGGATATGGCCTTCCAAAAAATTAGGGCCATGCCCACTTTTTTGCACTCATGAATTGCTAAAGTTAATTTATAGGGGTTTTGAGGCCTGTGTATTGAAAGCTTATCAGAGTTTGGGGCTGGAAATTGCTACCATGGGATTTTAGAGCTTTCAGAATCTGTCATCAGAATTGGTCTCTCTCTCCTTATTTTTGAGTTATTAGCTATAGAATTATGAATCTTTTCTTGCATGGAAATAAAAAAAATAAAAAATTTAAAGGTCCCTTGTTGGCCAAGGGTCACTGAGAGAGTGCTAGTGATGCTGAATTCCTTTTAATTGTGGACAGGTCTGTCTGCAGTAGAGAGATTGACCATTCTCAAGTCTTCATGTGGGAGTCAAGAGTCTCTGAAATGGGTTCCAGCTGAAAAAGGGGCCTTTATTCTTCCAATTTTTGGCTGGCAAGTTCATCATGTGGGCAAATACCTCTGTTTATTAAACTTTTTCTACAAGATGGTACATTGCTTGCCTTTATTCAGAATTTCAACATGTTCACCAATTTCCTTCACTGTTGCTTTTTTTTTTTTTTTTTTTTTCAAATTTTGGCATTTTCTTCAAAAATGTCCCCAGTAGTTTATATCATAAACTACTGTGGCAGTGAAGACGTAAGCCCTCTGACGGCACATCACATGAATGATGGAAACTACTTGTGAATGTGTCCTGAGGCACCGTACAGAAGGGCAAGCTCATAACAGCCATTTCACGCTGACTGCCGTAACACTGAGTATGTTGACATGACGTCAGGAAAAGTCGCATTATTGGGTTCGGCTGACTATAGCTGGACTTTTAAAATACATGTAAATATGTTAGTCCGACTGGAATCGTACTAAATCGAATTTCTCATAGTTGGACTAACACGCCCGGATAATGCGGTTACTAGTCGTATGTCCTGCGTGTATACGCTTGAATAGAACCAATCTGGACTATGCGCTCTGCACATGCTCCACAATTCTTCGCACAGGGCTTTGACCCGGAAGTCTTGTGGACTTGTAAACACCAAACTGATTGGCAACAACTCTGTGCTCTGCCCAACTAGCAAGTTTGTACTGAACAGTAGCAATCCTTGTCTGCAAGGGTATTGGTGCTTGGACAGTCACACCTTGGGGGCTCATAACTTCTTCCAGTAATCCGCATGATTTATCGAATGACTTGTGCATCATCTGAAAATTTTCGCCACTGGGAAAATGACTCTTCCCCACTAGTCTTTACTCCTGACCCGCATCCAATCTGCATGGGAAGCCCAGGGGGTGCGTCTCCCAAAAGCACAGATGCTAATTTACATAGTTGGTACCACAGACTGTGAATGGACAAACTATGCAAGTTGCTAACTTGGTTAGCAACTACGCTTCTGGGAAACGCTCCCCGGGGTAGTAGAGAGGGTACAAAGTAGAGCATAGTGGCATTGTCACCTAGTGTTGGCTAATGCCATAACCACCAGGGATAGCGTTCACCTCAGTTGTACGAAAAGCATAGGGTCATTCCACCTCAATTCAGTAGATTTTAGAGAAACTTTCTGCTTGACCATCTCAGATTTGCTTCAAAATTTTACCACATAAAGAGTAACCATTTAAACGGACTTAGCCAAAATTTTAGCTTGATATACCTAATACATCCAGAGAAAAAAAATTGGAACATGGTACCCCACTTCCAATTTTTGGCGCATTTACGCACTCATCTAAATTTGCAGCAAAGTTTAGACTTCATTGTCTCAAAATGTGTTCAAGCTAGAGACTTCAAAATATTAGTAAATTATGATTGCTACCTATAGATTCTACATGTACATTTGTAAGTTGCATGTGTTGATACTGACTGTATTATAACCTTGTGAAATCTGAAAAAAATTTGTGTATTTTTTTCAAACCCCCACATTGGGTGCCCCATTACACAATTTATGAACAAAATGTTTGCCAAATGACTATGTTTCCCTACAGAGGTGTTTCAACTGTTTTTGAAAAAGTAATTAAGAGGTGTCTATATTGCATTTTTGTTGGAACTATTTTAGCACAAAACTGAAATGTAATTAATTTTGATTATATTTCATCCCCCCCATAACAGAGGTATGACAAGCTATACCAATGAAATGAACAAATCTCCAGAAAGAGTATGCTATGGGCTTTCAGACTGTGAAATTTCATGATGGTACTTTGGCTGCAGTTATTGAAATTTTATTTTTGAAATAAAAATAATGTGCTCCAACACACATAGAAGTCAGCAGAGTGTCAGGAGTACCTTGATTCACAGTTGATGTGTACACCGGTTCAAAGATAATGAAGGACATGCAACAAGAGCCCTCTCATCCACCGCCCTCTCTGAAGTTATCAGATATGATACCTGGTAAATACGTCATTTGTGCATATGACTGAGAGTGGTGGATAGGCAACATCAAAGGGATTGATCATGAAGAAAATGATGTTGAAATATTGTTCATGCATCCACATGGACCAAGTGAAAGTTTTTTCAAGGCCCAGGAAAGATGATGTCTGCTGGGTTCCACTCAGCCATATCCTTGCAGTTATCACTGCACCGGTTACAACCAGTGGGAGTCTACAGTCTCAGAGGTAACTCAGAAGATTTCAACAGACCAAATGAACAAAATGAAATAACTGGTGTTAGACTTAGTCTGAATTCAAGTTGTACCCAAACTTAAAAGCATTGGTTATCGTTGTTTGTAAGTGGAAATCTGTAGCATACTTGTAGTCATAAAAGTCATGCATATTGCTTCTATATGGTTACTGTTGAATAAATGATGTAAAAATTCAAATCATTTTGCATTCTGAGTATCGAATTTTGTGTTCCTTCAGAAACAAAAGTAGTAGGAAATATGGTGATTCAAAACAGATCAAATAGGTGGTGGTTATGATACAGAGGTCGCGTTAACCGAATATTTTCCGTCATTGATGGAATTTTTTTAACAATGACGGAACATTTTGAAGGCCGTCCGTCATTTTGACAGAATGTAATTCACACCCCCGTCCAGTCGGTGGTGGGTGTCATATTGTCTCAAGCATTGTCTTTGATCTGTATGATCCTGTATTCCTCATATTTTCGTAATATGATCATTTGCTCTTCATTTGTAAAACATGCTGCTCTGCTGCCGGTAGGCGATTGGTCATATGCTACAAACGCCGTCTCTGTTATGTGAACACGCAGATATCTATGTCGGGAAAGCCCTGGTTGACATAACAAGTTGATAAGCAGCTTCGTAGGACCGCTTAGCGAGAGGGCAGTTGTTAGGCTTAGTGAAGCCCAGCAATAACTGAAAGCATTGTTCATTTGCACACTGTTACTGTGTGGGGGGAGAAATCATTTGTGATGTTTAATAAAGTTCACACAGCAGTAAGTTCAAAAATCCACGCAGTGCTGTATTTAACACAGTGCGCAATGTGTGTCTACATGAATCACTGTCGGCATCAGCTAATGCGTAATCTATAAATTATTCTTTTTATTTTATTCAAAAAAATAAACGATTATCATATTAAAAAATAAAATTACAGTGACTGATGATGATTATGACGGAATTTCGTGTAACGTGACCTCTGTTATGATGACACAAATTATGTGTGATATACCTAAATTTTGAAAATAAAATTTATTGGGTTACAGTCATAGTACCATCTTGAAATTTCACAGTCTGAAAGCCCATAACATACTCTTTCTGGAGATGTGTTCATTTCATTGGTATAGCTTGTCATACTTCTGTTATGGGGAGATGAAATATAATCGAAGTCAATTATTTTTCAGTTTTGTGCTAAAATAATCCCAACAAAAATGCAATATAGACACCTCTTAATTATTTTTTCAAAGACGATTGAAACACCGCTGTAGGGGAACATAGCCATTTGCCAAACACTTTGTTTGGATTTTGTGTAATGGGGCACCCAATGTGGAGGTTTGAAAAAGTCCGCAATTTTTTTTCAGATTTCACAAGATTATAACAAAGTCAGTATCAACACATGCCCCTTACAAATGCAGTGATGTTGCTTGGTATGCGTCCTGCGTCCCTGATGCATTAAAATCTGAAAATACGCAGTAAACTCACTATCCATGCGTCCCGGGGACGCACCTCATTTTTCCCCATGAAAAACGATACATTGTGAACAACAACTCGTGTTTAAAATCACAGTAACTAGTAGGGCTGTCATGAATATTCCATATTCGAATACATATCGATTTTCTATCAATAAAACAAACCACCGAACGTGAAAATTAATTATCGAATATTAAAAAAAGTCACGTCAAGATAATTAACCCACTGTCAGTGTGTGCAGTGTATAGCGGGTGGCTACCAACGCGCTACACTGCAGAGACGGCTTACTGTCTTGAAACTGTTACATCTTTGTGCCGAGCGCGCGCAGTGCATGCTGGTTTAACAGCCAGTCAGGAGCTGGAGTCACACCACCTCGTGATATTTTACGCGGTAATGATGGAGTAGGGTGTTCCTGCAGAACCGGAGGCAGCAGTTTCAGGACCATAATATTATAATGATTGCGGAGAGTTCGATTTCACAAGAAAGCTCTGGTTCAGAAACGGTGGCGGCTGGCGAACTGGCGATAGGGGAAGCTCGTGATTGGTCATGACCTGTTTTCAATCATTCATTTAAATTACCATTTCAGAAACTCCAAAAACTATCATTATCAGGTGTGGTCAGTTTTCATTAATAACGCATACCTGTCAACTCTCACGCATTCGCCGTGAGTTTTGAGTGGCATATTTATGTTCCCCTGCTTCAATCAACGCATGTGTAAGAGATTCTGGCGCAGAACGGAAGTCCTTGTGCATGGAGGTTTATCAGTTTCACACGCGTTACGGTGATTATGACTTCTCACGCTTTTCTTTACTCAGGGCTTGGAAGCAATACATGTGTTTCATTATCGTTTAAATTGTTTAAATTAAATAAGATCATCTGAAATGTTTTTATGCAATTCCATTTCTTCCAACCCCTGAGTATAGAAAAGCGTAAGAAGTCCGGAGTCATAATCACCGTGACGCATGTGAAACTGATAAACCTCCATGCACAAGGACTTAAATTCCGCGTGAGAATCTCTTACATATGCGTTGATTGAATAATTGCTGACTACAGTAGGGAAACATAAATATGCCTCTCAAAACTGACGCCGAATGCGTAAGAGTTGACAGGTATGCGTTATTAATGAAAACTGACCACACCTGATAATGTTGAGAGTTTTCGGAGTTTCTGTAATGGTAATTTAAATGAATGATTGAAAACAGGTCATGACCAATCATTAGTTTTAAGGGATGGGTTTGAGCTTCCCCTATGGCCAGTTCACCAGCCGCCGCTGTTTAATTTGTTTTATTTCAGATACATTTTGAACATAGGCCTACATGAATATATCCGTTAATTATAACCATATCATACCATACCACCATCAAAGGAGTTTAACTCTACAATTCAAGAAACAGAAGAATATAAGAAATGGAAAGAAATAATTTTTTTTTCATTGGGGACCCATTGAATTTCCCAGGGACCCACTCAAATCACCACCTGAGGGTCCCGGGGACTCACTAAATTGAAAACCTATCAACATCACCGCAAATGTACATGTAGAATCTTTAGATTGGAATCATAATTTACTGAAAATTTCAAGTCTCTAACTTGAAAACATTTTGAGATAATGAAGTCTAAACATTACTGCATATTTAGACAAGTGCGTAAATGTGCCAAAAATCACGAGGGGGGTACCATGTTCAAAATTTTTTTCTCTGGATGTAGTGGGTATATCAAGCTAAAATTTTGGCTATGTTAATTTAAATGGTTACTCTTTATGTGGTAAAATTTTGAAGCAAATCTGTGATGGTCGAGCAGAAGGCTTTTGTTGAATTGAGGTGGAATGACCCCATAGCATACAGCATGCATGAAATATACAGATCCATAAAATTCTCCATGTTCTTTCCACTCAACATGCTACTAGTTTGTCGCCAGCCATCCTGTTTGTCCATTGTTTGGTCTGTGATGTAATGGGTCAACCAGAAAAAGGTCCAACACAAACAAGGGGGCATATCACCACCTACCGTAGCGGAGACCAACATGCTTCGGTCACTTAATCGAATTTTGCCCCATGCATTTATATTGGGACAAGGACAGTAGTCTGATTAAATGGCCTAATCGAGCTATTACCGTAGCTTGACTTAACTGTACGTGTAAACATACTGAATGACAGAAAAACACTTCATATTTATTCTCATGCTTTATGCTAATATAAGCAAATGCACACATTTTCTTGCAGAAGTTGGAGGCCTGCAAGAGGCAGGTTTGCATCCCTCGAGAAATGTTTCTCTTTAGTGGGATAAAACTTGACTTAGGAACACATGACTGCTGTGACTGACAGAAATTGGGATTTTCAGACAGCCACAATGGTTCACTTGTTTGATGTCAATCTAGGACACACAGATTGAATTATTTTACATAGTGAGTGTAATTTTGTGCATTTCAAATATGTGTCTTTGATTCAATTTAAACAGTTTAATCGATCATGCAGCACAGGTTAGATCGCCTGATGTGCCAAAAAGGTAGCGCGAAAGATCCAGAGCAGTTTACCTCTCGAAAAGTAGCCTATAGGCCAACTTATTAGTAACTTATTTTTCTGAACTGAATGATGCTGATTGATTAGTCACCCTTAGATTGCATCACGAAAGAAGCCGTGTCTTTAATTGCCAATTATGAATGGAAATTGTTTTAACAAAGGAAAATGATTGAGAACTGGTTGGGACTAATAATTGTTGTACAGTGATGTTGTGTGGCTGTTCAATTTTCAGTGCTGGTTATGCCACTGATCTGAAATGCACAAAATTGCGCGTCCAAATGAATGATTGTCATTTTGCCTTAATGAGGTGAACAAGCAACACCTGATGTTTTTGGGTTGAATGTATAGTTATTTAGAAAAAATGATTGTGATCGAATCAGAACTAATAATTGCTTTAAGTGATGTTTAGCGCCCACCCAATTGTAAACGACCTAACGATATTGTAAACTGCAACTTATATGATAGCTTTGGGAATATGGGCCCAGAACGGGAAAATTAATCTGTACAGTGTTGGCGCTGGTCTTGTTGGTCACCGTAACTCTGCCCCCAGCCCCTGACATGATCGGTGCTTGGCTCTAGACCAGCAAGGAGTTGGTGCTTGCTCTGGCAGGCTGTGGAAAAGCAATGAACTGGTGCTAAGTCAGGCTCTGGCTCCGAACTAGCACTGGAACTAGCTCGGTGGAAAAGGGGTACTAGTGAACTTGGCAGCAAAATGGGCAAAAAATGGGCAAAAATGTCATGGGCAAAAATGTCCCTTTTTTCAGCTGGAACTCATTTCAGTTGCCCTGAATTCCTGTATAATGGCTTGAGGATAGTGAATCTCTCCATTGCAGACAGGCCTGTCTCCCAACTAAAAGGAATCCAACATCATTAGCCCTTAGTTGGTGACCCTTGAAAAAAAAAAAAAAAAAAATTTTTTCTCCCCTGAAAAGATTCATATTTCAGGAGCTTATATCTTAAAAACAAGAAAACAAAGACCAATTTTGATGACTAATTCTGAAAGTCTGGGCCCAAATTACTCAGGGCAGCAATTTTAAGCCTCAAACGCTAATTTATTTCCAAGAATTTGACCACTATAAAACCCCCTATTAATTAATGTTTGCAGTTTGTAAATGGAAAAAGTGAATGATTGGAAGGGTCACCTGAAAATGGCCTCTGTTATCATTAAAAAACAATCTTGTGCACCTGCAGTTTGCCAAACTGTATAGGAACTTCCTATGAGTCTGTGTTTTTTGGTCAGATGAGACCAAAATACAGCTCTTTGGCAGTAACCCCAGAGGCGCGTTGTGCACTCGCAAGCAAGGATTGGTGTGATTTGACATTTGCACTCAGGGGGTTATAACCTGCTATGTTTATATCACCAGTTCATATTGGTTTTCCCACCTCTGTAGGACTATTCTGAGGCTTGATGAGAAAGTCAATTTCTGTTTATTTATTTATTTATTTATTTATTTTGTCTAGAAGGTTTATTCAATATGGAAAAGGCTTTTAGATTGCAGCTGTTTGATGGCATCTTTTGAAAGCTTAAATCTTGAGTCTAATGGCTAATTGATCAATCGGATTGTGATTAGCAATGCATTGGTGGTACCGTACCTTTCATCGCCTCATACTTCCAACTTTGACCAGATTAACATGTGGCAACCCATAGCCTTTAACCAATCTTACTCTTACCTCCCAAAACTCCCATTTCTTTGTTTGCCCTCTAGATAGTTTGGAGCTCTCTGTCAACCCTGAAGCAGGTGCAGCTGTCATCCTGAGTACCTCCATTCCTCTTGAAGAATGCAGTGTCTGCAGAGCTGGGGGAGTCGATGGCTCTGAGCTGGCCTGTTCCTCCACACTGATCCTTCAGCCTGAGGAGAATGTTCTCTTGCAGTTCAACTGCTCCAATCCTCATGAAGCCTTCACTGTTGAGATCCAGAAGTCAGTTGGTGAGGCCACTGATTTGTCACATTCTACCTTGATGTTACTGTCCAATTATAGGAAGCAGGTCTTCCTCATTGATTTATAGCTTTTACTTGTAAATATTATTTGCTTGTTTAATGGCAAAGTTTTTAATGCTCAAGGAACAGATTTTTTTCTTTTTGCCCTGAGTCTAGTGATTACTGAATTGACTGATTTTTGTGTTTGTAAATGCAGAATGTAAGGATTCTAAGGACTCCTGCACCCCTGCCTCTGGTGAGACTCAGCCCTCTCTGTTCACGGACTTCAAAAGGATCTTCACATGGAATCTTACTGGTGCCCCTGAAACACAGTTGGGTTTGGACTTTCTTGAAGGTGGGCTTATGGAGATTGCACCACCTGCGACCTGCCCTGATCAATTTGAGTACACGGTGGTCAGCACCCTGCCCAGTGATACTGTCCCCAGCACTCAGACATTCTGCAGGAATGGCCCTCTCTCTCATGTAGATCTTCCCAACAAGGCAACAGTGTCCCTGCGGGTTTCAGGGAAGGAGGATGTGAAGCCAAACTTGTTCCGAATCACCAGCAAACCTTTGGTAAAAAGTAAGATTTAAGATTTATAATCCTTAACCTGCTGGATGGCTAATACTGTTAAGGCACTATTTCTATGCATGGGTTGGTTAAGGTCTTGTTTGGAAAGTGTACCATGCTTGTGTTGACCAGCCATGCACAGTTGGCACAGAGATTACTGTGGAATGAGATGATTTCATTTGGCCAGGATTGTGGCGAGCCATTACTCTTGATATACACTTTAAACCCAGTGATCAGTTGGTGTCCCAAAATGGACATCAGTCTGATGAGCTGCATGTGACATCACGTCTGATGTTAGTGTGTTACATAGGTCGTGGTTGTAATTTTTAAATTTATGTAATGCTCCCTTGGTGAATGAAGGCATGTCTCTCCCCCCAAAACATCCAAATTTTTGATGATTCCAAAATTTTGTATGGTCTTCAGTTTTTTTCCAGTTTTGTTGAGCCTTACTATTATTATGCTACTTTTCTGGAATTTCAATGTAGAATGTGCGTGAATGTTCATATAGAGTCATTGGAGAGTGTAATTTTCAGTTTTGTTAGGTGAGGTTTTGTCCCTTTAGCTGATTTAGCCAGTTGTAAGAATTGGTTTTCATTTACCATCTCTGGTTGTAATGCAGGGTCCAGAATGATGGTCGTGGCTGCAGACACTGGCACAAACATCCACATAAGGAAGGTTGACACGGAGTCAGACTGCACTGTGTGTGTCACTGATGGCTCCAATCCTCAAGAGTGCTCTGATGAACTGACCTTGAAACCTCCTCAGAACGTTTCTGTGGACTTCACCTGCCCTGAGCCTCAGGGCACCTTCACAGTCGAGATAAACAGAGCGATTGGTAAGTGGAAGGTCCTCTCCCCAGTGCACAGTTTAAGTGGCTTGTTATGGTTAAAAATGGACAATAGGTATTCAACTGATTATCCAATTTATGGTACACATCATCACAGGTTAATGATTTGAATCCTGGATGGATTTTAGTCATTGCACATTTGAAGTAACCTTATGCTGTATGAGCAAGTTACAGTGGGCTCCATTATTATAAAAAAGGCATCTGGATGGCAGTAAAAGCTGCACCAAACCTGTATATATCGTTCACCATTAATGGTGACTTTACAGATGCGCAAGTTACCCATGCCATGTGTACTAATGCACCGCCATACTATCATGAATGCTGGCTTTTGAATTGTTTGCTGGATGGCCCCTCTCCTCTTTAGCTCAGAGAATGTGGCATCCATAATTTCCAAAAAGAATTTCGCATTTTGAGTAGTCTAACCACAGGGCAGTTTTCCACTTTGCCTCAGTTCATTTTAAATGAGCTTCGGCCCAAAGAAGGCAGCAGTGTTTCTGTATCTTGTTTATATATGGTTCAATCTCTACATGGCAGAGTTTTAACTTGCATTTGTGGATGCAGTGACAAACTGTGTTTACTGACAATGGTTTACAAAAGTGTTCCTGAGTCCACGCAGTGATTTCCAGTGCAGAATCCTGTTTTTAATGGAGTGCCGCTTGAGGACCGGAAAATCATAGCTGTTCAAAATTGGCTTTTTGCCTTGTCCCATGTGTATGGAGATTTTTCTGGATTCTTAGAATCTTTTAATGATATGATGTAAAATGAGGATAAAATCTCCAAATTCTTTTCAATTTGAAGTTGAAAACATTATTGTATCTCCCCGACGCGATAGTCAGGAGATACTATGGCTTAGTTCCGGGGCTGCCGCCGCGCCTGCAGAGATTTTCTGTTCCGGGCTCTGGAAGCGACAATTATTACAGGAATTAATTAAAAATTTTAAATTTAAAAAATATTTATTTGACAATACTCAAGACCGATTTTCGGCAATTTTGGACGTCCAATATGGCTGCCGGTGGCCATTTTGTCCGAAATTTGGGGATCGGGGAGATGCACAACTCGGTCCCTGTGGCGACCGAGTTATCTAGTTCTTAGATTGTTGAACTACTTCCCCATGCAGTCTTTCACAGAGTGGTTAAGCCCTCACCATATTTACTTGTGAAAGACTTTTTATTCCCAATCCTGTTACTGACCTGTTTCTAAATAATCTAATTAGCTTTGAGATGTTCTGCCAGTTGTCTTTTTTTTTTTTTTTTAGCATCATGCAACTTTTCCTGCCCTTTATTGTCCTGCCCCAACTTTTCAAAAACATATTGCTGTCATCAAATTCAAAATGAGCAGATATTTTTTCAAAAAACAGTAAAATTTATCAGTTTCAACATTTAATACATTGTCTTTGTCCTATTTTCAATTAAATATAGTGGTCTAATTGATTAGCAAATCATTGCATTCTGTTTTATTTACACTTAACATGTCCCCACTTTTTTGGAAATGGGGTTTATTTTATTTCTTCCCAAAATAATAATGTTGTGGTACTCAGGAAAACATAATAGCATAGTTTCTTTTTTCTGTTTTTTTTTTTTTTCTTTTTCTCTATAGGCCTACTGTTTGATTATAATTAATTTGGAGGGATTCCGTAGGGCCTGTGTGCGCGCATGTGTTGCTCACATAGACGGCGACAAACAGTACTTGCGCTCACCCTCAATCGTCTCGGACCCCTCATCTCATGATCAGTTTTGGTTGCTGTCCGGAATCTGTCGCGTACAGGCTGTAACCAGATGTGGCGCTCTTGAGCTGCCATCGTCACTCGTGGCTGCCCTAAGCGGGGTCGGTCAGTGACAGTGCCTGTGTTCTATTCTCGGATAGACAGCCGACTGATTGTTGAACGGTGACAGTGCAAATGACGCACCACCTCTCGGCGGCTGAGATCTGCCCATAACATGCCAAAGGCTCTTTTTCTCTCTGCTGTGTCACAAGCCGTTCCATTTTCTTGATGCAGTAGCATTTTTCTTTTTTTGTTGGCTTTATATAGGCTATTGACCACACCAAAAATAACAAGTCAAGCATCACTGTACACATCACGAACAGCTCAATGTTTGTTATTACTGAAGTGCTTGGCGCGTGCACATGGTGCGCGTCAGGATTACAATACCACACGCTTTTCTTTATTTCCTCTCGTGCCTCACTGGAAAAGCAATAAAAATCAATCGATTCTTCAATTTGCCGCAAATACAGTACATACCTCACCTGTGCGTTTTTAATGGCGCTGAGTATATTTTAATCAAAAACTGTGGTTGCTTCTATTTAAACATTCCCAAAGTATGGCATTTCTCACGTTGACACTGAGTGGATCTCCATAATATTATCATTATTTTTTGTTGTAGTTTTTTTGTGCTTTTCTACTCAGGGAGCCTGCTGTCAATAATATGCATATGCTGTGCTTCCTTGGGTTTGTTCTGCTTTGTGGCCCCCCATTCTCCTTAACATTCTACATGAAAATCACTCTCATTGGCCCTGTCATTTATGGATTGTCTCCACAGACTGTACGGAGACGGCCTGCGATGGGGACATAGTTCTAGCAGAGTCCTCCCACTTTCCAGAGTTCAACAGGTCATTCACTTGGGACCTAAAGGCTCCACCGCTGACAGCATTTCGGTTGGACTTCCTGGATCCAGGAATGAAGCAAGTGCTTTCATCAGAGAGCTGCCCAGACCAACTCTCCTACAACATCTTCACGTACCTGCGTTCGGGACCCATCACTATTGGGACCTTCTGCCGAGGTGGAGCCATCACATCCGTCCACGTGCTCTACAAAGGTCGGCTGTCTGTGGAGGTCCCAGGAGACAGGAAGGTGGATGCGGACACTTTCAAGGTCCTCCCTGGGGAACAGATCAAAAGTGAGTATAAGGGGACTTTCTGGTCTGGAACTATGAATGTCTGCATCCATTTTAGCATCTGAGGGAAAATGGAGACCTTTTTTAGGAGACACAGTAGCTCTACATATTTCTTGCAGTTTTAACATTCATCTGGATTAATGTGAATCAGTGGATCATTTTACCACTTTTGGAAGCCACCTCTGTGGTCCTCCATCCTCCCACTGGGGATATCAGGATGTCTCTGGCTTTGACCAGAAAATCATGCATCCAAAGAAAGTGTACTCACTAAAAGGGTAGGGTGTTTATTTCTTGGAGGTGGAAAGTTGCTGTACATATTTTTCTCAGGAGTAGAAGGGCCCTAATTTTTGAAATATGACTTTAATTTTGATACAATCCAAGAGTGATAATAATATGGTACAATCTCTTCTTCCATTGAGATCTTGCTCATATTTCCTGTCATGCTCTTATATAAAGACAGGGCATGAATTTTTTCATTTAATTGCAAAATTCAAAAATACTTGTTTAATTTGATGAGTTGGCATGTAAGTCTGTCGAAGTACCATCTGAGTTCCCCTCAGTAGGCTGATCCCCATATTTGATCACTTCTGTCAGGTTTATGAGTATATCATTAATATTTCTCCTCTGCAGTTGTGTTCTTTTAACAAACTTCTAGTCTAAACATTGAATACACTTGGGGATATCCTAGTTGGTGGTCTTTTTTGTGTTGGTTTCTGTATTTATTTTATTAATTCTGCTCGCCCAGAACTTGCTGTGGTCGATGTAAAGCTGCCTGCCCAGCCTGCGGTTGCTGAGCTCTTCTCTGCAAACTACCCCGGAAATTTCCCTGATGATGACCTGATGATGTGGAGCTTTGCTGTCCCACTGAACTACAACTACACGGTAGAGTTCCTGAAACACACAGCACCTCGCTGCCTGAAGAAAGACGTGATGTTGGAGTATGAACAGGAGGGCGGGCAGTTTTCAATCGGAAAAAAGCTGGCTGACCCCCAACCCAAAGACCAGCAAGGCAACTTCACCATGTCCCTCACCAACTGTGAGACCGACCGCCGAGGAAACCCTCCGGGCCTTTCCTTAAACTTTCAAGTCTCGGTGGTCAAGAGCAGCCACCCAGGTAAGGAATGTGAGGGGTAGCCTTGCAGCTTGATACAGTTGAAACATCCTTCGATGTTGTAGATGTTACCAAAAATTGTTACAGTGACCGTTACCATGGGAAGATTGTCCTGTGGAGCTGATGAGATGAAAATACATTAAATTATTTGTGTGTTTGTAAAACAAATCATAATTGTTATATTTCCTTCATTATTAAAATGAGGGCATCTTTCTTGCTTTCATGTGTAACGTTAGACACAACAGATGTCACATTAATAACAGGGCTGGAAAGTGGAATCATGGGATCATGAGTTCCTTGGCATTGTGGTTACTTAGCATTGTGCCTCAAAAAGAAATCCTAGTACGGTGCTTCTCAAACCTCTCCTGGAGTACCGCTTGTCCTGCATGTTTTAGATCTTTCCCTGCTCCAGCACAGGTGATTCAAATGATTAACTATTTATTAATCAGCTTTTTGTGTGGTTGATAACCTCATGATCATGTGAATCCCTGAGGGAAAGATCTAAAACATGCTGGACAAGTAGTACTCCAGGAGAGGTTTGAGAAACGCTGTCCAAGTGGATTTTTAAATTAAAATTCCTGTGAGTTTGAGATCAATAATGAAATATTTGTGTATATCATACTGTCCTTTCCAGTACTGTGCACTGTAGATCTGCAGAATGAGCAAGACCTGACCATGAATATTAAGAAAACAACTACAGACTCTTTGTGTGAGATGAAAATGGATGGAGTCCTCAAGGACACATTAGCTGTATTCCCAGGCACCAGCGCAAACCTCTTCTTCCAGGACTGCCCAGAGGAGGAGCTGGAAATGACCATCAGCAAAACCATAGGTAACAACATTGTAACCTATTTCACTCATGCTTAACACTAAATAATACTTTCGTAGATATCCTGCAATATTTTTGGTTTCCCAATATTACCATAAAGTCATGGATCTGTATGTTAAAGAGTGTTGTTTTGCCTGTACATAACCACTGAATTTTGTTGAACATGAAATAAAACGCAGTGTAACTGAGCTCAGATATAAAATTGTTCCATTGTATTCATTGCACATGACTGGAAGAATCATCTGGCAACGTTTTCCTTATGACTAATAATCGGCTGGTAGAGGTGACAGCAGAACTGATTAAATCTTTGTTGAATGATCTGAGTGTGATCATTTTTTGTAAAATCCTTTAAGGACCAGCAAAAGTTTTTTTTTTTTTTTTCTAATGACTTTTTTCTGGATTTTACCGATTCCTATGCCTTCTGAGCACCAAACTTGGCAATTTGCATGCTGTCAGGGTCTCCTCATAAACTGAAGTATTATGACATGCGTACTTAC
Organism: Gymnothorax javanicus; assembly: GCA_029692085.1. Classification (NCBI taxonomy): domain Eukaryota; kingdom Metazoa; phylum Chordata; class Actinopteri; order Anguilliformes; family Muraenidae; genus Gymnothorax; species Gymnothorax javanicus. Next base: position 88,253,456 of record CM056197.1, read on the forward strand.
ACTAGTCCGGTTTAAGAAGGACAAGGTCTGCTGTCATTTTCCAAGAACATTTTCATGTGCAGCAGTAGCCCATCAAACTGAAAATTTTAGCTCCATTAATCTGGATTTCAGTGATGATTTGAGAAAAAGGCATACGTATTGAAATGCTGTTAATGAGGAAGTTACAAATGCGCGTGACATTTAGTGTCTTAGCTGTCTTTATCTCAAAAGACTTGTCCATATTTTTGCAGAGTGAACTTGATGGTAACAATCTTGCACTTTTAGTTTTTATCCTATTTCCAGCAGCTGCTGATTTCCCCAGTAACACAGTGTTGTCTTCATTTGTAAATCAGGATGCCAAAAATGGGAAGATTGTCCTACAGGTGGGACGTCGCTGGAGCTCCCCGCACTGCCGTCATGTCTGCATTTGCCACTGCAGAGTATCACCTGGCATCTGATTGTTCCTGAGGATGGCACTGTGGATCTACTGCCCTCTACCAGCAGCCTCCGGCAATCGCTGCCTGGCCAAAAATGTGCCCAGAGGTACTCTGTCATCGTTGCTGAAGAAAACGGGACCCCCTTTGGAGAATTCTGTCCAAAGGGCTCCATCACCAAAGTACAAATTCACTCAAATGTGACGGTCTCCGTTTCGCCCAGGGCCCTCGGTCGATCTCGGGGCTCATTCTTCAACGTCACTTTTAGCAGAGAGATTACTGGTAAGGGAGACATTGTAACATAATGATGTCACGAGAATGCTCCAATGTTTAGAATGGGCTGGTATCTCACTTCTCAAGATGAGAAGTGGATCAAACCTTTTCAAAATGCGTAGGTGCAAAGGTAAAGCCTTGGGGCCAAAATGTTACAGGTTGTGACATGATGGGGAGTTCCTGTTCCTCTGGTTTTCTGGTGTTTGCACACACACACAAAAATACCATCATGCAGGTTTTCAAATTAACTTATGCAGTGGTACATCTTTATACTCACTGATGAATGGGTATATGCCTCAGTATGAACAGGTATGGACGCTGATTCCTTCTGATACTATCCAATGCCGGGGTTTGATGGAGAACAGGGTGTATCTTATAACATCTTTGTCTTGGATTTTTATTGGCCAGAAGGGGTCATTGTAAGATCATAATACATAAAATGCACCTGGAAAATGCTTGTAACAATGTGTAGTGGGTGAGAATGCACCAGGGAATGTGCAGTTACTGTGTTGAATTATCTTTAACCTGATGAAGAGCTGTTTTGTTTTTTTTTTATTTTTATTTTTTTTTATTTTATAAAGACTGTGTTTGAGAACGTCCTTGCATTTAATTACCTGTAACGTCTGTTATATCAGGATAGAATGTTCAGCGAAGAATATTGAAATTATTTAGAGGTTAAAAAGGAAACTGTGCTCCAGCCAGTAGCAAAGTAAAATAAAACAATAAAACAGAAAATGACCTCATTGTAGAAAGAAGACTCGAGCACATAATTTATTGTGATTTAGGACATTTTCTCACATGACGTTTTACTGCACAAACCTGGCGCTGTAATCTGGTCTCCTCATCCCTACAGAGAGCTACATATTTACCCTTGAGCCAAAAGTGGGGGCTCCTGCAGTGGTGAGCACCCCTAACTGGCCTGCCGGTATGAGGCCTCACTCTACAGCCTCCTGGATCGTGCGGCTGCCCCAGCGCTATGAGGCCAACGTGCTCTTCACCAACCTCAGCCAGCCCAAGTGCCACATCCGGCACACCGGCATCAAGGTGCAGACCCTGGGCGCCCTGGAGGAGATGTTCAGCCGGCGGGAGGACGAGAAGCAGGTGGACCAACTGAGCGTGCCGGAGAGCTTCTACCTCAACACCTCCAACTGCCTACCGGAGGAGGGCAACTTCAGCTTACTGAGCACCATCACACTGGAGAAGAAGAGCAGTGAGTAGACTGCCATAGCGCCTGTGCTATTTGTCGTGTCATTATGCTGCCGTGATGTACTTAATTCCTTATTATACAGGTAGCAGTCCAGTAGCTGGCTACTACCATGATTAAATTACATTTCAAGGATTTAGGTGACATGTTTACGTAGATTAGGGACGATTATTTGGATGTATAATTACCAAACAAGTGTCTTGTGAAGGGTACTACGGCAGTGCCGCATGGAATTGAGTCTATGGCTATCTTGTTGCAGACTCTTTTCCACTCATGCTGTGCAATCACCCTGTCAGTTTGTGGGATTATTTTTCTGCTTTAACGTGCTCAAGGCTTTCATAATTACCCCACACTCCTGTTCTCAGGTGTAAAGTAACGTGTTCAGTGTGTAATTATGAAGCACCTGCATCAGTCATGTCACACGTAATTATCAGAGTAACAGAGTTAAAGTGTAGCAGTTTCTTTTATTTCCCCCAATGTCGCGTGTATGTGGGCTAGTTTATTCAAGAGTGAGAATGATGTTTAAGCATGGCTTGCTGACTGGATCGGTCTTGTTCCCTGCAGATACCCTCCTGCCCATCATTCTGGGAACAGTGGGTGGCCTATTACTGCTGGCACTCATCGTGCTAGCTGCTGTCTGTGTGGTCATCAGGTGAGTTCTCTTGGGAGCTTAAACAGCTCTTACCACAGCATTTTCTTAACCCCGATGTAGAGCAGGATGTTTATATTTTCTTTGTGTCTTTGCAGATGTACCTTTTTTGGTACATTCATGTGTGTTTGACTTTGACAGTCGGGGACCATAGAAATGGGGTACTAATAAGGATATATGGCTCACTATGATGGAGATATAGTGGATTATGGATTTCAAGATTGGCTTATTGGTAATGTGACAAACTGGGTTTTTTTAATTCCATCTACAACTCCAACTTTTCATGCCGATTGTGGCATGATTTAGTCACTGAAGGCCACATAATGGTCATTCATGCCATGAGAAATGTCTTGTGCTTTTTCTAAAATTTTAAAAGGTGAAAGTTTCCAGACATTTTTTGGCTGAACATTTTCTGTCATTACACTATGAAACACAGATTTTGTTCCTGGATAGTGAGTGTTATTTCTTTATTGCTTATGTTGAAAAAGAATAGAAAATGCTCATTATTCCCGTCAAACCTTGCTTTTTTGGACTGCATAATGAAATTTAGGAATTCACCCAATTTCTATGTAAATAATTGTAGTCATCAATGCTTGTGCCTGATCGGTTGTATGTATAACAATTAGGAGTATATCATATCTCGAAAACCAAAGTTGATGGAGAAAAACTGATGGCATATTTAGAATCAGTGGCCAAAATTTACCTAACAGGTCTAATATCTCAGATACCAAGTTCCCCAGTGTTACTGCAAAGTTCCTTCACAAAACAGTATTTGTCCCTTAATGTGGAAAATGTCAGCTTTAATCCAAAATAAAATTTAAAAAAAAAAAAAAAATTTTGAATTTAACGATGAACATTCGCACCTTACAGAATGGCTTACATTTGACAGAAATCTCCACGCACCCCATTTTTCCATTCCCCAAAATTTAACATTTTGCATTTGATTTGTATACTGTCATGAGCCCCAATGCTAGAGGACCAATTCCTTAAAAGAGATGAGGCAAGATAACATTTTAACAATTCTCCCCCCTTTATCGTGCATTATGTTCAAAGTACAGGAAAAATCAAAGAAGCTTAGAAATTACTCCCATTTATATAAGCATTGTGAGAACAGTAAAAAATGTAAGTCATTTCCTGAATTTTGAAGCTTTTATATATAAGTTCCAAGTCAAAATATTTTTTGGCTGTAAGCACCAAGACATACAATTTATTTGTAGCTTCAATGCATTTATTTAATATTTATTTATTGTGAGTGAGTGATTGTGAAACAGAAGGAGAGAGACAAGTAGGGGCAATGAACTGTTCCACAAAATAGCCAAATTTTTCATTTATGTATGAGTAATTTCTTCCCTTTGATACAGTCACATCTGATCATAAGTCTGTGAGCACTGTTTATACTCTTATTTTTTAGGAGTGCTGGAACTCAGTTTAGGTAGGGCTGGACGATATGGCCAAAATTTAAATCACTATATGAAGAGTTTGTTTCCAAAATGCAATAAGTGCCAATATTACAAAAATTTAGATAATACCATAGAGCGATAGCCCTGTGCCTCTTACATATGGTGCAAAAATCTGTTTTTAGAAATTCATACTATAAAATGTATTTTTTCATGGTCAATGTTTGTGTTTTTTGATAAAATGCAATAGACATCAACATAGAAAAAGCTGATTTACTGAAAATGAGTAAAATGGATATACTGTGTTTTGGAAACAAGCTCTTCATATATATCCTAATGTTGGTCTATATGAAAGAATTACGATATTGATATGATCCATATTAAAGCTGCAAAAAACTTCCAAGAAGGCCCACAACGGGCATCTTTACCTAAAAACTTCTGAAAAATGAATTTGCCATGTTTATGAAACCTCCTCTTTGTAGGCTATTTTATGTATGACAGCCTTTTTGTTACTGCAGTGATTTTAGAAACAAAAATATTCCCTATTCCCAGGCTAATATGGCTATAAAGTGAGTGAGTGATTGACAATCTTTGTACTCAATATCTCAAGAAGGTTCCAGCTATAACTTCTAATTTCGCACTCTAACAGATGCAGTGTAGCAGATGAGCTGATTACAGTTAGGAAGAATTTGTGAAGTTGCACCATACTTCCACAATGTGCCAAAACGCACTGCATCCTGCAGTCCTGTACAATTCTGGAAAATTGAGAAATTTGAAAATGTCATTACCCAGGTCACAAAAACAAAGTTTGAAGAGAAAAATGGGTCTTTTCCATTTACCTTAGGTATAAGCAATTGGGCAATTACACCTTTGCCCAGGAACAAGAAATAGTCAAAATTTTGCAACAGTGTTAGCGTTATATGATCAATCAGTTGGAAGGTGTACGATAATAATGCTCTTGTCAAGCTTATCAGGGAGTAAAGGGTCAGACACAGTCTGAGAAATGGAAAAATCAAGAAAATATTGATGTCAGGGTGAGGGGGCAGAGTGATTAACATCATGTGACATTTCTCTTTCTGTCAATGTTGTTAAACAGGAAGAAGAAAAAGAAAATGGCCAATCAGGCATCCATCTACATTCCGAAGGGAAATATCTTCATGCCTGATGGAAATTTCCCCAAATCGCGAGACAAAAATGAGTCGCATGTCTATACCTCCATTGAAGACACCATGGTGTATGGGCACTTGCTGCAGGACTCTGCCCGCGGCGGGCCTGTGACGGACATGTATGGAAGCCCGCAGGTGGACTTGTACGATGGTAAACGGCTTTCCCCTGCTGGCATGGAGAGGGCCCCAACATATCGCCCCGATGAGGATGTGTACCGACCCTTCTTGGACCCCTCTGAGGGCATGGGCCCACCCAGGCCTCACACGCCTGTCGGCCGCCAAGGGAGCCTGGGCTTTGTGGATCGCCGCATGGAGGGCAACGAGTTCAACACATTCAGGGGCAATGGGGACCTCACCCCCCTGCGGCTCTCGACCTTGGAGCCAGAGCCGGCAGCAGACGGGATGGCAGAAGACTCCTTGTAGATACGAGTGTGACCTGAGGACCTTTTCAATCAAAATGATGGCTGCCATCTCTCACTGCATCCTGCTGAAGAGAGCAGCTAAAGGCTAAAGGCTGCATTGAGAGAAAATGATTAATGGGTGTCCCTTGCTGGAAAGCCTTTCCAAGTGAGTCCTGTTGGAACAATACCATGTCTCTGTGGTGGACCTGAAAATCTCATTGAGTATGATATAATGCCATTCAAGCAGCCATGTACTCCTGAATCTGCCATTACTCCTTAAGGTCAAAAGTTTATATGCACATTGTGTTATTTTTTAAGCCCTTAGTTTTAATGATTGAGATGTAACCTGCATGGGTGGAATTCATACAGTTTCTGAAATGGATTTTTGGACAGTGAGCCATTTAATCTCTTTAAAACATTATTTGCTGAACCTTGAGGTTGTGACTCAGTGGAACTTTTTTTTTTTTTTGCATTTGTGCCAAAAGCTAAATGCCATGCACATAGTTTGTTTTATATTGTGGAAAAGTGGGAATTTGTTAGTTTGTTGCACTTGTCCCAGTTTTTCAGATTGTGTTGTAAATGCCTAAGAAATTTGAATTGCTACTGTATATGTGATATGTATATATTTTAAGGAATGTTTTAGGACTTTGGGAAATGTATGGTTTCTGCATGTTTTGTGAGAAAATGTAAACTTGCATCATCTGTTCAGAGAGTCTCATTTGAACCTTGCTGGACCTGGCTAAACTGCACACAGCCAGCTTCCAAAGGCAGTACACACCCACACCCACAAAACTGTACGTCATGATTATTCCATGTGATGTCAGTCATTTACTCTGGCAGTGAGAATTGAGTGCACAAGTGGATTTGTGAAAATGCAGGTTTCCAGAAACCCCCACGACCCAATGCATTTTTTAAATTTTTAACCGAATGTCGTATTGTCTGTCAAGGAAAACAAGTGGCATGAGAATCCAAAGATATGTCTTTACCCATGAAAATTAGATGTTTCTTGCTTAATTAGTCAGCAAACAGATGAGGCTTACAAAGTTGGGGAAGAAAAATTATGTATTCTTTCTGTATATGAATTCATGTTTTTACTTCCCAGAAAGAACATAACTATTCTGTGGTTATTTTTTAAGTAGTTTCTATTATAGTCAAAATAAATGTTTTTTTTTTTTCTAATTCTAATTTATAAATATACAATTAATACATAACAATGGTGAATCTTACTTGGAAAGCCTTTTGGGTATATGGGGGCTGTCAATCTCTTTCCAGAGGCCAAATTTTCTGTTTTTAGGTCCTGAGATTTCTTCTTAAATTTGCTTTAATGTGTGAGCTGCAGTTCAATTTGATTTTAATTATCCTTGAAGATGTCAGTGTTGTCCGTGTCAATAAAGTTTTATAAAAGCTGGGCTTTGGAATGATCAATGGATTCCTCCCCCCGCAGGAATGAGTTCATGTGAGGTGGTAATATGGAAGTTCTGCGGAATGTCTTTGAACGTCTTAAATAATTGTGAAAATTCACTGTGGGGAAAAATGCAATGGTGTGATTCAAGCATTCTGTGTTGCCCAACGCCTTTTTTCAATTTGCTATGCTACATCCTTTTCAAAAAATTTTGGTATCTATCAAAAAGCCTGTATTTAAATGAATTTTATTGAATTATTTAGAAGAGTTACACTTTTGATCAGTTATAGCAGGCTAGTCATTTTTTGTTTTAAAAATAAACAAGTATACAAAGGCTAGCAAACTGAAAAAAAAAAATAACCGCTATCTTCGTTTCAGTAATACAGACAGGGGATGCACATGGGAAGTTTGAGAAATTTACAACCACAAACTCAAACCTTCACTTTCTCAAATCCAAATCATGATGGTTCTGATTTAATCCAGTTGACCTGTTCTGGGATAAATGCTTGTTATGCTTCTTTTTCTTAGATCAAGGTGGAAGATGAGCAGTTCTATCACAGCTGTAATATGTGATTTACTAACATTACCTTAAAGTAAGCAGCTACAGAGTAATATAAAGCTGTATCCTCTTTGTGTATTTGTTTGCAATTACATCCTTGTGTAATAACGATAATCTGCCAATATAAGCATTTGGTGCAAAAGGAGGAAAAATACATTTGCATTTTAGATAGTCTCCATAAATCCCATATTACCATACAATACATAAAATATATCATGGCATGGCGTATGACATCAAAGGCTAGTACAGCACAACTGCTGTGGTGGTGTTGGTTTGCTGCTTTGTCAACTTGTTGATTACAGTGTGAAAATACTAATATTAAGTAACTTCCAGAAATGTAAATCTTTACAAAATTGCAGCATTTTTTTTCCTGGGAAAGGACTAAGTGGACAGCTCTCTCAGTGAAATTTCAATTGGTCTGGGAGCAGGAATTGATGGATCACTGGACCTGCGGTGCATTATCAGCTGGGGCACCAGCTTGGCTTAGGTGCGCTCAAACAATATTGAACTCGCAGATGAAGGCCTTCTCACTGCGACAGTTCTCATCAGACCACTTCCCCTTAGATGCCCCAGAGAGGATGGCGCAGTTTTGGGAACGGTCCCCACCCAACTTCTGGTTAACTTTTGTCTCCCAGTTGGTGTAGCTCACATGTGAGCCTGTCTGGTCCAACCACTGGCCCTCAGTCACCATGTCATTGATGCCCAACCAAATCTGTTCACCATTCCCTATTCTCTTTTGCACATAGTCATACAGTTGGTCATTCTCTTCAGAGGAGGTAGGGGTGCTCAGGATGCCCCCCCTGGCAATGCAGTCTTCACTGGCAGAGTGATAGGGCTTCTTTTCAGGGTCTGCCAAAAAGCACTTTCTGTGGATCTTAATTCCCTTCAAGCAAACTGAGAGAAAACAAAGGATTTTTAGTGTACGTATTTGAACTTACCATGGTTACACTAGGATATTAATATTCTCTGCTCCCTCTTTGTTCTGTCTTTGGTGTGCTTTTTCATATCGTTGATGCCGTATTTAATTTTATGGAGATGTCTGAAATAGGTGGAGAGTGCTGGAGAGGGAGTGATGCATTACAGGTTCCACATGTTTCTGGCTTTCTTGATTAAAAAAAAAACATGTGGACTGTAATGAAGTCCATAGCTCCTGGTACACTGCTCCTCAGACCACAGTATCTGGCACGCCACAGTAAGTCCCAGCATGTGTGCTCCAGAGCAGTGCAGATGGTACGTTACTGTTTAGGATTCCACATCAAAGGGACAGATGCAGCACATGTGGTGGGATTACATAAGGGCAACCAACTCTGTTATGGAACACAGTATACTGCCCGTATTACTGTGGAAACAGTTGAAATATTAACACTTGAATGTCCACACTGACACCAGACTGCAACCCAGTGTTTTAGATTCATGTACATTGAACTCTTGTCTAAAGTTGTGGACTTCGTCCTCAATCTCATCTTTGGTTACTATACAGTAGTTCACAGATATGCAATTTTGAAATGCTAGGGATGTCCCCATCATTTCCTCCAATCTGAAGCCCTAATTATGCAACGGGATAAATTCTGTGTGCTTAAAAGATGCAGGTGAGATGACTGTGTCCTGGATGAATTCAACATTTTGCCATTTACACTAATTAAGACAAATAGAAAATGTGCTCTCAGCTTGCTTTACCCATACCTAAGTTTCTCAAAAAGTGCCCAAATGAATGTGCCATGTCGTTAAACTGTTGTATTTTAAAATGACATCATTCGCAATTTAACTACTACTGAGTTGAGCAGCTTCATTTGTCACACTCTACCTCAATAGCAGTCGGGTCTGCCCCAGATCCAGCTTCAAGCCGGCACTGCTGGGCAACTGCTGGCATGGCAAGTGGCATGTTGACCGGATGTGGGCCAGGTCTGGTAATGATGGCACCGTTTATGTGATGACATGCCACATGTGGGCCAATTGTGTCCGTAGCTGGCCCCGTGCTGACCACAAGGCCAGCTCCGGCAAACCAGATCTGGGCTACTAAAGGGCCATTGGTCTTGCTGTATGTGGGCCAGAACTGGTCCGTGTAAAGTGCATTATGTGGGCCAGACCTGGGCCAGGCCAATATTGCTATATGGGTATCCACCTCTGTTGTATTGATAGAAGAGGAGTTTGGATCAGCAGAAACTTCTCCTCTCTAAGTTGGCGGTCTGATGTGTGACCTCACCTGTCTGCAAGGCCTGCTGTTCCTTCAGTAGCAACACCTCTTGTGCAATTTCATCAATCTGCTTCTGCAGCTCCTCAATGGCACCCGGTTTGACAGATTCTGCAATTCATTCATATAGGAAGCAGGAACAGTGGGGAATTTGGTCATGAGAGAAGTCAGCTGGATAGGAAGGTGCATTTCTCCTGGAATGCCCCAGAGGAGTTGCTATTCTGTCTGGAATATTCCACTGCAGAAGCTGAGAACTCTAATTTACTCCCAGGCTGGGAGTTAGGAGTTGCTCTAAAACATTTACTCCAACCCCTCCTCTCAAGCACCAGTCTACAGAAACATCTACTCTAAACCTCCAGTTCTCAAGTCAGTAGTGCAAATCCAATGGCAATTTCACTACGCTGGAAAATTTTCTCAACTATTCCACACACGAATCATTCAATAATATCAAATATGTTGAATACTTTAAGCACAATGTCCCAGTGTTGAGTGCCTCTCAGACGGTAATTCTATTAAAATATAAAGAAGCAGCCGGGTCCATGGAAATAAGCACCAAGCGATGATGCTGTATGACAGCGCTCTACAGGGGCAAGCTTTATAAGTCGAGGGAAAATTGAAGATGAAGCATCTCAAACACATGGAAATTTCCATCCACCGTGATGGAGAGCTTTGCATCGAAATGCATCAGCTTATTTTTCATTCAACAGTGTATTTTTATTGCTGCCGAACATTCACTAAAAACTGGGGCTTAATAAAACATATTTAATTCCATCAGAAATGCTTTTCTCAAAGATGTTCCATAATATACAATCGTTGAACTCGGAGGTATTTGTCCAGTTAAAGCAAGTATGTATACATTATCTCTCAAATTATCGGTCTAAATGCCCAATGCATGCTTGATATGGTATATCCCTCAAAACGATTTCAATCATTAGAAAATTTCTAAATACTGTGTAATCTCCTCCAATTTATTTACAATGAGCAAAATCAAATAACCAGGCTTACACTGATGAAATGTAACATACAAACAGCAATGATAGCATTAGGTTGATTTAATAACATATTTGTAACTACATTTTGCTTCATAATGTCAAAGTATGACAAGGAAATTCAGACTGAGCTGTGTGCAGGTCTTAATTTTTGAAAAATGCTGCGCTCCTTATGATAATAATACTATACTACAAAAGGCTATTATGGAAAAGGAAGCATGGAGCTGCTGTCCCCTACCTTTTCTAATATTTTTCTTCTTTGGGGCAGATTGTTGAGTAGAAGAGTGGATGAGAAAGAGAAGGCACAACACGATGCGCACTCCTTTGAGATCCATGATCAAATCTGAGACTCTCGGTCCTGCGGGCAGTGCGAATTTATCTTTCTCATGCCGCGCGGTAGAAAAAAAATAATCAGAAACACCTGCATGCAAGAGCCATCCAAGTTCAAGAGGCCAAGAAAAAGTAATTACTTCATATGTTGGTCAAACAGACAGGTGCCATACCAAAAGGCCAGACAGACAAACAAATTACCTTACCATCATTTTCCAAAGTTCCCTGAAGGTGCAGTATGGTATTTTTTTTGTCCAATTTTTCACTATAACTAACACTTTGTTGCTATTAATTGTCGAAATAGCATAAACAGTTTTTTACTTTGTGAATCTTTGAAATACACAGAGGATTCTGTGGACATACCTGACATGCACACTTTTTTCCAGAATTACATTAAGTGAGAATATATTCAATGCTGTGCGCTCAGAACTGGCAGGCTGTGTATGTAGACGGGTGCTGAACTGTTCCTTTCATCTGGAGTCACCCAGTCCAGGAGCTGAGAGGAAGTGAAAGAGCTCCAGCCTCACATCTGCTCCAGGGCCTTGTGCTGGGTGCTCTTCAGCTGACACGTGGCAGTCTTCACAGGACAATTCAATGAGTGCCAAGACCCCTTGGCAGTATTCCCAAGGGGACACTAAAAAGATAAGTGTCCTATACACCTCTATGGACTGTAAAGCATATATATACATACAAACTGTATATTTAACCTCTTGCTAATGCACATCTGTTAAAGCAGCTTATTCATTTTTTTCTGCAATGAAAGTTTTGATCCAATGTTCCCCATTTCCATTTGAATCAAACTCATTTTTCCAAAACAAAGTGCTTCCCTAGCTGGATTTAATCAATAGTTAGAAAAAGTAGATTGCTGGATCTAGCTTTCCATGATTACATACTTGTACTTTCTGAAGGGAAACTGCTGTTTTCAGCTGTTTACTCCTGCCTTTCCACATGAGATTAGAAAGACATGGTCTTAATTTAGCAAAATGAAGAAACAACTGACACTGCCAGTTGATTGAATCTGAACACAAGAGGTGAATGTAATAACATAATTTTGGATTTTAGTCAAAACTATGGTAGTGAAAGTGTAAATATAATACCACGGGAAACCCACTGTTCAAACAAGAAGATCCAGGACATATTTTCTTAGGTTATAAAAACATGTGGTTTTTGGCCAGAACTGTGTAAATAGAAGTTTTGGACCTTACACACCTTTTGAAACTGGGCTTCAAGTAAACATATTTCACACAGCCTAACTTTGAGGAAGAATAAAAACAAATGCCTCACAAGAAACTGCCCACGATTTCTGCGGAAATACTGACTGAAGAGTTCAAAAGAGCACTTAGGCACAGCAATGGTATCATTATGGGTCTTTGGCATTCTTAATTGGATTTTTATATACTGTGATAAATACAAATTTCCACTGACCTATAAGCATTTGCATAATGTTGACACACTCCTTGTATTGGGACACTTGGGTCAGAATTGTGATGCATCTCAAAAATATTTAAATGAACAAAACACTGTACTGCAGAACTTTTTCCACATTTGCTCCCAGACAAACTCCTTGATTGTGCGGTCTGCATGAATGTGTGGTGTGTAAAGACCCAGACAAAACAATGCACATCTACAGAAACTACACAACTTTAATAGAAAAAGAAACCAGTCAAAAAAAAAAAAAAGGAAAAAACAGATGACTCATCCAAGGAAGCCCACTTTTTGTCTCTTCTCGCCCAGACTTTCCTCCTTCTGTAGTACCTCCATGAGGGGGGCATGCAGTGCCTTGCCCACTCGCTTCCCTGTCTGAAAAGGCACAACAGAAGGCATCAGCATCAGACACAAGCAATCGCTCACACTGAGCCCAATCCAGGGGAAGGGCCACATGGTCTCAGGCACTGTCACCATGGTCAGAGTAACTAAAGCAGCGGGGAAAAGACAGCTGTTCCCTTAACAGGGCTGCAGGTTTAAATCTTTTACCAAAATGCTGACAAAACAAGGCAACACTATGGCTAAAGTTTACAGAAATTTATAGGCAAGCTAGTGAGGCAAGCCTTAACAGAGCATAAATGAATTCAATATTGTGTGATGCAACATCCGTTTTATGAGGAAAAAATTGGCTTGATAAATAAATACTGTCAGATTGTAGAACATATTGCTGCTTCTAAGCAGATTCAAGCTTAAGCTTAGGGTTAACCTCAGTTTGAACCAAAGCAGTTCATGTGGTATGCTAAACTTCACCACAGTGTGCACGGAGCTTGTGGGTTAAAGCACACCACAAATTTAAACCATCCTGAGTTAAACATCTGGTTGCAAGGATCTATTGAAAATGGCATAACATCCTCTAGAAGTAATCTTTAAAGACTTTTTCATAAACCTTGTTTATATAAAAGGGGAGGATATAATGTGTTAATAGCATCAAGGTAAAACAGTAACAATAGGAAGAACAGCCTAAATCGAAAACATGCTACAAGGCTACTTTTCACATTTTTAAGGCAATTCTGCTCAAGTTTGATTAAGATTTATTTTTCCCATTTGCTTGACAAAAGTACCTTTTGACCTTTTTCAACGTCTATTTGTCTTTTGTCAAAAACCTCCAGTCCATTGAGTAGTTAGAATGAAAAAGAAATGTCTTATTTACTCAGCTCACATAAAAACTGTAGGCTAAATTAAAAATGCCACAATTAGGTTCATATCCAAAGATATCAAAAATTGACTGGATCCAAAGTGAAATGGTTACAGGCGCAATCTCACTTGACTTTTGCAAACAGACCAAAAAACAAAAAGCAGCCAATTCATCGGGCCAACGTCTCAAACCAGTAATGCACAGTAATGGAGTATTTTTACTATGTTAGTGTACTGAAGCACCTTTTCCCAAAGTAGCCTGCTTTTACATTTTCAGGGTACTGCCATTTTTGAAAACTTTAACAACATTCCAATGTAACATAGCTTGCTTATGAATTTTCTGCATTCCAGAAAAGCATGCTTTTACACATCATTTCAGACTGAAGATACAAATAATAATAAATATATAAATGGGCATTTTTCAATAGAAGCCAGTATGGATGGGGTACAGGTTTTAATTGATGTATTCATTTTGACCTTTTGAGACCACAAGATAGCTCGGCGACACTTGCAGATGACAGTCAAACCCAAAAGATGGCAGCAGGTGGACACTCCTGACCATAATTAGAAGTTACATCTTCAACAGTCTTTTTTGCAGGCTAAACTGCTCAAATTAAATGTTGTAAATAGAAACCCCAATTCCAATGAAGTTGGGACGTTGTGTAAAACGTGAATAAGAACAGAATGCAATGATTTGCAAATCTCATAACCCCACATTTTATTCACAACATAGACAACATCTGATGTTGAAAGTGAGACATTTTACCATTTCATGAAAAATATTAGCTCATTTTGAATCTGATGGCAGCAACAAATCTCAAAAAAGTTGGGACAGGGGCAACAAAAGGCTGGAAAAGTAAAAGGTAATAATAAAAACAGCTGGAGGAGAATTTTACAACTAAATAGGTTAATTGGCAATAGGTCAGTAACATGACTGGGTATAAAAAGTGCTTTTCAGAGAGGCAGAGTCTCTCAGAGGTAAAGATGGGCAGAGGCTCACCAATCGGCATAAAACGGAGTCTAAAAATTGGGGAACAATTTCAGAAGAATGTTCCTCAATGAAAAATTGTGAAGATTTTGAATATCTCACCATCTACATACATAATATCATGAAAAGATTCAGAGAATCTGGAGAAATCTGTGTGTGCAAGGGACAAGACCGAAGGTCATTATTGGATGCATGTAATCTTCGGGCCCTCAAGCGGCACTGCATTAAAAACAGGCATAATTCTGCATTGGAATTCACTGCAAGGGCTCAGGAACACTTCCAGAAATCACTGTCTGTGAACACAGTTTGCCGTGCAATCCACAAATGCAAGTTAAAGGTGTATCATGCAAAGAAGAAGCCATATGTGAACATGATTCAGAAAAGCTGCTGTCTTCTCTGGGGGCCAAAGCTCGTTTAAAATGGACTGAGGCAAAATGGGAAACTGTTCTGCAGTCAGATGAATCAAAATTTGAAATTCTTTTTGGAAACCACAGACGTCATGTCCTGCGGACTAAAGAGAAGAGGGACCATCCAGCTTGTTATCAGCGCTCAGTTCAAAAGCTTGCACCTCTGACTGTATGAGGTTGCATAAGTGCCTATGGCATGGGCAGCTTACACATCTGGACTGGCATTATCACTGCTGAAAAATATATAGAGGTTTTAAAACAATGCCTCTTTCAGAGAGGCCTTGCCCATTTCAGCAAGACAATGCTAACCCACATACTGCGTCCATCACAACAGCATGGCTTCGCTGTCGAAGAGACCGGGTGCTGAAATGGTCTCCCTGCAGTCCAGATCTTTCACTAATAGAAAATATTTGGTGCATCATAAAATAAAAAATCTGGCTTAGAAGACCCAGGACTGTTGAGCAGCTAGAATCCTATATCAGATAAGAGTGGGACAACATTCCTCTCCCAAAACTTTGGCAATTGGTCTCCTTACTTCCCAGATGTTTACAGAGTGTTGTTAAAAGAAGAGGGGATGCTACACAATGGTAAACATGGTCCAGTTCCAACTTTTTTGAGATGTGTTGCTGCAATCAAATTCAAAATGAGCTAATATTTTTCATGAAATGGTAAAATGTCTCACTTTCAACATCTGACATGTTGTCTATGTTCTATTGTGAATAAAATGTGGGTTTATGAGATTTGGAAATAATTGCATTCTGTTTTTATTCACATTTTACACAATGTCCCAACTTCATTGGAATTGAGGTTTGTACATAGTGATGTGATACAACATCCTATCAATATTAGCTTGTATTTAGAGGTAATAAATGCTTGAAATCATCTACGAGCAACAAATAATTGAACTACACGAAACGCAAAGGCTTCATGTTTGCCAAAATATCATGTCATAGGATCAGTTTTCTTTCTAGCTCTTGAAAAGTTATAAAGCACAGAGCATCAGTACTTGTGAATAAGATACTTATCTTTATTCAAAAAGTAAGAACTCTGATTTTACTTGAAGAAATTTAAAAGGAGTAGGCTACTTCTAAAGCCTAATTTATAGTCGTCCAACTCCGTCAATGCGCAGACACGCAGTTGTATCTACGGAGATGTGGACCTTTCAGACTTCTCCGTTGCTTAATGGGTGTTGCAAAGCAATTTACCGCTAGGACAATAGGGGGCGTAGGGTTTTTTTTCGGAGACCCGCCTACTATTTCATGATGTCTGAGCGGCATTCTGGGAATGATGTAGTTAGCTGACCAATCACAGGCTTGTGCTATCCGTGGGCTCTCCGTCGTTTTGACGGATAGAAAATTTGGGAGGTGTCCGTCATGCGTCCGAGAGCATGTCGGAGAGAGACTCTACTGCATTGATGGAGTTGGACGACTATAAATTAGGTTTAATGGAGCTCCGGGAGCTGACGTCATGCAAACAGAAATCGCCATATTGGCAGGAAAGTGTGTGGTTTAAAACACTGGCAGGCATACGGCAAGCAGCTAACTTGCTGGTTGTATTCATGAGAAGTGAATAATATTATGTCTTAGGTAATGCCTGTAGACATTCAAACTGTGATAGCGTGGTGACACAGGCCAGTTAACATACACGTTGAGCACAGCGAATAGCTGGTTACATTATTCTGCCCTGTTGCTGATGTTAACGCAACTGTGATGAAGACGAAGAGGCACTGAAGACCTGTGTTCACAGGCAGCGCTTTCAGAGCTGGAAGCGCCCATGATCACTTTTACAGAGCACTACTCTCTAGCGCTGATTTCTGCTAAAAG
The DNA here is from genome assembly GCA_029692085.1 of Gymnothorax javanicus. Lineage (NCBI taxonomy): Eukaryota > Metazoa > Chordata > Actinopteri > Anguilliformes > Muraenidae > Gymnothorax > Gymnothorax javanicus. The sequence goes on from CM056197.1 coordinate 88,270,267, forward strand.
TTGCGAAGACTGTCTGAGCATTTCCTCGATGCATCGTTGTAAATGTCAAGATTAGCTTATTCAGTGAAATGAAACCGCGAATAACTGTTGCAACTAAGCTAATGAGTGTTCATTTCCCAAAAGTGCAACTGGAACCGAATAAAGTCAATGGTTCCAACTATGTAGCGAAGTTGCTAATGCAGCTCCCAACCATGCTTTGGGAAACCTAGCGACCCAGATTAAAATAAATGGGAACCTAAGCAATCACAGAGTACCAAGCTAGCTAAAGCTGTTGGGGTCTACAGTTGTCGTAAACATTAATACTGAATAATTTGTCAGCAAACTTAATGTCCCAAAATGGGGAACAGTAAGCAAACCTTAACTGTAGCGAGCTAATTGATTAGAAACACGACTGTGGCAGCAGGAAAAGTTTGTCATTATTGGTATTGTTAGTCCCTCTCAGTTTACAATTATGATTTGTCAGCGTGAGAGAAGTGACAGTGATGAGCCCGGCGGTGTTCCAAAAGTTGAACTATTTCCAGCCGAGAGCGCCGTGGGAAAAAGCTGTGTGCTGAGGACGTTTTGGTTGCTGAGGACGTTGAGCGCTGTCAGTGCTAAACTTCATAGTATTTGCATTAAAAACTGATGCAGCCAACATTAAAAAAAAAGTTTCCTGTGGACACAGGCCCCATTCATCACAAAGCCAAATTGCATCCATTTGTATCCCTCGAAGCTCTTGTATGCTTTGAGAGACTCTCTAAAGGGAAAGTTGATCAGGTATTTGTAGTTGCTGGATACTGCAGGTCTGCAACATTGTCCGATCCAGCTGAGTCAATACTCGTGAAAAGCACACCTGAGGCATTATAAGGGTCAATAATGTTTAACCTATTAAGTTTTGAATTGTATGGCTCAATTTCTTTGCATGTAAAGCGGGCACTGAACTCTGATGGCTTGAAATCGGCACTGGCGCCATTCATTTTCGCTTTGGCTTTTCCTGCCAAAATGGTGGCGAAAACAAAAGGAGTCACGTGACGTCCGGAGCTCTATGGAGTAATATTTCATCGGTGTACCTGCAGTTCAACTCGAGTACGGCATTTGTGTACTTCGTCCACCACTGTATCAAGCACAACAATCAGAGCAGATAATTACAAATAGGTCAATGAAATGAACAATTCACTTTCCAAAAGGAAAATTAAACTATTCCAGAGGATGTTTTGCTGTGAGCCTACGCCAAGTTTTGTTTAGCTAGAAAGGCGGGGTACACAAATAAGGATTTTTTAAATCTGAAGAGATTTTTTATCTGCTACAGACCCCCCACATGAAGATAAAAAATCAGGCACTGAACAGTTTTGATCATATTGTGTGTGGTGTGCAAATCTCAACACAGCACACCACACACATAACGATTCTATTCCACCACCGATCAAGAATCTAGTCCTCCAAGACAGAAATCTCACGTAATCAAACGTGATCTGTTAAGCAGTGTATATATAGATAGTTCTATCCACGAGTTAGCGTGCAGGTTTATGCTAAATTCCCAAGTTATCAGTTTACCCCAACTCGGGTTAACCCTGGTTTAAAACGAAGCCATGCTGAGCACACTGCAATCCCCATAGTTTCTGAAGGAAAAGCAAAGATTGTAGACAGTAAAATGGTGGCAGCTGACCTCCATCATCTCGAAAATGCTTTCTGGGTCCAGGCTTCCCCCTCCCACCTTCCTGACACAGGTGATAGTCCCACGGTGAGTGACGGCAATCAAAAGGCTGGCCACTGAGCAAGCTTTCTCTATTAGTGTCGCATCCACCACATGCCTGTGACCAATCTGTGATTCAGCAAATACACAAAGGAATGTGCACGTGCGCACATGCAGAAAAAAAGACACACACAGACAGAGACACACAAGTCAAAGACCATCAATTCAAGTTTTCGACAAAAAATAATCCTACTGCATCATGGTGAATGCACTATAACCATCTTCGGCGATGGAGGGCCTCAGTTTTCTCAAAAATTCTGATTGAAATTCCCAAATAATCAGGTCTCACCTTGCACAGCGTGACAATGCAGGGCACGTTTTCCACGTTCAGCCTCATACAGTCGTAGGGATCGTCTGATAGTTCAATTTCTCTGCCTCCTTCCTCATCCTCTGAGATATGCACTTTCGAGATCCTGTTGAGGAAAAGATGTACATCTGAACGTAATTTTATTAGGTTTCTCTTTGCGCTCTAACACAAAAGATCAACAGAGGCTTGTTATGGAGATTTGCTAGAAATGAAAATCTGTCCAACAGTGCCCTAAAAACATACAGTTAAAAAAAAAAACCTTACAGTCTAACAAATTTATACACTTTTGGCCATTTCATATTTCCTTCAAATGCTTACCGTGTATTGAAGAGCGCTGCCTTAACTGCCACAGAAATAGCATCAAACAGGTTTCCATCACACTGTAGCAACTGAAAACAAGAAAAAGAAAAATATACCATGTATAATATTGAATTTATCAGCAGAGGATTAGGATTCTTAAAGGGGACCTATTATGCTACATTTCCAAATTTATATTTTGATCTTGGACTCCCATAGAGTACTCCTGATCGTTCAAAGTCCAAAAACGGGTCCTTATTTAGCTCATACTGCCATCCTCAAAAAACCCCACTTGTAGTCCATTGTAGTCTCTGTCTGATACGCCTCGTTGGGGCAGCTCTTCCGCTATGGCCCCCACTCCCCGTGTGCCCACTTTCTTCTTACTGGCCAGCTCTGTGGAGGGCGGATCTGGGCGGGAAGAGGCAGCAGAACGCAGTTTTCCGGGTCCGCCTCCCCAGAGTGAAACTGAGACGCGTCTGCCATCTGAGAAGGAATCGACTGGCAAATTCCGCAATCAAACACAGTACAAGTGTATAGATCTAATGAAATGAACTTGTTCTAATAAACTCAACGGCGAAAGTGGAGGACGCAGTGCGAAAGTCTGACAGCTCAAGCTCAAATTTGCCGTCTACCTACGGCTACTATGGTGAGTACACCAGTGTTTCTACTCTATAGCTAGGATTGAGGGAAAGCTAGAATCCACCCCATACAGACACATTTGTAGAACGGGTCGACATACCCAAGTGTAGACCGGAGACCGTAGAAATCCGATGGGGCTGAGTTTAGAGGGAAACATGGACAGTGAGGAGCAGCAAAAAGTGGACCAACAACTTATGGACTGCTTCGGTGTGTATTATAAGGACCTGCTGGTTTGTGTGCATAAATGTGGTGTGTCGTTAGCATGGAGTAATGAACAGCTTCTGCACTGGTATATGACGAAGGGGCGAAAGCTCCAGGCTAAACAGCCTTTTTGGAAATTGCCCGTGGTAATGGTTTATTTATTGCTTCGGACTGACCAGCGTTTGCTCGCGGAAAATAGGCGCAATAAGCCGCTTTCACACCAGGCGCGAAACGAATTTTTCGCGCGACAGATTACATTCAAAGTCAATGAATTGTCTTTGCATTGACTTTGAATGTAATCTGTCGCGGGAAAAATTACTTTCGCATCCAGTGTGAAAGCTGCTTAACGCGCCCAAAACCCGTGTATTTGCGTCTTTGCATTGACTTTGAATGTAATCTGTCGCGCGAAAAATTAGTTTCGCGTCCGCTGTGAAAACTGCTTAACGCGCCCAAAACGCGTGTATTCGCGTCTTTGCATTGACTTTGAATGTAATCTGTCCCACGAAAAATCAGTTTCGTGTCTGATGTGAAAGCAGCTTTATGGATAGTACGCGACAGCTAGAGAGAGCTCGGTTATGTTATGAACATAATACAGGTTTTACAGACTGTAAGTTCCGTTAGCGTGGACAAGTTGCTCATGTGGAGCAAGTGAATCGAACACTTCTACAGGAAAGAATTTCCTATTTAATCTCCGCCTTTTTCGGCTTTTTATTAGCCACAACAATTTCTAAAGGGGGATGAAATTATGTCACAGTAGTGCAGAGAAATCGTTTGTTATACCTGATACGTTAGAGCTTCTGCGTTTCGCGATTGCTTTCACGGTAGCATCAGAGAGCTAGCCCAGATATTTGAGAAGTATCCGGCTGATCCCGGTCGTGGATAAGTGAAGCGATCACAAGCAGCCGTTAACAAACCCAAACAGGTATCCCAAGCTCTGCAAAACCTACGTCTGTTCTAGCTGCAGCCTTTTCAGCCCAACTTCGCAGTTGCATACAACACCTCTTCGGTTAGCTTCAACTGTAGTGGCTATAATCGGGCAACGTTATAATGAAACTGCCACATTGATGCTTACCGAAGTAACACAAGCATACCAATCAGAATTACAGCATCTAAGTTACCAGGAGCATTTTTAAGTAGCACAGCACACAAAGTAACATGCAGTAGCTGGTAACCGAGCGGTCATAACAACTACACAGACAAACCCTTGCAATACAGGTTTTACAGACAGCAAGTTCCGTTACCGTGGACAGTTGTACCAAGCATCCAAATTACAAACAAGTATAAAAAGTTAGCTTCAAATGAGGTTTATGTTCACACACCTTCTGTAGAATTTCCCCTGATATTACTCTTGCATATTTAGGACACAAACATTAGCAACAGTAACTTGGCTACGTTAGCCGCAGTGCTACAGCCACAATCAACTGGCTATCACGTCAGGTTGGCTTATGCAGTAAAAGCAACTTACAGCTTCTGCGTCTGTGAGTCAGGGACAGTCGCGACTGATCCAGGCTTTATCGTCAGATATTTTTCAAAGCCTGCGTTTGAGGCCAGTTGTTAGTGCTAACTATTGTTAGCGGTCCTGCTAGCCACCCGTAACAGGTTAGCTTCACTTACATTATTTGCTGTTATATCGTTACTTAGAGCTTGTGGCTCCGAGCGCTTGATCGATGCAACTGCTTCAGGTTTGAGAAGCAGCTGAAATGCTTATCCTGTGTTGAATTATCCTTTATTGACAAAGCTGTCTTTGGTGAAATGCTGAGCACAACCAGCTAACTGGCCGTGGCCGTTTGCTGCCAGCAAACAAAAAAAGCTACCCACTGATTTCTGGAGGCATCGTCTTTTGGCAGAGACATGGGTGCTTTTCTTCATATCCAAAAGTAAACGGACAAGCAGCTTTGGGAGAGATACTGACAAAACTGCACCTCAAATGATCTGCGGTTCTTCTTTTGTATTTCCAAAAGTGTAGACGCTACAAAGGCATAATATGATCTGCCGTTGTTAGGGCCTGCTAGAATTGCTTCCAGTACGGGCATGTCTAGCGCCATGATTGGCTCTGGCTAGGTCTGTATTAATTGGACGGCACAACCTGACGTCAGGTTTTGCCCAGATCTTGTGAAGATCTCGGGAGAAGCTATTCAGACAGGAAATCACGTTCGCGAAATCACGTTCTTGAATTACAGCAAAACCCCTGTATCTTATGTTTAGAAACTTTTCAGAGGTTGAGTATGGACATCCAACATTATAACATTACCTATATGTATTAAAAGAAGGATAAGCATAATAGGTCCCCTTTAAAGCTCTGGTCCTAAGTCCTGATGACCATAAACTCAACCAAAAATTAATTCAGGCAGAACTTTGGCACATAATATTTGGTTTTTATACAGCCTCCATTGCTTGGCAAATACCCACCTCTAAGATTAGGCATTATGCTAAAGTGCAGGCATTGTTATTCCCCCAGTTCAGAGCATCTGGTAAGCAGATACATCATATATGAATCCAGGCAAAGAGCCAAAGCCCTCAGACAGACTAATACATCAGATAGATTCCCAGGCAGCATACAACCTAGAGGGCAATAACTGTGATGAAATTCCTGATCTATAGAAAGCAAGTATGAATTAAATTTTCATTATTTTTCATATAAATAACCCAAAGCACTACTCAGAAAAATGCACAAATACACACATATCACTGTGTATTTATACAAGGTGAACTAGCACATAATGAGATTAATGAATGCAAGCAATCACTGCCGGCAAGGTGAAAAAACTGCACCAGACACTCAATAGCTCAGCGGACTGGGGTTCTGAGCTGTGACAGTAGGGGAGATAGGAGGAGCTAAACTCACCAGCACATCGACGTACAGGACCCAGCAGTGCTCTCCGGGGCTAATGCAGAGCACTCGCAGGTCAATGCTGTGCCTGTTGTTGAACACTTTGTAAAGAGTGTTGCTAAGTTCAGTCCCCAGCTCCTCTCCACCACGACCCTCAAACTCTGGAGTAGCATTTGCAGAACTGAAAGGAAGAGGAAAAGACATGCCAAAAATAGATGCTGGAGTGCCACCTGCTGGGGATTGCTGGCACAAGAGAATAATGGCAAACGTTATCAACGGGGTTTTATTAGTATTAACATCAATCAGAAATTTTGAGTGAAATGTGCACTGGTGCGTAGCAATTTTTTTTCCTATTTGCAGAGGGGCCGCTACTCGAACATATTGGATGAAGTATGACAAAAACATGTAGACTCCCAGCTTTCCTGTGAGGACATTTATACCCATACTGAGTGAGCAGAAATAGTAAAAATTATAACTCATGTATTCCTGTTCAAGGAAACATCAGTAACTCAAAAATTTGGATCCCCAAGACTTCAGGTGTATCCCTCATACTGGGACAAAAATTCCTCATTTGCAACTGTCATCACAAAAATACATTTCATGAGAACTGCCTTCTTTATCGTGTGAGCCCTACAGCACGATTACTGGGTACGTGTACACTACACAAAAACACCACATTAACATATTAAATTGTTAATTATTAATACTTATAGTTAGTTGATCTCAACCAAAATGAATGGGCTGTGTGTTCTCACCATCACGCATCATTCCACCAAAATAAAATCACCCCATCAAAACTAGTGAACTGCAGTGCGATCATCAGCTGTGCGCCGTAAAATCAAGTTTTTGTAATAATAGGAAATTATCCATATTCATAATTAGTTGATCCTCACCAAAATTGAAGAGAGGCGTGACCTTACCAAGACTAATAATCTCTCCAAATTTGAGAATAATCCTATTTAATTTGCAGCCTGTTAAGCAATTATAAGAATCATGAAAAGATGTTGCAGTGGACACAGAACGGGGTGCGATCTATAGAAGGCCTATCCCCAGATACTTTCATAGTGAGGATATAACTATAGATAAACAACCATAATAGGAATTATTGCGTGCACTGCAAATCCTCAACACTTGATGACTACCTGAAGAGAAAAACCTGCAGATATCATCAGACAATCCAAAATGGTCCTCCACTGTCACAGCCCATCTGCCTCAAGATTCAGTGTGTTGTGTAATCAGATATACTTGTCAGCTCATCATGGTGTAGAACAGTGGTTATCCGAGTTGTAGTTGCCAAGAAGTAGTAGTAGTAGTAGTAGTAGCAGCTTTCGATGAGCTTGAATCTGTTTGGCTATACTCCTCTTTCCCCTCTAAAGGTGCTCAAGTCCACAGAACTGCCGCTCAGTAGATGTTTTTGTTTTTAGCATGATTTTATTTAACCATTAGAGACTGCTATGTGAGAAAATCCCAGGAACCAGCAGCTTCAGAAATGTTCAAACCAGCTAGTTGAGCACCAACAACCTTACCACAGTCAAAATCACTGAGATCACCTTTTCTTCTTACTCTGATGTTTGTTGTAAACATGTACTGCAATGCAGCCATGACTGGCTAATCGGACAGTTGTATGAACTTAGCAGGTGCACAGGCATTCCTAAGATGGGGTCGCGAGTGTACAGATAGACATGATTAGTTTATACAGACCGAAAGCAAATAAATAAATAAATAAATAAATAAAACAAAACTAGCAAATAAATAAATCATGCCATATGGAGGCCATGAAGTATGACTGCCATCTAGTGCACACTTGGGGAACCACTTTCCCTAATACATGTCGGAATACAAGCAGAACTGAATGTGTCCTGCAATATACTGATCACTGAAACGATCAATTAATTCAAAGAGAATGAATAAAAGCGGGACAGCTCATTTTCTGACGCACAGGGTGACAGGTTTGGTCCTTTATGGCCCAAAAGTTTGATTTTCAGGAAATCATAGATGAAACATCCCTTACACAGGAATGGAAATACAACACTTGTATGTGACTTGAAGAATGAGCTAACAGTTAGAAAGGAATATAAAGATAAAACCTATGTGAAATATTCTGTTCTTCGGGAACAGCACCACGAGTGCAATAAAAAGGTCAAAATATTTACATATTTTAGGACTTACCAATCAACAAAAAACTCAAGATAGCCTTCATCTGGCACCATTGGTGTGGGCTTTCCGATCTCAGCCTTTATCCCCACGAGAACAGCAGTGTGTCCCTGGACAAATACAAATCCGGCATTTTCTCCCCCACAGAACGGCACAGAATACATACAACCAAAGACAACAACTAATGTAATTCTAAACAACAGCACGATACCAATACTACAAGCATAAAATCGTTAAAGTGCGTCAAATTTATACTCACAAGCGTGACTTTTGCAGACCCGTCTGTGTTTGACACCACATCGGTTTCGATCTCCATGTGCCTGTAGTCCTCGCATCCCCTTCCATCAACCCTTAGGTCATCCTTATATGAAGATAATTACCAGTTATACTTCAAGTGCTGTTAAGCTTGAGGTTAGACTATCAGAGACCATTGGTTGAGGAAAGACTGATACCCAACTCAAAACTCAACGAAAATATCAAAAACCCTCTCCACGAATGGCGAGCAAATATTTTGAAAATTGTAAATATTAATTACGAAAAGCCATATTAATCTACTCACCCGCACACCATGCATTATATACACCTTCTCAGCTTCACTCACTTGAACAGTAGCCATGTTTCATACAACATATGCAATGGAGGGATTTTGCGCACTGCTAGCTACATCATCAAGCAGCGACGCAGGGGTGGTGACCGACTATGTTTGTTGTGCAATGCGGCATCCAAGTCTATTTTGTATTCCGACTTAATTCAGATAAAACATGTCGCTGTGACAACTGACTCATGGGCTTAACTTTGATCACAGTGTTATATCGACTAATAATTGCCAGTGGGTTATTCCAGCATCATTTGTTAACCGTTATAAACTCAACCAGCTAAACCATTTTACGTATCAGGAACATTAAACTTTTAGGGATGTCACAACGCGCCAATTATTCGGGAAACTAACTAGTCGCCTGAAGCTGCTTTCACAGCGGACGCGAAACGAATTTTTCGCACGACAGATTACATGCAAAGTTAATGCAAAGTGGCGAATACACGCGTGTATTCTCGTCTTTGCATTGACTTTGAATGTAATCTGTCGTGCGAAAAATTCGTTTCGCGTCCAGTGTGAAAGCGGCTTAAGTTCGGGTTGCATTCACTATATGCATCACGTCCCATGGTGTAACGTGCTGCGTGTTAGATATGACCATGCAGGAAGTCTGTGGAATATCGGTTGCTGTTCGTCGTGGACTTCCTGGTTCTTGTTCTTGTGGTCCGGACTCCGGAGGACCTTTCCAAAATATTGGAAGGGCAGATCAGGAGAGTAAAGGAAGCGTATTTAGCTGGCCATTATTGGTAGCCACCTACGTTGAGTGAATTTAGTTAATTTAGATCTTAAAACGGATAAGAATGGAGTGATAATAACACATGGAGGCCTGTTAATGTTAACGATTGAGCGGCGCGAATGGTGAACTGGGGAAACGAGGAGGTGGTCGAGGAAAGACAATCTTTTGGGGAATTCTTTCTGTACACAGTCATCCAGGCGGAGAGGTCAGTTGGAACTTACTGTTTAGCAAACACAGATTTCCTGATTTGAATTGCATACCTACCTACCAACTACCTTGCTGTCGTTATATTCGCTGGCTGTGAAGTTACTGAGCTTGGTAGCTGTCTTGCTTGCTGATTTATAGCTTACTTTAGCAAGCTAACGTTAGCTGTTTTTTTTTGTGCACTTTCGTTAAGTTAAGAAGTGAAGTCACCTGAAGCAGTTGGTAGCTAGCTGTACTGCGTGTAACTTAGACTTGATTTGCAGAAGGCTCGCTTGTCAGAGTAAGTACCGTTAAGCCATTTGGGGGAAGATTTGAACTATGACTCGAATCACACCTTTATGTGGACAACTAACGTTTAGGTAGACTGCCGTGCAACTCTTTAGCTTATCGGATAACCATCCAGTAGTAAGCGAACGTCTCTACCGAGTTTTGTCACCTGTCAATTGAGATAACCGAGCTAGCTGGCACCAATTCCGATCTGAACATTTCCTCATGTGCGACGTTTGCTCCTCATTATTATGTTGCAATACAATATGATGAAATTCTACATACAAACTCTGTCCTGGATAAACTGACTTGGCCGAGTATTCACGTTGGTATTATGTTCGATTGGTGCTTGTTCTGATATGATGGTGGCCTACTGGACCACAATCATGCAGTTATTACTTCGAGGGTTAACGTAGCCATGCTGTCTATACTGGCCCTCTGTGGTGGGGAGTGTTATGTTCCAGTTAAGCGAATTAAACTGGGCCTGTTCCGCAAAGCAGGATTACTCAGTTAGCTGGATAATTGCACTGAGTAAAACCTGGAAACCTCTGAAATCTGGAACATGGACTGAAGTAACAAGAGCTGTTACGAGTTTTGCTTTGAGCAGTCATCTGGCTAACTCAGAAATCCTGTTTGGTGGAACAGGCCCCTGAGTATTGTTTGTTTTAAATAACCAGTGTGGGGCGATATCTTATCTTGTGAACTTGTACCCATTTGTAATTAAAATGCCTCACACCATTCATCCTTATGGTTTGAAAAAAAAAAGGAAAGTGATGCTGGGTGAAATCGTAATGTGCAATTTTGCCAGTGCATGGTAAATGTCATGTCTCTGTTTTGTTTATTTTTGGCAGTCATAATCATGTGTACTTCAACTTGTGATGCGTTGTTTCTTTCATGATATGTTACTGATTATCATGATCATCTTCATTCAAAAATACAATTTTTTTGTGTGAGGCTCGAGAGATTCGTGTATTCTACTGGCACATTACAAGCAGGAGGTAATACATGCTTCTAGTCAGGTCTAGTTACCCTGTTAATCTCTCAGTTTGCGCATTTGGACAAATTTTGAAAATGCCTTTCAATCACTGGAGAGGAACTTGTTATTGTAACACAGCCTCAAACCTCATTGGTTCTGATCACTATTGTGGTTATTGAACTAGTCATGGTCATCATTCATGGTGACCGAGAGAAACCTCAGAGAGGACATAGTGGTGCCCTTCTGTTAACTGTCTAGCAATCCTAACACTCAAGTTTGTAAGCAATTATTTAATATCAATAATAATAATAATAAATTTTATTTCTAATGCACTTTTCATCAAAAAGATCTCAGAGTGCTTCAAACTTAAAAGCAAAGTAGAAAAAAAAACACAGTGAAGCAAAACTAGTGTCACATATGTTCGTATCAGCAGTCATAGGCCTTTCTGAATAGGAAGGTTTTTAGGCCGATTTTAAAGGAGTCCAGGCTCTGGGTAGCCCTCAGCTGGATTGGGAGGCTGTTCCATAGGCGCGGTGCAGCCGAGCAGAAGGCTCAGTCTCCCATGGTGGAAAGCCTGGTGCTGGGGACTCAGAGGAGCAGGTTGTTTGTAGATCTGAGGGTACGGATGGAGGATTTTGGAGTGATAAGTTCTTGAAGGTAGAGAGGTGCATGTCCGTTGATGCATTTATGGGTGAGCAGCAGAATTTTATAGTTGATCCGGAATGAAACGGGGAGCCAGTGCAGTGATTGAAGAATGGGGGTTATATGCTCATGTTTGCGGGCTCTCATCAGGACCCTGGCGGGACTGTTCTGTGTGTATTGCAGTTTTTGGATGTTCTTGCCAGGCATCCCAATGAAGAGCCCGTTGCAGTAGTCCAGCCTCAAGGAAATAAAGGCATGGACTAGCTTCTCTGCTGCTGGGAGGGATAGGGTGGGGCGGAGTCTGGAGATATTTCGAAGATGGTAAAATGGGGTCTTGCACAGGTGTTTTATACGGTCATTGAAGGTTAAGTGGGGGTCAAACCGAACCCCCAGGTTTGTAGCTGAGGGGGAAAGAGGGATGACCTGGCCATCGAAGGTAAGTTGGGATATGGGTGAAAAGTGAACCTGATGAGGGTTGCCAATGAGGAGTACTTCTGTTTTATTGCTGTTCAGCTGGAGGAAGTTGCTGTTCATCCATGCCTTGATTTCCTCAAGGCAGGTGGTAAGGGATGACAGGGCTGCAGAGGGATTTGGGGCGGTTTTGATGTAAAGTTGTGTGTCATCAGCATAACAATGGAAGGACAACCCATGTTTGCTGATGACATGACCGAGGGGGAGCATGTAGATGATGAAGAGGATGGGAGCAAGAACTGACCCCTGGGGAACACCACAGGAGACAGGGAGCGACCTGGACTTGCATCCTCCCAGTGAGACACATTCAGTTAAACGAGTGCAGTGCACGGTCTGCCAGTCCGACGGTGTTATGGAGACGCTCAAGGACGATGGTGTGGTCCACAGTGTCGAATGCCACTGTCAGGTCCAGGAGAATGAGGAATGATGGCGATCCTGTGTCAGCAGTCATCAGTAGGTCATTTGTGACCCTGAGCAAAGCCGTTTCGGTGCTGAGGGCTGAGCGAAAGCCTGACTGGAAATTTTCAAACAGGGTGTTTCATGTGAGGTGATCCTGAAGCTGTGTGGCAACTGTTTTCTCAAGTACTTTGAACAGAAAAGGGAGATTTGGAATATCTCCTGGATATTCCAAATCTCCATATATTTGGATGTTCCAAATATCGGATCTGGTGAATGGACAATTTATAGTTCGACAATCTTGTTAGTGGGCGGTTTTTTTACTTGTGTTACATTTGGGTGGAACTGTAGTTTCTCTGGTCAGGGTGAGATCTGGTTACCTGGTTACTTGGGTGTGGATATAGCCATTGTAAAATGCAGAAAAGAAGTTATATTGATGTCTCCCTGAGTCCTTGGATGTTTTTTTTTTTTTTTTTTCCAATGGTGCAAAAGCACTAAGAGGATGTCTATTTTCATGGTGACAATGGTTTCAAACGGCCATTGCTGCCTTTTTTTTCAATGAAAACGGAAGTAAATGCTTATACATTATCACAAATTAAGAAAGTCAATGGAAAGCATAATTACAGTAAACTATCGTTTAGTTTTCTTTCTGGGTGCCTCGGTTCATTGGTTCTCCTCCTGTTTGAGTTCTTTGAATCTACTAATAGCTAAATGTGTTGGGTAAACGACTTGTAAAATGAATAACCTATGAATGACTGCTAGAGATGGGCAGCGTAGCGTATACTCTGTGACACTGGGATTAGCCCCTACTAATCCCCAACAGGATTTTGTGAAAGTGATAGGCAGCAGTGGTGCACTTGTCACACGCCTCACGGCAGGGAGTCCTAATCCACACGCCGGTTCATAAATGCTATCAAGTGCAAGTGTTTAGCGGCAGCTCAGCGACCTTAACATTATGATTGTATCTGCCCACTGCTGCAGTGTGAGGGTCAGGGTTAATATGATAATGCTGGTTCACTTCCATAATTCCTGGGCTGTGACAATGAAAACTGGAATTTCTTTTCAGTGCTAAAATTATGCGATTATTGGTCCTTAGCAATTGTGTTTTCACTGCTTATGGGGAAAGTGAGCTGGACCTGTAATTGCTTGAAGACTGTAGGTGTTAGGCTGTTTTGGACATAATTCAAGAGTCTGATTCACCAGCTGTGTGTTCACCCTGTCATGGATTCTGACCTCTGAATCTGGGCCACATCTTCTATAAATCTAGGGAAAACTGAAAAAAGCAAACGTGAACAAATGCTTCCAAGGAAATGTATAGCTGCGCCACGACGCAGAGTGAGGAACTGTGACCTTAGTAGCCTGCACCCTTGTCTATGAGCTCACTCTCCCTTTATTTCCCTCTTCCCAGCATGCCGATGAGGAGCCTCTAGTGGGATGGGGAGTCCAGCGCACCGGTTTAGGGACATCGAGAGGCAGGCAGGCTACCTGCGGCCTGAGCACTGTGCCCCTCCACCGCCCAGCCCTCCCTCCAGCGACGAAATGTGGTTCATCCGGGACAGCTGCGGCATCGTGTGCGGGGTCATTACCTGGTTGCTGGTCTTCTTCGCCGAGTTCGTGGTGCTCTTTGTCATGCTGCTGCCCTCCAAGAGCCTGGCCTACAGCCTGGTCAATGGGACGCTCTTCAACGGCCTGGCCTTCCTCGCCCTGGCCTCTCACTTCAGGGCCATGTGCACCGACCCAGTGAGTCAGCCATTTTAACTACTCAGCCGGAGATCCAGTCACATGGCCTCTGCTGCGTGCTGCCCATGGGCATTTATCATTTTCTTAAAGCAGGGCAGTCTCAGTGGTGCTGGTGGTAAATCAGGGGGCCATATATTAGAGTTTATATCAACCGTGTGGAAGCGGTCCTGCAGGCTTGTGTCAGCAGCTTGCGTCAGTAGAGATATCCTTGTCTTTTTTTTTTCCTTTTTGCAGGGTGCTGTGCCAAAAGGAAATGCAACAAAGGAATTCATTGAAAGCCTGCAGCTAAAGCCAGGTCAGGTGGTCTATAAGTGTCCCAAGTGCTGCAGCATCAAACCTGACCGGGCACACCACTGCAGGTACGGCTAACCAGCTACCAGCCAGCTCTCAGTCATGCATTCTGCAGCAGCTGTGGAGCACAAAGCTTTTGGTCAGAGTGATGGTGATGTAACTCACTCTAATGAACCCTGTGTTCTGTACACTTTCATGACATCAGTGCAAAGCCAGGAGTGGCTTATGTTCTCTTTTACACATCCCTTCAAGAAAATAAGTCATGGCCATGGAGTTTTGCATGAAAATCTGATTTGTTTCATTGCATTTCTTAAAGTAAAAGACCGCTTTCGCTCAAAATCAACATTAACTAAAAGAATTACCCATATGGAGTCCAGATATTATGACTTGGGGGGTTTTTTTTTTTTTTGCAGTTTTTTTGTTGAGTTGTTCAGTGCTTTAAATAAGGAGAATGCGAGCGTACAATAATAAAACTGAAGGTTGCCATCTTTCCATCCTCGAATAAAAAAAGGTTTAGCCAATGAGACGTCAAGGAGTGTTTTGGCAGTCAAGTGACAGTGGCTTTGAATGACCATAGCGTAACTCTTTTGGCACGAAATTCCCACCTCTTCACGGAAATTGGTTAATTCATGAGCTTTTGCTTTCCCTCTTTTTCTGTGTTTTTTTTTTTTTTTTTGTACTTAGACAAGACCAGACATCAAACATTACAAAACCAGCACTACAAAAAACAAGGGGGGGGGGGGTAGGCTAGATGAGGTTTCGAGTTGCAGAGTGTATTTTATGCCCATATACGCGCACACATTTCTTTTTTCCTGCATTTTCCTTCGTAAGACAGCTACAGCTCCCTGCAAACTCCATCCATGAGCCATCATTTTATTTTTATTTACCGGTATTTATTTTTTTATTATTTAATTATTTATTTATTAATTCATAATTTGGTTAATTACTTAAATATTATTTATTTATGGATTAAATTCATTATTTTATTGAACATATTACCAGGATTTAAACAACCTATATATTAAGAGGATGAAGGACAATCCGAGAGTGCAGCCACAAAGTGGTCACTTCAGTCACGAGCCATCCACCATCTATAATATAATGTAACTAGCTGACCGGCAGAAACACCAGCACCTAAACATAAAGCTACTTAACAACTGGACAGAGGTTACAAAGAGCTGCTTTACATTTGTACAATCATAACTGCATTAGTAGTCCCCACACAATCATAGAAAAGATAAATGAATACACAAAAACCAACCACACAAAATTAAATTGCATCACAGAGACAGGAGAGCAAAATGCTTTGAGTCCAGGAATGATCTTATTGTGTCCCATAGACCATTGTCTCCCCTGTCAAAATACAACAAGGATGAGGATGCTTTTTCCATGCTTATAATATCAAGAAAATCATCCAGCCACCTGCTTAAATTAAAACAGTTTGCTTTCCTGACCTTCCAGTTTAGGAGAATTAAGCGTTTTGTTGCCAGGCATGCCAGGGTTACTATTCTTTGAGCAATAACATCCTGAATATCTGCAGGCTGGGTACCAAGTATGCAGGTAACCGGACATAATGCTATATCTCTGCATCGAATCTTGGAGAGAATCTCTCCCACTGAATCCCAAAGGGCTTTGACAGCCGGACAGGACCAATGAGAGTGCAAGAGGGTGCCAACCTCCCCACAGCCATGCCAGCAAAGACCAGAAGTGGTTGGGTCAATTTTCTTAAAACTAGATGGAGTTATATAAGCTCTATGTAATATTTTAAATTGTGTAACTTTGAATCTTACACAGTTAGACTTTTTTTTAGGGTTTAGGGTTAGGGTTTTTTTTGCAGTTTTTTTTTGTGGAGTTATTCAATGCTTCAAATAAGGAGAATGCGAGCATACAATAATAAAACTGAAGGTTGCCATCTTTCCATCCCTCGAATAAGAAAAGGTTTAGCCAATGAGATGTCAGGGAGTGTTTTGGCAGTCAAGTGACAGTGGCTTTGAATGACCATAGCGTAACTCTTTTGGCACGAAATTCCCACCTCTTCGCGGAAATTGGTTAATTCATGAGCTTTTGCTTTCCCTCTTTTTCTGTCTTGGTTGTCTCACGAAGGGAGATTTGTTTATGTTCAGTTTTTTTTCTCTCATTGTCAGTTTCTTTTATACAAAGTATGTGTGAGTGAAACGTAGAGTTGTCCTTCATATTCATTGTATTGAGGGAATATTTATGTTATCGTAGGAATTACTGTTGCTATAATGGGGATGTTGCTCCTTTTTATAGTTCCGGGATCTGGGATGTTCGCCACAGATTTGATCCTTACACATTGCTAGCGTGTTTAGCAAACCAATTTACGATTCATCTTATTTTGCAAGCCTAGCTGGCATCATTTTAGATTACTATGCATGTGCAATAAATTAAAATACACATTACCCATCTATATTCATTCATACATGTGAGTTTGTATCCCGACTGAAGCGCTCTATTAAAGGACGAACTGTCTCTTACCTCCGGTCTGCTTCTTGCCGTGGCCCTGTGTGGTGGATGGATATTTTTGCTACTTCCTAAACTATGACAATAGACTTCATTATAACACATTTTACCATCAGCTGTTCATATGTGCTGCATTGACTCACCCTTGTAGCATCAACAAAGAGTTGTTTTCTTAGTGGTTTAAAAACACTACAGTGGTGTTTGTTTGGTTATATAGCAGAGCTTTTGTTGCATTGAGGGATACGGATTTGCACAGATTGTTAAAATGTAAGTGTATTGGGTTGTTGGGTGTCGGAATACTCCAGGGAAAGCAGATGCTCCTGGTCTTCAGGGAGAACTGTTTTACATCCTGCTTTTGAAGAGCTATAGGACACTTGACATCACTAAAGTTGGCTGTTAATGCAAAAATGGTGGATTTCGTGAGTGTTTCGACCCAGATGTTTAAGTATTTATCATTCAGTTCAGTTTTGTCTAAAAAATGCTTGTAACATTTAAGGGGCAGTTCTTCCATTTGCAGTTCACTTCAGACGAAGATTGTTTTTCACTTTAAAACCCTTCAAGTCCCGGGGGTAATGCTATGGTACTACAGCAGAATCCCATGGGCTTGATAAAGAAACAAGATGAATTATGTATGGTTAACAATTTACTCTATATCTCTTTATTTAGGCAATATCAAGTCATGAAATTTAAAGAAAAGTTGTTTGCCTAATAAATAGGAACACTTTGATTGATAAATCACAGTGACTGATAAAATATTAAAGGACTACAGCCCTTTCAATCTCAGACATTAAAACATTTCCTCATTGGCAACAAATGAAACACCGTGTCATTGATCTATAAAGGCTGAAATTTTTTCTATATACTAAAAAATGAGCTTTATAAAGACACAAAACTATTTTCAAATAATCTTGGATATTTTAATGCTAGTTCTTCTTGAGCTACAAATGATACACAAAATTATGATACAAACTACTGGGTGTCAGTTTCAAATTTTGTGACGCCATGACAGTCCACCAATTATGCGAGGTCTCCAATGTGGTACGTGATATGTGATTTTGATTGTTGAATACTGAATAAAGTTGTATGAGTGCATGGTGTGATTTTAGAGTCAAAACCAACCTTACGTCCTCTCCTATTGGCTAAAGCACAATAGAAGGCACTTGGATGAATATAACAATGATTTTGCTTGGTGTGAATCACACAAGGTTGAGAGTGCCATATGGCACTCTTGGGATTTTAATGCAGTCACGCCTGAGTGCCATATTGCACTCTTGGGACTGAAAGGATTAAGAAAAATAACAGGAAAGGGAAGAGTTTACAGAATACTTTTTTGTCTCATTTGGGTTGCGCAGGTTCTCATGATGAGACTGTCAGATGTGTTTGGGGAGTTATCCACTTCAGCTGCTGAAGCATTGAATATCTTTGCTACCATTTGAATCAAATATTGATAGTGTAGAGGAACAGATAGAATAGGACAGGGTAGGATTGTGACTGTAATTTATAGTTGTAGTTATTGTTGGACCTGGGGAAGCCTCTGGGAGTCATGTTTGATAGATGTGCTGTTGATTTACAAGCTGTTCCATTGCTTCTCTCCTCCAAGTAAAGGTGTCATATTGCTGTGAATGAACTGCCGCTGCTGATGTTTAAGCTCCGCAGCGAGCAGTTTCCAGCATTGCTCCGAAGGCCACACCACCTGAGACCCTGTTTATGGGAAGGCTGCTGTCCTGAATTTAGCTGACTAGAGGACAAGATGTCAGAGTTAAAGACGCATTGTCCGATAGCATTGATTTATAGCTTGTTTATGATGCTGTTATAAACTTTCCTTGAAAATGAGTGGTAGCTATTTTAAGTTGTATATTGATCTGCCTCAATCAAATTATTTTTAATTTTGACTTCTGTCTACCATGGTTCCTCACTGTGGCAGAGTCCGAATAAAGTCAATGACAAAACAGGTACTCAATTTGCATAGGCAAAAGCTATGTGTGGGAAACTAAGTTTCCCCATGTTGGAGCAGGCAAAACACTTGGAAAACCTATCAAAACAGAGATGGAATATGCATGGTCTCCATCCTTCTTCTGTCAGGCAACTTCACAAGCATTGTATCAGTAGATATTTGGGGTGTGACTCAGTTAATTGCTTGGCTTAGCAGGTATATTTGTGCTGAAGGCTGCTCCTGGATATGTCTTTTTACATCACTATTCAGCACTATTCCCCCTCTCCTACTGCCATACTACCCCGTTAGCCCTTTGAATTCTGAGTTGGTGTTCTAAAACTCTTATTGCTTTCTAGGAGTGATTTTCTGGAGCGATACAGTTAGAAAATACTTATCCTGTGAGACTCTGTTAAGAAGATTCTTAATGGCTGTGTGCACAGGAGACACACTTGCATTTGAAGAACACAAGATGTGACAATACATGTAGTCTTTTAAAATGGAGGACAAAAGGAGACTCGTTGAAAGTTACTGTGACAATAAGTGACAGCGCTGCTAACTACGTCTAATATTGTAACATTTTTGCAACTAGTGTGGTGCTCGTTCAGTTGCTGCTTGTGCAGTAGTGCAATGTCCGTTCAACTGCTGCTTGAGCAGTATTGGTGCTTGCAACTTCTTGAACACCTCTTGGCCAAACAACATTACACTCGACGCTGCGCTTTCTTGGGTCCCCCCAAGTTTGAAGTCGATTGGATGAACGGCTATCAAGATATGCAAAGGACACACATGTATACAAACATACATGCACACAGTCACAGACTGAGTTTTCTTGCTTGCAAGTATGAGGATGATAACTGGTAAGGAAAGTGGACCAATGTAAATTCAAGTCCCGCCTGATCTCTACTGTGATTAGTCGCTTGCCCTGAAACTGACATCGATGGTACGTCTCCCCAAAAGTTGAGCGGATTTTAACTTTGGATGCCTTCTTAAAAATGCGAGTGCGCTGCATTTAAACACAAGACAAGACGCAACGTAAAAAGAACATTCTTATCCCATAAAGTTTTTTTGAGGTCATCTTGATCCCATAAGATTTGGTTCAGGGCATCCTTATCCCAAAGGATTCTGTTCTGAACATCCGTATCCCTTAAGGCTCTGGTCTGAACGTCCATATCCCATGAGATTCTGTTCTGAACATCCGTATCCCTTAAGGCTCTGGTCTGAATGTCCATATCCCATAAGATTCGGTTCAGGACATCCTTAGCCCCTACATTGATTTGGGGGAGAGTGAAGGGCATGATGTAAACCATGTCCCTGGTTTTAGTATTGCTGCTCCGTTTTATGGGGTAGGATCTGGGAGTGGCTTCTCTTTCAGACTAACTGTGACGTCACTGAGTGCGTGTCTGTGTGCCTGTCCTCCGCAGCGTCTGTAAACGCTGTATCCGCAAGATGGACCACCACTGTCCCTGGGTAAACAATTGCGTCGGCGAGAACAACCAAAAATACTTCGTGCTGTTCACGGTGAGTGATTTATTTATTTATTTTTTTTAACTGATGTTTTCTGAGAAATGTTAAAGCCTCAAAAATACTGGAAATCAATAGCAGCTTCATTGCAAAGACAACCCTGCTCTCCATCAGGGTATATGATGTAATGATGTGTCCATGTACTGTGCAGTTATGAGATGATTATACACTGCAATGTTGGATCCCAGTTTAATAATTCCATGCCATGTGCTCAGTATGTGGACCAGCACTGCTTAAAGAGTCATGCAAGATGCGTCCTCCCAAATGGGATGTTGGCGTGCCGGAAATATAGCCTGCTTTAACCAGCGCAAAATCTGCTAGTATATCTCCCCCAGGTTTAAGAGCTGACCAACAAGAGCACGCACCAAAGTGACATCTCACTGTGACTGCATATCTTTCCCGTGCTGAACATTAGCGTTACGGACAGCCTTGCTCTCTTTCAGATGTACATTGCGCTCATATCTATGCATGCCCTGGTGATGGTGGTCTTTCATTTCCTCTTCTGCCTGGAAGAAGACTGGTCAAGTAAGTGTGTGAAAGCCCTGTGCTGCAGCGACCCTGAGCCAGGCCGGTATCGTGTGAGAATGTGAGATATCCCTCTGAATGGCTCTCGCCTGCATGTTTTCAGGCTCCAAAAGTCCTTCAATAATGCCTGCAAACTGCTTTGATGTTCAGTTGTGCCGGCAATACTGACCTACTAGCTGATATGGGTATCGCAGCGGTTTCTCAGTGGTAGCACCATTTTCTGTCTGCTTCATCATTCTCTGAAATGGTTAAGAACCAACCACATTCTTACTTTTTTTTGGGGGGCCAGGACTTTGCCTTAGGAAAGCTGTGATGGGCGAATGTTATTTCTTTCATTGTATCTCTAAAATTAATTTGTTCCAGTAAGTGGCGTAATGCAGCGTTATGTTCGCTTTTGATTATTCCATCAAGGTCATGACCCGGCCTGGGGCTCGGTTGAACAGGGACACTATCATGCTGGTTAAATACCAATTTAACTTTTTTAATGCTTTTGCTCCTTTTTATCCCCAATTTGTTATGCTTAATTGAATATGTCACTGAACTCATTGCTGTAACCTTTAAGAATTCGCTTGAAGGAGCTCAGGCAAGCGTGTACTCTCCTCTGGCCGTGTGAATTCTTTGCTGCTTACCACGGCTGACCATTCAGTGGTTGATTCTGGCATTTTCCATTCAGCTATTATGATACTACAGCCTCAGGGATTTGCAGTCCAGGGATAGAGTTTTCTCAGGGTTTTTTCTATTTGCAACCATTTATTTCTCATCCTTCATGGAATACATTATGAATTTTTCTCTGCTGCTGCTGCTAAGGGTTTACTATAGTGTAAAGTACTGTGCGTAGCAGATTTGTTTGATTTCTTTGCTTAATTGTTTGATCATTGATAATAACCAAACTGTAGGGCATCATATATTTTTTATGTGATATTGTTAGGAATTGCTTCTAGCCTCAGTCTGTTTTAGGATTCATTTCTGTGTCACTTGAAATTGGCTCCATTTATCTGGTGTAGATTTTTATTACTCAAAAAATAAGCTGCTGATGGGAAATTCTATGAACTGGCGCTAGGTTAGTATGCGGAGTGCCACAGGAAGTTGTCAGTATTACTGTTCTCCTCACCTGCGATTGGCTGCTGTAGGAGCAGGACTGGAACATCCTTAGAGCCTAAACTGCAGTATGTCTGGGTTATTGTCAAATCCCATTTAGCAAATCAAATGCGAATTGGTCAGGTCAGGATCCTATTCATCTGATAGTTATTGCTGTTTGTAGTCCATTTCAAAATTGATGTTTCCTTTGAAAATGGCAGTCTATTCAATTATATTTTGCACCATAATTTCACGTGACTTTTAGTTCTGTGCACAGCAATAATCTGCACAGGGCTGTACCTCTCCAAGGCTGTATGGTCGTGGATGTGGGCACTTGATGAGTGATTGAATTGATGAGTAAATGAACAAACATCACATTTGTTTAGCCTTTTTCTCAGTGCGACTCTGCACTTTACAGTGATATGGGTGAATCCTGTATGCAAGAAACAAAGCTGTGCCTCGTGGCCCCCCCACAATTTTGATGTCTGTCCCACCCCTCCCCTCCTCAGAGTGCAGCACCTTCTCACCTCCAGCAACTGTCATCCTGCTCATCCTTCTGTCCTTTGAGGGACTCCTCTTCCTCATCTTCACATCCGTGATGTTCGGGACCCAGGTCCATTCCATCTGCACTGATGAAACGGTTAGTGACCAGTCTCTGCCTCACTGTAATCATCACAATGTGCATCTGAGCTTTAACCTCCGACCGCTGTAATCCTTTTAAGTTTGCCTCATGAAATTGACAGCCATAACAAGGAGCTTAAAGGGCCATTGTGTAAGATTGAGAGGGATCTATCAATAGAAATATTGGCAGGAATGGGATGCAGTATTCAAAAGCATGTATTTATTAGTGTATAATCACTTGAAAATATGAATCGTTGTGTCTTCCTTACTATAGAATGACCCCTTAGATCTGCAGAGGGAGTGGGTCCTCTTTCACAGAGTTGGCCCATAGACAGTATATAAAGATGGAAGATGCGTCTCCACTTCCTAGCACTGTACAAAAATGGAGCCAAAATATCCTTTATAAGGGTGCTGCCATCTTGAACATTTGTAGCCAGAGTCTGCACAGTAGTGATCGGGGGGGTTGAGCCGCGGTATCGAGGTACTGCCCACACACCTGCCCTACTCGTAATCGCATCCCCTGAATGTTATACGTAGTCCAAATGGATTCCCCTGTTTGTGTAACCGCTGAGTATTGTGCACTGTGAACCTTCCAATTCTGCTATAACTAAAAGCTTGTGAAAGGGTTTGGTAGTTTGGATCTTTTCCAAGTGCGGTCACATGACACTAAACTACGTTCGCCACTTAGGCGATCTCCGGTACAAGCTAGCTAGCTAATTTATTGACTATAGGCAAGTAGCTAGCTAGCTACATCATACAAACCTGCTTTAAAAATCCAAGCTAGCTAAACTTTAAAAACAAGGTAAATGGAGTCTAGGGGTGAATAGACTCCTCACTATCATGGGTTTTAATGTTAGTTGTAACTAGTTTGCTACCTAGTTAAGGGAGACCCTACTGAATCTTGATTTAGTAACGTTAGTTTAGTAGCTTGCTATCAGTTTTTGGGTCACCCTTACCTGAACGAAAATCTATTGTTGAAAGCCCTTTGCTCTAAACACAGCAGCACTGGGTACATTACGCTATGTTCAAAGTAAAGAGCTTTTTACCACCGATTTCTGTTGCTGTATTGAAATATGGATAGTTTAAACCAGGGGTGGGGAACCTTATCCATAAAGGGCCAGTGTGGGTGCAGGCTTACATTCCAATCAAGCTGCTACACACCTGATTCCACTAATCAACCTCTGGAATCTTTGCTAAGGACCTTGATTAGTAGTATCAGGTGTGTAATTACCAAGTTGGAATGAAAGCCTGCACCCACACCGGCCCTTTCTGGATAAGGTTCCCCACCCCTGGTTTAAACTGTGATTGTGGTTGCCATAAGGAATTGAGATTAATAACAAAAATTATGTTGTTTAAATGCATGGTTGGTAGGATTTTCAGGTGCATTTTTTGTTGCATTTGCTGAAATTTTCTTAACCACCCGATCGCAATCAATAAATGTAATGGTTAATAAAAAGAAAATCCGGTACCTGTAGCTGTCGTAAGTTAGTCCAATCCTTTAATTTGGCCCAAATGAAATGATTTGACAGCCTACTTGCCTGTCTACCCGTGTGCTCCCGAGCACTCTATCTGTACACTCATTGGACATGCGCAAACACCGTTGGTAAAGCTAGGTAGCTTGTCATACGAGAATGGCAGGGTGGGCAGATAAATCTCAGCTCAAATTAACACTTCCACCTATACCCTACAACAGCTTGCACTACTAAACAAAGCAAGAAAAGAAAGACTAAACGAGAAAAGTCGACAACCAAGAATAATTTGGTTAGATACCCTCCACCCTGGGACGAGACATGCTGGGTTCTGGAGTCACTATTCAGGATCAGAGCCAATTGTTGTAATTCTAGATGCTCTAAAATATGAGTAATTGTATAAGGTGCTATGAATACTTTGCAAAATTTTAGATTGTCAAAATGTCACTAATGAACTTTAATCAAAAAATCTGGTAGCTCGCTAGTTAGCAAGGTAGGTAGCTAGCTTCTGATCACCATGGGAACCATTTTGGGTGAAATATGCGACAAATTTGAAATAAATATTCACAATATACTTGAGCTGTGTAGTATCCTAACCTTCTTGATTTTAGCTTTGCTAGTTATGTAGGGTCACCACTGCTAGGCACCACTAGGTCACCAGCATTTTTTTTTTTTTAATTTGGCATCTCCAATCCCACCCGAATCTGGAATGCCCAATTGATGAACTATGTACAAGGCTTGCTCGTGTGCAACCCCTTGTTGCCAGTTCAGGAGAGTGAAGACAGTTCACGGCTCTCCTCCGAAGCACGTGCCTGTCAGCCACTGCTTCGTATACACTCATTGGTTGAATCTTCGCAAGTTCATAACGAGGGCGGAGGATACCCGGACATGAACAGGCTTAGAGTCTTCCTGAAGAGCGCCCGTCTGGCCAACAGGAGGCGCTGGAGCAACGAACAAAGCTATTTATTTTATTTCCCTTTCCCGGCAGTCCCTTCCCAATTTGAAACCCTGTAGCACAATAGCCAATTGTGCGCTACTCTGAAAAAGCTGCTGACCGCTGCCGGTTGGTACGACCGGGGCTCGAACACGCAACGTGATAGTCACTTCTGCATTGCAACGCAGTGACTTAACCGAGTGAGCTATCCGGCAGCCTCAGCCAGCTATTTTCTATCGACTTTGCTAGCTATTACTCCCACATTAACTGGCATGGCAGTGGTGATTATGAGGATAACTTCAGCCCTGTTTATTGGTAACATTCATATTGTTTATGCTTACATTGTTCACATATAGACAATAATGTGATGTTTTTTCTGGCATCGAAATGATTCTCCAAGTGATTTGGAAAGGTTTGCAATGAAAACTGCGCTGGGTACCACTTCTCTCCCAGTTCTCCGTGATGGCAGTTACGCTGTTCATGTCTTTCATAGAGTGGCGTAGGAGGTATAACTCAAAAAAGGGGGCAGGTTTTTTTTTTTTTTTTTTTCTCGCTACTGCTTTTGGTTTATTCAAAGTTGGTTTTTTTACTCACGTTTTACACGAAGTCCCAATTTCATTGGGATTGAGGTTTGTATATTACTAGTGGTTGATTGCTCTAACTAAACTAGTGGTTTATTTTTGATTGAAAACTTTTTTCCCAATTGGATAACATCATCCTCTAGACTCGGTTTATTGGACTGCGGGTTATTGTTGGAATTGGCGGTCTCTGGGAGTAGTGTGGTATATGGGCTGTAAATAGGCTACATAACATAATGCCCCCACCCTACCGTTGTCATGCAGTTGTTTAATTTTGCATTGTTTACACATTTACCAATTTAGTGTGGTCTGCCCATCTGTAGTTCCATGGCACTTCTTATTCTGATTGATTGCAAAAGAATAAGCTCAAATTGGTCCTGTAGTTGTGCCTAATGACTAATGTAGAAGACCATGGTTGTATAGTACATCACATGCTCCCATACAAGGCATGAGGGCATGATTATCCGAGGACAGAGACCCACGCCCTCAAACTTCAGTCTGTATTCTGCAATTCACTGGTTCCATTGGCCTGC
Organism: Gymnothorax javanicus; assembly: GCA_029692085.1. Classification (NCBI taxonomy): domain Eukaryota; kingdom Metazoa; phylum Chordata; class Actinopteri; order Anguilliformes; family Muraenidae; genus Gymnothorax; species Gymnothorax javanicus. The sequence goes on from CM056197.1 coordinate 88,296,411, forward strand.
ATTACTCTCACTCTGAGCACGTGCTGAACAGATCTTTTGGAACAACATTACTGATCTAGGATCACCAAGTAGGTTGCTGTGATCTTCTCTGTTGTAGTCCAACCATTTATTCATCTCCTTTTTGTTTTGTAATTAAATTTTTGTTATTAAAAAGCAAAAAAGAAAAAGCAAATTTGATTTAATTTATGCAATGGTGCAAATTGGCAAATAAAAAAGAAAACAAAAGAAAAACAATATTTGTTATTCGGCATTAGGCCAAATTAGGCATCCCATCCAGGGGGAGTAGTAATACTCCTGGTTGCTTCATGCCATGAAACCGGGGTTAAGCACCAGCCCGACGGGCCTCTAGGCTCGAATCAGGCTTACTTCTTCTTCTTCTTAGGCCAAATGTTTGCATATTTTCAGTATCAGCCAAGAATTTTTATTTCGGTGCATCCCTAGTGACAATGCTGCAGTTGTTACTTTTTTATGTCTTTTGTGTCTTTCTCTCTTTCAGATGCAAACTGAATCATCGGTGCATCTTGTACGATACAAAGAACTAAATTGCCTTTGCATGCTGTTCCCATTGATTATAAAAAACAATAGTTATAACTAGGCCTACGCTGTCGGCGGCCGACAGCAAGGGGTATATCCCCGAAATTCCCCAGTCCTCGAAGCCCCCTTTATTAGATTGCCCTTTACTAGACCTACAATATGAGCCAAATTTGAGGTCTGCGTAAGTAATTGTTGCAGAGATATGGTTAAAAAAACTGATTTTTTCAATACAGCGCCACCTGGTGGCAAACCTAGGATTGCATACTTGCCCAAAATCTAATCAGTTCATCCCCTTTACTAGACCTACAATATGAGCCAAATTTGAGGTCTGTGTAAGTAATTGTTCCAGAGATATTGTAAAAAAACAGATTTTTTTTAATATATAGCGCCACTTGCCCAAAATCTAATCTGTTCATCCTCTCTACCATGTCTACCCATATGCTAAAAATGAGAAGCCAATGTAAAGTATTTTGTGAGTTATCGCGCTAACGGCTAAAATGTCTTGGGCCTTAGCCTGGGGCGGGTGGGCGAAACCATGATATCCCCGAAACTCGTATTTCGGGGATATACTTATAAAAATAGATGGATAATTTTCCTTGCTATTTCTACATCAACGAATGGAACTTGCGTCATAGCATCCAGCTGGAAAAAGGGACAAAAATTAGTGTGTCAGCTCGGGTGTAGTGTTCCACTCACTGCCGATTGGAGCTGGAGCCAATAAATACTCGAGCATACTGCAGAGCCAGTTGACCTGGGAATGAATGCCGATCGTGTTGTTTCCCACTGAGGACAAACGCCTGATGTTTGAGGGTTGTAGTGAGTTTTTTGTCTGGTGTGAAAGGGCTATGAAAATGCTCTTGGGACATTTAAACTTGACAGTGTTGGATTCTTTCCAGTATTTATATTAATGAGAGATTTTGTACTCAGTGTTTTTCTGTACAATGAAATTATTTAAAGGGTTTCAGTGGTTTCTGTTTGGATATTGAAAAACACTGTAGTCATTCCACAGGGTGACTGCTTTTTGCCCACAGTTAATTCTTGCACTGCGTTTGTGCTGTAACCTCATGCCTGTGCTATGTTAAATGCTTACTACCTTATCCCTCTCTTAACCACATTTTCCTGTAACTGCTTGTCTAATATATTCTTGAACTACAGAGTTGGTGACGAAGGAGCTGTGTCTGCAGTTGTGTGGTGAAATTATTTAGCTTTTGTGTTTCAGAGTACAGTCACAAAGTCTTACATGCTTGCGTTATCTGTCTAATGTGCGCGTTTGTGATGCTTAACCTCACGAAAGATAGCTAAAGGGTTCAGTTATGTACTTTAAATGTCCTTTGTTGTTATGCATCTAATGAAATGCACATAATCCATTCATTGTGAATGTTTGTTCAGAGGGTTTTTCAGAGTTCAGGAAGCCCAGCTATACTCTGCATCAAGAGCTCTGATAATGTGCCCGATCATGACCATTTGTTAAAAATGCTTTTATTTGCATGACATGCCTTTAACTGTTGACTGCTGGTCAGTCCACTGTGGTACCGAACCGACAGGACTGTGTTTTGGCTGCAATAGCAAATATGGAGCGAAAATGGAAAAAAATTGAAATCATTAATTCTTATTCTAATCATTCTTAATGTTCGATATCAGACAGATGGGACATAAACTGATAGGGAATAAAATAGAGGAACAGGGAGGATGTTGTTGGTTTCTAAGGATAAAGCTGCGTTAGATGTTGGAGTTAAAGCGTTTAAGATTCTCTGTAATTTTGTAGTTGGGTTATTTTTGCGTACTGAAGTTTTGGTTGTTTCTTATTTTCAGGGGATAGAACAGTTGAAAAAGGAAGAGAGAAGATGGGCTAAAAAAACAAAGTGGATGAATATGAAGATGGTGTTCGGGCACCCCTTCTCGATAGCATGGCTCAGCCCTTTCTCTGCGCCTGACCACGGGAAGGCCGACCCGTACCAGTATATTGTCTGAGACGTGACTCCTTCGCTGAGACCCTCTCCCACCTCCATTGAATGCTGGCTCATGATGCGTACTGGCAGCACCCGCCTCACTGACTTTGCCAAATGCGGCTGCGGCTCATATTTCCAGTGCTTCTTCTGTCTGGTTGTTTTGAACATTTTAGAAATCTTTAATTTTTTGTTTCTTTTCCCTACATACAATCAGTCACAGAGAAAAAAGATGTGACCATTCAGCACCTGCCTGTACTGCATCTTTTTTTGTTTTGCCTTTTCTTTGCCTGGGGCTGTAATAACTGTTTTTCTCCACTTCAGGCTTGTGTCCCACCAACACATCTTTTTTTTCTTTTTTAAAAAGTTCGTTATCTCCAACGGAAACCAAACACAAAATTGCGCACAGTACTACGCAGTCAGACAAATGGGGTTTGTGCTTTGGCTATTTAAGGGGGGCCTTAGTGTAGCTGGAGGAACAGAGCCTGAGTGTTTTCTCTTCGCAGGTCGGCCTATTTCTCGTCAGAAAAGAGGGTGCATGTGTGGACTTTCAGATTGCTCTCTGCTTTCTAAAACAGAGATGCATCAAAGCACTTTACATGAGTTGTGGGGATAAAACCCTACTGCTCTTCAGAAGCACGGCGTGTCAACCAGCTCTACTGTGTTGCATGAGGATGTCTTCCAAAAGAGGCTGATTGAAACCTTGCTACGCCATCTAACTTTCAACCTCTGGACCAGTCAGAACTCCTCCAGTGCTTGTGTGACTTGGTGCAGTTTTTTTGTGGTAGTAGTGTGTAGCTTGTGGAGATTCCCGAATGAAAACGTGCAGGGTGTCTTAGGTGAGTTTTGATGCTTTTGGACTGTACTAAGCCTTACAATCATCTGTGTAACACAAGAGAAAACCTTTTCAGAAGGAACCTGTTGTGGCATATTTGAATGAAAGGTTGTGCCATCTGTAACCTCTAGAATTGAGTGTTGCTGCAGCAGAGGATAATGCGCGCTAAAGCCTGTTGGGCAGGGTTGCGTAACTATGGTCTTGGATTTTATTCCTACTAATTGCCTTAGTTTTTGTTTCTGACTGCCTTCTAAAATACATTGGTTTGCTCCTATACTGGAGCATGGTGCAATTTTTAGAAAATGCTTAGAAACGTAATGTATGCACAAATAGCAGAAGCTGGCACAACATTCTGACGGAGATTGACCATTGTTGTGCGCCCCTGCTGTAAGGACATTGTTAGTTTTGCCATTAGTGCTGTGAGGGATCTGAAGAGGTTGGTGCTGGTAAAGATTATGGTACCATCTGATATCAGCTTCTGCACGATGAGAAGACCAGTTAACTGCTTCTGATTCTATGTCTGTTATGAATGTTTTTTTCTGGTTTACAAGAAGACAGTTTTATCGTTCATGTTTTACTTCTCGTCAGATTTTTGAGAGTTTACGCTTGTTGTCTGCTGCATGTTTCACGTGGTTCTCTACTGTATGTAGAAGGAATTGTGCTATTTTTCACTACGCTGCTGGTTTTAGTCCCTAATTCAGACGTGCTCCATTCTTCTGAGCCTCTGTGTTTGGCTTAAACTTCAGAGGAGTTTTCAGCTGTATCCTGTCGGTGAGCTTGCATGGAAACTGTACACTGAGTGGTCATGTGCATTCTCTGTACAATTGTGGCAGGGTTCTGCCTCCAAGCAATTATCCAGTCAGATTACATTTTCCTTAAGCTTGGGAATCCTGCACTTTGTTTGCATTGGGAAGTATACAGTATAATGGCAGGTTGTGAACTTTTCCTGCATTCGCTTGCATGAACGGACTTGGACTCGGAGACAGTGGAAGTCATGTTGGAAAGGGGCATCATCACTTTGGCTATACGTCAGTTGCCATTAGAGGCTAAATCTCTTCATAGTGAAAGCTCACTGATGCTCATATCATGGCTGATGACTCACTAATGATTAGTTCAGCCAGCTTTCTGTGTACGATCACATTGTCTTTGCTCTGAGTTTCAACTGTTATTTGATGACAATACTACATATCGTGTTCATAAGCCTTATCACTGATTGTAGGGAGGGCTTGGGAAGCTGGGAATGTCGTCATGTTTTTGGGACGACTGGTTGCATAATAGCTATTTTTAAAAAGGGAGGTTTTAAAAGGACATTTCACTTCTCCCTGCAGGTTTACCAGAATGACCAATGGTGAAATATTCCAGGCTGCAAGTACGAGGTGCCGTTACAGTTGTTGGATTGCCTTTATTATTGCACGTATGCCAGACTGTTTCAGGCTGGTCAGCTGTGCCGCAGTGGTGTGGAACTGTTGCTTTTCAAAGTGCAGTTGGGCCACAGCTGTTACTGTTGTATGAATTTTCCTCTCTGTGTTGGATGAGAGTGTAGTGAATGTGAAGGGATGTTTTGACTGATGGCCGCCTGACTGCTTTTATCTGTTAGGGGGTGGTGGCTTCATCAAACCTCACCAGGAACCGATTCATCAACCGTTAAAATTAAGTGCGGCTTTCACTCCCACCCTCCTCTCTTGCGCTCTCTCTCTCTCTCTCTCTCTCTCTCTCTCTCTCTCTCTCTTTCTCTCTCTCTCTCTCTCACTACAGATTTGTCAACATTAAGGTTAAAAGTCATGACAGATTTTTATTATATAGTGGCTGTAATGTTAATATATTTGTTTTTGCTCAGATGGCTGACTCGGCCCCTCTCTTGTAATCATGGAAATGCTTTCCATCCTCCCTGCTTTCTCTCATTCCTATCTGTAAATAAAGTATTCATTTTGGTCTTATTTCAAATGTTTGTCCAAACGTTTGTTATTTTGCCTACTTTCAGTTTGAAGGTACATGTAATAAAAGTCATTTTTTCCACTGATTTCCTTCCTTTTTTTCTGTCCTTGCCCAGTCTCTTCTTACATGCTCCTTTGATTTTTACTTCTGTTTTTCATGGGAAAAAGGTGTTAATAAATCAGAAGGATGGGAAATGATTTACGTGATTGTGTTCCTAACAATTAATTTATTTTTAAAAAAACAACCTTGGGTATTCACTATGTGAAGTACCACCAAAAACACTTTCTTAGTAACAAACTCCTATTCCTTCATACAGGCGCACACTGAAACCTTTTGATTCTCAGATAACAAAACTGTAAGTGAGTGGATGTTTAGAGCTCCCCTGGACCAAAGGTCCTGTGGGCTTATGTCGTCACCGGTTGTTGATCATCGTCCATATGCAAACATCCTCTCCTCCAGTATCACTGGGCTGATGAGGCTGTTACCTGGCCTGCATGTTCCTACCAATGAGGACACAAAAGTTTGTTTGTGGCATTCTTATCCATTCACCAGCATCAATCCTGAATATGCCATTTTGACTCATTTATCAATAATTTCTGCAGCAATTCAGCTGAAATATGATATGTACATAGTAAGTACCTAGACTCAACACATATTCTAGGTTTTGATGTGCATTCCATTTTGACCTTCATTTGAACTCTGTCATAAAGCCACACCCCTACATTTCATGTATATCTTTAAAAATCTTCTCCAAAACAACCTGACAGTGTCCTGAAACTTGGCATGCAGTCCTTATCTATGAGTATATTAAAGTTTGAGTGAGACATTCTGATTTCATTTCAAATATGTCCGCCATGACAACCATCTTGAAAATTCCATTTTTACTCATTTTTGAATCATTTCTACAGCAATTCAGCTGAAATGTGATATGAACAGTCTCAATACATATGTATTTAATACATATTAAATATGTACATATTGGGGGCACCCTGGTGGCTCATCGGTCTAAGTGCGCGTACCATAAAGGCTATGTTCTTCCCGCAGCGACCTGAGTTCGAATCCAGCTCGGGTCATTTGCTGCATGTCTTCCCCCATTCCTCTCCCCAACCTTCCTGTCTCTCTCTACTGTATAACTATCGAATAAAGGAAAAATTCCCAAAAAAAAATGTACATACTGTGATATGTACAGTCTCAATACATATTTCACTAAAATCCTACAACTACGCATTGAAAACATCTTTACACAGAACCTGACAAGAGAACAAGCTGGTTTCCATAGCTCCTTCTCCACCATTGACCGCCTCCACATTGTCAACCAGCTGACCGAGAATACATGAGAGTACCACCTACCTCTCAACGTTGTGTTCGTCGACCACGAAAAGACGTTTGACACCATCCAAACCGCTTCCATACTTACAAGCCTTGAGCAACAAAGCATAAACTTAGCCTACATCAACACCCTGAAGGACATCTACAAAAACTCAACAATAGTCGTCGAAGAGGCCAGCACCAAGGAAATGCCTATTAAGCAAGGAGTTAGGCAAGGAGATACCATCTCACCCAGTCTGTTTACACCCGTCCTTGAAACAGTGTTCCGGAACATGTGCTGGGAATCCAACGGTATCAAGATTAACTGCGAATACCTCAACCACTTAAAGTTCGCAGACGACATCTTCATCTGTGCCACGTCTGCACAACAACTGCAGGACATGCTACAAGAATTCAGCAACCGCGGCAAAGACGTTGGGCTCAGACTTGACACAAAGAAGACCAAAGTCATAACATAAGACAAAGACCTATTTACACCAACAGCGAGCAAATAGAAGAAGTTAGTCTCTACATCTACCTGGGGCGACGATACAGTCACATTGACAAGAACGGCACCAATGAAATACACAGACGTGTTGCAGCTGGCTGGCAGGCATACTCCAAACACAAGGACATCTTCAAGAGAAAAATACCTAACCACTTGAAGCGCAAGGTATACAATCAATGTGTCATCCCATCTATGACATAGGGGGTGGAAACCTGGACATGCTCTAAGGAAATGAGAACAAACAAGCCGTGGCACAACGGAAGATGGAGCGAAACATGCTGACCATCACCTGGAAAGACAGAAAGACAAACGCTTGGGTTAGGGACCAAACAAGGGTACGTGACATAACAGAGGCAGTGCGACTAAGGAAGTGGAAATGGGCTGGGCACGTAGCTAGACTAAAAGACGAAAGGTGGACTTCCAGAATCACGGTGTGGCGACCTTATGACGGAAAGTGAACACGAGGTAAACAGCCGAAGCGATGGACAGATGACTTACAGAAATACTGGGGGACGGAACTTTGGAGCAGAGTGGCTCACAATAGATCAAGATGGAGAGATCATGCTGAGGCCTTCACCCAACAACGGGAAAGATCGGGCTGATCAAGAATCAAGACTCACGCGCACAATAAAGCCATTACAGCTTGCAACATTACATTCTAATTCAAACATATAGTTGCCATGATCACCATCTTGAAAATGCCATTTAGGGTCTTTTGTTTGCCATTAAAATTTGATACATAAAAGCCAGGAATGAAGCCAAGTAATGTGTGAGGTTTTATGATAATTGTTAATTTCACTTTGGCATAACTTTTGAACTTCAGTCATAGCCTGTTTTCAGTTATTTGGCATAAACATCAACCTTTTGGAAACTTCTGCACTGGAAGTTTGGCAAGTAAGTATTTTAATTCCACCAATCTTGTATATCTGGTTTGAGAACATGCTTGCTTCATAGAGTTCCAATAAATCTTTTTCAGCTTGTTATTCCTTAACTCTGCTTCTTCCAGTCATTTTTCAAATTTATTTTTCAGTATTATTGATTACCATTCAATTTCAGTAAAAAAAAATTGTTCTTAAAATCCTGAAAACAGTTTCAAACTAAATGGATATCTCATTCGTTTTCAAAATATTAAGAGTAAGTAATGCTGTAAATTAGGTGTCATATTATGACTGTTGAAGCAACATAAAAGGTACCTGATGTATGCTGTTCATCACTGTAATGCACCACAATTTCACCAAAGAGCTTGATTCAAGGTCCTCTCCTGCAATAGAAGCTGTAAACTTAACTGCTGTGGTGTTGTCACCGTAGGGCATCGAGCGACTGAAGGGTGATACCCTGACCCGGGAACGAGTGCCATGCTGTCAGGGCATGAAGGCTGCATTTGGAGACCCCCCCTCATTAGCCTGGCTCAATCCCTTCTCTGATCTTCGCTGCCGAAGGAGACCTTCGCCTCGCATTCACGTGGCCCCACATGGGGGTGAGAACGGTGACGGCGATGATGATGATGGCATCATTGAGATTCCCGTGGAGTGCTAAATATACATGCGAGACAACGCCTTACCCGCGACACCTTGCACAGAATCCTCTGGCTTGCAAAACAGCAGGAAATGCAATCGCTGATTCTTGCTCATCAGGCAAACATTTATTTAATTCTTTACTGGTTTAAAGTGCAGATGGACATAGAGGGTATCTCATTTGGAACATTAAGAACAGACCTTTTGGTTCCGTCTGTCGAACTTTGCCATTTTGTATGCAGGTCTCTCTCAGCACAGACTGTATCTGCAGTGCACTTTTATCATCATGCTGGCAGCAATAGTGGCCTTTGTCTGTGAAGCAATAGAATAAATGTATGTCAGAGAGCCTCTTGACACTTTAGTGAAAGCACATCATGGCAAGGAGACAGCACATCCTCATAAATAATTCATTTATAATGGCAAATGTTAACTCCTGTTTAAAATGCACTTTTGCAGTCTTTTTTAAATGTATACTTTCACAAGTTCTTTATCCCGATACTCCCTAACATTGCAAGCTGCTGTAAGAAATATGGATATGATCCTGCGCTGCCTGAATAAAGCAGGTGACCTCAATTCCAATATATACTGCATATACTGAGCTGTATACATGTAAGTGAGTATTGATTGACAAAGAAAGGGCTTCTTTTGAAAAAAACAAAAAACAAAAAACTGGGCTTTCTCTCCACTGAAGATTATAATAAACTCGATAAATAATAATTCTCTTTCTAGTAGTAAGCATATTGGTGGTGATTCCAGGTATTTCTGTTGTTAATTCTTTAATGAAAGCTCAAAACTTAAATATTTGATTTAAAATATGATAAATAGCTAAGAAGGATGTCCAATAATGGGAAAATTAGACTGTGACTACCTGGGATATTTACAGCCATTCGTTCAACAGATAAGATCAAATCAAAGGTTTGTCAGAATTGATTTATCCCACAACATTGTTTTTTTTTTTAAAAATAATTTTAAACAATCAATGCAATGCCCTAGGGCAGACCACTGTGCGTACAGTATAATTTGTCAATTTAACCAAATCAATACTTATTTTCCCCTTCCTGTTTTATCAACTTCCATTGCATTAACTAACAAATAGTAGCATTTTCACAACCAGCTTCATGATTTCAATTTTACTCGAGAGAATCATTAACTGTAAAAAATAGAATGATAAGTCATTATAGAATGTATATAAATATATATATTTTACATCATGTTATCATGAGAAAGGGATTTGAACAGGTGAATTAAAAATCTCTTTTTTAAAGAAGTGGGACCATTTTTTTTAATACTTTACAGTTAAGGAAAAATGTAAAAAGTCAGCATTTTTAGCTACAGATCATGAAAAAAAGAGAGATTTTGTTCCTTTATCCTTCACTGTGACATATGACCAACATTTGTCATGAGTATGGGGCCTGAAAACCTGTTGCTTTGCATACTTTGCTCTGATTTTTTATAATGTGTACTATGGTCGAATTGGCTGACCAGATACTCACGAACCAAAAGTGAGACAAATGGTATGTTTGCGTGGGACAATGTGGGACATGTTGCCAATGCTAAAAGGCAGTCCAAAAATTCTGATAAATGAACTCTGATAGTCTGTGCCTTGGTCTGTTATATCTCCCTGCATTACCCTGTGGCTGATTCAGTATCACACAATATGCTAGCCTTAGGACTTCAACATGTTTAATACGGTCACATTGAGCTGCATATATGGGCCACTTTGCACAGAAACAACTTGACAATTCAGCAGAATCTGAACAAAAATGTTATTGCCTCATCTGTTAGTCCCATGATAACTATCATGAAGGCATCAGGCATCATTTGTTTTAACTTTGTCATTCCTCTGACTCATACCAAGCGAAGGCCATTTTAATTTAAATGGTACACAATAAATATAAATACAATATGCATAACAATAAAAATGAAAGTTCTATTTTCCATCGCTATAATAAAAGACAATATCTGCACCAGCAACCGGGAGACGAACCTACTGCGCATGCGCGCTTACGTGGAAGTGCGCATGCGCAGTTCGTTCGTCTCCTGGTTTGTTACAGGCCGTGCGATTTATATGAGTTTGGTTCTGATGAACAAGTATCGACTTTAAAGTGTTGTGGTGCGAAGTTTTGCGGGAATGTGGCATGTTTTCAATATCGTGTTGCTGGTTATTTAAAAAAGGTAGACATCTGACAAATGTTTGACACAGCTTGGCTGTTTTCTTTGGTGGGCCTGTTCTTGGTAGCAGTCTGGCCACTGCAGGATTCGACTGACCACCTGACTCCCAACCCCTGGACAGTCTTGACAATGCTCTGCTGCAGCATGCTGATTGTTTGACGTGGACGGCCCCTCTTCCTGAGTTTTCCCAAGTCCTCTTCTGTTCTGTTGCCTGCTGCTCATAATAAATATGCCACAGAGGCTTTCATCATTGATCTGCGAGTGGTTCCTCCGGCCTGGTTCATAAAAGTTAATATATGCCTGTCTGACACCTTATAGGCCCTATGCATAATCTTGAGTAGTGGTGAATAAAAGCAACACCAAACAAAAACTACTGTCACTACATGTATGTTCTCTGTTTTTCATTAAAATTAAACATAATATTCCAATTTGGGTGACCCCACTTTATTATGATCATACATACAGTCTGCCATAGTTTATCTATGAAGACTAAAATTAATGTGTGATTGAAATCTGACCAAGCAATGAATTCTTTTAACCCAATATCAGTTGAATATCATGGAGCTCCAGGGAGCCTTATGAGAAACTAAAAAGGGAAACCTATCACCCAGAGCATGATTAGCTGCCTCAAGAAGGGCTGAGCATAAACTATAGGCTAGCTGCCCAGAATGCTGCCTGTATAAAAGGAAAATAGTCACAACCTCAGCAGTGATTCACTTACAGATCTTTTGAATAATGCGCATAGCACTGAATAATGAAAACATTCAACTCTCTTAATTCATGAGCATTATAAGGTAATTTTATAAAGGACATGTATCTTTTACAACGGTGTATTAGTCCATGAAATGACAAATTCTTGATTGCCTTGCATTATGCCATCATATTAAATATTGAATGTATATCTAGGAATTTTCTGGTAAATAAATTAGGTAATTATGCAACTATTTTGGTCCTGTTAGAAAAAAGTGAAATATTTTATGCATGTGTCCTGAAATGTTCTAACAATACTAGGTTGCGACAATTAACTTGAGTCAGTTAATAAGCATGTAATCTTCCAAAAGATGTCAGCTCAGATTTGAGCGTGATGCGCATTGTCGCTCTTTGATATCCTGAGGAGCACATGAAAGGACACACTGGCTCCTCTGTGGATGAGATGAAAGGAAGAGCAGCCATGAAATATGCTGTTAACAGCTATAGAAGGGGTAATGTAAGTGGAGTGCCTGAGTTTCTCAGAGAAGGTCAACATCACAGCACTGTTACACTGGAGGAGAGGGAAACGCTTAACTGCTTCAGAACAAGGTATTGTTGAGACAAGGTTTCTGAATCAAACAATAGGAAAACACATGCAAGTATGCGCACTAATCAAGGTATGCACCTTGAAAATTTATGAAACAAAATTGGAAATGGGTTTAGACTTCCATTTAGGCCTATTTCTTTATTTCTGTACGGAAATGAGTTTCAGTTTTCATTTACCTATATTTATGCAATATTAACTATGTTCACAAACATACTACATAAATGGGATATGGGTTCCATCTTCCATTTGCTATTTTCTTTCAAGGCACAAACAGGAAATGGTCACTAAATTCCATTTTCCTATTTTCTATTTAGCTTCACTTGAGCTCCTGTAGCCAAAATGAATGCTCCTGGCAGTGTTGGTAATGCTAACGCTACAAAATTTATATCTTCCCTTCCAGCTCTCTCTTTGTCTTTACTTTCTTGAAAATTGTATTACAGTTTGAAATCGACATTCTCTGTTTTTCTGCGTGCAAATACCAAACTGTTATTGCCAACTGCAATTTTTTTTTGGCAATATACCGTTGGTGCTGCAGTTGTCTGCGTCAATATGTACATTGCCTAAATTTAGGCATGCTGGCATTACTGCCTAACAGAGTTCCACTAACAATTCAAAAATCTAGAGTAAAATTTTTCTTGATGCCAGCAAATGAGTCAAATCACTTGATGCAGAGCTAGAGGCATAGGGCCACACAGGCCACATCAATTAGTGACTCTGTGGGTACAGAGTTGCCATCGTTAAGGGGGCATGGACATTTGCGCGTAATCACAAAGGCTTAGTTTGATTGGTAGACTCTACTTCTACCTGGATTCATGAATATGACGTCACATGGATTGACTGCACATGTTCAATGTGAGTAGCGCTCAAACGCGTTCGAAGGTCTTGTGGATTGTGGACCTGTCTTTGGCCTAATAATAGTGAGTAGTTGGCAGAATTATTAAAATTTGTTAGTTATTCCCATTTAAATATGCCATAAAGGTACTTATGTGCATTATTTTAAATATTTTGCAAAGTTTTGATTCACTTCGAACTTTTTAAATGTCATAGGCCGCATTCAACTGGTGCTTTCATGAAGTAATTGTTTTCCATAAATGTTTCTGAATGATTCAATTTGTATCAGAAGTGCAGAAATGTGATTACTTTACTCACCGGCGAGAAGTTCTTTATGGAGCAGAAAACATTGCGGAAGCACATGAATGGCACATTGCTATTGGATAGTATCATGAGTGGTATGGGGAAGAAAATACACTCAAGCACCTGTATCCTGGTTAGGTGATTGTGCTGCTTCAAAAGATCTTCCAAATTGATTGAAATTTTATGACGGGCAATAATGTGTGTGATTTTCATTAGGAATTACCGCAAACTGCGTCAAACCAGAAAAAATACACAAACCATCCCCTTTTCTTTGCTTCTTGTTCTTTTGTTACGGCACAACAGCAAGTTTTCTCTTCTTCCTGTCTCCTGGGAGATTCCACCATTGTCAGAGCACCTCTGTCAAGATCTCAAAGACCTGCTCGACTAGCAAACTTGCGAGCATTAACAGTCTGTCACTGTGCAGGTGGGCGGAGAGCATTTTTTACCTCTCAGCAAATACCAGTCGAATAGAGGATGAAAAGTCTGAAAATCGCAAACTTACTGTGATGTCAACACCGCCATGTCAACTTGAGTTCTACCCAACTCCACACGGTGCTTCAACTCTGGTAGCAAAATTGCGTCAAATGACGTCACTCGAGCAGCAAGCATGATGGTTCGGTAGTAACACGGATAGATAGCGTTGTATGCGGGTGGCAATTGAACTAAGCCGAAGGGATCGTTCAGTTTTTCATTGGCGTGCGAGTCTCAGAATGGAAATAGATAAATGGAGGTTGAAACCTACTTCGCATTGAAAAATGAAAATAAGTAAACAGAAGTTGAGACCAATTTCCAGTTTGTATGGTAAAACCGATTTTCATAATACTGCTGATCTGTTCAAAACACTGCTATTTGAACAGAGCACTACCAAGATATGACTTCGAAAATTTATCAGGTGATGAGTGCTGGTACAAATTTCCAACATGGGAGTTTACTCAAATGACATGAAGTTTATAGTTTATGTGGTTTATAGTGCCTCATTGTCTGTATTCTCAGTTATCACAGCTGCCTTATTTAAGGGCTGAAATGATGAAACAGCAGCAGTTTGGCTGGAAATTATCCTCTTTGGATCTAATACTGCACTTCAGTATAAATGTAACAGAATGTGACATGTGATGCTCAGAATGTACATTCCAGTGCCAGCCTCACTCCTGCCCCTGCAAACACAGACCGTGCTGTGGAGGGGTGCAAAGTGATATGGGTGCCTCTTTGCGGGCCTGCTGGTCCTCACAGAGGATAGACAAGAATTTCAATTATTAATCATCGTCCGGGTACCAGAATATTAATTATTCAAACTCCTCCAGATGCAGAGTTGTTTCATTATATATATTGGAAGCTGCAGTTTTATATGGGGAATAACCAGAATGACGACCCCCCACAATTTGGCTCTCTCTGGGTCCATTTCTATGCACGAAATTACGCAACAAAAGCCAACAATCAAAACTCTCTGTTGTAGTCCATGATGCAGACCATGAAGCCAGCTTGAGCACCATAATGACATAGCGTGTACTGAACCCAGCACAATGACTCCCTTGGAGAGAAATACATCCCCCACCCAAAAGAAATAAATAGATTTAAAAAAATAAGCACCAAATGCTTTAGAACTCATGTAATTTCATTACAGTTACTGTAATAACGTAGAGCCACTTGAAATGTGACCCTCAGTTTTGATATTGTATCAAGACTAGCTGGATAATAATAAAAATAATTGATATTCTGCCAGAATAGCACATAACCAGTGTTAGTTGGGGGAGTAAGGTTTACCTTGTTATTGAAAAGTGATTCCAATGTTTCAGACGTTGTACATGAACTTAAGACCCTGGTGGTAAATGTACTATATAAATCACAAAATGTGCTCTGCGTTCTGTTGCTTGGGGTTCAGTTGCTTTGGGCTACTGTTGCTTTGGACTGCTGTTGAGAAGGGAGTTGGAGCGTTGGAAGAGAGAATTGTTGTTGAAGGAAGAAAGGAAGCAAGGATGGAGATTTACTATTGTTTCAATAGTAAATCCGCCAGGGGTCCGGCGATCCCCCAGCTGGTAATTGGGGGGCGTTCCGACATCTCTGGTCTGCTCAGATCTTCTGGTGGCGGATCGACCTCCGGATCTGGACGTGGGTGTTTTCCTAGACCTTCTCCGCCTCCTTGAACTAAGCACTTGCCGCCAGGACTTCATCTGGCTCTGGTCCCACGGGCACAGGGAAGGTTGCCGTTCGAGCACACACTGGAACTGGGTTACTCCAGTGGACGCGCTTTTTAGGGAATTCTGGGCATACTCCGCCCAGAGCAAGTACTTACACCAATCCCGTTGGTGATGGTGGCAGAAGGCTCGGAGGAACCTCCCCAAATCCTGGATAGCTCACTCTGCCTGCCCATTCGTCTCTGAGTGGTATCCCAAGGTGACGTTTACTGAGGCTCCCAGCTTCCTGAGGCTCCCACACTCAGGAGGTGAACTGCGGTCCACGGTCCAAGAGGATGTCCTCTGGAAGGTTGAATTTTCTGAATACCTGTGTGAATAGTGCCTCTGCCACTTAGAGGGCAGAAGGTAATGTGGCGAAAGGCAAAAATGTGCAGAATTTAGAAAATCTGTCAACAATTACCAGTATACATGTGTGACTTACAGATGAAGGAAGGTCGGTTACAAAATCCACAGCGATGTGCGACCATGGATGATGGGGGACTGGTAATGGGATGAGTTTGCTGGCTGGCAACTGTCACAGTGTTTTGGAGATTGCGCAAGTTGCGCACGACCGGACAGCTGCTTCCACATCGGAGGCCAGGTGGGGCCACCAGTATTTTCTGCTGATGATGTGCGTTGTTCTTTTGGCTCCAGGGTGCCCTGCAGACAAAAGTGTGTGCGCCCACAGGATCACTCACTCTCAAAGAGCAGCGGGAACAAACGTTTTACCTGCTGGCACCGAGGGTTCCTCCTGGTCTCTCTCTCTATTTCCCGATCCAACTGCCAGTTGATTGGAGCGAGGATGCCGGAAGAGAGTAGGATTGGCTCTTTCACCTTCGGATCTTTCTCCACCTCGTATCTTCGGGATGGCGTATCTGCTTTCAGGTTCTTGGAACCTGGGCAATAGGTTATTGAAAAATTAAAATGAGTAAAGAAAAGCACCAACCTGGCCTAACTGGGATTCAGCCGTTGTGCCTTTCGCAGATATTCCGGGATTTTATAGTCTGTCAGCACGAGGAATGGATGACGGGCCCCCTCCAACCAATACCTCCACTATTCATGCGTTAACTTTATAGCCAACAGCGCCTGGTTGACCTCAGTGAAGTTGGCCTCTGCGGGTGTGAGCTTGTTGGAGTAATAAGCACAAGGATAAGCTTTTCAGGCACCCCCCAGCCTCTGGGACAGGATTGCTCCCAGCCCCGCATTGGAGGCATCAACATCCACTACGAAGGGCTTTTCTGGATCTGGTTACTTGAGTATCGGAGCAGTGATGAACAGACTTTTGAGCCTGTCAAAGCCGTGCTGAGCTTCCAAATTCCATTCCAGGTTTTTGGGTCTTCCCTTGAAGAGATGTGTCAAAGGGTGGGCAACCGCGCTGAAGTTTTTAATGCAATGTTGATATAAGTTTGCAAACCCTATGAAGAGTCGGAGCTCCTTTATCATCTGTGGGATTGGCCATGCTGCTACTGCCTTCTCCTTTTTCTCTTCCACAGCCACTCCTCCTGGTTTGATCACGTAGCCATGGAAGGAAATGGTGGACTGATGAAAGATGCACTTTTCAGCTTTGATGTAAAGTTCTTATTATAAAACAGGTGTTTCAGTACTCTCCTCTTGTGTTCCACTTGTTCTTCATAAGTGGTTGAGTAGATGAGGATGTCATCAAGGTAGGCGATGACGAATCTTCCCAGCATCTCCGGCAGCATGTCATTGATGAAGAACTGGCACATAGAGGGGGGGTTGACAGGGCCATACAGCATGACGAAGTACTCGTAGTGCCTGGAGTTGGTGCTTAAGGTCGTCTTCCACTCATCTCCTTCCCTGATACGGATGAGTTGTATGCACTGCGGGGGCCAAGCTTCATGAAGATCTTTGCACCTCAAAGCTGCTCCACAGCGCTGAGGACCAGGGGGAGCGGACATCGGTGCTTCACTGTGACATCATTAAGGCGACTGTAGTCTATAGAGGGGCGTAAACCTCCATCCTTCTTCTGGACAAAAAATAAACTGGCAGACACAGATGGAGTGGAAGGGCGAATAAGCCCGCTGCAGAGCTTCTTGTACAAACTGCTCACTTGCATGAGTTTTAGCCACCAATAGTGATGACAAGGAGGTAACTGGGTCGCTTTGGTCTTGCTAAGCACCATCTGCAGGTCCCAGTACTCTTTAGGGATCTCAGGCTGGTGTCCTCGGTCAGGGCTCTTGATGGTCATGGAGGCAATGGGTAGGGGCCCACAGTGCCACTGACTGGAAGTGGAAATGTCTGGGTTGCCAGGAGATGGTGGGATTGTGTAGGAGGAGCCAAGGAAGGGCAAGGATGAGTGGGTGGCTTGAATAACTCAGAAGCAGCAGTGGGAGTTCCTACAGATGGTGCTCTTATATGCAGAGGGAGTTCGGCGCCGTCTGGTGGGTAATGCTGCTACTGCCCAGAGCTTTCTCATCCACAGCTGCCACGGTGAGAGGAGTGTGGAGCCGGTGGGCTGGGGCCTTAAGCTGTCGCACCAACTGGCTGGAGACAAAGTTGGCCACTGCACCGGAGTCAATCAGGGCCTCTGTATCAAGGGTCACACGGTTAAAGGCTACCCTGACTGGGATCTTAAAACGTTGGCCGGTGATGGCAGTGGGTGACACCTTTACCTTGGGGGGCACTGTTTCTCTCTCTGTAGGTGTAGGGGTCAGCTCCTCTCCAGGGGTGATGCTCCGGTGTTTTGGAGAGCCCTAGTTCCAAAGGTTCCACTCCCTTCTTAGGCAGCTGGGTGGGGCCTCTGGGCTGAACCGGCCATCTCTTCTGCAGAAGCTGGTCCAGGTTGATGCCCACATTGATGTAAGAGAGCAGGGACAGGTCTTGGTCCCTGCAGGCCATCTCCGCCCTGAGCTCTGGACACAGCCCATTCTGGAAGATGATCAGTAACACAGGCTCATTCCAGCCGCTGGCTGCAGCCAAGGTGCGGAACTGGAGGGCGTAGTCAGCCGCGGTCTTGATCACTTGGCGCAGGTCCAGCAGCTGGTCCCCATCCTTCTTCCTGGGATGGTTAAAGACTGAACGAAACTGCTGGAGGGAATCGGCATAGGTGGAGAAAGCTTTTTCCCCCCAGACAGCCATTGCCCAGTCAAGCGCCTTGCCAGAGATGTGGGTCACCACTGTGGCGATCTTCTCTGCATCACTCAGGGCAGGACGGTTAGTAAAATAGAGGCCGCACTAGAGAATGAAGCCTTTCTGTCATAGCGCTCTGGCAGGCGCACTGGCGATTCACCCTGGGGAATGCCTGAGGGAGAGACGGAGGTGGATGGTGGCGGTGCAGCATGGGAGATGGGGAGTTTGCGGACCCCCAAACCAGCTCATCCACGGCAGCACCCCTGATGCGCAATCTCCCTCTGGTGTTCTGCCACAAGATGGTAGAGGTCGGGAGGATGGGCATTGAACTCTCCCACCTCTTGGGGCAGCGGAATCCTTGCTGAGTCCATGGATACAGCAAAGTCTTCTGTGAGGTTGTGCTTTGCACACTGGTGATGTGCACGGAGGACAGGAAGTTGAGGACTGGACTCAGGTGCAAGGATGGACTTGGTTGTATTTAATATGCCTTTGGCACAGGAACAAGGCATATATGATGCAATACAAAACAAACAAGGAATAATAATATAAGTAAAACATACACTGGTCTTTAGCTACTGTAACAATGTATTACTTAAATAGAAAAGAAAAAGGAATTGAGGTTCTTGATAATAAAATTAAAGTACTGACATCAACAATAAACAGCACCTGAACAGCAAGTTTGAGAGTTATAATATATACACGCAATTAGTGGGAGATAAGTCTATACAAGACAAGAGATGCAATACAGGCTAGTGGCTTAGAGACGCGGTTTATTTCGTTAATATTGCGCACTCAATCGTGCGTCTTCCAGTACTCTTTAAATTCTATAATCTTGTAAATATCATAATCTTGTATCTTCATCTGCTTGCGGCCAATTGTTTTGGCGCCCCCCTTCACGTACCGCCCCTATGCACTGCATAGATTGCATACCCACTTTTTGCGCCACTGCCTATGTACACACAGAGAGAGAGAGAGAGAGAGAGAGAGAGACATACACACACACACACACACACACCAGCAAATTGCTACAATACCAACACCGTGAAGCCGTCTGCTCCTATTTTCCCGCTGTCTTTACCTTCTGTATTGTGGGAACCTACACAATGTTACAACATTTAAAATTTTCTCACAATGTCCCCCTCACGCCTGCACATTAAGGGAGGGGCGAAACAGATACATAATGTATAATAATCTATACAGGGAGGCCAGAGGGAGGTGCCCCTGAAAAAACCAAGGGACATGGGTGGTGCTGGATATGACGCAGGGCCTCAGTGGCCACAACATCACCTTTGATAATTTCTTTACCTCCTACAACCTGGGACAGGAACTTCTCAAAAGAATGCTGGCAATGATTGGACCAATTAGAAAAAACAAGACGGAGCTCCCACCTCAGCTTCTAACAGTGAAGAACAGGCCAGTCTATTCCTCCAACTTTGTGTTTATGGCCACCACTGCCCTGGTATCCTACATTCCCAAAAAGGGCAAAAATGAGGTGCTCATGAGCTCTCTACATAGGGATGGAAGGATCAGTGACCAGGAGGACTGTAAGCCAGAGGTCACATTTGATTATAATGCCACAAAAGGAGGGGTAGACAACTGTTGGCCTGGTACAGCTGTCAAAGAAGAACTTTACGGTGGCCACTCGTGATCTTTTACAATACTCTGGATGTGCCAGCCTATAATGCGTTTGCAATGTGGATGGCAATCAAACCCGACTGGAACCAAAGGAAGCTCCAAAGAAGACAGCTTTTTCTAGAAGAGCTAGGCAAGGCACTGGTGACACTGCACATACAGAGGAGACAATATCAGTTCAAATAAAAAAAAACAAAAAAAACATCATTGAAACAATGTTTTGTTTCATTTTTTCATAGATAAGCATTATTTATGCCACCTTCAGTTATGCCAGTCTTTATTATTGTGGATTTTTTAGATAAATTATACATTGTAAATTCTCTATCACCAAAAATGCCTAATACATCCATTATTAAATGTGATAAATCAGAGATTAATTGCAAACATTAATTATATATGTTATTTATATTTTTTGGAATTGAGATAAAGAAAATGCATGTTAAGTATTTTTATTTCTGTATTGCTTTTAAAACCCCAAAAAATGTTCTGGGTCAGATTGACCCGAACAGTACTTGAGATTCATAAAAGTGGACCTAACACAAAGGTTAATCTATTAAGTTTTAG
Source organism: Gymnothorax javanicus (assembly GCA_029692085.1). NCBI lineage: Eukaryota > Metazoa > Chordata > Actinopteri > Anguilliformes > Muraenidae > Gymnothorax > Gymnothorax javanicus. The sequence continues at coordinate 88,317,051 of CM056197.1, forward strand.
TAAAAGGAGACGTCTGGGTGATCTGATTGAGGTCTTTTCATATTATAAAGGGATTTATTAAGTTATCTATGCAGGATTACTTATAGGCTAAGTTCTATTTGCAGAATTCGGGGTCACAAATGGAAGTTAGCAAAGGGTAAATTTGGCATGCATATTAGGACATTTTTTTTTTCATGCAGAGAGTCATCTCAGTGTGGAATAGCTTGCCTGACTATATTGTAGAGGCAGAAACTCGGGGAGTTCTCAAGACCAGGCTTGACTACCATTTAGTCATCAAGTATTTGAAGTGTTGGGTTCACTTTAGTGATAGGAAAATGGGAAGCCTAGTTGGGCTGAATGGCCCGTTCTTGCCACTCATTTTATGTCTATTTTGAGAAAAAAGGGTCTGAATATACTGTATAATAGATCCATAAAATCTGTTAATTAAAAACCCGAGTGTTAAAAGTACTTAAGTCACAAAGTGTCCTTTTTGAGAAAATTGACTTGGGTAACAATAAAAAACATTTTCCCATCCATATGTCACATCGTGTGAAAATGTGACTCAAACACTAATAGCACTAAGCTCTTCAATTGCACATGCAGCGCAGTATTTGAATTCAATAACAGCTCAGCTGGCTACATGCATTGAGAAAAATCTGCATTTCCATATTAATCGAAAAATTACATTGCAGATACAGAGGAGCCTGAATGCACCAGAGCATAATTACAGGGAAACACTCATAAGATGGAATTCATGAACGCGAGTGCATCAGAAAGCAGGTAAAAATTCACTCTGTGTCTCCCAAGGTATCCTACTGGGATGAGGGGGCTGAGGGATGCCAAACTGAGGTTCCCTTATTGAAAGCATAACAGAACATTCACTGCTGAAAAATACTGTGGTGAGGGTAATGATAATGTGTGTGCCAAGTTAACAAAATTAAGAATAAATCGTCTATCTGTTCTCTCTTCTCAATGACAGCTAAACAGCATGAAAGTCAAAACCAATGAGCGGTCCTTCCATTCTGTGAAAAATCACTAAATCACTCCGATTCCAATAGCAATTAGACTCTTCTAGATGGCAGCCTCTGATGAAATAGTGTGTGTGTGTGTGTGCGCACGCGCGCGTGTGTGTGTGTGTGTGTGCGTGTGCGTGTGTGTGCATTCATGTGCATGTGCATGTGTTCAAGTGTGGTTCAAGTGTGCAGTGAAAAATAAAATCTCTTCTGCATACTTATAAAATAGACCATCAAAGGTGAAATCAATTACGTTTGTAATACCAACTTGTAAGTTTTATCTTTTAGTGATTTTTGTACACATGACTGCTAAAGGACTGAAGGTCACAGCTAGACAGAATTTAAGAGCTAAAGAGAACAGTGGGTCTGGTCCAAAATATGATTCTGAGGCTGTACCATTATCTGGCAATATAATGCCTGAGAATATCTTGTGTTTGATGGCTGCACTTCTCATTTGCCCAGGTACCACAGATCATTCTGGCTACTGGTACATTGTTATAGTTATTGTTATTGCTATAAGCCAGTGAAGCCACCATAATTTCAGGGGCTTTGTTTTCAGAATTTCAACAGATCTGATGGGTGGTTCAGCTGCAATCTCTTCTTTGCCTAAGATACACTATATAGCCAAAAACATGTGGACACCAGCGCAACCATCATCTTAGTTTAAGATCAATGGAATTACTATGGAGCTGGCTCACCTTTACTACTATTGCAGCCACCATTCATCTGAGAAGGCTTTCCGCTAGAAGAACATTGAAGCATGTATTCCATTCCAGCCACAGAAGGATTCAGCAAGAATTCAGCTTTCGAGTGCACCCCAGTGGTGCTTGATAGGGTTGAAGTCAGGGCACTGTCAGTCAAGTTCTTTCCACAATGTACATTGATCTGAACAAACCATGACTGTACCTCTTTCTGTGGGGGCACTGTCCCGCTGAAATAGAAAATGCCCTTCCCTAACCTATGGAAAGCACAGAATCATCTGGGGTGGGATTGTGTTCAGTGTTATATTTTGACATATGGAACTAAAAGGTCAAGCCCAAGCCACGAAAACTACCCTTGACCAAAGACGTTCTACAAACGTCTGGCCATACATTATGCTACTTTTTCAATTACTGTACATGTACTTATGTGTGCAAGTTCTGTAATTCGGCCAGGGCAAATATTACTCCTTTAATTCTGTGTGTTCGTCTGCATAAAGCTTTCCCCCAAACAGGGGTGTAAAGTCCGGGTTCAGAAAGAAAGCCTCCCCAGAACTTTATTCCAACCACCTGAATTTAATTCGGACAGGAGATAGAGCCAATATGAATGATCAGCTCATTCTGTAGGAGGGAGAAAAACTTGGCAGGACTTTTACTTTCTGACCCCTGGATTTTACACCTCTGCCCCCAAAAACATTTTGCTTGTTATATTTTTAAAACTTGGACAACATTCTGGAAGATCGTGACTGCTTGCATCATCTGCAAACAAGCATTGACAGAACTGAGACAGTTGCACATGCCACGCTGTAAGTCAGACATCATTGGCATGGCTGGTGTCACTTTCATCAGTTTTTCTGACTCTCAGCATGAAACTCAACAAAACATGTTCAGTCCACAGCCAGTAGGTGTCTCTGCTGCTCTTCGGCAAAATTCTGATTCGTGAAACAATCAAAATAATGGCGCAGCTTCAAGAAAATGATGCAGAGAATTCTCTTTGGCTTGAGGCTCTATATTCAAATCACATGAGATAAGAAGGTTGATAATACATGCATTTTTTGTGTGATGTCTCAATACAAAAGGATGTGGAGTGCCTCAGCAGAGAAAAATATACGGTTCCCTCCCTGGGGCCTACTGAACAAAGGCGGGATATGGGATTAGCCCAAAATCAGCACGGGATTAGCCTGATCTCAAGCCCCATTTTGGTTGCTCAGAGTGAGTAGGCTAAGGCATGACACTAGTTACTACAGAAACAAAGTCTGTGGAGCTAGCCAGCTCCAGAGCAGGCTTACCGGGAAGCTAAGCTCCTGCCTCCAGCCAGTTTCACGTCACCTCAGTCAGAAGTCACCCAAATTGAAAATCAATGTCCTTAACAGTCATTCTAAATAGTCCACATAGTAGGCTCAGAGTAATTATCTTAAAAACTTGTGACCATTGATGTCAGTAAAATAGCCAATATTCGATCATTATATTCAGTACCCATGTGGCAGTCACCATCACAATTCAATCAGTCCCCCTTCCATGTCACATTTTTACCATATTTAGAATCCTTCATTATCAAATTTGTCCTTATTCCCCAAGTTGAGACTTCCTCCTCAGTAGAAGATGAGCAGTGCTGTATGAAGTGGGTTACCGTGTTTCAGCACGGTCTCAAATCGCAGCGGTAAACCCCCTTCATACAGCACTGCTGCTACTTTTCTCCATCTTATTCAGACTGCGATGGGAAAGGTAGAGTCGTTGCCTTATCGCCGGATACTTGTGCAATGTCGCTCGCCTCGCGATACTGGAATCAAACATTTTCAGGAGGTACCTTGACGTTATTTTCTGATGTTAATATTTTACTTTTTAATATGAATATGCCCCAATCAGAAGTGATTAAAAGCAGAAAATAAGGTCAACTAGTCTGAAAACATCTTCTAGATCGGACTATCATTTCAGAGTTTGTGCATGACAAAAAGGGGCTTGAAGCAAAATTTTGGTATATCGGAAAAAGCATGCTTGTAAAAATTTCTAAGCACTTGGGTTTGCTTGGCAGTTCACGTGTGCATTTTATGCACAATCACATCTACCTATTTTCTTGTCTCGATGTTATATCCCAGGTAATAATTGGACGTTGTCACAATGTTGTGAGCACGTTGCGTTTTGGTGCTGAGCATGTGGTATCCTGACGTGCTGAGTACGTAGAAGTGTAGACTCCAGATAATGTTGTGACAACGTTGTGTTGGGACGTTGAGAGGACGTGCTCTGCATGTTGTGTTTTTGGTGCTGAGCACGTTGTATCCTAACTTGCTGAGCACGTAGAAATGTAGACTCCAGATAACGTTGTGACAACGTCGTGTTGGGAAGTTATGACAACATGATAGCATAAAGAAGGGTAAGGGTACAACACACCCATTATCTCTGTATACTACCTCTTATGTCCTCTTTTTTTTTTTTTTTTTTTGGTGTTACGTTTTTTTTTTTCTACTGATGAAGCTGTGAACAAAGGTTTACATGTGAAGTAAGACATTACATGAGCATCTGCAGCAGCATTCAAACCTGGGAACCTGTGGACAAAGTAATTCCAAGCACACCACACACTGCGGTCTTAATCACTAGATCAACTGAGTTTGTTGCCAGCTCAGTGTATCAGTTTTCATTTATCGCTGAAGGGTAAACGATAACCAAAGCTAAAATGCTATATATATATATATATATGTATATAAAAACATTTTTTTCCTTCTTATTGTTAACGAGGAGACGTCATGTGAATATCCATTTTGACGTATTTTATGCAGGTGAGCTGGCTGATCCGTTGACACTGGTACGGGTAGGATAATTTGTGCCAAACAAACCATTGTTTCAGGCCGAGTTGGACAGCCGTAAATACACTTGCGTGTGTTTTGTGTTTTTTTTACAAAATGGAAATAAAAGGCGTGATGAAATTGGTGATGATACGTGCACAGAATTAGTTCCAAGATCTGCGAAGGCAGACTCTCGAGAGGGCTTTGTATGGCGCCACTGACGTCCGACTGACCACAATATTTGCCCTGGCACCTGGTTCGCCGGCAGCAGGATGTTGATGGAAAAAAAATGTCCCCGGTAGCTCACCTACTGCTGGGCGGTGCAGATGAAGACAAATAAAGCGGCGATAAAGGAATCCAGCCTCGACGACGAAGTCACAACAAGCAAAGGAACACCATTGTCGACTGGTTCACTTATTCCCAGCTAAAGCACAACGTGCTCACAACCTTGTGACAACGTCCAATTATTACCTGGGAATGTACTCTGAATGTTGCGAAAACATGCTCAGGAACATCTACATAACGTTGTAACAAGGTATTCTGGATGTTGTGAGGATGTGCTCTGCACGTTGTCACAACGTCCCAGCACGACATTGTCACAACATTATCTGGAGTCTACACTTCTACGTACTCAGCACGTCAGGATAGAACGTGCTCCGCACCAAAAGCACAACGTGCTCACAACGTTGTGACAACATCCAGTTTTTACCTGGGAATGTAGTCTGAATGTTGCAAAAACATGCTCAGGAACATCTACATAACGTTCTAACAAGGTACTCTGGACGTTGTGACGACGTGAACGTCCCAACACAACATTGTCACAACGTTATCAGGAGTCCACACTTCTATGTACTCAGCATGTCAGGATACAACGTGCTCAGCACCAAAAACACACATGCTCACAACGTTGTGACAACGTCCAATTATTACCTGGGGTCATCAGTGTCATGGCTGCCGCCTTTATATGCTATTTGCATGTATAGCCGCACTAGAAATTAATGTGTAAATTCTCTTTACTGGATGGGCGTTCAACGTTTTTACGCACCCGAATATTTCACTTGGTATCTAAACATTAAGGTAAGCAGAAAAAGTTGTGATCTCATTCGATTTTGCAGGAGGATGTGTGTGGTACTCTTACAAAAAGAAAATATGCCCAGAAAGCACATATTCAAAAATTCACAAGACATATTTTATTACCTTTATACCATTTTATTTCACATAATATGTGAAAACAATATTCTAAGAAGATTGAGATCTGAAGTTGTACACAAACATCAGCATAACATTGTTACAACGTTGTAAAACAACGTTGTGAAAACAACTTGTTAACAACATGCAGACAAGGTCAGTCCAACTTGTTAACAACATGCAGTTCACAAGGTCAAAGTCCGTTATGAACAACGTTGACAACATTCAGGATCCACAACATTGTGACCACCACACGTTGCAGTTCAGTGTGCACACAACGTTGTGACAAAGTTGTAAAACGACGTTATGAACACAACGTGCAGACAACGTCAGTCCACAACGTTGTGAGGAGGTTGTACCACAACGTCGCAGTTCAACGTGCACACGACGTTGTGACAACGTCAGATACAACCAAACCTTCTCACTACGTGCTCACAATGTTGTGCGCACGTTGTGCGTTAGCTGGGATCTTGAATAGGGTGTGTCGAACAACGACGGCTTATCCCATTCACACAGACGCCGAAGTGCATCAGCTACTCCTTTTCGATGGCGCTGAAACACCTCGAGATCACTTTAACTTGAATTTAGCTCACTTTAATACTCCTCTCAAATGCCTTGCACCATTAAGACAGAAACTGAAGGAGTGACAGGCATTTCAGAGAAGGCGTCGTCCTTCTGTCTAAATGCAGTCTTTAATAGGAGCGATCTGATATAGCGCAAAACTGTCGTTAATCGGGAGATGAGATGAAGGAAGGGGATTTTTTGTCGACATTCGCACTTCCGGTAATAAGACCAGCTTCGCCAAGCCAATGCACGCATCGCGAAATGCAATGAGCATTTCGCAGCTTCGCAGTCGAATACCATCGTGGATACACAGATATGAACATGAAAATACCGCAAAATTCAGATAAACGCTACAAACGCGTCAAAGCCGGAGTTCACGTTTTGGAACGAAACGCTATAAATCGCCATTATATTAGCTAGCGTTCGACTGTGCGCGGATATGAGCGGAAGTTCACTCGTCGACATTTTGACATTTGACCCGTGATTTTCTGCCATCAAATCCGCCTGGCGATGTGCCGTATTGTATATCAGATCGTTCCTATTGAAAGCTGGCGCATGCTAGAGATGGAAATTTCGACGCGCAGATTCGAACTGTTTCAAACACGTTCAAAACTTCCGGGTTTGACACGGGTTTACGACTCCGATTCAAAACTTTGGTCACGTGACTAGTGATGTTTTTCCTGCCCCCGCAATGATCCATGTGTTTTGTTTCACGTCAAAACATTTTAAAAGCTGCAGTAAGAGTTTTTGCCACTAGGCTGTGCACTACTGAGATAAATCTGGGTTCAAAACAATTCGGAACGTTTTGAAGCAGTGGTCGTTTCAGAGATTTCAAAACTGTTTCAAAGGTTCGAAATTGCCATCTCTAGCGCATGCGTCTGCTGCATCTGCTGAGTATCCATGGTGATGATCAGCGATTCTGTGATCGATCTCGGGGTTTATTTGAGGTAGCCGTGTGCGCGCACTCAGCAGGATCAACAGCAGCTGGCTTAACTTAGCCGATCATCCTCCACCCACTGTTGGCTTTGTGCAATCAATTAAGCCAGCGACGCGCTGTTTGGGATATGGTAATCCTTGCTTTGATGTTGATCCAGGATCTCAGGATCCGACTTTTGTGCAGTAGGCCCCAGCTTGGACTTCTGCAGGCTTAGGCTCAGGCATAGCATCACTGAACCAAGAGCAAGTCTACATACAGAGCTATATGTCCCCATGTACATTCAGTGTATAGATTTTTGGGATGCTGCTGCAAAGTGTCTGCAGATATGTTCCTGAGGCAAATCAGAATAAGTGACCATAACAATCCTATTGCTCAAAGATTAAATAACAGTTGCCCAACAAACGGAAGCTGAAGGGTTTTATTCTTGAATTATTTGATTAATGCCCTCAGCTTCTTGACAAAAGTGCTAAACCACAGTCATTATCATATTCCAGGGCCTATTGCACAAAAGTCGGATCCTGAGATCCTGGATCAACGCCATTGTCATATCCCAAACAGCGTTTTGATTGCGCAAAGCCAACAGCGGGTGGAGAAGAATTGGCTTAGTGAAGCCCGTTGCCGCTGATCCTGCTGATCGCGCACTTTTTTACGTCAAATAGACCCGAGATCGATCACAGAATCGCTGATCATCACCATGGACACTAAGTAGCTGCAGCAAACGCATGCGCCAGCAACACTCAAAGACCACGTTCAAACAGAGGGACGATGGGATCGCTGAAATGCTTCTGCTTGCTATTCCTTTAGTTTCTGTCTGAATGGTGCGAGACGTTTGAAAGGAGTATTAAAGTTAGCTAAACTCAAATGAGAGTAAAGTCATGTTTCAGTGCCGTCAAAAAAAGTTGCTGATGCATTTCAGCGTTACCGTGAACGAGATAAGCCGTAGACAGATTTATAATCTCGTACACAAGTAACTAATCGACTTTGTGTGTGAAAAGTATATGCCCATTTTAATGGTTGAATTGCATATAATAGGACTATGGCAACGTATGAATGTGTCAATTAGGTCTCCACGTGCGTTATAGGCCTTTTTTGTCCTGTACGAACTGAATAAAAAGTCCGATCTAAAAGATGTTGTCAGATTAGTTGAGTTTATTTGCTGCTATTAATCACCTCTGATGAAGACATACTCAAATTTAAAAAATAGAATGTTAGCGTCAGAAAATTACGTCAAGGAGCCTCCTGAAAATGTTTGATTCCAGTATCGCGGCGAGCGACATTGCACTCGTGTCCAGCATTAAGGCAACGACTCTACCTTACCCGTCGCAGTCTGAATAAAGACGGAAAAAATTTGCTGTATGTAAAGGTTACATAGCGATTTAAGATTACTTCATTCAGCACTGCTCATTTTCTACTCTGATGGAAGTCTCAACAGGGAATAAGGACAAATCCGATAATGACAATTCTATATATGGTTAAAATGTGACATGGAAGGGGGACTGATTTAACTGTGATGGTCACTGTCACATGGATAGGCCTACTTGAATATAATGATCGAATATTGGCTATTTTACTGACATCAATGGTCATGTTTCTAAAATAATTACTCTGGGCCTATTATAATTGAAATAGCAACGTGTAGTGGACAATTCAGAATGACTGTTAAGGACGTTGATTTTCAATTTGGGCGACTGCTGAATGAGGAGAGGTGAAATTGGCTGCAGACAGGAGCTTAGCTAGTTCGTAAGCTTGCTCCGGTGCTGGCTAGCTCCACAGACTTTGTTTCCATAGTAACTAGTGCCATGGCTTAGCTCACACGCTCTGTGCAACCGAAATGGGGCTTGAGATCAGGCTAATCCCGTGCCGATCCTGGGCTAATCCCTTATCCTGCCTTTGTGCAATAGGCCCCAGCTCTTATTGGGCAACTCATTGGCAAGGTCCCTGCTATCCTCTTACTGTCTAACAGTGTAGCTACCTTTAACCTGACCATTCAGAAATCAGTTTCTATGCTGCACCATTTAAGATTATTATCTCTGTATTTGTCTGTTTGCAGGAGCACTGTTCTGTGAACCAATATGCAAATATCTACATTATCCATCAACAGTTTTTACACTATGTAAATATTTATGTTTATATTATATATGTTTGCACTGTATGTAAGCATGAACATTATTGATCAGAAGTTTGGAATCACAGAGAAATGTTATGTTTTTCTGAAGGAAAATCACAATTGTTTTAGATTAAAATAATTAAATTGATCAGAAATACAGTCCAGATGCCTTTGAGTGGCTCACAGTCAAGACATTCATCTGTGAGCCCTGTGGTCAGATTTTCGAATCTAAGCAACACCATTAGAAGCTAGAGGCGGAGGTCCCCATGAGTGAGGCTACAATTGGCTCAGATTGCCAAGGATAATAGGGGTTAAGATGGTTAAAACTTTCATTGCTCTCTGGTGGCCACTCCCAGTCGGTGAGGTGCATGTAGCTCTACAAGCAAATTATATGCTGAGTGTTTTATCATCTGACAGTGCTGGCAGTCAACTCCTGCTTGCAGTTGTTATGAGAATAGTATGCTATTCAATGCTAGAAATTGCCAAGAAACTGAACATATCACATGAAGTTGTACATCATTCCTTTCACAGAACATGGATATAAAACCAGATATAAAGAGAAGTGGATGACCACAGTGGTCAAATGTGAAAGAGAATGAAAACATAAGAGTACTTAGTCGGATAAAATTGACGTCCCACAGGTCCTCAGCTGACAGCTTTACAAAATGGTACTCACAAAAGTCAACGCTGGTCTACTAGGTGGAGTTTCAAAGCAAAACTATATCTGAGGCTGGCTCGCTAAAAAAGTTAAAATGGACAGAAAAAACAGGAATTGGATGGAGGAGTGCTGGAAAGTGTCATAGACTGACAAATTGAGGTGTTTGAATCACAGGGAAGAACATTTGTGAAGCGCAGGACAAATGAGTTGATTGAAGAGCGGTGCTTGATGCCATCCGTCAAGCATGGCAGAGGAAATGTGATGGCCCAGGAGTGCTTTGGCACTGATTCAACATAAATTGAGAGCTCTTAAACAGGAAAGGTTATCGCTCCATTTTTGCCATACCATGTGGATGGTGCTTGATGGGAGCCAATTTCACCCGCATCGGGCGATAGACCCAAAGCACTGCTTCAAAACAAGCCCTATTTTAGGAAAAAGCAGTCAGTTGGCATTCTGCGTGAAATTGATCAGCCAACACATTCATCGGATCTCAGTCCATTTAAGCTCTTGTGTAAGCAGCTTGACTGTATGATTTGAAAAAAATTCCCGCCAAAATGATTCAGCTTGAGGAGGCATGAGGTAGAATTTTGGCAGATCACCGCAACAAATTGACACCAAGAATGCTAAAGGTCTGCTGGGTTGTAATTGTTGCAAATCGAGGACTCTATGCTGACAGCGAAGCTTGAAGAACAAAATTGTTATTTGAAGCTGAAATTATAACTATCAATGTATTGACTGCATTCTTCATTTTATGACTTATTCGATGAATGAAAGAAAGAATTCTTATGGAAAACACATTTTCTGAGTGATTCCAAAGTTTTGAATGTTAATGTATGTTTGGAAGTACAGTGCTGTGACAAAGTATTTACCCCCCTTCCCGATTTGCTCTATTTTTTCATATTTGTCAAACTTATTTGTTTCAAATCATCAAACTAATTTAATATTAGACAATGACAACTCAAGTAAACACAAAATGCAATTTTTAAAATTATGATTTCATTCATTGAGGGAAAAAGTTTATCCAACCTCTCCTTGGGCCTCATTTATCAACCTGTGCGTAGAAAATGTTCTAAATTCTTTCGTAGGAATGAAACTTAGAATGTGTCAAAGTACAAAAAAATCCATACTTATCAAACGCGCGGACACCGGTCGTACGCACACCAGTAAGTAATATGTGATGATAAATCCCACCTGTTCTAAACTACCATGCTCGTGCATGGTTAGGCTCATTTGCATTCAGAAATGCCTCCAATTGACTATATATGGTAGCAGCAATCCCTTTAAGAATGCGTGAATGGATTTTTTCCCCCTCACCGAAATCATGGCAAAGAGGGCGAAGAAGAGGAATTTCTCCGAGATTGAGGTGCTTGTAGGAGAAGTTGAAACAAACCAAAAAATACTGTTTGGAACACTCAATGCAGGTGTGATCAACGAAATAAAAAATGCTGCGAGAAGGTAACGACTGCTGTTAATTCTGTTGGGTCAGCGGAAAGAGCAGTCTCAGTCATTAGCCAAGGCTTCAGTGGATATCCCCGATCACCTATAGAGATGTTATAATAAACCATACGAAGCCCAGAAAATAATTTCGAAATGTTGCAACACTCACCAATAAGCCAGCCATCCTCAACAGCTCCTGCTTGGAGGCGCACACCCACAGAGCTGTTCTGCAGAATGAATGTGTCGTGCGTTCCTCCAGGCCACCGGGCAGCAAAGTTTAACAGAGACATATTTGTTTCGCAGATTATTTGTGCATTGATTGAATGGAATCCTTTCCTGTTCACGTAACTGAATTCATTGGGTGATGGTGCTTTATTGCGATGTGGGTGCAGTCTATGGCTCCAATTATGTTTGGGAATCCGGCGATGGCGTGAAATCCTCGTATAATTTCGGCTTGTTGGTGATGTCTGTATGGGAACTGGATGTAAGTTGGGGCCAGAGAAATTACTGCATCCAGCACTGCCGCCGGCATGATTCTGCTAAGTGTCTGCTGCGAAATGCCGCATATGTCTCCAATCTCTCGCTGAAATGTTCCGGTGGCCAAAAATCCCAGGGTGGACAGGAGCTGGATGTGCACTGGGATGGCTTTGGTGCGTTTTGTCTCTTGCTCCAACATTGGTTGTAAACCACGGCTTAAATCCATCAGTACGTTTTTGGGGAAGCGGTACCTGCTGAGAAGCCACTCTGTGCTCTCACTGAACAGATCAGCACGCTGTTTGAAAACGCGCTCCCTGCGGAGCGCACGGTTCTCCAAATCCTCCAATAGTGCAAGATAAGCCATGGCACTTGCATTTCAAGTTTTCTTTTCAGGTTGTCCTGTCACAGCTGTCTTTTATAACTTGTTACACAAATTATTCAAATTGTCTGTTAAATTACTAATTGAGAATTTTTATTAATAAGAGGAAACGGGGAACGTGTGAAGTTTGAGACTGCTGAACACTGTGACTCTCTTAGTGCGTTCTATTTATAGTTTCACTGGTCTACCACTAGGTTTTGTATGTACGCATGGTAAGAGTTGTGCTTAAATTTACACATGTTCCTACGCACAAGTACAAGTTGATAAATCCCATACTTTGCGTGGGAATGTTCTTACGCACTCATTACGCACACATCTGTGCGTACGCACGGTTGATAAATGAGGCCCCTAGTCTTATGTGAAAAACTGCTTTCTCCCTGAGTTAATAAATCAACCTATGAAACAAATTTAAGGATAATCACTTGACATACCCAGGTATGATTACTGCTAGCCCTGTTTAATCTAAACATTGCTTAAATAGATCCTGTCTGGCAATGTGAAGTGGGCAAAAAGTAGCACTGTGATCTGTAGGAATTCAAAAACAGATGAAAAGCAAAGTTGTTGACATCCATCAGTCTGGAAAGGGTTTCAAAGTTATTTCTAAGGCACTGAGATTCCAGTTAAAAAAGCAAGAGCCATTATGTCCAAATAGAGAGAATTTGAAACTGTGGTGAACCTTTCCAGGAAAATTCCTAACAAAAATTCCTCTGAGACAAGTCATCCAGGAGATCACAAAAGGTCCCAGACTAACATCTAAAGAACTGCAGGCCTCTTTTCCCTCAGTTTAGGTGTGTTTGCAATTCCATTAGTAGAAAGAAACTGAGCAAAAATGCATCCATGGAAGAATTGCAAAGTGAAAATCACTGCTGTCCAAAAAGAACACAAAGGCTCATCTCACATTTGCTAATAAACATCTTGATGACCCCATAGACTTTTGGGATAATATTCTGTAGACTGATGGGTCAAAACTGGGACTATTCAGAGACCATGAGTCCTGTTACATTGAGCATAGTGGTAACATGGCATTTCACAATAAGAACATCATACCAACATTCTAACATGGTGGTGGTAGTGTTATGGTCTGTGGCTGCCTTAATGCTTCAGGACCTGAGGGACTTGCCATAATTGATGACACCATGAATTCAGCTCTCTCCCAGAAATTCCCGGAAGGGGAATGCCTGCCCATCAGTCTGTGACCTAAAGTTCAAGCACAGTTAAGTTATGCAGCAGGACAATCATCTGAAGCACACATGCAGGTCCACCTCTGAATGGCTCAAAAGAAACAAAATGAAGATTTTGGAGTGGTCTAGCCAAAGTTCTGACTTGAATCTGATTGAGATTCTTTGCTGGGGCATGACCTTAAGCAGGCAGTTTATGCTCAAGAACCCTCTAATAAGGCTGAATTAAAACAATTCTGCAAAGCAGAGAGGGCTAACTTTCTTCCACAGCGATGTAAAATACTAATTGCAAGTTATTGCAAACATTTGGTTGCAATTGTTGTGGCAGAAGATGGTTTGAAACATTTAAATATGACAAATAAGCAAACATAGAATAAATTGGGATGGGGGCAAATACTTTTTCACAGCACTATGCACATTTACTGCATGTATCTCTCTTTGTGCATGTACTATCTGTGATATTGCTTTCTCTTTTATCTCCAAATTTATTACGAGTACAGTTTAACTCATAAAAACTGAGACACAGTATGTGTGAAATCATGTATGTTATAAAGCTGTGGTATATTGCTTTGATATTGGGAAAGATCATTATTTTGTACAGGGGCCACATCTGCTCCATGTCTTGAATGAGCATTATAGACCTGCGGAGCACAGGTCAACATGATTTGTATTCCCTTCCAACTGGAGTTCATTAACTGTTCATTTCAGAGAGCACTTCTGAGGAATAACTGCACACATCAGCCAGCTTCATCAGAAAAACCACATCAGCAAATACCTTTCAGCAGATGTCATTTAAATTATCGAGGGCAAATTTAGCGACTAAATTTAAATGAAAAGAAATTTATCATTCATGGAACCTCCTTATAACTTTTTTTTTTTTTAACCACATCAGTGAAAAAAGTGTCCTTTAAAGAACACAAGCACTAAAATCTGAACAAAAGGTCAGCCTTTGTGCACACACAATGAAAAAAGGCTGCAAATATGGAAAAAAGTAAAGCTTTGTCAGTAATATTTCATTTGGCAATGTTATTTTGCTGTATTTTCCTTTGGAAACTGAAAAGAATTTTGTCATTGATGTTTTGTTATAAAAATAAATGGAGCAATCTCTTCATAATAACTCATGTTTCATGATAAAACTGTTCCAGTGTTTCTTTATGTTTTTACAGATGAGGTTGCAGTCTGAGTCATGCTTTATGTCATCTTGTTTGAGATAAAGAATTATTGTTATGTACTGGGCCGATACAGTTTTGCAGACATTTGGCTACCCTTTAACACAGTACAGTTACTAAATTATTTTCTATAAGAACTGTGCTTCCAACCACTGGAAGCAGAAATTATATGCAGCTGAGCTACACTTGAGGCAACCTGGTGTAAGAAAACACGATTATTTTTATGCCATGTTGATCATACAATTTACGTGTCTTCTCTTGTGTATTTGTAGAGCAACGGAACATCTTCATTGCCATAAATCAAGAGTGCGGTACTCTGCTCCTCGAGTGCCATAGTCCTGCATGTTTTAGACACCTCTCTTCCCTAACACAACTCAAATGTTTGCCTCGTTATCAAGGATCTGATTAATTATCAAGCCCTTTACAAGTTATAATCACTTGAATCAGGTGTGTTACAGCAGAGAGACATCAAAAACATACAGGGCTATGGCTGTCCAGGAGCAGGGCTCTCTGCCCCTGCCATTAATTATTGGATGTTCAATCATTGCAACAAAGGGTGTTTTTTGCAGTTAGTATCTTTATCGACTCAGGCCTTGTGTCCATATTCTCGGGTATTTTGAAAATGCTGCATTTTCTAGCTATGCGTGATAGCCTTTTGTTCACTCCCAAGCTGCATTTCAGTCACTGAAAATGGACCTTTGGGAAGACACCTTCCAGGGTGGGGATTTATAGAAACTCACTGTTTTCACTGTTGACAATGTGGACAGGTAAACAGAGTTTTTGGTGTGTGACATCAGAGTGAGTGCCTTATAGTGAATTTTAAGGCTTGGGATTAGCCAACGCAGTCTTACATTAAATTATATTATTGCCGCCTATTGGTTTGGCATGCTTTTAACAGCACTTCTGTAATGCCCCTCCCCCTAGGCATTCCGGACTTTTGGCTACCTGCCTTCAGTCAATTACTCAAATACCTCCACTGTTCCCCCTCCTGATCAGCACACTTAGTTTTCATTAGTTGATTATTATTCCCTTGTTTATTTAAACCTCAGTTTTCCCCCTCATTGGGAGGTAGCCTGAGGTTGTGACACTTTTTAGTTGACAGCACACCCCTTTTTATCATCCTCTTGCAGTTTTTGTTTGTGATATTTATACTCTTTATTTATTTAATAAACTCATGTCCCTGCACTTGGGTCCTTCTTTATTCTATCACTCCCCTGGAGCGCTTTTCACACCTTTGGGCACCAGGGCATCACAACTTCTATCCATTTTGCACCCAAGAATTATGGTTAGTACAATTTAAAAGTACATGCCATAGAATTCGCTCCAATCAGTTTAATGTTATAACATTTCAAACAGAGATACTATGGAGACGTATCTGTCAGTACACAGTTGATTTTTGTTTAAACTGCAAAAGAGAATCATAATTTAATTTGTGTTGAAAGCTGGGATTCTGGAAATATTTGGGAAAACACTAAAAATGAAGACTTGACGTAAGTTCTGATAGGCCATGGAGTCAAGCCTGCTAACAGAGGAGCAGCTCTCCTGCTGGGGAGCCACCTGAGTGCACATGACTGTCCTCTGACCAAGCTGCCTGATTGCTTGGCTGGTGTTATGTTACTCTACTTAAGCTCGCCATCGGGAAGCTGTTCCTCAGTGCGCTTGCTCAACAACCCTCCTCCACCCCAGCTCCACCGATCTATTGTATTCATTAACCCGGCTCTCTTTGTCTAAATTTTCGTTCTATAGCAATGTCTCTTTCGTGAGGTCATTGCTGCTGGTAGCTCTGTTCCTTGGAGGGGGATTACTAGCAGCTCTCTGCCTTCGGTGCCTCGTTCGGACGGGCAGGGATCTCTCATAACAAAGCCAAGGTCACCAAATTCAATGTATGATTGTATGCCTGTATGCTGCCAATAAATATTTTCTTTTGACGAAATGGTCCTATCAGAATTGTATTAATAACATGCTATCTATATGAGCTGAAAAAATCCCATTACATAAATGTGCATAATTTTGATCAACAACTTGTTCTGAATTCATTGACAGCAAAAATGTGATTGTGCTCCATGGGGTTTCTAAGATGCACCCATTTTTTTTTTTCATCATACTAAATGTAGTCTTTAGGCACAGGGGTCTTCTGTTATTTTCTAAAAATGGTGCAAATTGCCCTTAAATAACCCATTAAACTGAAGGGATTTTTTTTCTGTCCACTCATGTAAGAGGCTCATATCTATACATACATTCCATATAGAGTAAATAAAAAAATAAAAGTTGCTCTGAACCATTATTAGGCCAGACTTAGTGAAAACAATTTGCTTGAGAGACCCTTCTCCATTAGTTTCGATAGATTTTGATGTGTTTTCAATATTTTCTGCTTGGTACCATGGAATATGTCAGTCCAGTCCCATAGAGCTTACTTTTTTGAGATAACAATTGACTCACAGACAGTGGGATTATCTCTCTCCTTCTCTCTCCCTATCTCACTCACACACTTACACGCATACACACGGACAGAGAGGGAGAAACTGAGAGACAGTCTCACCCACACACACACACACACACACACACACACACTCACACACATCTCTAATTTACTTGCATAAATAAATGGAAAATAGAGATAAGCTTTTACAGTAGCTATTGTTATTTCTGGCACACCTACTGGAATTACTGAACTTATGAATCAGGGATGGGGGAACAGTTCTTTCAACAGTCTTACAGTCACTTAAGATGCAGGGAGGAGGACAATAAGAAAAGCACTTTTCAGCAGAATGGATTGACCGATTTCAAAAACTTCTTCAGGTTTGCGATTAGACCAGCTTGACAAAAAATATGTACTGCAGGAAATTAAAAAATTCTGTTATGGGCATAAATTGGTTTATGGGTTGTGTTTTTGCATCTTTGTGTGAATGGAAATGCTTAAAAAAAAGGCAGAAGAAAAATGCAGTTTTCAAAAATACATGTGCACGAGTGGACTAGGCCATAATGAAATTAACAATATTTAATGTAACTTTTAGAATGAGATCTTTTAGTTTCTGTAATAAGAGACACAACTACAGAATGCAAAAAAATTCCTCCCATTGTTTACTTACATCTGCACACGACACCGCTGACCACGAGACTTAAAGATTACCTGATATTTACACCCATTAAAAATAAGTGATTTGGGTCTAAAACATAATGTTTTGTGGTAATTTGCAAAAATTACGCAACATTCACAATTATTTTTCCCTTTTTATCGAGCCCATCTTGCTCTTGCGAGAAAATTTTGAGATTTTGACTTGGCCGGAAGATAGAGGCATGGCTGGGCAGAGGGGGTGGTGCGAGGGAAGAGGGTGGGAGGAGGGAGGAGTGGCTTGAAAGCACAGCCATAGCAATGCGTGCATAGTAACACAACGTGTGACCTCACCATGGCTGAATCTATCTGCCATTCTGGGTGGCTTAGATGTGCTCCTGCCGTCTGAATGTGATTCACTGGCCCCTGTGAGAGATGCACTAGAGAACTAGCCTAAAAACAGGGGGAATATACTATATATGTTACATGCAACCTTACATTAGAACATTTAAGTTCCATAATCGTATAATCAAGAGTAACAGGCTGCGTTTGGACAGCATAAAAAGACAGCAATATACAGCCATCCATCAACAAATTAACAAAGTGTGCACGGTTAATGCTGGCCTAAATTAACTTCGCTAGCTAACCTCTATAAAACCCTTCATCGCCCTAATGTATATAGTGGTAAAGCATCATAACAGCAGGAATAGGCCACCTGTTAGTATAAGAATTGAGAGCGTGGATCGGACATAAATTATATTCAGGATGAAGCACGTGTAACATCCAACTGGTAGGTGTACATCTGACTGGTAAGTAAATTGTAAAAAAAGCAAAGTGATAGGCAGCAGTAAAATTAAGCAAAGTAAAATTATTGGCAGCCTTTTTCCATAGCATGCATACTGATTGAAAACACACTGCCCACTAACCTTCAAAATTATATAAACAGGTAAGTCCTTGTTTTGTCTGGTATAGTGTATACCTCTAAGGATCCAAGATAAGAATGGCGCCTTATGCTATCTCTCCTTGGTCTCTCCTTAATCTGGATACTGTTTTAGTGTTTAGCTAAGATGCATGAATCCAAAAAAACATAAAAACTGCACACACAGACACACACCAGCCAGCAATATTTCTATTTTTGTGTCACTGGGACTCAAGATTTGGAAAGAGAACGGCGCTGATTGGACAGCTTAAACTGTGATGATGAAATCAATTGCTACATTTGCTTTGTGAGAGGCCAAAACATAACATGAAGGAAAGAAGGGATCCCAAACATTTGGTAATTTCACACACACACACACACACACACACACACACGCACGCGCGCATGCAAGTTTGCACAGCCATCCTTGCTAGGGCATTGCTTTGACTTCTGTGTATTATGGACAGTCTAACCCTAACCCTAATCCTAATCCTAACCCTAACCAAATTAATATGCCTCGACCTAACCTTAACCAAACCTCAATTCGCAACTGAATCCTAACCTCAACCATGACCTCAGAAATTACATTTTGCCATATTAGGACCAGGGTTTGGTCCCCATAAGGACTACTAGTCCCAACAAGGCCAGTGTTTATCATGGAAAATGTCCCCAATATGTAACAAAAATGTAAATACACACACACACACACACACACACACACACACATCGATGGGCAATATAACCACCTGTCTAATATGCTGTTGGTTGTCTGTGTGCCACCAAAACAGCTCAATCAAATTGATGCCCATGTGAATGCACAAACCCAGGGGTTCCCAGCAGGAACATTTTCCTGAGCATCACACTCCCTCAACCATCATGTCTTCTTCATGCAGTGCACCCTGGTGCCATCCCTTCACCAGGTAAACATCACACACGCACCTGGTCGATGTACAGTTTGTCATATAAACTAAAATGGGACTAATTGGACCAGGCAGCGCTTCTTCCATTACTCAACAGCTCAGTTTTGTTGCCCGCGTGCTCCTTGTAGCCGCTTTTGGTGGAGAACACTGGATAAGGATTAGTATGGGCATTCTGACCAGTGTGTGGCCACAGAGCCCCTTACATATGCAGCAGGGTGTGATGCACTGTGTGTTGTGACACATTCCTCCCATAAACACCATTTAATTTTTGTGTGATTTTCAGCCGCAGTAGCCCCTCTGTCAGAGTAGACAGCCTTCGCTGCTCTGATGCCTCCATGAGCCTTGGGTGCCTTACACGCTGTCGCCAGTTCATATACTGTCCCAGTTTGGACAGATGTTGGTGAGAGTTCACCACTGCAGAGTGGGAGCACCCCATTAGCCCTGCCCTTTCAGAGATGTTCCAACCTGATTATCCTGCCATAACAATTTTCTCCTTGTCAAAGCTGCTCAGTTCCCATTTTGCCTCGACCAAATATGTGGACTACAAGAGCCGACTGTTTGCTTACCATCTGAGGTCAATCTGCAGATGTGTGCCAATGTTAAAAGATAATCAACATTATTTACTTCATCTGTGAGTGGTCACAATGTTTTGGCATGTCAATATTTATCCTCCCTTAATTAACCAAATGTGCTCTTTTGCAAAGGGGCCTTCTCTAATTTCAGTGTTGCCTGTAAACACGGTTTTGCAGTGTTAAATGTGGTCCTTTGTCTCCCCAATGATTGAGATCCACAGTATCGATTGTCACTTCAGGTTTAGGACAGGAAATGAAGATAGCAATCCCTCCTGCCGGGCCGTGACTGCAAGCACCATCAGCTAATGAAACGGACCGCAGTGTGACATAAGCTGCAATCTGCAGCCTACACCATGATTTGACTCTATTTCTTATGACCATTTGTCAACACTCCACTCTGCTGAAGACTGCCTGAATTGCTCCATCTTCTCAACCGTCAGCCTCCTTTCGTTTCCCTTTTTAGAAGCAGTAGTGTTTAACTTCTGTGACTGTGAAGTACATTTCAAGACTAAGCACAACTCTTTTTCTAATCGATACACTGTCATTGATTCATATTATAGTGTATGCTGCTATTGCATAATGTGATTATGGATCTGCAGCGTCGCCACAGTAAGATCAAATGAAACTATTCACCGGCCCTTCATTGAATGCAAAGATTTTCGTTTTCATCAGCTCACTAATTTATTACCATGTGCACGCGGGTGAGAGAGATCAGCTGGAGCAGTTCTGCCCTCTGCATAGCAACCCCTTTGGAAGTTTGAGGAAGTTGCAGACACAGCAGAAAGGGAGTGATTGAAGTGAATGTGAATTTGACCGAGCCCTCGATCATTCCTGGCTGCTAAGCAGTCAGTGTGGTGATATTCATGGTGTTTATTTACTCCATATATTCAGGAGCATGGCAAGGGAATAAATTAATTTGCATGGACAGTTTCTCAGAGAGGGTCTCTGCTTACAGAGATGGAGACTGAAAAAGAGAGAGGCATTTTTTTCTAGCTCTCGACAGTCCCAGAAGGGTTATTCTTCTCACACTGTGCCAGGCAACATTAACCACAAGCATGCAAGGTTGTCCCCAGTCTCCAGCCCACAGAGTGAGTGAGCAGGGAGAATTGCAGTGGCGATCCCATAGATTGTGGATTTCACACTTCGGATATGAGCCGTCTCACAGCCAAATTGTGAGATGGAGGAGGCTCTCTGGGCAGCTACAAGCCAGAGAGCAAGTCGAGCTTCACTGGAGCATGTACAGGGAGCTTCATTCACAGAGTCAGCCCTGCGCCGGTGCCAGTGCGCCCCTACTCTAAATTTGGAAGTCCCTAATCGAAGACAAATCACTGCACGCTGCAGCTCCAATGCTTTTCATAGATGAAAATACTGTCAAATGTTCTGGTGATGGTGCCTCTTGATCTTACTCTGCTTCTACCACTGAATAGAGCAAAACAGCAGGCAGATGGATGATAGTCACCTCCCCTTAAAAAAGCACAGCATCTTTGACATGGATAAGAAGACATGAAGTTCCCAGAGGATATTCTGGTGCCATAAAATAATATTTAGATTTTAAACACATAAAAAAATACTTAACCACTGTATAGGAAACTTCAACTGCACGATGCTATGATTTTGAAAATAGGCCAAGTGTGACGAGCGCCAGCTGAAGCTTGTCAGTCTTGCCCGCCACCATAGTTTCCCGCCACTCTCACCTATCATTCAATTATTAGTTTGTTTCTCCCATTGGTTTAGATTTCACCTCACCTTACTATTTAGTTCCTGCTTTGTTCGTTTTCCTTTGTCGACCATTCACTTCCTCTATGCTGGTTCGTTTTTCTCCCTTTTGGGAGACTAAATTCTCTCTTTATTGTGAGCTTGCGTATATTCACGTGTCTAAATTTCCCTATCTAAATTTAACTCTATTTTGGAGTTTGCGTATCTGCGTCTCCTCACTTTTATTACCAAATTGGAGTTTGCTAGTTTCCCCCTTTCTGGAGTTTGTCGCTGTTCCATTTTGTATTTTCCATTGCCATTGTTTCTTGTGATTGTGTGCTCAGTGTTAACTTTGTGATCAATGACAAATAAACCAGTTGTTTTGCCTGTCACTCTTTGCTTGGGGTCTCCCTCTATTCCTGCCCGTAACACCAAGGACAATGTGTGAAGGAATTTTTTGATGATTTTCTCATGATGAATGAACAGCTTTAGCGTGGCATTACACAGCCTAAAATAAAGCAGTTCTGTGTTAAACCAGATTTTGTGTAATAATTCAGACATATTTCAGAGGTCAGAGTAAATTAAATGACTTTATTCAAGTGAGCATAACCATTCAATTTGTATGTGGCAAATTTTTGTCGAATTTAGACCGCCTCCTCCAACTCTAGTTTTTAAATAAATAAATAAATAAACTGCTGACAAGGTAACTCTAATATGGTCTGAGAAGATTTAAGCAGTACAGTGTACAGTAAATATGCACATGACCTGTTTATGGCAAAACTGAAACAGCTTCAGTGATAAATGACAAGTGAAGCAGCTTCAACTGTCATTCTTCTTAAGCTTGTCCTAAGTGACTTCCATTGGTCAGCTGGATTGACTGCAAGTCTATTCTTTGTGCTGCATTGGCAGTGATTTGCTCTGAGTCAGATTTATGTGAGCTTACCAAAAAGTGGTGTGATGAGAAGTAGCGGAGCCAATGACGTAGAGAAAAAACTAGACTACACAAAGCCCCCTTTCTCATGGTAAGTTGGCTTTCACATCTGGTCATAGCAAAAAAATGAATGTACTGCTTTAACCAATTTGGATGCGTATGATTTATGTGCCAAAATGGTTAGTTCCTGTTGTGCTCTTGGCTGTGAAAACTGTGCAGACCCAGCGAAAATAAATATTTTTTAATTCTCCCTAAAACAGAAGTTTTACAGAGATTTATGGATAAATATTTGAGTTTTTTTATTATCAGTGTGTTATGATTTTGCCATGTCTGTTCTGTTTCTGCCATGCCTGTTCTGTTTTTGCCATGCCCTGCTATTATTCTGCCATGTCTGTTCTGTTTTTGCCATGCTCTGTTTAGTTTTAGTTCTTTGCCATGTTTTTGTTTTTGCCATCCCAGTTCCACATTTCTGTTATTGTCCGGTCCATGTCTTTGTTCATACCCTGCATTGCACTTTTTCTCCCCTGTCTGGTCTTTTGTTAAGCTACAGCTTCTCCCCAAGTCCTGCGTGTCACATGTTTAGGTGATTTCATGGTTTCTGGGTTTCAAACATTCCTTCTAATCTTGTTTGCTTCCTTTGCCTTGCTTTTCTATTTTACTAACCCATACTAACAGTTTGTTGTTTTGTTAAAGTTACTAACCAAGACTAACATTGTATATCATACTAACTTACTAAAGAGCACCAGGGATTGTATAGCTGCACTTACTAATTGATTAACATGCTCTCAGCACTCGCCCTGTTCTAGTCTCCGCCTCTTGCCTTCTCTTAGTCTTTGCTGCAATTCAGCGGATCCTCCGCACCTGCTCTACTCTGTCCTGCCTCTCATTATCTGTGCACATTAGAACTCCCTAACCGGAGCTGTATGTTTTGTCATAGGCTGTCTCGTGATCCCTGTCCGCGTTTTGGCTTTTGCCAATTTCATGTGGTTAGGTTCTCCCTCGTGTTTGCTCCCACGTAATTAGTCTGATCCAATTCACCTTTCCCTAATCATAGCATGTGACTTCCCTTGTGTGTATTTAAGCAGTCTTTTCACAGCAGTTCTCCGTCAGAACGTTTCCTTTGTGCCATGCTTGTTTTTGCCTTGTACTCTATTGTGATTCTCTTCTGACTGGACTGTCCCTGATTATTGATTTTTGCCTCTGATTTGGATTTTCTGCCTACATCTGTGTACCAAGCCCATTTTGCCTGACTACGATTATTGTGTTTGCTGCCCTGGTTACGATTTGGATTTCGCCCTTTTGATTTTGGATTGTGGACTTTGTACTGTCGCCTCCTGCTCTGCGGGGGTTCGCCCCCCTTTCCAATAAAATCCCTTTTTTTTTTCTTCACTGCTTGACTCTCGCGTCTGGTTCCAGAACCGTACCGAACAGCGTACCTGAATTTGATCATATTGGTTATGTCCTGAAAGCTTTCTTCTGTAAGTGTGTCCGTATTTGAAAAAGTGCCCTATAACAACCTTATTTAAAAAAAAAAATAATTTTTAGATTATTTCTGAACAGGGGCATTCACTGTTTGCAATGCATTTTGCCCATTGGTTATGTCATGACTAGAAGCTGACTATGACTATGGCGGAATGCACCAAGAGTAGAGAATGGGCAGTCTAGTTTTTTCTCTGTCATTGAGTTGAGCCCTCACATGCCATGGTAGAAAGCAATTGCTCATCCTCAGTCTGACCAAGCTGCCAGCAGATGCAGCAATGAGTGCTGATTATGCATTTATAGGGGAAATACAACATTAAAAAGTGAACACTATGGATCTGGGAGACTTTTGGGATATCAGATTATCTTGTGTCTCAAGTACAGTTATGCAATCTATCAGTACATTTTTCAGGACCCCCAACTGAAAGCATATTGAAACTGAAAACAAATCAAATAGGATACAATTTGAAGTCAAATTAAAGTGCAATGAGAATAAAGGAAATAAATTTTAAAAATTAATCTGTGCCTAAGCGAATTTGAGGATGCATTGCCAAGGAAATGAACCATTTAGTAATGATGAATTCTAGGATAGTGAATAGCAAGCTAAACTCGCATTGGATTTAGTAGATCTAAAAACAACTAAAGAAAGAAAACACAGGCATCTAACATCCTAATGAAGAGCCCATTGATTAAAATCAGACTTAACAGCACTCAATAGGATCAACAAAAACTGTTTCCTCTTTCAATGCAACTGCTGCAATAAAGCAGAATAAGAACAACATGAAGTCACTGTATTTTCAAAGCATGCTTTGCGATTTCTTACATAATTTTGGTTCTGGGGGTAATTAACCCCTGTAAACATAAAAAAAGTGCCAGATAAAGAGAAAAATAACAGATTGTTAAAATTCTGGGATTGCAACTGTGGTTGGAATGCAAAAACAGTGGTCCCCTAGGCCTAGGACACAAATTGGGATCCACCTATTCACACCACTGACAAGTCAGAGAATGAAAATCCACAGGACACAAAAAAAAAAAGCAGCTAATGCTGCTAACGAGTACAATAGCATGTTCTACTCAAATATTACACTCCTGCAGTAGAGGAAGCTGTTATGGTTCTGCCTCATGTGTGCTGTTTTGTCATTGTGCTTGTGATTTTTCTCTCGTGCCTTTCTCTCGATTTATTTTTCAGCTTTCATTCCCGCAGTCTGACGATTGACTCTCTCTTGCCCAAACTCCTGTGATGTCGTGTGACAGCCTTCAGCATGCCTGCATCTCGTTATCCAATCACGTTTCCTCTTTCGGTATCGGCTGTGGTATTTCATTTATTGCTTCTAACTGTGCTTAAAGGGGACCTCTTATGCTACATTTCCAAGGTTATATTTTGATCTTGGACTCCCCTAGAGTACTCCTGATCATTCAAAGCCCAAACAGGGTCCTTATTTAGCTCATACTGCCATCCTCAAAAAACCCCATTTGTGGTCCATTGTAGTCTCTCCCTGAAACGCCTCATTGGGGTGGCTCTTCCGCTATGGCCCCCACTCCCCGTGTGCCCACTTTCTTCTGACTGGCCAGCTCTGTGGAGGGTGGAGTTGGGCGGGACGAGGCTGCAGAATGCAGTTTTCCAGGCCTGGCTCCCCAGAGTGAAACGCGAGACATGTCTGCAATCTGATAAGGAAGCGGCAGGCAAATTCCGCAATCTAACGTTATACTTGAATATAGATCTAATGAAATGAACTTGTTCTAACAAACGTAGCGGTGAAAGTGGAGGACGCAGAGCGAAAATCTGGCAGCTCAAGCTCAAATTTGCTATCGGCTACAGTTTGCTACAGCGACAGTGGTGAGTACAGCAGTTTTTCTAAGATTTATTTTTTTTTATTTTTTTATTTTTATTTGTTTTTCATTTCCTTTTGCATTTCGGTGTGACAATTTACTTTTAATTTAACATCATTATAGAGCTAATTTCAAATCAACAATATTAAAGTCCCCACACATTTTTTCCCCCAATTGACCAGAAAAACAGTTTGAAAACATGGGTTTGATATCATAAAGATTTATAAATCAAATAACAGAGCTGAGTTTCTAAATCTCAATTGTAAGGCATTCCATTAATTTTTCACAACATTTGCATTCATAGTACCTGGAAGTTTATGACAGTCATGAAGAGTTTTAATCACAGTATTCAGTCTGCTCTTCTATAAACAACCCCTCCATGTTTATGCCTTGCTTTTCTTCTGTTTAATTTATCCAATGCCATTTTGTTGGATAAGTTCATAGTTATTCAAACATGCACATTTCAGACTACTACTAAAGTGAAATTGTCTGTTCTGAAAAGTGTTCAGTTTTCCTGATCTGACCTTGGTTTATCAGATAACTGTTCATAGAAATTTGTCAGGGATTTTAACCTGCCTCAGTGGTCAAAATTCTCCAAATCCGCATCATCTCACACCGGTCGATTTCCGGTGACCCATTTAGTTTGCAACATTCTGCCTCTTAGGTCATGAAGGCATTCACGTTGGAGAAATAGGCATTGTATATTTGCCTGGTGAGGCAATTCTTTGTTGGATCCTAAATATACAATTTGCAAGGAGTTGAATTTTATTATATCCTGCAATTTAAGAAACTTTTTGAAACAAATCCACATTTGGGGTCCAACCATTTGGAGCTTTCCAATTTAATTCTAAGGGCCTTTTTTTGGAGTTTAAACAATGATTTGATTTTGAGCCCTTAGGATTAGGGGCGTTTCTCTTGTAAGTGGGGTCCAGCTCCTGAATAGATTATTTTAAGAAAGATTGAATCTGTGCTTTTAATGGCAATTTTTTGAGATCACGTTTTCCTTCAAAAATTTGGTCCAGTTTCCTCATTTCATTTCTCAATAGAGGTCTCCACAATTGTTGCAAGATCCGGCTGGTTTCCAGCTTTTGAGATTTGTCTAACATTCTCCCATTTTTTCTTTATATTCGTTTAAAAAAAGGCTCTTTCAATTTGAGTCTATTGTTTTCTTTGCATACTGTATGGTGTTGTTGCTATCAGTGACCATGACATGAATATTATAGAGCTATTATTTGGATTTAGACACATTTTGTCAATATTAAAGTCCCCACACCGGAAAAAATCATTTTTCTGGTTTATATTGAAATATAGACAGTGAGGAGCAGCTAAAATTGGACCAACAGCTTATGGACTGCTTCGGTGTTAAGGACCTGCTGGTTCTGTGCATAACTGTGATGTGTTGTTACATGGAGAAACGAATTTTCTGCACTGGTATATGACGGAGGGCGAGAGCTCCAGGCTAAACGGCCTTTTCGGAAATTGCCCGTGGTAATGGTTTCATCTTATTGCATCGAATGACAAGCGTTTCTTCAGAGAATGGGCGCGTTATGGATAGTGTCAGAGGTAGCTAGAGCTCCAGTTATGTTATAAGCATAATACAGGTTTTTACAGACCGTAAGTTCCATTTAGTGCGTGAACCGTTGCTTATGTGGAGCTAATGACAATCGATCACTTTATTTGGAAAAATTTAATATTCAGTCGTCGATTTAATATTCAATCGACAGCAATGCAGAGAAATTGTTTGTGATACCAGACTCGTTATAGCCTGTGCTTTTCCCTATTGCTTTCACCAGTAGCATCAGAGAGCTTGCCCAGACATTGGAGAAGTATCAGGCTGACCCCGGTCATGGATAAGTAAAGCGATCATTTCACAAGCACCCAAAAACACACCCCAAGCTTTGCAAAACCTACGTCTGGTCTAACTGCACCTCTCCGGTTAGCTTCAACTGCAGTGGCTACAATCAGGCAACGTTATGATGAAACTGTTACATTGATGCTTACCGAAGTAACACAAGCATACCGATCAGAATCGCTGCATATAAGTTAACCGAGCATTTTTAATTAGCAGAGCACGGAACTAACATGCAGTAGCTGATAAGCGGTCATGACTTTGAATGTAATCTGTCGCGGAAAAAATTTGTTTCGCGTCCGTGTGAAAACAGCTTGACGTGCCCGTATTTTTTGCATTGACTTTGAATGTAATCTGTTGCGCTTGTTGCTTTCGCATTCGTTGTGAAAGCACTTAACGCTCCCCATAACACGTGTATTTGCCTCTTTGCATTGACTTTGAATGTAACCTGCCGTGCAAAAATTAGTTTCGTGTCCGGTGTGAAAGCTGCTTAACGCGCCCATAACGTGTGTATTCGCGTCTTTGCATTGACTTTGAATGTAGGCTAATCTGTCCCACGAAAAATTCGTTTCGCTTCCGATGTGAAAGCAGCTTTATGAATAGTATGCGACAGCTAGAGAGAGCTTGGTTATGTTATGAACATAATACAGGTTTTACAGACCGTAAGTTCCGTTAGCGCGGACAAGTTGCTTATGTGAAGCTAGCGAATCGATCACTTCTACAGGAAAGAATTTCTATTTAATCTCTGCCTTTTTCGGCTTTTTATTAGCCACAACAACTTCTAAAGGGGGATGAAATTATGTCACGGTAGTGCAGAGAAATCATTTGTTATACCAAACATGGTTGAGCTTCTGCGTTTCGCATTGCTTTCTCGGTAGCACCAGAGAGCTTGCCCAGACATTTGTGAAGCATCCGGCTGATCCTGGTCATGGATAAGTGAAGCAATCACAAGCAGCCGTAAACAAACCCAAACATGTATCCCAAGCTCTGCAAAACCAACGTCTGGTCTAACTGTGCTTTTCAGCTCAACTTTGCGGACACATAAAGCACCTCTCCGGTTAGCTTCAACCGTGGTGGCTACAATTGGGCAAGGTTATGATGAAACTGCCACATTTATGCTTACCGAAGTCACACAAGCATACCGATCAGAATTACTGCATATTAGTTAACCAGGAGAATTTTTAATTAGCACGGCACACAAACTAACATGCAGTAGCTGGTAACCGAGCCGTCATAACAACCACAGAGACAAACCCTTGCAATACAGGTTTTACAGACAGCAAGATCCGTTACCATGGACAGTTGTACCAAGCATCCAAATTACAAACAAGTATAAAAAGTTGGCTTCAAATGAGGTTTATGTTCACACACCTTCTGCAGAATTTCCCCTGATATCACTCTTGCATATTTGGGACACAAAAATTAGCAACAGTAACTTGGCTACGTTAGCCGCTGTGCTAGAGCCACAATCAACTGGCTATCACGTCAGGTTGGCTTATGCAGTAAAAGCAACTTGCAGCTTCTGTGTCTGTGAATCACGGACAGTCGCGACAGTTCCAGGCTTTATCTTCAGATATTTTAGAAAGCCTGCGCTTGAGGCCAGTTGTTAGTGCTAACTATCGTTAGCGGTCCTGCTAGCCAGTAGCCACCCGTAACACGTTAGCTTCACTTACATTATTTGCTGTTATATTGTTACCTTACAGCTTGTGGCTCGAAGCGCTTGATCGATGCAACTGCTTCAGGTTTGAGAAGCAGCTGAAACGCTTAGCCTGTGTCGAATTATCCTTTATTAACAAAGCTGTCTTTGGTGAAATGCTGAGCACAATCAGCTAACGTTCCCTTTGGCCGTGGCTGTTTGCTGCCAGCAAATAAAAAAAGCTACTCACTGATTTCTTGTGGCATTGTCTTTTGGAAGAGAAATAGTTGTTTTTCTCCGCGTCGAAAAGTAAACGGACAAGCAGCTCTGGGAGAGATACTGACAAAATTGCACCTCAAATGATCTGCGGTTCTTCTTTTGTATTTCCAAAAGTGTAGACGCTACTAAGGCATAGTATGATCTGCCGTTGTTAGTGCCTGCTAGAATAGGTTCCGGTGTGGGCAGGTCCAGCACAGTGATTGGCTCTGGCTAGGTCTGAACTAATTGGACGGCACAACCTGATGTCAGGTTTTGCCCAGATCTCGTGAAGATCTCAGGAGGAGCTGTTCAGAGAGGAAATCACGCTCACGAAATCACGTTCTTGGATTACGGCAAAACCCCTGTATCTTATGTTTAGAAACTTTTCAGAGGTTGAGCATGGACAACCAATATTATAACATTACTAATATGTATTAAAAGAAGGATCAGCATAATAGGTCCCCTTTAATTCTGGGTCTCGCGAAACTCTGAGTGAATGCGTTCTCTGATAGGATAATTACTAATCCATACTAACCAGCACTTATTTGAGGGTGATTGTATATATTTTGTCACGTAGTATTAACCTAATTAACTCATTAGCGAGTGCGAGTGTTTTTAGCTTTTGTAATTCCTTCCTAAGCTTTCCCTGATCAACTACGTTTAAAGGTATGCTTTCCTTTGCTTCTCTCGTGGTGCTTTCATACTTGTCACCTTTAGATTACCTCAATCTAAACCGTCTAGTTTGATTGATTGTCTCAGTGTCTTGTCTCGAGTCATTATTGTTACCCTGGTTCTCGTGAAATTGTTTTATTAATCCCATGTGTTTCTGTTTCCATTAGAGATTGCTTTCCGAGTCCCCGCCTCCTCCTGTGGGTATTTCAGTGGGAAAGCGAGAAGCGACCGTCAGACAGAACTTTGTTAGACTCAGCTCTGCATTGTGAAATCTCAGCTCCTGTGCCTTCCGAGTATTTCCTTTGTGTTATTTCTGAGTCTTGTATTTTGCTGCGCCCTCGTCTTGTCTGCCCCTTGTCTAAGTCTCCCAGTGTTATCCGTCAGTTTAGTTAGGTTCTGTTTTTGCTTTTTTATTTAGCCACTCCTTGAGTGAGTACCTTTGTTTCCCCCTGCCTTGGCAGTGTACCTTAGTTTTCCCAGTCGTTCAGTGCATGTGCACGGTGTTTTGTTTCTGGCCTGTTTGCCAATTTTCTCCAAGTGTTTTGTGTTTGAATAAACACTTGGGTTCCTGCATCTGGTGTTGTCTACTTCTTAACAGAAGCTGCAGTTTCAGGCCTACTGTTTCAGGATCGCAGTTGAAGGACCCTAGATTTTTGCCATTCTCATATTGACTTGTTAAATACTGATGCTTTCTGACCAAGCATCAATATACGACAAAACTAGAGGCTTTTGGTATTCTTATTGATGGTTAGGGTAAAGGGTAACAGTTAGTGGGTAGGATTCATTTTAAGCATGTTTGGATGAGAATGGGATAAACTAGGTTCCTAGAAATGCAGTCCTACAACTGTGGTCTTGAAACTGCAGCATCCTCAACTGCAGCCATACCCTACTCAACGAGTATGCTATGCGCATGAACTCAAAGTTCTTGTTCGCTAGCTTCGAGCTGTATTACTTGAAAATGCGAATGCTTTCTATGAATGTGTGTAACACATTTTACTGCTGGTCACTGCCTTCAATTAAAAATGCAAGAGGGCTTTACGTCAGCCTTTTTGATTAACCGCTGCAAACCCTTGACCCCTTCACCTCGTCGCTCAGCACATCAGCACTGTTGATGTATGGCAGGCTCAGCCAGAGGGCAGCTGCTTTAACAACAGCAAGGCCACGTCGGGCAGTGAAAACTGCACTGCATGCCGGAAATGGTCGAGTGCTACACCTAAGAGTAACGCATTAACAAATAACATAACAGTGTAACATCAGGTATGGAAGCCCATAGTGGACAATATTCAAATGAAAATGTAATCCCACTATTGCATTATAATTTTCCACTTATGAATGAATTATTTGAGACAATATTAAATTGAAAATGCATTCATCCAATTATCACTTTCATTTTCACATACACATATGGGAAATCTATGACTATATTCAAATGATAATGAAATGCTGATCGACATTTAATTTTCAAAGTCATGCTCTGCAATACAGTGGACAATATTCAAATGCAATAAGCAAAACAGCACCCCCAGCCTATTGCATTTACATTTACATGTCATCACGCTCTTTTAGGGTCAACATGATAATGAAAATGCTGTTTTCTAATCACTTGGAAATAATAATGATATAATAATGATGACAACATTTGACATTTCATTTTCAAAGACTTATCCTGCAATACATGGGTCAATATTCAAACGCAGTAAGGGAAACAGCGCCTCCCAGTCCATTGCATTTTCAAATACATGTCACCACGCTGTTTTGGGACGCTGAAAATTAAAATGCAATCTGTCAGCGTCTCATCAAGGCAACTTCCGCTAGGTTTGAGACTCATTAGGGGCGCGAGCGAAACCACGTCCTTATTTGCATACCAACCAATCAGCTTTGGTGAAATGCTTGTGCGCACAATTACAGATAATGTCGGATGGCTACGCTGCCAGTATTGTGTGCCATCGCTGAATTAGGGTATGTTGCTTTTGGATGTAGCCATCTTGTTTAATATGCAGCTAACGTTAACTAAGGAAAATATTTGTAAATGATCATCACATTAACCCTTTCGCAAATGCACAGCGACATTTTTTGTCGCTTTTTAACCAATACATAAAGTCTTTTTAAATTCATCGATTGCGGGAATTCCCTTTTAGTTACACTCATTACCACTGGCTGTCTCAGGTCACCCAGCACTGTATTTTTAGCCGTGAACGAGGCATGGGATTTCTAAAAACGCTAAATAGAGACTACTTCCGGTCAAATTGTGGGACATGTGAACATGGCATCGACTGTATTAGCCGCTTCTAGCTAGGTTTCTAAACGAAATACAACGTGGATGAAGTTTTTTCAGGTTTTGAATGACTCTGAAATGAGTTTGAATATCCAGAGAGCGGAACAAACGATATTAGCGATTCTGGAGAGGATTAAAACATAAAAACATCAGTTTGGGAAACTTATTATGAGATTTGGTGTTATTTTATTGTTATTTTGAATAACAATCATATTTTAAAAAAACCTCAAATTAATCCGTCCGTGGGGGTATGCATCTGGGCCAAAATTTGCCTCGAAAGGGTTAAAGCGATATGATTTGATTTTTGCCCCAACTCTATTAACTGAGCTAGCTGTAATATGCATGAACTTATCCGAGGGTTTCCTTGCATTGTTGTGCACTATTTTGTCTTGCAGATTTCAGAGACGTTAGCTAGCTTGAGCGAGTCTAAAAAGCAATCGCTTAGGTACAGCTAGCTAGCTATGATGCCTACTGGAGAAGCTCTTAAAGCCCTGATTTGTCACTTTAAACGCCATCTCGCGGTTAATCCCATACTTTTCACCATTGATTAGCAGCTTTTTCCTAAAGAACGCACTGACAGCTCAGCCTGAGACATGTTATCTCATAGCTAGTTAAAGCAGCATTATCCTTCCATGCGTGCTATAGCTTATCACATTACTCCAAATAAAACGCTATTCGCCTGCCCACCCTGCTGACGCTTAGTTAGGGAAATGTTTGTCATCATTTTTACACTGAATCGCCAGATTCGCTTTTGGCCCTAGCTTCACAAGCTAGCTAGCTCTGCATTGCATTGCTCTTGTGCTTGCAGATTGTTCTTGAGCTAGCTAGGTAATGAGCTATCCATTTAAATCTCCCAGAAATCTGATAGTACTCTTGGTGATAGTACAAAAGTGCTGCCAAACATATTAAAGAAGTTCTATTTCAGCAGGTTAAGTTAGCAAGTGAGGAACATTGTTTTCAGCCAGTCATCAAAACTTCTCCCATTGCCTTGGCAGTGGGAATCGCGATTAAACTAGGAACAGCGGCAGACTGACTGCTTTTGTTTATCGGACCTGTTTGCATGATGCATTTGTGCATGTGTCAGGAGTTTGAACTTGCAACTTGGGTTCACAAGAGCAATCGTGCTAGCAAAAACCGAATCACAGCGAAGTTTCAAAATGATGACAAACATTTTTAACTAGGATAGGGTCGGAAGACGGATAGCATTTTATCTGGAGTAAATGTAATACGCTATTTTGGACGCATGGAAGGATAATGCTGCTTTAACTAGCTATGAAATAACATGTCTCAGGCTGAAATGTCAGTTTGTTCTTTAGGTTAAAGAAGCTGCTAATCAATGGTGAAAGAGGTTTTAGATGAGAAAAGTGATAAATCAGGTTCCTAGAAATGCAGTCCTATCATAGCTGTGGTCCTGAAACTGCAGACTCACTAGCAAGCTAGCTAACGCTAGATCTACACTCACACTTGGGTATGCAGTTGCACAACACTGAACTCAAAATTCTTGTTATTACAGCCAGCTCAGTTAATAGAGTTACAAAAAAATCATATCGCTTTAATGAATGATCATTTACAAATATTTTCCTTAGTTAACGCCTTCTAGCATACTAGCTGCCAAGATGGCTTTCCAAAGTCATAGCCTTTTGATGGCACACAATACAAAGCCCTGACCCCTTCACATTATCAGTAAGCCTCAGCACATCAGCCAGAAGCTGAAAAAAGTTGGTATGCAAAATCAAGGAACATGGTTTCGCAACAGCAAGGCCTAATGAGTGACAGTGGAAAACCCGCACTGATGCGACTGACAGATTGCATTTTAATTTTATTGTGTCCCAAAAAGCGTAGACATGTTTTGGACTGGGACATCAGGCTTTGAATATTGTCCCATGTATTGCAATAAGTCAAAATGAAATGTCAAATGTTGTCATCATTATTATATCATTTCTGATTACATTTTCATTACAATTACCCTAAAAGATTGCTCAATCAAAATATTGTCCAAATGAACAGGTTGTTTTCATACATTTGAATATAGATAATATCATGCAAATGAAAGTGAGTATTTTTCATTCATCATTCATAAGGGAAAATGTCCTTTGATTTTCCACTATGGGCTATTTGGCTTTTTCCCAAACAGATGAATTTGAACAGGGTGTTCTGCATGGATTCATCAGAAAGAATTTTTCTGGCAAACAGATGACCCAAAAGAATTCTGGCCAACCCAATTGGCCAATTGTTACTTCACACAATTATTTTTGGGGAAAAATTAATTTGTATAACAGATGCATGTGACCACTGGATGACTGAGGAAAACTAACCTCTGAAATTGCGTACAGAAAGAAAAACATGTTCTCTTCAAATGAATCAGGTTTAGACCCCCGGCCAAAAAATGAATAAAATAAAATAAATAAATAAAAAATAGTTTATCATCTATTTAATCTGAAAAACGTTATGTGGGCGGATCAAAAAAATAAAATAAAAAATATAATTTTATACAGCGTTTACCATGCGTTCGTGTCATGTTTTTCAAAGTTTATTCTCGAGTGCTCGACTGAGTAGCCTACAACACAGGAACATTTTCTAAGTAAACGGCTTAACTGCCCGTTTATGGGTACATTCGCGCAGTATTCCGATTCGGGCACTGCGCCGATTGCCCCTTTTTTCCTCGATACTAAAAATAATTCGAAAAAAAGGGTTGCGGCCACGATCTTCCGATGCGGGCGGGGATGATAAACTAATATAGTTTTTTATGGGGCCTAATGCTATGCATCCTCTTTCAAGTTTTGGGGTCCTTCACAGTTGATTTTTTCCGCATTCGACATTTTTGTTTAATGAACTGCACTTTCTTGCTTTGCATAAAAATGTCGGCAATCATGGCAAAGCAGCTGGTTCATGTGAAGACAAAGTATACCTCATGGCAGGGCCATGTGCAAACAAGTCAGTCACCCTTCAGGCATACTGACATTTCGTGCAGGATATGCAATGAAATTATGAGGTTATGAGGATTTTCCACGAGAGAGAGGCTGGTAAAATTAATTTTGGGTTGAGCACCGATATTGGTGGTTTCTCTAGTGGTTTTAATGGCATTACTAAGAGACCACTGCGTCGTTGGGGGTACCAGTTCACCGAGTCTCCACTTTTAAGACGCTAACAATACGTCTTATGCCTCGTCTGCACAAAAAAAAAAAAAAAATGTGAAAAAGTACGCAAAACAAAAGTTCAATGAAACCACAATGAGGATTAATGATGCAATGTATGCAATTTTTTTTTTAATGCGCGGTTGCATCATGAAGTGAAGTGCTCGCATTGATGAATCAGCATTAAGGATTTACGCAGGAGGCTGTAGGAAACGTGCCGACAGACATTCTGCGCGCTGGACCATGAGACTCTGTGGAGCTCTGTGTGATGATGGTAATCTTGCCTGTAGGCTAATATCCGGGTTGGTGGAGAGGCGGAGGGAGTGACGCTATAGTGATTTCCATTTTAAAAACGCAGGAATACGCGCACGACGCAATCACCGCAGCAAGGAAAATAATAATAACCGTAACCAGGGGTATGATTGTGCCGGTTGGACGGAATGGACGACATAACTGTCAGAAAAATATGGATGCTGAATGTTCTAAGTTCTTCATTTAACTCTCGAGTCCATACATTGCGCTGTTTCACTTAACGTTAGTTTATCCATCCTACTTACAGTACTAGCATGGAAAAAACATTTAGCGGTGCACATCCCGGGACTGGCAAAACCAACTCCGTGTTCTCTACAGATCGTACGAACTCCGCTAGAAAGATCGGGAGAACACACAGCCCGGGCTCTGTGTCCGTTGGCAGTCCGGCAGGAGGAACGGGGAATAGGGGACGAGTATCTGGGAACAGCGTCAGCCTGCAGCAGGCACACAAGGGGTACCTGGAGGGAGTACTGTGTAAATACACCAACCTGCTGCAAGGGTGGCAAAACAGGTATGAATCATATAATCCATTCACATGTTCTCATGAGATCTAATAGCAACTTTGCCAGTTCACACGTCCGTAAATAACGTCATTCGTATTGCTGCTGGCTGGCTGTCTTGCCAGTTGTTTCCCACTTGGCTTAGCTGATTTGACCTAGCTAGCTCGCCTGCTAGTGCTATCCTGCTTGGAGGAGGTAGTGCAGTTTCAGCTGGTTAATGGCAGTGGGGCTGTTAGTTTTGCAGCTGGCTGTTCAGTGATCGTCATTCGGGGGACTCATTTTTACTCATTTAAACGGACCAACTGGTCACGCATAGTTCAGTTTATACACGGCGGAATATATACTGCAAAAGGCTGTGCAAAGCCTGGATGACCAAAACATCAGCGCTCCAGCATAGGTAAGTTTTCAGGGCGTCAGAATAGAAAGGATTTCCCTCCACGCTTTTGCGATTGTCTTTGGCCCGCATTGATATATCCTTTCGGCTTCCTCTATCTCGATAGCATACAATGTTTTTTTCATCATTTTAGGGGCACAAAAACCTGATTTCAGAGTTTCTAACTCAAGATACCAATACCTAACGAGAATGTTTTCCTCACAATTTTTTCTTGCCTGATCATTCTAATGTTGAGATAAGAATGACCTCAGATAACTGAAAGCAATGGAGTTCTACAAACACAAACTTTTTTCCTTTTCCAAACACTGTCTGAAAATCTTTACTACCCCTCCAAAGGTTAGGCACTCAATTAGTAACTAATGAAAATAGGCCTAATTATTATTTCATTTAATGTGTGCAATAAAAAGACCTGGTTAATTTGCAATATGGATTCCAAAGTAGTAAGTGAAAATGGTTGCCTACTAAATAATTAAAATATCAGGGACTGCTGACCTGAGCAGAACTACACAAGGAGCAACTTCTGTATGGGCTCAAATAGGGGTTATTAATGTTTTTTGCCTTTGAAAAAGTTTTTGTGCACACAGATATAATCTGCATGTGTGTAAAAAGCTTTGTAGCTTAAAAATATTATGTGCATGTTTCAAAATGTTTTGAGCAAATATGTATAATTTGCACATGTGTAAAAAAAAAAAAAAAAAAGTATTGCGGCTGTAGAAATATTTTGTGCATGTGTGAAAATGTTTTGTGTGCAGAGATTTAACCCTTTTACTGCCTTAACATTTTGGTAGAGAACATTTTGAGTCTGGGAGCATCGTCCAACTGCAGTTCATCATGTTGGGGAGGGGAAACTCAGTAGCCTACTTGTACCCAACTTTTGTCCAAACTTTGCCAATTTTTCATTATTTAAAATTGAAAGAGTTGTAGTGTAGCTAACAAAAGGAAGCAAAATTGGGCTACAATCATTCCCAGTTACACAAGCCTCCACAGGCTGCTCCAGGTATCCGTAATGCACTGCGTGATTTTGCGGTTCGGAATTGGCTAGCAGACCAAAAAGAGAAGAATGCACTGTCAAGGGTAGTTTTCCTTTCCGGAATTCGCTAAAACCTTTTACACCCGATTGAACAGTTTGACTTCCTGTGATTGGATTGTCAGTGGGCGAGGTGTTGACTGGCAAGTCAGAGGGCAAGGTGCTGATCGGGCAGTTAGCCTCAGGTGCCAGATTTGGGTCAAAATTCATGCTTGAAATTCGTACTTTGTGAGCTTATAATGTCGGCTCGCACTTGCACTTACAAAATTTTTGTGTCCGTCTTTCAGACTTTGTGAAACCTCATTGTTGAAAATATTCCCGCTCACATTTTAATACACATATGCAAAATATTTCTACTGCTACAAAAACATTTTACATGTGCAGATTATATCTCTTTGCCCAAAACATTGCATACATGTACAAAATATTTCTACAGCTACAAAACTTTTTTTTTTTTACAAATTTGCAAATTTTATTTGCTGGCACAAAACTTTTCTTCACATGCACAAAATATTTTTACAGCTTCAAAACTATTTTATGAGCTCAAAATATTAATGACCCTTGTTTGCTTTTGCACTTATGTTGGTCAGAGTAGCCAAACTGTGTCAGAATGTGAAACTACCTTCCTAATAAGATTTAATTGACTGGAATAGCATTGGCTTCCCACTCATCATGAAAACTTGAGAGAAACCCCACCCACATGCTTAAGCTCATTTACTTGTTAGGTTGCCGGCCGTAGGCTAGTAACCTGTTGTCGTCACTTTGCGTCCAGCGGCGGTGTCGGCGTCGGCGGCGTCTGTTTAAAGCCGTATCTCAAAAACTGTCTGATTAATTTTTTTTAAATTTGGGGATGTGATCAAATGGGTCATCAAGTTAATGCCCGAGCAAAAATTTTTTGATTGAATCTTTCGTTCAGACTTGGCGGCCATTTTTATGTCGAAAATGGCCATTTTTGGCACTTAGGTGCAATTTTCTCAAAAACTGTCTGATGATTTTTTTTTTTTAATCGCAGCAATGGAATCAGTATCATGACCTGATCAACGGTGTAAACGGCGTTTTGATTGAATCACTCCTTCATAGCGCCACTTAGGCAACTTATCTGGACTTCATCATTTTTTGGGGTGTTTTGCCACAAAATGTGCCGTAACTTGCTTATTATTGCATTTATAGGATATGTATGAATTGAGCATGTACAGCATATCATGCTTGCCGAGCGTTGTCGGTTGGTCGAATTTGACCTTGAGCTGAAAGGGGTCACTCCATACTAAACTGTACAATTCACTGTGTTGTGTAAGAATGGTCAATAAAAATTTTTTTACGAGAATTACATGATTCGAATTGTTCATATTTATTCACCCCCAGATTGAAGATATACATAAGAAAAAAACAGAGACATTGGTCCAACAACACAGCAGAAAAAGTGGTGTCCTGATGTCAGCCAAGGCATTGTGAAAGCCATATTTTGTTACAAAATTTGGCAGCCAACTTCATGAAATGCTCATGACATGTCTGTTGATACTTCGAAAGAAAGTGAAATGAAATATTGCAGAGAAATACCCATAATAACCGTTTCAATTGTCTGCACTATTTATCGGGACTCGTCTGATCAGAAATGCAATTTAGTTGCGTCCTCACGTGTTACGTCCAGACCTGTGGGTTAATTTGCATAATGTATGCAAATGGCGTAAAGATGACCTCGGCAAACTAAGGTACTCACTTCCTGCATCAAAATTTCACAAGGCGACAGACAATCATATATACCATGCTTTAAAAAATAATGATTGAAAAAAGAAAATTTTTCTGTGTCCTAATATCGTGTTACGTCCATAACAACATCAAGAAATATGTGTAGATCGTGTCCTGTGCATAGACTGTATAAAAAGATGGACCCAGCACCCGGATCTAAAAAGTGAGGCCGATGCGGAAATCTCAAAAAATTGCATTGTATTTAATGGCCAGCAGATGGCAACGTCGATGGTTGCAGAAAGAAGTTCAATGCTACTGAAGTCTGTGAGAAAATGACCCTACTTTGCCACCTGATTTATTATTTCATTTTTATTCTTTGAAATGCCTTCTTGTGAATAAAATAACATATTCCTTTGGTCATTTAGAGCAACAGGTAACCAGTTACAAAATTTTAACAATGCTTTGCACTGAAGCCAGGTGAACGGAATATAAACATTGAGGACAATAGACATGAAAAACATTGACTGGCCGTAATTGTCCATAAATGTTACTGATAGACTGAGGCCATTTATCATACAAAAGAATTGACTTTGAAATGTATCTGATTTTCAGAAATTCAATATCTGTTTTGTGTCCTCGTTACACCCACAACGCCTGCCACCTTAGCACATTATGGGGCCACTGAAATGTAGTGATCACTCGGTTTATCTTCTTGCTTGCTTATTTGTGATGCCCATGGATGGGGTTTCACCACTGCAATGAAAAACTTTGGAAAAGGTGTATTTGAATTTTCATCACCATTGTAACACATTTGTACAGTTTAGTATAGAGCCCTGGTCTGCAAATCACGGTCCTCGGGGTCCGAGAACTGCTGGTTCTCCCTCCCTTTACCTGGGAGTCAGGTGTAAAGACAGTCTGGCTTATCAAGGGAGCTAAATGTTCATTTACTTACCTGGGATTAAAAAAAAAAAAAAACGTGGACTGAATTTGGATTCGAGGTCCAGATTTGAAGATCACTGGTATAGAGTGACCCAATGGTCAAGGTCAAATGGCAAAAATGTGCTATAACTCTCTTAATATAGCATTTAGAGCTTAGGTATGTATGAGGCACCTGCAGGGAATCATGTATGCCAAACATTCTCGGTTGTTCAAATTTGACCTTGAGCCCCAAGGTGAAGGTCAAATGGAAAAAATGTGTTATAACAGCT
The DNA here is from genome assembly GCA_029692085.1 of Gymnothorax javanicus. Lineage (NCBI taxonomy): Eukaryota > Metazoa > Chordata > Actinopteri > Anguilliformes > Muraenidae > Gymnothorax > Gymnothorax javanicus. The sequence continues at coordinate 88,357,964 of CM056197.1, forward strand.
TAATGTAGCATTTAGAGCTTAGGTATGTGTGAGGCACCTATAGGGAATCATGCAAGCCAAACATTCTCAGCAAGTTGAATATGACATTGGGCGTCGCGATCAAATGGCAAAAATGTGCTATAACTTGCTGAATATGGCAATTAGAGCTCAGTATGTTTGGGGCACCTATAGGAAACCATGTATGCTGAACATTCTTAGGCAGTCAGTCAAATTTGATGTTGGGCCTCAAGGTCAAGGTTACATGACAAAAATGGCCCATATTTAGCTTCGGTATGTATTGGGCACTAATAGTAAATCATTTATGCTGGTTGTTTTCGACATGTTGGATTTGACCTTGGGCAACAAGGTCCAGGTAATGACAAAAATGGCCTAAAAGTCCTTTAATGTTGGCTTTAGCTCTTCGGTATGTATTGGATACGAATGAGAAATCATGTATGCTGATCAAACACACCATATTGGATTTGACTTTGGTCTTCAAAGTCAAGGTCATGTGACAAATAGTATGTATTAGGCACTAACTCATATATAATTAAAATTTTAACGGGCATTGTAACTGCATGGTCGACCTTTCTTCGCGATCAATTGCGGCAATAAAAACTGGTCAAAATCCATTTTTGGATGTTTGTTCCTATAAGCATCATGGAATTAGACCAATTCGGTGGCAATGTTGTGTAAAAAAATCATTGTCTGAAAGCAGAGCAAGAACCAGAAGTGAGTTGAGAAGGTGCCGCACTTCACAAATTGACAGCAGACGACCGCGAAAATTCAGGTTAGAAAAAAGTCTAATCGGATTTCATAGTATAGACTTCTTAAAGATTATATTTTTGCTGAATGGCAGAAAAGTGACATAAAAATGTTGCTGTCTGTCACTCATGAAAAAGTGTGACCGCTCAGTCGAGTTGCCCGATAGTGGTAACTAAAATCCGTTTCTCACTGAGCTGCGTTGGCCCGCAGAAGTATGCAGATGAAACAGTTCTCCTCTTTCGCAGAGAAGAATTGATTCGAAGAACTGTGAATTGATTTGCAGTGGTAAGGGACCATTCGCCATCACCGCCAAAATTCGCGAAAAAATTAAACGGGTTTAATTTTTTCGCGGGTGTCCGAGCTGGAGCTTTTTAACGGCAGTATCGCGAAGACAATGTGTTGCTTTCGCAAGAATTTGTGTAGGCTTCCTGTTGAATCCGCGGACTGATGCTAGTTACTTTTCTGCTGTTGGGGCTGTAACTGCCGGCAACCTTCAGGGCCCTTGGCACTCTAGTTATTTCTCTCATAGGTACCATTAGTAGGCTAAATTGATTTGTGGTTAAATGGTGTAATTTTGTTGTGGTGACTGTAGTATTATTTGGGCGTTGGTAGTCAATGATAGAAATTTAATTGACCAATATCCCTGTATGGTTTGTTTTATATATGCTGGAAATATAAAATGACCTGGGCAGCTTTGAAATGAATTTCAATGGTTTATTGTCCATATTGGGCAATTCCGAGGTATTGTCAAGCAAGATACTAAATTCTGAAAATTGTGGCACGGTTGAAATTTTTACACCTACCACTAATGAAAAATGTATATTTTGAGGATCAGAAATGATTTAATTCAAAAATGATTGTTTTCACATGAAAAATCATTATTCACTGAAACTTACCATTTTGCTGTCACGGAGGGGACATAACTTCGGGAGTGCCCTCTGCCAACACATGGAACAGATGTCATCCATTCTGATCATGTACGATCCATCCATAACCTATCAATCAATCTTTGAAACATAGTACTTGCTGTTGAATGGAAATAGTTCCACCTTGGCAGTAGCGTGTATCCACACTGATCCATGGACATGATGGATCTCGAACTGATATTGATTAATAATTTGTAGTAACTTGCCCAAGTAATATGATCAACAGCAAGAGAAAGGTAATGAATAAAATAAATGTATGTATAACTGCAAAATAAACATAGAACACAATGCTAAAGTAGCCTCGGCCGTATGGGCATAAGATAAGGAATTACAACATATAAAGGTTTTTTTAATGTATGCCTATGTAACACAATGTATATAATACTTTCGGGCTTGAGAGAAGTTTCAAGAGTCAAAAAGAAGATAGAGGTAATTGTCCAATTTCATCTAGGACCTGGCAGGTTATATGGAAAGTGTGGAACAGGACAGCTGGGACTTTATATCATTTGGCATTCAGAATATGAAGTCTGGCATGATGCGCAGTCATCAAAATTCGATGTTATGTTGAAGGTGACTGAACAGTTTGGTTGATAATGTTGCTACATCAAATTGTTATTAGAAGGTATTTGAAGTAGGTGAAGGCCATGTAGCTTCCATGTCCTCCCAACTTGATTATCCAGTGAGTACACCTTATGAATTTGACATAGCTACACCAAAAAATGTCATGGTATTGCAAAAGCGTAATGAAAGCAACACTGTTCAGAAACAATGTGACCTTTCGACCCCATTAACCATGTGAAGGTCATCCACCTTCAATGTTCTGCAAGCTGATTATTCAGAACATACACGCTGTAAATTTTACGCGGTTACAACAAAAATAGTGGATGTAATCAAGGAGACAGTGTTTACAAAGAATGTGACCTTTTGACCCCTTGAAGTAGGTCAAGATTATCCATCTTCGAACTTGTCCAAGCTATAGAGACAACCGGTTTAACGTCATCAAGAGCTCAGCGCAAAGGCCACGCCCCTTTTTGGGGGAAAACAAATGCTCTTAAGCATTGAAATCAATGAGAAATAAGCGCGATAATTGAGCGTTAAAATGCCCAAAAGTTGTTGTGTGCCGGGTTGCACCTCCAATAAAATGACCAGTCCGGACCTCAGGTTCCCCATCCTACCTGGAAAAGGGAAGAATCCAAAAAGGAGAGTTAAGAGAAGATGAAGAGTAAAAGCCATGTATCCAGTGTCTTCCCATGTTTATATGTGCGGGAAACGCTTCATAACAGGCCATGCCACTCTTTTTTTAAACTTCGAAATTAACGTAAGTACCCTTTAATATGTAAGACTTGGTACTATACTTTAATATGTTTATTTGCTACGATTTTTGTCTCTTGTCATTATTTATTCTTTAATTGCTTAACTAGCTGATGTAAAGTAGTGTCAGCCAATCGAGTCAGGTTTGCGGTCTAACGTTATGTGCATTTGTTAGTTATTCTTAACCTCAAACTGACACCGACTTCAAAATTCGCGGTAGTGAAAGGGCAAGAGGGTGGACCGATCAACCTTAATTTATTAAGATAACGCAAACGCTCAGGTTCGAGCAAGGTAGCAAAATAATCGCTAGACATATCAATAAATCAATAAATGAATATAAACAGGAAATTTAGTTAAATAAATTGGATAAATTTTACACCTGAAAACACATCAAATTACATTTGGATCAATGGGATCTGAGGTTTTTTTTATCCCCCAAAAAGGGGCGCGGCCTTGACATTTGGCGAAGTACCCGGATGTGCCGGTCGTCTCTATATGTCCCAAGAACAGTCCCTGTGAATTTCATTACCCTGACATTAATAGGAAAGGAGTTATTGTGTACACAGACGGGCAGACTGACAGACAGACGGACGTAAGGTCTTCGCAATACCCGATGGCCACATTTTGGCCTTGCATGAAAATGCAGTCATTGGAGGGCTCTTTGGGAACTGAAGGCCACAGCAATTATTTCTTGTTTAGTGGGCCCCCGCATGTTACTTTGTGAAAATAAGGAAAAAAATAAGATGAGTTTTTGAACATTTTTAGTTTTAAATTTCTCCCCAAACTTACTACTGATCTGGAGCAAGAAAAAAAGATTTTTAATTTTCCACAATTTTTATTTCATATAGACTTACTGTGGAAGTACCTAAGTATTTTATTTATCATAACAAAAGCAGGTTGAGAATGATTCTTTATGGTCTGTTGCCAAATAAAATATCAGATTTTAAAAGACAAGTTCTTGTCCTTATTTTTTTCTTTCAAAAATTTTTTTTGTATCCAAATTCAAAATGGATTTAAACTGAATTTAAAAAAAGGTCATGCAAGAAGACTTTTATTATTTTTATTATTTTCTCCTACCATCTGAAGATCCAACCACTGAACAAGAAAACCAATTGCTGTGGCCTAACAATAAGTAAAAAGATGTATTTTGAAACAAAGTAGTATCTTGAATAAATTTCGGTTGGAGTGGAACAGATGGCCATACTTATTATCAAAAATATTACTTTTGTCTTTCAATCCCAATTTAGTCGATTGTTTAATCTCAGGATCAGTTTATGTAGTTGGTTGACATAAGCTGTTTGCACTTATCCCCTCCGTGACACATGACCCGTCCCCTCCGTGACAGGCACATGCCAGATTTGAAAGTAGCTGGCTGCAATACCAGTAAAGGTCATCCTTGCTTGTCTCCCTCTTTGTGGAGGCAGTGTTCATAGAAATATCCCTTTAAAAGTATTTGTTGGTGTCTTTACACAATTCACAGGATTCTGCAGAAATATGTCTGGGATCATGGAATTTTATTTTGTGCATGTCCCCTTCATGACGGACACTAAAATATACCCTAACAAAAATTCTGTTGGTAAACTGAGACTTAACTTTTTATAGTAAATGGACACAGAAGTGCACTGCTTTATTACATGGGGAAAAAGCTCCTCTCGTTCCTGCATTTCCATGCAGGCCTCTTTTAAAAGTTGTGCTAATGTCCTCTCCGTGACAGAAAAATGCCTTGGAATTGCCCTATTGTGATATTTACATAAGTGCATTAATAAAAAAAAAAAATTTCCAAAAAAATATGGCTGCATATTGAGGAGAGGCTCCTGGCCTGGGACTGCTTGAAATGTATTCAGACCAGTTGATTGATTTTTCCACTTGCCCAAGGGAGTCACCTAATTCTTATTAGTTCCCAGCCACCTGAAGGGTTGGGGGACTATTGATGTAGGTCATCTCCATACATGCGTCCGTCTGTCAGTGTGTCCCTCTGCATTCATTACTCTGAAACTATCTGCAGCAGCCTTACCATTTTACACTGACTTTATGACCTGTACTCAAGCTTCATATTTGTTACCTTTTTAGTGACCGCTGACCTTTAATGTTTCAGTGGTGACCATCATCACTGCCTCTTGTTTCCGCAGCGCATCTCCGACACTGTTGGCATTGGCCTTTCGAAATTGATTGCGTGGATTGGCCCTATCCTGTAGTTGTGCCTTTGGATGTTTCGTTGATCATTGACCTTTTTCTCTATGACCTTGACCTTAAGCTGTAATTTTCAACTTTGTGAAAAATCATCTGATCCTTTTATTTAACACATCAAAACCTTCTAAGTTTAGGCTAAGGAAACCAATTTAAGTAATAAAACTGATCTATGACCTCTACAGGACATTTTATGTAACCTCTAACTTGTGACCTTGACGTCAGCTCAGGGTCATTCCATCTGAAATCACCCAAATTTCAGACACTTTCCCAGTTGACGTCATGGATTTTGCTAAAAGTTTGCGCAGAGCAGCAGTAATGTCTGGAGAGTTTGTTTCAATTTTATTTGCATTTTGAGATGGGGGGCATGGTACCCCTCTGGCTAAAGATGGGCAATTTATGTTCAATTTTGATTTTTATTAGCCTAGGCCCATTGGAACTTTGCTTTCTGTAGCTTCAAACATTCTCCAAAAATCTTACAGATTTGCAATAAAATAACCCCCCCCCGCCTTCAGCCAGGGGGGTACCACACACCCCAATTAATGCCACTAATATTGATGCATTATACAAAATCCAAGATGCAAACTCGGAGGCCTTTGGTGATTGGTATGAAAGAACACTTATATTTGTGGAGAATATCTCCCAAACTACTTGTTGGCCTTTAAAAAATGCGTTTTTCTCTCCCGCCGGCTGGCAGATAATTTGAAGGACTGTTGATTTAGGCTGCATCCACCCATCTGTCCCACGGTCAATCCGTTCTTCCGCGTGTACATCCTTTGGCGGTGGACTTTTGCAGTCTCTGACCATATTGTTTGAATTGTTATACTCTTTTTCATTGCACCCTCTGTTGAAATTGGAGGAAAAAGTGATATCCTGTGGTGTGTATGGTTATCATGAGAAATTCAGAATGGATCACGATGTAAATTTTAAGCCATACAGTCTACTGTAAAAATAAACAAAATTGTGTCATTATAAAAGCTCAAACTGCTAACCTTAACTCTGAAAATGTTGGGAAGGTATGTTAAATGCACATAAAATCAGAAAGCAGTGATTTCTGCATTTATTATACCCCCGGTGACGAAATGTCGGGGTATATAGTTATATACCAAGAATTCCGTCCATCATTCCATCATTCCGTCATTCCGTCCGAAGACATTATTTGTCCAATCGATATCTCGAATATTATTCATTGGATTCTTTTCAAATTTGGCGCACATATTTTCTACCACAGGGAGAGGTGCAGTGCAAAGTGTCGGCCATCTGGGATGATTTTTCACAAAAATATCCCTGTTTTCCTGTTTTTGGACTTAGAAATTCTCAAGTGGGTTCAATGTCAATTTGTCCGATTGATATCTCAAATATTATACATTGGATTCTTTTCAAATTTGGCACACATATCCTCTACCACAGGGAGTGGTGCAGTGCAAAGTGTCGGCCATCTCCGTCCGTCATTCTGTCATTCCGTCCGGAGATATTATTTGTCCGATCGATATCTGGAATATTATACATTGGATTCTTTTCAGATTTGGCATACATATTTTCTACCTCAGGGAGAGGTGCTGTGCAAAGTGTTGGCCATCTGGGATGATTTTTCACAAAAATATCCCTGTTTTCCTGTTTTTGGACTTAGAAATTCTCAAGTGGGTTCAATGTCAATTTGTCCGATCGATATCGCAAATATTATACATCGGATTCTTCTCAAATTTGGCACACATATTCTCTACCACAGAGAGAGGTGCAGTGCAAAGTGTCGGCCATCTGGGATGATTTTTCACAAAAATATCCCCGTTTTCCTGTTTTTGGACTTAGAAATTCTCAAGTGGGTTCAATGTCAATTTTTCAGATTGATATCTCAAATATTATACATTGGATTCTTTTCAAATTTGGCACACATATTCTCTACCACAGGGAGAGGTGCAGTGCAAAGTGTCGGCCATCTCCATCCGTCATTCCGTCCGAAGACATTATTTGTCCGATGGATATCCCGAATATTATTCATTGGATTCTTTTCAAATTTGCCACGCATATTCTCTATCACAGGGAGAGGTGCTGTGCAAAGTGTCAGCCATCTGCGTCCGTCCGTCATTCCATCATTCCGTCTGAAGGCATTATTTGTTCGATCGATATCTCGAATATTATTCATTGGATTCTTTTCAAATTTGGCACACATATTCTCTACCACAGGGAGAGGTGCAGTGCAAAGTGTTGGCCATCTGGGATGATTTTTCACAAAAAATATCATCGTTTTCCTGATTTTGGACATAGACATTTTCAAGTGGGTTCAATGTCAATTTGTCCGATCGATATCTCAAATATTATTCATTGGATTCTTTTCAAATTTGCCACACATATTTTCTACCACGGAGAGGTGCAGTGCAAAGTGTTGGCCATCTCCGTCTGTCTGTCATTCCGTCCGAAGACATTATTTGTCCGATGGATATCTCAAATATTATTCATTGGATTCTTTTCAAATTTGGCACACATATTCTCTACCACAGGGAGACTTGCAGTGCAAAGTGTCGACCATCTCCGTCCGTCCGTCATTCCGTCCGAAGACATTATTTGTCCAATCGATATCTCGAATATTATTCATTGGATTCTTCTCAAATTTGCCACACATAGTTTCTAACATATGGCCAGGTGCACTGCTAAGTGTCATAGATGTGTTGTTATTTTTGTCAAAATTGATTTTCAGAATGTGATCATTTCTGTAATCACCAACGGAAAAAGCATGACTGGGGACGTCGGGGGTATTGGTAAGCTCTGCTTACTTTTTCACTTGTCTTTACTAGTTTTTCATTGCAGACAGTATGAAGACAAGTTATTTAATGATTTGTCAGGTCAACTTCATTTTATTTGTAAATACACATCCATTCGTGCAATTCAGACCTGCAGCACATTCCAAAAACATTGCAATGGGCACAGTATAGGATATAGGCAATTTACTGAGGTAATAAATTTTAAAAATGTTGCGATTGAAACAGCTGTGGTCAGCAGGCGATTGTAATCATAATTGGGTACAAAAGCAGCATCCAGGAAAGGCTCAGGAGTGAACATGGACAGAGAATCATCAGTTTTCTGACAAATATGTGAGAAAAACATTGAAAGGTTTAACGACAATGCTCTTAAAAGAAAAATAGATAGGCATTTATTTCACCCTCAGTGGGGGATAACAAAAGTAAAAGATTCAAGGCATCGGGGAATTTCTGTGCGTAAAAGGCCAGGGCGCAAGCCTAAGCTGTATACTGATGATCATTAATCACTCAGGCGGCACTATATCAAAAACTGTCATATAGTTGCATCTGATATGGGCTCAGGATTACATTGGTAAGCCTTTGAAATACTGCAGTACGTAGTTACATCCGCAACTGCCAGTTAAAACCTCACTCTGCAGGAAGTAAGCTTTATGTTGACAGGGCCTGGAGGCATCATCAACATGCCTAGGCTGTGAGGCAACTGCAATGGACCATCAAGCAGTGGAAACATCTATTGTGGTCAGATGAATCAAATATTTAAGGTCTTTTCGGGAAGAAAAAAATAGGTGCTGTCTGTTCTGGACCGAAGAAGCAAAGAGACCACCCACACTGTTGCCAGCAACAAGTCCCAGAGCTATGGTCTAACATTGTATGGGGTTGTGTAAGTGCCTTTAAAAAGAGTAACTTGCACTTTTGTGAAGGCACCATTAATGCAGAAAGGTACTCTATGATTTTGAAGCTGCCTTAAGATGTCATGTTTTCTAGGGATGCTAATGCATATTTCAACAAGATGACATGAAACCACATGCACATACTACGAAGGCAAAGCTGTGTAAGAAGTGGGTGTGGGTGGTGGACTGGCCCGCCTGGTGTCCAGACTTGTCCCCAATAGAGAACATAGGGTGCATTTTGAAACGCAAAATGTGACAATGAAGACACACACTGTTGCACGTCTTAAGAAATGTTTGCATAAAGAATGGGCCAAAAATACATTTGAAATACTAATCCACTTACAGTTTCGTGTCAGACGTATTTGTCCTGTTTTGCATATTTACCATATTTAAATGGGACCTATTATGCTACATTTCCAAATTTTGATCTTGGACTCCCCTAGAGTACTCCTGATCGTTCAAAGTCCAAAAAAGGGTCCTTATTTAGCTCATACTGCCATCCTCAAAAAACCCCATTTGTAGTCCATTGTAGTCTCTGCTTGAAACGCCTCGTTGGGGCGGCTCTTCTGCTATGACCCCCACTCCCCGTATGTCCATTTTCTTCTTACTGGCCAGCTCTGTGGAGGGCGGATCTAGACAGGACAAGGCAGCAGAACGCAGTTTTCCGGGTCCGCCTCCCCAGAGTGAAACTGAGACGCGTCTGCCATCTGTGAAGGAATTAACGGGCTTTTTCCGCAATCAAACGCTGTACATGTGTATAGATCTAATGAAATGAACTTGTTCTAATAAACGCAACGGTGAAAGTGGAGGACGCAGTGAAAAAGTCTGGCAGCTCAAGCTCGAATTTGCTGTCTACCTACGGCTACTATGGTGAGTGCACCGGTGTTTCTAATCTATGGCTAGGATTGAGGGAAAGCTAGAATCTACCCCGTACAGACACATTTGTAGAACATGTCGACATGTGTAGACCGGAGACCGTAGAAATCCGGTGGGTCTGAGTTTAAAGGGAAACGTGGACAGTGAGGAGCAGCAAAAAGTGGACCAACAACTTATGGACTGCTTCGGTGTGTATTATAAGGACCTGCTGGTTCGTGTGAATAACTGTGGTGTGTCGTTAGCGTGGAGTAACAAACGGCTTCTGCGCTGATATATGATGAATGGGCGAAAGCTTCAGGCTAAACGGCCTTTTCAGAAATTGCCCGTGGTAATGGTTTACTGATTGCATCGGAATGACCAGCGTTTGCTCGCGGAAAATGGGCGCGATAAGCCGCTTTCACACCGGATGCAAAACGAATTTTTCGCGCGACAGATTACATTCAAAGTCAATGCATTGTGTGTGAAAGCGGCTTGACGTGCCCATAATGTGTGTTCGCGTCTTTGCAGAATCAGAATTACTGCATATAAGTGAACCAGGAGCATTTTTAATTAGCACGGCACGCAAACTAACATGCAGTAGCTGGTAATCGAGCATTCATAACAACCACAGAGACAAACCCTTGCAATACAGGTTTGACAGACAGCAAGTTCCGTTACCGTGGACAGTTGTACCAAGCATCCAAATTACAAACAAGTATAAAAAGTTAGCTTCAAATGAAGTTTATGTTCACACACCTTCTGTTGAATTTCCCCTGATATTACTCTTGCATATTTGGGACACAAACATTAGCAACAGTAACTTCCAGCTCAGGTCATTTGCTGCATGTCTTCCCCCATTCCTCTCCCCAACCTTCCTGTCTCTCTACACTGTACAACTGTCAAATAAAGGAAAAGATTCCCAAAAAATAATCTTTAAAAAAAAAAAAAAAATTAAAAAAAAAAAAGATAACCAGTGTAAATACAAAGTGCAGTTTTTTTAACGATGACATCATTTATTGAAGGAAAAAAGCTATCCAGCCATTCATGGCCGTATGCGGTTACTGTCTCCTTAGTTACTAAATCAACCACTGAAACAAATTTAATTGTTAATTGGGTTCAGTTTCACAAGTTGCACTCATCCCTGTTGAATCTTAATATCACTTTAATAGAACCTGTCTGCCTATGTGAAGTTGGCAAAAAGCAGTACATGATGCAGAAATCAAAAAAATTTCAAGCACAGATGAGAAACAAGGTAGTTGTCATCTGTCAGTCTAGACAGGGTTACAAACGCCATGTGGAAGGCCATAGGACTCAAGCGAACCATGGTGAGAGCTATTATCTTCAAATGGAGAAGACGTAACTGTGGTAAACCCTCCTAGGAGTGGCTGGCCCGCTAAAATTCCTTTAGGAGTGCATTGATGATCCTAGACATCCCTAAACAATCCAGAATAACATCTGAAGAACTGCAGGGCTCATATGCCTTGGATAAGGTCAGTGCTCACAATTCCACAATAAGAAACTGACTGGGAAAAAAACGGCATCCATGGGAGAGCTGGTAGATGAAACCTACTGTTGACCAAAAAGAATACGATTTAGATGGTGTGGCTTGACTTTAAACAAGCAACTGCTTGAAAAGCCCCAAAACAATTTTACAAAGAATAGTGGGCCCAAAGTCATTGATGTATAAGACTCATTGCCAGATATTGCAAGTGTTTGATTGCAGTTGTTGCTGCTAAGGGTGGCACAACCAAGTTTATTGGGCAGTTATTTTTTTACATGGGTGATGTAGGTTTTGAATAAGTCGTTACCCTCAATAAATGAAATTGTCATTTAAATGGTGCAGTTTGTGTTTTCTCACTTATTTGTGCTTCATATTGAAATTAGTTGGATGATCTGAAATATTTAAATATGACAGCCAGAAATTGACAAAATTGGGAAGGGGCAAGTGCTTTTTCACAGCACTGTATTTTATAATCACAATATTATGATATACAAAATCCCAGACAATATCTCATGCGTCACAGTATAGATAAGGGTCACTCCCTGTCAAATCAGACAGAATTAGGGAAATCTATCACTCACTGACTCAGATTTTGTTCAGACTTTTTGAACATGTTATTTGGGTCCAAAAACGATAAGTTACGATTGTAACTACGGTTCTATGAGTCCCGGATGCGCGCTAGCGCATGTCGAGTACAAATATCAACAATGTCACCCGTGACCCCTGCATGAACTCCAGGAGGCTATATCTTCCGGTGTCAGCAGGTGATCTGTTCCCAAAATCTGCTTACGAACGCGCAAGGATTCTGAGTGACCCAGCACTCTGGCGGTCATCTGGGACTCATAGAACCGTAGTTACAATCGTAACTTATTGTTCTATTTCATCCCTCCTGACTGCCAGAGGTGGTGCATAAGCACTGGATGACATATACCAACAACGTCACAAAGAATCCCCCAAGCTTACCTTACTGCCCAGGGGGCGAAGCCCCAGGATGAAGGACCATGCTCAATGGGTGGGGAGCAGCAACATTGAGCTGGTAGAAGCAGTGGAAGGTAGCAGGCGATGACCAAGAGGCAGCAGCACAGATATCCTCCAAGGAAACGCCTCTCTGAGCAGCCCAGGACGTGGAAACACCCCTCGTAGAGTGACACGTGACCCCAGATGGCAACGAGTGACTGGAGACCCTGTAAGCACAACAGATGGTGTCTACAATCCAGTGGGCCAGTCGCTGCTTAGAGAGGGCACTACCCCTGTTGCGACCCCCATAACACACGAATAATTGGTCTGTCCGCCACATAGGTGCCATGGCGCTGACATAGGCAGATAGAGCCCGCACAGGACACAACGACCGTGCCTCACCCTCAGTTGGTGGGGGGTCAAACCTAGCTAGGCAAATCGGTCGGTTAAGGTGAGTGCATGGCAATGTCTTGGGCAAGAATGCCACATGTGGCCACAGAGTCACCCCTGAACCACCCGGCCTCCAACGCAGGCAGGACTCACTGACAGACAGAGCCTGTAGTTCCCTGACCCGCTTTGCCGACGTGATAGCAAGGAGAAAGGCTGTCTTCATCGACAGCCACTTAAGGTCAGCCTGGGCCAAAGGCTCAAAGGGTGAAGAAGACAGGGCATCCAGCACCAGGAAAAGATCCCATGCCGGAACCCTGGGGGTCACTGGAGGCCGCAGCCTCAGTGCCCCCCTGAGAAAAGCAGACACCACCTGCTGGCACCCCGCGGTTGCATTCTCTGAGTACATATCGCGCCGAAATAGCCTCCACATACACCCTCAAGGTGGAATGGGTGCGGCCATCATCCAGGAGAGACTGGAGTAACTCCAGAATGGTGGCCGCCGAACAAGAGGTAGGATCATCTCCCCTGCCTGCACACCAGGCAGAAAACCTCCTCCACTTGCTCTCATACTGAAGGCGGGTAGACAGCGCATGAGCATGCAAAATGGTATTCCTGACAGACTCAGTGCAACCAGTCAGGACTGGGTCGGACCCTGCAACGGCCAGACCCAAAGCTGGAGATGGCAGGGGTCGGGGTGCCAAATCCGACCCCCCAGTTGTGTCAGGAGATCCCCCTTTTCCATGCCGAGCTGGAGCAGAGCCTCCGCAGCAGTGGAAACTGAGGCCTCCCCGGCCAGAACGGGGCCACTAGGAGGAGCCGGTGGTCCCGACGAAGGATCCGTTGCAGTGTCGGGAGGATCAGAGGCAACGGTGGAAAAGCGTACAGGAGGCCGTTGGGCCACTCGTGCCCCAGAGCATCCTGTCCCAGAGGACCGTCCCCCTCCCTCCAGGAGAACCATAGGGGACAGTGAGTTGAGTCTCTCGAGGCAAAGAGATCGACCTCTGCCTTGCCGAAGATGCCCCAGATCATCTCCACGACCTCTGGGTGAAGCCTCCATTCCCCCGACGGAAAAAGAAAAAGAAAAGAAAATCCGCCACCTGATTCTGATCCCCTGACTGCCATACTGCCCGCAGGCTGGAAAGATGGGGAGCAGCCCATGTCAGCAGGCGCTGGGACACCCGTAACAATCGTGCCGACCTGGTGCCCCTCTGATGATTGATCTGGGAGACCATGGCCTTGTTGTCTGGCCGGACCAGCACATGTCTCCCTTGCAGGTGTGGTAAAAAGTGCTTGAGAGTCAGATGGACAGCCCGCAGCTCCAGCACATTGATGTGGTACGTGCAATCCAGGACAGACCACTGTCCTTGAACCAACCTGCCGCGCCAAACCGCACCCCATCCTGAGCGGGAAGCATCTGTGCTGACTGTCTCCCGAAAGGAAGGGAGATCGCCCAGAGGCACACCTCCCAGCAGGAATTCCCTGTTTCTCCAAGGCACCCAACAATTGCAGAAATTGGACAAAAGGTAGCCTCTTGCCTCTCTTGAAGAGGGGAAGGAGTCAGAGGATGTCGTCCACGCGACGCTCTGACAGGTAGGCCCTCATGGCAACAGAGTCCAGGATCAGACCCAGTTTGGCAGCCCGCTGAGTGGGGACCAGACAGCTCTTTGCCCTGTTGACCTTGAGGCCCAGCCGGGCCGCATGTGTCAGAAGACGGTCTGTATCCTGAACCACCTGGGCCCAGGAAGGCGCGCACACCAGCTAATCATCCAGATATGGCAGAACCTTCATGTCCTCTGCCTGCAGAGGTGCCAGAGCCGCTGCAACACATCGTGTAAAGACCCTTGGAGAGTACCCTGAATTGATAGTGGTGGCCCTGAAAGGCAAACCACAGGAAGGGCTGATGATGAGCCACGATGGGTACATGAAAATATGCATCCTCTAAATCCAGGGACGTGAACCACTCGCCCTGACTGATTACCTGCATAACATCTGCCGTAGTCAGCATATGGAACGGCAGAACCTTTAAATACCTGTTCAGGCCTTGCAGATCCGAGATGGGGTGAAGTCCGCCATCTTTCTTGCCGACAAGAAAGTACGTTGAGTAGAACCCTCTGAGCTGAAGAAGGGGGTCCACTCGCATTATGGCGCCCTTGTCCAGGAGGATGGACAGCTCTTGGGCTAAGGCTAGAGCCTTGGCCGAGTCTGCAATGATTTTCATCTTGACCCGGCCAAAGGCTGGGGGCCAGCATCGAAACTACACTTCGTAAGCCCGGGTGATGATGGCAATTACCCAAGGGTCTGAGGAGCAGGCAGCCCAGTGACTGAGCTGCCTCTGGGAAAAGCGGCTGACCGCTGGCCCCGTGGCCCTAGCGCCGCTGCCCCCGGCTCCTGGAGGAGCCAGAAGCGTGACGGTCCAGCTTGGGGTCCTGGGGCTTACGTGGACAGCGGCGTAGCGTGGGGCGAAAGTCACCGGCTGGCTTCTTTGCATCCCGCAAAGGACGTTGGCCACCTCGGGAAGATGGTTGAGCAGGACCCCAAGGGGCAGGTGGAAAAGGCCTTGCCCTGCTGGAAGCGGATGTTCTCCTGTGGAGACCTGTGAGCCATCGCCTGGTCTCATTGGCCTCAGCAATGCGATCCATCGCCTCCAGAGCAGCAGAGCCAAAGAGCTCCCCAGGTTCCGCTGGACCCCTTCGAAGGACATTGCGGGTCACCTCAGTTAGTGGTGACTGCACCAGCCACACATGGTGGCAAGTGTGGACGAGTGTCGACATCAGGCGGCCAAGCTCCCTCGTCTGGTAGGCAAACGCCTGCAGTGACGCATCACAGATGGCGCGGGCGGAACCATCCACCTGCACATCCTGCAGGGACGTCGAGAGGGCAAGGAGGAAATGGGAAAGGGTGTTCCCAAGGCGGCCGGCCCGAGCTGCCATGTTATAGGCCTTGCAGAGGTAGTCATCCGTGACCTTACGCTGGGCAGAAGGACACCTGGGATCTGCTTTCATGGCCTTATCCAGAGCCACAATCAACGCTGCGATTGCAGGTTCCACCGCTGGCATGTGGAGAAGGCCAACCGACTCGGCGTTCTCCATGGAGGCCAAAGCTTGTTCATCCGACCCCGGCCTGGTGAGGGCTGAAGTGTCCCTCCAGCAGGAATGCAGCTCCCTTAAGAAATCAGGAGAGTGTGGCACTGTAACTTTCGCGGAGGGAGGGTTGCGCCTATAGAACGCACTTGGAGCCTGTACTTGACTTGGGGCGTCAAGCTGCAGACGTGCCAGGGCTGCCCGGATGATCGCTCCCATGGAGGAGTCATTAGGCCCCCGCCGGGAGCTCGGGACTGAGGAATGAGAGGAGCCCGCCACCGTAAGAGGGGTTGGACTACCCTGTGAGTTAGTGAGTCATGGAATTGACTCGACGAAGCCGCGATGGACAGAGCATTGTCCAATGGCAGCGGTGACTCCTGGGCAGACACAACAGCAGGAGGCACCACCCCACCAGCAAGCTGTAGACATAGAAGGAGCGCCTTCATTTGCTCCATATCAGCAGCTAAGCGGTCAACCTTGGAGGAGAGCCGGTCTGTCTGTGCTGCCTTCCTCCTTTTTGCAGGAGCACTACCACCTCCCCGTGTGGTAGACCTCTTCCGCGCAGTGGCCTCAGGGAAATCCGCCACGTCAGACTGGAATGAAGGGAGACAGGCCAGGGGATCCAGTTGAGCCAGCTTAGCCAACCTCACCGAACGAGGCATGATGTTGCAGTTCATGCAGGCATCCTCAGTGAGGGCCTTCCGCAGATGTTCCACACCCAGACAGGACATCCAGTGTTCATGGCCATCCTCGGGTTCAAGGGGGGCCATGCAGCTGCCACAGGCGTGCTCCATCCGTACCTGGCGGAGAAAAAGGCAGTGGAATCCCCACAAAGTGTGACAGTGCCGGGACCGGAGGTGTCGACACAATGGGGAGCACCAAACCAAGTGGGAGAGGGGGCGGACGCACACCCGTCACAAGGGCTACCAGCTTTCTTTGTTCTTTTATACTCCAATGTAGCTTTTATATTTATATAAGTACAACTGAACTGGGAGAGGGAAGTGGAAACACAACCTTCACCAATACAATCGCTTCCTTCCAAACGGCCACTTTGAATCCCAAACTGTAAAACACAGAAAACAGTCATCAGAATTCAATTAACACTGACCTGCTACAGTAATCCGAAGCAGGCACAAAAGCATACAACCGTGCAATACGCCGGCCACAGCCTCTCGGAGGACGAGCGTCAGCCCGTTACTCCTACCCCAGAGGCACGAGGCTGCACAAAGCCAGCAGCACGTGTAAACCAACAGTAGATAAGGATAGCAATAAGCCATAGAAATGGCCATGCTTGACCTACTCATGTACACCTCGACGCGCGGTCGCGAGAAGAATGAAGGAACAGATCATCTGCTGACACCGGAAGTTATAGCCTCCCGGAGTTCATGCAGGGGTCATGGGTGACATTGTTGATATTTGTACTCGACATGCGCTAGCGCAGGCGGAGTTATCCAGTGCTTATGCACCGCCTCTGGCGGTCAGGAGGGACGAAATAGAACTATGTTCTACAAAATATTTTGGCAGAATTTTGAAAATTTCATATTTTTTTTCACCCTTGGGAAATTTGGAATTTCCATACTGCAAAAAATGCCTTGGCTAAGAAGCCATTTTTAAGGTTCAATATCTCCAGAAATATAATCCCTAGAGTCCTGAAATTTGGTATTCACACAGATGACATTGTTTCCACCAGGAACAAATATTTTAAAGGCACAAATATAGGTCAGGTTTTTAATTATTTGTCCCTGAAAATGGCATAAAATGCAAATTTTCAAACAAGGGTGGTATTGGGGGCTCAAAATACCCCCCTGAGTTTATAGACATATGGAAAATACATACACACATATAAGTACATATACATATGGAAATTTTGGTATTTAAAAAAAATACAATCTTTTATTGATTTTATAACAGTTTTTCAGGGCTCTAACATCAGCAGAATCAGAGATATGGCAAGCAAAGGGTCAAAACTTTCACTAATTTGACATGCCGAATTGGTGATGTGGACTCGTTCGTCGTACCTTGAAATTTTATGTCAAAAGAGGCTAATATGTTGTTATTTTATGTACAAAGTTACAAGTTGCAATAATGAGGTGTTTTTACCAGTGTGAAAATTCCAAATTTCCCAGGGGTGAAAAAATATTAAATTCTCAAAATTCAGTCAAAATATTTTCTAGAGCTTAGTTTCTGGTCCCAAATAACCTCTTCACGAAGTTTGAACAAAATCTGAGTCAGTTAGCAACACCTTTCTCTGAATTGACACAGAATGACCCATATAATATCGATATATTGCTCAGCCTTACCTGTTAAAATTGGTAAAAGGGGTCATCATATAGGCCTAAGATCGAGAACTTCAACTTTAAGTCATGGAGGGTGATGTTTCGCATGCATAATGGAAGAGCTTGCTCGGTTTTGCTGCTATACTACAGTTCATGTGCAGAGTGAAGCTACTGGAGGCCATAGTTCTTAAGAAGAAGGAGGACTTGTTCCAAGTTTTAAGATGGAACAATGCGCACCTGTAAAGTGTAAAATTGATAAACTATTGACTTTCTGAAACCAAATCCCTCCTCAGCAAATCATACACCAGTGTGCAGTGATGATTTTACGCTTCACAAAATGAGGATAAATCGGAAACCAGGTACAATGTAAGTATTTGTTTCATGTAATATTGGACCATATAGATGAAAATAAGTAAACGGATGACAATATATATAGTAAAAACAAAAATAATAATGTATTACTGAGAGAAAAAGTCAATATCTAGTGTGGCCACCCTTTGCTTTGATTA
The DNA here is from genome assembly GCA_029692085.1 of Gymnothorax javanicus. Taxonomy (NCBI): domain Eukaryota; kingdom Metazoa; phylum Chordata; class Actinopteri; order Anguilliformes; family Muraenidae; genus Gymnothorax; species Gymnothorax javanicus. The sequence continues at coordinate 88,376,346 of CM056197.1, forward strand.
CAGCATTTAATCTATCAGGCATAGTTTTCACATATTTTTTTTATTTCACTCGCTAAACCATTCCGTATGGTTTGAAGTTCATTCCAAAGAGAATCTTTCATTGTTACAACAAATTTGCTAAATTGGATTAAGATCTGGACTTTGAGCAGGCCAAGTCATAACTTTTATGTCATTAGATGTTTATTTCCGACTGAGATCATTCTTGCACAACTTAGAAGTGTGTTTGGGGTAATTGTCTTATTGAAAATAAAATCCCTGACCAATCGGTCTCTTTCCAGATGGAAATGCGTGACTCACAAGGATGCTGAGATACTTCTTTTGATCCATGATTCTGTCGATTTTTATGAGATCACCGGCTCCTTCTGAGCAGACTGAACCCCAATGTATAATATTACCACCACCATGTTTTACTGAAGGGGTTAAACAGTCATTTTTGAAACATTCTTCAACTCTACGGTGCACGTAATTTCTGTGTATGGGTGAGAAAATTTCGAATTTTGATTCATTGGTCTTGTTCCCTGTCCATTGGCGTCCAATCCTTGAATTTCTTTGCAAACTCAAGTCTTTTTTTTAATGTTGCCAGCGCTTGGCAGCAATACGACCATTTTCAGACAGGCGTCTGGAAATAGTAGATCACGATGCTTTTATCTCTTCACAGCTGGTTGTTATCGTGTCAACTGCCGATTTTTATTTTATTTATTTATTTTACTTGTCATAAACAGATCATCAGAACATCAGAGGCACTTAACTTCCCTTCTGCTCCTCTATTGCCACTGGTTTGCAGTAAACCAGTCTCTATGAAATGCTTGATGGTGTTTCTTACAGTGCTATGGCAGCATTTAATGTCTTCAGCATCAAGCAAGGCCACAATGCAGCCACAAACAATCTCCGAGAGCTCCTCCTGTCGTGCCATCGTGTTTAAGACTGCAACACTGCTCGAAGTTCATGTCACGCTGTATACTGGAACAACTGACCATCAGAGGAAATTTTGCAGAAAAATTTTGCCTCAAACCATTTTAAACTTTTTTTTTTTTTTTTTTTTTTTTTTTTGCATTATTAGTCATGGAATGAGCCTTCCAACATGCTTTCAGCCTATGCAAGAGTCAAAAAATAAACTTTGCGACACATTTCAATTGTTATAAAAAATGGATGTTTTCAGCGTTTTTGTTTATTACGCATTTTTTTTTACCTCAATATACTAGTGAGAATGATTTTTTTTTTTTGTTCTCCTTGCCTACAATAGTATTTATCAATACGTTTTCAGCACAAAAAAAACTTTCAGAGAAGTATTATATTAGGACCCCTTTTTGACAAAAGTGGTGGCGTATAATCATCACTGCTCACTCCTGTACGTGAATTTCATTTGACAGGAAAGCTCTCCCTTAGGATAATTTGATATTCTGCTCAGTCATTCTATCCTGCTGATCCATTAGACAGTGGTGGATTGTGTGGCCAGAGTAGGCTATGGAGACAAGGGTACTTTTATTGATGTGTTTCCTGAACCTCTTTCTCATTGATAATTTTGAGTGAGTAAACTAATAAACTAGCATTCCATTATAAATTCACCATTAAATGCCTCAAATTCCTTTCTTTATTTTATTTGATCCTATATATCTAAAGCATCATAGAAATACTGATAATGCATGTGTTAATCGGAGTACAATTAACTTGCATGTAAAATTTAAATTTTTTCACATTAGTTTACTTCGAAGTAATGTAACAATTTTGGATTCCATTTATTACCTTCTGGGAGATGAAGTAAACCACATTTTATACTCACAATATCTGAATATTGAATAGTACTCTTTATGTAATCACCTAACATGAAAAAATAATTTTCTTTTGCTTTACCATTTATAAAAGTGTTTGATGCTTGAGTAACTGTGCTCACTGATTGTTCTTATTTTCTCTCGAGATATTTGTTATGTGATGGGTCACAGTCAGAAACAGAAAGATGTCTATTTTCTCTGTGCACTTTATATTCTCTTGAAGCAGCACATTTCCATTTTCTTTCATGATGGTCTTCAGTGGGTTGCAATATAGCAATTTCTGAAATTTTCTGTAGTAGTGCTGAAATTTAACGGAGTGTTGAGTGAGAGAGATTCTCAAACCATACTCTGATATAGATCTAATAATAGCCAAGCCTATACTGACTTTATGGGCAGTATGAACTCCCTCATTTTAGTTTTTGGTCAACGCACAACACAATGTGGTGAGATAATTGGTAGGTAACACACTTGAAATTACAAATGAAGCATTGTAATTTAATGCATTCAGAGACATACAGATGTATAAAATCAGTTAAGCGCAGATTTTGGCTGTGTGCATCAGTACTTGAGCTGAGCTTGGACCTAGTCCTGTTGTGTCCTTTTGTGTTAATGAGATGTGCGGTTTCCATCCTCTGCCATTCCATTCTACTAACTCTTACAGTGGTAAAAATATAGTGAGAAAGTGGACAACACAAGATATCTTGGGCTTGCGGTACAGGTATTCCAACCTTCTTCACACTTACAACTCAGCACCATTAATGTGTCCCTGGATAACTGGCCAGGCCTGGGCAGTCATATCTGAACCCCAGTTTTGATGCGGAGGTAATGAGATGCTAAAATTTAACTTGTGCTGCTGCTGTTATAATGTTTTGGCAGGAACAGATGCTAATTAAACCCCAGTTTAAAGCTGATATTACTTTAATTTGTCCCAGTTGCACATCAATAATCATTAATCTTGTGTTAGTTAGACATTACTGTCCCTTTTCTGCCACCTAATCGCGCATTGAAAAAAAAAAAAAAAAAGGTCCCATGACTTCTACAGTCCCATTAGCTTTCAGGTGTCTTTTTGAATACAGTCAAAAATTACTGTTGATGAACAACACACTCAACTCAGTTAAGTGAATGTTTGGCTGTTACATTATCTTTTAAATTGTACAATGAAATTCTATTCTTGAGTCAAGTAGAAGTAGCACATACTGTAAGGTGAATGACCATTGTAAGGTTATCCACACATGATATTTCAGCATACTGCCAAATTCCCTGAAGCCATTTGTGGTTGGATTATTTAGGTGATTCGTAATTAACAGTGTTGCGCTGGCTCAAGTATGGATGATATGCCATTTTTGCATTTTAAGTAGCAAGTACATTTCTATTTTTCTTTTGTTTGACCTGTAGATTTGGAATGTAGGTCTATTACCTGGCAGTGGCGGTGCCAGAACTGGGAATGGGGGGCGCACAGAAAATCCCTTTTAAACAATTATTAGTCGTGACTTGTTCTCAGTCATTTTCATAATTAACACTTGATTCACTCCAAGAACATTCCATGGTATCAGCCAGGTGCTTCTAGTTCTTCCTGTTTAGGTAAGACGACAGTCATTCATTTGGACGCTATTTGGTGCATTTAAATCAGCGTTATTCAAAATCGCATACCTGTCAACTGTCCCGGATATTGAGTCTCACACTTTTTATATTTAATTGCCAAGTCCCACTTTTAAATCAACCCATGCTGCACTGAGAGTGAAAGGCGATATTTATTTGGAACATGGATCAGTCATTATTCAATCAATGCAAATTTAAGGGATTCTCACATGGGAACTGAAGTCTTTATGCGTGGAAGTGTTTCAGTTTTTGAACGATGAATTTAAACGATCATTGAGCACAAGTTAAATCGCCTGATGTGCGGAAACGGTAGCGCGGGCGTTTCAGAGCAGTTTATCTTTTGGAAAGCATTGGCTTATTAATAAGTAAATTCTTTTTCTGTACTGAATTTAGCCCATTATTTTGTCTCTGTTAGATTGCATGGGGAGAGAAGCCGTGTCTTCAATTGCCAATGGATTATTGCTAAATTGGAAACGCGTCAATAAAGGAAAATGATTGAGAACTAGCCAGGACTAATTGTTGTAATAAAGGGATGTTCTGTTCTCTCCCCCCCCCGTCATCCAGGCGATTTCATATTTGTAAATTTGTGCCGTCATATATCATTCTATACTTGCTCACAATCATTTCTGTGCTATTGGAGAGGTATGGATAGAACCAAGCTCGTACTTGATTTTTGAAAGCGGTTCATTTCATTGATTAAAACGAAGCGAAAGAAAATGCTGTCATGAGTCAGTCTTCTGAATCCTCTTTATGGTCTATTGAATTTAATTTGTCCCATCAATTTGCATTCAGTCTGACATGATTGAAATTCGTTTTTTTGCTTCATGGCAAAGACAACCCTAAATCAGAGAAAATTGGGACAATATCTTAGATTAAAAACTTAAACTGAGAACAGTTTTATCTCTGACTTGTATTACATTGAAAACAATTCAACAGCACATCAAATTATGTTTCACCACGAGCATTTTATTGATTTTGTAAAACCCACAAAACAATAACCAACGGGCGGAAATTGTAGGGCAAAGGTTCAACGTGTTCTTTTTGGCTAGTATTATATCGCTACGACGTCCTGGCTGGTGCGAATCACAATAAAATGGATATATTTTCTCCCGTTCGAACAACGGGGCACAAAAAACACAACGGTTACAATTAATCTGACTCCATAATAAATTTAGAATACCAAATTTAGTTATACCCTCGTTAAATATCTGACTCCAACTTAGAATTAGAATTTATAGTCTAGGGACACATGCGTGAATCTCGGGGCAGCTACGCCGCCAGACTCTTCCGTGAAAACCCAGTTACTCAACTGACGCCCCCGGGTAATAGCTCAGTTGCCGGATCTTAGTTCGGTGAGAGCTCTAGAGGATGGAAGAAATTACCATGATAGTAGCAACTTTGGCATAAACATATCATGAACCCAGATTTATGCACACCACAGGGCCCCTTAAGGGGATCGGCCAGGCACCGGCTTATAAACTCAAGAAAACCCTTAAGGTCAATCCCCAGGACCGATGCTACATAACGCGCACCACAGGGCCCCTTAAGGGGATCGGCCAGGTACCGGTTTATAAGCTCAAGAAAGCCCTTAAGGTCAAAATCCCAGGACCGATACTACATAAACCCTTTATATGAGTAGACCGTAACTTGCAATCCAACTTAAAGCCCATCACATCCTTTAAAACATCAGCTAGCTAGTCTGGAATGATAAGGACTTACCCCCTAAGTACCGGTCGTAACGTGGCTAGAAAGGACAAAAGGATTAGGAGTCCCGGAGACCACGCAAGCTTAAAGGAATAGCAATGATTTATTCACCAGGTAGGCAAAAGCTTAAATCATACAAATCAATATTAAGCCAATTACAAGTTACACATAATTTAGAAGAGGAGAATAAAGTCATACCTGGAGGAAAAGGATACACGCACTAACGTGCGCGGGAAGTTCGAATTACGATGTTACATCATTGAAAAAGCTACTCACGCACTAACGTGTGTCCCTGACTATATAGATTGGCTACATACGGCATACGGAATGGCTACTCACGCACTTACGTGCGCGGGGACAGATCAGATACGATCTTCCCAGAATAGATTGTTTCTCTTTGCTTTAAGCCAAATCACGCCTTTGATCCAGGCGGCATGGCCATAAACACTTGGAAGGGGGGTCGAATCCGGTTTTTGGGTAATAAAACACTTCAGCAGAGAGAGGAGAATAGGGTGATTACCAGAGAGTATTCTGACCAAATTCTCAGGAGTTTCCAAAAGAGAACGAACCATAATTTCAATGGGAATGAAACATACTCCATTCAACTCCTTAGATTCCCCCGAGAATAACAAGACCAAACATGATATGAATATGTACTAATATGATGCAGTTGTCATGAAAAAAAGTCTTAAGATGAATTAATATATAGTTTAATTGGGTTATAAGTATATAAGTGATTTCTTAACAGGATATTGAACATAAAAACATATTATGCCCTTCTCAGAGGTTTAGATCATTTTAAACAGATTAATATAACTGGACTTTAACGTAAGACTTAGGCCAGTAATATGACTCTCGCACAGGGCATTAAGGTCAGCCAGAGCCCTAACAACCCCCCATACAGAGGAACAGTAAGACTGTTAACACCTTAGCAAGCATTTTGGGGAGGAAGTCCACAAAAGCTTTATTGCTATCTGGCATGGCTCTGGACTAAGCTTATCAGCCATTTGTCGCATACAGTCGCTGGGCTCCCCACGCATCAGCGCTTGCAGATCTTACAGAGGTGCCGCTCAGAACCCTAACCCAAAGGCACAGACGAATTTTACGGGTTTAGAAATGGAACAATCTTTTGTAAAATGAAATATGCAATGTCTACATTCCACCCCTGAGCGTGTGGATGGGCTAAGCTCCACCCACAGGGTCAAAAATAGCTTCAGGAATATTTGCTGAGATTATGGATGGAATATTGATGAGAGATTCCAGATTTGAGTAGTTCAGTTTTTCATGACAGTTGCATCACATGATAAAATGGAAAAAAATGGATTGTTTCCTCTCACTGCAATATAATTGAGAATTTAGTGAAGTGTGATTTGGGAAGTTCAAAGAGAGAGAGACAACCGTTTTTATTAACATGAAACGTGAAGAAATTAAAAAGGAAAAACAAACAAAAATAAAATAAAATTAAAAGTATGTTATCTAGGTTTGTTCTATGAGTCTATTATCTGAAGATAGTGTACCAATTGGACGAATGTTATTATAGCCAATGGAATGATGGTTCAAAAGTAATTTTTTTTTTTTCTAACATCAGTAAAAATAGAAATCGCAGAACAAACCAGCACATAAACCAAAAAACTTTCCCACACTTGACTAGGGAAAGCAAAAAGATTATATGTGCCACTAACTAAGTAACCAACCAATTGGAAAAAACCCCAGAGGGAAAAAATCCAATGGCAGTCACAATATCAAATCATTTAAGCAGCTGATTTAAAGTGCAAAAAAAAAAAATAAACAGTTACAGATGAAAAAAAAAACCAATAGAACATTTACATGAGCTATACTGAAGTGATATGGTGAAATATTGGAAATCGTGAAATTCATATGTCCAGACATTCAGCAATTTACGTCACATGATATGATTTGGGGATTAACTGAGAGAGTGGGGTTGATACACATAATAGGCTGGTCAGAAGCACTTTTGTAAGAATTCCCAATTTAATTCTGAAAAATATTAAAGGTAAATGGGACTTATTTGGATCAATGCATATGTAGTTTTACCTCACTTCATGAACTTTTAAGGCACACTACCTTTGGCCTTCAGTGTAAGAAACCTCTATGCTCCAGTCCATTAAATGCCACATTATAAAATAGAATTTTGATTGATTCCTCTCAACCTATTTTTGTATCAACCCACACTCTTTACATGTAATTTACAAGTCACAATCACAAACACCACTGCAGTTTGTCCATATGAAAATGTCCTTTGTCCTGTATGAATCCGCAGTTGTGGAGATGTTTGAGGTCCGGCGGCCGCCTCGCGTTGGTGCACATATTGCTGGAATTTGAATGTGTGTCCTAATAAGTTGAATAGTGGAAGAAATGGCTCCAAAGAGCCAGAAGGGTGGACAGGGATTATTGTGCCCTGACGTGCCACACCCTCGCTCCGCTACCATGTTTATGTGAAATCCCAAAATCCAAATCAGCCAAAAGCATATAAATGGAGCTTCTGTTCCTCAGGTGTAAATGGCAAAGTCAGGTCCTCGAATCCTTGATGCCTGTATAGAAAATTTTAGAAACAGCACCCTGCCAAATTGACAACAACAAGGAGACCAAGACAAGACATGACCAAGGTACTCTGTTAAAACTCAACCTGCAGGAATCAGAAAGTGTGAAAGTTAATTGGAAACATTTAGTTGGGGGTCTTCCTGCCAGCAAACTGTCCTGTGGAACACAATGGATGAAAAAAGTTAATGCAGTGCATGCAATTGCCTACAATTCACATGTCCCCGCCGTCTGGGTAACCTTACGACACCTCAAAGGGGACAGTGACTGAGGACAGTGAATGGCACTGTTGAAGATTCCATCACCCCTGTTTTCAGAAAGAAAGAAACAGACGAAGTTAGTGTCAGTTTTAAATGAAACAATGCTTTATGGCTTTCCCCTCGGATCAGGATAAACACAGACAAACATGAAGAAATGCAAGTGGTCACTTTGATCTTTTGAACCTCCCCTCTCAGGGCGCAGTTCTAGGCTAGATCCCTTCCCACAGAGATCTTCGCCGGGCTCCCCCCAGGTTCAGAACTCTGTCTTCTGCTTCCCGGCGTCTTCTTTTCAAAGCTCACCGATCACAGAAGCACCACTCGCCTACTGACGATTCGCTTTTGGCTTATGGTGGCCTGACTGTACATTGAGCATTGGCCCAACAAAAGGACTTACTGCCATACGCGACCCGACCGGCCGGTGACCCAGTCGATAGCGATCCCCGAATCCCGTAGTGGTTATCAGCCACCCAGGTGGGAGCCGACGGTCTGATCCCTACCCCACTTAGCTATGAGTATAGAAACTTTGACCGTTTCACCAGCCTTGCCTGTTCACAGAGGTCGTACTATGCGTCCCTCTGCTTAGGTGTGGGCTATCACCCACGTACCACGTGCTGCCCACACACTTAAAGGCGACAGCACGCCGACTAGACGGTACCACGGCAGTATGTCAATTCATACTTCACTGGACACGAGGGCCTTCAGTTTACTCCCTGCACTATACACACGATTTAACGTGCCCTCGAACTTTGCAGCCCCTGGCCGCCGCCTGTTACACACAAGGTTCGGGGGGCCTAATCCCCTACCCTGTGTGTATGCATGTGTGCGCGCGCGCCTGTGTGATTGAGGGTTGTAAAGTGGCTTGGATGGGGCCTGTTACCCACGAGCGGGTGTTTTATGGCCCCGCAACTTCCTCCACCCCCTGAGAGGATGTCATCACCTTAGACATCTGCTGTAAAATCAAGGCTCTCAGGTGTGAAGACTGTAAGAGAATGAACTATGCAGGGTGAATGTCTGCATAGCTTCAGACACTGAAAAGACAAACAGACATTAAAAACAGGCTGAACCATGCAATCCAGTAGGAATGCAGGCAACCATCGTTGAGTTACTGATGTACTAGTAACTCTGATTAATTCATGCACTCTATAAAGAGTACAGGCTTATAGATTGAAGTGATCCATGTTTCGAGGAACATAGTCCTAACTGACAAAGGGGTGAATAGGATCAGAGAGAGGGAGCACAAGCAGAGGAATGGCAGGCTGTGAGAAACACAGCAAGTATGAGTAGAAAGACATTCATCTTTGCCAAAAGTGACCAAACCCATCTGGCTCCAATACTTTAGGACGGATGCAAATTTAATAGAAATGAATTACAGGAAAAATAAATGTAGGGGAGGAATATTTCTCCCTAAAAGGCAACTCACGTAGGCATTCTAAATCTAATTACCTACTTCCATGAGGCCATAAACAGTACCCCCTGCTGGGGCAGACAAAAGAGACTCAATGTCCCACTAGACATTTATAGCTCAGATGTTGCTTGATGACTAGTGGCAATGACAGTATACAACAATGGTTAACCAAACATTAATTCCAAGAAACGTATTTGGTGGTTAGTGAAATCCACACAAAACGTAATTATACTAGATGGTTTGCTTCAAACATAACGGTTAAAAGGCGAGTACATTGTTAGTGAATGGCCACACTCAAGATGGTGGTCACAGCATGCGACTTAGTGTTGGTTCCGCCTTCTCCTTCTCAAAAGGAAGACCGGAAACCAGCATTAAACGTGGCAGTGATTGGCCGATTTGAAGAGCGCCACTTGACTCGCATTTATGATGAGGGTCGGGTCAGCCAACCAACGCACCGACAACGGTCTCGCCACCATATTACACGGATCGACTTGGGGCTGTATCAGCCAACCAGCTCCCCGGCGAATAGTCACGTGACCCAATGGGTCGGCTAAGACTTTCCCCCCTCTGGAGGAAGCACCTACCCACATGCAAACTCAACCAATGGCTGCCCCCAGATGAAATCACGTTATATTCCCCAACAAAGCGAAGTCAAAAATGGCGGGCCGCTCAACTTGTTAATCCTTTTGTGCAAAAGTAATATGGCAGCTTCAATACGTACTTGGGATAAGCTTAAATGCAAGCAGATTTTTAGAGCGGTTATAATGGCAATTTCCCAATTTTACGTGCAATGCGAAAATATTCAACCCTTTCAGGAATAAGCTTTCCCGTTGCTATGTCCAGGACACATATCCTCCCACAATTCGCACAGTCTAGTCGCCTGAAGCAAAACAACCTGCAGTCCGAGAAGCCAACGTGGCCCGTAACAGCAAACTTCAGCCCATACCGAAATGGCTGAACATTCCGCTTGCGAAAAACCACATTACAAACCCAATCAAGAATTAGTCTAATCACTGTCCGTGTCCCAAAAGACTGCCGGCATTTAAACTTCTGCCGAATTTGACCAACTTCGACAACCCAAAGGTGCAGAATGCACCCTACTTAAACTTTTGAGTCCAATTATTACAATTTTCCGAATGCCGTTTTGCATCTCTCTCAGGGCGCTGATCAAAAGAGCGCAAACACTGGGCAGTGAAACCGTAAGCTATTACCTTGACACAAAGTTTAACAAGACAAGAGGATGGAAATATTTGTCAATTTAAACCAACCAATGATGCGGTCAGAGCACTAAAGAACATACTTGCAACCCCACTTTGATCCTTTGAACCTCCCTCTCAGGGCGCAGTTCTAGGCTAGATCCTTCCCACAGAGATCTTCGCCCGGCTCCCCAGGTTCAGAACTCTGTCTTCTGCTTCCCGGCGCCTTTCTTTTCAAAGCTCACCGATCACAGAAGCACCACTTACTGACGATTCGCTTTTGGCTTATGGTGGCCTGACTGTACATTGAGCCGGCTCTTACTGCCATACGCGACCCGACCGGCCGGTGACCCAGTCGATAGCGATCCCCGAATCCCGTAGTGGTTATCAGCCACCCAGGTGGGAGCCGACGGTCTGATCCCCACCCCACTTAGCTATGGGTATAGAAACTTTGACCGTTTTCACCAGCCTTGCCTGTTCACAGAGGTCGTACTTCGCGTCCATCTGCTTAGGTGTGGGCTATCACCCACGTACCACGTGCTGCCCACACACTGAAAGGCGACAGCACGCCGACTAGACGGTACCACGGCAGTATGTCAATTCATACTTCACTGGACACGAGGGCCTTCAGTTTACTCCCCTGCACTATACAATCGATTTAACGTGCCCTCAGAGCTTTGCAGCCCCGCCGCCGCCTGTTGCACACAAGGTTCGGGGGGCCTAATCCCCTACCCTATGCGCGATTGTTACAACGATAAAATCCGTAAGTCCAATGATATTTCGAAGCTAATCTCCTCACTCCCCTACGTACAAGACTCCTTCAAAATCACACTGGCATTTCACCAGTGTCCCATTTCTTCCAGTATTTGGGCAAGATTGTCTGCACAGTTACAGCAGGACCTTGCACCAAATCCATCAAATGCACACAATTGCGGATTACTTTCGCACACATACGCAAAACCTTCGAACACAATCTTTCCTGGCTTCAAGAACAGGCCAAGAGTATTCAACACTTTCAGTGGCAAGCTTTATCCCTGCTATGGCATTACCACCGGATCCTCGCTGTCCCAACCGCCCAGTCTAGGTGCCAAAGCACAAACAACCTACGGTCGAAGAAGAGTCAAGCCCGATGTGCCAAGCAACAACAACAGATATTCGCATCCACTTAAAAATGCCAAAACCCCCGACTGCACACAGAAACCCAATCACCTCCAACTTGCCATTAAACCTTCTACACAAAAGCATGAAAATATCAAATGACCCGGATTAATCTGAAAACAGAACAGTCTACAGAGATAACAGAAAAACAAAGTAGGCTCAAGCAAACATTTCTACAACTTGCACTCCATTCTCTGATCCCGAAAAAGATAGAATTAAAACTTGTGACTGGTTTCTACGGTCCCAGGCCTATTTGGGGATATGTCGATCCCTTAGCAGCGGTCTCTATGCAGTGAATTCTAACTTTCCTACAAAATAGAAAGCACCGCATTACTTACCACATGTGGATGGCGACTGATGGAGCCGGCCAGATCGCGCAAGAAACCAGGATCACATTGGATGTGGAGATTCACACTTCAGCCAGCACAATGCGGAAACATCTCGAAGGCGCCGAAAACAGAATCACGCGCTCCCCGATTATAGGCCTCGCCAGTATGGTGCGCAAGCCGTCACGCCAAAAAATGCAAAGATTCCCAAAACCGACATATTGCGGTATAATACACGAAAAGCCATCACGCCGGGGTCACCAGCTGTAAAACCCACAAAACAATAACCAACGGCGGAAATTGTAGGGCAAAGGTTCAACGTGTTCTTTTGGCTAGTATTATATCGCCATGACGCCCTGGCTGGTGCGAATCACAATAAAATGGATATATTTTCTCCGTTCGAACAACGGGCACAAAAGCACAACGGTTACAATTAATCTGACTCCATAATAAATTTAGAATACCAAATTTAGTTATACCCTCGTTAAATATCTGACTCAACTTAGAATTAGAATTTATAGTCTAGGGACACATGCGTGAATCTCGGGCAGCTACGCCAGACAGACTCTTCCGTGAAAAACCCAGTTACTCAACTGACGCCCCGGTACAGCTCAGTTGCCGGATCTTAGTTCGGTGAGAGCTCTAGAGGATGGAAGAAATTACCATGATAGTAGCAACTTTGGCATAAACATATCATGAACCCAGATTTATGCACACCACAGGGCCCTTAAGGGATCGGCCAGGCACCGGCTTATAAACTCAAGAAAACCCTTAAGGTCAATCCCCAGGACCGATGCTACATAACGCGCACCACAGGGCCCCTTAAGGGATCGCCAGGTACCGGTTTATAAGCTCAAGAAAGCCCTAAGGTCAAAAAATCCCAGGACCGATACTACATAAACCCTTTATATGAGTAGACCGTAACTTGCAATCCAACTTAAAGCCCATCACATCCTTTAAAACATCAGCTAGCTAGTCTGGAATGATAAGGACTTACCCCCTAAGTACCGGGTCGAACGTGGCTAGAAAGGACAAAAGGATTAGGAGTCCCGGAGACCACGCAAGCAAAGGAATAGCAATGATTTATTCACCAGGTAGGCAAAAGCTTAAATCATACAAATCAATATTAAGCCAATTACAAGTTACACATAATTTAGAAGAGGAGAATAAAGTCATACCTGGAGGAAAAGGATACACGCACTAACGTGCGCGGGAAGTTCGAATTACGATGTTACATCATTGAAAAAGCTACTCACGCACTAACGTGCGCGGGGAGAGATCGGATACGATCTTCCCTGACTATATAGATTGGCTACATAATGCATACGGAATGGCTACTCACGCACTTACGCGCGGCGGGACAGATCAGATACGATCTTCCCCGAATAGATTGTTTCTCTTTGCTTTAAGCCAAATCACGCCTTTGATCCAGGCGGCATGGCCATAAACACTTGGAAGGGGGGTCGAATCCGGTTTTGGGTAATAAAACACTTCAGCAGAGAGAGGAGAATAGGGTGATTACCAGAGAGTATTCTGACCAAATTCTCAGGAGTTTCCAAAAGAGAACGAACCATAATTTCAATGGGAATGAAACATACTCCATTCAACTCCTTAGATTCCCCCGAGAATAACAAGACCAAACATGATATGAATATGTACTAATATGATGCAGTTGTCATGAAAAAGTCTTAAGATGAATTAATATATAGTTTAATTGGGTTATAAAGTATATAAGTGATTTCTTAACAGGATATTGAACATAAAAACATATTATGCCCTTCTCAGAGGTTTAGATCATTTTAAACAGATTAATATAACTGGACTTTAACGTAAGACTTAGGCCAGTAATATGATTCCGCACAGGGCATTAAGTCAGCCAGAGCCCTCTAACAACCCCCCCATACAGAGGAACAGTAAGACTGTTAACACCTTAGCAAGCATTTTGGGGAGGAAGTCCACAAAAGCTTTATTGCTATCTGGCATGGCTCTGGACTAAGCTTATCAGCCATTTGTCGCATACAGTCGCTGGGCTCCCCCACGCATCAGCGCTTGCAGATCTTACAGAGGTGCCGCTCAGAACCTAACCCAAAGGCACAGACGAATTTTACGGGTTTAGAAATGGAACAATCTTTTGTAAAATGAAATATGCAATGTCTACAATTTCAAAATAAACATTAATTTCAATTATGGCTGGACAATATATCAATAATGTATCAACATTATGATACAATATTAGATATCATCTGGGATTTTGGATTTGTCATATCACGATATTACCACAAGTATAGTCTTTTATGGTTTTAAAGGCTACATTATAGCAAATAGATGAGGTCGTCTGCAGTTACTTGACTGTTCTAGCTGTTGCCTGTACCTGCTTAGTCATCATATCCACATTACTAACGAATGTTTATCAAAAATGTCAATAGGTAAACATTTTGCAAAAGCACTGATAGTTGTCCCTCCAATATTGCCGTAATATCAGTATTGAGGTATTCAGTCAAAGACATTGTGATATTTGATTTCCTCCATATCGTCTGGCTCCAATTCCAGTTTGGATTCTTGCAAAAATAAAAAATAAAAAAATGGGGAAGTAAAGTATTTACCACTTTGTAATGTTGCCATTCCCTGTCAGAATTTTAATGAATGTTTTGAAGACACTAATTGATTGTTTCAGTTTGTTCAATTGTTTGTTTCAATCAATTGATTGCTTAGCGTGGCTCATCATCTAGAATAGTTTTGAGTACAGGCCAGAAAAAAATTATTAAAAAAAAAAAAAAACTTGCCCTGTGATCCTACCCCAAATTCTTGACATTGCTGGAAACAAGGGAATTTTTTTTTTTTTTGTTCAGTGGCCTTATGTTATGAACAGTCGAGGGTGAACTTTCCAAAATCCGTCCTATTGTCCTTCGACGAACATTGTTTTTACATCTTTCAATGATTTTCTTACATCTATACGCAAATTGGCAATCCTTGGCCCATCTTTGTTCCTGAAGCATCTTATCTGGATGCTGTTGTTGTACCAAATCATGATATCAATCCTCTGCTGACATTTTCAAATCACATCGTTTTTCAGTTTTTTTTGTTTTTTTTGTTTTTTTTTTAACCGCCCTACAAATCGTAAATTGCCGCCATCCTGACACTTTTTTTTGGAATGCTTTGCTGGCTTAAATGGCAAGATTGGATGTAGATTTACAAATAAAATGAAGTTGACTGAACAGACATGAAATATCTTGTCTTCATATTGTCTGCAATAAAATACAAAGCGAAGTACTGCAATAGAATACAAACCGAAGTAGATTTAGAAATCATGGCATAATGCTTTTTGTTTTTAATGCACGTTTTTCATGCCCTTCCAAACTGGGGTCTTAAATGCACTGGAGTTCCATTGACCTTAGAAATGAATCATTTTTGCTTTTATTTCCTGAGAAATTTGTTTGAGAGAGTGGATTAAAATATGCATGAAAGAATGCATACCATCTCTGTGACATCTTTGTACCAGGTTGGGTCAGCTGACTTAGCTTGACCCTCAGACAGTGAGCATGCATTGCCTACAATTACCAATAGTGACTGGTGTAAAAGGTGAAGTTCCAACTGCAGTATAGAGGGATGAAATGAGCGATGAGGAACAGAAATTGGAGGATGCAACCTCATGGGACACATTTCCTCTGTGGGTGGTATCGACCCAGAACCGATCAAACTACCAATTCCCAGGAAAACGGTCAATACTTGCACTTGTCTGTTTGTCTGCAACAGATTTTTTTTATACGGCAGGATAAGCTTACCTCTTGCAATATGTGGCCCTGAATGCTGAAGGATTTGAAGCAATGGGCTTGAACCACTGAATAGGATGTATTAGTGAGTGATTCACTGGTAAATGCTGAACAGGTGGTCTTAATGATTAGCACACCCTTGTTCACTGTTTTCATATTGAATCGTAGAAAAGTGCGCTTAAACTTCAGTTGTAAGCAGGGCACCATCTGTTATTGGCAAGTGGTGATGGTGCCCATTTCACAGCTTTTAAGTTGTTGACAAAAGACTGTTGTTTATACTCAGAAATGGCCATACTGTATATTGCAGTTAAATTTGGTTATACATGTCCAGCAGCCTGTGGTTTTTTGCTACTTCCATAAATTATTTTTGTAGTAAAATGTTTGTCAGTCTTCCAGATTTGCCACGAACAAACACAATTGCAAAATCAAAAGTTGATCATGAATAACTGGGTAGGGGGCTGCTGCCCTTCTCTTCCTCCATTTCTTTTTGCAGATACTTTGTCTTGGACCCGGAGCTAGGGCAACTGCAGTACTTTGTCAACGAGCACGTCAAGAACCAGAAGCCACGGGGATCACTTCCGCTGATTGGTGCGGTCGTGGCACAGAGTGAAGAGGCACCCCATATGTTCACCATCCACTCGGCCAATGGGGAGCTGTACAAGCTTCGAGGTGCGCATTTCGTATCCAATGGGAATCAATCCATCATTTTCTCACCCGTTGTTTTCCTCACCAATTTTTCCTCTCTTGTTCCTCATTGTTCCCCCTCATGCTGGAGTAATTTTTGGATGTTAAAAAATTCTAAATTTCAAGTAAATTTCAAGCTTTGAAGCTGTGTGTCAGCCTTTGTAAGATCAATAGATATGGACATGTGGATGTTTTCTGCTGTACCAGGAGTCCTGTAGCTTAGGGTGGGGAGGTTAATTGCATGATCGATACGCCCTGCTGAGCTTTTCCAGTCCCTGCTGTGCTGGGGTTTGATGAAGCCTGGGTCAAAGGCGCTTTACCAGTTCACTTGTTTGTTTCCTGTGGTGAGAAAGAGATTCTGTGCATCTCACTGCTCCTCAGTGCAACCTGAGGAATCTATCCAAATAAAGTCCCTTTCATGTTGACCGGGGGAGCCTTTTATTGAGCAGGGGCTAAACGATTGCTCCGCTGTGTGTTACTCGCTGCCCTCAATCAATGCTGTTTGGCGGATCGTATTGACCATTTCCTTCATATGAACTCGGACTTTGCTTGCATAATGGTGCGATTTCATGGTTGTGCATGGGAGGGTTAAAGGGATTTACAGCAATTAAGTGACCACTGTTCAGAGTGTGGGTTTTGCTCTTTGAAGGGTTGTCATGGCAACCCTTGCTGGGCACAGGAAGTTCAAGGTTTGTCTACGTGGGGGTTTCTTGGTTAGTAACTTTGCAAAGTGCAAAAAGGCATTGTGGCATGATGCTTTATTATGAGTGATACAGAAATTGGATCTAACTGACTTGTCTTAATTTTAAATGTGTAATGATAATCTATTTGGTAATGGAAGGTGAAGATTTTATCCCAGAAACATCCAAGAATTTGGACTGCTGCTAATGTTTGAGAAGAGACATTTTTTGGTTGAAGAGGATTGAATTCTTGAAAAATAAAAATGCAATGAAGTTAAGTGATCACGGGAGGAATGATTCTTTAAACTACTTTAGACTCTTATTGTTATGTTGTTAACCAAACTGCATAGAATAATTTTATTGGCCAATTTTGCTTTATTTTTTAATAAATGATGTGTGAAGGAAGTTACTGAATTGCCAGTATTCTTCTGCACAGCTCTTCAACTGTATATTGATTTGCCATTCCTTTTTTTATACGCACAATGAGCCGTAATAATATAGTTTTTAATCGATGTGTGATTTGATCTGACTTGGCATTCATTGGCCAACCCCAAGTTATTAGTGAATGAAAAGTGATGTGAATGTGTGCTCCTACAGTGAGGTTTTCAAGAGGAAGAAATGTCCTGGTAATCAGTCCTGGTAATGGCTGCCATACAAGCGCATCCTGCCACTTGATTTAATGACTTCAGCATAATATAACTTCATTGAAATAAAGAGAACTGGCTCCAGTGTACCCGCACTACAGCATACAGTTGATGTATACCTGTGATTGGAATCTTAGTGGGGGTTTGCATTTTTTACCTGTATTTTTAGACTCAGATCTGTTTGAGAATATAATCATGCACCTTCAGGAGTAGTAGTATACCTTTTCCTTAAAAGGGGCATCATGTGCTGAATGTTGTGAACGCGGAACAAAATAATCGGCCCATATCATCTCAGTGTAAACATTGCATTAACCTTATTCTGACATTCTTTAAAACATGGATGGTATTGAATATTATTGTGAGAAGTGCAGTTTCTTTGCAGCTCTGTGGAATACAAGGCCCCCATTTCAAACCTCTGGATTTTACTTTTCAACTTTTTCTCAGTTTCTTATGTAAGGACAGAAACTCATGAAAGATTCTAGAGATGCACTCCAGCTCTTGGCTTCAAAGATTAAAGCCGTCTTATGGAGGATTTTTTGTAAACGAGTACCCGTAATGAGTTCCAGAGAGTGATCGCTATGAAAGGGAGAGATTTTGGGGTAGAGTGAAAAATTTTTAAAATGGCAGTATCATATTCCATCTGTCCCTTTGAAGAAAAACGGCAAAAGCATGACAATTTAGATGAATCCACTTTGAAAAAATTGTTGGGATTAGCGAAGTCACGATTCTCTAAAACCACGATTTGATTTGGCTTTTGAGTCTATGGTTTTGATGTGATTATTGCTCTAAAAATTGTTTATTTCAGCACTGATACTTGGTATTAGAATATCAAGTTTTGATTTGTAAGGATCAACAGATCATTGCTTTATGCCCTGATGACTGTCATTTTCATTTTTACATTCATCTTCAAAAAGATTAGCTATAAGGTATCAAGTGTGATATACTTGCCATTTTATTTTAGAATATACCAATTGAAGGCCATATGGTCAAATTTAGTAATGTATTAAAACTGCAATAAATGACAATAACTTATTTCGTAATCACCAGTCCATTGGGAAGGTTAACAAAAGGAGTCACTTGTTGGCAGGACAGTGTAACTCGTTTGTGGTCTAATGCGACTTGCTTGGTACTTCATTGCATTCTCTACAACTTAATGTGCCAAAAACTAAGTTGACTGCAAGTCTAATGCTAAAACATCCCTCTTATCAGAGACTTGCCCTTAGGGTAGGCCGTGACGTCGCCTCTTAGAATAGGATTACTCTCAGCCTATTCCCACTTATTTTACCTCATTAACAAACCTGCTTTTCATTCACCAAATAATCGTGTCCAATGTGTTGCTAATGATGGTTAATATTGACAACAAGATTCGGTAACGTTCCGCGTCAATGCGAGATTGCAAGGATGGAAATCTGAATAACAAATTTAAAAGAAATCTCCTTTCTTTGTAATTCTGAAGTATGTTCATCGAATTATACTACATAAATGAAAATAAACTCCAATTAATATTTAGCCTGGCAGTAAAAAGCATGATTTTGAAGTGGAAAGCATCATCGTAAACCTATTGATCAAGCTTTGAACATGACATGAAAAGTTTTAACATTGTTTTGAAATTGCATTGTGTTGGCCTCCAAAAAGCCTGCTGCTAAGAAATACACACATATGTGCCGTCTCTAGAGCATTTCAAGTTCAAATGCACTGAGCAGTAGTACTTCGGAAATATAAAGTGGCCTGTCATTCTGTCAGTCAGTCCTCGTAAATGTAAATCATTTTTGTGTTAATCAAGAAAAGTAGATAACAACTGGTTGAGCGATCGCGTGTTAAAAACTGAGCATTCTGCATCACCTAACTTGCCTCCGACGGCACGTTATTGCTATTGCACATACTCATTGTTCAACGTTCTTATTGGTCTTTTTGTTGCAAGATATGAGGAAATGCAGAAAAGGAAAAGGCAGAAGAAGATCGACTCCTTTTTCAAGTCAAGTAGTCATTTAAGTCGAGATATAGTGACGTGGGCTTGCTGGGTCTTTGTCTTGGGAGGAAACAGATAGCTGGCTTGCAATTTACCCACTGACACTAGTTTTGAGTTATGGATATGGTCGGACAGTGTAGCTCAGTTTTTATCTTGTGTATCATGAGTGAAATACCCATAAAAAGTCTGAAGTCATTGCTTAATCCTGTGCTGTGGTATGTGAATGCTGGTTGTAATGGCCTTTTCAGTGCACGCTCTGAGTGTACTGGAAAATTGCAAAAGGTGAGCTGGATTCAGACGCAAAGATTAGTTAGGTTTATTATGCCTTTGCTGCAGAGCAGCAAATGTAGAAAGGCAGTTGCAAACAAGCAGGGAACGAGGTCCCAAAATATTCACACAAAGTAGCGCTGAGTAATATACAAGTCAGCGATATAAGTTATATTAACAAGAGAATAACAATTAAGCTGCAGGCACGTCTAGTGCAAGACACAAGCTTACGAGACTTCGCACCTTCTGTGTGCGAAGCTCTGGTTTATATGGGCAAAGCAATGAGCATGGCACAATGGGGAAACAGATGTGGCTGATTAAGTGGACTGTGGAATGCAGGCCGGTGCTTAGTACTCTGGTGATTGGGAGTGCTGGAGGCAGGGCATGACACTGGTGTGCACGGTACTTTGGGGTGAAGGGAGTGATGCTACAATTTACATTTTAAACTAAGTATTTTTTGCATATAATGATGAAGAAAATGTAGGAATGCTTGGCTCTCATTTTATTTTGGCATGGCGTGGAAACTGGAATGGGGGCCAAAGGCGGGGGTTGCAGTGCTCACAAGAACACCCACTCTTCGTTTGTAAAATCGCAGCTCCGCCCCTTGATTTTATGACTCTTTTGAATCTGTTTTTCCTCTTTTAGCAAGAATATGGGCTTCATTTGCGATAAGTATCTTTATAATTGATTTTGTTTGCTACGTCGATCTCAGTGACTCTAAAAATAATTAGGGTGCAAGTATTATTTTTGCTTTTTCTATTATTATGTTTCAGCCTCTGCCGTTTTCATGGAAAATGGCCTGAACTTTTTTAAATATTGGTAACTTTTTTGTTTTTTGGCATTCACACTAAAGACATCAGTCCATACCCTCACAATTTTTTCAAAAAGTTGAATCTCTCAAATTTCAGAGGCAACTAGAGGGTGTGTCCGGAGGCCACATACCCTGCCCGTGCCCACGACCTTCAACTATGGCCGATATTTTAGAGGTTTTTTATCTGTCCGATCCGGATCCGAATCCGGATCTGGATCAAACTACTCATGGTTGTTCCCTCCCTGGAGGGCTATCGTGTGTTGATGTTCAAGTGATTCATGATGTTTTTGATGGAGTTATTAAAGAAAATGTCGAAATTTGCTCTATCTCCCAATGTTAACAAATTTTTCAAAGTGATCCAGAATCCACAGTTTGATCCGGATCTGCACCAAAAACTAATCACTTCTCATTGGACCATTACCAACCCCTCTGTGAAATATGAAAACGATCCGACCAAAACTGCGGCCTGTAGGCTGTCCACAGATAAACACACACACACAGATAGATAAATAAATAAATAAATAAACGGAGACAAACACATAACCCCTCCCGCACTTTGTTTGCGGGCAGGGTAATAACTTTTGAACCATTTGCTGTTGAGACACCAAATCAAAATGGACAGATTTGCCTCCTCAAGACGAGCAAAACTGCAGTGTGGACCAAAAGTATGAATTGTAATAGATTAACTGCCATTTTGAATTCTGTGAAAAAACACAAAAAATCTTCTCAAAATATACCGCAAACCCGATTGTCATGAAAATTCCTGAGGGGGTTGCTTTAGCAACAAGTTTAAATTTTTGTTTTTTTTTTATTTGAGAGGCCATAGCTTTGGAATCATTCATTGTAGAGACACCCTGGTAGATCCATCTCCTCAAGATGAACAAAAAGTAATGTGAACCAAAAAATTAATTGCGTAAGTTTTACGACACCTTGAGTTTTGTGAAAAACAAAAAAACCTTAAAATATACTGTACATCAGATAAATGTGGAAATTATTACATAACAAATGCATACCAACCCCAACGCAAGTTTGCAAATGACAAGTTCCCACATAAAAAGTGGTCATGTCATATGAAAATTAAGCAGCACCATAATTAATTAAATATGCAAATGAAGCCTATTTAGTAATATTAGTAGCAGTAGGCCTCCGTCAGTTGGGGCTGACTATGGAAGATTCGGCCAGACCTCAGATATGTTGGCAGTGTTGACTTTGGCTGTACAGACCTATTTTGGAATGGCAGTCTCTGCTGCAGAGATGGCGGATGAACTGAGAGGTGGTAAGGTTCTGGAAGTGACGGTGTGCGTGCCTAGCCTCCGTGGCATCCCTGGGTCTTGATTCACCAGCCTCATGAAGCCTATGCAGTGGGTTCCTCTAAGTTGAGCGGTCGGCGGCGAGGTCCTCCCACGATGCGACATCGACGCTGAGAGCAGTCAGGTCCCTTTTGCAAATATCCTTGAAGCGAAGTTTGGGGGGGCCTATGGGTCTTTTCCCATACTTTAGCTCTCGGAACAGAAGGTCTTTTGGGATGCTTCCATCTTCCATACGGCAAACATGCCCCAGCCATTGCAATCCGTGCTGTCTCAGTAGGGTGTACATGGAGGGAAGGCCGGCATGGGAGAGGACAATGGAGTTGGGGACTTTATCCTTCCAGGTCAAGCCGATGATGCGGCGAAGGCACCTGAGATGGAATGCGTTCAGTCTGCGCTCCTGTGAGGCATAGGTGCACCATGACTTGCTGCCATACAGAAGTGTGTTGATAACGCATGCGTTATATACCAATATCTTCATTTTAGTTGACATTTTGCGGTTTGTTTATATGTGGGTGGAGAGCCGAGTAAGGGTCGCAGCTGCCTTTCTGACGCGTTTGTCGATTTCCTTATCCAAGGACACATTGTCGATGACAGTGGAGCCGAGGTAGGTAAACTCATGGACATTGTCGAGTAAGTACTTGTCGATAGTGATACGAGGCGAAGCCACTACGCCCTGGCCCCTGACATTAGTTTTTTTCAAGCTGGTGGAGAGCCACAGCAGTTTGCAAATGACAAGTTGCCACATAAAGAAGTGGTCATGCCATATGAAAATTAATTAGCAGTATAATTAATGAAATATGCAAATGAAGCCTATATTACAGCCAGTCAATATGTAACTTGGGGTTACTCAAGGCAATGTTTTACAGGATTGGGGAGTATGTAAAAAATTTTCAGCTGGCCTCAGTCAACCCAATAACCGAGGATTGCAGATATATTTGAGCGGGTGTTTGTTAGTCAGATTATCTTAGGAAATAATGTAACTTGAGTTTATGAGTAGGAACTGTCTATCTAAAACTTCTAGCTGCAGGACAAAGGGGATGATAGTGGGCGTTTTACCCCAAAATACCTATATTTGATAACACGATTAAAAGGTGAAGGAGAAGAGAAAACAAGTTGTAATTTTGAACAAATAAAGCCAGGATAAATACATTTATGTAGAACAAGTTTCATTACCATGGGTACCTGCCCACATGGTGAACTTGCCAATCCAAAATTGGCGAAAAAGTGACTTTTTAAAGCAGGGACCCTTTTCAGGGTCTCCTAACTCCACTGTTATGCCTTGGGTGCAGTTAATCTTCGTTATACAGACAGACCTGTCCTCAAATAGAAGGAATTCAGCGTAATTTAGCCTCTGTAAGGGATCCTGGCATCTTAGGG
Organism: Gymnothorax javanicus; assembly: GCA_029692085.1. Lineage (NCBI taxonomy): Eukaryota > Metazoa > Chordata > Actinopteri > Anguilliformes > Muraenidae > Gymnothorax > Gymnothorax javanicus. The sequence goes on from CM056197.1 coordinate 88,399,834, forward strand.
GGCCCTTGAAAACTGAATTTTTGATTTCTGCCCATAAAAAGTTATATTTGAGAGGTCAATATCTTGAAAAGGAAAAGAGATGGATACATTTTGAGAAGAGATTCTGAAAGCCTGGACCCAAATTACCCTGGGTAGCAATTTTCAGCCCATATGATTTGTTCCAAAGATATTGGCCTCCAAAGTTCCGATAAATTAATGTTCACGATTAGCGAGGGCAAAAAGGGGGCGTGGGCCCAAATTTTTGGGTGGCCATATCTCGGAAACCCCTTGGAACAGGAGCCTAAGGTTTTGCATGTGTTCATTATGAATATAGAGGTACTCCCAAAATAAATTTAAGCCAAATCTGAGTTGTGACCATGGAAAATTCTTGTACTTTGGTTGAGTTCATATGGAATGACCCTGCTGTTAAATGATCAGGGTTATTAGTTTAGGTCTCAAATATGATTTATTAATTGACTTTACCTTTCAACACCAATCAATCAGAGGGCAAACAGTGAAGGCAGCTTTATTTTCAATTGGTCACTGCTCTGTTTAGTGAATGACTCCTCAGAAATCAGGGCAACAAGAACATGCATCATGTGGCCCAATGTCAACTTCCAGTTCCTATTTGTGCATGCTTTGTATTGCACTTTTCAGGTTAATTTTTTATGGAGCTCAATTCTGGGGGAGGCTGACCATTAAATTGGCAAAATACAATGACAAAAATCGCCCCAAAAAAACCAACCAGCGATGGACTCTGCCATTTGCCAATATATTTGTTCCATCGCCCAACCCAAATAGACATATATCAGACTCAAAGGAAATGATTCAGTATTCAGTATTCTGCCTTTTTTAAATCCAAAAAACAATAGTAAAAAAACTTCTCAAGGTCCGTCTGTTCAATCAACATGCTATTATGTAGAAGTACATAGTATGCTAGTACCTAGTATGCCAGTAGCAGCGGGAATTATTGTTGTTTTCGTTTTAGAATCAGTATAAGAGGTAAAATTGTGTCTATTGGGAGGGTATATGTTTAAGTAGTTTTTTGATAACGACATTATCTCAGTCGCCATTTTGTTAACTGCTGCATGCTGAAAAGGTAGGCAGTGAACATGAAACCATTTGTTTGAGGCAGTGTCGTATCATTTTGTAAATTCTGTCAGACAAAACTTACATTGGTAATTGCTGTTTTTCTTTCAGAAAGTTATGTAAATTTAATGTAATTGTGCTGTTGAGTTGAATATATGGTGTTGAAAAGCTTAAAAACTGAATAAACGTATGAAAAATTCAGGTCAATTGAAGGGAAATATTGCAGGAAAGAATTTTCGTTGTGACGTCATAATTTTATGAGTAGGTATCCTGTCGATGGTTAAATTATTTCTATAATCTACTTGTGGAACCATGAATCCTTATATCTGTAAATCCACTGGTATGGCATTGCATGCACAATATTAAGGACATGTAGTCCATCTACTGAACAGAATTTTGTATAACCATATTAAGTTATAGCACATGACATGAGAGAAACTAAGTAATCTGTACAGTGAGAATGAATGGTTTCAACTGCAGGTTACTTCATCCGTGTTAATCCTGAAGTTGAAACCTTCATGCTGGATAATGTCTGACCACCAGTTTAAGCAGGTTTGACCAACAACAGGTGGGGCATAATTTTTAGCATGGTAAGTTAACATCACTCAGGTTTCTAAATGAAAAGTTCAATATAATTTTCTTCCATTGGGTGATGGTTAGTAAATCAGTGTTATAGTACGTGCAATGTAGCATTCTGCCCAAATTACGTGTGTGCAGATCTTTTTTTAAACTGCTTCAAGAAATATTAATGCAAGAATTTGAATAGGGGACTGAACACTACCGTTTCTTTCTGCAGTACTCCCCTACAAGCAAAAAACAGTGCCTCATTGCAACAAAACATAAATATTATCAAGCTTTCACCCAACCTCATTAACATAGAAATAAATAGTTTATTACGCTCTTCTTCATTCATGTCCATTATAAAAGGCTTGTACCCGCTTGACGCTGTATTATTGTGTTTCATTTGCGCCAGTAGAAATTGGCATTAGCATTTCGAAGTGTCATTTCAGCCCTTGCTCACGACTGCCCGCTAATTAAGTGCAATCGTCATGAAAGTAAGGAGTGACTCGGCTTATGGTCTTGAGACAGGATATTTTTTTAAGAAGCTGTTAAGGGTGTTGGCCACAGCAGAGTACAGCTGTCAAATAGTGTATAACTGGGTAAAGGCATGAGGATAAAATGGAGTGCTCACTCAGAACAGCACAGTCTATGTCTGTAGAAGCGAATACATCATTCCGTGTCTTTCTAAAGCGAGCCCTGCAGTTTTAGAACGGGGAGGAATGGGGGGGAGGTATTATGTCCCCTCTTTAGGGAGTTGGTTGTTGAGCTGAAGAAATTTGGTGTATGGCAGGGGAAAGAACATCACAGCTGGCAGCAGAAAAAGGAGTTTAGCAAAGCTGAAAACTGCCTATTTTTGATTGAGTGGAGCTTCACTGTGTATAGAACATCTGCTTGTGCATAGAAAGTGCCTGAAATTTACTTGAATTCACATTTTGAACAAATCATTCCTTTATTGCTGTATAATTTCACGTATCTTCATCTATATTATAGTGACAGAAAGATGTGATCAATGAATGCAAGTTTAATCTGCAATGTCTTTTTTGAGTTTCCTGATTTTAGCGATAGATGAGGGATGTGAGTAATTTCATTAAAATAAGAGCACTTTAGGGCTGCTGGGTTGGCTTGCTCCGTATCGGCACTGCTTCTGGTACAAGAGTAACTGTCACCATCTCGGAACAGATCTGGTCATGTCAGCGTAATTGGCTTTGTGCTGCTTTCTGATATTGAAAGATATATTTGGTTTCTGTTCGCATTGTTCTTTGCTCAAATGCCTCATACTGGTCATTGGGGTACCCATGGGTTGCTGTCTGTGCACGTTATGATTGCGTCAGCAGTTTGAAAAGAAGCGGCGACCGATGGATAGTGCTTTGGAGAATAACTGCAGACTGTCTGTGCTCTCCCGAGATGGCAATAAAAATATGAACGAACCTGCTAGTACTCTAATTGGACAGTTCACATGTGGATGGGATTACAGATGGCATGTTTATTCAAAGAATATCAAAAATAAAGCCAGCTGTGCATGGCTGATCTGGTCTGGTACCCATGAGCTGCATGGATTCAGTCATATAAAACTGCTATGGAAGAGGAGTAAATCAGGAGCAGTCACAAGTTACCCTCTCTCCTGCTGTCTGAGCTTACAGCTTCACTGTGTTGAGAACTTTTATTGCTAGCTTAGCACAGCTGAATTGAATACTTGGTTTGCCAATCTATTTTATTTAGTGAAGAGCCAGTTGGATGGCAGTGATCTTGGAAGAATTCCCCAATAGCAATGAGTTCACTTTAGTTCAGGGTGTAAACAATGTGGAAAAACTATTTATTTAGATTCAGGTTCTTCCCTGGATTCTATGCCGCAAATTTTGTGTCTGACTTTGTTGAGGAGGTTGTTGATTGTGGTGAATTCAACTCTGGATCCAGCCTGGAGGGAGATGAGTGTACCATTGGATCTTTACTTGACGGACTCTACATCTGACTAGGAAGCAATAATGTAGACATAAAAATGTGTGTTGTGCTTAGAATTGTCGCTTTGACTAAAGGGCTTTATTTGCCATTTAAAACCCTATCTACCTCAGACTTATGTCTTTTAACATTGATTGTGTTGAAAAGGATATTACTTACATTTATTATGACCTTCCCTCCAAAACTGAAAACTGCAGTTCTGACTTTCGTGAGGAGTGTTTTTGGGCTCCTGTGTTTTGGGTGTTACCTAGATGAAGAAAATTCTGAACTCTGCAGCGGCGGAGAACTGAATATGTATGATTCCTGCAGTGGTAAAAATAACTCACTCATCCTTTTGTATCTCTAGCATCCGATGCCAAGGAGCGGCAATTCTGGATGAATCAGCTGCAGACCTGTGCCAGACGCCACTCTGACAGCAGTGCGAAGGTATGTACAATCATCATTTGTGCCTTAGCCTTGGCCTAGCTGTCTCAGTGCATTATGTGTTGGACCCAGGTGGATCTATGCATTAGACTGGTGCATGAATGTTTGGTGAAAGTGGCTGGAAGTTTTTTTCGATGTTACAACGTGGGGCACATTTCAACAAGCCTAACCCAAGGAGACAAATGTTCTGCTTCATAGTGGACCACTAAGGCGACATTACATCACATGTGACCTGAAGTGTGGTTTTCAGGTCACAAAGTGGTCTGTCCCATTTCCAGGCAGGCAGCCAGTTTTGTGATTGCAAACTGTCTGCATCTCATTTTCTGTGTTCATTATATGGCTAGTCTTTGACCAGGAAAGTTCACTGGCAGCAAGTTGACGTACAGCAATATGACTATGCATGTTCACTCGCTACATAACAAAACGTACAACAAAAGGAGGAAACATGTACTGTAGGTCTACAGGTGCGTATTGATGCACAAATTTAAGACACTAATGAATCAGTTAAACATGGCATTTAGTCTAAAAATCTGTACTGGCAAAAGAACCCAGAAACATGGAGTAAGAAAACTGGCCCTGTGCAGAGCTAAACCTCTTTGGGGCTTGCTTGTGGTACTGGCTTTGCACAGTGGCATGTTGGCAGCAGTACACGTAGCTGCTCATTTTCCTTCTTTATTAGCGATACAGAAATGTTCTCAGTGACCAGCAGCGGTTGTCTCATTTCATCCCATGGGTCGCTTATCCAGAAACGCACTGCTGTGTTCTCTCCCTCACCCTCCCATCCAGCCCATGGGCAGCCTGTTTCAATCACCTCCCAGGCAGCGGTAATGGAGCACGGACTTGTGCCAGAGTCCTTTGGCGACAGTGTGTGAGACGGGGATGCTCCCTCTGTTTCATCTGCGAATGTTTCATTGACTGCTGGAGAGCTTCCAAAGGTCAAACATGGAATCAGTGTCTCTCACCCAGCCCAGCCTGCTGATAAGGCTAACTTCTGTGGCTCAGGGCACAAGTGCATTATTTCTGTGTCCTTTGTAGTGGAGTGCTGCTTCCACCATGCCAGCCACGTTGTGTAAATTGCACATTTTAGGAAGTGTTGTGTACGAAGGCTGCAATTGCTTTGACGCATTTTACTGCCACTGTTATGTATGAAGAGAGATGTGCTTCGGTTTAGCTTTGATGACTATTCAGTGGTGAAAGAAGAACTAGCATTGAATGTTAATAAGTCTAGTAATATGAAGTCTGTAGGCAGCTCTATCACAATAATGAGCCTGTGGGTCAGTGTCAGGCTGATTACTGCCTTAGGGCCGGGACTCGGTGGTTAAGCCTGAGATTATCTTGCTTTTTAACCACGCATTTGCATAGACGACTGGCTGTGTCCTGAACAGAAGAGGTCGCATTCTTGCTGAGGTATTTTGCATGTTAATGAAGGATTCCACTGGAGGGCGCACCAGAGAACTGACAGACAAGATCGTATTGAACGTCCGGATTTTCATGTAAACCCCTGACCCTGTCATGTCCCCGCACTGCCCCTACACTGCCCCCACCATTCATGTGCGTATTGCATTTTGAGTAGCGAAGCTTGCACAATTAAGGCTCCAGTTGGACCTAGGATATGTGAGGCAGCTTGTATGCGCACATGAACACATAGCTAAAAGCAAGTATATCTCCTGCTTTACCATCTTGGCTCAGTGACTAGCTGGTTACCATACAGAGAGAGCATACAGGCTAAGCTAACAAAACATCAATCTGTGTGTAGTGCTTGTGTGCCTGTTGTGCAGCCTTGTTCTCAGGTGTGCTGTGTGTGCAAGTAGAGTGTGATGCATTTCCTCTTCATCACTTGTCTCACATCTTTGCTCTGGCAGTCACCTAGTGTTTTTACTAAGTTGACAGGTTTTTAAAGCAAATGCACATTGCAGCTTTTGTAATTGACCAAACAGATTTGCACCAGTCTTGATGCAAGTTTTTTGTTGAATTATAAAACCCAAAAACTCATTTGTGCGTTTTTCATAGAGGGTTTTACTGCTGATAACCCTCCTCTTGAGCTTTGCCCTTCACACTGGTGCTAAATTCAGCACTACAGCAAGAATTCCCACCTCAATTAAGCCAGCTAATGCGATGCCACATACACCAAGCTAAAGTAAAGGTTATTGCAACAAAATCTGTGAGGATTTCAATCCCCGTTTTTGCCTTTCATTCAGCTCCGAAAGCTGAAGGGGTCTGATGAGGACCTCTGTGTGGAGAGGACTGGAAATGGCCCGGAGGGACTGGTGAGTGACATCTCCAGTACTGATGTGTGTACATGGCTCTGCATTTCAATTCTATGCTGTAATTACTCTTTCAAACCGGAGCAACTCAATGTCCATGACATTAAATACTTTTGAATGTGTCATGTATGTATGATTCTCTGCATGCGCTCAGCTCCATTGTTATTTCCTTCCCTCATGAGCATTGGCAAAAATTGCTGTATATCATAAACTGACATTAAATGTTCAACTTGGCCTAGGGGCTAGTGCTGTTGCCTTGGAGCTGAAAGTTTGTGGGTATGAATTCAGTCTGAGTGGAGCTTGCATGGTTTCCCTGTGTTTGCGTGGGTTTCCTCCAGGTACTCTGCTTTCCACTCACTGTCCTAAGAAATGCAAGCCAGGCTAATTCCAGACTCTAAATTCCCCATGGATACGAGTAAGTGAGTAAATGATGTGCAATCCATGCAATTGATCGACTGACTGTCCTGGGTGTGTTGCTGCCTTTTGCCGGTAGTATGCTGTTACAGGCCACAGTCCCCCTCTAAACAGGAATAATCTGGATAAGTTTTGGATGGATTGACTATTGGTGAAATAATTAACGTTTGCTCTCACAAACCTTATGCAAATCAAAATGGAAAAAGTTGGCATATCATGGAAATTGCGAATAGAATCAAAATGGAGCAATATGAAATTTTTATTTACCCTCTCTTGTATTGAAAACATGAAAACAACATATTATTAGATGCTTTAACTTGTGAAATGGTATAGAGTTGGCTGTGCCAACTTTTTTGGACTTTGTTGCAGTCCTCACATTGTTTATTTTTAATTTGCAACTAGACAAATTTTTTTTAGGTGGACTGCATCAGGCTATATTTTTGTAGCTATAGTTTTCTTCTCAAGGCAAAAGTCATAAGTCGGCCTGGTGGTGGATTTACTGGAAAGAGTATGGAGTCCAGACCATCAACTGGGGAGCTACTCTACGCTCCAGGAATGTCCCCAGCAAATTTTACCTGAATCCCATAAGAACTATTTGACTTACTGCATTTTTAATCTAAAGTTTGGCCCAGAGGCAGGAGCAGTCCGAGTGCATTTGGTGCCCCAAGCACCCCCCCACACACACACACACACACACAAAAACAAAACAATAAGTGCAAATTTTTTCCAAAATATCATGTATTGTTAAATAATGTTCTTAACTAAACCTGACAAATAATTAATTATTAATCAAAGTAAACTTTTTAACAGTACTACAGTAAAGTAGCGCAACTTTCAGCTTTTTCCCCCGCTCCACTCATGGCGCTTTTTGGAACAGCGGCAGACTCGTCAATGTTAATTCTCTGTCACCGACCAAAGTCAAGAAGAGGGAGGGACCTACAATATCAACAGCAATATCGGAGAAGAATTGAGCCAGCTGCTACAGCCATACTTCAGATTAATTGGCTGCAGTTTAGATTTGCTTTCTGTTCTCTGTTAAGGGACTCGAGGTCTGCTGCCAAGTTAGTTAGTTTGTATTCATGTTTACTACAACTGTTGAGCTTAACAGCTGTCGCTAGATACTCTGTTATCGCTTAGGTTCCCTTTTATTTGAACCGGGGTGGCTTGCTACACTTCCCAAAGCATACTTACGAGCGACTTCAGCAGTTTGGTTACGTTGCTCAAACCATTGACTGTATACGGTTCCAGTCATGCTTTTTGGGAAACGAACATTCAGTAGCTCAGTTACTAAGACTATTCTCGATTTATTTTAATCGTAATAATATAATCGTAAAGATAATACAGGTGAACGTAAAGTTGAACCACAGTGATTTGAAATTCGCAACAATGGATTGCGGAAGTGCCAAGGAAACTGTTTCCGTAACTGTTAAGCCCAGTTCAGACCAAAGATTTGCGACGAGACGGGCTGAGACTTGCAACTACTTGCGACGCGCCGGTCTGTGATGTTCTGAAACCTTCCAGTTCACACCGATGAGACGGTTTATCGTTTCCACCGCAATGACTCTCTGTGCTAACAAACTAACTGCCGGCTTTTCGGGCCGTTTTTACTCGGGCTGGTAGGCCACGAGTCTTAGTTTCGGCTCCGTTCTTCTTCTTCTTTTTTTTTCGGGGTCACGATTGTCCTGCTCATGCGCGCGCGCGCGGTTTCGTGATTGGCCCAGGCCTAGACCCGGCCCGAGTACAGGCTCTGAGGAGCCTCTTGTTTCAGTTGATACATTTGTTGCCGCGTTTGAAATTATGGATAATAGTGATGATGAGTTTGTCGCAACAGTTGCATTTCTGCCATTAAAAAAAGAGCGAGGACACACAAAAACATAAAGGGGTGAGAATTTGGAGCCGTCCGTGGCAGTGGCGTAGCCAGATCTTAAAATTGCGTGGGCACTAAACATCTCTGTAAAACTATTATTCGTTCTGACTCAATCGCAGTCATTTTTTCTAATTAACTATGCCTTCAATCCGAAAACACTCCGCCCTATCAGGTGCTGCTTGTTCACCTCGTTCAGGCAAAACGACAATCATTCATTTGGACGCGCAATTTTGTGCACTTAAAATCAGTGGCGTAGCCACACCGGAAAATTGAGCGGCCACACAACATCGCTTTACTACAATTATTATACCTAACTTGTTCTCAGCCATTTTCCTTTGTTAAAGCAATTTCCATTTATATGAATAATCAATTGGCAATTAAAGACACGGCTGCTCTCGTGATGCGATCTAAGGGCGACTAACCAATAGGCATAACTCAGTTCCGAAAAATAAGTTACTCATAAGTTGTACTTTAATACTTTTAATAATAGTTTTCGAGAGGTAAACTGCTCTGGAACTTCCGCGCTACCTTTTCAATTCATCAGGCGATATAACCTGTGCTTCATGATCAATTGAATTATTCAAACTGAACCAAAGACAGAGATTTGAAATGCACAAAATTTCGCGTCCAAATGAATGATTGTCGTTTTGCCTGAACGAGGTGAACAAGCAACATCTGATGGTGCGGAGCGTTTTAGGATTGAAGGCGTAGTTAATTAGAAGAAAATGATCGCGATCGAGTCAGAACTAATAATTGTTTTAAAGAGATGTTTATTGCCCACGCAATTTTAAGATCTGGCTGCGCTGCTGGTCCATGGGTGCTTCAACGAAATACCCACGGCGCTTATGCCAATAATCTGTGCCGGGAGCTCGCAACGGGAGACCTGCCCTCTTTTGTAAATTTCTCTCAGTTATTCTCGGCGCAGTTCCCACCAGCTGATAGTTTGTAACTGCCGAGACCAGCTGAATTCGCAATGAGCTGATTGGCTGTCGAGACGGATTACGTGCTTAACGTTCTAGAAACCAGCCTCCTGCGATTTGACAAGCTGAATCGCTGGCGACGCCATCAGCCGGCTTGCAACTAGCTGAGACGGGCCAGTTCACTCTGCTGCGACTCCTCCCTGCGACGTTCTAAAACGGTCTCGTCACGTCACGAATCTTTGGTCTGAACTGGGCTTTATAGAGAGGTGGTCTGAAAATGAGTATGGGCGCTTCCAGTGTAAAAAAACATTTCTTGGCCTTTACTCATGTTTAATTTATTTTTCATGTCTAAGTATTGTGGAGGATAAAGGGGGATACCAAAAATTGTTAAAAAAAAAAAAAAAAAAAAAAAACATTATTATTATTATTATTATTATTATTGTTGTTGTTGTTGTTGTTTTTGTTTTTTCACTGCCCGCATGTTTGACGCACCCCTGTTGAGTGGCGCCCTTGGCAAGCGCCTTTGTCGCCTGTAGGAGGGACCGCCACTGCCTCGTGGTGCTGCTACAGGAACAGTCATAGTGTCACCAGAACAATAGGATTGCTGTTTATGTTCCAAGATAGTCATGGCAAAGCTAGTCTGATTCTCAGTAAAACAGTTTAATTTACAGCATTCAGAAATGTGGTTTCACCTAATCGTGCAAATACAGTGAAGTAATAGAGCCATCAACATTGGTAAGATTCCTTTTGATTAAAGTTGCTCGAGTTACTGCGTTTTAAAAATGAAAAGTTTGGGCTGGTAATGGTGCTTCAGGGAAGGTCATCGGGTCACCAACATCTAGTCTACACACCAGGAACAATCACAGGAGGTTTAATATGATTCTTTTAAAAACTGACCGAGTTATTGCGTATAAAAATGTGAAATTTCGTCAAGTTATGGCTCTACAGGAATCATTACAGAGCCACTGGAATCAATTACTTCAACAAGGAACTTCAATGAATGACAGCCCTAATCTATGCACCAGAAATGATTCCAAGATATGCTGCATTGTTCCGATCAAAATTGTTTGAGTTATTGCGTTTTAAAATATAAAATTTGACCTAGTGGTGATGCAGGGTTGTCCAAAAAAACGGGTCTGTCCTCTGTGCAGCAGGAATGAACACAAGGAGTTTTATGCGATTTCCATGAAAACTTCTTGTTATTGCACTAAGACAAAGGATCTGCAGCAGCAGCAGTATTCAAGAAAAATCCGTAATATTCCCAAAAACTCATTTGCAGGCATATAATTAAATTCACAGCAGAACATCAAATATTGTGTTTTTATTGTTTTCAGTGTAGTTGCAGGTTAATCGACTTTTCAGATCAGACCTTTTTGATTTTATTTGCTTTTTTCATAATGTGCCAACCTTTTCAAAATTGTGTTTGTCCAACACAGTGCAAGTTCCTAATGTGGGAGTGTTATCTCTTATCTGAAAACAGGCGGTTTGAATGCAGGTTTTTGTTTTAGCTAGTGCTAACACATCTCATTTTGTTTTTCATGGTCACGGTTTGATCAGGTGTTTTGCGTTTGGGCGAGTAAAAACCTACACCCATTGTGGACACCCCTGCTCTTTGCAATTGTATTCTGCTATACATGCCTTTACATCCTTGTATATCTTCATACACTAGTTATCTGCCTGTCTACCTGGAAAAAAATATGCGCAACAATGAACAATTTTCTGCAAAAGTCTGTGTCCATGGATGAACTCACTGTGAATGAGGTAGATATGATGCATTTCTGGGTGGAAAAACCTGGCCTGGCTGGATGTAGTTAGAATGAAGTCTCTGATCGATTGGGAATTCTAAGTATGGCAATTTAGGAGCTGCCACGCATTAATATCCCTTATGCTGTGGGTTGGACCAGTAGTGCTTATTGCACTCGTATTGCCTCAGGCCATTAATGCACTCTTAGGGGCAGGCTGGTTTCCCTGGCTTTTTATGTCAAAGAAAATTACATTTCCTGAACAATGGCCCCAATTAACTCCTTCAACCCCACAGCCCTCTACAGAGGGCTGACCAACATATTCCCTTCAACCCCAAATTCCTGTAGGGAAAATTCAAACAATCTGACTAATTGATTGGAACATATCAGGTTACATTTAATGGGATTCCAGAGATAACAGTAAGATACAATGTCCAGAGAATGACCAGCCCTCTACAGAGGGCTGTGGGGTTGAAGGGTATAGTGATGCTAGAATATCTGGGGTTGAAAGAGTTAAACGGGACCATTTCAGACTCCTGTACATGTATGTATTCCACTGAAGAGTTAAGGCTGGCCTTGTTTTCCAGTTGGAGAGGAAAAAAAATGATCAAATGCAAAACTCTGCTAGAGGGACATGGTAGTCCTGTGGGAAATTCAAGAAACACCTTAAAGATGCATTTTCTAATGATAATGTGAGTGATTCCTGTGAGCCCTCCAAATTGTTGAGCAACCTTTCTGTCATTGAATGTGCACATAACTTCAAATTGATTGGATCGTTTGGGCCAGTTGTTTTTGATGTTTTCCTGTATACTTTGGTTACAGTTCCTATGTGATAGCTTGCTTTATTATATGACGCAAGGATTCCTTCTCTCCTGATTGGTCGAGATGAGCTCCGCCGGGCACTATCAGCAGTGATATTCACTGCGCGAAAGTGTGCAAGATGTGAATATAACAATCCAACGACCTCGAGCTAAAAATAGATTAGGCTTCCCCGCAGGAGCTCCTGACAATGTCCGTATTTCGTGTCGCTTTGTCCCTGTGAGGAGCTTTAGGTTAGAGTTGTTGCCCCTCCCTTATTTCACATTTTGAAGTAGGGTCACATTAAAAAACAGTTATTGACTTCAGTTATCGGTGAATCCAATGATTTATCCACCTTGGACAAGTGATATTCACCTTGCCTGTGCCTTGGTGAATATCACTTGTCCAAGGTGGGTTAATTGCTGGATTCACCTCAGTTGAAGTCAATAATTGTATCATATTGTCATTAGCTTGCGGGATATTGGTGCATGAGTGCCAGTTTGCGTCTGTAAACTCAACATGCCAAAATAAAGGAAGGGTATATTTCATTTTTCAGTTTAACTTGGGGTAAGTAGTATAATTATGAATTTAATGTTACGAGAATTTCCATTGTGTGTGTTTTGCAATCTGCATGCAAAAATGTAGAGTATCTCCCCTGAAGCTACTTTTTCATTCCCCATCAGCTTCAGTGTTGTTCATTGTGTCTCAGAAGTCCTGTGTAGAAACAATTTCTGAGTAGTAATTAGTGAATCAGTTGAACATTTTCATCTAAACGGCATTTTGACATCACAGAAGTGGGAAAATATGAATTTTATGGTTTTTATTCTTGTGGTGTCATCGGCCAAACTGCCAAAAGTATTCAGCCATTTATCTTCCTTAGCTTGTGTTTCTTACATAGAGAAAATATTTCATTTGCTGTACCAAGGGGCATCAAAGGCTGTAGTCATTATAAAACCCCATGCATTATTTCTTACCAGGGTGATGAAACTTATGAGCTAAGCAAAGAAAGGCTACGGTTGCGGAAATGTGCAACAGCGAGAGAGATGTTGTCTCTCGAATGGAATCATATGTGTTCAAACTAGTTTCAGTGTTAAGGTGATTATTTTTGCCTTTTCAAACTAGTTAGGTGCTATAACAAGCTTTAATATCTGAATAATATTTGATTAATAATTAACTTGAAGTGTTATAAGGACAATCCATTACATTGTAGGTCAACCAGACATCCTGATAAAATTGGGAAAATATTAATTTTAAGAGCCTTGTCACGTGTAATTCAAGTATGAATTCTACTATAAATAAACCATTTCAAGTAGCCTAATGACACTGTTGTGATTCCTCCTTTTCTATTACATAAGGTCTGTTTACAAAAAGATGTTGGGTATTTCATCAAATAGCCTTTCAGCACAAAAAATTACCTTCTTTAACTGCACGACAAGAGTATTTATCTGTAACCTACAACAAACGGCATAGCCTACCTTTCTTTTGTGTTGTCCCCCGCCATGCACAGGACATGGTACTCACGACCATCCGTGCATCTGTCCATACGCCCCGTCTATCCATATGTCTGTCCAGTTGACTTGTTGGCAAGATATCTGAGGAACCAGTGATCCAAACTTGATCAAATTTCACACTAAGGTCTAGTGTGAGGATCCCCCGACACCAGTCAATTTGGGTGGTCTTGACCTCATTTTCAAAGTCACAGCGTGGCTTGCAGCAGGGGACATTGTCCCTCTGTGACCAATACTTGTTCTGCTGGCATTCCAGACCCTGGTTCCAGACATATGTGAAGCACAAAACCGTGTGAGTATGAACTAGGTCCATGAAAGAACTCGCTAGCTATTTTGCATATTTTGGGACCAATTTTTTGTGTGGTGTCTCGTAAATCAAAGTAAGCTAGTCTGCAATTAAAACTATACGGTGCTGAAGTGCAGTCTGAAGCAGTAGGACACAAGTTAGCAAATAATCTTTTGTGTATATTTGCTTTTGCAGTTACCATACATTGTTTGGTATTGCAGTGGTACAGAGGCATAGGGAAGAAATCTGGTGGTGTGCTGTGTCTTTTGAGCTTAGACCTGGGTTCCCCTTTTGACCCAACACTGATTGTGATGATGATAATAATAAGCGGAAGAAGAATAAGAAGACAACTAATATAAGTAAGGTTTGTAGATTGATGACTGCTGATATAGTGATCATTCAGAGTAACTTTTATGTTGACCCCAGTCTGTAGTAGGAGGTTGCTTCAGTGCTGAGGCTTTTTTTTTTGTTTTTGAGTGAGCGGTGTTCAGAGAATCATCTTTTGTTCGGTTTCTGCTGTACTCAGACTAGCTTTTATCTTCGCCCATATCAGAGATCTGTCAGTTAAAAGAATGGGAGGACAGGATTGAACAGGAGAGATTAGAGAGGAGTGAATCTAACTTGCCCTTGGGAGAGGCTTTTGGAGCTTTTAAAATGGAGTCACCTTGAGCTGAAGTTTGGCAGGCACTGGCAGCACAGAGGCTGCTAATAATTTTGCGGATCTCCTTTCCTTCTTTTTATGGATTTTTAAGAAATATCTGCCATGAAATTATATTATTCATTTGCTGGGAAGGCACTTACCTGAGCCAACATTTGCTTATCTGTTTGTAAGGGAAATGTTTTGCGCAATTATTCGGATGAAGTAAATCACTCATGGGTTCATTCTGCAGTGCTCTGTGTTGGAATCAGCAGTGGTTTTAAGCCTTGCTTCATAGTCACTACAACTGTTCTGAGTTGAAGGAACTATCAGTCTTACAGTTCACAAAAGTTGAGATTACTTGGAGGTAGCAGCTCTTATTTTTTTCAGTATTTCATGGTCTGCTCAATGTAACCCCTGCATCCTACATGCACATGCACGTGCACACACGCATGCTTGTACGGACGCATGCACGCATGCACAGACGCAAGCAGGCACTCACTCAAAATGCTGCCTGTTACTTGATGTTCTTACCCATAGACTTCACAAAAAATACAGACCAAATCATGGGTTCATCTCCCTCTGGCTTGGAGATGAGCATTTTTGGCACGTAGAAATGCAGTTTTCAGCCACCACCAACTTTGTTTATGCTGTACAGCTGCTGACTGCAATAAGTGTGGTAAACACAGTGAGCTGATTGCTTCCTATTTGTCAGTAGAATATCATCCTAATCTTGTCCGAATGGCACTTAAGCTTGGCTCTTAAATTGTTCTCTTCAATTGGACTAGGGGAAAAAATTCTCGCATTTTCTTATGGATAAAATTTTTGACTTGTACTTTTACATCAAAATTGAATTGAGTGGAGAATGGGGTGTGTATGACCTTTGTTGGACTGCTGTGCCGTTGGCGAGCAGGAAATAAATCACAAAAACCAAGCTGGATTCTGACCGCTTGACCCTCCTATCCCTCTAATGTTGCAGATGCACAATTTTTGCACAAAGGTGCTAAAATGTATTTGCTGAGATGTGAAGTACAGTCAGACTCTGGGAGATACAGTGGCCGGAGATGTGACGAAGTGCTGAAGTGCGAGAGGAGGGTTGCGCTGCTTGATGCTGCAGGGCTCTGAGGTGCTTGGTGTGGGTTCAGGGGAACAGGGCTGCACTGCCTCATTATTATTCCTCTTTTAGGGCTCCTCCCCTTCCTCATCCGGTCGGACCCATAGCCTGGCCTTCCTTCCTCACACCTCATCACCTGGAGCGCAGAGACATGCGGTTCACCCTGGGGCTCCCAATAACATCGTTACCATCACCCATCACAAATCACCTGCTGCCGCTCGAAGAACTAAGAGCCAGTATCCTGGGAGGCTAATGGAGGTCAAGGAGGTAGGGGCTGCTAATTTTCAGTGCCTGTTTAATGAGTGCCCTGTCCACTTTTTTCTTCTGCCTCAGGGCCTCTCGGATACTTCATATGGAAAATATGTGCTTTGCTGCTGATTGGTTTCGAATAAAATGAAGTGGTTATTAAAAAAAAAAAAAACTGGAGCATGCAGATTAAATGGATTGAAATGAAAGTCTATAGTGTTCCTACTTGGTGTAATTGACATCTGGATTATTGACAGTTATCTTATTATCTTATGTTCTTTTCTCTTCATTTACTGTATATCAAGGGCACCGGAAGTTCGGCACCTCACTATGTGGATGCTTTGTTTTTCTATGTTTTTTTTTTTTGCCCTCCTTGTGTAATTTGTTGTGTAAATTGCACATGATCTTGTATGATGAAATTGTGCCTTGACTGGATTCAATCACCATTTGTTCTCAGCTTTAAATCTCATTTAAATGCGAGGATCAGCTGTTAGTTAAAGTATGGCAATCATCGGACTCACTCAGAAATGATTGCACAGCACCTACTTCTAACTGAAGGCTGCTTCTTCATGCACTTTATCAAACAGTCAAGCTCCAATTATTATCCAAGCAAGTGTTTGTCTTCAATAGTCACATTTTAGAATTTGATTCCTCACATTTATATCATTTCCTAGTCCGCTTAGACCCCTATAAGATGACTTTTGGTGCTTATGAGATATTGTCAGGTAGCCATGTTTGAGATTCACTTGTTTGAATCTCCCAGAATTGCTGAGGTCAGTCCTTTCATACCCAAGGCATATGCTTATTGTTGTGCTCTCAAAAGCATGGCATTCTGAATCTGCATTGTGTGGATTGAACTATGAACTTGGCCAGTGCTCCAAGCCAATATCCATATTTGGAAGAACCCCTTCCCTTTGCCTGTGTATGACATGTGGATAATGCCATACATCAGCCTGGAGTGGCGTATAATACAAACGTGTTCAGGACCACAAAAATTGTGCTGTGACTGCGGAAGGAAAAATCTTGGGTCAGATGAGCACAAGATTTGAGTGAAGACTCTTACCTGGCTGGCAGGATTTAGATGCTGGTTTTTCCAGGTAGGTACAGAATTTGGGGCGAGTATTTTTTTTTTGGCAAAGACGGGATTTATAGAGTGGTCTCTGGCAAGTAAAATTAGGTTGTCAAAATGCCAGAAGCTAGTATTCGGGCATCCAGAGATGTTCTGATTCCGATTCTCCATGGAGTCCATGTAGTGCAAAGAGCGTCTTTATGCGTAGTTCCCGGTGGTGTGTCTAGATTCAAAGAGTCTAGTCTGCTGTAATGCTGACTACTGTTTGAGAGGAAGGGAGAGAGGAAGAAGAGAAGAAGAAAGGGACTGTAAAGAGGGGGCTTGTTATCTGACACCCCTGCTGTGCATAGGTAACTGCTGATAGCCGGAAGCTCCGTCTCATCGTTTCTTGGCCCAGCAGGCTGACTGAATGCCAGTGATGACACACTGAATATTGGATTTTCCTAACCCCGCCTATACCTTGTGAACTCACACAGTCCCGCTTCAGTAAATGTTTTTATAGTCTAGCACAGCAGACTGTATAGGGGGCTTCCATTCCAGTTATTAAGCCAACTGCTGCCTGTGCTGGCCCCCAGTTAAGGAATATTGTGCTATATTCTTTTTCTTTCTGAACTGGATTGTTCGGAAAGGAGAAATGCTGGTGGTATTTGATTTGACTTGGCGGCTCTGCAGGATAATTTCCCTCTAAGTCTCACCCATGAGTCCCACTGGCTGATGTTTGAGGTAGATTAAATTTTTCCTTTATGGATATGGTGCTATGAAGATCTAATTTATCAAGAAGACCTTGTGGGGCTATTATATAACAATGGGTTATTCATTTACTCTGTGATGTTTATTAAAGTCAGACATGAAAATAGAATTGCAACGTACATTTTTACATAGATGCGAGTTAGACCTCCAACAAACCTAAAGTCTTTTGGGAGATAAATGCCTGATTTACCATTGAATTTGCTTGCGGGTACATTTTATACAAGCTTTTTTTTTATCTGCATTGAGAATTGCCTTTGGGGGTGGTGATGGTAGAGGAATAAGAGGGTTTTTGAGGTAAAGATTTAGTAGGGGATGACATCCTGCTCTTCTTGCATAGAGGTAGACGTTGGTCCTGTGCTTGCATGGAAGTGACCTATTGAGTGTATATTTTGGATGGTCCTGCAGGTTAGGTTTTTTTCATCATTTTGTGCACTCTGAAGAGTAACATTTGTCTGAGCTGGCTGCGAATGTGGTCTTTGCTGATGATTACCCTTTTCCCGAAGATGCTGTATTCTTCGTAATTACAAACGCAGTCCCTCACGCTCTTTTATCGGTGTGTTTTTTTTTGTATGTAGCTTGCCTAGATGCCATTAAGCCCTTTGCGCAGACGCAAATTCTAGTTTCTATGGAACTGCTCAAGTGATGCACTCAATTGCACTATCGTAATAATATTAGGTAGATGTGAAATGTTTTAATATTCACAAGGAAGGGGTGCCCCTTAAATATTTAGAATATGGATGTGATAAGTCACGCCACTGTTGCCAAGGAATTGCATTAACAATGCTCCTCAACCAAGCATGATCTGCAAACAGCCAAAAATATTGCCGATGGCATCCATCCAGCAGTGTATAAAAATTCTCTCACCGCAGAAGAAAATAAAAGTCTACAGACTTCGTAGCTTACATGGCTATTCAGATTACAAAGAATATTCAAAATGTTCAAACTCTTTGGTACGCAAATGTGAAATATATTGGTAAAAATATTACTCCTCATGATCCAAAAGGGTCTTTGATTGAAAATGGCCAAAATGTTTACAGGCATTGAAGATTTCTGAAACTGAAGGCAGATCAAAGTTGGCACTAAATGGTCACAGGTCCCAAATAACCCTTGGTAACTGAAAAGGATTGTATTTTGGCCTCAAATATCTAAATTGTTTCTGAAAATAAAAGAAAATCATGAAAGTGGGATTGGATCGAATTTGGCCCGAAATGAGCCCTGGTGACGCAAGGGGGTTGTAATTTGACCAAAAACATCCAAAATTTTGATCAAAATTGAAAATTTGTGAAAGTGGACCCTGTTCAAAGTTGGCCGGAAATGCTCCCACATCATCCCTGGTGACCCAACATGGTCGTATTTTGGCACAAAACACCCCAAAAGTTGACTCAAATTAAAAAATTGTGAATGTTGAGCTGGAAGTCAGCCCAAAATGGTGCCAGATGACCCCTGGTGACCCCAAAGGTCACATTTTGGCCTAAAACACCCAAAAAGTTGGCCAAAAAAAAAATGTATGACAGTTGAGTCTGGTCGAAGTTGGCCTGAAATGGTGCCAAATGACCACTGGCGACCCAAAATGGTGATATTTTGGCCCAGAATACCCTAAAAGTTGACCAATATGGAAAAATCGTGAAAGTGAAGTCCAATCTAAGTTGGCCCAAAATGGTCACAAATGAAGCCTAGTGAGCCAAAAGGTTCTATTATACACCACAACAAAAAAGTTAATCAAAATCAAAAGATTCAACACAAAATCCACTTGTTTCCGTGTCACTCCCAAAAAAATCCAACACTGATATCTCGCCTCACTTGTCGATCTCGTATGTTAGACGGGAGTTACTTTATTTTCTTTGTAAGAAAAGGCTGATGGCACGATGTCGACATCTTTCGGGTCCGTGTAATCAGGCCAGCCACTAACAAAATGTGCGTTGCAAACCCTTGAATGGTCCTTCGGTGCAAAATCTTTTCGGTTGATTGCACGTATCCATGCTCTTCGCTGTTTCTTACCGCAATGGAAGCGGAAAAAACTTAACTGAATCTCCCTTTTTAAACTGGTTAATGCACCCCACAATATAACATGAAACCACCATATTTTTTTTTTTGCCATACTAGCTATACACGTCGGGGATCGCAAGTGTTCTGTCAATTTTTGCTACCTATCAAAATATGCTACCTCGCGGTTCTGCACTTGTGCAAACCTAAAATCTTGGGCTCTATTTCTTCGCTCACATCTCAAGTATCTTAAAATATCATAAATATATGTCTTTTTTTGGTGCGCCTTTCGACCTTGTATATATATTTGCATGTACACGCTGGGTTTTCCTGAAAACGCAGAGATTGGATGATAATGGCATGCGGCATATATCTTTAAACAAACTTATCCAACTTATTATAACATCTGTTTATGTTATAATAAGATAACAAATGACAAAGTTAGTACTGTACACTGATTCATATTGCAATATTACGGCGAAAACAAAGACTTTACGATCGCTTGCATTATGGTAGCTTTTTTGACAAGGCAGCACAAATTGTCAGAACACCGGCCAAAAAAGGCGTGAAGGGAAAAATAAACTCCTTTAACTCACTGCCCCTTGCTAGCACATATACAGAAAGAGACAGATATTACAACATGGGGAAAAAAACTGTGATACGAGAAGTCCATTCAATGTACATTTTAACTCTTCATTCATTACTTACAAAGTTCTTGGTCAGCAAAATTCTTCGCCTCACTGAAACTATTCGCTTCGTGGAATATTTTTACTTGGCCTAGATGGTGCACATGGAGCCAAGCTGGGAAGTGCTGTGAGTGCCGAACTTCCTTCTCTTGCAAGCGCTGTAGCACGTCGCGGAAATGCCCCCGCTGCTCCATCACCTCCGCGGTGTTTTGAGGGAAGATTAGGATGTAGTGACCTCCGTAATCCAGCAAACGTTGCCCCCCTCTCTTTTTGCTGTGCAAGATGCACTCGTGCCATTATCGTGCGAGATCTGGGGCTATGCAGTGTTTTGGGCTGTTCAAGACGATGTGCCCTATCGATTACAGTGGGCTTAGTAAAGTTGTCTTCCCCCACCAGCCTGGAAATCAACCTGGAGACAAATCCATACTAGCTTGGTCATGGCTAACAACACCACTTGCTGGTGGGCGAGCAGCTCCCTTTCCGCCTTGTGCAGCTTTACTTGGCATATCGACATTACACTTTTAGCAGCGTGAACGTAAAGCAAATAGCAAAGGTTTAATCGTAAAAATTAAAGAGTTTGATAATCAAAAAGGGTTTTTAAACAATAAACCCGTGATCCACGAGGCGCTTGAAAAACCAGTCCACACTTCGGTAATCTCATTAGCGCCCCCTTCTGCATTATTTCAGAACAATCCGTCCAGTAGTTTTGGAGATATAGGCAAATTAAATTCCATAACCTTGAATTTGACCTTTCAGGGTCATCTGAGCTCAAAAGTCAGGGTGCCAAATTGAAGCCCATATATGACTTCCTATTTAAGGTTAATAGTAAGTATGACCTTATCTCTTACCGTTTCAAAGATATAGCCCATCAAAAATTTCCCTCCCATAGGGCTCCATTGTTACAAAAATTTAAAAACTTTCTCAAAAAATTCAATTTAAAAATTTTCAAAAGCCTTGAACAAACTTTAGTCCCATACTGATATGGAACATCCACAAAAATTTCAAAACAATCTGTCCAGGAGTTTCGGAGAAGACCAAAAGACCAAAGTTTACAGACGACAGACAACGCTGGGCGCAAACCCATTACAATAGCTTATATGGCCTTCAGCCATGTAAGCTAAAAATGGTTTTTATTGTAGCAGCAAGCTAAAGCCACAGTTGCCCAAATGTATGGCAATTTAGTATTGAGAAAAAAGTCAGCTTTCTGAAGCAAGAATTCAACAATGTATTGATACTGTGTCATTCAACTGTCCATCATAGATATCAGAAATAAACAAAAAAAAAATATTACCCTACCAGCGTAGATACATCCCTCGCAGGACTCAGCGGTCAGTTATCACCTCAAACAATCTCTGCTGGAAATGGTCATATTACGGCTTACTGACTTGTATCTGTGTAAAGCACAGCTGTAGTTCACACCCACAACAGACTTTGCTACCAATTGTCTGTTTATTGACAAGTGTTTTATCCAAGTGAGGACAGTATGAACTTTCCACACTAATTGAAAGAAATTGATTGGACCTCCGGAAAAGCTATACAAACCAAAGCATAACAGCAAGTTTGGTCACATCTTCTGAACTTTGCGCATTAGAATTACACAAGCGCATAAAAAAAGATGCTATCATACTCAACCCAGGAGTGTTCTCGTTACTTTTATGTGATGGAAAAGCGATATGGATGTGGACATTGTGACTGTGTCCAAATGGGATAGGACTGGGGGGTTTCCTGAGCTTGATGGCATGGATTCACTGGAGGAGGAAGCCTATCATGGGGAGTCTTCCTCCTCGATGTGTTAATAGGCTGACTATTGTTTGGAGTATTTCTGTTACTTAGCTAGCTAGGTATTCTTATTTTCTGTTTACCACTGTTGCTGTGGTTATCATACTGTTGCAGCTTGTTGACCACATTGGTTATTATCACTTGTACCGTTAGCCTTTGCCTATAATATTGAATATAGTGGCATCTTGCTCAATGTGGCGATCTGTTTCAGAAATTATATCGCATTCAGCTAAATAAAATGTCTTTGTTCACATTCGCTTATTTTGCGGACAGCCTGAGGACTTCAGTATACCCCATGTTACGTTTCTTGCGTTGATTTCTGTTCAGTCTGGGATAGCATATTGCCTGCTTTTTCCTGATAGTGGAACATCTGTTTTGTAAAAATAAGGTATATTTCAGATATCACTGTGTTTGTGAGGTGTACTTACTCCTTATTGGGCGTGGAAAGCATTTATACAAGCTTGCATTTCCCTTTTGTGCCTGGAGGTGGTAACAGCACATTGTTTCCTTGCGGGGTAAAAATTCTGATTGTAAAATAAGCTGTTTTATAATGAGTTTGTGTGCTGGCTGATGGGGGTCTGATGAAAAATGGACAAATGTCAATACTTCATAACAGAGAAAAAGCCTTTTTTTGGGCATGGGGAGGTTATTGGTGGCCATTGATGTCCATCCCTGTCTACACTGATGATGATTTGGGATATAAATATGATTATTTTAAGATTTGACAGTGCACAGCTTGGAGAGCCACTTGGATAGCGATCTTATCTGGCTCATGGACAGTTGGTAATTTTGAATATTTCTTTCACGTGTAATACACTTGTGGTCAAGGAGTTTATGATCCTGGAAATGTATTGTTTTACCTCCAAGTATACATTCTCTGTATTGTTTTTACAACGTCAGTGTTGAATTATTATAAAGATATTTTGTGTTTGTGCCACTTATTTTGTAGAAAAATTATGAATATAATCTAAAATAAGATGTTGTTCTAAATGGCACAAGTGTCTTATTTCATTTAAATTATTTTCCCACTTTCATAATTATCAAATCTTGAATTATGAAGCCTTATATAGGTGAACGTATAGCTAAATTGCCAGATTCTCTGCAAAGGGTTTAAAAACTTGTGAAGGATTAAAAAGAATTAAACTCAATTTTCATGTGGGTTAATTCTATTGACCCTAATAAAAGCATTTGATCTCCATTGAACAATTGTCAAGTCCATCTCTCATGCCTCCTTACATGTTCAGGTGAATTATGCTGTTCTGTTACTGGTGAAGAGAAAGTGATGCTTTTTATCTTCAGTTCACATGTGTGTTGGAGCAATTTGAACAGTATAAAAGCAGTGGATAGTGCATGCCTTCTGGTTGAACGTTCTTCCTAAAGATTTTCTACACATAGCTGGGCTGTTAAATCGAAGGAGCTATAGGTGGAGGGAGCCTAGGGTACTACTCTGGTTCAATGGGGAGGGATTTCATTCCCTTTTACTGAGAAGGGGCTGTATTACCTTTTTCATTCAATGTTTTTTTTGACTTAATGAACATCTTAATCTGTTTTGTGCAATGCTTTTTTCTGTTCTACCTGTGCTGAGAGTGTAATCAATTTCTTTTTGTAGATGTGGTTTTGTTATGCATTTCTCTTTTACTTATGCATTTATGTTCCATGCATGTTTTAGTAAGTGCTCTACGGCTGTTCAGAGCGCATATGTGGAACTGAAATGCCCATTGCGGAGAATCTCTGTCATTGGGTAGGAGGGGAAACTTGACTGCCATTGATCATATTTGAACCAAAATTCATTTATAATGTAAAAGTTAAGTGTTCTGGCCTGTGTTAGTTGAGGGTTATAGATATAGTTTCAGAACTGAGGCAAAGAGTGTCTGGGATGTTGTCTGAGATGTTGCCAGTTTCTGCTGTGCATGTTTTTTCAATTAAATCTGACATTCAGTCTGCAGTCAAGGTGTTCATCCTGCTGTCAGAGGGCATCATTGTCTATTGAGCTGTGCTTCTGTCAGGTAATTTTTTTCTAACTTGTACTTGGGAAGGGTGAGTCATACAGGGAATGATGTGTGGGGGGGGACCAAAATAAACATGTTCCAGTGGGAAAGCAACTTGGTAATAGGGATTTTATATTCCTTGAATTCTGTTTTATCTAAAACTGATATTGCAGGGCAGATTCTTGCATGCTTGTGAAGTTAATGGTGGAGTTGACTTGAGGAATTCAGGAACCTGCTGAATCTTGGATTTAAAGAAATGCACATTGTTGTCTGCTGGTAAAGTGGTCATTCCCCCTGTAGTCTGATAGTGAAAGCAGGTGGGAATTTCTGACTCTCCTGTTCTCCCTACCCCAGATCATGACTCAGGTAGAGGGCCAGCAGAAGAATTTGGTGCATTCGATTGAGTCCCTGCCCACGCGCGGGCCGCTGTCTTGCTTGGACCAGGACCTTCTATTGCTGAAGGCCACCTCGGCCGCCACCCTCAGCTGCCTGGGGGAGTGTCTCAACATCCTGCATCACAACGTCTCCCAGGTGACCCAGCAGAACCAGAACCGCGGCCCGCCCCCTGGTGAGTCCACCCTGGGACCCCCGCTGCTCGCCCCCCCGGGCCCCCCAACATCGAGCCTCCCTCTCCCAGAGCCCAACAAGGGCCACACGGAGGTAGACTGCAGCTCTTGCCCCTGTCTGTCTGGACCTCTCCACCTGTGTTTGTGCAATAAATGTTGCTGAACAATGTCCAAAATCTTTTTTTTTTTCTTGTGTTGTCTGCTGTTGGTCATCTGTTTCTGTCTGGTTCTGTTTGCTTTCTAAATTATGTTGTTGTCCCCCCCTCACTCTCGAAACCATTCCAACTGTGGGCTCTTTTATGACAGCTTGTTTGCAGCAGGTGTTCAAGGTGGCCATTTTCGATGAGATTGCACTGCTCAGTATGTGTTTGTGTGTGTCAGGAAGTGTGTGTATGCCTACATGTACAGTCAATGGAGTAATTTCATGCCAAAGAAAATAAGATATGGTGCCCATTGTCTGATTGTCAGTGAACTTGGAACAAATAAAGACTTTTGTAAGAGAAACCCCAGTGGCCATAAGGTGATGACTTCTCTGTGTGCTGAAGGCCATCTGCCCACTGTTAAATGGGGTGGGAGGGTGGGAGGGTCGTCTGTCTTGGACAAGCAGGGGGTTACCTGTCTGAGTAATAGCCCTTTGTCTGTATTTGCTCCATGTACTCAGTGTCAATTTATTTGCTAACGTTCATGTTTCCAGTAGTCCTGCTGTGCTTCCTGTATTGTTCATGGGTGTTGTGCCAGTGGCCAGTCTCCACTCCATTGCAAAAAATATGTGGTCATCCTGGATGTGGCGCCATGGGGTGACCTTGGCTCTGGGCTGGTTCTTTAGTGATGTCAGCCACGTCACCGTGGTTCTTCTAACCAGTGGATCCTCAGATGAATTGCTGGGCGTGGGGCAGACTGAAGTGGAATCATGCAACTAGGAGCACATGGGGCTGAAGTCTCCCATTTAGCATGCGAATCCATGGCACCGGATCCTACTCGGGTAATCGTTTTTATTAATTTATGAAGATTGAATTAATATCGACGATACACATCGACACTGTATCAAAGTGTCAGTCAGCGATTGCAAAGGTTGCCTGTCCTTGTCTGCGTTGTGTCCTGTTGGCTATGTATGATCCTGCAGTATCTCTTTGGCTTGGCCTGCTGTTTGGAAAGTACTTGCATGCATTGTCTATAATGCTGCCTGAGAGAGGGCGAGGGATACTGCTGCAGATCAGCTGAGATGAGGCGAGGTTTGGCCTGTCAACAGCCTTGCCAAGCTTGCTTGCCTGTCTACTCGTATTTTACCCTCATCATTTGCAGAACCCTCGAGATAATGGGTTGAGCACGTTCTGTGTCAGTGACGCTTCGATACTAGAACACGTATGCCTCTGCACGGCACCTTGATTTGCATATGGCTGTCATTTGCTACAGAAAGCTTGCGTATGATGATGATGATGATGATGATGACCGCTCTTTGTAAGATCATTGTCTTTTGGTTTTTTGTTTGGATGAGTCAGTGGTACACAAACCTGTTCCTGGAGATTTAATCTCCTCTAGGCTTTCACTCCAACCCTAACAGAGCTCGCATCATTCAACAGCTGGAGCTCCTGTTGTGATGCTAATTGGTAGACGCCAAATTAGGCTTGAAATAAAAACTCTTAGGATGGTAGATCTATATGAGGAGGGTTGGTTACCACTGGTCTAGGGCAACAAGTCAAAACATGCTCTTCCAAATAGAATGCCTGAAATGTGTATAGTAGTTGTGCGCAAGGTAATGTATGTAATACGCAATTATATTGAACGACCTTTCATATTATAAAATACCTTAAATGGCTAGGACTTGAAGCACCTTCATAAGCCATGTGACAGCAGTGTCCTTTATTGGACTGAACCCCCTGACCCTATGTTCTGACCACCACAGCACATGGATGTTAAGGGTCTGACGGAAAGACAGATGGGTTGCATGTGCATTAGAGGTATGTCATTAAAGCTTGCTGTCATGGTGGACTCGTGTGGGGCTCTGGGCTCTGTTCCAGCTCTTTCAGTGGAATGGATGGCTCCATTATGAATATGAGACGCTGTGCATTACATTTAGCTGGACTTGAGTTGATGGAGTTCTGGAGTGCTCTCTTCTGACAGGGTCCTCGTTCCCCACCGGCTTAAATTGGATCCTGATGTATTGCTGCCCAAATGTGAATAATTTGAGCGGAAATGCACTTAACTGAAGGATTTTTTAAGGTCAGGCTAAATCAAAACTAGTCACACCAAAATGGTTCAGATAGTTACAATGCCAGCTATTATGCAAGGGCTTCTTTAGAACTAAGGTGTATGCTGCTGGCTATTTGTATCGGATTTATGAACTAAAGCTTGTCTTGTTTCTTATCCTTAAACTTTTCACACCAGTTAGAAAAGCAGAAATGAAGGTTTTCATAGTTTATTTTTTTCCCCTGCTTTTGCCCTCAACCCTTTGACATGTAAGGTATATATATTTTTAATATTAATGTTTTCATGGCAGATTTTATTAGCCAGGCTCTTGGAGCCCTGGTACAGAATTGTATTGATGTAACATACATGCTCAAGATGGAGAACAGTTGTAGAGAAATGTGCGCAGTGTATTCATTCATTAAGTGGATACTTACAGGAACATTATGGTCAATGACAAAACACATGCTATTTCTTCTTCTCCTGACTTACATGCTCTCAAACTCGCCATACAGGATATGATGTGTAACCCACTACAGGACTCCTTGCTCAAGGTCTTGGAGGTAAAGATAAGCATTCGTATGAGATTTTACTACTGCTGTGATATGTGGTTGTCTTCTCACAGAGGATATACAGATATATTTGTATTTCAGATGTTGGTTTTTCACCCTTAGAGGTAGAACTCCTCGTTAAAAGCACTCTGACCATCTCAAAATCCTCTAGTCATTTTATTGATGGAGCTCGGCTGTCTGAGATGACATTCTGGGGTAAAGAGTAGAAGTACTACCTGGGTATCAGCCATTTTGGGAGTTGCGGTCTAACGTTGGCTGCGGATTCTGTGCTACTTGCTGGAGCTTTTTGAATGATGATTTTTGAATAATGAAAGTGGGTATTATGGTGTGTTTGCTGTGGTTCCTTTG
Organism: Gymnothorax javanicus; assembly: GCA_029692085.1. Lineage (NCBI taxonomy): Eukaryota > Metazoa > Chordata > Actinopteri > Anguilliformes > Muraenidae > Gymnothorax > Gymnothorax javanicus. The sequence continues at coordinate 88,427,563 of CM056197.1, forward strand.
AGTTATTTTTTCTTTTTGCTTAGTAAACATTGCACCGCATTAGCCACAATTGAATTTTGTCTCTCGTCACCATTTAAATTTTTGAAACTGGATTTTAAGAAACCTGGTGTTTGCACTAACACACGTACAACACTCCAACATTCCCACACAGCTTCTTCCTTTCTTTAAATCATCAAACTTCAAGCTTGGCCTCAAGTCTTTTTATATACTGGACAAAGAAAATTAGGGATCACCCCAGTTTTCGAAATTGAAATATTTGATAGTTCAAATTATGTTCCATATCATATTTCAATATTAAAAATCAGAGTGATCCCTAACTTTCTTTGTCCAGTATATATTCCCTGTCAAATGCATGACGGAGGGCTGATTTTTGTTCAGTAGAAACAGTTTCTTCTTGCTGAACGCTTACTGCCTGTGTGCTTTGAAGAAATCCAAATTGATTTCTTTTATTTCACTCATTTGTTCATTATCTTTTGAAAATAATCACAATTTAAGTGTGGACGGGAGAGATTTTGAGAAAATTTTCATGTCTTTACTTGAATGAATATGTATCTTTTTAATCCGTGAAGACATAACAAAACTTGTCACCCTCTTTCTAATCTTCTCTTAAAGCTCAAAATGGCATACACCAAGCATCCAGTTTTTATCAAATTTACAGAGGGAACTTATTAATTTGATCCCAGAGCCAACACAATATTGTTATTCTTAAGAGGTATAAAACATGGACTGCCCTCCACTAATAATGGCACAGTTTGCTTAACAGGTTATGAAAAAATGTGGTTGCTTTTATTCCTTCCATTCATTTCATTCAATTTTATTTACCAAAATCTAACGCTGAATTGAAAGAAAATGGGTGATGGAGAGCATTGTATATTCTTATCTTAAAATTATTTTTTTTCCCCAAAATGTGTATCAAAATTATTGGCATCCCTAGCAAACCTTAAAATAAAACTCTATAGTGTATACTGTAGATTTTACTCTTTTAAGTTCACCATAATGATTAAGAAAACGTGAATAGTCATGCATGACTTTTTTTTTTTTTTTTTTTTTTTTTAATTTGAGGTATAAATATGTACTTAAGTGAATCATGGCCAATTTGCCCACGTGGTCACCATGATCAAGACAAAAAAAAATGCACAAATAATGTGCTACAGAAAGTTGTTGAGCTTCGCACTTGCATATAAGAAATATCTAAAAAGTTGAATATGCGGAGTTCGACTGAGAGGGGAATAATGAAAAAGTTTACAGCATATTGCAGTGTTAAAAATCCACCTGGAGGAGAATTTGCGCCAATTTTTAATGCATTCCTCATGGTTCAAGTGGTAAACGAAACTCTAAGGATCACAGTTTGAGAATTGCTGATATTATGTTGGGATCAGAAAGCCTTCAAAACTACGATCAGACGACTTGCGCTCAACTGCAAAATCTTTGGGAGGACTGCCAGAAGAAAGCTTCTATCATCATAAAAAAAATTAATCCATTTAAAAAAGAAAACAAACTAGTTTGCTTGCAGTTTGCCAAACAATATTGGAACCTCTAATAAGAGTGGATTCTATGGTCAGGTACAACAAAAATAGAGCTCTTTGGCAGTTAACACCAGAGATGAATTTAGGATAAAAACAAAGCAGGCGATTCTACAAGGAACCCCTGCTCAACTGTGATGTGTCTTGGTGGATCATTGGGATCCATTTCTTCATAAGGCCCTGGATAATTTGATTGATTTGGTTGATTTAGTAACTAAGGGGGCATCACTTTTTCACATGGGGCCATGTAGGTTTGGATATCTTTTTTCCTTCAATAAATAAAATCATCATTTAAAAACTGTATTTATTGTTTAATCAGTCTATCTTTGTCTAATATTAAAATTAGTTTCATCTGAATCATTTAAGTGTGACAAATATGTAAAAATAGAAGAAATTGAGAAGGGAAATACTTTTTTTGCAGCACTGTATATTAGATGACTCAATGCTTTTGTCTTGGCAAAGGGAGGCTGCGCAAAGTATTAATCAAAGGAGATCCAATAATGGTTGTGCTTGTCCTTGATAAAAATATGTAGTAATTTTTTTTCTTTCAGTTGCATTTGAATTTATGGTTGTATTTTTTTAAATATTTTGAATTACATATCCACATACAAGTGGATAAACAATAAATAAAAATAAGTAATTAATTTGTTTTTTACCAAGGATGCCAATATGAGTGGAGGGCAGTGTGTTATTCCACCGGCTGTTCTCACTTCATGGATGTTATTCTACATCTTATTCACACGGCAGCCTTATTGGTTTGATGTCACATTTTAGGTGTGAAACTCCGCCTCGAACTTCAGAAGAATCATTATCTTTATTTCCACTGGGGTTTCTTTCTGCAAATTTTCTGATAAATTGAAGGACAGGTGTGTATATATATATGTGCGTGTGCGTGTGCGTGTGAGACGTTGAGCAAATGAGCGAGAGAGCCAGAGCCAGCACCAGAATGCCAAAACTTGATTTGGGGCTTGTGCCCTTTTGCCACTCCCTCCATAAACTTTGCCCCCCATTCATGTTCCTCGTGTGTTCTCCAGACTAAAGATAACAAGGACAGCCAAGGCTGTTATTAGCCTCACGTCAAAAATTCAGTATATGTTATGGTATGGGGTTGTGTCAGTGCACATGGATGACTTTTACAGTTGCAAGGGTGCCATGAATGCAGGAAGTGAAAATTTTGGAGCTGTATGTGCTGCCATGCAGACGTTTTCTCTTCCAGGGACGTTCCTGCATTTTCCAACAAGACAACACCAAACCACATTCTTTATGGATCACAAGTGCATGGTGGTGAGAGTGTGGGTGCTAGATTAGCATAAGGTGCCCGCCTTCTACGGTTTTGGAACCTCACTGTTCATGTTATTCACATTATTACGGTGGTTCCAAGAGGCCCTGCCTTTCCTTCCTTGAGCATTGTGCATTTTGAAAACAGCTGTACTCCTGAACAATCACATGTATGTTCTCTCATGGAAATGCACTTTCCATGTATCTTTTTGAGGAGTTCTTTTATTGCACTGAACCCCTCAGCTGTTTTTTTCACCGTCTGCCATTGTCAGACTGAGTGTTCCCAGACCAAACTGGATTGGGAAGTGGAGCGCTGGCTTTTGGCACATCGGTTGGGTTGCATCTGTCTTGATTCCATGGTGAAGCCCTGTGGGTTCTGACCTACTGCTCTGTGTTCTGCTCACAGATGCTGGCCCTGATTGGCCTGAGCCAAGGTCACCCGCAGCGCAGCAGATGAAGAACGGCAGTGTGAACTCTCTGCCCTCTGCTGATCCCTCCCCCTCCCGCCTGAAGAAGACTCCGCCCCGGGGCACAGAGGTGAGTTTGTGTCCTCTTTGAGCGAAGCACTGCTAAAACCTTGGAGCTCCTGAGATTGACGTGTTCTGAGGCCCGGAGTGCCCTCAGTGCACAGGACCGAGGCAGAGGTGGATGTTATGTGATGCAGTGTTTTGTTCTGGTCAAAACTGGGCTTAATTTTGGAACCACTTCCGTGCCTTATTGTAGGACTTTTCTCAAGTGCACTGTTGCCTTTGACTCCCGTGTACAATACTGCCCTGTCAAGTCAGACGGCAGTATCTGCAAAATGGTGAAACTGAGAAAATCGGCCTTGAAGTTTGACTCTTTGCACTGGAAGGCAATTACATGGACCACAATGCTATCAATGACCTTGATTTCCTATTAGACCCTGAATTTTTGGTGAATCGAAATATTTTTGAGAAATTGACCCAGATAGGAGATACTGCAGATACTGCCCTTTGGCTTGACCTCCTGCCCTACTTTTGTTGATACTGCTAACTTGCACATGCAATAACTCTGTACACGTGTATTGATCAGGCTAATCTCTACTAAAAATAGATGGAGCTGGTGCTGTAAAGGGTCAATGGCGGGTTTTCCCAATTTTGAGAAATTTGCAGATACTGCCGTCTGGCCTGACTGGGCAGAATAGGTCTGTCGTATAGTCATGATAAGGCCACGCTTTTTTTTTCATTGTTTGGTCTATGGGCACCTTGTGAAGTTATCCAAGGTGTGGAGGACAAAAAAAAAAACTTCCTCCCTTGTTACTTTTTTCTCCAACTGGTATGATGCATAGATTTGCATGTCGAAGGAAAAAATAAAATAAAATCTCTCGAACATGGGCTAGAAATACATTTAAAAACCTTTGTAGCGCTCCTGAAAATACACTTAAAACCTTCCCTTGGGCTCCTGGAATCTATATGGACCCCATCACCAGACTATTTGCCACAGAGAGGACCCTCTTGATACCTGCCAACATTGCCATTGGGATCCAGGGGCAGCACCTCTGTGTGAGTATTGTTGGAGCCCCCTTTGAGCTCTTGGCATTTGTAAAGGTATGGGAAAGGCTGTTTTGAGTCTGATTAGTTTACATTATTAGCGATTTAGGACAACATCCCAATTGAAAAAATAAAATTAAAAATAAAAAAAACCATCTTTTTTTTTTTTTTTTTTTTTTTTTCAAAAATAGGACCGTCCCGATTTTTTTTCTCTTTTTTTTGTCATCTGAGAGGTTTTGTGAATTGGGACATTTGCGATTAAATTGGAATGGTTGGCAGGTATGCCTATCAGCGTTCAATGTCAAGATGTGTGACCACTGTATCTGCCAGCAAAGCTGGATGTCATATTTGCTGGGGCCAGACTGGCTTTCAAACCTGATTGGCCATCACATTAACCAAAGTACTTTTTCATCAGCCAGATTGTACTTTCAGTCCACCAGCCACCACCTAAGTAGCTGTGAGGGACCAATTTGTTTAAGACTTCTTTTTGTGACTTTATGTCAACAAAATTACAGCCTTTACCTTAATTATTATTAATTGGTACTACTTGCTGCAATCTTAGCAAATTCACCAAGGTGGTGCATTAGTGCGTAGTTGACTTTTGCACTATTAGCTTGTAAACCACAGTCCTTTGGATTGTACTCCCACTTATTATTTTCTGTGGCTCTTTTTATCATATAATCTTGAGTTTGAACACTGTCTTTGTCCTATATTTCTTATTAACTTTGCAACTTATTTTTCTTATTTCCTTTCTTATTTTATGTCTGCATCCATAAATAAACCTGCCTTTCCGTTTTGTTTGCTAGTACACAATATGGAATTCAGTTTTGGATTTTTCTAACCAATCATTTGAATTGTTTACGTCCTTGCAGTATTAATTTATATACCTTATTTTATGATAATCTAGCCACCAGTGATATCATTGTCATTTTGTAAGTCGTAATTTTTTTTTTTTTATCATTATAGACCATGTGCAGGTTTAGATTTCTCAGTAAACAAATCGTTTGATCATAAATCAGGAGAACTGACACTAACTTCTTGAGTAATCATCCACTAAGAAGTAGCTAGCTAAGGTTATTAAAGGCCTTCACTGGCTACCTCTGTTGGAATGCCACGGTTAACATAGAAAACAGCAATCGCCACAACTACAGTAATTAAAAAGCAAGATTACGTACACAGTGGTTATCAAATGGCATGCATTTGCCATTTCTGAATTTGCTAGCTGCCATATTTACCCCCAGCTGAGGAATGCAGCTATATTATGAAGCAAGTAAAACTTCGTCAGGCTTTATTTTCGTGAGCTGGCTCTACAAACCCTAAGCTCGCAATCAGAGAAAGATGCGATGTAGCCTGGTTAATAGAGGGCCACTTCATGACATCAAATACCCTGGTTTTAGGCCCAACATAATTCACCTAGCTAACTAATACACTAGACAACCACTGATACACGGGAAGATGATCCCACAGAATGGCCAGATTTCAAGTTTGGAAATTTGTATATGCAACTTACAACTACTCTGTTTTGTTTTTGTCATCATGTCACACCTTTGACTTAAGAGACCAGAATGTAATTGTGTTCACGCTATTGAAACTACAGTTATGAGATAATGAACAAATGTGTAGCATGTCCTCTTTTGAGTTTGAATTCATTGGCAAAGTACATGGCTTATGGGTCTCTTTCGGATGTGATAGTGATTTATGCCTGTGTCTTTGTTAGGGCGGATGATTATTGTATCATTACAGGTGTCATTAATTTACATTGGTGTGATCTTTGTTGACTCCACTGAGACCCGTCCTCATTTTGCCTGTGAATGGCTGCCAGCCTCTGTCCCTTATTCCTGAACTTCTGTACCATTTGGACAGCTCAAAATACGCTATTTTCTTTCCCTGTTTCCAGTTGTGATTGCTACAGCCAATAGCTAATCTACCTTTTGGCATTTTGTTACATAGAAATGGCAATGAAACGGCGGGAAACATGGCTGTGCAGCATAGCAAGTGACCCGTCTGACTGCTTTGTTTTCAACAGCACTCGTGGTTGCTTGGGCCAACCATTCCCAGAATTCACCGCGCTCAGCCAAGTGCCTGTATGTCCATGAGAACGTATTGAATCTGGCCCTAGCAACCACTTCCCCTGCGATGTCGGGGAGCCGAGACAGCTAGGTTGCTGAAGTAAAGAAAATACAGACGGAGCAAGTTTTACAAACAATGACGCATTTACTGAATCATACAGTTGTACTGTATACTAACATTTTTACAGGTAAGCTAGCTAGCTAGTTAGCTGAAATGCTATCATAAGCCATACCTATACAATCAAAAACGTATTCAAAGAAAAGCCTAAAGTTACAATCTTTGACAAAGTAGTACCTACTTACGCTCCCCTGTAACCACATCCCGGCCCTTGGTGAATACCAGGGTAAGGCGATGAGCTGGAAGCAGATTTTGCAGTTGGCTTGGGGCTATTTCAGTTGGTTTGGGGCTGTTTACGAAGTGTTCCAACATGCAGTTGCTACGTTGGCTGATATAGGCGGGATTTTTAATTTTTTTTTGTTTTACTTTTTTTTGTTTGTGATCTGACTGGCATGTCAGGAAGTTTGATGAGAATAAAAAAGAATGAGATTTCCAGTTTTTTTTTTTTTTTCTACTTCTGTGTTTCTCACGTCGACGGGCCCGTAAACCAGTCAATAAAAAAGTGCGGCCTAAGATAAAATAAAATCCATATATTTTCCCTAAAGAACAAGCTTTTGCTGTAGTCTTCATCTTCATCTACAACCCAATTGGTTTCTGTCATATTTTGTATAATTTCTATTCATGCACTGATTTGTTACTTTTTGTTTTTTTTTGGTTGATATTTTCATATTTTAGGGACAACTAAGTCTTAAGCACTTGGTGATAGACCTGGCCTGGTGTTTTGATCACACAAGAGCCCTCCCTTCTGCCTCCTGTGCAGCCTCTGCCTCTGATTTGTACAGCATAGTTGCAGGAGAGAACTGCAGTATCGCAGTTTATTTTTGCAGACCCGTCAATGGATGAAGTCACTGTCACTTTGTCTATATTTCTCGTCAATGTTTATTTCAGGCAGAGAGTGTGTGTTGTTAATTGGAACGGATGCTCCATATTGAGTCTCTGGGTTAGGGGTTGTAAGCGGTATATCTTGACTAATTTTTCTGGCAGTGGTATGAACAGTAGCATTTGTGCGATGTACCGGAGATAAATGGTTACACTTGCACACAAAAGGCTCCCATGTGATTTACTGTTAAAAACCTTATAGGTTAGGTTAAAATGATTTAGGGTGAGGTGGTATCCTGCTGTGCTAAATCACTCTTGATTATTTAAAAATTGTGTTGATGAATCCTCTTTCCCTCTTATTTTAGCATCTGTGTCATTGAATCCTCTCTTACTCTTATTTAAACGTGTGTCGGTGAATCCTGTCTTCCTCTGCCTGGGAGACTTAATGTCGTGCTGCACTTTCACTCATTACTCGCTGGTCCAATCACTTCCCCTCTTGAGAATGTGGCACTATGTCTGCTGATGCACTTGAATCATTTGACCTTGGCTTCATGAAAAAGAGTGATTGTGTTATTGAAACACCCCTTCAGCCTGTAAAAGCTCATCCCAAATGGCTTGGACAAAAGCCCAATGGAGCAGAAAATAAATCGAATAGGGTAGAAACTTTAAACACTATGTGAGCTGCAGACCATAAGGTTTTTGCTGCAAGTGGGGGCACTATCAATGTCTCCGGTGATACTATGCGTCTTGAGTTACTTTTTCAGGGGGCTGCATTTGTAGCTGGAGTGCAACAGTAACGCAAAGGTTCTGTGCTTTCTTGTTCATTTTTAGGAGAGGCCCAGGGCGTTCTCGACTATTCTGGCTGCATTACGACTCTCTCAGTGCTGTGTATTGTGCTGTTGTGCTCAGAGACTGGTTGCTCAGATCCAAACACAAATATTCCCCCCATTTAGCGCCGGTGCCAGGATAAAGATGGATCACTGCTTTACAGATCTCAAAAACACATTGTAGGGAAATCAGGCAGTCAAGTCTTCTTGAAGCATGCTGTGGAAAATAACTTTGGCCCAGTATTAGATCTTGAAATCACATTCCTGGCAGAATCTCTGTGTATTTAAACTCATTTTTCCATTTGCAGTGTCGTTTTTCTGTAATGTGGTTTTACTTTGTGGTCAGTCTGAGTATAAGGTGCTCAGGCATTAGATATTGTGAGAATATCATTCAAATGACATTCAGTCATCAACGCCATTAACATTTGACTCAGAAATATTACCATTTACTCATTCACCCTTTGAGATATGATATGAAATGCCATAATTCAAGAATGACCTTACAAATCTTCCTGAGCAATTGTAATATATGTCCATCAAGGTTATAATTCTTTTATTGCTGGTATTGCAGTTTTACCCAGATTAATACCATGTCGAATGTGTGCTCATTCATACAATGATGCGTGCAACTGGAATTGAAATAAATAATTGTTTGAGCTGGAAAAATATGCAGTATTCACGCCTCTCTGCTTGGCTGTAATCTGTGATTGAAGAAAAAAAAAATCAAGATATGTACTCATTCAAATGCGTATAAATAGCTGTGTACATCCAATATTTCACAGCTGGTGACCTTATCAGCATATATGGCTGTACAGCCGCCTCTCTGCCATGTGTTTCCTCATTAGTAAGTAAAATATTTTTCTGGTGAATGTCAGGTGGAATAGTGACGCATGATATTAAAGTACGCGAGTTAAATGGAGTTTGCAGTCAAATAGGGGCTCAGCTTTAATGCAGACTTATTTCTTCAGTTTGGTAATTAACTTGATTGTTACTCATCAACTATAATTGCAGTCCATGCTCAGATCAGAAATGTTTATGCTGTGACACTATGGGTTCACATTTGGCTTTGAGCTATTCCACTTCATAATGCCTCCCCTTCACGCAGTGGGCCTCCCTCTGTGTGTGTGTGTGTGTGTGTGTGTGTGTGTGTGTGTGTGTGTGTGTGTGTGTGTGTGTGTGTGTGTGTGTGTGTGTGTGTCTCTCTCTCACACTACGAGTCGTGAGTATCTTGTTCACTTCATATCTACTGAAGGACCGCAGGGATTTTCACCAAAGCAGGCATGGTAACTCCTCAGTGAGGGTAGCTGAACCGATTAGATTTTGCGGGGCGTCAGGTCAAAGGTCAAGGTCACTTGAGGTCAGTCATATGTGGAGGGCTGCTGATTGACTTTCTAGGGCGTATGAAGCTATGGTAGGTGGAGGCATAGCAATTACTACTTTGCAGTGAGTTGTAACTTGTTATAATGTGCCCTTATTTTGTTATCGGATCCCTTCTTTCTTTCCTCCATCACTCTGATCCAAATTTGATTGTGATTTGAATGGTTTGTCCAGCTGTTACTTACCTCCCTATTTACAATGTATGGGTGAATTGCAGTCACAGGCTTTAGATTCTTTGCCTTTTTCTACACTAGACTTTTTACGCAGTCTTTGTGTGTCATAAAATCTTGGCTTAAAATGTTATGAAAATCATTTGTACCGTGTAAAGAATGCAATGTTGCAGACCTACATGAGACTTCCGAGTCAGACTGCAGAAAGGCAACAATGTTATAAGATGTTTAGCTTGTCCTTTATCTTTTTTTTGGTGAAATTAAAGCCAATAATGTCCCCATTTTTTACAGTGCATTATTAGCTGGGAAACGACAATAGTTAAGCATGAAGTCATTGCCTCTCTAGAATTTTTTATCTTTAATTGTACTTCCGGACATACTGACAGGCATCCAAGATTAACCGAAACATGACCCATGCTTACATCCATTTGTGAGACCAGAGAATGAATGGCAACCATGCCCTTATTTACGCCCTTATTCATGCCCTGTGCATAGCTCTTCTGTTGTTGTCAAATGCATTATGAGCCACCCTGCAGCTGTGTAGCTCTGTGGCTATTACATGAAAAAACTGAACTTGATGAATTGCATTTGTTATTGTGCCTCTCTCTAGCAGTGATTTCATCATAGTCCTTTTCTCCAGAGGCATTTGAGTAATGCTGAGCTGAGGATGGTCACAGACTCTCCATGTTTATAAAGAGGAACTTCACATCCTGTGAAGGTTGCTTCACATTGTCTACATGGAGTATTTTAGCACCAAATGATCACATGCTTTCCCTTTCCCTCGCTCTCGCTCACTCTCTCTTTCTCTCTCCCTCACTGGCTCTATCTCACACACGCAGGCACGCACGCACACACACACACACTAGTTGGTGACTTATCCAAAATTAATCAATCCTGACAAAAATTATTTCAAAATCATGCCTCCAACCTTTTGAAATCAAACTTGGATTCATAGCTCATTATACAGAATGAGCAGTTGTGTTGTAACCATATGGATTTGGCTGTTTCTGTAATGTGATAGTGGTTTTGTCAGAGGCCTACTGGGAATTTATTGTACCATAAGTTTGGTACTATTGAGTATTCAAACTGAAATGTGTTGGGAACAAGTCAATAGCTATTTGTAAAAGACACTGCAAGAGTTGTTTGATGTAGCCAGTCAACCCAGAAACGTGTTTTTTATTGTGTATATTATTCACCCAACTCCTGCATTCTCCTGTATTCTTTCAGGTAGCTAAAAACTGAAACAAGAAAAAAACCAACAAGAGTCTTAAACTGTCTTTGCACTACATTTGCTGCTCCTTCAGTCCTGGTTCTGGTGGGATTTTTGTCGGTGTGTTGCCTGTGGTTACGATGTCTTTTGTATATTCATAATTTTACAGAAAATGTAAACTACCTGCCAATATCTGGCATAAAGTGCTTTTTATCTGATTTATGTAGATAATAATGAGACCTCAACTTGTATTGTGGCATTCTCCTCCTGCCTTGGCGAGCGCATTTACCATCCCCATGTAGGCATGAAGTCTTTATCTAAACCTCAGTTCTGAGATTCTGTCATTACATGACTTGACTTAATGCAAGTCATGGCCAAACCATTCATTTGATTTGTATCTATGAGTTGTCTTGTGTGAAATGAAAAATGGTGAAACTAAGCGTTAACAGAGGCTCTTTACGGAGTCTGTAAATGTGTTCCCTCCAAGGCGAGGCGCTTTTGTTATCTGCTGCTGGCAGACCGCCAGGGCCATCCTCGGTGGGGGAAGATTGATGCAGGATGTGCAGTGTGGGGGTGGAGTTCCTTGTGCTCACACTAATTTCATCTGTGTGGACATTAGGGATGCAGCTCAGGCAGATGCTGACTTTACTCTGTCCCTGCGTGTGGCTCAGGATCCTAAACTCCTGTGCCAGTCCAATTCTAATAACTGAAAGCTGACATTGATTTACGTTCAAAAAAAAAGTTTTTGAGTCACCAAAAAACTGTTCTATACATAAAGGGGAAAAAAAACTTTGGCTCAATGGGATGCATAAAAAGTCTCTTAATAGCGCCAAGGTTTTGGCTGGTCAGCCTTCGTCAGATTATAAGTTACAGTGCAATTAGCTTATCTCAGACAGCAGTATATTGTTCTGTAAGTAATTAATGCATTTTTTAAAGAGTGCTTCGACTAAATGCACACACACATGCATTTGTCTGTATTTCCCAAAAGTGCCAGCAGGGGACACTAAAGATCAGAAAAGAGGATTACTGTTTGATTCTGGTTGTCAGGTGCCATGTGAGGGTGGTTGCAAAACTGAATGCATTTTACGAGGGTCTTTCTCCAGCATATTGAACCTGAGAAGGCAGCAGGTCATCTATGTGTAAATACAGATTTTCATAAGGCCATTGTTGTCTTCAAAGTCATTTTTAAATGGGCGCCCTGGTGGCACACTGGTCTAAGCACGCGCTCCATAAAGGCTGTGTCCTTCCTGCGGCGACCCGGGTTCGATTCCGGTTTGGATGATTTGCCGCGTGTCTTCCCCATTCTTCTCCCCAACTTTCCTGTCTCTATCCACAATATAACTGTCTATTTTATAGGGGATTTTTTCCTTTATTAATCTTAAAAAAAAAAAAAAAAAAAAATCATCATTTTAAATAATTTAGTCTAAATTGTGGGAACATCTTCACATGCTGGGGAATGCTTTGGTATCCCTGTAATGAAGAGCTCACTCTGTCCTTGGTTATCAAATCTGTCACTCAGTTTCACAAAGAAATTAATCCTTGGTCCTCAGAGAATGTGACGATGCTGGACCTATGACAGTGTCAGGAGACAGGTAATACATCTGCCAGCACCACCTGAAGAAAATGACAGGAAATGAGTTGAATGATAATGTCTTGTATGGGTACCTCTGAGTGAGACAGCCTTGCTCTTTCAGAAGAACATGGAATCTGTCCTCAGGGTAGTATCTAGCAGTTGCTTGAACATTTGGCAGGACAATGGTGCTATATTCTGTTTATGAGTAAAATCATGCTGTAAAAAATATGTGACACATTTGATTCTTAGTTAATGTTTGGATATATCCTATCAAGCCGAAGCTTGAAATCTAACATGGAGCTGTAGTGTCATAGTGTATTGCAGCTCAACAGTGATGGCCTTACATCTAATCATGTGGTCAGTATAGCATATAAGGCTGAAGCCAGGGTGGTAACAGATGCTGCCAGAGCTCTTTGCTGCAAGTGATTTTATCCAAATTGCGTCAGTGTAAATCCTGTCGCGGCTCAGACGGTGTACAATGAGAAAAATGTCACTCCTTATTAGGTAGACTTAAAAATGCTGGGACTGAATGGCTGAAAGGATGTGCAGCCTATAGTTTTAAATTGCTTCAAATTTTGGAACAAAATTGCTTCAAGTTTTGAAAAAAATCTGTCCGATGGCATTCCTCTTGACCTCATTCTTTTATACCCTAGTCACACTAGAGGCGGAAAGAGCCGGAATGCCGTCGGATTGAAAATTCTTTGTATATTCCTGGATATTCGAAGTGCGTTCTAAAAATTCTGACTGAATTTTGAGTGCATTCCAAATATTTGGGCCTGTGTTTGTGGCCGGCCCGAATGTTTTGCTCATGCTCAAAACTTTCCAGGGGCATTCGAAGTGGAGAAATATCGAACAGCATTCAAAGTGTATTCTAACTGCGCTCTGACTGCATTATAAATATTCTTATGGCATTCCAACAGCATTCAAAACATTCTGATTGCATTCGAGGGAGAATCGAAACGGCAAGCCACGTCAAATCCTTTCTGAATGCGCCTCTAATGAGCCAGAATGCACCTCGAATGCATTTCGATTGCTGCGGGAATCTATTTCGAAACAATTCAGCTGGAATGTGCTTCGAATGCCGTTGGAATCTTTCGATTGCCGCTGGAATCAGTGGCGGCTGGTGAACTGGCTTGAAAATAATGATTGGTTATGACCTGTTTTCAATCATTCATTTAAATTGCCATTATAGAAACTCCGAAAACTCTCAACATTATCAGGTGTGGCCAGTTTTCATTAATAACGCATACCTGTTAACTCTCACGCATTCGGTGTCAGTTTTAGTGGCATATTTACATTCCCCTGCTGTAGTCAGCAATTACTCAATCAACGCATATGGGACACTCGTGTTACTTTCTAAGTGCATTCTGAGTATACGAGCTGCATTCTGTTTGAATTCTTGGACGCTCCAACCATATTTGGCGGCCATTCTGGGAGCGTTCTGACTGCATTCGAGGTGAATTCGTACAGCATTCGAGGCACCTTCCAACCAGACTTTGGGTGGAGTTTAGGCAGCAATTGAACCGCACTCGTACGGCATTCGAAGTGTATTCTAAATATTCTGACTGCATTCTGACAGCATTCTAAATATTCCTACTGTGTTCCAACTACATTCAAGCTGCATTCGAAAGCTAATACTCCCAGAATGGATAAGAATCATTTGAGGGGGGTTCGAAGCGCATTCTAAGTATTTGAACGGAATTCTTTCAAAGCTGTAAGAATTTTGATCAATTTGAAATTCCCGCTGGAATGTTGCACGAATTCTTCATTCCGGCTGGTTCTGCTTGATTCTTGCTGATTTTGAATAAGTGTGATGGGGGCTTTAGATTACACACTGCTGAGCCGATACATTAAAGCCACTCACAGATGCAGCGAATAATGTTGTTTGTCTCGTGACACCGGCACATGTCCAGGTCAGCAGACAGATCTTAGACTGTAAACGAACAGTTTGTTCTCGTATTCAACGTGTCAGATGTGGGAGAAATAGCAACTGAAGAACTTTGACAGGTGCCAAATCATCATGGCCTGATGAGTGAGTTAGCGCATCTCTGAAGTGGCAAGACTTCTGGGGTGCTCCCTTTCTGCAGATGTGAGTACCTGCTGACAGTGATCTAAGAGGGGACAAACCACGGACCAGTGACAGGGTTTTGGGTGCCCAAGGCTTATCGATGCATGAGGCCGATGAAGGCTGTCCCGTCTGCTCCAAACCGACAGAAGGGTGACAGTGTCACAAGTCACTAAATATGTCAATAATATTTACTCAAGGAATGTGTCACAACACACAGTGCATCATACTCTGCTGTGGATTGCGCTTTCTAGCTTGCAGACCAGTCAAAATGCCCACTTTAACCCCGGGCCACTTCTAAAAGCGCCCCCAGTGGGCATCTAAGCCTCAGAAATGGACCTTGGAGCAGTTGAAGAAGGTCGCCTGGTCCAGTGAGTCCCATTTTTTACATCATCTGTTGGGTTTGGGCCTGACAGCCCCTCCCCTTTCACATTCTTCTGCCTCCACCTTGATTGGCCACAGCTGGAGCCAATTAAGGTGGAGGTAGTTGCAGAGTATTTAGGGCTGGCAGGTGCCAGTCCTTGTGCTCTGCATTTTTCCTTGGCCACAGCAGGTCTGTGTGTCTGTCTTAGCAGTCACCTTGTCCTGTTTCAATCTTTTTTGAACATCAGTTCTTGTTTGTCTAGTAGTTTGTTTTTCAGTAAATCAGTTCCTCATCCCCAGCCTTGGCACTTGAGTCTCCTTTCTCCTAGGCCCATGGTCCTAGTGCCCGCTGGATTGCCGTTTGCATCCGGCGGGGAGAAAACCATGACAGAATGCAGAGCCAACACCTGAGATTCAGCCAGGCTAAGCCCCAGGCCGGGCCGTCAGAGAGCTGCAGTCCAGTCCGGGCCATCAGAGAGCTGCAGTCCAGTCCGGGCCGTCAGAGAGCTGCCGTCCAGTCCGGGCCGTCAGAGAGCTGCCGTCCAGTCCGGGCTGTCGGAGAGCTGCAGTCCAGTCCGGGCTGTCGGAGAGTTGCAGTTCAGTCTGGGCTGTTGGGGAGCTGCAGTCCAGTCCGGGCCGTCGGAGAGCACCAGTCCATTCCGGGCCGTCGGAGAGCACCAGTCCATTCCGGGCCGTCGGAGAGCACCAGTCCACATGGGATCCTGGCACGCCAGGAGTCGTGCCTTGGGGAGGGGGTACTGCTAGGGTTTGGGCCTGACAGCCCCTCCCCTTTCACGTTCTTCTACCTCCACCTTGATTGGCCACAGCTGGAGCCAATTAAGGTGGAGGTAGTTGGAGAGTATTTAGGGCTGGCAGGTGCCAGTCCTTGTGCTCTGCATTTTAACTTAGCTATAGCAGGTCTGTGTGTCTGTCTTAGCAGTCACCTTGTCCTATTTCTGTCTTTTTTGGAACATCAGTTCTTGTTTGTCTAGTAGGTTGTTTTTCAGTAAATCAGTTCTTCACCCCCAGCCTTGGCACTTGAGTCTCCTTTCGCCTAGGCCCATGGTCCTAGTGCCCGCCGGATTGCCGTTTGCATCCGGTGGGCTGTAAACCATGACATCATCTGCTTTGCCTGGGTACGTATGCACCACTTACCAGGAAAGAGGTGACACATCAGCATGCACTGTGGGAGGAAGATAAGCTGCTGGTGGGAGTGTGATACTCTGGGAAATGTAGCGCTGTGAAACCCTGTGTTTGGGGATTCAAGGGACATCAATTTGATGGAGGTGTTTTGGCAGCACAAGAGGGACCTTCAGTATATTAGGCAGGTGGTTTTAATCTTATGGGTGATCAGTGTATATTACAAATTGCAAATTAGTTTCTATTGCATGAAAAGAGGCACTTTTAAAATTGAGGAATCAATTGGCTTCTAAAATTTGAAATTGCGGACATGACGTCACTAAAATTAACCTTTTTTCGGTAATTAAGATTTCAAAGACAAAGCAAAGGCAACTCTGTGACGTGTTATTACCCCGCCCCCACCCAAAGGTGACCAACTGGCTGGAGTTTTCACCAACATTTTCAACCTGTCTCTGTCACAGGCCATCATACCATCCTGCCTCAAAGCCTCCACCATCATCCCCGTCCCCAAAAAGCCAGCAGTGGACAGCCTTAATGACTGCAGGCCTGTTGCACTTATGCCTGTGATCATGAAGTGCTTTGAAAGACTGGTCTCACAACACATCAGGGCCTGTCTGCCTGCCACTCTGGACCCCCACCAGTTTGCCTACTGGGCAAACCGATCCACAGAGGACGCTATAACCATAGCGCTCCACACCGCGCTGAGTCATCTGGAGCAGTGGGGGAGCTACGTGAGGATGCTCTTCCTGGACTTCAGCTCAGCCTTCAACCACATCATCCCGGAGATCCTGGTCCAAAAATGTCTCACCTGTGCATCTCCTCATCCATCTGCCAGTGGATTAAAGACTTTTTAACGGACCGCCCACAGTCCGTCAAACTCGGCCCTCACCGCTCCTCCACCATCACACTCAGCACCAGTTCCCTTCAAGGTTGTGTATTGACCCCCTCCTGTTCACTCTTTACACATATGACTGCTCTCCGACCTATCTCTCAAACTCCATAATAAAGTTTGCAGATGATACCACCGTGGTCGGGCTCATCTCGGGGGGGGATGAGTCTGGCTACAGAGATGAGGTCAACCGACTGACAACGTGGTGTTCAGCAAACAACCTGCCACTGAACATCACAAAAACAAAAGAGATCATCTTGGATTTCAGGAAGGGCAGAGCAGACCCAGCCCTGCTTTACATCCACGGGGACTGTGTGGAAAGGGTCAGCTCCATCAGGTTCCTGGGTGTGCAGCTCTCAGCTGACCTCTCCTGGACAGCCAGCACCACGGCGGCGGTGAAGAAAGCTCAGCAGCGACTCCACTTCCTGAGGGTGCTCAGGAGGAACAACCTGGAGGAGAAGCTGCTGGTGATGTTCTACAGAACCACCATCGAGAGCATCCTGGTGTACTGCATCACAGCATGGTACGCGGGCTGCTCAGCAGCAGACAGGAAAGCACTGCACAGGGTGATCAACACGGCCCAGAAGATCACTGGTTGCTCTCTGCCCAGCCTGGAGGACATTGCCAGCTCTTGCTACCTGAGCAGAGCTGCTAGTATCATCAAGGATGCATCCCACCCCAGCAACCACCTGTTTGACCTGTTACCCTCGGGCCGGCGTTACAGGTCTCACAAAACCCGAACAAACAGACTCAGAGACAGCTTTTTCCCCAGAGCCATTACTGAAATAAACGATCACAAACAGTAATCAATATAACTGCACTATTAACACACTCATCTCACCAGGTGCAATAACTGAGCCTTCCCATGTGCAATATATGTCTTAAATCAGAGTGCAATATTCAATTATCTGTGTGCAATATTCAGTTTTACGGTGTGCAATATTCAGTTATGTTCACGCCTTGTTTCTGTATATAATTGTTACATTATTCCTTTTACATAGCTGTACATATTTATATTTATTATTTTACTTACTTATTTTTTTTAAACAAAATGCACCAAGGAGTTGTACTCTAATTTTGTTGTATGCAATACAATGACAATAAAGGCGATTCTGATTCAAGGGGTATTGTTTTTGATTTGGTTTGTGTGTTTGTGTGTTCCTTTGTTTGTTTGTTAATACTCTAGCACCAAAATTAATGGCCAGATTCAACCCAAATTCGGTGTAGGGATTGCCACTGACCCAGAATAGATCTCTATTGAATTTCGTACAAGTAGGTGAAAGTGTGTGCGAGGGGCGGGGTTTGTTGTGCCTGGCACCACTTGTTTTTGTGTTTGGTTTTTGGAAAAACATTTGGAAAGAGCTTAAACGCCGGCGTGCAGAAACCTATTTATCAGCTTATTGATCCACCTCAGTTTTCGTTGATCAGTTAAATCATATTGCCAACTTGGCTTGACTCGCCTGGTTGTAATGTCACAAAATAAACACGATATGAATGTTAGGCTTTTAAACATCATGAAATGCATAGTCATTTCTGTCAATGTGGCTTAAGATGGTAAAATGTCTCTAGTCTGCAAAGCAACTACCGTAATTAAGAAAATTTAACTACTTGTTAATTCTGAGATGGTTACTGTAATGAAAAGCAGCGACACGGTGGGTCCCCTGGACCGATTTTGGGAACCACCGGTCTGACACATGAATCTTTAAAGTTACCTATGTTTTCTCTTAACTTATTGGACCACATTCTAACACTTGGAAAAAGTCTATAATGTTCAAGTCTAAAATGGTGAGGTAAAAATGTTTTGTATGAGATTCCCCTCTTTTGATTTTAAATGGGGGAAAAAAAAAAAAAACTTCTGTTCAAAGGGTTAAGAATTATAGCTTAAGTGTGGGGAACACCGGGCCTCTCTTTGCCTAATGTCTGTGAATAGATCTAATGATTTTTATTTGCATCTCTGAAAGATCTTTGTTGCATCCTCAAAAGATTGCTTTGACAGCTCTGTTGTGGAGGGAATGATATAAGGCACATTTGACTGATTAATTTGAATGGATGCTGTGAATGAATTTTTTTTGTTGTTGTTATTATGTGGTAGCCCTGAGACATCTATTCTCTGCGACAGAAGAGAGATTTTTTTTTTTTTGTTATTCTGCTTTGATTTTCGAGGATAGTCTTTGATGCCACTGCCAATTTTGCATTTCCTCTAGAAATGTTTTACTGGTTCAATTCCCAATATGCAGTTTCACAAAGTTCTCCTCCTCTGTCACACTTGGACCAATTCTTCTCCTTCCTCTCTTTTTGCTTTTGATCACAGCTCAAGCATTGTGGGTATTTTTATATGTGGCTATATTGGGCTGCCATTTGCTGGTGTTGTTGGCTAAAACCTGGTCAGTGCTTTGTACATTAATCGAGAAACAGCAGCCTGACTGCGAGGCTTTGAAACGTGGAAACCTTCGCATGGGCATAAATCATCGCCAGCTGCGATATTCAACAGTCATACAGGTAGTACTTTACATGCCCTCGCTGTATCTGCAGAGACGGGAAGAGGAATTGAGTCTGCTAAAGTAAACTAGGAGCGTAATTTCAGAATTGGAACGTCTCACAGCTTTCCTGGTTCATGCTGTCCATGGTTCTGAACTGCTATCAACCTGCAAACCCTTCTGTGAGTTGTTAAGCTGCTGTGAGTTACCATTGTTCACTAGTGTATTAACTTTTCATATCAAAGATTTGTAATCATATTGTAGCTGAGTATCTCTGCTTTAAATGTCTGCGACATTATGGTTTCTTTCATTTTCAGACACATTTTTTTACCACAAAAAGCACTCAATTAACAGCTTCCTAGAGGAAAATAACCAACCAAGCAATCAACAATACAAATTTAATCCTGCTTATTTCCTCTGTCAAGGAGGTTATGTTTCTGATTCAGTTTGATTGTTGCTTCTGGAAATTTTCCATTTTGAGAAACAGACTGTTCAGTTGAGTTTGCTTGCTTGCCTGCCTGTTAGCTGCTTGCATGCCTGCTTGTTAGCCAGTTGCTAGCCTGTATCTGGCTCTATAGCTTCTTGTTCAATACCAATCCCCACTACTCTTCTCTCAAGTGGGCCTTAGTCCAGAATAGAAACCTATTGTTTTTTGTGAAAGTGGGTTAAAGTTTAACAAAAATATAGGACAAAGTTCAAAATTTTTTTAATATTTTGTGACTAGATCCCTCAGAATGTTCTGATTTACTTGAAACTAAACTCGTTTGATTGTCTTTCGACTGCATCGTATAATATGAAACTTAGTGGTAGGGGGGTGAAGTCACAGGGGGTTGGGCAAAAGTTTCAAATTTTCTTAAAATCCTCAATATGCATGAGATTGTCTGAAAAATTGATACATGACATTTTATCAACAATATCTTAATGTCCATAAAATAATGGAAATTCGTTCATTCACTTCTGGTTTCCATAGCAATGAAATTTCCACATAAACAATGGGAAATGTTACAATTTCTTAGTATTTACCTTTGCCATAATTCAGAAGCTATTTTGATGAAAATTGGAGTATATTTTGACATTGGTCACGGCTAAAAATGACCCCATTTTCACATTTCAAGGCCATTGAATCTTTAGGTTACATTGCATTTGACAAAATTTTGGCGAGTTCTCAGTTGACACGATCGATTCATTAAATCACAAAAGTATTGTAACTTTGTTCCATTCGCTGCTTGGCAAAATTGCCAAGTACATTACTTCATTTTGTTTGTATGTCTGTATGTTTGATATTCTGTCCACATGATAGAGGCTGCAATTTTGGTTTAATCATGACAAAACATTAAATACAACAAGAACCCCAAACAATGGGCCGAATCCCAATCTTTTAACATTGGTGAATGTTCAAAAAATCCATATCGTTATCAAAACTGATCCCAGTTGACTTGTTATTTGACAGACTCATGTATAGTACTGTGGAAAAAGTATTTCCCCCTTCCTAATGTATTCTTTTTTTGCATCACTGAGCAAAATGGCATCACACACGCTACCTTGCTGATGCGCGCCCAGTGGAATCTAGGGGTAACTGTGCATATGTACCTTTCCACGCTTACTTCAGTCCTCCTGTTTGTCTGTCCATCCCTCTATCACATTTCATTTTCATACCAGATAACTGCCATCTCATGGCGGGGGATCAGAGTATTTCATGCTTGTTGGACCATGTTTGATTTTAAACATAAAGTCATTGATACTTATCTTTAGCTTTTTGGTTTTGGTTGTGGATGGCCTTCTTAACCCTTTAATGGTCAGTTTTCCTCTAGTTGTACAGTACCACTTTTTTTTTTTTTTACAAATTAAAAAATTTTAATAATGTAATAATGACAACAGTTCCTCTTAAAACAAAACATTTTGATTATTCCATTTTAACTGTT
Organism: Gymnothorax javanicus; assembly: GCA_029692085.1. Classification (NCBI taxonomy): domain Eukaryota; kingdom Metazoa; phylum Chordata; class Actinopteri; order Anguilliformes; family Muraenidae; genus Gymnothorax; species Gymnothorax javanicus. The sequence goes on from CM056197.1 coordinate 88,448,894, forward strand.
TATTAAAAGGGACCTATTATGCTGATCCTTCTTCTAATACATACAAGTAATGTTATAATTTTGGATGTTCATACTCAACCTCTGTGAAACATAAGATACAGGGGTTTTGCCTTAATCCAAGAATGTGATTTCCTGAACGTGATTTCCTCTCGTCCCGAGATTTCCACGAGATCTGGGCAAAACCTGACATCAGGTGATGCCGTCCAATTAGTACAGACCTAGCCAGAGCCAATCACGCCGCTGGACCTGCCCACCCCGGAAACTATTCTAGCAGGCACAAACAATGGCGGATCATATTACGCCTTAGTAGTGTCTACACCTCTGGAAATACGAAAGAAGAAGAAGAAGAACCGCGGATCATTTGAGGTGCAGTTATGTCAGTATGTCTTCCAAAGCTGCTCGTCCGTGTTTTTTTGGATGCGAAAAAAAGCACAACTATTTTCTCTTCCAAAAGAGGATGCCACCAGAAATCAGTGGGTAGCTTTTTTGTTTGCTGGCGGCAAACAGCCACACTCAAAGGGAACGTTAGCTGTTTGTGCTCGGCATTTCACCGAAGACAGCTTTGTCAATAAAAGATAATTCGATGCTGGATATGCATCTCAGCTGCTTCTCAAACCTGGACCAATGTAAGTAACGATATAACGGCAAATAATGTAAGTGAAGCCAAAGTGTTATAGGTGGCTAGCAGGACCGCTAACGATAGTTAGCACTAACAACTGGCCTCAAACGCAGGCTTTGCAAAATATCTGAAGATAAAGTCTGGAGCAACTGTCCGCGACTCACAGACGCGGAAGCAGTAAGTTGCTTTAAGTTGCTTTACTGCATAAGCCTACCTAACGTGATAGCCTGTTGAATGTGGCTGTAGCACTGCGGCTAACGTAGCTAAGTTACTGTTGCTTATGTTTGTGTCCTAAATATGCAAGAGTAATATCAGGGGACATTCAACAGAAGGTGTTTGAACATAAACCTCATTTGAAGCTAACTTTTTATACAACCCCAATTCCGAAATAGTTGGGACAAAGTGTAAATTGTGAATAAAATCAAAACGCAATGACTTTCAAATCACACCAGCCAGTATTTTATTCATAATAGAACAGAGATAACAGCAAATGTTGAAACTGAGAAATTTTACAATTTTATCCACAAAATGAGCTTGTTTCAAATTTGATGGCCGCTACAGGTCTCAAAAAAGTTGGGACAGGGGCCTGTTTACCATGGTGTAGCATCCCCTCTTCTTTTTAACACAGAGTGGAGGCGTCTGGGCATTGAAGAGACAAGTTTCTTGAGTTTAGCTATTGGAATTTGATCCCACTCTTTTTTAATACAGGCTTCCAGCTGCTGGAGAGTTTTGGGTCTCCTTTGACAGCCTTTTCATTTAATAATGCACCAAATGTTCTCAATCGGTGAAAGATCAGGTCTGCAGGCAGGCCAGTTCAGCACACGGACTCTTCTCCTACAAAGCCATGCTGTTGTAATAGCTGCAGTATGTGGTTTTACATTGTCCTGCTGAAATACACAAGGCCTTTCCTGGAATAGATGTCGTCTGGAGGGGAGCATATGTTGCTCTAAAACCTTTATGTACCTTTCAGCATTCATGGTGCTTTTTAAAACATGCAAGTGTCCCACACCATATGCACTAATGCATTCCCATACCATCAGAAATGCTGGCTTTTGAACTGAATGCTGATAACAGGAGGGGTGGTCTTTCTCCTCTTTAGGCCAGAGGACACAACGCCCATGATTTCCAACAAGAATTTCAAATTTGGACTCGTCTGACCACAGGACACTTTGCCACTTTGTTACAGTCCATTTTAAATGAGCCTTGGCCCACAGAACATGACGGCGGTTCTGGATCATGCTCAACAATGGCTTCCTTTTTTGCAAGATAGAGTTTTAGGTGGCATCTGTGGATGGCACGGCGGACTGTGTTTACAGACAGTGGTTTCTTGAAGTATTCCTGGGCCCATTTAGTAATGTCAACGAGAGAATCATGCTGGTGAGTGATGCAGTGGCATCTGAGGGCCCGAAGATCATGGGCATCCAGTAAAGGTCTTCAGCCTTGTCCCTTAGGCGCGGAGATTTTTCCAGTTTCTCTGAATCTTTGGATGATGTTATGCACTGTCGATGATGAGACCTTCAAAGCCTTTGCAATTTGACTTGAGGAACATTGTTTTTAGCCTGCTTGGCCGACAGGCCCAATCGGGCTTATGCTTTGCTTGGGGTCATCATTTTTCTACAAAACTTCAAACAGCTCTAGCTCCCTTATTCTACGAGCGAAGATGCTCAAATTTTTACTGTAGGTTGTTCTGCCAAGGGTTCATCATGTATGTCATGGGTTTTTGATTTGACCTAAATTTCAAGGTTATGTAGGTCAAAGGTCGTAAAATGCACAGATTTTTTTTCAGTGCAATAGTGCCTTCAGTTTTCAACGGATCCATTTCATATTTTATATGCATGTATATGGGCCCAAGATCCATGCCCAGTTCGATTTTGGGCATGCTGCAATTCTCAGCTTTTTCTCCAAAACTTCAAACAGCTCTAGTTCCCTTATTCTACGAGCTAAGATGCTCAAATTTTTTGCCTGCTTGGCCAAAAGGTCCAAGGGGCTTATGCTATGCTTGGGGTCTTTAGTTGTGGTCTGTCGTGCATAAACTTTTGGCTTGTCTGTGCTCTAGCATCTTCAGTTTTTCACCAATCCTTTTCATATTTCATATATGTATAAAGTGTCATAAGGTCTAGACCAACTTCGATTTCGAGCCCAATCGGACCGATACTTTCGCCAATAAGGGGCGTTCCATTTTGGCCACGTTTGGCCAAGCGGGTGCAGTGGCTTTGCCACTATTTTTAAAGTATTCCACAATTTTATTTTTTACGCAAGCCTTCACAGGTTGGAGAGCCTCTGGCCATCTTTACTTCTAAGAGACTCAGCCTCTCTAATACATCCCTTCTATAGCCAATTATGTTACATACCTGATGCCAGTTAACTTAATTACTTGTTTAATCTACTCACCGGAGTTCAAATTATACACAAACACAAGGGTCTTCTAGCTTCAGAAAAGGGTGAAAAAAGATGTAGAATGGAAACAGAAGATGATTCGATAAAAAGGGCTTTGAAGAGAAAAGTGATTTTAAGTTTTACGAGTATTTGTACAGGACAGAGATGAATAGCGTTCAAGTGATTTCAAGTCGTTCAAGTGAAGTCTAAAAAAAACAACCCCGTCACCTAGGAGATGGCTATACATCAAAATAGAAGTCTTTGAGAGTACATTCACTTTCAACCAGATCAAGAAGATGATGAAAAGAAAATAAATATAATCATGTAAACTCAGCTTCTTGTTATTTCTATTTAAGACATATTTATTCTATTTATTCATATTTATATATTTATCTATTTATTGGGCACTGACCATTACTAAATTTATGGTCCTAGTAACCAAACTTTAAGGTGGGTTACACAGGGTAACGTTTGTCTCTGTCGTTGTTATGACCGCTCGGTTACTAGCTACTGCATGTTAGTTCTGTGCCTTGCTACCTAAAACATGGTCCTGGTTAACTTATATGCAGTCATTCTGATCGGTATGCTTATGTTACTTTGGTTAGCATCAATGTCGCAGTTTCATCATAACGTTGCCTGATTATAGCCACTACAGTTGAAGCTAACTGGAGAGGTGCTGTATGTGTCCGCAGAGTTGGGCTGAAAAGGCTGCAGTTAGACCAGACGTAGGTTTTGCAGAGCTTGGGATTCGTGTTTGGGTTTGTTTACTGCTACTGTGAAATGATCGTTTTACTTATCCATGACCGGGGTCAGCCGGGGACTTTGCCATTGTGTGGGCTAGCTCTCTGATGCTACCGCGGTGAAAGTAATCGCGAAACGCACTTTAACATGTCTGGTATAACAAACGATTTCTCTGCATTGCCATGGCGGAATTTTATCCCCCTTTAAAATTGTTCTGGCTAATAAAAAGCCAAAAAAGGTGGAGATTGGATCCAGAAATTCTTTCCTGTAGAAGTTATCGATTTGCTAGCTCCACATAAGCAACTGTTAATGCTAACGGAACTTACTGTCTATAAAACCTGTGTTGCACAGTAACCTTTGTCTCTGTCGTTGTTATGAACGCTTGGTTACTCCCGCATGTTAGTTCGCATGCTGTGCTACTTAAAAATGCTCTTAGTGAACTTATATGCAGTAACTCAGATTGGTCTGCTTGTGTTATTTTGGTTAGCGTCAAGGTGGTAGTTTGTCATAATGTTACCTGACCATAGCCGCAACAGTTAAAGCTAACCGGTATGTATGTGTCTGCAACGTTGGTCTAATAAAATTGCAGTTTGACCAGAAGTAGGTTTTGCAGAGCTTGGGGCACGTGTTTGGTTTTGTTTACTGCTGCTTGTGAAACGATTGTTTTACATTTCCATGACCGGGGTCAGCCGGGTACTTCGCCAATATGTGAGCTAACTCTCTGATGCTACCGCGGTGAAAGCAATCGTGAAACGCACAAGCTATAACGTGTCTGATATAACAAACGATTTCTCTGCATTGCCGCTGCGGAATTTCATTCCCCTTTAAAAATTGTTCTGGCTAATGAAAAATATGGAGATTGGGTACGGAATTCTTTCCAGTACAAATTATCGATTTGCTAGCTTCACATAAGCAACGCTTGCACTGTTTATGTGTGTTTTGCTACAAGCTCATTTAGTAGCTTGGTGTCGCAATTTTGTTTCATTTTGGTAGAAATGGTCATCAGGAGCTTTTAGCAAAGTTTCTTCCGGATAAGTAGGTATATAACATGACTACATAACAATACAGCTACAACCACACGCATGCAAAACGAGACAGTACGAGCAAAACACTCAAATTTTGACCTACCACTCATTGACATCCTGCTAAACGTTGCTGCAACACTTTAATATCATCCTCCTTCCGTTCGGGGTTGGATTTGGGATCAAACATGTACGGTCTTACAACAATAGATGCCGTGGAAAGCTGTCCTGAAATACCTGCCATCTTGGTTTCCTGGTTTTTTGGGCCTGCAACCTCTCCCGGAATCAAAGCGGCCAGGCAGCCAATCAGAGCAGCGTCTCATTAGCATAGCCTCCCCGACCATTTCAAAACAGCTTGTGTTTCAGGTCGCCGGCACCCCAGATGGGGTGAGAGAAGATGTCTCACTAACCCTGGATGTGTGTGGTTTTTTTTTTTTTTTGTAACTGAATTCTTAACATTATTTTAAAGACCCATTGGACATATTTTAAATGTCGCATAATAGAGGACCTTTAACCATATCTGTGGATACAATGAAGACTTCAGAAAATGAATGAATAATGGCAGTTTACTGGCAAGCCAATGGTGACATAAATATTTTCTTACTGGTTAGAAGGGTTAAGTGTCTCATGAAAATGGTACTCAAAGCTCGCAGTTTGTTCATATTTCCTTGTACTTTGTGTCATTGTTTTTGGTTTGATCGCTGTTTGATGTACCGCATTATATAAATGAGTAATGCCCCTGCTGCTCATCATACTGCATCGGCCCAGGGGTGGCCTATTTTAAGATGATTACCATTATCTCCGCATCACAATCTACATCACTCCTCATCCATCTGCCTTCTTCTTCTTCAATTTTCCCTCTTTGCCTCCTCCTGGGCTCCATTCATGCCGATTGGAGCATGTGACTCCATTCTTTCTGCTCTGGGCTTTTTGTCTGAGTGAGGCTGCAGAGAGAGAAGGAAATGGGCTCGTTTTGCTGGCCAAGTCCGGACCCCCTGCCTTAGTGGGCCGGTAGTGAGTCATGACCAATGCCCAAGTGCGGAGATTCCTGTCCTTTTAAGACCGTTCCTGCCTGGCTTTTTATCAATACAGACTCAGCTTGGGACATGCAGAAAATATTACACATTGCTTTCAAAAGACTGGGCGCCTGACGGGCCATTTCTTGCTTGTTTCGTTATTGTAGAGAAAAAGGGAGGTGCTTTGTTGTAAACGAAGATGAGAGGTTAGAGGAGCTGGGCGAGTGCAATTTGCTTTGTGTGAAAAAGTGCAGATGCTGCTCATCTGTAAAAAGGATTTAAATTACGTCAATTTATTTCCCATAATATAACCCCAATTCCAAAAAAAAAAAGTTGGAACGCTTTAATTTTATGTTATTTTATGAACTACAGGACGTCATCACCCCAAAAAAATTTTTAAAAATCGTCAAACAAAATCCTAAATTTGAATTAAGTGATTCATTGCATTAAATGAGTATAAATAAACATTTTTCATTTCAGCAACTTTCTTTAATGAATATTTCTCATCAGTTTTGTCAACATAAATACATGCAGGCAGCAGGCTGATCCAATAAAATGCATAAGATAATAGTGGAATAGCCTAATAATCACACCATAGGGATCATCACCAACATTCTTAAAATGCTTCCATACCGGCTATTTCTTTGAAAACTTTATTAAGCAGTTGTTGGTATGAAAGTGATGTCATGATAGAGCACTGGGCGCTCAGCAACTGCAGATATATGAAATGATCTTTTTCAGGACATTTAATAAGATATGCCTAGAGCTGAAATGGTGAAATCCTTGAAATATTTGTTACCGAGGTTATACAATTGTAATGTGTGGTGCTTTTAGATTGCAGCTAGATCGCTCTGTTAATACGTCTGCATATGCGAGTCAAGCAGGAGAGCAGTTTTTGACTGCAGCAAAAAATTAGGATATTTATCACCTTTAAATATGGATTGAACCAGCATATATTGTTGTGAATTTTGGAAGTTATTTTTCAATAAATTTTGCGACTTTTTGAATTTGAACCTAAGGCTACAACTCTTTGGAGTTATTGGAAATATTTGGATCACAAGAGGCGGAAACAATCCTTTGCCGCCACCACTGAAATCTAAATTTAGAAAAAGTACAATACTAGTAATATTGCTATACCCTAATGTTTGTTTGCCACTGTGCAGAAATACTGTGTTCAAAGAGCATGAATACATGCAAAAAAGCTGCAGCATTCCAATGATTAAGAATTTGATTGTCAATGTTATGAATGAAGCTTCAAACTGTTCGGTACAGCTGTAATTTCAAAATAGACTTAAGAATAACACAGTAAACAACAGCATGATGCTGGTGGCTTAGATTCCGGTGTGCAACTTTTATAGACTGGACCGCAAGGAAAAAAAAAAAGAACTACAAAGCGGCTATTTGCGTACTATTTCAAGCCATGGAACAAGTATTTATTCAGAGAAAATTATGAATTTCTGCACCCCTAGTGTATGGTGTGAATATAGTGTTGATAGGATGGTTCAATAGAGACATGACAATCTTGGTGCCTGCCTGCATTTGGATGTGACCTACTTGCAGAATAATTGCCATATGGCACGTCAGTTGAAATGTGTTTGAGAAGCTAGCAGCTTTCAGGTTTCTGCTGCTCAGTTTACGCAGATCAGCTTAAACGGCAATCACCTAAAGATTTATATCACATTTCCCTCTTTAGTTAGTACAACCACATCATTTCTTCTAAATGCCTATTTAATTCTGAGCTCCTCCTGCCTATGAGCACAGGACCTTGACCAGAAGCTATTTTGCGTGACTGCGTGGTTCACAGAAAGACCCAGCTGATGAGATGAAGGTGCAAATGAAATAATCACCAAATTGGATTATATAAGAAAACGATATGAATGGCTCTGCTGCTACTACTGTTTCAAACTGCGTCAAAGAACAGAAAGCAGACTTTCTGTGGAGTAGAGGGAAGGTGGGAGAGTCAGGATAGAGAAAGGTGGGCATGGTCGTTAAGATGCAGATGAGAGAGAGATGAAATGAGGAAGGGAATGAAAGCAATGGAGTTCATGAAAGAGAGAGAGAGAGAGCAAAGAGAAACAGTGTGAAAGCCACCCACTAGTTTGCGTAGCAGAGGATGGGGTGTCTCTGGAGTCACAGGCTGCTGGTTATTAAGTCTGATTCTATGCGTCATGTGACCGAGAGGAGGCGGAGAATGCGGGGGGTAGTCGGGCAGGGTGAGGGTGGGGATGGGGGTGTCATTGGTGGGCTACGGGGGGGTGGGGTTGTGAAAATCTGAGTGCAGTAGAGGAGGTGGGAATAGTCTGTATCGCTGGGAATTGTCCCACTTGAAGTGCGGCAGCCAGCAGCAGGAGTCTGTGGAAGCACACCGTGCTCACCTTCGCCGGCATTACCCTCCGACCCGCAACCAGCCCGGCTCTCTGTGCGGCCCGCGTACCCTGGGACGCCTCCCGCTGGAGATGAGGTCCAGCTGCACTCAGGGAAAGTTCACCCCCCCTCAGGAACATAGCGTAAGTAAGGGTTTCTCAATGTAGTTTGTGTGGGGTCTGGGAAAGTGGGCGGATTGGAAGAATTCACTTCATGACGTGGCTGACCTATGGCCTGTGACTGGGGGCTAGAGAGTGGAATGATGACCGTGAAGCTGCTCTCAAAAGGATGGGAGATTGACTGAGGCTGTTTGTTATTCGTGGCGTTTGTTAGCTGGCTGATATCTGAACCTGCACTGTTGACTCCTTGCATTGCTTAATGTTGCTGGTTTTTGTTTGTTTTTTTTTTTTGGGCTCTATGATATACTGTGGAATTGCTTGAAATATTTAAAATGTTGTTGTATTTTGTTTGCTGCCTTTGTTATTTCATAGTTTCCAGACCATCCAAGTGGGTTAAACCGCAAAACCATATCTTTCTATATGCAGTCCTACAGATCTTCCCATTAGTGAAATGGCTGTGACTAGATAATAATGATATATAGAGCAGAATTTATTTTATTCAACAGATGAAAACTTATTTCTGTTATCTATTGATCAGACCTGCTGGGTGTATAGCTCCTTATTTGATATCTTAAGTGGAAATCACTCTTGAAGGAGACTGTGATGGTTATATGGACTGTGTCAGAGAGTTTTGATTTGTTCTTCTTCAATGACCATTTAGGAGCACATCTGTACTATATGAGTGTCTTGTTCTGAATGAAGCCCAAATCCAGACATGATGCATCTAAAAATCTTATTTTTTTGCTACTATTGTCCGATTACTTTGGCGAACAGGCCATCATCTTTCGGGAATGTGGAGAGTTTCTCAACATGTTATCGGAGTGATTTGGAGCCTTTCGGATTCATGCTTTCTGCCCTGGGTTTCAAGTGCATCAATTTAAGTGAACCTAATAAACTGCTTAGCTCTTTTCCTGTCAGCAGAGATTGTTAATCTTATTGTATTCTGGAGACTGCAAGATGCATCTCTCTCTGTACCAGGGCACCAGGCACTCTGTTTCTGTTTAATTAGTTTGTGTGGGGGAACTGAAACAGCCTTGGCTCTATTTATAGCGGTGTTCGCTCGGGCCCTGCGAGCACTCGGGGACTGATCCTAGGCCTGTGATGTGGGGGAGGGAGTGCAAGATGAAGAGTCACGCTGCTTCTCACCGCATGAAATATTCAGGTGAAAAGAAGGAAAGGGGGGGAAAAAACGGGCGCTTCGTGCCAGACGGATCTTGCCTCCGGATTGGAGGCACGCAGTCTTCGAGCTCCCAGCTTCTCTCCTCCTGCTTCTCCTCCTCCTCGCACGACCTGGCAGAGCGAGGAAGACGATGACTTGTTCATAGAGTTTTCCAGATTGGTGTTTTATGATGGGAGCTGCATGCAAAAATGACCTGTCCTACTGAAGGGGGTTCTTTGTTGTGTTACAGTGTCACTTTTGCTGTATGATGTCGGTGCTTGTCAGTTTGGGTGCGATGTGAGAGCGAGAGGGAGAGGACAGATTTTTGCTCCAGGCCCACAGGCGCAAGAGCGACTATTTGCTGAACACATGCTTACATTATGCATAAGGAACAATGGAGGTTTCAGTCCGCTTCATAGCAGGGGAAACTCTAATGTACTCCCTGCTTTAACCTTGTTTCCACTTTCTTGTCAGCTGACAAGTGTAGCTTAAACAACATTCATACAGTGAGGGTGCGTTTACTGGTGAGGATGTAAATGTATTCTTCTTCTTTTTTTTTTTGGGGGGATTTCACCATTCTGAACACCGCCAAACTATTCAGTCCACTGCAGCATCCTGCTCCCACTGACTCCGGAGTAAGATGCTGTTGCACGTGATTACTCCGACTCACGTGACGAGCCCAGAAGGATGATTATGTCATTGCACAGTCTGTCCGTCTGTCTGTATCGGAAGGTACTTGGCTGGTGAAATCAACTCCTACAGTTTTTGTCGGACATCCCTGAAACTTCGCACAGATGCTGCAGATAGACTGATGATGCACGTATCGCAGTCACGACTCCGGTGGGCGATGTTGCGCTCTCAGAGCACTCTTGTTACATCATGGAGTTGTTCTGCCAATCAAACTCTGCCTATTCCTTGAGAGTATAATGCAGTCGGAGCACAATTTGCTCATTCAGCTCATAGACTGTATAAAAAGATGGATGAATTAACGGTGACGTCACCCATTGGTTTCAGCATACCATTTAGGAAGCCTCGATTTTGGCAATTTGAACAGCACCATTTTGTCATTTTGAAACCGGATGTGATTCCTATTGGACGAGAGCGTGAATTGAAGATCCGGGGAGGACCATGGCTCTGGATCTGACCATCTCGGACGAGGACCAGAGGACAGCCACGCCCCTAAAACATATTCTGGATTTATCCTTTATTCTAGTCTACTTGGGACCATAATTTACAAAAATGAACATAACGATATATTGAAGGAGACTTGAAACCTGCGATAGATACCATAAAATGATGTGGGAAATCATTATTGAAATAATAAATTTATAACATTAGGTCAGTTTGACAGTGATCATGCTGTGATCGAGTTCAGTTTCCAAACTCGAGTCAACAAACTTCGCACATGCGCATGTAAAGTGTACAATTTCAAGGGAGCTGACTTTATGGGCTTCGATCTTACATGGGCAAAGTGTCATTCCACTCTGCTATGCTTCATCCTGACCTTAACGTTTACTGGAAAAGTTGGTTAGATCTTGTGCACTCATCTGTCAATGAATTTATTCCTACTACTGTAATCAAGGATGTAAATTCTCCTAATATAAAGAAGAAACTGGAGCACTCAAATCACCAGCATAAATTTATTAAGGTGCCAAGACTGACGTTTCGACGCACTGCGTCTTCCTCAGAGTCAAACATGTATGGTGAAGCTATACCCCTACTGCTCCTACTGCAATTTAAAAGAATCGTTCGGACCGATCAAAAAGAACCAATCAGAGCCAGGATGGTGTCTGACAGCCGTCAAACAGTGCACATGCACGCGCTGCGGACAGGCTCCTCCCCCTTCCTCCTCAGTTCACGCCAGTGCTCAGTCAAGCTCAAATCTCCGAGAGAGGGTTCAGGAGCTTAGGGAAACTAACGGCACAACAACAGCCGTCAGCGAGGAAAAAAATACCGATACCTCCGTTACCGACAACAGCACACGGCTAAGACAAGTAAGAAGAGGAAGCCAGAAGAAAAAAAAGCACAAAAGAAAGAATGAGACAAAGCCCGGGATAAAACCAGAGTGAATATCGGAGCGGCTTTTCAGGGGTGGAGGGAACTCCATGATCTGGAAGGATTAAAAACCGACGCAGAGTTGGCGACTTTTCTGCTTGACCGGTAAACCCCTGCTTTATACGTTGGTTCATTTTTGCTCCTCAATGCTCTGCAAATAAGCCAGTTGGCGTCGCTCGCATGCACAGCTGCTACTAACCCCAGCCCTAACCGGCGTCAATTCATTTTCGCTCTGAAAATAAGCGAGTGAAAGTCGCTTACAAGCACAGTCGCTGTTCGAATAGCCAGCATCTTGTAATTGTTACAGTACTCCATAGTGCATGTGATGTTACTGTGATGTTGCAGCCGAGCTAACGTTAGCTTGTTTCTGGTGCTAGGGCTAACGTTACTGGCGTCGTTTTATTAGAAAGTAGCAGAAAATATCTTTATAAAGTGACCTGGCAGTCTTATCGGTTGTGTTGTCCTCATAAATATGTGTAACGTTTCTGTGCTCTCACAGCTAAATGCTGTCATACATGGTTTACTGGCCATTCAGCAGGATTCACGACAGTTTCTGTACTCAAAAAAAACGGGTAACTTCCTGAAATAAGCGTGTGCTGGGTTTTTACTGAATACATACTGCTGTAGATTACTTTTCATGTCGAAATGATTTATTTCTGCTCGTTTGTTGGCCAGCAATGTTGACTGCTCACAACAGTAATGTCTTAGCCTCGCCAACTTGGCTGTTTTCATATGTGAAATTGCAAAATCTCTCCATCGTCGCATGCATATCAGCTCGTGTGCCTTTGCGTGCACGGTAGCTTCCTCTGGGGGAGGGTCTTAGGGTAGGAGTGCAGTGGAGAGGGAGGGGGAGGGATCTGAAAGTTTCGTTTTTTTCAAAGTTTCATGCTAAGTCCTCTCTCTCCTCATAATTACCAACTGCAGCTTTAAGGAACAAATTAAAAAATGTATGTGCTTTTAAGTATAATCAGTATTTAGATGTTCTCGGGGTTTTTCAAGAGCAAAACAAAAACAAAAAGTGTCCCTAGCCTTGTTGCTTATGATGAGAAAACTCCCCTCTGATCCTTGCGCAAAGGCTAGCCTGTTTAATGAGTATTTTCAATCCCTTTTCACCCCCCAGCCTTCACTACGTTCATATCCAGACATAAGAGTTTTTATACATGCTTATTTGGGTAATGTAACAATTACTGTCCAGGATGTCAAATCTGTTCTGTCTGATCTTGATACGAACAAAGCGTGCGGCCCAGACGAGTTACCGGCTCGGATTTTGAAAGAATGTGCTCATTAATTGGCGCCATCACTTTGTAGCCTGTTTAACAAATCTCTTCAAACTGGAGATTTGCCACTTGCATGGTTAAGAGCAAATGTTATTCCAGTTCATAAAAAATCCGATAAAGAAAATGTGAGAAATTATCGACCAGTATTGCTATTGTGCATATGCAGCAAGGTGCTGGAATGGTGTATACTAAATTTGGTTTATCCTCACGTTGTGTCTGTTTTGCATCACTTACAACACGGTTTTGTAAAGGGACGGTCGACAACAACTCAGTTAATTCAGGTTTTTCACAAAGTAGGCAAAATCCTGGATCAGTCTGGACAAATTGACATTCTATATTTAGACTTTTCATCTGCTTTTGACTCTGTCCCCTATGACTTTCTTCTGCATAAACTTCAGGTTTATGGATTTCATGGCAATCTCTTAAAGTGGCTTACGTCATATTAACCTAATCGCAAACAAAGAGTTGTTTTCGATGGTGCTCTATCCTCCTGGTCTCCTGTTACATCAAGAGTTCCACCAGGATCAATATTAGGTCCTTTAATGTTTTTGTTGTACATCAATGACATGCCAGACTGCGTAAGTCTTGAGACACAGGTTGCTTTGTTCGCTATTCAAAATGCATAAGAGGAATCAAAAACACGCAAGACTGTTCACAATTGCAGTGTGACCTTGAAAACATCTTGGACTGGAGTCGCAAATGGGATATGAGATTTAACACTGCCAAATATAAACTTTTGAGTGTTTCAAGGAAGCGATCACCCATTCTTCACCAGTACACAATGAATGGTAATATAATTGAAAAAGTTGATTACATGCGTGATCTCGGGATTGTGGTGTCATCAAATTTATCATGGGATGCACATGCAAATGTACTGGTCAGTAAAGCAAATCGCATGCTAGGATTAATTCAAAGAACTTGTGGTCACTCATGTTCAATTCAAATGAAAAGAAAACTGTATACTTTGCTCATAAGACCACTCTTGGAATATTCTACCCAATCTTGGGCTGTATCATCTAAAAAAAATCTCTCCTTCACATCAAAGGTGTGCAAAGAAGAGCAACTAAGTACATTCTTGGTTACAGTCATTGTGAAGGAAGCGATTACAAAGTCTGTCTAATGAAGCTGAACTTATTGCAGCTTGGCTACAGGCGTGACATAATGGACTGAGTATTTCTGTGTAAATGTTTGAGGGGTGAATATGACATTTCCTATGAGAATTTTGTTTCATTCCAAACTGAGAGTACTTTTTCAATGCAAATTACAAAATTTAGGACGGAAACTTTCCGGCATTCGTGTTTTAATAGAATATTTTACTTATGGAATGCCAATGAACTTTATCAACCTTCTGATACCACAGCTGTTTTTAAATTGAAGTTATTCAATTATTACACAAAAAAGTTCAACGATAATTTTTCGCCCAACAACTCTTGTACATGGTTTGGCAAATGCCATTGTAACTCTAATATTGTTACATTTTTTTTTTTTGGCTGCTTTTTATTCTGTATTTCTGAGGCTTCTTTTTCTTTGTTTTTAATTGCCTTTTTCTGTTTGCAATTTTTTCTTTGTAATTGCTTGCTTTTTATTCTCATCCTGACTGCTGTCAAAGTTTAAGAAATAAAAATAAATCAGGTGGCAAAGTAGGGTCATTTTCTCATAGACTTCAATAGCATTGAACTTCTTTCTGCAACCAGCGATGTCGCCATCTGCCGGCCATTAAATATAATGCAAATTTTTGAGATTTTCGCATCGGCCTCACTTTTCAGACCCCGGTGCTGCGTCCATCTTTTTATGCAGTCTGTGGTTCAGCTTCATGTGCCTGGCCAACCAGGAGTGGTTGCTAGAGAGCTAGGAGATCGATCAATTTTGATTGACTTTAACCCCTAATATCCCTGGCGTGGCTAAGTCAATTTCCTTGCCCATGCCGACCTCTGACCATGTCCCATAATGGTGTAGCTGGGATTCAAAAGACAGGTCTCATAGATGAACGTCTTAGCTGTGAGCCACTTTGAAGCCATGCAGATTTATTGTGATGTTAATATGAAGTGTCCATAATGTAAGATATTGGCTGGTTTAACATTGAGGCAAGCTAGTAATCTAAGTGTTTGCGGGTTTTTAAATTCTCCTTGATTGCCTGTTTAAAATATTCATTGAGCAAGTTTGTGCTTGTAATGGAGTTCTGGGACCTGCTCAGTGGCTGTCCTTCCCTCCCAGGATCCCATACTCCCAGTGCACACTCTGTAGTGCTGTTTCCCTGTGCAGAATCTCAATCACGTTTTAACACTCAATGCAACCGGAGCAGTCAGCTGAGCTGGTGTCAAGTTGAGTTTCTGGGCTGTTTTGAGTCTACGGGTTCAGCTGGACCCAGTGTCTAGATTTGGAAATGTAGCATAACATTATATTTACCAGCTCTGTCTCAGTGGTCTGCCAGCACGTGTCCTACTGGCCATTCATAACACTTGCATGCTTGCAGGCCTTCCATACAGCCAGGTATCTCAGTTCTTACTTAGACTTTCCATTTACAGTTTACGTGCCACAGTGTTTAAGGAGTCCTGTCGCTGGTGGATTACAGAGGCCGGGGACCTTATGTGGAGGGTCTCAGTGTCTCTGTGAGGTCAGTCTCTAACCAGCCCCTCCCCTCCTACTCCCCTTCCTCTTCCTTGTAAAAGCAGCCTGGTGTGGAGGCCTTCGGTCCCGGTGAAGAAGTGACGGATACTGAGGACAATGAAGAGGAGGATCTTGGTGTGATGGACGACCAGCGCAGTGTAATTCTGCATCTGCTATCGCAACTCAAGCTGGGCATGGACCTCACCAGGGTACGTGTGCAAGACCTCACCTGGTTGTATGCGTGTGTGCAGCATTTGTGTTCACGGGTGTCAGTCTGCGTGCGTCAGTCAGACATGAGATTGATTGCATACTTTTTGATGCCCTTCAAATTCAATATTATCGGGACAGCTATTCCACAGCTGTCACATCAGATACAACTTTGAGCACTCGGGGTACCCAGTATCATGTAGAATTCTTTGTGATCCCTTTTAAGTATTTTTATCCCCCTGGCATATAATGCGGGGGATATAGCCATGGGAGTGGTTGTCCATCCGTCCGTCTTTCTGTGAACATTTCATTTCCAGAGCATAACTTGAAAACCGTTCAATATTTTTTCTCAGAACTTGGTGCGCACATTAATCATGACCTGACATGGTGCCTTTTGATAATCCGAAGTTGATGACGTGAAGCCGGGGGGATATGCCATCTCCTGATGGCTGTTTTTTAGATTATTTAGCAAGACAGATTATGCAATGCTTAAGATTATCTGTAGTAATATACAGACGCTGATATCATGCAATGAAATGGAACATGATCCGTTGATTGTCACAAAGATTGCAGCCAATCATCTCATGCTGATTAAGTTTCAAAAATGCTGTAAAAGTACTCTCATGGAAGAAGTACTTTCCAAACTGAATCAGAATAATGGCTTTTTCTGAGAAATTATATGTTAATGTATTCCCAATCAAACTTTTAATTTCTTTCTTATCATTTAATGCATGCTGTGGTTCTCTAGTTGAGTGGTTCAGGCTACTCTTGGCCTAAGCACTTAAGAAGAATCCATAAATTTGTCCATTGTGCTGTGCTGTGCTGTATCGACCTAGTTTCTGTAATGTTTATTTTCCCTCCCTTTCCTGCACAGGTGGTTCTGCCCACTTTCATCCTGGAGAAGCGCTCCCTGTTGGAGATGTACGCAAACTTCATGGCGCACCCGGACATGTTCCTGTCCATCACAGCAGCAGGCAGCCCTGAGGACCGCATCGTCAGCTTCGTGGAGTACTACATGACTGCCTTCCACGAGGGACGCAAGGGTGCTGTGGCCAAGAAACCCTACAACCCAGTGCTGGGAGAGACTTTCCACTGCTCCTGGGAGGTGCCCAAAGACCGAGTACGACCGCTGAGGACTAACAGCTCGGCTCCCAATGCCCGAGACTCTGCCCGCCCGGACCCGGCCGGCTGCTACAGGGTGCGCTTTGTGGCCGAGCAGGTGTCCCACCACCCGCCGGTATCCGGGTTCTACTGCGAGTGCCAGGAGAGGCGCATGTGTGTCAACGCCCACGTGTGGACAAAGAGCAAGTTCATGGGCATGTCCATCGGGGTGTCTATGGTAGGAGAAGGTAGGTAGCATGAGGCAGTATGAGTGAGTAAAACACTTGTGAATGAAGGACTTCTCTGCAGCTGGGATTATGGAGAGTGGTGATTCAATAGGGGCGTGTTGAAGGAGGAGAGAAGGACCAGTGAAAGATTGAGGAAGCTTGCCCTAATGCAATAATAATAATCATAACCATATCATGTATTAAATGAACTTCACATCATCCAGACACAAATAATACAAGATGCATGGACACAGCTGTGTCACCCAGCTACAGAGGGCAAGAATATTAGCCTGGGATTCTGAAGGTAGCAAGGCATACATGAGTTGCAGTGAGAGGCAGAAGATTTTAGTTTTGGTTGGAAGATTGGTAACTGTGTTTTACCGCAGTACACCTTCTAGCAAGGAAGTGGCCATTTTGGACATTACGGACTAAAGGAGAGGTCACATTTATCAAAGGGTAGATGAACCTGTCATTGACAGATAATGATAAGGTAACTAATGTTGAGGTAACTTGGTCTGAGGAATAGGTATGTCTGAGAGATGTTTCATTCAGTGATGGCGCCTGAATAAACCCTGCTGTTTTGTTGAAGTCAGGGCTATGCTTGTGCTCACTGTAGATGGTACTTCTGTTAGGACGATTTGGCAGTTACTATACCCTGGGTATTGAAGGCTTCAGTCCGTTAAGAGTCAGCATTTCCTTGCTTTTTTAGCGAGCTCTGCTGGTAGAAAGAGTGCCTGAACCTCTTCTTTTAGCAGTACTCTATAAAAGATTTACTTTGGACTGGTGTGAGTAGAAGCAGCTGCTGATGCCACATGTTTCATGAAAAGAACTGCAGGTGTCATTGAATTGGCTGGGGGGTTTTATTTGTGAATGCAGCTGTGGTTGCAAATAATTGGAGGTTCCAAATTGGGGTGGGAATTGAATATTTGCTGTCACACATTGGTCACCAAATAATTAGAAATGGACTCAATATGCTGCTGTATTTGCACTGATGGCCTATATTGACAGAACCACTCAGAGGCTTGACTGGGGCTAATTTAAGCTTGCATATTTCTGACGTATGCAGTGGCACTGCTTGTGTGCCTCTGTATGAGCTTGTTATTAACACCGTAGCAGATTTTCTTGTTCGTGATGAGTGGGAGCTGTCTGTGTTGGATACAGTGTGGCTACTGTGGTGCGTCTATGAGACACGGCTTTAGAGCACAGCCCACACATCCCACTGCTCTGGCAGACTGTGTCAGATGAGACTCGTGACAGAGGAGACACTCATTTCATAAATTGACTCATTGAGTCATGCTGACATATTGCTGTATTAAATGTGCTGCAAGCTTCCCAGCTGATACGTAATGCTGATGTTTGTGAAGGAAAAGGGGCCTTGAGGAGGAAAGGATGTTCTTGTTTTAAGCAGGTGAAGAACCTGCGATTTCCCCCGCTGTGGGATGACGGCCGGCTCAGTGAAGCGTGTGACCCGCTTGCTCCATGGTTGTTTATAGAAATTCCATTCACTTTTGACCTGTGGCTGTAGCTGTTTGTCATGAATGGCAGGATGACCCTGTTTAAATAATTGATTTTTTTTTGTATTTTTAGAAATGCCCTCGGAAAGTATTCCTCATAAATATTTGTGCTGGTCATAAGGTCTTGGCCACACCAGCTTCCGTAGGGCTATTTACTATAGCTTTGGAAAGTATTGTACTTCTCATTTAATGGATTTAATTTGAAATTGAGTTCTTTCTTGGCCAGTAACTTGGACACAATGTTCACACACTTAACTCATTATTACTCTGTAGAAGTATGTATGGCAGCAATTGCAGCTTCCAGTCTTCTTCGGTAAGTCTGTAGGCATTAGACGCCTGGATTGGTGTAGTTTTTCCTTATTCTCCTCGGCAGATCCTCTCAAGCTCAGTCAGAATTGATGGGTAGCATCTTTAAGCTGTAATCTTCAGGTTTCTCCATAGATGAGTATGGGGTTCTAGTTCGGGCTTTTGCTGGCCTGTCAAATACATGCAGAGACGAGTCCCAGGGCCACTTTTCGTGGAGGTACTGCATACGTTTTGTTGGAGGTATGTGTTTTTCTTGGTCGTATGCATTTTCTGAGGGGTATGCTTTGGGTTTCCTACTGAAAGGAGAACCTTTGCCACAGACTGTGCACTCTGGAACGAGTTTTCTTTAAAGCCCCTGAAAATGTGGCTTGAAATGGTGCAAATGTATAAATGATATCAAGTGAAAATATGCATTTATTGGAAACCCAATTTTAAAAACAGCTCATTTAGCTCTTGAGACCATTTTCAAAGCGCAGCAGATTGCGGTTTGATTGGCATCTTTGTTCCTCAAACTGTACGAGCGCTCTGCTTACATTGTGCTACCGTGAATAGAATGTTGAATGTCCGATTAGTGAGATAGTAGTTGAACTAGCTAAAGTTTTGGACTACTATGGCATGACTTGGGACTATGTATTAATGCACTGTTTGGGGTCAGAGCTGCGCTTTTTTATTGATATCGGGTCATGGCATTGCTCACACTGTATGATACAAGCAGAAATTTTCAGAAATCAATTTGAATGTCGTACTGCTCATCAAACGCACATCGCAGGCACAAATCATCATAATTACATGAGTGATGCCTGATATTGATACAATTTTGGGAATTTGTGTTCAACGCCAAAATCATTTGTAAATGGTTTCAAATTTGTACAGTGTAAGCTCAGCTTTAGGTGACAGTAATTACCTGGCCAGGTGAATTAATGTTTTCTCAAGACAAATGAGCCCAATCTCAGTTGCAATTACACCAACACTGGCTAGCTGGTGACCTTACCTACAGATCACTAGAGCTTTATGTAGGCAACATCTAAAAGTAAGATAAGCTTAAAAATAGTCTAATAATACACTAATAACTCAGTTACATATAACTTATAGCTTAACTTTGTCTACAGTTGCGAACTTACATTATCAACCACCATGTTCGGGACGTTTGATGACTAGAGATGGACATCTTAAAGTGGTGGGAGTTAGAGCACAGCTTCACTGCCAGACAAAGGCATTTGGAAAAACCCACAGCTTTCCTGGCAAAATTACTGAACTGTTCTTGGGGGAAATGAGCATTGCAAATGCAAGAGTTTGTTTGGATGACTCCACTATGGGTCTCTAAAAAAGAGGATCACTGTTTCTCCAAGCCCACCGCAATAGACCCTTTCAGTTTAAGGGTGTGAAAAAGCAAGATTTGGAGAGTGCATTAGCACTGAACATTGTGTAAGGCAGAATAAAAACTGGATACTGTTAACAGGCCTGCAGTCATCGAGAGGAGAGCAATCTCTCGTCTCTAGGTTTGTGAATTGAGACCGATATGCCAAGATTTAGATGTACCACACTCATAGCTCAAAAAGGGAGAATTGGTCGAATCAATAATTGAAAAACCACTGCTGTGAAAACAAATATTTGCACACAACAGGCTAACCATCCCCATTTACAGCCTGCTCTTTCTTAATTACCATGATAATTGAGTCTCTTGAAACGTCTGAAAACTAGGTTAACATGGTTTTCATTTCAGCTGTTTCAGCACAGATTTCTTTCAATAATCATTTGGTTTCTTTGTGATTTCAATTACATCATTACTTGCTATATATAGCCAGCAAAGTTGAATTTGCTTTCAAGTTAATTATGCGCATGTGAATTTTTGTCATTAACACCGCAATGATTGGGTCCCTCGCCTTTTAGCTACAGCGACAAATTTTCGCTGTTCAAAACAACCGGCAAGTGCACTTGATCCTAACCTCTTCTGAAAATGGATAAGTTTGCAGGTACACATGTAAAATACAAGGTCAAGACATATTGAAACATCATTACTGCTTGACTGAACGCAACAGATTTGATTTCGGATTCTCATTTGTGCTGAATCCAACGATGTTGAGGACTTACCTTGACAATATCTTGTTGGTATAGCCTTTCAAGTCAATGTTGCGCTGAAGGCGTCAATGGTTTTAGTTTGTCGAAAACTGATGGTGCTTGGTCTACATCGTCGGGGTAAATTTTCCGTGTCCAACCTCCACTTTTTTCAGCTTTTTATTTGCCAGAACGGTTTTAAAAGGGGGCGCCAATATGTTTTGGGGGGTTTTACTGGTGAGATGGGGGTTTAAAATGTAATATAAATATTAAATATTGCTTATGCATATGCTGCGCATGCCCTAGCAACTGCTTACTATGCTTACTATTATGCATTTAAGATTTTAAATTACATGGAAGATTATTGTGGATTTGGGTTTCCCAGGGCTTTAAATACCTCTCTTTATATGTTGAAGATATTGGCTTGTCAATAAACCAGGTTTTTTTCAGACACAGTGCTTGGAGTCCAGCCCAGACAGTTAAACTTTTGTCTCAGCAGGCCTGAGAATCTTTTTCCTCATACTGACTGAGTCCTTTTAGTGCTGTTTGGTGAACTATGGGTAGGCAGCCATATGACTTACTCAGCAGAGAATTCCGTCTTTCCAATTTGCCATAATAACCAGACTGATAGAGTGCTTTTGCAATGGTCATCCTTCTGGCAGGTTCTCTCATCTCTTCAGAGAACTTCTAAAGCTCTGTAATGGCGGCTGTTGGCTTCTTAAGGTCCTTTTTGCTTCATCACTGAGTTTTCCCAGAAGGCCGGCTATAAGTACAGTCCTCGTGACTCCAAACTTCTTCCAATTCACAATTTTGGAGCCCCTTATGCCCCTGGAATATTCAGAGCTTTAGAGGTAGTTTCATACCCTCACCCTGATCTATGTCTTGACACAGCTATTTACCAGGTCTACAGAGAGATCCTTGGTCTTAATGGTGTGGTTTTTGGTCTGGCATGCACTGTGAATTGTGGGACATTATACACGCAGATGTGTGCTTTCAACATCATGTACAGTCAATTTAATTTACCACAGGTGGACTCAAGTGAAGTTTGAGAGCACTCCAGATAATCAAATCAAAAAACTGCCCCTGAGCTGAATTTGAGTGCCTTTAGTAGCAGAGGATTTGAATACTTGTCTAAATGAGATTTAAATTTCATTTTTAATAATAAGCAAAGATTTCAATAATACCTGTAGCTTTGTCATCACGGATTACTGTGCGAAGATTAATGGCCAAATAGTACCTTTAACTTTGTATTCAATAAATTACAGATTGCAAAAAGTGAAGGGGTCTGAACAGTTTCCAAACCCATTGTATGTAAAATATTTTGGAAAACAAAAATGGATGCCTTAAATGCCTTAAAATATTGTTGCTTTTTAATGTTAATGCTAAAATCAAAAAGGCACACACTTAGCTAGAAGTTCTTAACACAGGGTATTGGTGATGTCCATCGTATCATAGGTAAGCAAACGTCAGCTTGGAAATTTTAAACCAGGGTTCCAACTCATTATTGATAAATCTGCTTGTAATGCAGCACTTCACTCATGGAAAAGTTAGGAGACTGTTGCCAAAATGTCCATAATAATTCATTTGCACCATGTAGGGCTGCATGCTATATATTACTAAGTACCACAAAACATGTAAGTGATTTATTGAGGACTTGTTGCATGGCCAGACTACCTGACAAGTAACACTTCACACACTAACTACTTCTGAGGTAGGAGAAGGATAATAGTCCTGTTTGTCCAACAGTAAACGCTGATTTGGACTGAAGCATGTGGCAAAATTTCCGGGCATAAATATTCTTGTTTTTAATTACCTCCCACAGCTAATGATGTCTTAATAGTAATTTAATTATTTAAGGCTTAACCGAAGTCAGTGTTGGCTTTACTCATTTATTTCTAAATTCTCACTCGTTTTGAGGTGTTTTGACTGCTTAAATTGCTCCCCCTCCCTTTCCGGGCTGGTTTTCTTTCAATGGAAGACACGATCGTTTTTTTCTCTCATGTTTAGTCTCTCTTCTACAAAGTATGCATGAGTGAAATGTGATTTGTCCCTTGTATTCATTATATTAACCGGATATTTGCATTAGCGCAGATATTACCTTTACTAACTGTGTGTCGCTCCTTTTATTGTTCTGGCATGTGGGAAGCTTGCCACAGATTTGATGATAACATGCAGCTGGCATGTTTAGCAAACTAATTTATGTTTTAGCTTATGTGATTAGTCCAAGCTGGCATCATTGTTAGATAGCTATGCATGTGCAATAGGTTATTTCGCGCTACAGTTGTGTTTGTTTGGTTATAAAGCAGAGCGTTGTATTGGTGGATTGGTGGATATGATTTTTTGTTAAATCACTGGAGTGTTTGGCTGTTTGACATCAGAATACTCAAGTCCTCAGGGGAAAGCAGACACAACAGGTCTTCAGAGACACTTTTTTTTTTTTTTTTTTTAAATAACATCTTGACGTTAGTGTTCTCCACATGTTTCAAATGACCGGGTAGTGGGTCTGGCGAAGCCTGACCTCGCGAGCGCTGAAGGCGTGCGGTGCTGGCGCATGGGGTTCGAAGTTCCCATTGGCTTTTGCAGGTGCCCCAGTTTCCGGTGCGCACCACTATACATGTCACATGCATTTGCAAACATACAAGTGCGTAGCAGCGCGATCAATAACAGGGTTACTGCAAAACATTGTACTAATTAGCAATTAATACTGCTAGTAATATTTCATTGAGGCACAAGCGGACGTCAAATTTCTGGGAAGAAAACAAGAACGAAATTGGTAATTCGTTTGGAAAGAATTCGATATTCCACCTCAAAGTACATTTTTTTTCGGCTTACCTTGATGTTTGGGTACCCAGAGAAACATTCGGATGGGTTGAAATGTCAAGTGTATATCCAGTCAAGAAAATTTAGAGTTTAATTTCTGTAGCTGCTGTATGCGGTGATGGTATAAAACTGCAGTAGCATATGTTATGGATGATGCATCATTTGCTACTAGGGCATGCGCAGCATAGGCATTTACGATCTCAAGTATTAATATTAAATTCTAAACCCCCTTCTCACTGATAAAACTCCCAAAAATATATTGGCACCCCCTTTTAAAATCGTTACGACAAATAAAAAGCCGAAAAAAGGTGGAGGTGGGACACAGAATTATTTCTATTAGCTTTATAAATTTGGCCTAAATATACCCAAAGACGCATATCATGAAATCATAATTTGCGCAGAGGCGCTAACCATCCTCATTAATTGCCTGCTCTTTCTCCTCTACCGCGTTAATTGGGCCACTTAAAACGTCCGAAAACTTTCATTTTTGTGCAGCTACTTCAGTATCTGACATAAAGGCAGGACATGATAGTGACTTGAAAAACACGCGGCGACAGAGAGCTGCAATATCTAACGATATTTAACTATATTTAAAACAATGCCACCATGCCCCCCAAATTGCCCAGCGAAACATCTTCTGCATAAACCGCATAAAATTATCCATTTACTATGCACAAACAGCCTTATTTCTGCTATATATCCCATATATCAAAATCGACACTGGACTAAAAGAAAAGTCACTTGTAAGTGTACTCACCAATTTGAATAGTATTCGGCAAGCTTTGCGTTGAGCAAAATTTTCAACTGGTCTTGAAATTTATACAATAGACGCGAACGTTGTCATTATTTAGTTCGAACGCTATCTTGGCTTGATCTGCCAGCTGCATTGCTGCTTGAGGGATGGTCGTCCATGGTCTGGCATCTGCTTGTAAGAAAGTCAAATGAACTTAGTTTTGGCAGCTTTGCTACCCTCTCTAGCCTGGAATCCATACATATCAAGTGCTGGTCACTCCCAACGGTCACTGACTGATATCAGTCTGGCCTCAGTCGTATAGCCAACGTTTAGCCCTTACGTCACTAATGAAGTGAATATATGAATATTCATGTTTTCTGCTCTTGGCTGATTGGGTGACCTTTTGGCGAGAACCACCAATCGTGCGGCGCCATTTGCAGAATGAATGCTGACCGGGTTATCCGTCATCTTGTTGTCAGAAGTGGTAGCTAAGTAGGCGAGCATTTAAACGTTGGGATATACAAGTATCTATCTTATATCTGTATGTTGCGTGTATATTTCCTTTTAATTTGCTACATCAGGCATTTTACAACACAACTAACGGCTGTACTCAGCATAACGAATATGAGTTAGCTGGCCAGCTACGGCATTCATGAATGTTATTTGACATGAGCTTAAAAATTAGATTGTGGCGTTTACTCTTGGAGTGGTTTTTAGGTTTTGAACAGGATAATGTTTGGCCATATCTGCATTTTGTTTATTTCAGTGGGATTCCCCGGTACAATGAAGGCTAAATTAAATAATACTCAAATTACATAACATATTTCACTGTAATTGGCATTAGCTATAGCTCGAAGGGCATGATTGCATCAGCTAGATTAAAGTGATACTCCACCCAAAAACTAGAATTTGTATATCAATTACTCACCATTAGATGTCTTGAACGGACAAAGTTGTTTTGCACCTGGCGCAACTTTATGGCCACTGGAGAGTTTTGAAAAATTATCCAAATTCCTTTTTGGCTGGAAGCAAATGGGGTCACCCAGTAGCAATGGGAAAACTCCACAAAATGTCCGTTGACAAACTTTCAAACCATCGTCCAACGCATCGTCCAGTATAATCCGAGTCTGCTTTGTCCACTCGTGTCCTCAGAACTCTAGAAACGTGGTTATTTTTCACTAAAAATAATAAAATACCACAGTTATGCTTCAAGTAAGCTCGCGCATTCAACAGAAGTCCCGCCTCCCGGCTCGTTCATTGCCCAGAGACTCTGCTGCCACTCAGATGAATACTCGTATAAACACGAGCCTGATCTCCTGATCTGTTGGTCTTAAAAATGCCATTGCAGCACCAGAATATTTGGAAGATATGTGGCCTGTGAAAAATAAGTCCAGTATTTAATTCTGTGACAATGGGGCAAAATAATCAGTGATAATCTGTGCTCACGTTCACTTCTCCCCATTGGGATAAATTCATTCAGGACCCGCCGCAAGTCTGTCTAAAGGGGCAGGGCACCCTTGTGACTGTGAGCCAGTCACAGATCTCGCATGGATTTTGTGCGAATATTTGAAAGTCAAACGCTGGCCTACCGACTGAGGCCAGACATATCTGCAAGTGACCGTTGGGAGGGACCAAAGCTTGATATGGATGGATTCCAGGCTAACCCTCTCCTCCTGTAGTTTCTTTTCTTTTTTGACTGCTGCTTTTATGTTTGAATGGAATGACTGCTCACGAGTCAGTCTGATCTTCAGATTTTGCGCTTGAACTATCAGAGGTAAACCTGGTCACATGATCAAATCAAGTACAGACTTCACATTGGACAACACATTACCCAGCAATCACCTTTACATATTTGCATATCAGTATGAAAGAAAAAATGTCAAATAAAATAATGAAATTGTTGATTGCATTAATAGTATTTCAAACCTGTGTAGATTAACCATGAAACTTTGTTATAAAATGATGTTATTTATTGTTAAAAGAAACCCGCGATAGAGATGAGTTTGGCTTCTTGAGGGTTTATGCATACGGTTGCACCTTGTACTTTGTAATTGGTTGGGCTGTATTTTAAAGATCATTAAGGACATGCGGAGGATAGTATTTTATGCATGCGAAGCAAAAAACTTCAGAAAATATCAGAAAGCGTCGCCCTTTATTCTCTGTATACTTACATCGGTTGCTTTGCCTCTACTTGCACAAGCACTCCACAAGCTATACATGCAGAATGGTAAAATTTTTTTTTTTTTTGACCGGGCGCATACATTGTGAACGGGCGGCGCTGGGGCAATGAGTAGGATCGGGCGGCCTGCCCGGTCATTAACGAAAGTGGAGAACCCTGGACATTTGATGTTGCTCTTGAAGGGACTATGGTAGATTCCGTGAGTGTTCTGATCCAGATTTCTTTAAGGATTAATTATTCACTTCAGCTTTGTCTAAAAATGACCAAAAACATATTTTGTAATGCCTAAGGGGCAGTTTGTTCGTTTACAGTTCACTTCCGATGAAGGTTGTCTTTTAGTTAATATGTAATGGAAGGTCTAGGCTACTCATTGTGTTTCAAATCGAGTCAATTTGTGAAGTCATATTCTGGGGAAGTTTATTATACCTCCTGTGTGAAGCAAGTGAGGTTTTCCTTTGCGGGACATTTGAGAAGCATCTTCACTCTTTCTACCATATGTTTATTAAATTGATAAATTGTCGTAGAAAAAAATTGACGTGGAAAAAAAATTTGAAGAAACCAATGAATATCTCAGTTGGCCAAATGAGCCTTGAAGGCCTGATCTCGTTTTCCTGATCGGTGTGTTTTATTTATTTATTTTTTGCCTCTAATAAGAATTGCGTTTGATTGGGCTTTTACTCAGAGCAATGCAACGTCATCAGTAACATTGTCCTCCACACATCTGTGGGAGATGGCTTATGGGCTTATGTTTCCTTTTTAGGCTGTGGTGAGTCATGGATGTCTGTCACCCACAGTGTCACATGCACCCTCACATTTTACATGGAGGGAGCAGTGCTACAATCGACAGTCCTCTCTGCACGGCACAGATGTGATTCTGGAGAATCAGATGCTTTTCTGCCTAAATTCCTTAACTAAGCACGTGTGCTTAGTAGTAGAAGTACTTAACATACAAAATCTTTCTTTATTGATATTTGTATGTAAATATGCACTGTGTGCTGACGTATAGTTCAGGTGTGGCTGTATATCTAACCAGTCACACAATGTTTTTGTGTTGAACAAATTCTAAACACGTGAAAATAGTTTTTTGTTGTTACATGGCCTTGAAAGTAGTTGCACGATGTCATTTAAAAGCAGCACAATTCAAGCTACATGTAGAAATTTGAATAGAGAAGTGTGTGTATTAGTCCACCACTTGGCCGGCATAAGCATCCCCTCTGTCAATGATGTTCAATAGCCAAACGGAAATTACTATTCCTGTGCTTGTTTTGTATTTGTGTTTAACCCCTTAAGCTCTAACTTTTCTCTTTGGTTTTCCTTTAAGTTTGTACAAAGTCAGCATTTTTTTCATGTTCTAACATTTATCACATACATTCTGTATCTGTTGGTTACCGTGCGTCACTGTAGCTAAAATATTCAAACCCAAGGCGCCATATTTCTAAGGCCTCCGCATTATATCAAATGGAAAATATCTAGATCTTGAACATTATTTAATGCACATTTTGCTGTAACTGAGCAGGACATATTCGGGAAATGTTGGAGATGTTGGGATCTCCATTAGAAATTAAAATAGGCCTGAAGTTCCTCATGTTTGAATACAGCAGCTGCATTTGATGGTCCATAGGTTTTATGCAGTTAAACACCTAATTGTTCACTCCATGCTATAATGGGTAAAGCAACACTGAAATGAAGAAAGCATCGGAAAACATTATCACAGCATTGTTTCTTTGAGCACACTCTTAAATGGTTTTTAAAAACGTTTTTTCATTTGGTTTTTAATTTAAGGAACTACTGGTCGGTAACGGAGTTAAAAATTTCTAACTCCGTTACCGACCAGTTTTTTGCTGTTTTCATCCAAAATAAATCAAAGGAACAAAATTACCTATTTTGTTGTTTAAAGAACTAGGGAAGACCTTCACAAAGCCATTTAAATTGTCACTCTATCTTACTTAGTTTTGGAGCTATGATACAAAATACACCGATTTTGTAACTCCATTACCGCGTGACCTGGCCCACATCTGAATATAGTTTGAGATGAGAACTCTGGCAGAAGCACACAGCTGACTCATGAACCTTTTACTTTCAGGGGTCCTTTGCCTTCTGGAGCATGATGAGGAGTATGTCTTTACGCTACCTAGTGCCTACGCCCGCTCTATCCTCACTGTGCCCTGGGTGGAGCTGGGTGGCAAAGTCTTCATAAACTGTGCTAAAAGTGGCTACTCTGCTACTGTCACATTCCACACCAAACCTTTCTATGGAGGGAAGGTACACAGGTGGGACTCTGTATTTGTGTTTGTGCACGCACGCGCATTTGTATGTGCATGTGTGCGTGGTGTGAGTGCGTCTGCGTGTATGTGTGACTTATGTGTATGCATTTTTTATGACTGCGAATGTGAATGTGTCGCATGCTAGAGTATCAATTTAGATCCTATGTTGTGGCTCTTTCTGAGGATCTGAGCATCCTATGTGTTATGCTATACAGGGTGACTGCTGAAGTCAAGTACAACCCCACCAATACAATCGTGTGCAAGGCCCAGGGGGAGTGGAACGGAATGCTGGAGTTTACCTATAGTAGCGGAGAGACCAAAGTGATTGACACAAGTAAACTTCCGGTCTTCAGGAAGAACATCAGGCCGGTGGAGAAGCAGGGAAGATCTGAGTCCCGGTGAGATGCATCATCTTACTGTGTTCTGCATTGTGCTCAATAGTTCCGCAGAGAGATGATGAAATGAGAGTTATAAAAACTAGAAAACGGAACTTATGTTTTCAAGCCACAGAACCAAATTCTGCCCCCCAGAACCATCCTTTAGAGACACAATTTTTCTCCTTCACTTTAACTAACTCCCATGAATGCATCTAATGCTGTCTAAGAAATGCCTAAATGAAAATATTCCCTTATCACATTAAAACTGTATTATTTTAGGGTTTTATAAAGCATTCATAATGAGCTGTAGAAATGCAATATAACGCTTTCGAGATGCTCAATAATGGTTCAAGAAAACCTTTTGAAAACGGGCACAATATTTGAGCCCCTAAGAGCCATACTGGGCCAACCCATGTTGGGGAACTTTTGAGAAAATGGGACTCAAAGTTGCCAGCCTCCTGTGTCATCTAGAGTATCTGGGAACTAGAAACACTGCTTATGTTAAAAACTCAAGATATGTAGACTTACGTGATGCACTTCTCATGTAGGCTTTGGATGCCCTTCTGTTTCATTTAAAGTGAAAGGTACCTCCTTCTGAAGCGGAACCATCATCTTCCGATTCATTTGGGTCAAACTCTGGGTCTCCGTTATCTTCCACTTCACCATCATCATCAATCATAGCAAGCAGTTCCTCATCAGTGAGATACCCAGCCGCCATGTTTACATTGAATTATGGAAAAGTTGTGGGATGGTCCACTATGGCTAAGGCAGTGCAGTGCATATGTACAGTGGCAGAGAGGACGTTTGCTTGTATGAACAATCCATGTGGGCAGATTGGGTTGGCTCATTTAGGAAATGTAGATCTCAGTTTTCTGCACATGCTGACTACCTCAACTCAATTTCGCCAAAAGTGTGGGATGGCCCGGTATGGTTCTTAGGGGCTCATTTATCATTTCCAGTAAAACATGTATTTATTCAATGAATGATTAGTAAGTAACTCAACTAATGTTAACTTATGCATGACTAACTCAGAATGATGTTGGCATTATTGCTGCTCCAGTTTATCATGACCAGAACCCCCAGAGTGAAGATTATCTCAAGGAAAATATAAAAAGTCAAATAATAGATGAAAAGGCAGTTAAATCCCTCCTTAGGAAAAAATATCCTCTGTTAGGCCTGGAATTATGCTGGGCAAGGCCAGCTTGGCCGTAGATAAATACAAATTCATTTGGGCATTGCAGCCAAAATGTTGGGCACAGAGGCCAAAACCAATGGTGCAATAACAATAAGTGATAATTACATTGTATGAAGACAAAACAGCACGCAATCAAGAAGTCAGTGTATCAGACAAATGGTGGAGTTTATTAAAACTGTACAATGAATGTTGACTTTTCCAAAAAATGGTGTATGATTCATTCTTTTATGTGGACAATTAATTGTATCTTGGACGGTGAGTCGGGGATACTATGGATCAGCAGTCGTCACCCTGCATCCGCTGCTGCGCCCTTACGGACTTTCTTATGAGCGCCCTTCAGGCCACAAATTTCAACTGATTCGTTTCCTAGTTGGCATGGGCCTTGTGTGTGGTTAGGTCAGGAAGCCAATCAATTTTGGGAGTGATAGCTTTAGGGGGTTTAGGGATATACTTCAACTATTGGGCGACCTACTGTCTAGTTATATTAATAGTTATTGTTATATTTTAATGGCTAGCAAACATTTCATGCTAAGGACCCAGCGTGGTGATGTACAGCAAATCTTCAATTGTTGAAGCTTTTTAGCTGAAACTGGTTCACTGCAGAAATCTTTGGTGTTCAGTAATGTTATTCTATTTTTTTAAAGTCGAAGTGCAATTTTAATGGAATTAAAGGATTGGAATACTTTAGCTAGCCATCATTAATTGCACCGTGTGTCAGCTAGCAAATTACTGAGATAGTTTGTTATTTCTTTTAAGATTGGGTTCAATTAGCATAATGAAAAAGGTTTCTAGTTTATGATCTTTAGACAAAAAATATGAAACAAAATTTATAAAAATAAATTTTGTACACTCACACGAGATGAGGATTCAAATTGCTTTATATGACAAAAATGTGCTATTTTATTCTACAAGGCACAGGTCACCCTACATGGTGGTCTTCATGTTTAAAACAAGTAACTAACACTCACATTTGTTGAAGAAAACAAGCAACGTGATCCAGCAAAATATCTCCTAAACTGCTGCCAGCTATCCTGTCAGTATGTCTCTGCCCTACTAGCATTGTTTCCACTTTAGGTGTGCCAAAGTTCCATTTGGAGCAACTTAGTAAATTAAAGATTATCATTACTGACCAGGATCTGAAAACATCATGTTCAAAGAGCGCAAGAAGTTTTGTGCCATACAAGCGGCTTCAAAGTTTGTGGCTTTCTGCTGGATTGATGAGTAACATGTTTTACAATTTTTACGACCTATGGGGGTTGCTCTGGGGAGTAACGTAATACTTAGCAGAGCATCTCTGCTGTTTTATTCCTGTCCAAATTCGTTATTTAGATTATTTTTACAGACTGTTGCACTCTCGGCAAACATTCCAGTGTCTTTTACCATCCATGAAATGCTCTGTAGAAATAATCCCAGGTAAACCGATGCAATTCAAATCCTCTTAAAATATCTTGTCACTTACTTAACTTTACCACGGCCGTGCATTACCGAGGTCCCACGAAAGTCCAAAATGGGCTTTAGGCTCTCGGACTGTTTCTGTTAGCCTATGCTAACCTCAGTTGCAATATTGCCAGTCTCAACTTTATTGCCCATTATTTTAGCCATTTCTTTTGAATGTTTGAGAAATAGCAATTATAAACAATAAAGGCTTAGGGCAAAATATTGGGCACGGATGCATTGTGAATTGTAATATTTGATAATAACTGCTTACCATTGTTGTCAGGCAAACTCAGAGGTGTCAGAAAAGGTTTCTAAAATGATGACAGCATCCTTGCTGGTTGTTTTCAAAACAGGTGCGGTACAAACGATGATACAAGGGCAACAAGAAGAACTTAAATATGATTCTGATATCACTTGCATGAGATAACAACGGTTATTGAATTATTTCAACTTTTTACCATGAAATGAGTGCACTGTGCCCTCTAGGGCTTGTGAGTGCAACAGTGAGGCACAAATCTTGACGCGAAGAGGTGTTTTAGGGAAAATGACTAAGCGGAAATTTTGATGTTACTTGCAGTTTTGTCTCATTCTCTTTGCATTTCATGTTATGTGAGCCCCTGTCTTGAAATCATGCTGGAAAAGTGGCAACCCATGATTTTACGGGAAGTTATATACTATGTAGCCTAAATTAATGTTACTGTTCATAGTCGGCTAACTATGATGGCCGATGAGGGCAAACGCGCTGCAAAGGTCCAAAACTTGTCCAATTGGAGAACCGCGCTGCAAAAACAGAAACGGTGCAAAATCAAAAACACACGAACCTCAAAAACAAATGCAAGAGAAAAACGCTGCATATCCACGTCAACACACAACAAAAATCTCCCTGGGATTTCCATAATTTAAAAAAATCTTTTATATCATTTCTATAAAGGATCATATTTTTCCCTTTTGAATTGAATGAACAGAATGAATAACAAAGGTTTTTGCTTTTAATCACTTTTATTTATATTTATCGAAGGTTCCAATTATAGTGAAGTGCGCTGTATGTTGGTAGTATTCATTGCATGCCTGGGATTTTTTTCCTCTTCTAACTATTAAGCTTTTCTTCTTTCCCTCAAATGTTTGCGTGCAATGCGATATGATCCTGCCTTACTTTTTGCCTCTGTTTGTGGAAGCCGACTGTGGCGGAACGTTACCAAGGCGCTGAAAGAGGGGAAAATCGATGCGGCCACAGAGCATAAGCACTGCCTGGAGGAGCAGCAGCGAGAAGAGGAGAGGCAAAGGCTTGCCAGCAACACACCCTGGAAACCAAAGTACTTCATCAAAGAGGTCAGTCCCCTCTTTTCCTCTTCTGGCCTCTTTCCCCACACAGCCTCCCACGCCACAAATTACGGACATGCATCGGTGCATCCATTTCATTTATATAGACCTTAAATTGTGCGTTAGGGTGAATGTATTTCTTGCTGACAATAGCTGTGGCCAGGTAATTTTCTTATTCAGACAACCCAAGTGCCTGACTCTAAAACTTCAGAAAAGGATGGCTTTGTGGCTGTGGTGCTCCATTGGCCATCTGTGCTGAAAATTGAAAGTATATGGATTGGCTTTTCAGTTAAGACTCAAATAACAGAAGCAGATGCTTTTGGGGTTTTCATACCTAGGGGTTCATTTCTAATTTACATATGCTCAGATTACATCCAGGTTATAAAACGATAGTTTGGGCTTTTTGCAGTGGGGTTATATGAGGCACATAGCTGTAGTCCGTATGGTCACCTGCTGTAGACAGCAGTCAGGAAACTCCCAGTTTGCAGAAGCAGACCAGTACAGTGCTGTGGACGAGGACAGCAGCAAAACTTACTTTAGCCACTTAAAAGAAGGCCAACTTAAAGACATAAGTCTCCGTTCACATGTATGCGATATTTGGAATATTTTCACCACTTTGCCTTCAGACAGAACTTTCCTCTGGGACTTGTTACTTTTTTTCAACTGTATAGGAATGCGGAAGCTCTATGGTTGAGTAAATGTAACGTTTGTGCCAAAGGGAAGGGCTGTCTGACCATAAGTTAAAATGCTAAAATTCAAATACAGCATAAACTTGAACAGATAATGAATTATTTTAGGTGGGCTTTCTTTTAGGCAGCTAACATATATTTTTCTGCTGAACCTGTCCACAGCAATGTATTGCACTGCTTCCATGCCAGCACTACGCTTTGCTTCTACAAACTGGGAGCTTCCCAAATGCCGCCTACTGCAGGTAAAACAATAACTAGGAATATGTACCTCATACAACCCTGCTTCAAAAATGCCAAACTATCCCTTTAATGTGAAAAAAGGCACTGGTTCAGTTTTGCAACTGATGCTATATGTTTTGCTATTTATGTTCAATGTTTTTTTTCATGTGTTTTTGAATTTGAATTTGAGGATGTGTACAATGATTTCTTTGTGGCTTTGAAGCAGTATTGCTGTCTTAACACATCACATATTAGAATAATAGATATGTTGACATTATATATAATAGAAAGTCATAACAGAAGCATTGTCAATGACAACACCATTGATAACACCTGAAGAATTTGCATTACTGGGACTGTAGTATTAACATTGTGGTGAATAATCATAGGATAAATGGAAAGCTATAAAATGGCTGTCAATTCTGTATGTGGTCGCAATGATCTCACCGGTTGGATATAGCCAAAAATAAACAAATAAATAAATAATAAATAAAAAAGACATCTGATTTATAAGTGGGTGATATGCAGGAACCCATGTGTTTTTGGAAATTTTAAAAATCAGTATGTCATTGCTGAATTCCAAGATGACCAGAAATCTCATCATTTCAAAAATGAAGTTTGAACAGTATAGAAAATACAAGTAAAAACAGTCATTTATTTATCATCTTTGACCTTTATTCAATTGGAAGTGGTAGAAGGCAATTTATTTAATATTATAAGGGGTATTGAACAGGTGAAGCTACAACTTGGGTATATAAGGAGCATTCAAAGTGGGCCCAATTGTTCACATGCAAGGTCTCTTTGGGGCTTTCCAGTTTAATAAAAGCTGCATGATTGAATAATCCAACAAGTCAAATTGCTTTGAAATCGTTCATGTTAAAGTAACAATCTCGCAGGTATTGGTGATAGCTAGTAAATGCACGTTTTTGGACCTTGCTGTGTGACGTCCGTCAGTTGGCTCCTGGATCACGCCTCCATAATAATTTAAGTACACAAATACACACGCGAAAGCAAAAAGGAATGTCTTCTGAGAGGGCAACTATAACACTTTTTACCGAATAGGTAATGGTTGTTTGAAAAGTAACATTACGTAAATAGTCATTGTCTAGCCTATTCAAAATCAAAACGAGCAGATATTTTTCAAAAAACAATATAATTTATCAGCTGCGACATCTGATGTATTGTCTTTGTACTGCTTCCAAATATATATATGATTTGAAAATCATCTTATTCTGTTCTTACACACATTTTACACAGCTTCCCAACTTTTTTGGAAACGGGGTTGTAAATGACCGCAATGCTGATTGGCCAGACTGGTTTGACACCTGACTCCCAGGTAAAGGGAGGGTACAAAACCAGCAGCTCTCAGACCTTGAGGACCATAATTTGTGGAGCAGGGGACTAAACTGACAGAGCTAACGAGCACGCTAATATATGAATACCGCTGATGTATGAAAACTGTAACATGGCGACCATCATAACTGAAATAAATTACATTTTTGTCATCTAATCTAATGTTGCCTTTCTTAGCATGGTTGGTAGCTGGCATTAGCGGAGCATTTATTTTAATAATAAAAGTTTCTGTGCTTCGGAGTATCTAGGACAACCTAAAGGCAACTGGTCCAATAGGGTCTAAAGTTAGCTTCTAACTATAGCTATTTTCTCGGGTAATGATCATAGCTAGCTTGCAAACAGAGGAAATTTATAGCCCCAAAATGGTCCCATTTGTTGTTTTCTCACCTAATGACGAGCAAACAGGTAGTCTGCAAATTCACCTGAGGTCTACCCCCAAAACAATGGTCCACAATTTAGGTAGGGTAGATTTTATAAAAAAGAGAGTAACGCACACTGTGGGTTTTCAAAGTAATGGGGCGCAGGCGACAGAGTAACCATGTAGAATTAAAAAAAAAAAAAAAAAAAAAAAAACGCCGCACACTCAGGCTCCAAGTGCAAAAAAGTTTACTGTGACAACGTTTCGGCCATAGGCCTTTGTCAAGTCTTACATAAGACTTGACAAAGGCCTTACAGGTTCTGATCACTGCCCTTTTTATTTGCATATTCCCAACTTCCCAAATTTTTAAAAAATGAGGTTGTATAAATAAAGCCCCTGATTTAATGCTGTGCAGTATACTATTTAGCGACATGGTATAATTACTACACTATCTAGAGACTAGGTGCAATCACTGTACTATCTGGACTGTAGGCTGTAGTACGAATCTCAAATGGCTTGGCCTTTTCTCAGCACTGTTTGTGTGGTTTTCATAGGGAGAAGGCTGGGTGTACCACAACCCGCTGTGGAAGGCACATTGACATGAGGAAGTCGAACCACCTGCTGCAGTCAGAGAGACCTGCTTTGAAAGGTAGCAGGGCTAGAGAGGGAGACGAGGGGCTACTGATATCGATGACCATTTCCTGAGGACTTCAGAGCTGATGGACAAGGACATTGGAGGCAGCCCACATTATACGGACTGTGGGAGGCACAAAGACACCAAAATATGCCCTCCAACAGCATCTATGGTGTGCCCTACATCCAGTCCGTCAAACCTGGGAGAGGTTTCAGGGTGGGGGAAGCAGGGGAAAGGAAAATTTCATATTATTCCGTAAAGAATATTTCTATTTTTCACTTTGTCAAGAATTTTTTGCACGTATAATGTACTGAGCAATGCACCGCAAATGTGTCTGTGGTGTTTTTCTCCATTGACATCACGATTGGCGCCGTTTTAAGTGCTGCTCAAGGTGTTGGTGCCATAAGGTGTTAAAGATGTATGTTGATGCCAGCCAACGGCTCGGAGTTGAAGAAAAGGCCAAGGCTGTGGTTCTCACCAGTGGGACCAGAATTGAATCTGGGGCTCTGAAGAGCAGCTGTTTTCAAGGCAAATACTTCTGCCTCTTTTTGATTTTTTCATCCATTGTTTTAGCAAGTCTCTTAGATGAGCCCGATTTCTTAGAAGTACACAACAGTGCCAGTCCTACCTACTGAGCATTACTGCAGCCATGATTACGACAACCACTGCACATCAGTTCCTCAGAATACATTTTCATAATATTCTGATATTAAATGTGTTATTTCCTGGCTGAAAATATATTTATGATTCAACGAAGTATATGATTTTATGCATATAGTATTAAATGAACTTTAAACAACAAGTAAATGTTTGACATGCGTCAGTATATGTTAAAATACAGTTAAATAATCATTGGAAATGTATCAAAATTTGGATGGCTTGTTATTTGTTTCCTATATTATATTGTATTGCTGTTCAAGTGCAGTTAGGGCAAAGGGATCACTTTTTTGCGGTGGTTTCACTGAATCTCTTAGGGTTGATAGGCATGAGGAACTGGACTGCTGTAACCAGGGACAGGGGGTTCATTTTTTTCTCCAAAAGTGACATGGAAAATGTGACAGGATTCCAATACCTTTCAGAAGGCATACAAATCAACTAATTTAATTATTTTAGCACGTGGATGTTTTTTTTTTCCCTGAATACTCCTTTGGCTTGATTACTTTTTTAATGTGGCCAGTTTAAGATAAGGATGATTAATTGATGTGGGTGATAAACATGCAATTAAACTGGTAGTCTTGAGGGAATTAAATGGCCACCTTGTTAATCACGAGTGCACTTTTCTTGACATGAGACATTACCCTTTTTGTAAATCTAAGTTAATTTATTGAAATGTTGTTTTTTTTTTTAATATATATAATTCTGAGTCTGTTATAGAATGTCTGCTGTCAATTAATAGTTGTAATCATGACATCAGCATTAGAATGTTTGGTTAAGAACATTTGAGATCTTTTACCTTCAAGGGTAAAAAACTTTTTTCCGCCAAACCTATTTAGAAAAAGACTTCTTAAGAACAAATGAAGGAACATAATATGAAGTGTACAGTTGGATTTGGTGCCTATTCTGTCCAATATCAGTTGTAACTAAGCTTTCACTGTGGTGAGTACACTTGGTGCTTGAGTGCAGTTCAACTTATTGAGTTTGTGCCATATTAGCTGAAGTAAAAATTTAATTTAAACGTTTCTACTGCACCTGCTGCCAAATGTTTTTAAAATGACCAAACAGCTTGCTTTGAGGAACTGTTATAACTACTGTGACCCATGCATTACTTGTTTTATGAAATGGAATGTGCAGTAGTAAATCAGATTTTTTTTTTTTTTTTTTTTTTACCCATTCACGGTAAATGACAATCTTGAACACCACTCCAAAACATCCTTAGGTGAGCTGGACAGAGATTCTGGTACCAATATTTAAAGGGGCTGTGTCATGATTACTGTGCATGCTCACAACTTTTAATGAAGTTAATCCGCTTGACTGCAAGTTAAAATCTATTCTATCCTTGCTAATCTGTCTTTGTTTCGGCATTGTATTTATATACTGCAGTTACTCTGGCATTATGCTTTTTATATTAAAGAGTTTTCTATAGAAATTAGAATATTCAATCGCTAGTTCAGCGCTTTGGCTGAAGGATATGAAAAATGTAAACTGTTTGCCAACCGCAATAATCATTGTTGAAGGCATTCTTCTTCTATGATGTTTGTTAACGATTGGCAAACCAGCTTACATTTTGTGTGTCCTTCGGCTGGACTTCTAAAATAGTGCTTTGAATCCTCGAATTTCCATGGAAAACGCCATATAAAAAGCGTAATACCGAAGTAACTAAATATATATATAAACACAATGCAAAACAAAGGTAGATTGGCGAACATGGAATAAGATTTTGATTGCAGTCAAGCAGATTCACTTTCTTAGGCGAAGAATTTTCAAAGTTCTGAGCATGCGCAGTCATCGTGACACAGCTCCTTTGATTGTGTCAAGGTCTGTTTACTTGCCATTTCACCATAGGATAATTATCACTATGATGATGGTTAGACAAATGGATTTTTCAGTTTCTGTATTATTTAATTCCTTCTGAATTGTTTTTTTTTTTGGCAGTCTGTGGTTTTAGGCCTTATTTGAAATGGCGAGGTCTTTCATACACTCTGCAAAGGGGGGGTGGCACAGTGCGCCAAAATACCAAGACAAGTCCATTGCTCCATGACGGACCTGTAAAATTATGTTAATTACAAAGCTGAAGGATTTGTTTCCTCAAAAAGCAAAGGGAAGGGAACCCAAAGAAAATGAGAGTTCTATGTTTGAATGCTGATAACAACAGGAATTTGGTCCCACAACCATCTGGATGTAAATCTTGCGTCTGGTGTACTCCAGCATGAACAAATAATCTGTTGATTGCATTAGCGTGATCAGTGTTCACCTAGGGAAGCCAAAGTGAATAGAAAACGGGGTATTCTAGTATATTCTGTAGGTTCAGGTAACTTCTGAGTGTCTTAAACGTGTGTAAAACTGGGGGGAATGGAACGGTCTCCACAGAACTACATCTCTCTCACCTGAGCAGAACCTATGCAACACTTTAAATAGCAGCTGGGTGAGGGTTGGTTTAAAATAAATACACATTGACTATTTCACTCTTATTGAGTTATTTGAATTAGTGTGTCTGCTGAATGGCATGGCAAATGTGAGCCTCTGCATGATGCTGTGTGAGTGATCAGCTGGTGGCAGCATTTCCTCAGTGTACACGATCTTGAAGTGCTGCATTTCCGACCACAGCCTGTCCATCGAGAAGAGTGCTGCTGCCGTCTGGTGGAGGTTCTTATTCATTCCCTCAGTTTTTTTTTTTTTTGAGCCACACCCACCTTTCCTAAGAAAGCCAACCATTTTTTCCTCAGTTTATTTTCCCTGGTTTTAGAACTGATGCAGTACAGTGACTGCATACATTAGAGGGACCAGCACACAAATATATTTATACATCATGTATTTGGTCTCAGTGGGTTTCCATAATTACACTGCTCTATTGAAATATTTGCTCCGTTGAATGGGGAATATGTCGACAAGACTGCCAGCCATATCCGTTAACAATTTTCCATTACTTTGTAATAACTGAAGAATAAAATGAGTTTTTTTTGGGTTGCACCCATTACGGTAATGTGAAATCCCTGTGCACACTGGGATACTTTGCAGATGGTAATCTGAAGGGAAATGTGTTTTCGATTATATTTTGCTTGCATGCTTCGCACCTGCAGATGCTCTGGGCTAGTCCCCAGTGATTGAGTCGGCTGTGTGCACATACATTTAAGCACGCAAGAATAAAACCCTGGCTTCCTGCCTAATATTTTGCAAAGCCCTGATCACCCAGCAAATAAAGAATGGATATTTATTCCAGAAATAATTACTCCATGCTAGAGGCTTTCTCACAAAATGAAGCCCCCAGAATCCAGGTGCCCTGTGATTTTGGCTTGTGCTTCCAACGTTGTAAAAGATTCCTTGCAGTGTTTGAATTTATGAAAGATCACCATTCTTAGTTCTGTGTTGATTCCAAACAATAACGGAGAACTCAAATAGACACCCAGCTGTCAAAGTTCCTTTACAGATTTTTCTGCCTGTTGCCATTTAATTCAAAACAATGGTATCTGGTCTATTTAAACCAAGTGAAGAGAATGGGTGCATTTTATTACACAAAGTTTCTTTTATTTTGTCTACTTCCAAACAGGACTGTACCAAGTCTTCTGAGCAACAAGTAAAAATGTAAACCCGGGTGAAAGTTTGGGAGTGGGGTGGGACAAGGGGAAAAGAATAAAAATAAAATTTCCCCAGAACAAAGCAATGGTGGAAGAGAGCATCAAAGGACATGTAGAAAACACAGCTTCGCTTCTACCCCTA
Organism: Gymnothorax javanicus; assembly: GCA_029692085.1. Taxonomy (NCBI): domain Eukaryota; kingdom Metazoa; phylum Chordata; class Actinopteri; order Anguilliformes; family Muraenidae; genus Gymnothorax; species Gymnothorax javanicus. Next base: position 88,489,611 of record CM056197.1, read on the forward strand.
CTGCAGGAGAAACCGCTGAATTCAGACAAAATTAATCCAAACGAAGAAAACAAAACATGAGTCCACCTCCCCTCTCCTTCCCCACCCCATTTTAAAGGTTTCACTTAAACACTTTCTCCATTCAGCCATTCAGATTTTTGAAACCAGCTCGATTTTGTGTAGTTGTAGGAGAGGGGCGTTAAGGCTCACACAAACTTCCGCATTCAGTGTCTCCCAACTGTTGTGGATTTTTACCGGTCACATGGACACTTGCGGTTCCATTCATGCTACAATTCAGGGTCCGTGTTGGTCTGGTGTTCCATGCATGTGCATTTCTCTATCCACTCTCCATTCCAGTTGGTGGCAGTCATGCACAATTCAAAACAAACATCCATTTCGTTATCTGGAGCGTGTGCAGTCTGCACGCTGTATGCATACAGTCCCTCACGGTTACAAATTTTGGGCTGTGCAGGGACTCTTGCCGACCTGGGCAGATGATGACATTTATGTCTCGAGGACCCTCGTGAACACGCAGACACGGAAAGTTTGAATTAGGCTCTTGCCTTCAGCCTGATAGAATCTCCAAAAGCATTCGATTGCCTTCTCATTATTTCAGTCAATAAATACGGTCAGTTTCAACATTTAAGTTGCACTTGATTGATATGACGTTCTGTGGTTGGCTAAAAGTCTATGAAAAGTGTAGGCATTAGAAATGCTTCCTTTATACAAAAGAAAAAAAGTGAAGAAATTTACACATCAAAGGAGAGCAGGAGGGAGAGGGGAATGTACTTTTTTTCCCCCTCAAAGGCTCCTGGGGAAAAAAACAAATGCAAAGAAAGATTATGTGATAAAAGCAAGAGGTAAACTGTAGAGTGATGATAAAATGATCAAAAGCCCTCTGGAGTCTCAATCGGTAAATGTGTAGACTTGTCACCTTTTTAAAACAGTTTATCGTTTCAGCCATGGCTTTGTTAAAAGGATGGGCAGGGGGATTTGTACCATCAACAGTAGTCATATCTGCTTCAGCACTGCCAGTTCCTAAAAAATTTTTCAGTTTTTTTTCTCCCCCCTGTATCTTTAATTGAAAGATTAGACAAACTTGCAGCTTCTAGACTAGCCTTTGATGTTCATTAATGCAGTTCATTACATGTTCAGTCAAAGAACAGAACAGGTAATGGAAGGTGGTTGCTGAAAAGCAAAGCATTAGGGCTAGCAATGGCAACTGATTAGCTCTCCTCAGTCACATGAGTGCCCCCTCTGGTGGGAAGAGGAGGTGTGTTTTATTTTTTTGTACTTTTTTTTCCCCAAATGGCATTGCTTTTTTTTTTTTTTTTTTTTTTTTAAAATCAGGCAGCTGAATACACAATCTATGCAAAGAAATCAACAAAAGTATTTTTTTATAAATTCACATTCGTCAAACTAAAATCTGAAATCCCTATGAACAAGACTTATTGCATTCTCCGTTTAAATGATACGCTGAGATTAAAATGCCAAAAACTTATAAGGCAAAAAAAAGAAAAATCACAATATTCCAATATATATTATATAACCCTATTAGACATTTTTGTACACAAGATATTTACATATTTCAATTTGACCAGAATTTCTCCAAAATAAATCCAAGATAAAAGAATGCATTAACACAAGAATACTGTACTCTGATAGTGGTGTTCCTCCATGCCATACACTGTCAGCACATTCATCCAGAACTCTCGGCTCTGCTAAGCTATCTATGTTTTTGCCATTTCATTTTTTTAAAAAGGTAACAAGTTTACATGTGCCAAGGAGCAAGAAAGAGGGCTCTTTGGTTGCAGTTGCTCCTAGATTCACCACATTTGTTTCCATTTTGTTCTCTTTTTCCCCACATTTATTGAACTATAGTACACGTACCACAAAATACCAGCTACTGACCCAGCTGAGTAGTGCCTTGTCACCACATTCAAGTACAAAAAAATGAAAAAAGAAAAAAAAAAAAAAAGGAAAAAAATCAAGACCAAAAAAAAAAAAAAAAAAAGTCCTCTTGATAAACCTAAATCTGGAGCGGGCCAACCCCGGGTGTACAGCTGAGAGCTTTTCTCCACTTCACTGGGGTACTGTGGACCGGAGCTCAAGGTAAACGCTTTCTGAGGTTCCAGACAACGGTCCTTCTTCATTGGTGGCTTCCTTGCTTGTGTCACTTGTGTTTTTTTCTTTTTCAATTTAAAATTTTCTTTTAACAACCCTGCCGTTATATTACACCGCCTTCTTGCTCAGTTTCTTGCCTTTCTTCAGGACCAATTTGTTCTTGATGTAACCACGCTTCCTCTTGGCAACCTGGTTGGGGAGGGGGAGGAGAGAGAGACAAGATAATTCCGCTAACTTTAGGAAAATTTCTTACACTTCATCTAAATGCCTCCAGGAGGCTTCCCTCGTCAAAACGAAGCAAAGGAAATACCCATGCCTGCTAGAAATCTTCCTTTTTGCGTCACTACAGACTGTAATATTGCAGGTGATAAATTTATTTATTTATTTTATTTATTTATTTATTTTTTTACATGCAGTTTCCAGGGCCTCATCTCCCCCCCAATTGACCATCTTTTACTATTTTTTTGTTTTTGCTGAATTTGGACAGGTACAAAGCAGAGAGGGAGACTGATGGCAAAGAGACCACCTTAGAGAGTGCTCCATGCTAGGACTGAAGCCCAGCCACTGCAGGAGTCGCTTAAATCAAGAGCCAAACACTTTGCAGTCTCTCGTTTTTTGATACAAGGAAAATCACAGTTCAGCAAACTTGCATAGAGGAATTGAATGTCACAAAGACAACTCTGCGAATAGACACTTCAAAGAGTTTGACGTTTGTGCAAATGCATTTCATGTACAAGGATCATGTTTCATTTACCCACAGAGAACTGCACTGCTTCCCATCCACCGCCTCAAATTTGCACAGAGCGCGGGCATAGCAAGCGCTGTGTTTAATTAACATCGCTGGCCCTCAGTGTGCTTGTTCCACGAGGCAAAAACTTGATTAAAATGGTAATGGCGCATTTTCACACCGCAGTCGGAGAGCCAGAGGACGTTACTACAGCACAGCTGTGCAGGCCGGCGCACTAAAGTGGACCAGAAGAGCAGCTAAAACGGGAGCCAAATGAAACTGAACCCAGGCTGCGAGTAAATCAGCTGTAACGTCGCCCTGCAGAGTACTTTCACTGGCGGCGTTCGGTTTTTTCAACTGAGGCCTGTTCTGATCTGCCAGGTGGTAACAAGAGCAACAGTAAGAGAAAGTGGGGAGACAAGCCAGAGGGGATGAAGAGGGAAGCCATAAAAAAAATACACACTGCGCCTTTATACCTGCATGTGAGACTAATTGCGCGGGGTAAGCCGGATGTGTTAGCGGTCATCGCAAAATTCTCAGTGGTCTTGAATATCGGGCGCCCACCTTTTTGGAGGTGTACTTCTGTTTGGAGATGATGTTGGAGACGCGGGGCTTGTGGTCCAGAGGCTCGCGGTTCTCCAGTTTCTTCACCTTGTAGATGCGCACCAGCCAGTGCTCGGAGGTGAAGGCCTCCTCCAGGTGCTTGAACTTGATGTCCTTGTTCCCAATCTCCGCGTTGCGGGTCCGGTCGAAGCCTGGCGGCGTCCGGAAATCCAGCTGGGAACGACAGGGTTACAGCAAACTCTACGGGACGTCTTTGTCATCTCGCCCTCTTTAAGTCAGAATAAAATACCAGCACGTAACGGAGGGGGGACGGTCATACCTTCAGTATCAATTTGGCTCTGTATTCACTGTGACAGAGTGGATTACCCTTATATCTACAGCCCTGCGTCCTCTTAGAGACAGACCCTGCTCTATATTCTACACTGCGCATGATAAATAAGAATTAAGGCTTCCTTGCTGCTGAAAAATCTGCTCGCTGTAGCTGCACTACATTACGAGTGGAGCAGGTTGAACTATTCACCTCCAGATTTACAATAAGAACAGAAATGTCTTTCATACCTGCGGCAGTAATTCAGAGCCACACTCCAAATCCAAAGAAATTATTTTCATGAATAAAACAAATTCTGAATATAGTTTATGGCACAATAACAAGAACTTAAGGTGAGATGTTTCAGAAAATTGAATAATAGTTTTGGGTAGAACTTGAGTCTTTACACTTATCTACGAGACTGTGGTGTTCTGTTCAATTAATGAAAAGATGGTACATTTTTGACTGGATGGCTAAGGATGGAGGGTTTTAGTTCGACATCACAAGCAGTCTCGAGAAGCAAAAGCTACAGAATTTTGTGCATTGTTTGAAGTTATCAAAACGTGGGCGTTCGCCATTGGGAAGATTTAATTTATCATGTGGGCTTTGCGCGGCCAGGATTAATGGATGGTATGGGTGTGGAGGGCTGATATAACTGTCGAGAGATGAATGGTTTTCTGTGGGCTGTAAATTGTGGCTCTAATCAGACGGGTCAGTGTGAACGGCGTGTCTCTCCAGATGGTACCGGGTGCGAGCCAGGCAGTAATGGTTACTTATACAGGTGTGGTCGTGATCCCGCAACAATGAGCTTTAATTGCCCTATTATTCACATGGGCTACCTAAACAGAAGAAATTCTCCAATTTTAATTACAACTTGTAAATCTGTGACCAGGCTAATCCTGACAGGATTCTGAAGGGCCGATAATTAATTACTGAGTTTAAAGTCCTCATAACATTAATTATTGCCTCTTTTATCTTCCTTGTAGTCAGAATTGCAAATCACATCTATAGCAAGTTCAAAGACTGAATTCATATCTAGAGTGTCAGCTCAGTGTCATTCTCCTCCATATCTAGAGTAAACATTATGGAAACGTCTCTTAGCCTTTCAGCAGCAGCAGGGAGGCAGTTCACAGGGGAAAAAAAAAATCACTCAAAAGTTCTCAAAGTTTCCATCAATACTAGTCAGGCTTAATAATCTCTTCCAGTCTCTCAGCTCCCTGCGTACAGTCGCCCTCTATAAAAGGTTACTTTGGCAAGTCTGCTGGCCTCACCGTGGTATCTGGGTCTAAACTCAAAGACCAGTGGAGGTGGAGGGATAAAGAGAGTCATTCCCTGCATCTTCTCACTGGAGAAGATCTCACTGGAGAAGAGGCTTGAGTACTTACATGTACGGGAAGGGCACTTTTACCTCTATTGCTGCGTATCGGTAAGTAGACACAATGATTGTACCAGCATCTACTGCAGGGATAGAGGGCAGTAAGGGCATCTCGACTACTCACCTGCATCTCTCCGAAGCGGTAGTAGGACATCTTGTACATGAGGCAGTTGAGCAGGGTAGGAGAGCCTGCCTTGTCCACCCGAAACTCTCCCTGAGGGGTGAAGTAGTCGCTCTCCTGGAGGAGGATGAGATGGTTAGCCTCCATGACACAGCAGGTAACAGGGGAGCAGCCGTAAGCAGTTAGGGGGAATTTCACAACTTGGCAGCCCAGTGTTGGCAGCCAACTGAATGGCAGATGTGCCTCGCCTGTCGTGCACTAGAGCAAATACCTTCAGCAACAACTGTTCTATGTCTGCAAGTAAGTATGAGCTCAGAAAGTCACCACGGCTAAGTCAACTTGCTACTCAATGACCAGTTAAGTAAATGATGGATGCACACTTTTTTCCAAAGTCTTGTAACTTTTCACCAAGTTCAATAGGACTTTGTATACCTCCAGCGGTATCAAAAGCAAAGAAATTGAACATAATGCAATTATGCAAATGCAGCAGTGGAGGTAACGATTAAAATTCATGATTAAATACAGCCACACACCATGCAGCTCCGGGGTAGCAATAGTGTCCCAGATCTACTCAAACCAAAAATACTCGGATCTCAATTTATGACCTTTTCATGGTTCTACTAAATTTGTCTCATGTCATTCGACAGTTGAACTGCTCCTTCTACGTCATGGCAACTTTAACAACCCTGTTAAATACCTTTATAAGTGCCCTCCAGAATAACTGGCTCCCTTTAGTGAAATTGAGCAAAAGTAAATGTGGGAAAAAATGTCTTTATTGTTTGTCCTCATGATCTTTCATTCAAAATATTTAAAGAAGAAATCAAACCTTAAACAAAAGTAACAATTGAAAGAGACATAAGATTTTTATCATAAAACAATTTTTTTTCTCAAAAATGTTCGCCACAATTATTTGAATCCCTTAATTTAGTATTTTGTGCGGCCTCCCTTTACCAAGAAATCAGCCCTGAGTCTCCTATAAAGCACCACAAGGCTGGTGAACACATGGCACAGGATCTGAGACCAATCCTCCATACAGAATCTCTCCAAGTTCCTCAGATTCAGAGTTCTGCCAGTGGACTCTTCCCTTCAGCTCAACCCACAGAATTTCTACAAGGTTTAGGTTGGGGGGCTGCGATGGCCATGACAAAACCTTTATTCTGTGGTCGGTGAACCATTTTCCTCAAGATTTTGAGGTGCACTTTGGATACTTGTCCTGATAGAAAGTCTAACTAAACCTTACTGGCAGAAGTAGTTAGGTTTTCATTTAAAATCTGCTGGTATTTGATGGAGTCCATAGTGCCATCTATCCAGACAAGATATTAGGGCCTTTGGAAGAAAGACAGCCCCAGAACAAAGATCCACCACCATATTAGGCTTGTGCCCATTGCCAATTTAATTGAGAATTGATGAAGGACTGATGGACAAAACCATCATCTCTCTCTGGCGTGCTGCATTTTATTTCAGTTCATTCTGGCTGTAGGTTACCATGCATTTACCATTCAATGCAATCCTCTGTCTGGAGACATTCTGAAACTCTTAACATGAAGAATGTAAAAACAGCAATCAATTATCAGGAAACTTCTCTCAGACATCTCTCATCAGACTTGCAGGACATGCTATCTCCAATGAAAATCTAAGGAATATGGTAGTGATGAGTACGCTACTTTAAGCGCAGTCTTCTCCATTTCCGCTTGTTATAGGCAAAGGAAATTGCTACCTGGCTTAATAGCTACACCTAAAGTTTTGATGTTTGTCAGGTGAAAAAGTTAATGACTAGATGTCTGAGAGAAATTTGGTGATTATAGGATGGCAGTTCGGAACATTGCAGCAAAGCCATATTAGGCCTATTTCTTATAATATAGGTCAATGGAAACGCTTAACAAGAGATAACGACCAAAGCCTTGGATTTCGGTTTCAATTTTTTTTTTTTTTTTTTGGTAACAGGTTGACTTATCTTTGAGAAGAAATGCCCAAGATAAATTTGGTAATCATTGATTGCTGTTTAGAAACATTAAGCCACGTAAACAGTTTTTCATTTTAAGTGACATTTTTATAATGTCTTTTTCTACTGCACAATTTACCGGGGAAGGGCAGAGCAGATTATGCTGTTGTTGCATTATGTTTAGACCTCAGTGGAACAAACTATAATTCCATAAACGCCTCATTAAAGAAATTATATTTTGTATAATATTTATAACATCTTGTTCAGCACAGCAGTGCCGAGTACATAGCCTATGACAGTATCCTTCAAATGCCTTTTTATTCAGTGAAATGACTGCACAATCACATAGGACAATTTACCATGCCGGGCATGGAAAACAGATTGTATTGTTGTTACCATCTGTTTAGACCACAAAGCAACAAACTAATTTCATCCAGGCCTCATTAACAGGTTACACAAAATGTATGAGGGCTTAGCTGTAATATTTTGGCTTGTCATGATTTGTAAATGGTTGTCAATGCTCATCGCTGAAAAATGCCCACATATTCGCCCGTCCAGATTACAACATAACCCCTGAGTTTTCAAACCGATATGTGGTCAGTTACTTTCTTACGAGCTAAAATTACAACATTGTGCATATTATAAAAAAGCAAATTATCACCAAAACAAATAAGTAACAAAATTTAAGAGCAAACTAAAATGAAGAGAACAAAATGGGTAATAAAATATAAGCTATAATTAAAGTCTGAAGTTGGGATGGTTTGGTTTTTAAATAATATAGACAAACTATTTTAAAGAGCAGTTGATCACAGTCTATCAGCCTATTTAAACTGTGCATATATAGTGCAAATTACTAGAACAAAAAAACCAAAATGAAGGTAAATTAAAATGCACACAGTTCAAGAAAAAAAAAAAAAATTCTGTCCGATCCAGACCTAAATAACGATAACCTTATTCATGCAAAATTTTGAGTGTCATACTGTAGACAGAAAAGGCGTGATAGATTACGAAAGCCGCCTGAAAGGGAGTATAGCCAGGTATGACAGACGGCTCCAAGCTGGACGGAAGGGTGGGTGCTCGTATTCCAATCGAATACCCAAACGCTTCCTGAATAGTAGGAGATTCCTTGCATCTCAGGAAACTCAGCACGGTCGACCAAGCGGAGGTCTTTGATACATCACTGACGGCGGTGAAACTGTACATGGAAGGAATTAAACATCAAATAACAGTCGTCCTTTCGGACTGTCAGGCGGCTAGCTATTAAGGCAGTAGAAAGCAACGTGGTGCATTCCATTGCCATATTACATTGTATAGAGAATTTGAACCGTTTGGGTAGAGAAAACTGCATCTCATTTGTATGGTCCCCAGGCCATGAAGGCGTCCATGGCGTAAGAAGCCGATTAATTAGCAAAAAGAGGGTCAGAGCTTCCCTTACAGGGACCAGAACCGATTATTTTGGTTCCTTATGCTAGTTGTACTTCAGAGATAAGGAACTGAAACCTGAAATAATGGGAAGCGACGTGGGAGAAAGGGGAGGACTGCTTTAACACAAAGGAGAGTGTAGGACGGGCTTCAGTCAATACAGCTGGCTTCTAAGTCTCAGCAGGACTCCGCTTAATCTGGTCTGGCAGGTCCTTACAGGACACTGCAATCCTCAGAAACACGAGAGAACCACAGGTCGGTCTATGCAATTAATGTGTCCAAAACGTGAGGCAGAGGATCAGACACCCAGCCACCATGTGGGAAGGTGTAGCATCTACCAAGATATTAGGAGGAAATATCTTGGTGACAAAGCAGTCACTATAAAGGTGATTGAGAAATTGAATATTTAAAAACTGGCTACACATCTAAAGCAAGCCAGAAGTATGAGCAGTAGACTAGATTAAATCTTTAAGCAGCGAATCATTGCCATGGGCCTGCTAAAGGCCAACGCAATATGCCTGATTGGATGAATTCTTTCATCCTTTGGGGACTGTTGCTTCAATAATAATTACAAAAAGTAAATAATGTAACTCAAATTTAAATATACAGTCTGCCCTTATCGAATTCTGACAGTGTTTACGAAATAACCATTTGCATACTCAGCCCCTGCCGATAAAATTGTAAATTGCCTATGGCCAGGGGGCTCGATGGGTCAATGCAACTGAGTATAAGGCAACACAAGCCTGCACCCATATTTCACAGTAGGTATGAGTACCATTTCTGTATGGCTGTCTTTCTGTCGACTGCAAACCCACCTCTGATGTTTATTGTCAAAAAGCTCTATTTTGTCTCATCCGACCATAAAACCCAATCCCATAGAGTCGCAATGGGATAAGCCCTTTAATTTGTTTTTGATTGACGGCAGAGGCTTTTTTTCTAGCCACTCGCCCAAACAACTTCTGGTGTTGTCAGTGGTGTCTGATGGTTGTTTTGGACACTTTCTGACCCCAAGACTCAACTAACCTCAGCAATTCTACTGCTGTGATCCTCGGAGATTCTTTTGCCAGTAGAAGCGCCCTAATCACAGTGGGGTCAATGTACACACACAGAAAGAATTTGGCCTGTGTTACCGTATACCCCAGTGAAACACAAAGTCATGGTTAACCTCTTGAGTGCTCCTATATGTATAAAAGGTAACACTTTACAATAAGGGTACAACAATTAACATTAGTTAATGCAGTAATAGGCATTTACTGACAGGTAATTAACATTTAACTAATGCACCTGGTAATCATTTACAAATGATGTTCACATCAACTAAGGTATTAATTTATAAATTATGGTTTAATAGTTTGAAGTACTACATAGGGGATACTTAAGGGATGTTTTCAACTTCACAATAAGGGATACATAGAAAATTAATAAATGCTCAATTATGGTTATTTTTATTAAGCTATCTAACACATTAGTTACCTGCTAATTAACTGATAGTTAATGAACTAATGTTAATTAATGTTAATTGTTGTACCCTTATTGTAAAGTGTTACCGTATAAAATATGACTGGAAATGTAAAAAACTTCAATTTTTTCGATATGTTTTGGATATTTATATGATGTCAACCACTTTTTCTCAATTTTGCTTCAACAAAAAGGCAAGATTATTGCGAGTAAGTCAAAGCCCTAACGAGTAAACACCAGAGACATTTTTTCAAAGCCCGTTTCGCTCATATTCACTAAAGTGGCAATAATTTTGGAGGGCACTGTAGGTGCATTATGGGAAATGCATATGGCTGCACAAGTGGATAGAAAGTAAAACGTTCTGAAATACATTGCATAGGATGTAGGTTATCGGAATATACGGGTGGGTAATGAAGAATAAAGGTTAGCAGAGTGACGCTAGCCGCAGCTCACCCGGATGTCCTTGGGGTGTTCCCCTTCAGCAATCCGCACCATCCACAGGAACTTGTTGATGTCGTCCCCAGAGTAGCCAATCACCCCACCGAAAATGATCAGCACGTAGTCCACGTCAAGGCTCTGCATGATCTGGTAGGCTGCACTCTCATTGGAGGACATGGCTTTGCCCACCTAGAGAGGAAGACAAAGCAAGAGAGGAACCGAAAGAGAGAGAGAGAGAGAGAGAGAGAGAGATTGGAAGAAAGATAGAGGGAAAGAGGAAGACAGAGAAAATGGATGAAAATGTGGTGAAAATGTGTGGAGAGATTTAATACATATTTATGAAAAATATACAAGAACAAAAAAGGATATCACACATAAGATATAAAACCGCTTGATTGGGAGAGGAATGAAACCCCAAGGGGCGTTTACGAGTCCTCCCTAAATTATTAACACATGCAAATTGTACCATAAATAAATAATTCACAAAACAGCAACAAAAAACATAAATAAAGAAAAACTAAAAAAAAAAAAACAATATTGCTGTGGCAAATATGATCACATAAGAAAAATAATGGACCTGATTAAAGGGCAGACACAGCTGTGCAGGAGTTCTCAACATCGGTCCTGTGGCCCTCCTTTGTATACTAGGTTTTGTTACAACCAGTTGCAATCCCAGAATTTAATCAAGGAGTTAATTTTTCTTAATTGCACTATTCACCTTCATGAGGATTAATCATTCTTTAAAGCCACACTACGTCAGAAATGGCTCTGCATACCTTGAGGAGTTCAAAATTCATACTGTACAACACTGCAAAAGTTTTTTTATTGCACAAAAAGCAAAATTTTAACAAACAAAATCAAAGAATAAACTGCCCTCTGGCTGGCGAAAGCTAGGGTATCACTAAAAAAATAGGACCAAGGGTCCTGTAGCTTACTGGCAAGCAGTCTTACAGCGATGATACAAGTTATGAAAATTTCATGTGAAGTTTGACATTTGAATCAATAAAAATCAATGTCAAGATCACTAAATAAAAGTTCACATACATTTATTTATTATATACTTCTGTAATACAATCCTAAGCTCTGAAGCAGTTTTGGTGATACAAGTTATTAAAATATGTCAATATGTATTCAATATGTCAATTGTGAGCTTTAAAGGTCACAGAATTTCAAGTTGTGGTCAGCAAATGGACATATGACTTTCTAAATGTCTTTATACAAACCTTGGCTCAATCTGTGACCATTTTGGTGATACAAGTCATTGTAATTTCACTGTGGAGTTTGACCCTCAAAGGTCACTGACAGTCAAGTTGAATGTCACCAAATGAAAATTCATATATGACTTCCTAGATGTCAGTAACACAAACTTAGGCTCCATCTGTGACCGTTTTAGTGATACAAGTCATTGAATTTTCACTAGGTCACATTTGACCTTTGAAGATCTATACGAAGATCACCAAATGAAAGTTCATATATGACTTCCATTATGTCTGTAATACAAACCTAGACTCCATCTGTGACTGTTTTGGCAAGACAAGTCATTGTTATTGTATTATGTCAAGTTTGACCTTCAAATGTCATCAACAGTCAAGCTGAATGTCACCAAAAGAAAGCTCATATGTGACTTCCTGTGTCAGTAACACAAACCTAGGCTCCATCTGTGACCTTTTCAGTGATAGAAGTCATTGAATTTTCTCTAGGTCAAGTTAGACCTTCGAAGGTCAGTATGAAGGTCACCAAATGAAAGTTCACACATGACTTCCTACACTTCTCCAATACAAACCTACACTCAATCTGTAACGATTTTGCTGATATAAGTCATTGAAATTTCACTGTATATTTTGGCCGTTCAAGGTCACTGAAGGTCAAGTTCAAGGTCACCCAATGAAACTTTATACATGACTTCCTATATGCCCGCAATACAAACCTAAGCTCTATCTGTAATAGTTTTGGTGATAGAAGTCATTGAAATTTCACGTGAAGTTTGACCTTCGAAGGTCACCGATGGTCAAGTTCAAGGCTGCCAAATGAAAGTTCATGTATGACTTCCTGTACATCTCCAATAAAAACCGAAACTATCTGTAACCATTTTGCTGATGTAAGTCATAGAAATTTCACTGTGAAGTTTGGGCATTCAAGGTCACTGAAGGTCAAGTTCAATGTCATCAAATGAAACTTCATACATGACTTCCTATTAGCCCACAATACAAACCTAAGCTCTATCTGTAATAGTTTTGGTGATAGAAGTCATTGAAATTTCACTATGAGAAGTTAGACCTTCGAATGTCGCCGAAGGCCACCAAATGAAAGTTCATACATGACTTCCTATAAGTGTTCAATGCACATATGTTCCCAATCTTCAATATTTTCAAGCCTAGGAACCTTTGAAAATTCTAACATTTTGCTTGACCTCAAGTTTGACCTTTCAAGATTGTCTGAGGTCAACTTTAACACAGCCAAAATATAGGTCATATATTACTTCCTATATGTCAGTAATACAAACTTAATCTCTATCTGCAACCATTTAGCTTCCACAGGCGATTTGGCCCATTCTCCATAAGACCCAATGTTAAAGTACAGCGCCCCCACTAGACCCACTTCCGTCAATTCAATCAAAATGGCACTCACACTGCACATAAAGTGTATCAAGGTGAGCTGATTGCCAGATTTAGAAAAAAAGTTTTCAGACAGTTTTTGAGAAATAATTTTTTGAAATTTCAAGTCATATCTTTTAACATTGTTATATATTCCCTGACCTCGAGTTTGATCCTTCAAAGTCATCTGAGGTCAACTTTAACATAGCCAATTTATAGGTCATATATGACTTCCTATATGTTGATAATACAAACTTAATCTCTATCTGCAACCATTTGGCCTCCACAGGCCATCTTGATTATTCATAAAGTACAGCGCCCCCAATAGACCCACTTCCGTCGATTCAATCAAAATGGCACTCGCACTGTACATTGATGGTGCGGAGGTAAGTTGATTGCCTGATTTAGAAATAATTTCTTAAAATTTCTCAGTCCTATCTTTCACATTGGAGCCAAAATTTCAAGGGCCCATAAAACGGACAAAAATGATTCAATCAAAAATCCAAGAAAAACGTCTGGAGATAAGGTCTAGTCGTATGTTATTGCAAATTTACACGAAAATTCATCAGGCCAAAAAAAAAGATAAAAAATGTTCCGGACGCCGGACGACGGACAACGGATGACACACCACAACAATAGCTTATCGGCCCATAGGGCCGGCAAGCTAAAAAGTATCCATTTGGACATGAACAACAAATATAAAGACAAGGCAGATGATACAGAGCCAAAGCAGCCCTGAGTAACAGAGGAAAAAGAGTCAGATGTTGAGCAACATAATCAGGACCCTATTGATTCTCCGTCATCTTTGATTCAGTCGATTGAGAATGCGTACCTTCTTCAGAGAGGTTTGCAATAGACCACAATTTTTATCCGACAAGGCATACTGCTCCCGCTATTTCAGACAAAGAGGCTAAAGAGGGTGAATAATCCCTTCAAACATGAAAAGGACCTAATTAAGGAAAATGAAAAGTGGTTTAAAACAGCGATTGCAGTTGTGGTCAGAACAAAACCCAGCGTACACAGGGGGTGCCCGGGACGAACAGACATTGAGAACCACTGCAGTAGAAGAATGAAAAGCCTGGAGGGGAGCAGCTCAAAGACAGAGGAGAAATGACATGTGGAAAGGGGGATGAGAGGGCAGGTAGGAGAAAAGGGCCGCAGCCAGAGGGGGTGAGGAGCAGTTACAGCTGGGCTCGCCGTTCCTGGAGCAGAGCAAGGAGGCACTTACTAATGCTATGTGACTGTTGTTCCACGTGTTGTTGTCCACCAAGGTTGTCCGGTTAGCCATCCCTGCTATCTGGTAGCCGTAGTCCCACCAAGACATGACCCTCGCGTGCTCGTCGGTGTTCTGCCGCAGCCAGTAGTACGCTTCGCGGAAATCGTCGAGAATGTTCCGTGTCCTGTGCGGGAAGACGCGACTGGGATATCACTGCCATATCTGTGGCCTGTGTCACGGGTGCACTCAAGCCTCAAACGAACAGATAAGCTACAGAAAGCCCAGACGCCCCACTGGCGCTGTGCTCCCCGCATGGAACTGCAAGGAGAAAAAATAAGTCCTAGAGACAGTGTAGTGACACCACCTGAAGTGTCCCTCAGGCTAATAAAAAGAGTAGAGAGGAGAATCAGGCAGGTCGGACCCACACCGCCACAGGGCGCTGAGCAATTTACTGCCAGTCAACATCTCGTTCAGGCACTGGAAAGGTTAGGTCTCTGTGACAGACATATAATCATAAACACAGACATAAAACAAACACACTCGCACACAGAACACACACACACTCGCACACAGAAAACACACACAACACACAAGCTAGTGTGCAATCCTGCTTATATGAACATTCAATCACCCATGAAGGCCGCAGATGGCCAGCACCGGATTGGACTACAGATATGTTATTGGGTGGGCATACAATGCACAATGTGTGTACACCAATGAGCCAAAACATTATGACCACCTGGCTGATATACTATTGGCCCTCAGTGTCTCGCTAAAACCACTCTGGTCTGCCAAGGCACGGACTCTATAAGACCTCAAAAGGTGCCCTGTGGTATCTCACGTCAAGACGTTCGCAGCAGATGCTGTAAGTTTTTCATGTTGCAAGCTGGCGCTGCCACGGATAGGACTTGTTGTTCCAGCACTTCCCACAGATGCTTAATCAGATTGACATCTAGGGAATTGAGGCTTCGGCAGCACTTTAAAGTTTTCATTACGTCCCTGAGACCGTTCCCAAGCAATTCGCGCCGTGTGGCAGGAGGCATTATCTAGCTGAAAGAGGTCTAATGCCATTGGGTAACCCTGTTACCATGAACAAGTATGCCTAGTTCACAGCCATGGTTAGGTTGGTAGGACATGTCAAATTGAAATTCACATGCTGGCCAGGACCCAGGCTCCAAGCAGAACATTTCCCAGAGCATCACAACCCCACCAACAGCTTCTTCAACAGGGGATCATGGTGCCGTCTTTTCCCCACATGTTGATTTTCCATTGTTCCATTGTTTTCCATTGTTCCAAGGTCCAGTTCAGACACTCACGTGCCCATTGTAGGTGCTTTCAATAGAGGACAGGGGTTAGAATGGACACTCAGACTGGTCTGCAGCTATAAAGCAGACCGACTCCTCACTGCAGACCGGATCAGCCCACAAAACCATGTCATTTCAGAGATGCTCGGTCCCAGTGGGATCATAACGATTTGGCCCTCATCCAAGTCCCTCAGGTCTTCATAACAGCCCATTTCTCCTGCATCCCACACGTTGATTTTGAGAACAAACTGTTCCTTCACCACCCACTACATCCCATACGTAGCTTCACCAGGTCACGTCATCTGCAAGTGGTCATACCGTTTTGGCTCACTGGTGTGCATGTTACTGATGAGGCTGGAACATGGATGGAGTACAACTGTGTGCACCCTCAACAGTATGTACTTTCATGTATTCAACTCTCTTCCCCCCCTCCCCTTTTCTTCTCCACTGAATGAGTACTGAGTGTGTGTACTCCACAGGTGAATGAATAGCCTGTACAGTATGCGTGCACACATCCTGCTTGTTCTCTCACCCGTCGTGGTTGTAGGAGGCCAGCACCACGCTGGGGCTGGAGTAGGCGTTGCTGGTGACCCAGGTGCAGTGCACAGCGAACATCATCAGCAGCATGAGCATCAGCATGGTGACGATGCTCTTAATATTGGGGCCCAGCCCCTCTTCGGATTTCTCCTGCTCCGACACGTGTTTGCGCACCTTTCCTGCCTACAGGAGGAAATGAACACCGTCAGAGACAAGTGCACCTGTCTCCGCTACACTATGGCCTGCTCCCAAGACACAGCGCTTAATTATGCAGCCGGCAGCCTGCAGCCATTATTAAGGCAGCAATAACATAAGCCGTTACACAACCCTCAGAAAGGCTTTTAAAACTGGCAACCTGCTCAAGTATAACCAAAGGCCCTGTGCTGACGTCAGCCACTGCACGATTCAGCACTGTAGGAAATCTTTGGACATCATGAGGTTAGCACTTTTCACTATGATATTGTGAGAGAACTTGGGTAGAAGATGTAATGCACCATTCCTCTCCTCAACACTCATCATGACATAAAGGTTGCCAGAGTTCCTCTCAGCTGCTCAACCTTGTTTCCAGAGTCAGTCATCAACCCCCTCATAGCTAATCTGGCATTTCCACCTGATACCCACTCTGCTGATAGTAAAAATTGCCGGAACTCCCCCTGCTCACCCATTACTTTACCCAACAAATTCGACCATTTAAAACTCCACTGACATATTGCAAAATCTGCTGAAATGTCTCCTGCTAACCCAGTTTAAATTGCTAAACGCTCACCTTATCGTAAAGGTTGCCAGAGTTTCTCTTGTCGTCCTCGTCGCTGCTGTCCTCAGCCGGCGGGTTCTCCCTCTTCTGGTCGTCTCCCAGGTAATGCTCGAAGACGTTGGAGAAGGCGATGGCCGACAGCATGCACACCACGGGCGTCAGGGTCAGCATGAGCCGCACCATCACCCCCGCAAAGTAGACGGCGCTGATAGCGTACAGCGCCACTAGGGGGCCAGAGCGAGAGGAGAGCGAGAGGAGAGCGAGAGGGAAGCAAGGATTAGCGGTGCAGTACGCGGTGAGTTCAGGTATGGCTGCCCACACCAATCACGATGTATCATGCAGTAAGTACCCACTCAGCTGCACTGAGCATCTTACTCATTCTCGAGGTAAGCCACATGGAACATTTCCCAGTGAAAGAGAGAAATATTACACCAGCTCCCAGCGTGGGAACATCAATCTGAGCCTCAGGGATGCACTGTATTGTGCAACAGGCAGAATCTGTGCCCCAAAGCACTGCACTCCAATCACTACTCTAATAACTACGCTCTGTAGAGACGCCCCGCATTTGCAGCACAGGAAGGTCCTCCGCAGCTCAGTGGCCCTGAGGACGGAGACTGCCGGTGGAGACTCACCGAAGACGCGCTCATCGTTGATGTTTTTGATGCAGAACCAGAGGCCTGCTGGGAAGGTGCAGACCAGGATATGGAGGTCAAAGAAGAAGGAGACCCAAGTGGTGGGCTGGTGCTCCGATACGGAGGCGATGATGGGGATGTGGATCTTGGCGTACCTGGAGAACATGGGGAAAAGGTACTGTTGTAAGTGTCCATCAAGGAAACCAGGGCCTGTCATTCAGGATATGGCAGATATATGGAGCATGAAGGCCACCAATTAGGAAATGAAGGGCATCATGCACATGAGGACTGCCAACTAGGAAATGAAGGACACAGTGCACATATGGACCACCAATCAGAAGATGAAGGACATCATGCACTTCAGGGTCCAGCAGCCCGAAGATAAAGGACGATGAGTACGAAAGAATCAGCAATCAGACCGTGGTGAACTGGTTGCATAAATCCCACTTATCAGAGATTTAACAACAGCTTGTACATAATCACACTCACCCAGTATCCCAGAGAGAGTAGAATCGACCGCTCCATGGTGCAATGTAACCTAAACAGACAGTCACAACCATTATACCCAGATTGAAGCACAATAAACACAGTCTCACACTATTATCATGATACTAATAGACCACTGTGGCACAAAACATTAGCCAAACTGGACATGACCGCACAAGTTTGTAGGTTTGATTCCCCAGTGGGTGAGAGGCATGTCACACAAAATGTACAATTTTTTTTTTCCTGTGTATGTTTTTCTACGTTTCCATCCCTGCTTGAGCCAAGAAAACCATGTCTACAAACCATATTAACAAAATTAATAAGCCTGCTAACTTGTTTTTTTTTTTTTTTTTTTTTTTTACACAGTTCAGCGGCTCAGTGATAGTTTTTCTGACGTGAAAGCCGGCAATGAAAACTAACATGGTGAAAGCTGATGCTAAAGCTTTTATGAGTGCGAGAAGGAGAGACACCCGTACACACTGTTTAATTAGCAATACTGAGGTCTGGAGTATGAGTAGTCTCGGCTGAGAGATAAAATGGCTGCCCTAACCCACAAGCACCCTGACAACAACTGAAGTTTTCAGTCTGCGGTAAAAAGTTATAGAAAAGACCTTAAGAGCACTCTTCTCAAAATATGGCTAGACGGATATTGGTTTTAGATTGGATTTAAAATATTAATATCTAGAAAGCCTGCAAAGTCATCCTAATGAACATATTTATCTCACAGAAATTCACACGGCCCTGTACAAATTTGTACGGAATGAAAAATCTACTGACGTATTCAGACAGCGAGGCATTTTTATGATGGTCTAATTCGGTCTCGGCACAGAGAAATAACTGACCCTGAAGAAAAAAAAAACGGCAATTATGGCTCTGTCGCTGCAGACGATACAGCCCCTCTCTTTAACTGGATGCATAATTCAGCCGTCCTGGTACATCAACGCTACTGCGCTCTTGGCCTAATGAAATAAGTTAGCCCAGCAGCAGCCACGTGCGGCCAACCGCTGAAAACTGTAACCCGTCACTCCCACGCTAACAGCTAATGTGCAGCGCATCTGCAGCGGGGGAGGACACAGGGTCATTAGCTGGCAGACTGCCCACCCATCTGTGCAATAGGCTAAACAGTGAGGGTGGTAACTGTAATTTTTTGCAAAGGATAGCGAGGGATACATGATTGCGAGATACGCTGCCAGTGTATGCCAGCTAAGAGCAAGGGAATGCAGTTCTGTATTCTCTGTACATCTCGCATGTAAGGATGCAGTGAAATTAACTGCGTGAATGACTGTGAGGGTCAGGTACATGAGATTGGTACAGTACCTCATAAGTTAGCCATATGACTGAGGTGTAGACCTGTGTAGTTCAGGTATATTACAGAGGTGCACAGTACCTGTGTGTGTCAGGTATATGACTTATGGTGCCGGTGTATGTGAGGTATATGACCGTGTTGTATGGCTCCTGTGAGGGTTTGGTATCCAACAGTGAGGTATAGTGCCTGAGTGGCACAAGTATAGGACACAGTTCCTGCATAGGTCAGTTATGTGACAGTGTGGTATGATTCCTGTGTATGCCAGGTATAACAGAGGTATATTACCTGTGTATGTCAGGTATATGACTGTGAGGAAGACTACCCCAGCAGCCAAGGATACGCCCAGGAAGAAGAGTGTCTGGAACTCTTGCTTGGTGAGGCGATCTTTGAGGTACTGCAGGAAGGCGTAGGCCTGAAGCAGCGCGAACACACCTAGAGCAGGAGACAGGTCACCATGTTCAAACAGGTCTCCATGGGCGCAGTGGTGCAGCAGGGGTCTGGCACAGGGCCTTCCTGCTACTGGGTTCAGTTATGAAGGTCAGGTGATACGGCAGCTGTGGATTGGCCATTTGAATAATGTGGGATTTTCACTTTAAAGGGCTCTGTAAAGCAGTTAATCAATCTCCTGTCACTCACACACAAACACACACACACACACACGCGTGCGCGCACAAACACACGCACACGAACAGGCATACAGACAGACGCCTGAAGAGCACCGACACGGTCTCCTGCTTCTTCAAGGTCTCGTCTTTCACATTATTCAGAATGACAGATAAGGAATGCGG
The DNA here is from genome assembly GCA_029692085.1 of Gymnothorax javanicus. Classification (NCBI taxonomy): domain Eukaryota; kingdom Metazoa; phylum Chordata; class Actinopteri; order Anguilliformes; family Muraenidae; genus Gymnothorax; species Gymnothorax javanicus. The sequence goes on from CM056197.1 coordinate 88,509,685, forward strand.
TCGCATCAGTAGAAACAGGAACTATCCCACAGGCTAACGCTGCCTCCTCAGCCGCGCTCACAGGTTAGCAGCCGTTCTGCCACTGCGGAAAGAAGCCGCAAGCTCTCCAGCTTTTATGCTCACGGCCTCCCGAAGAGCGCCGCCCCGCATCTCACCGACACATCCTCAGAAGGAGGAACACAAAGATGAGGCTGCTGCAGCGCCACTCGCTCTTAATTTCAGCCGCGGGTCTTCGACATCCGATAAATAGCGGCGTTTAAGAGGAGACGCGGTGGGAGAGCGCATTAGCGCGCCGAGCGCAGTGTTTCAAAAAGCACCGTAGAAATAAAGGTTATCATCATCATTAATTTCATGGATAGAGTGATATACAGCACTGCAGAGAGCCGGTCTGCTGGGTGCGCCACCGGCAGCCTGGGGCCGCCGACTGGAAGAGCCGGGAGAAGGACGAACTCTACCTGCTGCCGCCATGTGTTCGCTGGTCCTGATTGGCTGGAAGCCGACAAACGGAATCTGCATGGACAACACCAGTCCCACGATGTAGAAGGTGCTGTACGCTATGGAGGGAAGAGAGAGAAACGGTTCAGTTTTTCCCAGAATTCACACTGAAGGCTGCTAATGATCTGTCAAAGTAACAGTGTTACCGACAGCCTGTCAGTTCTGCTGCGCTCTGAAACAGTTTCATAATTTGCCAAATTTGTCATTTTCAACCAGGCAGCGGGTCAAGGTTGTGATGTGATATGAAATTAAACTAGCCAGCTTCCCTTTGCTCTAACAGTCAGGAGAGTAAAAGAGGCGAATGGACCAAACGCTGGAGGGGGAGGTAGTGTATAAACGCTGCACACTCCGTGACTCTGCATGGATGTGACAAAAAGATAGATCTTTGTGGGAGAAAAACGAGGCGAGTAGCCAAATGTGCGCAGAGCGACGCCGCGCCGCTCAAACAGTTTTTGCTTTGCCGTCAACACAGCTAATCCACAGGGCAAAGGGCAGTATCATCAGAAAGGGGTCTGACATTCAGCACTATTGGAATGTGAAGTAAACAACAAATTTGTTACACCACTAGAGAGCTTTACTTCAGAGCTCAATGGCATTTCTGTGCATTTGCATCAGACAGAACTCGCTCCACTGCATTATTTATGCCCTTAACATCAGCACAGACATAACAGCGATCGCTTCAAGCCATGGATATGCTCGTGCAATTTTCAATTTCAATCACCAGTACTGCTGAATAGCCATATGAAAGGACAGACTGCGAGACTAAAACACTAACGCGGCAACCGGCTCATGTAGATTATGTACAGCTGCTAATTGGAAAAGATCTGCCGTACCCTTGAGATCTTAACATTTAGTCAGTTCCCCTGTATTACACTGAATTCCATTTACACAGCTGGATACAAACTAAATCCAATTTAATAAAGAGCCGAGTTCAAACAATTCTGAGCCCCAGCAGGAAATCAAGCCCATAAACATCTGGGTACGAGCTCAGATCAATGGATCTCCTACCCACTCAGTAGCAGACTTCACCTGCAATGGCCTCCGCCACTTATCACTGCAAAGCCCAGAAATATTACCTTGTATGGACCTGAAAGGCTCGAATACGAGGCAAAAAGCTACAGTTGTCTTGCGCCATCGACAAACAGAACAGCAGCAAGCGCTTGCACAAACGGCACGCTCTGCCCTGCCTTTTCACCTGTAGCCAGGGGAGTGGCGAGGGCTTCTTGTCTTCTGCCTGGGCTGATTGGACATTTTTACATGGAACAGGCACTTTGGTGCCTAGGAGTTAATGAAGCTTTCTGTAGTTTCACGGGGTCCTGCCGGGTCCCGGTTGTACAAATCAGTGCTGAACTCCCGACTCTTTACGAAGGGGAGTTAACCTCCTAAATGATGAGGAGAAACGTCCTGAGCTGGGCTGATTGGGCACGGTCAGCTCAGGGAGAGGGTACACTCCGTTCCCCCAGCTCCGCTGGCCTGTGGCGCACTGGGACATTAACAGTGTCAGTTCAGCCCCTTCGCTCATTTGGCTGGCCGGAGTGCATTAGAACTTAGCCGGATAGCTTGTGAAGGCGAGGAGGAGGTGCGCTCATTCTCCAGGCCTTCGATAATAAGAGTGGGCCAATTGTGGCCACAAGCCCGAATGTTATGAGACCGACAGGGAGACATCAGTGCCGGGTGAAAGAATCAAAGCGGAAGCAATTCGTTGTTGCTGAGTCGTACCGTACATAGCCAAAAACTTAAGCTGTGGACGGTTTGTCAACCGATGTTCTTTGGAACATAGAGGAGAGAACAGATGCGCGAGTCTCATTGGTGTGTTTAGGGACAGAACGCTCACAAAAAGACTGATAGCAGTTTTACATGGTTTCTTACAGACCAATATTTTTGACTGAGGTCAAAACAAGGGCCCCATTAAGCGTACTTGTGATTAATCGTGTATTCGTGTCACAGTTAAGAGGAACTCAAACATACCTGATTTTTTCACAGTTTCAGCAGTTTTAGGTACTTTATATTACTCCTATCCCATATGCATTCGTAACCAAGCTCAATCGTACTATTTGTGTTGAAAAAGATGATCAAAAACCAGCCCAGCTACAATGAGATATCCCTGATTTCCGAAAAGCTAATCACGTTTTCATTATATGCACGTGGCAAGTGGCAGGCAAGTGTGTAACAGTTACTCGCTGACGTGTGAGACAGGTAAGTGAGTAATAGTTACTAACCAATGTGTGAGAGAGGCAAGTGTGTTATACTCACTGACACGCGAGACAGGTAAGTGTGTTATAGTTACTCACCAATGTAGACTCTCCTGCTGTACCTCTGCATGAGCAGCAGCACAAACACATGGAGAGGGATCAGATTAATGATGAACACATAGCCTCCCCATGCTGACACCTGAAAAAAAAACACGATAATACATCCTCAGCTGTAAATCCCACATAAATACAGCCCTGACCCGCTCACAGATCCCTGTAACACACATCAAGATCACCAACACCCAAACCCCACATTAATTCTAGTACAAAAACAGCAACCACAAGAATCAAAATCAAAATATCGACCTGAACCATTGTGCTCAGGCAGTTAGAATACAGACTTAATTGCTGCAGTACAAAAGCTCAGAAAATGGGTGAAATGCCTTTAAGTCTCAGCAAAATACAGTTCTGTCCAAAGTAGGTCAGTATAATCTCTTTCAGTGCCATTTGTACCTTGGCATATGAATGCCACCGCTAATTAGCAGCAGTTGTGCAGGGACTTGAGAACAGTGCGGAAATGACTCAAAGTCAGAGTTCTCATCCTTGTTGACAAAGGCAAAGGCTTTTAGGACAAAAGGGAGATAACTGAAAATGAAACCGCTGGGGTAGCACAGAGAGCTGAGGGCAGCGTTTCCTTACACAGAGCTGCTCCCATGATGACGGAAGACATCCCGCCACTTAATGTGAATGTGTGTGCGTGCTTGTATGTGTGCATGCTTGTGTGTTTGTGTATGTGCGTGTTGTTCGTCCAAATCAGAAAGGAAAAAAAAATGTCTTGTAGGAACTTGAAAATAGTCCAAAAAACAGCACAGGGGTGCCTTTTTTGGGTCCCTATGAGAAAAAGGCTTAATTCTGGGCCCAGGGCTAGGTTTATGTCTAGGGTTACAATTGGGCTTATTGCTTGGGCTAGGTCTAGTTTAAAGGTTACTTATTAGAACTAGGCTCTTGATTAAGGTTAGATGTGAAATTGAGGTTTGAAATTGGGTTAATTTGGGTGTCCGTATATAAGTGGTTAAGATTAGGGTTGATTTTAGAATTTGGGGGTAAAGAAACGTCAAAATAATTTTTAGGACCCCACGAATACAGGTAAATCAAAGTTGTAGGTCTATACTGTGTGTGGGCGAGAGTGAGATGAAGGAGCACGTCTGTGATAAAACTATTCAGTTCTACTGGTCCAAATTGAAAAGACAATACTCAACACAATGAAACTTTGCCAAGCTGATAATGGTGTGTGTGAGGGAGCAAGACTCAAATCTCCCCTAATCTGGCAAAACCTAGTAACTCACTTTTTGGTGGAAATTGAGTTAGACCCATTTTTTCCAGTTACAGGGTTACTAAGCACCAAACAAAGTACCTACAATCATCACTGAGAATATCATTCTCTTTTCTTTTTTTTTTTTAAACAGCGAATTTATCCTTAAAGACTTACGTTGTTTTCAGTTTTCTCAGTTTCACGAAAAAGTGAGTTTTACCAGATTAGGGGAGAAACGGCTCACATGTGCCATGTCACAAGGTCTACGAGCGAAGGCACACGTGAATGAGACAGCCTGTGCTCATGCCATGTACGCGAATGCGAGCAGGCAATAGGCGTGCAAGAGCGTGCGTACAGTCATGACGGGGCTGAGATGAGAGGCAGAGAAACTGATTTACATAAGAGGGCTGAAGTCCCAATAACATGCCACTCAAGCTGTTCTCTTCTGGGACGAGAGCACATCACACAGCGGGGGGTCTGCCCTGCCCTTCAGCTGTCACTGTGACCCACTCCTCTCTCAGCCTGCCAAGCACCCCCCTCTCAGGAGGCACGGGAGAGGAGGCAAGAGGCAGCACTCGCCGCGTCACATCCCTCCCAAGCGCCAGGGCTCACCCTCTCACTCGCTTGCTTTGTGACACATCGCAATTCACAGTTTTGTTGCTGGACTAATGCTAATGTGGGGAATGGCACAATACTTGACGGTGGAAATAACAGTTCTTCGGGAGGATGAAGACCGGCTCGCGAGCGTTTAATGGAGGGAGAGTGAGAAACTTCTCCCTGACGTTCAGAGATGGCGGCGCAAGGCCGAGGCAGAACAAGCCGCTCTCAGAAAGCACAGTAAACTTCTGACACCTGCTACAAAGAGCAGGCAGTCAAGTGGGTCACGCCACTCAGCATTTAGAGAGGAGCTGACCTGCGGTCCAGCCATGCGGGAGTGTGTGAGCACGTGCGTGTGGGTGTGTGTGTGTGTGTGTGTGTGTGCGCACGTGCGTTCTTGTACAACCCCAATTCCGAAATAGTTGGGACAAAGTGTAAATTGTGAATAAAATCAAAATGCAATGACTTTCAGATTACATGAGCCAAGATAACATTTCAAAGTGGCTATATTTCAAATTGTTGTATTGCTATGTAGTGAGGACCAGATCAAGTTTTATGAGGGCAACTTGCAGGAAGACCCCAGTGAAATAATGCATAGAAATAAATGATATAGGAACTAGATTTTCATAAAAATATACTTACACTACTATATACAAACTATCCTATACAAACCCTATGGTGATTTTTGGAGTCGTTTGGTTCAGGACACAATCAAAAGCATAGTTGTAGTTGAGTCCTCAGAGTCTGCGTCAGAGTCCAAGTCCCTTAAACTTTCTAACGTCCGAGTCAAAGTCCAAATCCTCAATATCCGAGTCCAAGTCCTTATGTAACAAATTCAAGCCCAAGGGCTTTTACCAATACTATGGCAATATATACAGCAGACCATCAGTCTTCTGCCATTTTTTTAATAAATACCATGCTGCTATTCCCACCTGGTGATGTACTTGTGTTTTAGGTTGCATATCTTGAAATCAGAGTACAAGTATGACAGTTATTAGGCTTGTTTTGAAGCGGCAAAAGATGCAATATGACGATCATAATGATGTCAGTCACATCACAACTAAACTTCAGGTGATAGAGTTTAGTATCCTACTGTTTGTTCTGGCTGTAGGCAGTTTTATAAATTTATAATGCAATTACAGGTATGATATTAATTATTGATGAACTACATCAGAACAACTGAATTCAAATCTCTGAAGAACAAAGATCAAGAAAGGGATCAAAGGAATATCACTCAATTTTGACTTAAAAGACATCACTCGTCAAAATGAAGTCAAGCCATCATAAAAGCAGGAACCCTCAAGAGTTGTCACCGACAAGAAATTGAAAATGATTCACAAAAGAACAGCGGAGGAAAAAATGAGAACGACTTCAGTTTATTTGAATTATCTTGTATAAAGGCAGACAGAAAGAGAAAGATCACAAATTGGTTACCAAAAAGTAAAATGTAATATTTTACAATTTAATTGATTCAATTTCCTCAAAATGCTTATTGTAACCATTTCCTGTTCATGTTCTTTTGCAAAAAACGTTGACATTCTTATCGTTATTATGATATGAACCCTTGACAACTTAGTTTTTTATTTATCCATTTTCGTAGCCAAAAAAATGATTTGTTTGTTCCTTATAAATAATGTTCCTGTTTGGGAAGGGAAAATTATAAATTAAGAAAGGAAAGCTTAGCCTTACTCAACTGAAAAAAAGTCAAAAATGTATATTAAGGCAACATAATTTTTTAAAATTTATTTTTGTTCCTCTACCCTCCCTCATCGACTTCAGGCATTGGTTCAAATTCCCAACAGCTTTGAATGCTTAAGTGAAACTTTAATAGGACATGCAATACTTCCAAGCGTTTATTATCATTATCGTTATTAATTATCATTATTATTATTATTATTGTTATTATTGTTATTATTACTATTGTTATTATCATTATTATTATTAATATTACTATTATTATATTATTATTTGTGCTACTTTACTCAATGGCCCCTATCGCAAAGAATCTGATATCTTTACCCAAAAATAAATTAAATAAATAAATCGCCTCAGTTGGCAATTTCCTCAAATGTGCTGAAAAACCCCAAAAATTGCTAGCAATGCCATTTTTCATTAAAAAAAGTCCATTATCTATCATGAAAATCTTCCAGACGAGATCCATAAGATTAATTTTATCTAATCATAATTGAGGATTTCACAAATTAAATCATCCACCAATTGGCACCCGAAAAATACTTTATTCACAAAAACATCTAAAGCAAAACGTGATTGAAAATAATCCAAGCCTGCTGATTTTACGGTATAAGGTATCCATGTACGTAATGAACAAAGTACTAAAATGAAGTTAGTCCAATATGCCTGGGAGATGTAGTGCAGTTGTCTGGAACAACAGTACTCTGACAAACTCAAAACTACAATTCAATCCCATCCCAAATGAAAGATAGGCAGAATGTATGATTGGCTTCCATCAGAAGGGACCACTGGCAGCCAACACATTTCTCCCAATTTTTGTGCTGTCAGCACTTAGTTTCCGGCAAACTGCGCTTTCCCTCAACTTCGCAGATTTTTTTTTTTTTTGTCTTTTAGCTAGTCAGGAAAACACTCACAATAACTTTAATGCTCAAACAAGGTTAATTAACTTAAAGGGAAACTGTCGTGAATTGCGTTATTGTCAGGTTTCTAAAACCAGTTCTTAATATTTTAGAAGGCTGGCAGCAATTAACATTGTTCAAGTTAGCGTAATGTTACAGAACTTGAATGGGTTTTGAATGGCAACTTTCATCAGCGAGCCAGTATTGTAGATCAACTGGTTTTCCTGTTAACTATGGTGACCTTTGCTTGGAAACGTTGGAGGTCTTTAAAAATGTTCCAACCATGGAGAGGAAGCACAGCTGAGCGTGCAAATGCCTTTATGAATATTATTCTTTATCACTCAATAAGCTAGCCATTTGATTCATTTAGATTATTGTTGGTTGATGGAGTTTAGTGAAACTGAGTTATGGCAAAAATTCCATATTTCATTATATTTTGTCGAAAAAAAAGAAGGAAAGAAAGAAAAATCTCCACTGGGATTCAACACCAGGAATGAGATCTAAAAAAAGACTACATTTCTTCAAAGTGGGCCAGACTGCTCAGTCACTGCAGCATTAATTACTTTTTAGTGGTCGAAACACATACTTGTACAGACTACGACAAATCCACAGAATATAGATTTCACGATTTAAAATGCATCAGCTGTCTTAACTTGTGACCGCTGTTATTGCTGTGATAGCAGCTGCACAGAGTGTCGTGCCTCTGAATTTGAACATTTTCAGTTTCAGTTAAAAAGGCTGCGCATTTGGGTTATCCTCTTTCAATACATTTGATTTAATTCAGCAATTAACCAGCCAAAATAAATTCAAGACATCCATATCATGATTTATTGCTTAAAAGGCTCATTTTCTCCATTTCTGTTTGGTTTTGTGGCTGGATTCATCAGATTTACTCAAATGTAATGGATCAGGGCGCATGGGGAAACACATCCTTGGCCAGAGAAAAGCTGCTCCATGCACACAGATCCAGTGGCACCAGTGGCCAGACGTTGTGCATTCGGTCTTAAAAATATGAAATGCACTTTATAATGTTGTCACTGGATCCCAGTTTTTTATTTTTGCCCCAAAACTGAAGCATACATTATAACCTCTCATCTCCAGTGATAAAGAATCAAATTGTATGCACTGAAAAGGATACCCCAATAAATTAGTCTCCTCAACAGAAACTGAGAATGTTTAACTTCACAGGTGCATCAAACTCAGGTGTGGCTGTCATCACTGAAATAGACACTGAGACAGCAGGGACGCTTGAAATCGGTAAATCAATGTCTGGTTGTTTTTCTTTTTCTTAGCCTACATATAGTGTGTATTTGGGCATAATTAAGGTTCTGTAAGACGCAATGTCGTAGCAGACGAGAACACTGTTCAGTCCTGGGATGTCGATCTTTTTAAATTTATTTTTTTATGCGACGTAGAATTTCTGACACCATACAGTTTCATCAAACTCCATCCCAACAATAAATTACAGAAATCAGATGGATACCCAAGTTCATTTTGAGTGATACAGAATTATAATCATTAAGGCATCTGCACAGTCAGCCACGCACCCTCTCCCAATTGGGAACATCACTGCCGTCATCACGAGAAACCCACAACGTTTACAAAGGCAAGATGGTATAATTGTATTTTATCCCATGATAGCTCTACTGTTATTTGTGCAAGTTGTCCTAAGAGGTCATGTCTTTACGGTAGCGCTGGCAAACAGTTGCTGTTAAATTAGCTTGTATTATATTTAGTCAAGTTATAACTTTTGCTAATTAATGTTACGTTAGACAAACACCAGTTTAGCCAAGCCGTATGCTAATTTAAGGTAGATGGCAAACAGTGGTGTGTTGCATTAACATAATGTTTGGATTCGTAACGTAACGTTTCCAGCCAATGTGACCTTGCATTTTTTGACACAGAAAGCAACTTTATGATCAAAACAAATTAACAGTGGTGAATTAACTTAGACCTTCCGATTAAAAAAAAAAAACCCATATCGTAGAGAATTAGTTTACCTTTTATAAATTTGATAATAGAATACAGAAGAAAACATTAAATGGTCTAAATCTGCAACTGTGAACAAAATTGTTCAAATAATTAATTATATGGCAATTGAAAAACAAGTGATTTGTGTGAAATTGGGCACAAACATGGCGTGGGAATTTCGAACGTGTCTTAATCGGAACCCATGAAAAATATGCTCCTTCTCTGTGTACATCAAGCTTTGCCACCTTGTTGGTGAGACTCAAGACTGACAGAGTCCGAGTCCTTGGTTTCCAAGTCTGAGTCCTTGAAAAAAAAAGTCCTCCAACCCTGATCAACAGTATGCAAACTGAGACACTCAGCACTATCAGATACAGCATGTGGTCCTTACTAAGGCAAGACAAGAAATAAAACTTGTCATTTTGAACCAAAATTCCATTTCAACCGAAGTTAACATTATTCAGCTGTGGATACTTGCTGCTAATCTTCATTTTCTTTGAAATGTAAACAATTACTTACATTTAAATTTAAACTTAAACAATTATGAACAGCAAGTCTGATAGCCTGCTCTCAAGACGTGCTAACAGGGTAATTCATAATTTTTTGTAAAGAGAATAAAACACTCTTATGAATTGAATGTATGGTTTAATTACCACAGCACCACATTAAGAAGGACACTGTGCATTTGTCTGCTGATTGATTCTCATAATCACTGGGAAACTTGTTAATGAAGAAAAATGATAGGAAAAAGGTCAATACTAGTTATAAACGATTTTCCAGTCCTCTAATTTCAGCCTAGCTGCCGTCACTGTTTACCATTTTGAAAATTGTAGACTTGACATCCTGACAGGCTGGAGTTTGCACAACCAGCATAAACACAATTTATTGTGATGATTAATGGTGAAATTAAAATTTAAACTACTGGAAAAAAGAACAACTCACAAAGTCACAAAAGCTCAGACTCACTGCTACCTTTTAAACACTGAGCTGAGGCAGAGCTGAGGTGACAGGCTCCTTTTTGTGACGTAATATAACGCGATGTTGGGGGGGGGGCATTTCAAAGAGCTTTGCTCCAACGTATTAAATCCCGCTATAACTTCTCAGGTGGTAAGTTCAGACAAAGTTGAAGAAAAATTATTAAATATTTGACCTGCAAGTTGCTCTTTAACCAAGAGTGGGGACAGTTTTGGGAAGTGAGGATATTTTGACCAGTCCTATCAACTACAAAGGTAAAATGTGACTTATTGGTAAAGGTTAGGGGTAAGGTTAGAATTAGCAATAGGTTAAGGTTAGGGCAAGGGTTCGGGCTTGGATTGCGTTGGTTATAGTTAACATTAGGGACAGGCTGTTGAGACACACAAAGAATGAATGAGTCGCAAGGACAGAAGTACAAGGACGTGTGTGTGTGTGTTTGCACATCTATGGGGGGGATGGGGGGGGGGGACGGGGTGGATTTTCAGTTATTAATCACCTTTGTTTTCACGGGTCTCGAATGTTTTGCGATTGCTTGAAATGTTCTCCTCTCCCAAAGCGTAGACCTTAGACACTCAGCATGATGGATGCACCCTAGTCTTCCTAATCCATCTCAACTGACACCTCTTCCTGATGAGAGAAGCGCTCCTCATACGCTGGAACCCAGGCTCCCCTCCTCGCCTGCATTCACCTCTCAATACGAGGACATGAAGGGGACGAGTGCCTTTATACTGCAATGTCTTCCGCTCACACGCCCTCCAGATGCATGAGCCTCTGACTATGGAGTAGCTTGATGCGCTATGCTAACGCCTGAGCCACCCACATGGCAAAAAAATACACACCAATCACCCAGACGTCACCCTGACTTTACTCAGGCTACGCGAAAAGCATTTAAAACCACAGAAGTTCAGATTTTATCGAACGAATTGGAACCTAATTGTCGAGATAATGCAGTGATGTAATCGCCTCATTTGTCCACAAAATACTTTTTATGCTATTCTTTGTTTTTTTGCAAAATATTTTCCATTCTGCTCAACAGAAATAGCATACTGGAAGACATTAGACATAAAAACCGCCACAGGAGTGGCGGAAAATTTTATTTCTTTTGTAATTATCATAGAGTTGCTACTAAAACTGTCAGCTGTTCCATCATACTGGGGCCAACTGCAAAGGTGCCGATGAGCCTCGGCTCAACAAGACCTGGCAATGAACCTCAAACACAAGGCCAGGTTTTGGCTGCTGGAGATGAGCGCGCTCCTCTGAGACACCATTTAAGGTCACTCCTGCAATCTGGACCCCCTCAGAGGTGTCCAATTTTCACCGAAAATGCGCCTCTGATGCAACACCTGCCACTTCATTCATAAAGTGGCAAAAAAAATTCGAAAAATCACACCTGCTCCTGATCCCCCCCCACCCCTACCCTCACAACCGGATGTAGTACTCACCATGTAGAAGTAGGACAGGCAGCATCCTATCGTCCAGAAGACAGATCCCGTTTTAACCGATTTCACCTGCGAGTGGGGGGGGTGGCAGACAGAAAGGAAAGGGTTAACCAAAGCCTCAAAGCCTACTCCTACTCCTGAGTGTAATCATCCCATAATTCAACCCAGGCACAGTTTGCAATGGAGCAGACAAAGCCAAATTAAGCAGCTTTAAGCGAGAGCTATTAGCGAAGCCACTCAAAGACTTTAGAGCGCTTTTCTAATTAGGGCTAAACGATCCTACGAGGGAGGGTGTGAAAGGGATCTGTGCGGACATCCCCCGGTGCAAGGCCTCATCTGCCGTGTCCAATCAGCACACAGGCACAGCTGCCTGGAACCGCTCTCCCGACTCGATTAGAAACAGAGGCGGCCGGCTCTGCGAACTATACACTGGAAATGATGTCCGCGCCCTGAAGGACGTCGTCAGGCCCGTTTCCCCAGCTTCTTGCAGTGCTGGATAACAGGAAGCCACTTATTTCATCTGCCGCTGATCCAGAATTCAAATCAGCACGAGCTGTACTCTCAGCACATCTCTTTAGTGACAGTCCAACACATGCATTATTAACAATCACAAATTACCCATAAAACATTTCAGCACAAAATCAAGCATTAGCAAGTTTCTCGGTCATGAAACACTCTCATCGACCCAAGTTTATTTATCCATGTGAAATATTCATTGTATTGACAGCCACTGTTGAACCAAATACACAAGCTCTCACTTCCCTCTCTGATGATGAGGACACCACCTTCCCCAGCTCTTCACACACGCTTTATGACTCCTTCCTTCAGGTTTCCGCTCTGTATTTCAGACACGGTGTCCTAATGCAGCGCGGTGAATTGTTAGCACCTGCATTTCACACTAAGGGCTTCATTCAGGAGATTGAGGAGCACGTTAAGCAATAGGCGCCGGCAGTGAAACACTTCTTATATCTCAGCCTTTCAAACACAAGGACTTGTACAGACTGAGCCGCCAGAAGCGGGTCAGAGAGAGTGCGAGATGGAGAAAACTAGATAGAGAGGGATGAAGCAGCAAAGAGATAAAGCTGGAGAGAGTGAGAAATTGAGTGAAAGAGCAAGTGGGCGGGATGGAGCAACACAGAGAAAGAGGGAGCAACAAGATGGCCGACAGAGAATGGGCTCCCCCACTGTAGCTGGATTCTTCACATCGGAGAGTTTTTGTTCCTCGCAACTATTCTTTTTATCCTCATGGGGGATTTGTACATTTTTTTACATTTATTTTCAGCACGAGTTTTGCCCTGGTGTCACTCTGTAAGGCCACTTCATGACAGTTTTCCTATAGAAAGACAACAGAAATAAGTGACTTGAGCTAGAAGCCGATAAGTGGGGGAGTAACATATAGAGATATGATAGGATGGAGGCGACAGACAGCAGAAGAACAGACGTTGGCTGGGGGCTCTAATAAAGGACTGTGGGCTCCTCTCCACCTCAAAGCAATAATAAGAGTGCGCGTGTAAGGGGGCGGGGCTGAGAGCAGCAGAGGTCAGTGGGGCTCATCAGGTAGCAGATCCAAAGCCCTCCGGCACATTCTGCCAGCAGAGAGACGCCCTCTCCTTCAGGGGTACCTCCGATAGCAAGGGCGGCTAACTCGATTTCGGCCCTCAGCCCGTCTCAAGCAAAAGCCCTACGGCGACCCGCTGGGGACAGACAGCGATACTTGAATACGCTGGCGGGAGCAGAGCTGAGCAGAGCCCGCGGGCGAGGGAGGATTCAATTATAGATTAGGGGGGGAAAAAAAGGCAAACTTGGAGAGATTAAGCTGCGCAAGCGGAATGGGTTATTAGCAGATAAAATGAACAGAGAAATAATGGAGGCCCCTTTCCCACCGTCAGAAAAAAAAAAAAACTCAAACCGCTCTGCGAGGGAAGACGGTGAAACAAACTGCAGTAAATGAGAGCGATAATGGGAACTATCGATGCGCATATGAGATGTTGGCTTGTTTTTTTTCCCCCCTTCATGAGCCGAACAGATTACAAACGACACCGTCTGCTCTATTGTGAGGGCTTGTAAAAATGTGACTCTGAAAAGCCGATGAAGCGCTACGAGAGCTGCGAGATGCGCCGGCGTCATGGCGAACTCTCCGCCTTCACGGGCGGGATTAGGGCCTGGCTGACAGCACAGGCCGTCTGGCCATTTTCTGGAGAGAAAATAACCTGGCCAGGTCCTCCCAAAGCACCGAGCCATCAATATCGTACTGGACGACTGCTGAAGCTGACAGGACTCCAGGTCCCCACAATCAAGCCTCTACTTACCAACAGCTCCCCTACGCAAGTCCCAAAAGGCAAGAATGGTCAATCCTGCACCATCTTAGTACAACTACTGATATCGGTCCAGCTTTAGCTTCGTAGTATAATTTTATTACATTGGGTCAGTTTTTGAATGACTTAAATACATTTATGTTGTTAAGTTGGCATTTAATTGGTTAAATACAGTACATTTACACCCCTTGGATGTGTAAGAGTGATGTTACAGGCTCAGGAAAGGCACAGTATAGCTGCGCTAAAGCACCGAGAGCTCTTCTTCCCTCCGATTAAATTACAGCATTTACAAGCCAGCCACCAGCCGCCAGACGTGACATAAGGTGATCCAGGGCTCCAGCTAATACTGCCATTACGAGCGCGAGGGGAAAAGCGTGCATCGCCAATAGGCAAGTAAAGCGACCTCAGAAACAGGGGACAGTTTTACAGCTAACTGAGAGGCATGGGTTACTAAGGATAGGCTCCACTGCTAGGCCAATCAATTCACTGGCTTTACTGTTCACACAGCATCACACCGACCTGCCACACTTCAGTGTATCATACAGCGCAGAGCCCGGCGGCTCAGGGGGCATTCGGTATCGATTACACGCCCTCACACTGCATGCAGTTCAAGAGCCGGAATCCTAGGGCTTGTGGGTGAAGGGAGGAGAGTTTTTATGCCATTACTTTGTGTGTCTAATGTGACGCTCGTGCGTGACCGGTGCTAAACCTAAGCTGCAGTAGTGGCGCTGCATGTCATATGTCATCAAAAGAAGTTCTTTGTAAAAAGGGGATTCAGCCCCCCCATTTGAAAGCTATAGTAATCTGTTCTAGACCAAGCCAAAATTTGTTGCATACCCTAAGAAACATACGCTTAGGGAGGGTATGCTTTTTTTGCATGTAAGCCTGCATTTCAAATGGCACGTGTTAGGAGCAATTAAACCATTTGACACATTTTCAGTTTTAGAAAGTGGTTGAGTACTTCTAATTATGATATTCTGTTAACTGAATATAGCTTACAGGTTCAAATAGGAGCATTTTAAATTTTATGTGACACCAGCATGCTGAGAAAGCAGCTGCCACACCAAACTCGCATTCTCTCTCAATACTGCGGCTGTAATGTCGGGGAACTTATTTACTGAGACAAAAGGTGACGCAGCTCAAGGGTTGTGGGCACAAATCCACTGCACTGGGGGCTGAAATAGAAACGACCCTCCTAGTGCCGAAGGTCAATTCCATACGAAAACTAACACCTCCCCGTCGCTGATTACGTTCTCGCACGCGCGCACGTTCGTTCGCGGCTGAGCCTTCAGTGCGGCGGCCACACAATCCGCACACAATAGCGAAGTGTTTGAGCGATGAAGTGATACCGTCAATAACGCCTGTACCCTGAAATCGCGCTTCATTTTCGATCCTGCCCGTACCTACTGCGCCGCTGAATGGCTTTCATTTACTCGCACAATGGAAAATGGCTGTCACAGCATCAATACTTATTCAGTCCCATTCAGTTCATTAAAATGGAGAGGCAGCGGCGAAACGACGTGTGAATGTAATATTTTCAACAAAAGCCATTGTTGAAGGAGGCTGAGCCACAGGAGTGTGTGGAAAATGTTTTCTGGAGATGCGCACCGTCTGAAGCGCGCATTTCTGCGGCTCGCGCAGGGTGGATATTCTTCCTCTTTCCAAATGGCTCAGAGAGGAGAGAAGAATTGTACTTCCCGCTGACTTCCAGGGACCGCTCAGGGCTGCCTTCACCCAATTACGTGACAGGCATCGAGGAGGAGTGAAGCAGTGCTCTGGGCTAGCTGCTAGCTTCTGAAGCAGGACTCTTAGCCATTGAGGTAATATTTCATACGTGTTCCATCATGCATCACGTCGCGTGCAGTCCGGCCCGAGCCTTCCTCTCGACAGCACGCCTGCCTCACAGACACTGCGAACCGGATCACAATCTGTCAGACTCCTAATTGAGTTCAAAACAGCACTGGGGGCCAAAAAGAAACTTCAAAAAAGTACCACCAATGCCAGCTTGTGACATTAAGTCTGCTAAGTTTGCCACATTAACATGCAGTGCCATCTGTAATCATTTTGACACCAGCAATTTCTTACATTTTGTATTGGCTCTGTGCCCCAGCAAACTGAAATATAGCAACAAAAATTAAGTTAAATATGAAGTGCATATGGGGGGTGGGGCGGGTAATTGTCTTTGGAAATGCTTGCATTTTTGTGCACAACTGTCCAAATACTTACGGGAAGAACAGTAAATCTCTTCTTCGGGGCAAAAGGCAGTGTGGTGAGCCATAGGAAACTCAAATTCGGCACGTGAGTGTGTGAGTAGGTGCGTGCACTGGTGCAGCTCGTACCCAAAGGTAGTAGGTGAACTGGAGGGCGAAGATGGCGATGCCCTCGTTGTCGAAGGAGCCGGCGACGGAGCGGGAGATGTAGCCGGGCACGATGGCGATGAAGCAGGCGGCCAGCAGCCCTGCACCCTGGTTCCAGAGCTCGCGCGTCAGCAGGAAGGTGGAGATGGCGGTCAGCCCGCTGAAGATGGGGGCCAGGAAGACGCACACGTCTCGGATGTGCACAGTCACGTGCAGCAGGTTCAGCACGTAGTGGATGAGGCCCGCCGTCACCATCAAGCCCGGATACACCTGAGAGGCAAAAAACACGGGGAACAGAGAGAGATGATTTACAATCACTACCATTCAGTCTGACAGCCTCCTTAACCTGGGGAGTAAGGCAAGTCTTTCACATTCTCTTAACATATGATTTTATCTTTATTATTTATGGTCAGATATTATTATTATGATGATGCCCCTATTCACACATGGACTGCAGTAGGGCTGGGCAGTATGGACAATATCAAGTATCACAATTTTTTTTTATTTTATTTTTTTTATTTGGCATCTCCAATCCCACCCGAATCTGGAATACCCAATTCGAGAACTATGTACAAGTCTTGCTCATACGCGACCCCTTGTTGCCACCTCAGGAGAGAGGGACAGCTCACGACTCTCCTCCTGAGCACGCGCCCATCAGCTACTGCTTCCTTACACTCATAGATCGAAACTTCACAAGTTCAGAACAAGGGCGGAGGATACCTGAACATGAGCAAGCTTAGAATCTTACTGATGAGCGCCCGGCTGGCCAACATGAGGCGCTTGAGCACTGAACAAAGCAACCATTTTTAATATCCCATCCCGGCAGTCCCTTCCCAATTTGTTTCCCTGCAGCACAAGGCCAATTGTGCGCTGCTCTGAAAAAGCTGCCGACCACTGCTGGCTGGTAAAACCGGGATCCAACCCGCGCCGTGGTTATCACTACTGCTCCGCAATGTGGTGCCTTGACCGAGTGAGTTAACCCGGTAGCTCATCACAATATTTTTTGATCCCATATCTCAATATTAATACTGAGATGATACTGTATCAATAACTATTGGTGCTTTCAAAAATGTTTTCGCAATGCGAATTTTGATGAACAGTTATTAATAATGTGGATATGATGGCCAAGCACAGGCACAGGTAATTCTGCATTCCTTTACTGTAATGCAGCCATTGAACCAGAAAAGACGAAACTTGCGTCATATCACAATGTTACAATATCCAAAACAACAGAAAATAGCTTATCTTATACCATGATGTCAAGACAATAGATAGATTCCCCAGCCCTAGACTCCAATAAACAGCACTTAACAGCCGACACACAAAGCACGTGTAAAATTTCACCACAAAATCTGAAAGGTATAAGGGGAAGGATTTGTCGATTGCAGTTTGTAAACAGAACATTCAAAGTTGGGCCCTCCTCCCCGGCTAAAGAACACCAGAAGTGCTAAACTGCAGGGCAGCAATAAGTCCCGCCTTCACACCCTGCAAGCCGTTATTGGCTGGGCACCATACATCCACTGCCTAAAGGCTGATGCTCAGAAACATCCCGTACAAAAGAAAAAAATATGAAATACAGACAGCAAGGTCTCTGTACAAACTGGTGCCACCAAACGCTTCAAATGGGTCATAAGTGATAAATGAGGTTATTTTTGTTAAGTCTCAACCCTTGTGCTTATGAAAATCCTACTCAGCACACCTTTAAATGCAAGGCACTACTAAAATTAGATAATTTCACATGTATATCCTGTACTGCACTACATCAGTTATCATCCGCGCACACACATACTCTGACACTTTTTGTAAAATCACACTACTCCATTTTGAAAGAGCTTGCACCTCTCTGTGTGGCTTTCTCAGAGAGGCCAGGAGTTTGACAGTCACCAATGATTTGATCCCATCAGGCTCTATTGGAGTGATGCTCAAATCTGGACTGTGAATCCATGCCTAGCTCTCTTTTTTCTTTCCTCCTGGGTAATTAACTGAAAAAATTAGCAATGCTGATTGACCAGACTAGCTTCACACCTGACTCCCAGGTAAAGGGAGGGAGGAAAAAACAGCAGTTCTCAGCCCTTGAGCATCGCGGGGCTGTATTGCCTTTTCCCTATCCCACATGGAGCTCTTCAGAACAGAACAGAACAGAACAGAACAGAACAGACAGCTCCAAGTCCTCTAATGAGAGGTTCTGAAGTCATACCGGGGAAGGGCCAGTGTGAGTGCATGCTCTCATTTAAATCAAGCTATAACCCCGATTTTAATAATCCAGGCCCTAAGCAAAGAGTCTATAGGTTGTTAGCAGAACCAGGGGTGCAAATTCTTGGAGCAAAAGCCTGAGCCCAGAGCAGCCCCTTCTGCATGAGATTATGGACCCCTGGTCCAAACAGTACCAGGTAAGCGCGGGCCACTCCAGGTGTTCTCCACCCTAAACTGTGAACTCCGAAATCTGCGACCTCTGACAGGGCCCAAGTCACAGCTGCCGTCCTTCAATCAGTGCTTTACAGTCCCCCTGTCCCCAAATTATCCCCCCTCATCACCCTCTCCTGAGGGCCACGTTCCCACTAATGCACCACATTAAAATCAGGCACTAAATAATTACCCTCTTAATTACCCACAACAACAGATGCTGGTATTATTCTGCTTCCGGCGCCAAGCGCTGACCAGGCAATGCTAAACCCTGCAGCTGCTCTCATTATAAATGAGGTAACAGAGCCAGGCAAAGCGACAGAACCTGGGAGAGGAAGCCCTGTCACTTTCCTGACATCCGCTGCGTCTTTCGGCAGATATCTGTGACTTATCTGCGCGCAGACACTTGTGTCATCATACACAATTAATGGGGCCTGTCGCTGCCATCAGCTGCTTGTGTCGGCTGACAGAGCCAGCAAAAATGGGTAGATGGAGATGAGAGCAAGAGAGAGAGAGAGATGAAAGGAAGAGGTAGGGGAAGAGAATAGAATGATGTTAAAGCCAGCAAGGAGGAGAACGAGAGGGATAGTCTCTTCTTCCTGTGATGTCTAATTCTCTGACTTATTTAGAATTATCCGGCAATACCTGGAGATATCAGGCCAATTTTAGGAATTCTGAATTTGCGAGCAATTCCTTGTCTAACGCATAGGGTGAGAATGAGGAGTGTCTTCGTGCAAGTGTGTGTGAATGCACGTATCCCTGTGTGTAAACCTGGGGTGCGCCAATAAAAAAAATGAGAAAATACATTTATGAATGGTGAACATTCATTAATGACTGACTGAACCAGTAGATGAGAAACCATTATGGATATGATTGGTGGTAGATGAAGGTCTCCGAATCTACATTACATTTTATTGGACCCCCAGCCAATGCAATATATAGTTGATTGGACAAAGCAGCCTGGGCTGATCCCCCACCAGCCTCAAGGGCCAAACAGCAGCTCTGATCTCTCCGAGGCTACACTGTATGGGGTTTAAAAACTCAACCTAATCACAGCCTTTTGAGTCCCAGGCAAATTTTGAAGCCGCTAAGCTAGTCACCGCCCCCTGCTCAAGCCTGAGATGGTTCAGAAAATGCTTTGTCAGACTTACAGCCACACAGACCTGTACCTCGCACACACCCACCTTTTGGCCAATGTTCGGAGTGTGACAGTCGGGTTCAACAGTGGAGTAACTTTCTGTGACCCGTTTGTCGAGTAGGAAGAGGGCACATTGAAACTCAACCCATTTGCACACGAATTGACTTGCGTTGCACGATTCGATGAAACTCAAGGAGGTCAGAGTACAGACAGCTTCCGTCCCACAACAGTGTATAAGCACAACTGAGAAACGATTCAAATGTTCAACGCTACTTGAAGTTTTCGGGAGGAAGAAAAACATTTTTTTAGATTCCTTTTGACCTCGGTCTGCCCGTTTCTCGCATCAAAACAAAGCAACTGATGTTTTTTTTTACTCCAACATTGGGTACAAGTGAAGTAAAAATTTAAAAAAATGTTTCTTTCAGACAGATCTTCAAAGAGGGCTGATATTGACTCAGGGTTTGAATACGCCACTTCAACATTCTCAATGTCAAGAGCTTCTCTTCCAGCGTGACACTATTTAATTAGCTATCAGGAGGTCCAGCAGTACCGACAGCTCTCTATCACATGGGGCTTTGTACTTTTCACTGAACAAAACCCAGTCAATGAAATCTGGTTCTGCATCTCAAATCTATTTTGTCAGACCGAGAGGAAATACGCAAAAGCTTACGAGAAAATAAAAGTTTGATATGTTAGATGGGAGCTAAAGCCTGAAGCAGGGGCTGACAATTATTTTTTAAACCAAGTGTCACATCAAACGTTGCGATCTAACAAATGTGGAAAATGTACCCATTTCCAGAAAGCATTAATGTGAGTATTTGAATCTCTGGACAGCGCTGTTGCTCAGATTACACTCCACAAGGCAGAGCCCCGCTTGTTTTCCACCCTCCCTTTACCTGGGAGTCAGGCCAGTTTGGCCAATCATTAGCACCAATTTGTCATTTAATTACACTGGGGAAAAATAGGCCCTAATTTGTACACAAGGTCCAGATTTGAGAGATCATATTTTGAGGTTTCTCTACAGCCAAAATATATAGCGACATGATTATCTTCTGTATGCGGGAAAAAGGCCAAAACTTGAGCATAATCTTTAACTTGACTGGTGATAACACAGCTCATTGCAGTTGCCCTCCCAGCCAAGACCCCAGCCTGTGCCTGCAAGACACTTTGTGCCACATGCCTCCGTAGATCGAGCCAATCAGGAGCACTTTCTCAACTTTTAAATGTGTTTTTCATTGATCTCCCAGTGTTGTACAAGTACCTGCTGGCAGCTCTAATCTGCACAGTGAATCTCACTAATGGAGTTGTATATGGGTTAATGAGCGTGACTGAAGTGCTCCAGGCACAGCGATAGGAGCGTTGTTCCCGACGCCCTGGAATCTGGACGCATCGGTCGCAGAAGTAGAAACGCATATGCATATTTCTCCTTGCTTGTCCTGAACATGCTTTAATGACACACCAGGTGTGGAGGTTAAATGACTGACTGGAATCCA
This sequence comes from Gymnothorax javanicus, assembly GCA_029692085.1. Taxonomy (NCBI): domain Eukaryota; kingdom Metazoa; phylum Chordata; class Actinopteri; order Anguilliformes; family Muraenidae; genus Gymnothorax; species Gymnothorax javanicus. The sequence continues at coordinate 88,530,960 of CM056197.1, forward strand.
GTATGACTTTTCCCAATAGCTGCTAGCCGTGGTGGGGCCAGATTCTACACCGACTTCCACGTAAAAAGTGAGTGCCCATCCTGCCCCTTCACTCTTACACTCATCTCCCCAGTGGGGTGTGAACGCAGTAAACCTGATGGAGGGGGCAGGTTGAGATTGCGGCTAATCAGCGACTCATTTAGAGGATTGCAGGGCCCTGTCTTTGCTGAAGCAACATCAGCCTGATCTCCAGGGGGGGCAGTTCCAGCTCAGTGAGAGTCGCTCTCGTTCGCCCTGGGTGAGCACAGAGCGTTCATACTGGGGGGGGGGGCTCGGATCCACAGGAGTGGAAAACAAGCCTGCAGATAAATGGAGCTGAACGGGGTGGGAATAACTCACGGTGATAGCGGCACCGTTTCATGACCACGAGTCCCGTCGGTAAACAAGACGAGAAAGTAAATCTGTCAGATTAATGGTCTGCTGGCTGCCGCCAAGGCTCCGAGCTTCCCGGGGAGCGCTTCATCACCTGGGATGGGACAGTGTCCCAATGTCGCCCAAAGCAGAGCCGGACACTGCCAAAGGCACGAGGAGGACAGCCGCTACTCACCGTGCCACCCACGATCCGCCCCAGGGGGTACCACGCCCTCTCGTCAAACCAGTTGAGGAACTCGTAGAATCCGTTTGTGGTGAGGTGATGAGTCGACCTGTAGTTGAACCTGGAAGACAGGGAAGAAGTCCAAGGTCAGTACAAGAGCACCTCACAAGCGCTAAAGAGCAACACCAGAGCATAAGCCTGGGCATCTTCCACTTGTGCTTTGGGCTGATGTTTGTTTGGGTTTGTTCTAAACAAATGGATGTCAGTCGAAGACGGTCTTAGCGGAGGTCATATTTTTTATTTTAAGGTCCCCTATTATGTCACCAGGTGCACAGGCAATTAGTTATCACGAGCCATTTCAAAATCTTTCCCCTCTTGACATCACATGGGGAGGTAACCAACCAGAGGAAAGAAGAACTGATCACCTTCAGTCAAGCAGTCAATCAGACTTCATCATTCTGTGTGGTCACTCCCCCTTGTGATGTCAGGTAGGGGAGACTTTGAACTGGCTCATAATGGCTTATTAGCTGTGCCCCTGGTGGCATAATAGGGGAACTTTAATAATTAGTATGAAGTTGTGCATGTAATTTTTTGTGGAAGCTTCCCACACTTTTTCCCCACCCTGAACACACGCAAACTGTCTAGTCCACCACAGCGACCTGTTCACATAGACTCTGGAGGAAGATGCCATGGCGCGCAATCCCTCCAACTCAATTCAGGACTTTATACAGTCACAATTGCGGATGACACACAGCCTGCGCTGTAAGAGGATAATGCAGTCAGTGTACAATATGCTCATGTAGCTATGAGCACCTGGCCGACCAGGAGTGGCAGCTTGAGAGCGATGAGACTAACAAACTTTGACCGGCTTAACCTGTAATATCTCCAGCGAGACTGAGCCAATTGTTGTCTCATCCATACAGACCTCTGGCTAGACACTCAATGATTTGAACACCCATCCACAGGGCTCCCAGACAAACACTAACTGTGAGCGGCACGGAGGCAGCCCAAGTTGTGCATAATTTAACATCCCCCTAAAATTAAATACTCCAACTGCTTTCGGTTTGCTAAACTGCTCAGCCATGGAGTGTTTCTGCTACCAAATTCCAATAGGATAATTCAGTAGTCAGTCCTGGTTCAAGAAATATTGAAAAGCCATCAGACAGAAGAATTAAAGTGATTAATCATTCATTAGTAAGCAATGAAGGAGGGTAATAACTTCAGCAACAAAGCAAAAGTTGAAAAACTAATTCAAACAGAAGCTTAACAGCCAAAGCTTAATGCAATTGCTATAATCATAAGGGAGAATTTGAAATGCTCTCCTCAATCTCAATCGATGCAGCAAGACAAGTCACCAGCACAGTCACTGGTCCTTCTGAGAAAGTGAGACAGTTTTCTCAACAGACCATTCTGTTGTCACAAGATCAGATTTTACCCAAAAAATCAGTCATCTGATGTCCATACTGAGATCAAAAAGAAACCCTGCCCCAGACAAAGAGGAACAGCAGAGCCCCCCGCCCCAGACAAAGAGGAACAGCAGAGCCCCCCGCCCCAGACAAAGAGGAACAGCACTGCCCCCTGCCCCAGACAAAGAGGAACAGCAGAGCCCCCCGCCCCAGATAAAGAGGAACAGCAGTGCCCCCTGCCCCAGACAAAGAGCAAGAGCAGTGCTTCCTACCCCAACTGACGTTTAACTTCAGCACTCTCTATTCCAGTAGTTTTTTTCCCCGCCATTTTTAGTCTCAGATCACCAAAACTTGCGTGAATCAGCAGACCGGCTGGAATATATTACTCCGAATCATCCGCATAACAATGGAATTTTATGCAATGTTTCTATATGGTGAAATCAGAGAGCTGGAGTAAAATTCCACCGCTATGGAGATGATACACAATTACATATTTCACCGAGACCCGCTGAAGCATAACAGCTTGTACAGTTCCAGACATGTATCGCAGACATTAAGGCTTGGATGCTTTTTAATGCCCTGCAGTAATTCAGACATGACTGCAATATTGCCTTTAGGTCCTAAAATGTAAGGGAAAATGGTCCTCTTTTTTGCTTTGCTGCACAACAATTGACTGTGGAAGACCCAATGGCATCACTCAGACTTTACTTCTGATGTGCTTATGAAATCGTTCCTATAGTACCCTCTTGGACTTCCTACACATGGTGAAATATCAGGCAATTCCCATCACCCAGGCCTGCACAGAATCTGGTCCCTGCTTGTCTCATGTCGAACAGACTGTTGCAAGGCCCCATTGTTTGGCTGTGCAAACTCCTCATTAAAAATATCCAGCTTGTTCAGAATGCTGCTGCTCATATCTTGACTAGAACAGAAGAGTTTGAATAAATCATCCCAGTGCTTGCATCACTCCACTGGCTACCCTTTATGTTACAGAGCTGACTTTACGCTTCTACTTCTGACTTTTAAAACTTTGCTGGGAACAGCACCTGGGTACTCCACTAACCTACTTTTACCTATCAGCCCAAAAGATCGCTTCCTTTTCAAGACAATACAAGGGCTACCAGGTAATCCCAGGAATAGCTGAGGATTTTACAGGAGGTAGAGCTTTCTCATACTGATCCCCATTTCTGTGGAACAGTCAGGAAGTCGGTCACGTGCTGTGTCCAAAATCTCTCACTACTCCCTATATAGTGCACTATATAGTGGGTTTGCCATTTTGTACCGCTTTCCGAATTGTTTGTAAGAATTATTATCCCCTATATAGTGAACTCATTACATCCCACAATCCACCGCGAAATGTAGTGAACATCCGATGGTCACTAACCCAGCAATACGTCCCATCATGCACTGCACACAAACCCAAGAATAATTAATTGTGCGACAGCAATGACGCCATTAACAGCGCCGACAAAACGAACCAGTAGTGTCTGAAAGCATTTCTTCCTTCTGCCCATAAAGCTCACTATACAGTTACCTACAAATGAGTCCCCTTTATAGTGAGTAGAGAATAGTGAATGAGCGAGTGATTTTGGACACAGCCACGGTCTCGATATTTTAGGGTAGACTAAATACGCACCTATTGAATCAGGCTTATGATCCGTTACCTTGTAAAGGTGGAGTGTGTGTGCTGTCATTCAGTATTGTGGGGTGGAAACCTTTCCTTACTTCAACAGCTGTGACTCCTTTCCTTTGGGGGGGCTCTTGAGGAGTGGGTACATTTCTTGCCTCTCGTGAATATGTTGACACCATCTTTGTCCCAGCAGCTATGCAGCCAAAGAAGGCTCCTGGCTAGTCGACCAGTTTATAGAACATCTAATATTTGTCACTGCACTGTTACTCACTGTCCGCTCCAAACTGCCTGATTTGATGATGTCACTCATATCTGCAGTGGCGCTCTGCCCCCCCGCCTCCAGTCTATGGCACCATATCAGTCAGACACCCTGTCCATGACTGGCCTTTTTAACAGGATAACAGACCATGTTGGTCATCAAACTCATACCCTGGGCCAGCCAGAGAAAGATAGGTTTCCTCTCTCATATCTGGTTCCTTCCTTTATGTTCCACATCGGAAGTTTCTCCTTGCCACCGTCGCCGCAGGCTTGCTTTAGAGGCGGTTCAAGCCAGGGTTTACTGTAAAGTCCATTGTGGCAAATGTTTGAGAAATTTGCTGTACAAAAACAATGGATTTGATTTAATGAATCGAGAACAAATGGAACGACGAGTATCAAGAATAAATACATGCTAACAGAGATGCACACATGCGTGCCATGTTTCTTGAAGCTGGGAGCGAGACAAGGGCTTTATAACAGCATCACAGCAGCATCTGAGAATGTCCCTGAACAAGAGAGGACCATCCACCCGGCCTCCATCACCATTCCCCATTACAGCTGGAAACAGGCAGACACGATGCGTACGCTTGGGCGGAGAAGGTTAAACTAAATGCGACTGCACCTCTGTATTACCCCATCCCACTTAACAAAAATGGGAAGCTTGAGTCCTTTCAACTCAGCAGGAGGCAATGCCACAGACCAGACAGAGAGCCAACACAAAGGCCACGTTCAGTTAAAAATTCAGGCTCCTACGTGGTCAGGACACATACCCTGCCAATACCTGCACGCTGCAAGTTGGGAACTGGAAAAATTTAAACCAGTGCGTGTCAGAGTAAGGCCCAAGCTGGCCGCCTCCCGAGACACTGCGATGCATCAGGAACGAGGCCACATACTCAGCCTCTCAAATATTTGCCCATGAAGTCACAATACAAATGTTCAGACGGCGGCGCGGCCATTCGCCAGCGTGACCAGAACGGAATGAAATTTGCCTCGCAGCGGGAAGAACGGCCGCTCCATATCAAACACCTCAATACTTATGCATTAAATGTAGGAGCCAATGTAGATCTCTGCGGGGATTCTTTTTCTACCGAGTTTCATAACTTGGCGTATCTTTAGAGTCATAGCGGATTTCAATATCAAACGAATGGAAATGCAAAATCATCAGTGGACGGCCGCTGTTCTCGGAGTTCTGGGCGATAAGATGGAAAAGCAAATGGAGGGGGTTGATACAACCCAGCGTGAGTCTGCCTGTCTGTATGGCTAGACTTCATGCAATTCTGCTGGCTCATTCTCTCTATCTATACTGTGTTGGCAGGGGGTGTAAGAAACAACTGCTGAAAGCACTATAGCTGCCCTTTTGCCATCTACATTTGGTAATGATATGCCCCAAAACTGGCTAGCAGATATCAAAGTGGAGGGTTTCTGCGCCGCTGTGATTGCCTTTCCGCTAGGCAGGTAATGCAGTCATGCTAAACCGGCAAACGAATTCTAATACGTCCCCGCGGTCTCGAGGCAGGAATGCAAGCTCTGCATCTGCAGCTCGCTCACCACAAACAGTCGACGGAGGTGAGTCTCTATCCCAGAGCCTTTAATCTGTTCTTTCTGAAATCCTCCATTCAATAACCACCCTGAACGGCTTCAATTTTAAGAGCTCCGTCTGAGAAAACAAATAATGAGATGAGGCACAGTGCAGAGTACAGAACGATTCGGGTCTGTCAAGGACACCGACAGGCAGTCGATGCTGCCGACCGAGCCGACGAGGAGGAGGACTGGGTTAAAAAACACTTGTACTTCCGTAACTATGGGCCATGAAATCAGGATGTGGCGTGCCATCTGGACCCGCTGGCATGCAGACCCAAACAACTGAATGCTTGATTTCACGTTTCACCTCCTCTGAAAGGAGCTAGGTATGTTCTCCGTGGCATTTTCCAGAATTCCATTTGAGTTGCTTGCCTTTGGTCTATCAGATGTGCCCCCACTCAGGAATTAAAGCTACAACCCCAATTCCGAAATAGTTGGGACAAAGTGTAAATTGTGAATAAAATCAAAATGCAATGACTTTCAAATCACACCAGTCAGTATTTTATTCACAATAGAAAAGAGATAACATAGCAAATGTTGAAACTGAGAAATTTTACAATTTTATCCACAAAATGAGCTCATTTCAAATTTGATGGCTGCTACAGGTCCCAAAAAAAGTTGGGACAGGGGCCTGTTTACCAAGGTGTAGCATCCCTTCTTCTTTTTAACACAGAGTGGAGGCATCTGGGCATTGAGGAGACAATTTTCTTGAGTTTAACCATTGGAATTTGATCCCATTCTTGCTTCCAGCTGCTGGAGAGTTTTGGGTCTCCTTTGACGGACTTTTTGTTTAATTATGCGCCAAATGTTCTCAATCGGTGAAAGACAGGACTGCTGGCAGGCCAGTTCAGCACATGGACTCTTCTACTATGAAGCCATGCAGTTGTAATAGCTGCAGTATGTGGTTTTGCATTGTCCTGCTGAAATACACAAGGCCTTCCCTGGAATAGATGTCATCTGGAGGGGAGCATATGTTGCTCTAAAACCTTTATATACCTTTCAGCATTCATGGTGCTTTTTAAAACATGCAAGTGTCCCACACCATATACACTAATGCATCCCCATACCATCAGAGATGCTGGCTTTTGAACTGAACGCTGATAACAGGAGGGGTGGTCCTTCTCCTCTTTAGCCCGGAGGACACGACGCCCAGGATTTCTAACAAGAATGTCAAATTTGGACTCGTCTGACCACAGGACACTTTGCCACTTTGCTACAGTCCATTTTAAATGAGCCTTGGCCCACAGAACATGGCGGCGTTTCTGGATCATGCTCAACAATGGCTTCCTTTTTGCATGATAGAGTTTTAGGTGGCATCTGTGGATGGCACGGCGGACTGTGTTTACAGACAGAGGTTTCATGAAGTATTCCTGGGCCCATTTAGTCATGTCAATGACAGAATCATGCCGGTGAGTGATGCAGTGACATCTGAGGGCCCGAAGATCATGGGCATCCTGTAAAGGTCTTCGGCCTTGTCCCTCACGCACAGAGATTTTTCCAGTTTCTCTGAATCTTTTGATGATGTCAGCACTGTCAATGATGAGACCTTCAAAGCCTTTGCAATTTGACATTGAGGAACATTGTTTTTAAAGTATTCCACAATTTTTTTACGCAAGCCTTCACAGGTTGGAGAGCCCCTGGACATCTTTACTTCTGAGAGACTCAGCCTCTCTAAGACATCCCTTTTATAGCCAATCATATTACACACCTGATGCCAGTTAACTTAATTACTTGCTAAATGTTCTTTCAGCTGATTCTCTTATATATTAATTGCTTTTTCAGCCCTTTCTTGCCTGTGTCCCAACTTTTTTGAGACCTGTTGCAGCCAGAAAATTTGAAATAAGCTCATTTTGTGGATAAAAATGTAAAATGTCTCAGTTTCAACATTTGAAATGATATCTATGTTCCATTGTAAATAACATTTTTGCTCATGTGATCTGAAAGTCATTGCATTTTGATTTTATTCACAATTTACACTTTACACGTCCCAACAATTTCGGAACTGGGGTTGGGACATGGTAGGGGAACAATGGGCGGGGGGGGTGCTTAGGTACACCATGCAGCTGTATACAGGCCACAGCAGTCCATGACTTGACATCTGTGTTGGTACGCCAGTCACCCTGCTCAAACACCACAGGCGAGGACTGAATCAAGAACAAGGATCCACCATCTTAGCTAGTTTGCACAGTGAGGTGAAGACCGAGGATGAATGGTCCTCATCAGGTAGAATGCAACCTCCTGACTGTGACTGATTTATGGGCTCTCCAATTTCCTCATAGCAAAGGACTGCGCATGAAAGCGCCACACTCCACGCCCCCAAGGGGAAAATTCTCAGTGATCCTCCACAAGAGAGATGAAAGATGGATCACACAGGTGAGACAAGAACAAAAAAAAAATTGGGGAAGGCAATTTATCATCACCGCTGGACCCAACTTCCAATTCACACTGTAGAACAATCTTTAAATGGACGGCAAATCTGGCTAACTTATGCAGCACCAGCAAGCTGCCACATTCCACTAAATTGCAAAGAGAACCCGACGGAGACAACCAACGCAAACGTCTTCAATTGTCGCAAAGGTCGGCGCGACGACACCAGCCTCTTGACTGCCGAGCCATTACCTGTGAGCCAGGCCGAGTCTCCCCCTTTGTCAGACTTTACACCCCAATCCTAAAGCAATTGTTTACAACTCCTCAGCCTGGTTCCCCATCAACGAGCGCCTCTTTTCTCGCATCTTGAGGTGGCTAGGATGCACCATGCCTGGCTGAATTCGCTCCGAGGGTGTCCTGAGTGGACCTGAGAAGCATCTTAAAAGTAAGAGCAGCTCCTCGGAGGTCCCTTAAGGAGGCATGAGGCGTCCTCAGGCACGATGGGCCAGCGTGTTATACGGACACACAGGTTCAAGCAAACCTGCTGCCTGTGAAATTGTGTTTTTCTCTCCAAGCACAACAGTGTCTACTACAAGATTGAAGTCATCGCTCTTCTTTACTGATTTTTATTTAGAGAACCTGCTGACATTTCACAAGAGCCCTTTCAGTCCAGACCCTGATTTGAGGGGAGTCAGGCTCTCAACAGTGCCTGACGGGATTCGAGTTTCTCTCCATCTTGTTTGCTCACTCACCCTTACACCCGCTCTCTTTCTCTCAGGCTTATGATGTAATGTTGTCCAACAAGTCAAATAGGAGTTTGTCCTGACTAACTGGGCAAAATGCAGATGGCTAGTGGCTGGGGAATTGGAGAGTTCCTGTGCCTTCCTCACTGAGGTGCTAATTGGTCATTTGTAGAATGTTCCAGATGGACCGGAGCCTACACATTTTTTTCTGGCCTCACCAAACAGCCCGCAGGAGATTAGAGTTCATGAGTGGAGGGTCTCTAGTTGCAGTAGCTGAGTGTTCTACAGAGCTGAGCTCAGTTTGAAAATTACGTTTGGTTTTCAGGTCTCTGCTGCTGCTCGGTCATAGTTGGCACTATCCTAACACCACCCCTTCATTCCTCCGTCAGCTGAGATGTGAGACGCTGGCATGGCACTTCTTAACATCCCAGCCAAATTACTCTTTCACACAACTACCGACAAATAAAAACAGCCAAAACAAGGCAGCGAGTTCATTTCCACTGCTGCATCATCTATTGAACAGTATGAATCACCAAAGTTAAAGTTATTTGTTAGGGAATGCTCTTGAGTGCATAATTAAACCTGCACATATTCAAATATGAATTTTCTTACATCTGAAGGAACAATTTACTGGGTACTTCTCAAAGTATGTTTCAGTTGAATTCTTCGGTCTTTCTTTCTGTTAGTTGGAAATTGTAGTGAACACCTCTCCTCACACAAGCGGTCCGTGACTTGTATGTTGTTAATTGGGCTCAGAGAGGGATACTGCCTGTCTGACGCCCCAGGCTGCCGACTTGGACGCCTCCTTCAGCTTCAAACCACGAGCAGAGGGATGGGAGGCAAGGACGTCATTTAAAAGGGAGAGAAAGTGGTGTCTGGCCCTTGGGATTGGGGGGGGCATGGACCCTTTTCAGTAAGAGGCTGTCTAAAGCGTATAATAAACCACTGCTGAGAGGGATTGCATCATGGCTGCCATGTCTGACAAAAGGCAGGAATCACTCATGTGCGCGCACACACACACACACACACTTACAATACACATACACCACATACATACCACACACGCACCTCACATACACACTCCTATCGCACACACATCACAGAAGCACATGCCCATCATGCACACGCTTGCATCCACACACTCAGACCACACACTCACACACACACCAACCAGACAGAACAAAAAAACAATAATACATTAACATAATATTTGATCAGCAGTGCACAAAAACAATGAGGAAGTATCTGACTCAGAATCAACACTGCTTTCTATTCTTTACTTCGTTATGAACTGAAACCTGCATCCTAACAAGTTGTAATGATTAAATTTTATTGACCATCTCTAACTTGGTTGCATACAGGCCATGACTTCAGTTCAGCCATTATTTGCCCTTCTGTTTCCAAAACCACAAAATCATAATCTCAGTCTGGCTCCCATTACTGGAATTTTGGACGAGGAGTAACTGCTTTTATGAGCAGTACTTCAGCATCCAAATGGCTACGAAAGTATTGCTTTCTGCCGAGATTCATAAAATGTTGAATAAACCTGCATTCACGCTACAGCAGAAATGGCGAGGCAAGACAAACATGAGTGCAATGCTGGGACAAAGATCAAACATCTTTCTGTCTGACACAGATAAGTATCCAGAAAGATGGACGCACAAAAGAAAATCAGGGAGGGGAATGTTGGATGGAACAACAGTTAAAATGTCAGAAACATTTCCACTGAAATGCATTACTTTTAATCCAAAAAGTTAGCCATCTGTGATTTTTTCACATAAATACATACATGTGGGCTAGACACCATCAGTTGTAGCGCCCCTTCCTCTGGATCAGTAGCTTATTTAATCTGCGCAGAATATCAATGGAAGCAAATTTTTTTCTGGAAGCAATTCAAGGCAAGACGAACATGTTTTTCAGTTAAAGAGGCTACTCCAAGCTCCTAAACAGACAAAGGGGATTCAGCATAAAAGCAAAACTGCACAACTGAAAAAATCTACCATCAATAACCAGATGACACAGTGGTTGGTGTTACAGACTCGGCATCCCAGATGTCATCCCAGACCGAATTAAAGGTCCCTGTGATAAGCCACATTCAACCTTGAAAAGAGCTCCTGCTTCAAACTGCCAAATGCCCAAGTTGGGAAAAAATTTTCCCCACAAAGGGTGTAGAAGGCCCTAACTGCGACAGAGTTAGCCACCAACAAATTACTGCATCAAATAGCGAAAGATTATTTGAGATTCTTTGAAAATATGTTTTGTCACAATATTTCGGGCACATTACAAGGTCTCTAAACCTGAACCCGAGTAACTGCTTTGTTAGCTTCAGATTATTTGAATGTGCATATAAATTTCGAGCATGAAACTGAATAAAAAAAATGCATACTGATGAGGTATACAGGAAAAAGAGGAAAGTTAGCAATGTAAAGTGTGGATAAAAATCTTCCACGTAAACAATTTTCATTCATTAAGAATTGACTCAAGGTCTAGGTGGCATGACATGGCTTTGATATTTGACCTCCAACAGTGTTAAGAAAAAAAAAAAAAACTCCAATACATCTGCCCCATTCTGTGCAACTGACGATAAACCGGAGATGAAAAAGGTTATAAGGAGCGATGCTTTGCATGCTTCACAAAGAGAGTTAAGTGGTGACTCCATTATACACTTCCACATCATCCAAAAGACTCCTTTGTACACACAGCCAAGGGCAAATGTCAAGAGTGAAGGAAAAATTACCGTACTAGTCCACTCCATTAGCTGGCCACAGCCTGCACAATGCTCTTGGCTCCCACGCTCACGCCAAACTTCCAAGAGCTGCTCAAATAAAACTCAATTTCACACTCTGTTGAAACATTCAACTGTCTCCAGGTGTTTTCTTAATAAAAAACAAAAAAAGAAAAAAACCTTTGTCAGGGTTTGGTATGAGAATTGAAGGGCTTGCTGTAAAGCCACTTGAGTTGAACAGGGCCTCCCAAAATTGGGGCCAATCTGAGGGACAGCCTGTTCACATAGGGGCCCCCCAACCTCAACACCCCTCTCACACAAAATGGCATGATGTGCTTGCTGCACTGCAGCAGGTGATGTACTGGTGCACTGAAGGGCAGAAGCTCTGGCCCAAGAGCAAGGTTTCGTTGCCAAGCTCAAAAAGGGGAGGTGTGGCACGTTTACAACACCTGACTGAATGCACTAATATGGCCTTCAATCAAATTAATCAATACTTCAGTCAATCTGCCCCATTTCCCATCTCCCACAGGGCAAGCCCTCCACCCCCGATCCTCAACAGCTCTATGGCACAGCTGCTCAAGGCCTGTGGGAACTGCATTGGACGTGAAACAGATCGCTTTGAATTGTCAAGAAAACCTTTACATCTTGTGTTCCACAAGAATATTCACTATATCAGCCAAGGTGCACAGAGTAAGGCTGCAGCACATTGGAGATGAAGGCCGGTTTAGCACCAGCGCTACGGGTTATTAAGAGTATGACCCCCCTGGGTGACTTTATGCAAACGGCCTGCGATTATGGTTTTTTATCCCTAACACAATTGATAGTCTGGCTAAATAATTTAGTTGATTAGTAGAACTAAAACTTCTCTCTTAAATCAGCCTGACAGCTTAACCACAGGGTGGATATAAACAGCTCATTACCATTTCATGAAATCCCAAAAATGCGGCCCACCGCTGCCTTCATCAGCTAGCTCCTTAGAAAGCCCAGCGGTACATCTGAGGGTCATATTCTGTGCCCATGAGTCAGGCTCTGCCTGCAGTCTGAGAGGAAACTTCAAGGCTATGCAGAGTACCAGATACGTGGGTGACCCACATTTTACAACCCCGTTTCCCAAAAAGTTACGATGCTGTGCAAAATGTAAATAAAAAACAGAGTATAATGATTTTGAAATCATTAAAACCATGTTTAATGGAAAACAGTACAAAGACAACAGATGATGAAACAGAAATGTTATTTATTTTATTGTACCATAGATGATGATATCCCAAAATTCATTGCAATTTGTTGAACTATTTGACCAGGCCGAGGGGTGAAGCTTGCGCCATTTTTACTTTAGAAAGACTCCACCTCTCTGGGATTCATATCCAATCATGCAATTGACCTTTTACCAATGAAACTAATTAGAGGTGAGATGTTGAGATGTTCCACCAGGTGTATTTTTTAGCATCATACAACCTCTTCAGTTTTTTGCGCTCCCTGTTCCATCTTTTTGAAAATGTGTTGCTGGCACTAAATTCAACATAAACAGATATTTTTCAAAACACAATAACATTTCTGTTTCAACATTTGATGTAGTCCTTGTAGCTTTTTCCATTAATTATAGCATTTAAATGATTAGCAAATTATTGCATTGTTTTTACTTACATTTTACACAGTGTCTCCACTTTTTGGGAAATAGGGTTGCAAATCAGAAACGGCCAACACTAACAGCTATTTTTTTTTGTGATATCTCTATGTATAGCACAATTTATTAATTGGTTATGTTATTGCCTGCATACAGAAAAAATGGCCTGCCAATATATCTTGTTTTGGCCGACCTGTATTGGCGGAATTCAGCACGTGCACAAGTAACCATTGGCAACTGTGGCATTCGCTCTCTTCAGAGAAGCAGACGACAGTCGCGGACCTAGCATTTAGCTCTTTAATGAGTCTTGAATTTGCATACTTCAGAAGTCATACTCATCATATTGTCATAATAGCACACCATACTTAAACAATTAATAAAAATATTATAAATTGCTTATTTTCGCACTGCCTTGGTATTGGCCTTTGGGTCGCGGTATTAGCCCTCGGCCGCCCATACGGCAACCCTCAGGCCAATACCAAGGCAATACGGAAAAAAGCAATTAATAACATATAGTACAGAATGCATGTACTCCATGTATAGTATGTTTATCATGAATTTTTAGTTTAATTTTTGTGAGCCTGAGTATATTCTGGTTGTACTGTAGGCATGCTAAGCAAACGAAAATGTCCATCATGTGATGGACCATAAAGTTAAGCGAATCCTAACATGAAGTTACTGAAAATGCAGTTGCTCTTCCCTACAGAAGGTCTGAAAAAAAAAAAAAAATCTGACAGAATTTAGTGTCTTACACAAGTTGTCTCCTAAAGATTTGAAGCAACTTATAAAGCAGTAGGAGAACGATCATTTTCTCCTTTAAAAAAAGTTCTGCAATATTCCCTGACTAGACTTAATAAATTTTTATTAAACACATCAATGATTACAGGGCACACACTGAAAGGTCAATGACTTGTTTTAATTGGAAAAAAATCACGAATTCCATGCATGAAGTGCTTCCACCATATATGGAGATTTCCTCTGCAAGCCTTAAGAGGGCACTGGAGTGTGAAGAGAAGCCAACTTGGGGAAAGACTCAAACAAGCGGAGCGGAAACCCTGCCTCAGAGCGTAACGGGGGGGGAGGCGGAGGTGTTAGGCCTCGTAGCCCCAGCTCATCCTGGTTGGGATGCAGAGATGGGGTACAGCCTGGCTTCTGGACCCAGCAAGGATTCTCCCATATCTGCTTCAGTGTGGACAGATGCACCGCTAAGCACAAGTGGATTTGTGCGAAAAAGTCCAGATTCCATGGCTGACCAGACTCACCAATGAAGCGCAGTACACAGTTTAGCCGTGTGGACAGAACTTGGTCTCAGGACGAAACAGAGACAAACACACAACAGACGCGAACACGCACACATACACGCATGCACGCACCAGACAGACGTCAAATAAACAAACACACTTCTCTGTAGATAAGATATCCCATGGCACGCAATATTTTCATGCAAGACATCATTCAAGAAAAATAGTTCTGCCAAGAAAAGGGCCTATTCAGCTTTTAACAAAATAAAATGCAAATCTGGCATTTGCTGGTGGACATATTCAACTCTCTGAATAGAACCTTCCAGAAAACTTAATTTTCCATCCATTTTCGCAGAATTACTAAAGCTAACACTAAAGAGCAGAGGTTTTCAGCGGCTGAGTCAGCAACACAGAGCAAAAATAAAAAAAGATAAAACCGCATAAAGGCTGCGATGACAGCATTCTCACAGATCTGCCAGGTTTTACATATTCGGACAAAGGACGATGACTCAATTCCTCTAGACGCATCCCTGAATATCCCTGCAACATTGCAGAGATGGTGCAAAAACCAAAATCTTTCCTGTGAATTATTTTCTTGCTCATACCGCCTCATACAGAAAAAACCCCTGGCCTCCATTATACAAAGTATAGATCCTGAAAAGCGTGTGGAACATAGATCACCAACAGTCAGCGACTGCTGTGCATGAATTGTGCTCTGCCAGCACCAGTTCAAACCCACAGCCAGGTCACAGCATAAAACCTATAAAAATGGAAAATGGAGAGCTGGGTGCAGAGCCAGACAGATGGTTTGGGCCGGGGCCCAGTCGATATTGGCTGCAGAGTTCAGGGGACCCGGCTTCACCTCCACTCAGGCCGAGACGTGCTTGGTGGCGCATTCTCCCATCCAAACATTTACAAACACCACGCTGCTTCCGCCTCCAGAGAAAACGGCAAAGAGAGAGGCGTTATCCTCAGTATAACACTCCCAGACGAGCCCCTAAAACAGAGACCCATCCTGTGGCACCAGGAGCAGCGAGTTCATAAATAATGCGATAAAATGAGGGGGAACACAATAAATTTGCAATGATATACACAAGCTTTTTTTTTTGGTGTCTGGTTTATACGCGTGATAGATTGAAATTCCGAGTCACGCGCATCGGCGAAGGTGGTCATGAGGTGACAGGGGTGACTGCTCTCAGACCGGAGCTGCAGAATTTACAGCCGGCCGACTGGCACAGGCTCCAATTACATTATCTCCACGCACACACTCCTTAATCATCATTTTCCGGCCAATCACCCGGCTGGTCACACATCCTACCGCGCACGAGTAACGAAGGGCAACGCGAAGAGCAGAAAAGCCCTAATGAGACTCAGATCCCTCAGAATCACTGAATAAATCTGCCCAATTGGTCAGTCTGCTTCCTGTATTTCATGAAATGAGTGATACCAAGCTGAGAGTCACCGGGCTTGAGGGAAACCTTTTCGGCTTACTTTTCTAATATGGCTGCAAAGCATTACCTCCAAAATAAATGTTACTTTCCCCTGAAATCACAGGAAAAAGATGATATCGGTTATAAATTCAGCGAACTCTCAAACTTGCTTGCAGCAGAGGGTGAAGGGAGCAGGAGTTGATGGAGCAGATGCCTTGAACTCCGCCAGGATATGGATTTGCCCTGGTCTCCGTTGAAATGTAAAGTACGGGACTTAAATTAAAAGTCGAGTCTAGACGTGCCACAATTTCAAAGACTCACTGGTGAGCCCTCTCATACCGCAACACCCCAATCTTCAGACACTTCTAAACTGCCTAACTTCTTTACTTATTCATGAAATAATGCAGTCCAATTTAAAGAACATTAAAACAGCATTAAAAGATGCCAAATAAACTTAGCAACAGAGCGTAAATGCATAGCAAGAGAGATGGGTTTTGTGCCCTCTCCTCCATCACATTTGTACTTCTTTTAGTTTCACGGATAAAAAAAAAGCTCAGTAAGGAACTATAACTTCAGTTAATGTCCTCTCTTAAGAAATGAAGACTCATAAGAGAAAGTGTTTTGGGTACATTATGTTAGCCATGCACCCACCAGATAAACTACAACCGCACACCATGTGCAAATAATACCACTTGTTAATTGATGGCAAGACACAAAATAATTTATTACACTATTCCACCAGAGGAGTATAAACCTGTAATATGTATGAGAACACCCACCTTCTACAAGCTTGTGTCCTACCGTTTTAACTTACTACAAATAGTCGTGGCCAAAGTGCTTGTGTCTCCTGTATTATTTTTCCAAGGGAAAAAAAGAAATGTTCATGAGCCCAGAATTGAAAATGTTACCAGACTCCCATTTGCAAAAAATTAAAAAAAAATTGAATATTATCAGGACATCACCCCGAATAAATGAGGCACTTAATTGGCAGATAGATTGAAATCATCTGTGAATACTAAGCACCCATTTTGCCAAACTCAGTTCAGAAGATTAAATATTTTCCTGATTGAACATATTCATTTTCATTAAGACCGCTGGTGGATGCACAACATGGATCAACCAGCGGAAAGTAAATGCTTGCTTCATTTTTTGTCAATTAAAGCAAATAGAAAGTAAACAAATCTGTTAAATGTTTATCACAATATTTACTGGGTATGCCTACAGACACACTACAAGATTGGCCTCATAAAAAAGGGGGAGGAGGGGGTGGTGGAGGGAAGGCACTAGTTTTTAAGGTTTCATTTCTCAGTTAAGTATATAAAGACTATTCGCAATAAGCTCATGACTCTTCAGCACAAATATGTATCCCCAACCACGAGAGGCGTCCTCAAAGGACGATATTCTGACTGAAATGGGGAGGATTATGACGCAAAAGTTTGGGCTGCATCGGAGGGAGGCTGAGTGGCATCATCTTGATAGCTAAAGACCTTTCTGGCATAAATTAAAAAAATGCAGAATTGCATTATGAGCTGCCATTCCTGGGATCATCAGCAATTGAGAACACAACCAAATTTAGATTTTAAAAAATACAAGGGCTGTCGTCAGACCTTATGATGTGCAAATGAGGTTTACCGGAGGAAAAGAGGCTTGCATCAACAACGTCAGTAAACTCAAGAAGAAAACAAAGATAATAAGCTTTTGTCTCCTCTCCAATTAAATATCACCTCAGACGCAGCCTGGCGTCTGGAGCTCGGAGGCAGATGACGGCAATACGGAAGCGCGGAAACGAGCAGCGGCGGTGGCCTAACTGCAGGAGGCGCTACGGCAGCACAGCATTAGCGTTTAAAAAAATTAAATAAATAA
The DNA here is from genome assembly GCA_029692085.1 of Gymnothorax javanicus. NCBI lineage: Eukaryota > Metazoa > Chordata > Actinopteri > Anguilliformes > Muraenidae > Gymnothorax > Gymnothorax javanicus. The sequence continues at coordinate 88,548,402 of CM056197.1, forward strand.
AAATAAAACCTTTTAAGGTCCCCTATTATGCTACCAGGTGCACAGCTAATTAGCCATTATGAGCAAGTTCAAAATCGCCCCTTCCTGACATCACAAGGAGGAGTGACCACCCAGAATAATTAATTCTGATTGACTGCCTAGCTGAAGTTGATCAGCCCTTCTTGCCTCTGGTTGGTTACTTCCCCATGTGATGTCAAGAGGGGAAAGATTTTGAAATGCCTTGTAATAACTAATTGCCTGTGCTCCTGGTGACATAATAGCGGACCTTTAACATAGAGCAAAAGGGTCATCCAGACCGAAAGACAAAAACAGTTACTGTGTTTCTAATAAATCAGGTGTAAAGAGGGGGAGGACGAGCGGTACTACAGGGCAGAGAAATGACAGTGGGTGGAAGAAAAACTCTCTGCGGCCGAGGTCCTACAGTATGCGCACTGTGGAGGATCGATCAGACACGAACCTGAACGCTACAGTCAGCCGACGCCAGGCCTGACTGAGGCAGCCTTCACCAATGCAATGCCAATGTCATCGCGAGGCCTAGCGTTTGTCACGCTGGCCTTAGCATTTCAAGACCCAGGGTGCATTTCAATGTACCGCAAGCCCACGACAGCCCGCAATTACATAAAATACGTTAGCCGCTAAAACAGGTAGCGTGGGCCGAGACCTGGAGCTTCAGCGAAGGGGGACGCTGCACCTTTCCGTAAGGTTCATTGCGGTCGCCTCCGCAGCTGTGGGGACGGGAGTCTCAGACAGGTCACGGGCTTTGAAGGAGACGAAATTCAGTCTGCTTAGCTGGAGCCAGACCAGAGAGATGATTCAGAAATAAAGAGCTAAATCTCCTGTCTGGTTCTCCGCTCTTCCTCAGGGCAGGGATAAAAGTCCACTCCCTCGGGCGTTAGTAGTGTTCAGAAGAGCTCACAATCAGACTCTGGTGACTCCGAGTTCAGGCCACATTTCGGAGGCGGAGGGTTACATTTGAGCTCATAAGAGTTTGATATGGAGACTGAGGGATACAGCAGCTTTACCAGAGCAACTTTACCTGAAGAACAGTGACAGGTAGATGTCCTAACAGCAAGGAGGCTCAGGAGGGGAAATTGAGATCCACAGCAACAACTGAACAGTCTTTTCAGGCAATAAAATAACAGCAAATACACGACAAGCAGTATGGCTCCTTGAAAAGAGAACCAAAGTAAAACAGTAGTTTGGTAGTTTGAAGAAATCGGATTTATTTGGACTAGTTGCTTTAACTGGCAGTTGATGAAAGTCCGACAGGTAGGAGGCAGGCCAAAAAAAAAGGCATAGAACACTCTGTGGCTGGTCAGAACAAAGAAGATGGCTTCTGTACAAAAACCAGCTGCTCCAAATGCCAATGAGGCACATTTGGCAGAACCAGGTACTGGGAGCAAGATTAAAATTCATATCAGATCAAAGTGCTGCTCTACACCAGGTTGGGGCACGCTATTGTATAATTAATACTTTGTTGCACAGACCTATTGACAAGTGTCGCAAGACAAATGTTGAAATTGTGCAAGTTTATACTCCAGCAAAACGCCTGCAGGGAGCATTGTTTTTCCTCTGTGGTAATAAGACGCCAAACTGCTCCTGTTTAAATGTGCAAAAACCAGGCAGCTTAACGATGACGACGAATTAAAGAGTTCTGTCTGGCCATCCAATCAACACCGTGTGACAAGGAATGATGTTTTTGAGATATAATACAATTAAAGAGGGGTACGCATTTCGCCATTTTTCTGAGACGTGCCTTAGTTTTGTCGCAGGACTGTCAAAAAGGTTGGGCAATAAAGCACAATTGAGGCTTTAAGCAAGATTAATTTGCAAGCCTCTTCCAGGAATAATCAGTGAAGTGGGGACAGAGGTGTGAGGGGGAATGCCATTCCAGATCCGGAAACGAGGAAAAGAACAGAAATATGAACATGCGGGTCTATGCTGTTGAAGGTCAGTGTATGGTCAGGCAACTGGGTAAGTAGCAGACAGATACTACAAGTATTTCAGAGGAACACTGAGGTCCACAGATCACTCATGCACACTCTCACATAACCATGCGCACACGCACAAACACACACGCACATACACACACAAAAACACTCACGTACACACACTCACTTTCTCACACACACTCACTCCCCACGTACACATGTACTCCCCATAATACACACTCACTCAACCCACCCACACACACAAACACACTCACTTCCCACACGCACACTCACTCCAACTTACATTCACTCAACACGCATGCACGCACACATACACGCACACACACGCACACACACACACACACACACACACACACACACACACACACGCACACATACACACACACACACACACACACACACACACACACACACACACACACACACACACACACACACACCACACAGGACTAGAGAGGTCACAGAGGTCAGGGGTGGCTGCCTCAGAGAGCCCCAGGCTAAATATTACACTCCTCCATTCAGAGCTGCAGTTCTTATTAAAAGATGGATGGTGACCTTTGAGAGCCAAAGCGATATACACCCAGAATTACCTTTGGCTCCAGAGGAAAGCTTCTCCTCCAGCATCAACACCCCACGTATTTCTGATTCTGCTGACAGTTATGCCAGGGCAGAATATTTTATTGCATTCTCAGTGTCAAAAAGTTTCAGAAATCGTTGCCACGGCGCAAGCTAATCTCATACATCCGCAACTTAAATATAGGATTTTTTTTCCAGGCAGCTGAAAAGCCCTTGTGACCTTTGGATTGGATTGCAGGGCAAGTAGAACTTTCCCTAGAAGAGCCACAGATTTTAGAACCAGCTAAAATCATTTGGCTCCAATATACTCCGCAATTGATTCCAACTTCTTGGCAAATTATAAAGTGAGCAATTAGGCACATCTCTTAACTACATCAAAGGCATGAAAATCAATCCTGAAAACAAGAGTGGCCCTGCAATCAAGGTCCTTATTTGCTTATTTGAGAAGGCAGGATGAGAGGACAGGCAGACCGAGGTAGGGGGGGCAGATGGGGGTAATGCAAGCCAGGAATCTGAAACATTAATTTCCTGTAATAGACAGCGAGGTGAAAAGACAGCCGCAAAAGTTAGTCAGTATTGACCAGCTGCTGCAGCTTCAGGGACCGTGTTTTATTAGGGTAGAGTTCTTTTCATTCCCTCGTATTGAAGGAACACAAGCAGCGGCTCATTACTGGTCGTGTCTCAATAACTTCAATGCAGGAGGTGACCGAAATGCAGTCGATCCTGCATTTTGGAAGCTGAACTCGTAGACTCTTCAGTTCTGTCACAGCTCTGTGTCCCCTCGTCCCTCTGTAGGTCTCTTCATCTCCCCGTCTCCACACAAATGCTTGTTCTCTCTCACTCCCTCACACACAGCCTCTCTCCCTCCCTCTGCTTCTCCGAATTGTGGCAGGGAATCAGAGGGCTAATGAGAAGTCAGTCGCTGGTTTTGTACTCTAACACTGAAGCGGATGAGGCCGTGGATGGGATCTCAAATGCCAGCGAATGACAGAAGCAGACATAATGTAACACCTGAACACAATATTTCCCTTTTTACAAAAGAATGCAACTTTGAGAGAGCCTGTCATGACTGAGATGAGTGTTCAGGAGATACCCGAACTTGATAAAAGTTTAAAGCTTCTGAAACCGGAGATAAATCAAATATCACATCTGGAAGTTGAGTGCAGACAAAAAAATAAAAAATCTCTGATCTGTAGAGGGCTGGGAAGGTAACTGAAAACAGAAGATTTCAAAGTCAGAGGGCTCTAGTTTCCTGCCTTCAAAAACAGAGTCGCATGTGGCAGGAATGTTATTGACAATTTCATCGGTCGTAAATGTATTGCCCTAGCCCATAGTTTCGAGGTCTGCAATAAAGGCGTTTGCGTCTCAGTGAATTGGTGCCTTAGGGTGCAATAATGCTGCATTAGAGGGTGTGTCAATGAATACAGCTGACGCCGTGCAAGCTTCGTGTCAAAGGACTCATTTGTGCTTTGACTCACTCAGGCCACCATTTAAAGCAAACACAATCACAAACAGTAGTTTCATGGAAATGAATCCCAGCCAGCCAAACGTTTCACAAATAAACGCATGTGCTGTAGTTTTTCTCCCCTACTTAAATTTTCACTTTCACTCTACACCCTGTAAATAATGGCTACAAATGTTGGTGGGGTCTAATGGGAAGCAGAGTGTGAAGGGACATTTTTACACATTAATATTTTCTTTGCGTGAGGGAAATATGAATGATTGACATCAGTCTCATCCTCGTTTTAATACCATGAGTTCCGTTTTGTATACCGTTTAGATGGCAAACATCTTTTCATATAAAAAGCCTGATCTAGTGAACAAACCTCTCTCTCTCCAAACAAGATCTGTATCCTCCTGAGAGAAGAGTTCCTGACAGAGCCCGTCAAATTTCGGTTCGCTACGGCATTAAAACACTGGCTTTAAGGGGAGTGACAGCTGCTGATCTCGATGGCCTTAATGTAATAAAACCCCACCACACCCACAGGTAATTAATTTGTCCTAGACTGTCCCATTTGACAACAGCACCACAGTTACGCCATTGCTTTGTGTCAAGAAATTACTGGAATAAAGTAAGACACACCCAGTTTTGATCTGAGACATAATTAGCACACTGGTTTCTGGTTTATGGATCATTCCATCCCAAATCAACCAGAGGTCCCCAGGTCACGGTCTCAGAAAAGTCTGAAAAAAATCACAATTGAAGTACTACCTAAGGAATGAATGTGTGCAAGATTTCAGGTCTGTAAGTGCAGTAGTTGCTGAGATATGGCCATTTATATTTTAAAATATAAATATCCCCCCAATTTTTGCAAAATGCATTTTTGACCAAATTTGAATGCTTATTTACAGCAAAGTCATGATGCTGCAGGGTTGTAATCTTACATATAGGGTTAATTTTTCTTGAATTTTTCATTTTTGGCTTAATAAAAGGTGTATCTTCAGTCTCTGATCATCCACTGACCCCCCAAAATGAAGAGAAAGCCAATTTCACAAAGTTATGCTGTACCTTTGCAGTACTGCTGAGGGAGAATGGCTCATGATCTAGATCTGAAATTTTTCATGATGTCTAAACTGATGTTTATGCATGTGTGCAAGCAGAAGTTTTAAATAACCATTTCTTCCAGCTCCAGTGGCCTATTTATATTGGAACATTTTACATTTTTCCAAAAACTAGCCCATATTTCACCACCAAAACTTCTGGATGACAGTGAATGACAGCCTTAAAATTTTTACCAAGTATTGGCACATATTTAAGGGAACACATACCAAGTTTCATCTGTAGTATCAGATTGTTTCTATTTTTAAAGCTATAAAATATTTGACAATTTTTACACTAAATGCATCCGTTGTAGTCGAAATGTATGAGCGCTCTGGCCTTTGAAACCAGAAAAATAAAGAAATGGCGCTAAACTTTAAGAACAGGACCAAGGGTCCTGTAGCTTACCGGCAAACAGTCTTACAGCGATGATACAAGTTATGAAAATTTCATGTGAAGTTTGACATTTGAATCAATGAAAATCAATGTCAAGGTCACTGAATAAAAGTTCACATACATTTATAAGACCTTCTGTAATCCAATCCTAAGCTCTGAAGCAGTTTTAGTGATACAAATCATTAAAATATGTCAAATATGTATTCAATATGTCAATTGTGAACTTTAAAGGTCACTGAATGTCAAGTTGTGGTCAGCAAATGGACTTCATATATGACTTTCTAAATGTCTCTATGTAAACCTTGGCTCAATCTGTGACCATTTTGGTGATACAAGTCATTGTAATTTCACTGTGGAGTTTGACCCTCAAAAGGTCATCGACAGTCAAGTTGAATGTCACCAAATGAAAGTTTATATGTGACTTCCTAGATGTCAGTAACACAAACTTAGGCTCCATCTGTGACCGTTTTAGTGATACAAGTCATTGAATTTTCACTAGGTCACATTTGACCTTTGAAGATCTATACGAAGGTCACCAAATGAAAGTTCACATATGACTTCCTACATGTCTGTAATACAAACCTAGACTCCATCTGTGACCGTTTTGGCAAGACAAGTCATTGTAATTGTATTATGTCAAGTTTGACCTTCAAATGTCATCAACAGTCAAGCTGAATGTCACCAAATGAAAGCTCATATGTGACTTCCTGTGTCAGAAACACAAACCTAGGCTCCATCTGTGACCTTTTCAGTGATAGAAGTCATTGAATTTTCTCTAGGACAAGTTAGACCTTCGAAGGTCAATATGAAGGTCACCAAATGACAGTTCATACAGTTCATATATGACTTCCTATAAGTCGATAACAAAACTTAATCTCTATCTGCAACCATTTGGCCTCCACAGGCCATCTTGCATATTCATAAAGTACAGCGCCCCCAATAGACTCACTTCTGTCGATTCAATCAAAATGGCGCTCGCACTGTACATTGATGGTACCAAGTTAAGTTGATTGCCCAATTTAGAAAAAAATTTATCACGCAGTTTTTGAGAAATAATTTTTTAAAATTTCTCAGTCCTATCTTTAACATTGGAACCAAAATTTCAAGGGCCCACAAAACGTACAAAAATGATTCAATCAAAAATCCGAGACAAAGGCCCGGAGATATGGTCTAGTAGTATGTTATTGCAAATTTACACGAAAATTCATAACGCCAAAAAAAAAGATAAAAAATGTTCCGGATGACGGACGCCACACACGACAATAGCTTATCGGCCCATAGGGCCGGTAAGCTAAAAACCATTTGGGGATTAGCCATTCAGTTTCTGTGTTCTCGTTTCTTCTTTATTTAGAGCAATTTATTTCCTGGCGTGAGACGCTGCAAATCCAACATAAGAACACTGTGTGTTGCTGTGGCAAAGTGTATCTTGCGCTGTCTGTGAGATGAGCAGAATGCAATATGACTAGCCGGCAACAATATACTGTCTTGGCCACCTGCATCAAGGAAGGATGAGTGTTGGGTCCCCTTCTAACAAATCACATGTCTAGTTGATGCACCACATGTTCAAGGCAGAGGTGCTCGTCACTATGTCTTAGGTCAAGAAGATTTAAACAATGTATTGGTGTTGCTGCCGTAGTTTTTAAATGCTCCTGAATACATTTAGTGAGGTACAGATGGTTCTGTATTTACATGCATGTCGAGTCAATATTTTCTCATGATGAGTATTACTATGATTTATCATTGCATTATTTTAGACATTTTTGCTCTTCAAAATCCCTGATTCTGAACTTCAAAAAATAAGAATATTTCATTTTGATGCTTTAATAAACATTTATGTCCGTCATGATGGTTGTTCTCCACTATGCAAAACTCGTCATACAAACTGAGGATATTTAGAAAAATATTGTTTTGCTGTGACGTGCAAATACTATTTTTAATTTAAGTATACATGTATTCTGAATGAATTTGAATGTCTTATGTATGCATTTTATTATAATATGGGCTAGTTTTTGGAAAAATGTAAAATGTTCTAATATAAATAGGCCACTGGAGCTGGAAGAAATGGTTATTTAAAACTTCTGACTGCTTGCACACATACATCAGCATCAGTTTAGACATCATGAAAAATTTCAGATCTAGAAAATGAGCTATTCTCCCTCAGTAGTACTGCAAAAGTACAGCACAATTTCGCAAAATCAGCTTTCACTATTTTGGGCAGTCAGTAGATGACCCGGAACTGAAGATACACCTTTAATTAAGCCAAAAATGAAAAATTCAAGAAAAATTAGCCCTGTATGCAAGATTACAACCCTGCAGCATCATTACTTTGCTGTAAATAAGCATTCAAATTTGGTCAAAAATGCATTTTGCAAATATAAAAAAAAAAAAGCCTTAAAATATAAATGGCCATATCTCAGCAACTACTGCACTTACAGACCTAAAATTTTGCAAACATTCATTCCTTGAGTAGTGCTTCAACCGTGAATTTTTTCAGAATTTTCTGAGACAGTGACCTGGGGCACTTCTCACATTCTGGTTGATTTGAGATTGAAAGACCCATTTAGGTTGTCAAATTAGGGCCCAGAGTGACGATGAGTAGACAAATTCAGCTCCGTCTCATTGTAGTTGCCACTTAAGGTGGGCACGCTAATGGTTTTCATCACTCAAATACAAATACAGGTATTGCACTTTCAAAAAAATTCTTGGAGGGTCTTTAATATGGACTTAACTCAGTGCCAGAACCTTTCAAAGGAACAGAACATTTTTCACGAATACATTTCTATTTACAAACACAATCTGCTTTGCAAAGATAAAACCCATCTGTCAATAAACAGAAATTATTCTGCAAGTAAGAAGGACCATTTGTGAGGAAGAGTAGGACAATTATTGAATATGTTCACATAATTCCATGATTCATTTGTGAGGAAATCTGTATTAGCGCATTTGAGAGAAAACATGGCTCTACCCGTGAGAAAATCTTATGTACCATGACTGTGCCAGAACTGCGACTTCCAAAACAGTACATAGCACTATAGCTCTGTATCTGATATCATCAGACATCAGCAGCATGACTGCTGGCTTCGTTGCTTTCACACAAAACTGGACAGTGTTACCTGACGTAGCTACACTACTGGTCAAAAGTTTTAGGTCACCCCAATTTTTCCAGTTTTTTTATAGAAAATTATGCAGTCTAATGTCTCATTGTACTCTGGAAAGAAAGCATAGACATGATAGAACAAATTAACAATCGAAGTTAAAAAAGAAATCATGGAATCAATTAATAAACCAAAATGTATTTTAAACTTTTGACTTAAAGTAGCCACTTTTGGCAGATATAACGGCTGAACACACGCGTGGCATTCTTTCTACAATGGAAATCAAATATTCTTCAGAAAGTTCTTCCCAACTCTGTTGCAGAAGTTCCCATAAATGTGTGGCACTTGTAGGTTGCTTTGCTTTCACTCTTCTGTCCAGTTCATCCCAAACCATCTCGATGGGGTTTAAGTCTGGAGACTGTGCTGCCCACTCCATGTTTTCAAGCTTACCACCTTGCTCTCTTTTCCTAAGGTAGTTCTGGCAGAGCTTGGACTTATGTTTTGGGTCATTATCTTGCTGTAGGATGAACCCCTGACCAGCTAGGCGCATACCAGAGGGTACTGCATGGCGCTGCAGAATGCTGTGGTAGCCGTTTTGGTTCAGGGTGCCTTTCTCTATAAGTCACTGACCCTGGATCCAGCAAAACAGCCCCAGACCATCACGCTTCCTCCTCCATGTTTGACAGTTGATGTCACACACTGAGGAACCATCCTTTCCCCTACTCGACAGCGTACAAAAAACCTGGGTAACATTACCTTTTGTTGAAAACTTCTGACAGTTCACCACTTACCGTTGTACAATTTCAAGCCATTCGTTGGACTGGAACTGCATAATTTTCAATAAAAAACTGGAAAAATTAGGGTGTCCTAAAACTTTTAACTGGTAGTGTATATGTGCATATATGTGCATACGTGTATATAGTGTGTGTGTGAGTTAGAATGGTTAACAATTTCAGAAAATGAGTGATCAACACCTCAGCTACTCTTCAAAGCAGAGCAGAAAGTTATTTTTATTACTATCACATGCTAAAACATAACCAATTTTCACAGCTCGTTGTGTTACCTAGCTACATTACCACTTCTGAGGTCCCCACTAACTTGGCTATGGAGCTAACCTTCCAGCCACTGCTCCCAAAAAACATCCCCGATTTGGACTGGCAGTGGGGAAAAAGGCTTATATCCTCAAGAAGCACATTCATTGTATCAAAACAGGGTTGCAGCTAAATGATGATTGGCATTAGAAGGTTTATAACAGTTCTTCTCCAAAAAACTTTAATTTGTAACCTCAGTCATAATGGATTTACTCTCAGTTATGAGTCATTGTAGCAAGCTAGATACCTTATTCAAGGTCGGTCAGCGTCTCACAAGTTGTTTATCTGAGACACTTTTTCCTGCATCATCTTTTTGATTTCCAGTTTATAACTGAGACCTGGTTGAAATGTGGAACGAGTCCAGCCTTAACTGATTGCTGTCGCGTGCACTGTGGCTATCAGTGCGCACAGATTTTCTGGTCATGGAGGAGGCTTAGCTGCTGTTATTACCAAACAGTTCATCTACCGCTCCATGGACTATGATTTCGACACTTTTGAGGTGTATGTGTTCAGGACTGGACTGGCTCTTTCTCTGTGTTGATTTACTCATCACCTGACCCAAATATTGCTTTTTTTTTTTTTTTTTTTTTTTTTTTTAAACACAGTTTGCCAAGTTTTTTTCTGTGGTAGTTAACTTTGACTAAGTTGTGATTGTTGGAGATGTCTATACACATGCTCATAATGCATTAGATGAGTCTGCTGCTGAGTTTTTAAATCATAGCTGTGTATTTGATTGAATATAACATGCAACGGGGTTAACAAACAATCATGGTAATGCTCTTGATTTGGTTTTCACTTTGGGTCTGAACCTTAATGATCTGTGTATTAATGACCCATTTGAGTCTGGCCATAAGTCAATTTACTGTCTTAGATACTGATGTTTGTCAGGAGATCAAATACAAACGCACTATCCATTCCTGCACTCTCAATAGCCTCTCTGCTGATAAGTTCTCCTCCGTTTTTGCAGACGTAAAGGATACAACTTTCCCAATCCAAACCAATGAATCAGTCTGCTCCTTTAACAGTCTCCATTGGTCAACCCAAGATTTTGCGCAAAAAAAAAAAAAATGGTTGTACTGATAACTCATCCCCTCGGATGAATCCAACATGCATTGCAAAACAGACTGCAAAAATTTCTAAGTTGGAGTTTCACTTTATTTACATGAGGGAACCACTTCTCCTAATCAGAAAGTGAAACATGCAAAAACTGCAATTTGTTTCAACTTTCCATCTAGTTTACGGCCATAAGAAAAATACCTATAGCTTTTTTAACATAATCGATAGACTGGTTTAGCCTACCCCAACCCCTTTACTGGTCTCAAATAATGACAGTGAAATGGTTCAATAATTCTTTATTGATAATTTCACTGACAATAAGGTCTAAGACATTTTCTTTCTGTACCCCTGTGGTTGACTGCCCAGCCCATGTTTCTCTACAGCACCAGTTTAGCCCAATTTTTTTGGAAGAACTCCTAACCATTTTCCCCCAAAAGCATTCCTTCTCTTGCCCTCGACACTGTTCCAACTTCTTTTTAAATATGTCTTTGGCACCTAAGGCCCAATCATGCACTCCATTGTTAATCGCTCTCTTAGCTCAAGCCATGTGCCGGATTATTTTAAACGTGCCATTATTCAGCCACTCTTGAAAAAGCTGAACCCTGACTGATTACTTCCCGATAACAACAGACCTCTGTCGAAACTTGCATTCATCCCCAGAGTCTTGGAGATAGTAGTTTGAAAGCAATTCCTAAATGTCCTGGACAATAAAATCTTTGACCTGTTCTTGTCTGGTTTTGACTGAGGCACATTAGAGAAACTGCTCTTCTAAGGGTTTCAAATTATATCCTAATGCCCTCTGATGCTGGGGAGTGTTCAGTTCTGTTGCGCTTTACTTAAGCGCAGCCTTTGACACTAATGACCACTGTCATCTTTAGTAGGCTTCAGCTATGGGTGGGCTTAACTGCAACTGACCTTGACAGGTTCGCCTCTTACCAATCAGAAGGAAGTTCTCCTGTGGCAATTGATATCTTCTCCTCATCTGCTTTATTGACTTCTAGTGTGCCCCAGGGTTCACTGGCCCTATGCTTTTCTCCCAGTACAATACTGTAAAAAAGCCTTAAGCCCCTTTCATGATTTCTTCCATTTTTGCTGGTCATGTTTAAATGTTTCAGATCATCCAATTTATTTTAATATAAAACAATGCAAGTGAGCAAAACATGCAGCTTTTCAATGATAATTTTTTTTATTGAGGGTTAAAACCAATATTGTGAAAAAATAATTACCTCAAAGCTCAATGTCCTAAATGCAACATCTCCAATCAAAAGTGCGATATCGATAATAGCTGTACTTCAAATGTAATGGGACCCACATCTCCCCAAGTTACACTTTTGACTCACCAGTCCACAGAATATCATCTGAAAAGTCTTATGGGTCATCACAATGACTCTTAGCAAATGTGAGATGAGCCTTTGCGTTCCTTTTGGTGAGTAGTGGTTTTCGCCTCGAAGCCCTCCCATTGGATACCATTTTTGCCCAGTCTATTTCGAATTGCAGAATTGTGAACACAGACCTTAACTGAGGCAACAGAGGCCTGCAGTTCATTAAATGTTAGTCTGGACTCTTGTGACCTCCTGGATGAGTTGTCAACGCACTCCCGCAGAAACTTTGGTTAGCCGATCATTCCTAGGAAGGTTCACCACTGTTCCAAATACTGCCCATTTGTAGACAACGGCTCTTAGTATGGTTTACTGGTTTGAAAAAGGGCTTTGTAACTCTTCCCAGATTGAAACGTGAGCGATTCCAAGGTATTATAACAAAATGTCCCCTCCATGACAAGACAATAAACTGTCCCCCAAACAAAATTCTGTTGATGTATTAAAAAGCATTTTTTACAATTTATAGGTATAATAGTGCACCACTATATTCGGGAGGAAAAAGCTCCATTTTCCCTCCATTTCCATTTGGGGATCATTTTAGTGTCAGTCACGGAGGGGACATTTGGTTGACAATACCTTGGAATGGCCCACATGTCAATGACTTGGTTACTCTTGGATTTCTTTGGATCGCTGCATCATGCACTGCTTTTTTGTCCACAGACAGGCTCTAGTAAAGTGATGCTTAGATTCAACAGGGCTGGCAGTAATCATGTGTGGGTATTTCAAGCAAGATTTAACCCCATTTTCCATCACATTTATTGTGAAAACTGCAAAGCTGGCAATCACACACAGGGATACAGACCTATTACATCATCTACACTAGTTCTGTCGCCACTCAGATCTTCTACCAGATGAAACAAGATTTTGTGATGAATTAAATTGCCTCACAGACTAAACACTATTTGAAATCAACTGAACATATGAGCTAGAAATATCCTTTGGAATTTGCAGAGCATTTCCTGCCTGTTTGAGAGTTGGTTTTTATCTTTGCAAAGCAGATTGTATTTGCTTGCAAATAGAAATTCAGGCATTCTTTAAACCTTTACCTCAACTTTGTTCGCTGAAATTAGATTCTTAGATTTTTCCATTAAAAAAATGCCTTAAAATGCCCGAACTGTAACACCTTTGCCCTCATTTAGAAGGCACAGTTCTATTAATAAACATATATTTCCCGCAAAAAGTCACGTTGACTGAATACTTTGTCATTGACGATTTTTTTAATAATTGCAAAAAAAATCTTACGGCCGCTCGTCATTTTGACAGATAAAAGAGGGTGACCTGCCCTAATGTTAAGTAATACTGTCAATATCTGCATGTAAACTTCCTATAGTAGAGCCCCTTGTTCAGTTGGTGGCAGGGTCCAAAATTAACACTCGCCAATAGCTGGTAAATTTTAGCTCTGATGAGTACTGAAGAAAGCTTCTAGGTGCTCTCAAAAAATGTGTCAGTCATTTCAGCTTCCCAGATGATTCCTCACGTGCCCTTAGCACAGGGCTCCGTAACAAACAAAAGTTCCACTCCAAGAGCTCGGAACGAAAGCCCACAACAGACGTGCTTTGAGAGCACGGTTATGTTTTGTACCGTTTCTCGTCTCAACAAGAAGGAAAAGGCCAGAGGCAATTCCTTTGTCGTTGGGAATACTACTATGAAGGTGGAGAACATCGTATTTCACGAGAAATCGAAACATCATCTCGAATGCGCATAAGTCTCCAGGGCTCAAGCTCTGTCCCTCCAGGCTACACAATCGGTCAGGACCCTCGTAAAATTGTCTGATGCTACCACGAAGAAGATGGCAGTGGCGGCTCGTGAACTGGTAACAGGGGAAGCTCAAACAATCCCTCAAAATTTATGATTGGTCATGACCTGTTTTAAATCATTCATTTAAATTACCCTTACAGAAACTCCAAAAACTCTCATTATCAGATGTGGCCAGTTTTCATTTAGCTGACTGAATTGGTTCCTGAGATTTGTGACATATGAAACAGTGCCCATTCAAATCCATGTTTCAGAGACTGTCATTTCCACACAGCAGTTTCTTAGTGGAAATGTTCAGCCACGGAGTTGACCATTTATTTTGCTCTTGCCATGTCTTGTTAGAATTTATAAAATATAAATGGATCTGGTAATAAGGTTAAAAATTGTATTTTTATTGGAGGTGGTCTTTAAAATGTCCTGTTTGTTCGAAAGGTACTGGCACAAATTGAAATTCATACTTTTTCTGCAAAGTTAATGATATTTAAATTATTTGGCTTTTAAATTATGAACATCTGGGCTAAGCAAAAACAAAAAAAACCCATATGGAATCAAAAGCACAGTCAGATTATGAATGCATTAGTTCCATCAGTCCTTCAACAGTTCAAGATGTTGCAAATAATGAAAACCATTAAGTTTTGTCACAGATCCAGTAGAACATCATTTGCACACTTCTGCCAATAATCTTAATGAAACCAATTTATAAACTACTATATATAAAACTGTTGCGGAAATCCACAACTTCAATTCCACAAGAGTTGGGACAGTATGTAAGTAAAATGCTAATTAAAACAAAAACAATTTGTTTTTAGTTAAAAACAGCACAAAGCAAAAAAAAAATATATATACTTTGTTTCATTTTATCAACTAGATTGATTTTTGTAAATATTCGCAAATTCCAAACTCGATTCCTGAAATTCATTCAAACAGAATTGGGACGGGGAACGGAAGCAAAGCAGTTTCCAGCTATATAATTTCTATATGGTTGCATAAGGCCCTGCAATCACTACGGGGCCCCTACATCTCGCCATATATGGCACTAAATGCATTCTATGGCAATGGCATTCTTGAGGAGCAATTTTTAAGTTAGTATCCCACATTAATGTGCAGGAAAATGATCTGATTTAACAATGAAATTTTTTTAAATAATTTATATTCTAGTTTAGACTCATTTTTGCCCCCAAAAAAGGAATGGGAATGTGACAGATCAGGGACACTCACATTTGTCTAGTGCTACAGTGAACAGCAAAAAGCGGAGATGAGTGACAACTTCGAAATCACTGAGGAGAAAAACCTTTGACATGAGTTGACCTCGCCAACAGAAAAGGCTATTTTCTCTGAACTGTAATCTGGCTTCTGACTGACACCAATATTTATAAAAACCTACAACCATACTCAGCATATCTCCATAGCTTACATTAGGAGTTGTTATCCTAGACATACTCACAAAATGATCATGATATTTTGACCATAAAAGTGATCATATCACAATACAGATGATTCCTAATCCTAATAGAAGACATCAAAATATCGGTGCAAATAAAAAGAAAAAAAAAATTAATTCAGTATCATTCAGCTCATTCAGTATCGCAGATAAGTTTCAAAAGGCAAGAACATTTGTATTTTACCGGCTTGAACACAGAGGTAGTGATAAAAGCACATGGCGGCCTAGTCTAATGCTTCAAACAGAGAAGAACTGTAAAGTGCCTCCAAGTTAAAAAAAAAAAAAAATGAAATAAAAATTGCATAAAACAATGTGATGCTGCGACATCTCGTTTCATATTATTATAGTGCTGCGAGAGGGGTTGCTGTGGTTGCTGTCTGTTTTTGATTGGCATCCTCTCTAAGAGACAAAGTGATGACATTATAGTAAGGTCATTTTAACAGGCAAAATAAGGGAAAATCTCAGGCTATAGCATCTTTAAGTTAAAAAACAAACAAATAAGATATTTTGTGCAAGTGTATCAATTGTATCATGCAAATGGGTCAATGACAAATAAGCCTTTTAAAAATGTTTTTTTTTTTTTTTTTATAAATCTTTAAAAATGTACAGAATACATTTATTTGAAGTTCGAAGAGTGTGTTTAAACAACTCTTAATGGTTGCACAACACTTACAGGGTTTTAGTACAGTTTTAGACTGTATTTGCAATTTCACCAGCCAAAAAATGTCAGGTGGCGCAACCAAAAGTTTCTTGGAAAAAAAAACACTTCCCTCTTTTTTCCCTCAGTGGTTTTTTTAGTAAGTATACCTGAGAGTGTCTACTCTGCCTGAAACATTACTATTTTGTAATGGAGCTTGGAATTAAAAGTAACTTATGAATTCTTTATTGTAGGGGGCGGGTATTTCAGTTTTCCAAACAATTTAAGAACAAATAAACTATTAAACTTTATTTGAAAGGTTTTCAATATAAAATTATGCCCCCAAATTAATATTATATTAATTCATATTTTAAATGACATATTTAACCTTTAGCATGCTCCCGGCGACCGTACTCTCCCATATATTCCTTATTCTGTGCAACTGCTGGCGACCATACTCGCCCATATATTCCTTATTCTGTGCAACTGCTGGCGACTGTACTCGCCCATATATTCCTTATTCTGTGCAACTGCCGGCGACCATACTCGCCCATATATTCCTTATTCTGTGCAACTGCCGGCGACCGCAGTCGCCACGTTTGTTTATATCTGTTCCGACTGCCGGCGAGATCGCTCGACAAGAAGAACTGTTTTTAGGAATGCCCTCCCTCATAAATAAGTATTATATGCCCGTCTCGCTGACAGTACCAGTACACCCGTGCCAGCGCCATACGAGGCTGAAATGGTCGGAACTACTTTCAAGTCGGACGTTTCTGTGGCACCTCGGACGGTAGAAACAAGTGTTATTTTCAAAATAATACGGATGATTAGTTTTCCCATTTAGAGTTCTTTCCAGATCGGTTGCTTTTTTGAAGGAGCTATAATGGATTATCAGTCAACATTTCTATCAGGTATGGCCTCCATGTTTGAGATGACTTGGATTCTCGCTGTTCAACTAGGACCATTGACTTCTCGACAATTTCGGAAGATCCATTTCAGCGGCAAGTGCTAATATAACTTGATTTTAAAGTGAGTACATGATGCAGTATGAGTGCGGTCGCGCTGATAGCGAGCAATGGAGAGTCAGTGGCTATGCATACGATCATTGCCAAATGTGACAGATTATTAAATGCTGATATTATGGATTTTGTGTCCCACATCTGTCTTGCATTGTTCTTGCTAGCCATGTAGACAATTCTTGTAGAACAGGTATTGCAAATCTAGCCATTTTTCATCATACATGCGAATGTAAAATGACTGTTGTGATCACTGTACAGAACCAGTACACTCATACTACATCAAATAGTTCCCTTTTTGTTTTTTAGGTCACCAGAGACAAAGTCTCAAAGTGACCTATTCTAATCGCCTTTGGTCCGTCGTTGTCCGTCGTGCGTTCCATAAACATTTTCGACTTCTTCTCAGAAACCGCTGATCCGATTTCAATAAAATTTTGCAGGAACCTTCCTTGGTCAAATATGCACCAAAATTGTGAATTATATGGTGCCCACACCCAGGGGCTCTGAGGGGCGGGGCTAAAACTGCTCAATACATTTTCGACTTCTTCTCAGAAACCGCTGATCCGATTTGGATAAAATTTTGCTGGAACCTTCCTTGGTTAAATATGTACCAAAATTGTGAATTATATGGTGCCCACCCCCCCAGGCTCTGAGGGGTGGGGCTAAAACTGGCCAATACATTTTCGACGTCTTCTCAGAACCCGCTGATCCAATTTCAATAAAATTTTACAGGACTTTTCCTTGGTCAAATACGCACCAAAATTAAAAATTATATGGTGCCAACCCCCAGGGACTCAGAGGGGCGGGGCTAAAAGTGGTCAATACATTTTCAACTTCTACTCAGAAACCGCTGATCCGATTTCAATACAATTTTGCAGGAACCTTCCTTGGTCAATTATGCACCAAAATTCTGAATTATATAGTGCCCACCCCCAGGGACTCTGAGGGGCGGGGCTAAAAGTGGTCAATACATTTTCGACTTCTTCTCAGAAACCGCTGATCCGATTTCAATAAAATTTTGCTGGAACCTTCCTTGGTCAAATATGCACCAAATTGTGAATTATATGGTGCCCACCCCCAGGGACTCTGAGGGGCGGAGCTAAAAGTTATCAATACATTTTCCACTTTTTCTCAGAAACCGCTGATCCGATTTCAATGAAAATTTGCAGGAACCTTCCTTGGTCAATTATGCAACAAAATTGAGCATTATATGCTGCCCACCCCCAGGTGCTCTGAGGGGCGGGGCTAAAAGTTGTCAAATTGGCTGACATTTTCAAACTCTTCTTCTCCAGACCCACATATGCTGGAAAACAATACTCTTCATAGATGGAAGGGTCTTCAGGTGCTTTATCAAAATTGCTCATTTCATGGCCCCCAGGCTTCATGTTTGCCCTTGGGGAGGGGGGTGAAGTTTACTATACTTTATATAGGAAAATGATTCATTCAATGGTTCATTCACATTAATAACATCAGTTTTCATACAACTCAGGTGACCGTTAAGGCCCATGGGCCTCTTGTTGTTTTTTAACGAACCAAATAAATCTATATGAAATGTTGCATTAGAACTTATTTTGTCTCACAAATGTATACAAAAAAATGGTGCATATAACACATAGTTTACCGTAATCGTGTTTGTAGCGTCTGGGGAATTTCGGAACTCTTTGGGCCACGGAGGGATGTTTACCTAATCCATCCGTGGCCCAACTCGTTCCGAAATTCCAATCCGCTACAAACACTTGCGCCGTAACCCATATTTAATGAACCAACGATCATGTGGCCAATATTAGCCATTCAATATCAGAATACGGGAGACTCCATTGTGTCATCGTAATGGCTTGTTTTGAGTGGTTGAGGTCTGTAATTCTGGGTTATTTCTGTGGAAACGACCCAATTTTTTAGTATCAGTAGGTGTGATATCTGGATCAGTCTTGAAAATAAGCCAGTTGCAGGTTATATTACACTGATCCAGAACTCAGCTGCCA
Organism: Gymnothorax javanicus; assembly: GCA_029692085.1. NCBI lineage: Eukaryota > Metazoa > Chordata > Actinopteri > Anguilliformes > Muraenidae > Gymnothorax > Gymnothorax javanicus. The sequence goes on from CM056197.1 coordinate 88,567,317, forward strand.
ACATGCAATAGGCTTAAATTAACTTAGCTTGCTAAAGGTTGATACATTTCGCATTTTGTTAACTTGCTCGGACGGTTGCGCGACCTGACATTTTGAGGGTTTGACATGGCAAAACATAAAATAAATATCATTTTTATGATAAACTGGAAATATATTCAAATTAAACAGGTTTTATAGAATAAAATGATGCTTATTATGAATCATTTAAAATTATTTTAAACCAAAGTAGAGCACTCAGACAATGTCACGTCATTGACCCAAATAAAGGTGACTATAGATCATCGTATTGATAATTTGTCCCATTGGTACTGCCACCTTCTCTAGGCTTGACATCATGACTAATATCAAACCCTGGAAATGATGTACGTGAGAATTTTCATTAATTATGTTTCGAAGCCGATATCGAAACCTGTTGTTAATCAAGGAGTCCAATAACCAATATTTGGATACAGATTTGCGGTAAAAATTAAAATCTTAGGGTCAAAATTTATAGTCACACCAACTCCAAAATAACGCTTAGCTGAAATATCTTCAGGCAGAAGTTCCATTAAAGGAGAACTTTTCAAAATTACCTTAAAACAAGACGTGCAGGGAGCTGCCAGCTGTATTTCTCATAAAATTAACTGAATATTTAAATGAATACACACGAATAGATAATGAAACAAAAAGGCTCCCAAAAGTTCAATGATGTAAAAATGAATACAACCACTAACTTCAACACCTTGACCTGCTGTCAGTCATTTTCTTTGATTAACAAGTTTCCCAATGAAAATCATTTGCAGTTTAAGACATAACTTCCTTCTTAATGATATATTAAGATGATTAAATGATAAATGTAAAAAGTTCTATTCCCGTGCCTCAGGTTGACTACGCTTTACGAAAAAAGATAAACACCTCCGGATATTCCATGTTAACTTTTGGCACATCGTGTAAAGGCTATGATCACACTACCGGACCAAAGTGACTCAAATCTGATATTTTTCCTTAATATGACACAGATTTGATGATCAGGGCTGTGTGGACACAGCAATCTGATCTCATATCCAATCTTCGGATCAAAATTGGGCCTCTTTCATGTGGCTGAATTTTCTACTGTTTATTGCCCTAATATAAAAGCTGCTCCACAAATTTTCTCTGGCGTGTCCACATGAACAAATCATGCCTTGAATTTAGGAATTTTTGGGCATTTTTTATCATAAGCATTTTCAGATACAAGTTACTCCTAAACTTGAGACTGGAGATTGGATTGGGTTTAGGGGGCCAGTGTGCTGTAGCTGCTGAGGATGAGGCTGCAATATGAACCCCCGGTTATGCATACTTTGGTCAAGGGGACCAACTAAAAATCAACTAAAAATTTTGGTTCTGTAAAAATGGTCTTTTTCAACAGCCTATTACAGGGAAATCAAATGAAATATGCCAAATCTGATGGCAGATTCATAAATTTCAGGTAATTTTACCTAATAGCACCTATTGACATTAATTTAGGAGCACAGGAAAGTGTATTTGTATCCCTTCAATGCTTATAAGTCATTGCTGCAGTCGCGGGTGACTAGACACCCCCTCCTTTAACTGACAATTATGCCATGAAGATTTGGGAGTTGTCCATTTGAAAGGATGACAAACACCCATGATTTATTTCAAATTTTTCTGAGACGGTGTGGTGCAGACCCTGGTCCACCTAGCACGGAATGACCCATGAGTGCAATTCTTTGATATAAACCATTACCCCAAATGATTTAGAACAAGTCAGGACTAATAATTGCTGTAAAGAGATGTTCTGTGCCCACACATTTTGAAGTTCTGGCTACCGCTAAATCTGAAGAGTCTAATTTATTTTGTTGTGAAATTAATTTTATTGCCAATCGAATGATAAAAATAATGATACCAATAATCCTAAAATAATAATCGGTTGACTCTTAATTGTAACTCTTCATCATGGATTCTGACTCGGTCAAATTAGCAATGCAGTGTAATAACAGAATGTATCGAGAGTACATGTCTTTCAAGTGTCCATGTCCATATCAAGAGTCTTAAAAGAAACAAAGTTCCAGCAGTTTCTCTGAACAGCTAAGACTACAAGCACCTCTGCATCTAACGTAGCTCTTACCATCTCCATATTAAAAGATGGTACACTTTATAATGGAACGACTCATTATCAAATAAATCATTCATTCCAAAGTGGAGGTAACATCTTCCCTTCAATTTCCCCACAAACCAGAGAGAAAATGTGCTTTGAACGGTGCAACTTCTCAAACTGTCAGCAACATGGGGAGGGAGAAAAAAAAAGACACTTTTCCACCACAATCCTACTCATTTTGCCCGCAAGGCGTGAATAGAAGGGGCAAATCGGGTCAATGAGTGCTCATTTGGAGATCAGCAGCCCCCTTTTCTCAACACAAAAAGCAGCACAGAGCACTCCTGGAGGACCTGTGTAAGCCAAGAGTTGGCCATAATTGCCGGCAGAACACAGCAGTTTCCGCCCCGTGCTTAACCCAAATTGCTTCAGTAAGTATTAAGCCGTATAAATTGATCGTGTGTAAAATGTGAATTACAGCCATCACCGTGAATGAAGAAGTGCATCAAGGAGAGTAATTACGAGCTGCTCTCTCTCAATGTTTTGGGATCCCAGAATCAGCCGAGGGCCTGTTCTAAAAATAAAAGGTGGCACCTGCCTTCTTAAATTTGACCAGCAATGCCACACCCTGCCAAACACAGTTTCAAAGGTAAAGGAACAGAGCATATTACCCATCTCCAAGATTAAGACTTGTTATAAACAAGCATCACATAACCCAGGCCTGTGCCACTCAGAGACACCCCCCCCCCCCCCACACACACACACACACACACACACACACAAACCCTCCCCTCCCACCACCACACCACACCAGGCCTTTTCTTGGCCTAAATCTTTAGGTGCACAAACATTTGCGCCCGAAAACTTAATTTTTACAGCCTTAGGTGCGCATTTTTTCACGCAGCTCAAATGCTATTTTAGGCACGCAAACCGCACCTTTCATGAAAAGTTAAGGTGATATTAATGTTGTGCATAATTAATCTAAACTAAGAAAAGCAACATATTATGGCGATTTTTCTACCATGTGTAACATCTCCTTTCTTTTCCTACATTATATCCTTCTTAAGCTGTTTCGCGTCCGCGAATGTTCCACGAATGTATTCATGTCTTTGCATTGACTTTGAATGTAACCTGTCATGCGAAAAATTAATTTAGTGTCCGGTGTGAAAGCAGCTTTAGCTGCGTTCGTGTGGCGTTGATATGCGACCTTAAGGCGTGCCCATGGCGCTCCAGGAGACCTCACTGAGCTGCTACAACGATCCTACGGAGTTCCAACAATGTTCAAATCAGAACGCCGAGCTACGGCGTTTGTTTTGTGCATGCACAGAACAAACGCCGTGGCGCGGCGTTCTAGGAGACCCCATGGCATTTAGTGGAGATGCCACAGAGATGCTGCTGCGCTCTAGGTGATCCCACTGCGCTCACCCCAGCGTCCTATAAATTTTGTGTACGCCGCACGAACTCCGTTAGAATGCAACTCTGGTGTGACAGGGGTATTACTGAGGAAAAACAAGGTATCCCTTGCGGTAGTCTGTTGGACTACTTATTTCTGCAACAGAAATAAGAAATAAGATGAACCAGGTCTATTAAATAAAACAACCTACGAAGTTTTATGGTGGGATCAATACAGGCTTCAGTCTATTGGGTAGTCATCCCTCAACTTCTCAAGTGCGATGGCAGAATCACAAAGGGTAGCAGGAATAGGGGGCTCTGAAGAGTTTGATTAATTTCGAACGACTGGGGGGAAAAAAGGCCGACTATTGGTCAACCGAGATTTGTTTAAGCAGGGGACAGCCCTAGTAATTTATTAATTAAATCACAGCAAAAACTGCAGTCAAGATGTGAATCGAGCTAATCTGATTTAGGTTTCCCAAAATCACAGATGCTAACTTCCATGGTTGGAACCACTGACTGTGAATGGACAAACTACGTTAGTTGCTAACGAACCCGGGCTCCATTAATTAGCAGGAATGACCAATTGATCACGCCAAGTTTCACCGTCAAAACAACCAAAATTCGGCAATGAAAACCTTCGTACGATAGATAAAAGGAAGCTTACTTCCACAACCCACTTCTTCCTGTCCTTTCTGACAAATTTAACGGGTTTTATGCCCTTGGTTTCAACATCCCATGTTTTATAGGTGGAAAGTTGGGCGATATGCCCAGCCTGCTTCACCAACTTTAGTGTTTTTTAAATTAATTAATTTGTTTATTTTATCTTAAGTGGTTGAAGCAACGTGCAGTTCCATTGGCTGAAGTTTCGCGTGTCCACACCGTTTCTCATGGGCCTTCGCGCGTTATGCGAAAGAGTTTGGAAATGCTGTCTGGAGAGTGCTGCAGTTCGGATAGCTAGGCGCACAAAAACTGAACGTTTTTGATGGAAACGCATGCATTTATTTGCGCACCTAAAATGCCATTTTAGGCGCGTAAAGTAACGTACGCGCAATTGCATGCCTTTCATAAAAAGGCGTGCCATAACCCAGTTAAACTCCTGCTTAATGGCATTTCAGGTCGTCCCCCCGAACAACCTGCCTGATGCATTCTCCACTCTTACTCTAGGGATGGGGCCGGTTCGTCCTTTCCACCCTGAAGAGGGCAGAGTCCCAGAAGCATGGGGACTCAAACATGGGGTCGTGGAGGCAGCCCGAGAACCAGGACAATCAGCAGGGGACACGTCCTCAAAAGGGCTCAGGGTCATAAGCTGCAGACTCCACAATGGAAAACATGACGCACACTGGCTCTTCCTAGCTCCTATTGAATAATAACCCTCTCATCTTTGTGGAGGCACAATTGAGTTCCTTTCCCCTCGTGGATACACACACAGTTTTAAAAATCAGTGTAATATTTTTTAACCACTGTGGATGTCACAACGGGGGAAAAACATTTTAAAAGAGAAAGTGGAAAACAAAGCTTGCTGATTTACAGAGGAGGGTAATTTTTCTCAATACTTTTGAAGGAGCAAGAGAAATAGATGGAGTACTCAAGACAGACAAAGCTCCAGAGAAGATTCAGTCAGGCGTTTTAGATTGAAGGCACTGCTAAACTATAATTTCCCGGGAGTTAGCTTTTCCAAGACCCCACTGGATGTGACTGGGGAACGACAAGCTGCCAACGAGGGTTGAGGCAAAACCAGAGATGCCCTGCACTAGGCCTCCTACTAAAGGTGTGGCTTCATTGGCAAAACAGCAGAGGACTTTGATGCGATTCTGACTGAGAGGATGATAAAATCCAAGTCGATTGCCATCAATCACATACTTCCATTAGAACTCTAACTAGCATGTGTGCTGGACACTGCCCTTAATCCACTGCTGTGGCTCGGCTGAGGCGCCACAGCACAAACTCTATTAGCTCAGTGTGGTCAATGAGGACCACAGGAATCCACCGCGCATAATGAGGAGTATGGAAATTGTCAACAAAGAATGTATCGGGTAAGACAGAATGGATCAGGATAACAGAGAATGGGTCAGGATAAGAAAGAATAGGTCTGGGCAAAGGAGAACGGGTCCAGGTAAAAGAGCATTAGTCTGAGGTATCAAAGATTGTGTCAAGGTAAAGAAAATAAATCAGCATAAGAAAGAAAGGGACTGAGGTAAAAGAGAATGAGTCAGGGAAGAGAATGGGTCAGGGTAAGAGAGATAATGGGTCAGGGTGAGAGAGATAAAGGGTCAGGGTAAGAGAGATAAAGGGTCAGGGAAAGAGAGATAATGGGTCACGGTAAGAGACAATGGATCAGGGTAAGAGAGATAATGGGTCAGGGAAAGAGAGATAATGGGTCAGGGAAAGAGACAATGGATCAGGGTAAGAGAGATAATGGGTCAGGGTAAGAGAGACAATGGATCAGGGTAAGAGAGATAATGGGTCAGGGTAAGAGAGACAATGGATCAGGGTAAGAGAGATAATGGGTCAGGGTAAGAGAGATAAAGGGTCAGGGTAAGAGAGATAAAGGGTCAGGGTAAGAGAGATAAAGGGTCAGGGTAAGAGACAATGGATCAGGGTAAGAGAGATGAAGGGTCAGGGTAAGAGAGATAAAGGGTCAGGGTCAGAGAGATAAAGGGTCAGGGTCAGAGAGATAAAGGGTCAGGGAAAGAGACAATGAATCAGGGAAAGAGAGATAATGGGTCAGGGTAAGAGACAATGGATCAGGGTAAGAGAGACAATGGATCAGGGTAAGAGATAATGGGTCAGGATAAGAGACAATGGATCAGGGTAAGAGAGATAAAGGGTCAGGGTAAGAGAGATAATGGGTCAGGGTAAGAGAGATAAAGGGTCAGGGTAAGAGACAATGGATCAGGGTAAGAGAGATGAAGGGTCAGGGTAAGAGAGATAAAGGGTCAGGGTCAGAGAGATAAAGGGTCAGGGTCAGAGAGATAAAGGGTCAGGGAAAGAGACAATGAATCAGGGAAAGAGAGATAATGGGTCAGGGTAAGAGACAATGGATCAGGGTAAGAGAGACAATGGATCAGGGTAAGAGATAATGGGTCAGGGTAAGAGACAATGGATCAGGGTAAGAGAGATAATGGGTCAGGGTAAGAGACAATGGATCAGGGTAAGAGAGATAATGGGTCAGGGTAAGGGAGATAATGGATCAGGGTAAGAGACAATGTATCAGGGTAAGAGAGAATGGGGCGGGGAATGAGAGAATGAGGCGGGGAAAGAGAACGGGTCAGGATATGACAGTAAGGATCAGGATAAGAGAATGAGTCAGCATGAGGGAATGGGTCAGTGTAAGGGAAAATGAAAAAGGATAAAGAAAGGCTGGGGGTTTGGAAGGATTCACATTAAAGCACTGGTAGCACATTACTTCTCACATTAAAGGAGAAAAGAAACCATTAAGACATTTATGAAATTTATTCATTCATGCAAAGGGGCACTGGGGCAACGGTTTTGTCAGAAGAATGTTCTGCGAACAGGTGCTGTAAGCCTATAATGAACGTGGGGAAGGTGGGAGTATGTGTGCAAAATGGAGACGAAAGCAGTTGCATCAATCAGATGTCAAGCGTCTCAATTTCAGCAATTTAGGATTGTGTCTATCACCAGTGGTGGACACACAGCAATTTCAGAGCTGCCTGACTTCTGCAGCCCTACACAGCGCTCATCTTCCTCAACCAATCAAACAGAGAGAGACAGAGAATAGCTGGTAATGGGCTGACTTAAACCCCTTTATTTCCGATCTCTCCCACATACAGATCACGGATTCGCAAAAACGCAAACACACAGGTATGTAATGATGCGAAAACCTGTATATGCAGCACACACGCACACCCTCACGCACCCACTGACCCTGACACACACACACACACACACACACACACACACACACAGTGGAAGAGAAATAATGATAAATAGAGGCGGTGCGATGAAAAGGGTCAGGCCTCTTGGCGGCGCAGGCTGGAACAGAAGGATCAGTGAATACGAGGTGGATTATGAAATTGGACATTGATTAGCATTTGGAAGGCAAATCGCTTCTTATCCCGCTGAGCTCCCTGTCTCAAGGACAAATTAAATTGAAGCCAGGGCCGGAAAATGTATTTTATTTATTAATTTTCAAAGATCTATTTTTAAGACTTGGCATGGGAGAGGTGGAATGATGAAAGCCATGCTTAGCGGTATCTCTCAAGACGACCACGGCGAGTAAGTGGGGGGGCACGGGGGGGCTATGCTCCTGCAGTCAAAAGGAGAGGGGGAGTCACTGAAAATGTTAAAGACGGATGTTAAACCCATCGCCCTTTGAAAAGGGACAGAGATGAAGCACACAAAAATATACACACAGTCCAATAACTCATTTGAAAAGGCAGCTACAATATAGAAAAATGTTTTCCTACTTCCTTCATTTGTGTCCTTGTAATCATGCCAGTATTTACATGAAACTTGCGCTAATACGAGTACCTTAGTCTGCGATCCAGTTTTAGAACTGTAATGTAAAGGACAGCGCTGTCGGAGCGCTCACACGGGCCGGCCCTTACACTGCTGTCCCAGCAGCTGGCACGGTTAGCACAGACAGATTTAACAGCCTAACACAACGGAAGAGTGGCGTTCCTGACACTTCATGGGTAACGTCACCGCTCAGCGGCCCGCGCTCTTGCACGCGCATCTCTAAGCGAGCGCTCAAAGGAGGAGAACCGTTCCCTTCAAACGCACACATCTCAGCAGGCCGCATCTCCCTCGAGACTGACGGAGCTTCGGATTTACAGCGGGAGCTACCGAACGTCACGGCTCCCACTAACCTGAAGAGACAGATGAAGGCGAGGTCATTCGGAGAGCCAAGATCCCTACCGTTCAACGAATTCCCCGTTACGCAAAAGCCCTGCAGGGGTACTTTGCCCTTGAAGTCCAACCTCTCTCATGATTGGCATAATCATCCAAAAGGGATTAATGTATCAGAGACAGGCTCAAAAAATATATTTCAAGTGAGCAAAATGTCTTCGAGGCAGGGACCTGTATGGGGAGGGAGGGGCACTTCATTGCAACGTAATACTAAAACGTAATATTAAAAATGTAAAACTGCAAAAGACTGAGTAAATGCCCTGAGTGTTGGATTTAATCTCATGGCAGTTTTCCTGCTCCGTCTCTTACAATAAGAGTGCGGGTAACACAACAGAATACATTGGGTCAGTTCACCAAATACAGTTAAATTTATTAGGCTTTACAGCTTCTACTACCCACTTCCTGTAACCCAAGGATACAGCAAAAGCTTCATTTTGACATAAAAAGTTACTTTGATGTGCTGGTAATACTGACTTGGATGTAAATGTTTTATGCCTTCTTGAGTAAACAAATGGCTGGGATGTCATTCTGAAAGCAAAGAGAGTGGGACTTAAACAGTGATGTTGATTTTATCAGGAATGCTCAATAACCATTTAAAGGAAAAATAATCAGATAATTTGGCAATTTGCTGCATGCTGATAAAGTTTGATGAAGCACAAGGCAGCAAAGGTGAGACATTAATTACCAACAGTCTACAGAACGTTTCAAGGGCCAGACAGGAATACGATACGCACCACGTTTCCAACACAGAGAGGAGGGACAAGCACAGAAATTCTGCAGGTGAATTTTCCAAATCCTTTTCGGAATTACTAGTACCATATGCGTATATAACATTCACTTCCACATCTCCAGGTCTTAAGTGTCATTACCACTGAAACGCCTAATCCAGGGCAGCATTATGCTGCATCAACGTTTCAGGTCAAAACGACCTTCTCACCAGGGCCAGAGTGAAAGGCTGCAGTTTCCTTGGGGTAGAACCGCCAAATTTCTTCCAATCACCTCCAATTGTGATCAGCCTGCTATATTCTCAGACCTGTTTCTTTTTTTTTTATCAGACTCAATACAGAACTGGTCAAGTACACAGCTTCCCAACTCAGCCCACTGCTTTGTGCGCGCAGGTCAGAACCATTACGGACAGAAAGCTGAGCTGATTTGACAGCCTGACAAGACTAAAAGCTTGATTTCAGCACAAGTGTAGGAAAAACCGGTCTTGACAAGTTTCCTCTCCTGCTTAGTAAATGATTAAATGACGGGAAAACAATCCATTTGCCTCTGCAAGGATACATTTGGAACTAAATAGCAGTGCTGTGCACTAAAATACATTTCAGAGCTCGGGCTGAAGCATGTAGCGATTTCCGATCAATAGACGTTTAGAGAAAGCTGGATCAGCTTTGAGAAATGGCCTACAAGAAAATTACATCCCATTCCATAACTCAAGCTTCCAGAAGAAACGGTTTTATACAACTTTAAACACTGCAATTATTTTAACACTGTGTGGCAGAACACAAGTTCTAAGTGTATAGAAGGTAGACAAAATTAGAAGCACCCCAGGAAAATGGCTTCAAATTCAGAGTTTCTAAACCACAATAACAAAAGCATCAATCCGATGTATCTGAATGCCAATTAGCATATGTCTGCTTAAAAGAAGGTCTAACGAGCAGTTCTTTGCCAATTATGTCTCCAAAGCAAGATGAGGGGGTCAAACAGTTGGCGCCGGAGTTGCAGATGCATCAGTCTCAAAAATAGCAAAATTATTTTAAGGTGATAAGAGGAACTGCTTCAAAAACCATGATCACGTATGCTGTACCCAGTTCCATCACGGATCCTTCCATAAAATAATTCTGACTGCAAATCAAAGCTCTCAGATAGGGTTGTTCAGAAGGTGTGTAGGATAGTTGCTAATAACCACAGCCATAAAAATCATCATAAATTTGTATCAATCCATATCTGAGCAAATTTCAACAAAAGCTTTACATGGGTGACCTTCACAAAGCTAATGACCCAAAACAACATTAATTATTTACAGTACGGGATGTTTGAAGTCCCACGGTGGGGGAGCCACAGTGTGTTAATAGGACAAGGCATTGCAGTGGCACATATTATGCATTTCATGAGACGTCAATCATGCAGTCTTCGGCACAGCAGAATTCCCGCATTCGCGACACGTAGCGCAACCAATGTTAGCCTTCCCACCCGATACAATGTGACATCGAATAAAACACAAATATGCAGAGTCGCCAGTGCTGCATCCGCAGTTTAGGAAAAAAGCTCAATCTTGGTAGATTTCACCAGTTCAGTCGCAGAGCAAATCCAAGACACCCTCTTTTTCCTCTTTCGTGGAAAAATAAATATCGACATTTCCGACTCATGTGGGCCAATCAAAGGAGTAGCGCAACGACTGCCCACTCAAAGCATCAATTTAGCAGGATGAACAGCCGTGTCCCACACCCGCAGATCTCGAGCGGCAGGGTAAGTCACGCTGCCAAAAAGAACAGAATGAAGAAATCTCTGGGAGTAGGGAATAACACACAGCAGACAGAAGCCAAAGCTTAGGGAGGGAAAGAATCACTGTCGTGACAAACTACTTGGAGGCCAAAGATTTTTTCCATGTGACTTCACGGCAATTTCCCGTGTATCATGCAAATATTGCCATGACAGCAGTGTTATGGCTCGTCCGTGAAGCATCTGAGTCGAATCTGTACAACCACTTGCACTGGACTAGACTGGCATGGTCTGATGAAATGTCGTGGCAAGGCCAGCTGTGCCATCTCGTGCGAGCGAGCGAGCAGAGCGAGGCTCAGCTAAGCCTTCTCTCCCTGCCGAAACGAAGCATTACCCCGCACACTGTGCACTGCCTTAGGAAAAACAGTGCAGCAGAGGCACTCCTGCTTCCGTGGAAAACTGGGCTTCGAGAAATTTTTTAAACCTGGCATAAGCTCCATCACCACTGAGCCATTTTCATTCCATTTCCTCCAAGTTTCTCAAATCTGTCGCTCACGAGGGTGATGAACAAAGTGCATCAAACAGTTGATTATAAGGCAACCAGACCAGAAGATGACTACAAGTATTGAACAATAAGTGGAGATGTAAGGGACTTCTGTTGGCAGCTAGCCAATTTCGGCAGATCGCACAGCCGTGATAACAGTGTAGTATTGTGTATGCAGACAAACGGATGGGTCGCAGTTCCTTTAGCGCGTGTGGTTAATGTGCTAGAAATGGCGGGTGTGGAGGATGTCGCCTGCAGAAATGGCCATTAGCATTGCAACAGGAAGGTGCTGGAAAGGGCTTCCGTCCATCTCTGCACTGCAGCTCTCAGTGTTTCAGAAAGCAGCTGAGCTTCGCCCTCGCCTTCATCTCCTGGGGCCGGCTACTGTGAGCAACCCCCCTTCCCCTCCCCAGCTTCCCACAGTCTGAAGGCTCGACCGCCATCATCCCCAGCCCCCCCCAACTTGCAACCCGTCACTCAGCAGGGCACTTGAGGAGCACAGAGGCTGACGGGCTTTTGACAGGCCTCTCTCACTGCTGCAGCCGAGGCTGTCGGAGGTCTCTCTCACTCCTCCGCCGTCTCAGTCTCTCCATTTTCCTTCTCTCTCTCCCCTCTCGTTTCCCCTCTGGGAGTCGTTCGTCCTCTCCTGCCACTCTCGGGCTTTCCCGCCTCTGCGGTCACAGTCGTGTGGCTCAGAGCACGGTCAGCCAGCACAAAGCCACTGGCACAGTAAGTGCCAAAGTCAGGAAAACAGCGCCCCCCGGTGACAGCGCTGGACCTGGCAGCAGGAGCAGGGTGCCTGCATTTTGGCTGCAGGAGACTCTGAGGCAGAGATGGTAAGACCAGCGGTCGGTAAGAAAAAGCCCTGCCATGCACTTCTTCCACGCACCCTCTCAGCTGGCTGATTTCACACATTATATCAACCTCCTGGCTGAAGAAATGAGCCAATAAGCATATCCAGGTGTTCAGAGGAATATACAGAGGGGGAATTTTGCTGGAAGTTTTTACACCTCTGCACTCAGGACAGTCGAGAGGAAAGGGTTTCCATTGGACACTGGAGGACAACCCAGCCAAGTGTGTCTCATTAGTCAGACACAGGCCATAGAGACACTCGAGCCCCTCGTTTGTTCACCTGATCTCAGCCATCTCCCAGGCCACACCTGCTTCTGTTGATTAGCATCAAGTGTTTCTGAGAGTTGCCAACAGTGATATTCAGAGTGAAGCAAACTTTATTTTTATCCTCCACACCCACAGATCATGTGAAGCTTAAACCTCAGAGACACGACAAATTAAGCCGTTTATCTTTTCGCAGCGCTTCGGCACCATATGGTCTTAAAATTTCAATTTTGAGCCGAAAAACAACCCGCACTGGAATTATCTTTCGTTAAAAGAATATTAATGTGGTTAGTCCGCTCACAAAAAAAAAAAAAAAAAAAAATCATCTTTATTTTTCAGTCTTTTGTCGCTGGTAACCATTTTTGGAAAAAAAAAAAAAAAAAGCCTGCTTACTTCACCGCTGCATTCAGACACAAGCCCTATAAAAAGCCCTTTGAATTTTTTTTCCTCGCCTTTTGGGCGGAAACGGCACAGGTTTACTTAAGTCCAGTCGCCTGCATTTGCCATTTAAATCTATTCTTCTGCCAGGAGGTAGGAATAAATGGCGAGATCAGCTGGGTGGAAGTTCGTGGATGGAGGTAAAAAACATAGCAGGGTGTTTATATTCTGACCCAAGGATTTTTTACCTCATATGTTGACAGTAACTAAATAGCACTGCATCTTATTGAAACCTTGCAAGGTCTCGGACACGCACCATACTGCAACACCATTCTCTCAGTGAACCTACTTCACAATATGCAACATATGAAGAGGATATACCAGCCTCCTGAGGCGAGAATGTGGCTGTGGCAGTCGTCCCTGGAGACAGGGGGACCAGTAGAGAAAAGCTAAAGGCAAACTGGGACTGTTCCAGACGGCATATGAAAGTAGCAAATGAGGATGAGAGCCTGGAAGCTGGTGGAGAAACGCACCCCAGATCATGTGACTGTGGCAGGAAGAGCGGAGTCCAGTGGTTCCAAAACTCTGTTCTGGGGACACACTGCGGATGCTGGTTTCTGTTCCATCCACAACAGCAATCGCAGAATTAACAGCATGTTCATTTTTCTTCATTAGTTTCTTTTCGAGCAAGAGACATTTCACCCTCTTGAACCAGGTGGAAAGAAATGGCTACACTGTATATTCAATGATGTTTAAAAGCCTAATATTCATATTGTGTTTATTTTGTGATATTACAACTAAGCAAGCCAAGCCAATATGTTATCACTGACGAAATCCAAGACTGTGGTGAATCAATGAGCTGCTAATTAGGTTTCCGGTGCTCAAGTTCTTACCAAATGTTTTTCCTAGCACAAAACATAAAAATGACTCCAACAGATTGGACTCGTTATAATTTTATCTTTGAATTCTTAATGTCTACCATTTCAACAATTAGAGGCCAATTGATTCTTCAGTTTTGGGAGTCACATTTCCCTCCTTTTTATGCAATAAAGTTGCATATTCAATTTGAATATGGGGCTATTCAGGGCAGGCATAGCCATTTCTGACATTATGTAGCTTACAAGAGCAAATAATCCCAATAATCAAGAGTAGACTTGCGCAATTATGAAAAACAAGCAATTACAATTGTGGTTTGAGCATAACCACCAGACACAGAGGGTCTCCCAGGACCCAGTTTGGGAACTACTGGAGTCTGACAGTGCGAAGCAATCATTGGGCCTTTCTGCTCTATGGGTTCACGGTCCTATACCGTAAACTCTGTACCACAATTACTCTCACTGTCATTCATTTCTGCATCGCGCGCTAAAAAACAACCCCACGTCTTCCCAAACCACTATTCGACAGTGGCAAAACCGCAGGGACCCCTCTGGTGAGCGATTAATCAGAGGAATAAATACCACTCTCTCCTGTCACCCCTAACCACCACTGTTCCATGGGAGGATGAGCAGAGCGGCTAGCGCTACACTCTTTAGGCCTGATCGTATCGCGCCAACACTCAGAACCCGTCGTACCCGTCGGGTCGGCATAATTAATCTGGGGGTGATAGGAACAAGTCATCGATCACCTCCTCCTCAGAAGCTGCAGCCAGACAGCGTCGTGCAGCGCTGGTTGGAAAGAAGTAGACATAGCCCGTTAACGTGCAAATTATATTTTCTCAGGCGGGTAAGCTTTTATTTTGCGAGCCCTTGACAGTGCTTGCATTCATAATTTAAGTGTTGTTGCAAAAAAAACGAGCGGGAAATTGAATGAAGAGGCAAAGAAAACAAAGCAACAAAAAAAAAAGGACAAAGGGCTTTTGTGGTGGTGGAGGCGGTGCGCGTATAATTCTCTCCTCCATTGTGCATGCAGGAGATGCGCTTTATTCTCCTCATCCTGGAGCCTCTCTCCACTCCCACCTCCTTCCTGCTCTGCTCCCTCTCCGGCTCGCGGGAGCCAGGGGCCGGCTCCAGCACCAGCGGGCAGATGGGCCGCACGCTCGCTCGCCCAAATACACCCACTACCCTGGGGACAGGAAGCTGACGATAATCATCATCCCTGTACCACCTGACCTCAGGCTCAAAACAGCACTACTGAACCTGTCCTGCAGTGCTGCTCCCTCCCCGTCCAGCACCATAAGGCTTATTAAAAAAGTTTCCAGGCCCAGATTTGCAGCTGACGGTGCCATTGCTCGTAGCGCAGTAATGCTAAGCTTCGGGGTGCGAGGGAGCCCATCTGTTGGCACTCGCACCTGAAACGCGCCGACAGACGGCCAGTCCAACGCTGACGCGACGACTCGAGGACCGTGAAATTACCTGCCGTTAACGTTATGACAAAATCATCCCCTACTGTTCAAAAAATAACCACCTGCGAGTAGTTAGTCAAGCCTCCATATGAACCAACTGAGTTACCAACTTTGAAGTTTAGTGCTGGCAGCTAAAGATTCTCCTAGGAGTAACATGACATTCTGTAAGGTCCTCCACAGGGAAAACCATATTTCTTGTATCACAAAGATACACAGAAGAAATTTTACCGAAGCAGATGCATTTCTGCCTCGCAGAAGGGGAAACACGTGATAAACTAGAGATGAGAAACAGGCTTGTGCTGATTACAACCCTGCTTCTGTGACCGGTTGCCCCCAGTCTAAGATGTTTCTGGAATCTTTCACTGCAAAGATTAACTTCGAGATCTAAGTAATAATTATTCAAAAAAAAAAAAAAAGTTTCACTGTATTTGTCAGATACACTTTATATGCTGTATTAGAGGGGCCATAAGTGATAAGCGCATCAATTGTCATTTCAAAACCAGGCATCCGTGAGAGGTTACACATTCAGGTACACCCAGGATTCTGTGGAATGGCTGATATTGTTACCCCTTTATAAAACCGAAGTTTCCTGCTCTTTACACAGCAGATCCTGTCACTTTTTTTAAGAATGTGGGAAGAGAGGGAACGTTAAATGCAATATGACAATTTTTTTTGCTATTCAACCAAAAAACAGTACTTGACAATGAACAAGAGCCCTCAGCCCCCCGCACCCCCCAAAAAAAAAAAAAAAAAAAAAAACCTCAGAACTGGAGGAATCGTATCTTCACATGCTTTGACAGTGCTCGCTGCCATGAAAGGCCTTGGAGAGAAGGAAAAAAGGACCTTTTCAAATTGTAAAAGCACAGCTGCTCAGAAGATATTAGACTGTGCTCCCGTCACCCTGACACCAACAAAACCCTCATGTACCATTCAGTCTGTAGGTTCATAGATTTTCAGGCCAAATCAATTTCATCAAACATTCCACAAAAGCTATAAAACGAAGAGAAGGGTATAAAACACACAGACTATGGATGGGCACTCATCGCAGAGGTTACATAATGCAACTAAAGCCTCAACTCATGTATACAGGAAAAAAAGCACTCAACAGCCTGTAAATTCATGATTCAGCATTTCCAACTGAAAACCATAATGTGGTGAATACCACACAAAGGCCCATCTCTAAATGAGAAAATGAATGCAGTTTTTAATTTTTTTCTTTTTTTTTAACAACAGCACTGCTGTCAACAGTGCCTTTAAGTGCTTGGTCAAACCACAACACCGTTGCACACGGCAACCATTTTAATAATGCACTCCCACCTCTATTAGGCAAAACATTGAAACGCATATCCAATCTAGAAGAGAAACACGTGAGGCAGTTGGGCCAGCATTAACGTGGTAATTGGTTGACATTTTTGTTCTTGAACCAAGGGTGCTGGCTGTGGAGTAGGCGGCCATTGTTTGAACAGTTAAAGAAAATGAACGGCAGGTTTGGTGGCTGTAGGAACGCATACTGCATGAAGGAGACAGAGCTGGACTAAGATCCATTGATGAAACTCTGAACGAACCATAAATACACCTACGAGAGGCTGTGCCGGCACAGGACCTCATTTTTTCTCCCACGCATTTATTCCCACACTGTTTTTTGTTTAGTAGTCTTAAGCCAACTTAACAGCCATGAGGATGATTATTATTCTGCCACCAACCTTCACAAGCATCATAAATGATGAATGTTGGGCACTGCTGACATTTCCCCAAAAAAAATGTAGCTCCTTCTTCAATCTTCATTAGGCGCTACTTGAAGCAGTTATACTTTCTTATGACCAATTTCCTGATTAAGCCAACCTGAAGTAAACACAGTCTTTGCATCTTTTAAAAGTAACCCATTACTAGTATGCCAAGTTTAAATTTTCTGGTGACTTTGTGAGTAAAATGCACAATGTAGGGAACCGCACAACCCCAAGCAGAGATTCTGACTTTGTGCGCAGTCGGCTTTGCATTTCTCACGGAGCACCAGCGAGGATTAGCGCAACCTTTCGATCATGTGGGCGTCTGTTAAAGCCCTAGTGAGCCAGATCATGGGAGATATGAGCCCACTCCTACTGTTTTTGGGTTTTTTTTCCCTTCGAAATCAATACAGGGTTAATGGACTTAATCCTCCAACTGCGCAGCACAGGAGCTGGTTGCCTGGCAAAGGATCCGCGGGACTCTCCTTGAGCAGGGATGCAAGTTTGCAGATGAAAGACAGGAGAGGAGATACGCAGGGAGAGCGCCTCTGGGGGCCGCTGCGCTGTCCGACAGCGGCGGCTCAGAGGTGAGCCAAACAGGTGGGGGCGGAGGGCTGCAGCTGTCGAACGGGAAGCAAAGAAATAATTTCCCGAAAAACCAACTTGTTTCCCTCACCAGCCAAAGCCGATGTAGTCGCTCAATTAACCGCATGCCATTACACTGAGCACTTACACAGAATAAGAAACATCAAGATCTGACTATTATTCGGGATTGGTACATGCAAGGCTGAAAACACAGAGGTTAAATAATAAAGAGCGAACTGTCAGCCACCGGAGAGAGGACTGGAATGTGTAGAGCAGCTGTTGCAGCAGCCGCATGTCGTATCCACATTGTGAGCCCACACTGTGGTGCCATCCCACTGCCCTGCACTGCAGCCACCGCCACTACGTCACAGTCACTGGCAGCAGGACATTCAGTAGAAGTGTACGCAAACCATATTCCCAGGTGAAGCCAGCAGTCCATAGGCACCAGAGCACTGAAATTATACAATCTGCAGAATCAACAGCACTAATCGCACATTGCATGTCAGTAGGCATCTAAGGAAAATGAGGCAAAACAACAACATACTCATGGGAATGAAGATTCTTCTGCATTATTTTTCGTCCAGTAATGTACAGATAGTGCTAAACACTGCACATTGTGCTCGGGTTCCAAGTCACATCATCAGCTGGACCCATTCTACTGTATGCATTAGACACCGAGGCAACACTGATCACACAGTTAACCATCATAAACGGAAACAGTGAAATTGCCTTATAACAGTTACAATGGGAACGGTCAAAATATGAGTACAGTAAAGCATAAATATCAGCTGACAGCGGTTCCATAATATTTTTTCAAGGCATATAACCAGGAAATCTCATGTGAAGCAAAACCTTTTTTGCGATCCAAGTGATCCCTTCAGTGGTTAATGATTAACGGTTAAAACCTTGGACCCATATATGGGTCCATCAAATGCAGCTGCTGTATTCAAATATTCAAACCTGTGGAACTCCAGGCTCATTTTAAGTTCTATGGGAGATCTCAAAATTTCCAACAATCCCAAATGTGTCCAGCTGAATTACAAGGAAATATGTATAAAATGATGTATAAGAGCTAGATATTTTCCATTTGATGTAATGTTGTGGCCATAAAACCATGGCGCCCTGGGTTTGAATATTTCTCTCAACATAAATGTGATGTAGCTTCAGTGAAGCATTGCAACCAGAGCATATGGAATATGTATGTGACATTGTCCTTAAATATGAGCAAAATGCTTTTCGTGACTTTAAACTTACTTAAGGAAAAATAAGTGAAAAGTTAGAGTTTAAGGGCTTAAGAGCCAAATTTTGAGAAGTTCAGACAGTCAGAATTGTTGACCCCCCTAGATTTGGCTGAGATTTTATTTTTGAGATGGGCATAGTACCCAAACCTCAAAACCCAAACCGTTCCTCTGTTTGCCCCTTCAGTCCCCAGCTACAGCAACCCTTCTTTTGGCACTTTTTGGCCAATTTAACAAAGTGCAAGTTCCCACCTCTATAATTCTGAACTTCAATGGTGTCCCAGCTCAAAGTTCATTAAAAGTGAGTCTATAGGGAGGGCAGATTACCAGAATGTAGTTATCCACCTGGGGCACCCTTGAAGTTTGCCTATAGGGGGGGCTCAAAATGCTCCAAACCATTTTTTTTCTTAAATTTGTCACAGATTTTCTCTAAACTTCAAAGTTGCCCTTTTGCAGGAATTTTTTAGTTGGAAGGACCTTAATTCAAATATACTGTCACTTTTGTGAGACAACTTTGAAGTTTGCAGAAAGAAGGGCCAAAAAAGGGTCTCGGACCAAAAACGGGGTCATTTTGGGACCCTCTTTCTCGAAACTTCAAAGAGGTAGCCAAATGCTGATAATTACTCATTAAAGTCATAGACCTATTTATTACAAATAGACAACAAAACAGCTGGGATCTTATCTCATTGGCTTATAATTAACAAAACCAAAATTCTAAAAATAGCATTTGGTGGCAGCACTAATTCTTAAAAAACATGAACATTGTACTTTGTTGTGACAAGATGCATGTATGCATACATGTGCAGTCAGGAGTATGTTCTTGATACAATTATAATTGCTGCCTTTTCAAGCCCACGCTCATAAAGTACAGATATGAGAGATGAGATCAGAATAACAGTAAGCTTATATGACAGTGACAAATGAGTGAAAAGAAAATGTTCTGCCACATTTCAGAGAACCTCTTGTCCATCACTGCATGAGAGCAAGCAGGAATGTATGCTTCTCCTGGCTAACTTCATACACCTCCCTGTGCTTCCCTTTGGTTTTGTTTGAGAGCTTCAAATCTGGAGCAGTCCCAACAACAGAGGCAGTGGCAAATGCGACAAATAAGCCACGATCCCAGCTGATTTCTTCTTTTATTGCAATATGTCCATGGCTTTCACGTGTAATTATCAGCATTTTGCTACCTCTTTGAAGTTTTGAGAAATAGGGTCCCAAAATGACCCCTTTTTTGGTCCGAGACCCTTTTCAGACCCTTTTTTCTCCAAACTTCAAGGTTGTCCCACAAAATAGGTTTGAATTAAGGTCCTTCCAACTAAAAGAATCCTGCAAAAAGGCAACTGGGATACCTTTGAAGTTTGGAGAAAATCTGTGACAAACTTAAGAAAAAAAATGGTTTGGAGCATTTTGAGCCCCCCCTACAGGCAAACTTCAAGGGTGCCTCAGGTGGATAACTACATTCTGGTAATCTGCCAAAAAGTGCTAAAAAAAAAAAAAAAAAAAAGGGGGGGGTTGCTGTAGCTCGGTACAGAAGTAGTCGACAGAGAAGCGGTTCGGGTTTTGAGGTTTGGGTACTATACCCATCTCAAAAATAAAAAAAATCAGCCAAATGCAGGGGGGTCAACAATCCAATTGGTCTGATGTTGTCTGAATCTCTCAAAAATTGGCTCTTTATACATGTATGCCAGTCACTGGACTGAACAGTCCATTGATGGAAAGTTACTGGACAATTCATTCAACCTCACACCGGATCCAATGGCTGACCTTGGCCCAAACAAAGGGTTTATAAACGTCCTAACTCCAAAGTTGACAGTACATTCAGCAGACTGAGCTTACTCCCAATTAAGATGCAATGAAATGCTGAACTGAAAGTACATCTGAGAAGCCCACAAGGATCTAAACTTCCAGAGATGTAGCACAGATGTTTGCCTCCTGATTGGATGCAAAATGCACACTCATCTCACACAGGAATACATTTAAAATTCAAAGAGCCACAAGAGACTTTGCAAAAGGTATGAAGTGAGGCAGTCTGCAGATTGTCAATCACACCTCAATACCAAGAGCTCTCGACTACATCTCCAATGTTCACCGTTTTTTTAATGATCTGCTTTCGACCGCACACTTTTCTTCGGACCAGTCACAATCCACGCCACGAAGTGAAAGAAATCTACATAGTCAGCACCGATTCAAGCACGGCAGTTACAGACATCATAGAGGAATCCAAAATTAAGACGGAAAAATGTAGCCAGAAAAGAACAATATTCCGCTATTCCAAATGCACGACTTTTTTCATTAAACCAATTCAGGCAAGTAATCACTGATCCCAAGGGAACGGTCATTTATGTGCAACTTTGCGCATGTGAATCTTCCTTGCATAACTATAACGAATGGATGGGGGATTTCTGTATAAAGAGGCTGAAGCCAAAAAATAGATCCCCGTCTTATGACTGGCCTTGCGCTAGCACACCAGATGCCAATCTCAGTCGGTCCTGAAATTGAGCGCAGTTTAAAAGACGAGCGAGGCAATAGAGGACACTGAATAACGTTACAGAGAGAAAACAGTGGAAACCATGTCAAGTCATACTGCTTTCGGCTTCCGGGTTCAACTGGAATCACTGACATCTGGACAGCCACGTTAATCTCACTGACCGATTGCTCTTTAGAGGGACAGGGCAGCTTCAAGCCGCTTTCACACTGGACGCGAAACGAATTTTTCGCACGACAGATTACATTCAAAGTCAATGCAAAAACGCGAATACACGCGAAACGCTTGTATTTGCGTCTTTGCATTGACTTTGAATGTAATCTGTCGTGCGAACAATTCGTTTCGCGCCCGGTGTGAAAGCAGCTTCAGATGAAGTTTGCAAGCACCGGCAACTCGCGCACCATAAGTATTACGTTATCAAATCAGGCGATTTGAGTCTAACTTGCACAAAAAAATGGCACAAACCATATTGAGTAATATCAGAACTACCCCACAACGCTAGCAAACTCGCCCACCATAAATGAATGGGCGTCCATTCACTTGCAAAGGTTGCCGACTTCAGCCAGCAAGCTTCTTATGCACAAAGCTTGGGAACCATGCCATACAGAAAGCTTCTGCAAAGCCTAAAGTCATTCATGCCATCAACACAAGTGGACGTTACTACCTGGACGAGCGCTAGCAATGTTGGATATACTTCACAGATAAGGAGGTCGCAAGCCTCGTTTCGATAACTAGCTATAGCGATCTCAACTAGCTAGCTAGCTATATTTTCTGGTTGAATTGGGATTAAGTTCGCTAGCTACGATTTAGAGGATTGGAGACGATTGTGTTATCTTTGCATCATGTGCAAAATGAGAGCTGAACCCCACATGTTGGGAGATTCAGCATTCGTCACACTTATAGCAAGTAGCTAGATAGCTTGATATTAACATCATCAAGCTGGCAACTCACCATGGGTCAAACTCGTGGATGATGCTCTCGAAACGAATCACTGCGAACAGTCTTGAACTAAAGCCTGCCAACCAGGCCAGGAAGAGTATGGTGAACGACAGCAAAGACTGCCAACCCGCAGGCTGTGTCAGTCCCCCCGACAGGCTACCTCTGGCTGCTCCAGCGCTGGGCCGATTATTAGCCAGAAGCATGCTCCCGGCATTCGAGGAAGCTTTGTGCTTTCCGTCGGTGACTGTGTGCTGCTCCGCCATATTCTGCGCGATTAGCGGTGTATTCTGGAAGGAAAGAGAGCCCCTCTCCAGCCACGGACTCCTCTTTCTCCGACTAGCTCAGCGCAGCTGCCAGTCGCTCGATGTGGCCCTCTATCCCGTATCCTCTTGATAACTCCACCGGTGTTTATTTGCTGCAAGGGTTTCCGCAGACTACCATTACACCCGGTAGGATCTGACACTCACGCATAAGCTGAATGACTTGCTCAGATGTGGGGGTGGAGACGGGCGGATCAACAGGAAGAGCCGCTAGCCTCTCACAGTGCGACAGGTACAACGGGAAGAATAAACGGTTGGTTCCTAAAAAACCAATCCCAGGGAAGTACATTGTGACAGACAGTTATTTTTAACCAATGACAAAACACTTTTTTTAGAAACACATTTTTCCAGCCGAGCCCATTATCCAGACTAATCATAGCCTACTGGTTATATACGCAGTATTTCAGAGTTAAACGTCATTCTGGGCCATTACATTATGAGAAAAAAAAAAATACAATGGAGAGAATTACAAAAGGTAAACCGCAATGACGACAGAATTACATTTATTTATTTATTTACTATAAATCTATTTCCTTGCTTGCTTACTTACTTACTTACTTACTTACTTAACTGTTACTTACTCAATTACCTATTCAGTTATTTATTTATCCTGACCGTAATTACTGAAAAAAATTCAGATCCATGCCCAGAAAAAAATTGAGGCAGACGTCTTTCTGAGAATTGTCCCGACATAAAATCCATAGTAAATTGAACGGAAGTCATTATCACCAGACACCTGTTCACTCTGTCTCATAGCTGGTAGCTAGTTGGAGGAAAAAAAGTTATCCGCAGTTTGTGCTCATTCATTAGGATATAGCATTTGTGCTCTTACTGTACCCCTATCATACCTTGATCAATAACAGTTCTAGTTATAATGGAGAACTGGCAATTTTCTTTCTGTAACAGCCTGAAAATTTCCACTCATTATCTGTCTTCACTATTGTGTACCTTAGGGAAGCAGAAAACATAAAGAATTAATGATTTGCTTTCCTGAGCACGGGTAAATCAGCATGCTAATTAGAAAGTGATAATCAATATATAGAAGTTTTTTCTTACGCATATTTTTTTCAAAGCACGTTATTTCTGTTATGGAATGAGAAAAAAAAAAAAAAAAAAAAAACTAAGCCACATTTTTTAACATTCTAGGAAATTTTAAGAAGAAACCTGAAAAAACCCTGATATTTATAAATGAGCATTTTTGATGAGAGCTTAATTGTCATCTTAAACTCCAATGAGATTTTTATGTCCTGAGATTTTAAAACTGTTATTTTCATTTTTATGACCATCTACATGTTTCATGCATGGGATACATAGAAATCACTTTCAGTGGGTTCTGTACTGATCAAATGATATTTTGAAATGAGTAGGTGCTCAAAACAACAAAAATTAATTTGCACAATGTTTCCATCTTTAGGCATACCTAACTCTCTTTTATGTTTAGGCCTTTTCTGCAGTAGTGAAAAGGTATGCCACAGAACGTATCCCTTCTGTACAAAGGAGGTATGTACTTGGTATCATTCCCATTGCTAATGCAAAAATATGTCTAAACCTAGTTCATAATTGGACTTTTTACAGTTTGTGTTCACAATGTGGGCAGTTTGTTACAGTGGTGTGGTCTATAATGTTAAGTCCCCTGCTGATCCTTGTTGATCTGCTGTTAAGAACCACTGGTGACAGTTTGAGTCAAATCAGTTTGAAAGAGCAAAGGCCAATAGAGAATGTACACTCAGCTGGCCGACCAGTGGTGTAACTCACTCACTCACTCAATCTAGGACATCTATGGATGTAGGGCTGGATTGTCCCAGTACAAACTATAAAATCCTATCTTAATCAAATGTAGCTTTTTTAGGTCATGCTAAGAAGACCACATCCAAAATCACTGATATCCATGAAAAAGTCCAAAAGTGTGAAAGGATGGGATGGAAGGATATGAACACTGACTAAAGAGACAAAAATAATTTTGATAAACGAATAGAATGTTGACAGATCAGTCAGGGAATAGCCGCTGAAACAAATAAGAGACGAGATGGAGAGAGGAGAGCTAAGGTGAGTATTACGAGGACACACATTTGAAGGGTGAATGAGAAAGTATGCGGACAAAGTTGAAAGACAGTGAGAAGAAGGCAAAGTGTTACATGGAAAACAGATGGACCCAGGGAAAATCAGATTCCAACATAATAATGATAGGAAATAGATGAAAAATCATTTTCCCCGTGGCTGCTTGATGTCCCGACATTTGAGTAAGGGGAAAGACAATTATGGTTGAGAAAATCACCATTGATCTATAGCAGTGTATCATGCAGCAGCTAAGGGATTCAATATTCATTTAAGTTCAATAATAAAATTAGTTGAAAGATTTCACATCTTGCCACACTTCAGTATGAACCTCACTGCATTTCAAACCAAAAAAAAAACCCAGTTTATTTGCAGAATTTTTCTGTTTCTCCTGGCACCTGCCTTTAATGCCATATACCTTACCATTATAATCCTTTTTTATTTTAACTTTCTCCATAATTTAAAGTTCAGATGATTCCATCGTACATAAAGTTTTCAAAAATACTGAGCTGGACTGTGAGCGACGCAGCAGTGACAGCACATAGTACACGGTAAACAGCATTCATAATTTACATGGACTCACGTTTTAACTCATTCCCTACGGAATACTTTTATATAAAATTGTCGCGTTTGTACGGAATACTTTTCCCGAAAATTACACAATATAAAGTATTGAAGTACAGGTGGCCCACGACTGCGATCGTCAGCTGATTTCGTGTTTTCATCGGACTGCGAATGGTCATCCACGCCGCTGGCACCGGCTTACCGTAGGGAATGGTAGAATTCGCCGCGCCGTTGGCAGCAGCTTGCCGTAGGGAATGAGTTAAATTACTGCTTGCAATTATCTTATTAAATTATTTTAAATTTGCATTTTAATGTCATTACTGTCAGTCACTGTCACATGCAAGTTAAATCTGACCTAACAACAATTACAAATCCTATTCCAAAAAAGTTGGCAAATTATGTAAAATGCAAATAGAATATAAAAGAAATTATTCATTTGAACAGTATATTCATCCTCTACTTGTCACAAATTCCAGAACGAGTCACATGCAGATCATAGATAAGGCTTATAGGCATTTTTAATGAACAGAAAATTGGAGTTTTCAATACACGAACAAAGAGAATAATCAGAAGGCAGTCCGAGGTCAGGGAGCAAACAAGACCACTGGGGGTCAAGCTAGGCATTGTAGAAATGACAGGTCCGAGGTCAGTAGACAGAGTGTCAAGCCAAAAGGATCAGGGCCCATAGGGCGGATACACACTCTTGGACTTGGATGAAGAAGGAACTGGAATAAGCGCCACTCACCAGGACTGCAAGCACTGGGAAGAATTTCCCTCAAAAACAGTTACATACTTGCTTTTTTATTTTAAAAAGAAAAGGCAGAAAACAACAGTCTAGCAAAGCGGAGACAAAGACCAGGTACTTAAATTTACAAATGAGAATTAATGAAGTGGAAAGGAGCGTGCACAGGATGGAAACACAAGGTGAGGGGAGTAGAACATACAAAAATGAAATGATAAGACTCAATAAATGAAACAAAATCGAAATTTGCAAAGATGGCTAGACTGCGAGGAAAAACAATTAACCTTTTGTTGCATAGGCTATTAACAAGTGCCACCAATACATTAAAATAGGATATCCAATGTTCCTTGGGGACCATATGATGGGATTTGGCACAATTTTGTTTTTGGGAGGGGTACTAGTGGGTGGTCAGTGCGGTGGCCAACGAGGGCAAATGCTCTACAATGGCCCAAAACATCTCCAACTAGAGAAACGTACAGTAAAAATAGAAACAATGCAAAGTAAAAAAACATTCAAACCACAAAAGCAAATGCAAGAGAAAAACCTTGCATATCCATGTCAACACAGCAAAGTGCCCCGAGCTGCTATGGGGAGCACCAGCCTGAACAGCTTTTATTTTTGACCTGAGCGAGACCAGCTGGCATATTTTGTATTTACATCACAGTGAAGGGTTTGGTCAGGATTGTAACCTTGTGAGCATGTGCAAAGGGTTTGCTTACGATTACGACCTTACATTTTATGCATAGAACTCAAATGATAGCAGTGAATCGTTATAACTTTGCCATTTAGTTAGCTAGTTAGCATTTATGAGCACCAAATATAACTAGCTAAGTCCGGAAAGAGGCTTTCTTGCTGTACTTTTACAGTATGAAGTGTACTGTAGCTAGCTGTAGCTTTCCAAGTGTATTGTCCTAGTTTTATAAAAGCATTGAACCTTTATAGTATTTGAGATACTGGGCTTTGTGTGATACTAGATAATAAAAAACAGGCAAAATTAACTCTTTTCTAGGTTTTTGAAAAACTGCTCTAATTTTGATTGGCTAAGGATTTCAACATACTATTTTCAAAAAATATTTTAAGGACATAAATATACTCCAGATTGGAGTATATTGCTCATCCACTGAAAAAGATCTCCAAATTTTTAATTTGATTTTTCAATTTTTGATTTTTAGACATTCTCTGTATGTCTTGATTAAGTCAGTATTACAAATCGGATTAGGTGGACAATGACTATTTGGTCATAAAGGTGCAGTTCTCCATTTTAAAGGAGGCTTTGAACCATATTTCTGGCTTTTATAGTTTTTTGAGATACAAAGCTTTTTGTAACAAAAGTCAAAACGAGGAATTTCACCTATTTGCCCATCAAGTGGAGGAGGTTACTCTGGTTATCTTTGCCTAATACTTAAATTATTCTGATGATTAAAACATGCAAATGTGACAAATGTGCTAAAATAGAAGAACTCAGAAAGGGGCAAATCTTTTTTCAGAGCACTCTATAATTTTTCCCCAATCCTTGCCAGTCTTCAGCTGCAAAATTGTGTGGGGCCTTTGTTGCTGTATATTTTGCTTTCAAATGCGTATATTCTCATTTGGAGACAGACCAGGACTGTAGGCAGGCCAATCTAATACCCACACTCACGGTCTACACAGCCATGCACTTGGAATACATGCAAAATGTGGTTTGGCATCGTCTAGCTGGGATACAGGGATGTCCCTATGACAGACAACATTAAGAAGGCAGCATCTGCTTCTACAAAATTTGCACATATCTTTCAAAATTAATGGTGCCCTCACAAATGTGAAAGTGACCCATGCCATCTGCTCTGACACACCCCCATATCATGACAGATTCTTTTTCGACCTGACACTGATTATGGATTGAGTTGTCCTCATCATCCTTAGAACGGAGACACAGCAGCTATTTTTTCCAAAAGCTTTTTGAAATTTTGACTGATGAGAAGAAAAAAAAACATGCTTCCATTACGCTACTGTCCATCTCAGATGATACCAAGCACAGAGAAGTTGGCTGGGCATTGTAAAGATTTAACTTGCATCTGTAGATTCAGCGGCAAATGGTGTTGACTGACCAAGGTTTACTGAAGCATTTCCAAGTACATGTCCTGACATCCATCACAGTCGAATGATGGTTCTTAAGACAGTGATATCTGAGGGATCAGAGATGGCACACATTCAGAAGTGGTTTTCAGCTTTTACAGACTGAGATTTGTATGAATACCTTCAATCTTTTAATTATCTAATGATCTGTAGAAGGAACATATCTGTTGGCAAATACATGAGCCTCGACCATTTTTGCTCTTGAGAGAAAGGCCTTTTTATGTGGCTCCTTTCATACGATACCATTATTACCTCACCTGTTTCAAAACAGCTTTTTATTGCGACTTATTAAATTGTATTAGTCCTAATTTGCCCTAGCGCCAACTTTTTTGGAGTATTTTGCAGTCATCTGATTTGAAATGAGCGTAAAATTACAGAGGATGGTTGAATTTGCCAGTTAAAGCAGCAAGGTTTGTGTTGTTGGGACGTTTTCAATGTACTAGAGAGTGAATGGACTTTTCAGATCACCCCTTTTTGATTATATTTTCATTTTCCATGATTTGCCAACTTTTCCAGAATTGAGGTTGTGCATATCGTCACCCTCGTGACAAAAGTGCCTAAGTCATTTTTTGTTGTTTTGAGAAAAACACAAAAAAACTGTTGCATTTTTATATCAATGAGAGTTAGGCATAAAATGTGAAAATGGGAAAAAATGACTAAGGCACTTTCGTTATGAGGGTGCTGATTTTTGAAGTGTTCATGAATTTATGAATGAAACAACCCTCAAAATCCTAGCTTTGTCTTTGCCACTCAACTCTCTATAATGTTTTTGAGGACAGTTTCAACTTTCAAGTGTTAATTTCAGTATTCAGTATTATTTCAGTCTTCTACACTAAATAATGTCAGAGGTTCCAGAGGTTTTGGTCAGAATTGTTTCAGCCAGTGTTCAGTTTGAGCAGCTGTATCTCCTGAAGGAATGAATGCTGAAAGACTTGTATTCGACATGCCCACAGCATGCAGATTCGGACTGATGTGACAATGAAAAGCCTCATGGCTAACGTAGATTCTGAGAGGACACTTGCAAACAACTAGTATATGCCCAGGTCAATAATGCTTCCATAATCGAGAGCTCTCCGCAAAATCCTTCTCTAGCATTCAGTCTATGCTCCGAACCAAAAATATCAGACTCTGTTCTCTGTAATTTGTATTTACTTCGTAGCTACACAGTTTTATTAACCCTTCTATACAAATGCAAAATCAAGCCAATCCTTACCATTTGAGCATGACCCTCTTTAAGGCTTTATAATTCAGGATTTGCATCACAGAGACTGGAAAAAATATGTCAATAAAGCAAGATGCTTGTGTCATTTGAAAATTCAATTATGCTATTATTTAGTAATTCAGTTTCAACATTTTGTGGACACCGGCATCTATTCTGCACAGAGAGGTTTAATGCTTATTAAAAAATTTTAATGTCAGCAATTTTACTGCACTCTGCTAAATGGCAAATTGTGCCTGATAAAATGAGTGTCATTTCATTTACTGTATTCCGTAATTTTGATTGTTTTGTTGGTTATCCTAACCTTGTGACTTCATTCTGTCAAGCTATTTTCCCATTCAAGCAAAACATAAATAAAATAAAATGAAAAATAAAACAAACATACAATCAGAAAAAAGTTACAATATTCTCAGCAATTCAAACTCTGGACCTCAAACCTGTCACTTCTGGAATGTTTTCTTACTTGGCTTTCCCCACAATTCAGCTGTCTTCGTTGGTTTTGGTTTTGTTCGATTTATTTATTCTCATTATTTAATTATCGTCTTGTTCCATTCCCCTCCCTCTTGTTTCTCCTCCTGAATCTTCAGAGGCATTTTTCCATTTTGAAGTTTGTTGTCTTGTGTATTTAAGTTCCTGGTCTCCATTCAGTCCTTGCTGTGTTGTTGTTTTGCGTGCCCTCCATCATCTGTGAATCTCTTTTAAAAGCCTAGAATTTATTTACTGTGAAAATTCCTCCTGAGTCTTCAGTGCTGGGCAGTGGCTTCTTCTCTGCTCCTGTATGAAGGAGGAAGCCTGCCCAAGTGAGTCCTGGTTCATTATGCTTGCCACCCTGGTTACTGATCTGAAACCAGTCCCTTCAACTCTGCCTTGCCTACCCCTCTAGTTCCTGATTTCTCACACCTGACTACTTACCAATCAGCGGAAAATGCACTCCCGCTCTGAAAGTTATCTTACATTCTTTTGTTTTGTTAATAAAGGCCAACTTTTCAGCAATCCTGCTTTTGGCTCTCTTCTTGCATACAAGACAAAACCAAATGCAACAATTAACTTCAGTGCAATACAATTTACAATTTATAGTAAAGAAGAGGCCATAAAGGTCGATGCTCCTTTTCCTTGTTGACCATGTACCACTTTTCCAAGTGCATATTTTATCTTCTCCAGTACTCTCAAACCGGAGATTACATTTGTCATTAAACAATGACATACATTCGTCAATGACAGAGCTTTGTCATGTTGCAAAGCTACATCCTCTGACTCAAAACGTACAGTATGCCCACTTTCACATCTGTTCCTTTATACACCTTTTCTTAACCCAGTTGCAAATCTTTGCAATAAAAAGTTATAAAATGCAAACTTTTTGGTCTTTGGAACAGCACTTTAGGACAATAGGCCCTGATCATTTACACAAGGAATAAATTGAATTTGTTTCCTTGTTCAGCAGGCCTGAACATATTTCTGCATGGTACTTATTATTTGCAACTGTTTATGTGTAAGCAAATTCAGAGAGAATTCAAAGAATATTGGCTGGGCTTCTTGGTGAATATGAGTTCTGAAATATTAATGTAGACTATTTTCATTGTACTTTGCATTCAAGAGGTATTTTGTAAGGTATTGTATGTAAAGCCCTTGTAAATCTGCAGGATTCTTTGGTTGTTTGGCTTGTTCCCTCAATTGCACTTCTCTATAGAGAGGAACTTCAATCTTGATAACAAAATCAGAGCATTAGCATACTATCATATCTTTCTACTCAAGAGAAAAGATGAGACTTTATTAGACAAGGGAAGACATTTAACAACATTACATCAATATTTTATATATATATATATATATATATATATATATATATATATATATATAATATGTATGTATGTGTATATATAATATATATATATATATATATATATATATATATATATATATATATTTTTTTTTTTTTTTTTTTTTTTTTTGCTACAAAGGAACTAGGGGAGAAGTATTCCTTACCAAGTCAGGATTTCAACTTGGTCCCAACATTGTTTTCTGGAGTTGAAGTCGAGGCTCAGTGCCGGCCAGTCAAGTTGTGCAACACCCAACTCAGAAAATTTAGCTTTCCTGTATATTGCCATGCTGAAACACAAAAGAGCCTTTCTAGTGAGTGGAGTCGGGAAAATTTTTTTTTCAGTCATTTCAAAAAAGACTGGTTTCACAATTTGTAGCATATACACTACGGGAACACAAAAAAAGTGGGGCACACAAATGCATTACACCTGGAGGGGGAGGCTCACAAGACACTCAACCAATTAAAGGACACAATACATCTCAAAGACATGCAGTGTTGCTGAATGGGAGGAGGAAACAACTGAAATTCACACAAGGATTCTAACAACCACATCTATAAAAAGTATGGTTACTGATACAGTGCCGTTTCAGTGAACCGTGATCACAGGTATTCAGCTTATGCTCACGCCCTTGTCTTTTATGTGCAGAAATTCCAGTAGTTTCCTCAAATCTTTAAAATAATGTCATATAATGTAGAGGGCGAAATATCCAAATCCCTTTCTATCTTTCTTTATTACCTCGCCCACAACAAAGTCAGTGCAGTCTGTCTGTCTGTCAGTCTGTTTGATTATTTGTGTATATCTGTGTGTTAACGATCTAGCGTCTAGATGGTTGCACTGATTGACTTCAAACTTTCAGAGCAGGTGGGCAATGGTCCACAGATCACACTGACTTCAAACCAAAACCAAAATGTGTATCTTTCAATTCTGCTTCCAACCATATGCTGCATGATGGGGTAGTTTTGATAGTCTCTGTAGGGGTTGGGGGTTAAATGTCAGGGGGGTCGAGGTCTTCAGTGAAAATAACGTTTTCCGTTATGACTCCAAAACAGTAAGAGATAGATAAATGTTTACTATTAATAACATATAGGAACTCCTGTACGGGTTTTTATTTGACACCATGACCTTTGAACCTGAGTGACCCTGAAAGGTCAAACTGAAGGTCACGGATTTTCAAAGGCCTATAAGAAAAGGGTTGAGGTCACACTTGTAAAACTGAGTCAGTATCAAAAGCTCTGAAATAAGTGCTGATGGACAAGGTTTGTTTTGCCTGACAACACTTGTCTTTCTTAGAGGAGCGTTGTTTGTAAACCTTTCTATGGTTTTTTTCACAAATTTGAGGGCAAAGTTGGCAATACTCGATAGTACATCATCACTCCTGAATGAATAGGCGTTACTTGAATGCTAATTTTGTTACCTCTCATGACTACAATTGTCTGTTGAAATTAGCTGTTTCAAATCACATCATTATTACATTTTTTTTACTTCATTACCAGTCTTAAATTGTTCCTTGTTCAAAGTTTTTTGGGAATGCGTTGTAGACCTGGGGAAAGTTTCCCAAAGGCTAAGTTTCTAACTGTGTTTTCAAATTGGTAACAGTGATATCAGCTCACATAGTTTGACCATATGCAGTCAGTAATCCTAACTATGTAAGTTAGCATCAGTGCTTATGGGAAACCTACCTCTGAATGGCAAAAATTGACGTATATTTACAAGTAAAATTAAATTGACTAAACTGTAAATATCTTGTCTTCATACTGTTAGCAATTTAATGCAGTATTAAGTCATAGTAAATTTAGAAATCACTGCTTTCTGTTTTCATGTGCATTCTCCATACCATCCCAACCCCTCCTGAGTTGGGGTTGTAATATTCAGTTTGACCATGGTCTGGTTCAGATTTGAGGATGTATTTGTGGACCTCCTTACCAAATTTATGACACCGGTATATATTTTTAATAATGCCATGGATTTGCTAATGAGTGCAATTCTTCATGTTGGAGGTAATTAGAAATATCAGCAGTTTGTGTTTATACATTGGTAGGGGAAAGACATGGCAGGGCTTTTACCTCCTGACCCCTTGATTTCCATCTCTGCATTATAGCACAGAAGATGGATATGAAGATTCTGAGGGGCATTGGAGGAATATGAACACATGCATGTTAATGCCATGAGAATTCCCTCTTACCATGAATCTGATGTTTAGTAGTGTCCCAACAAAATAACTCACCAAAGCCAGTCAATCATACAATAATAAAATTGACCACATACACCCTTATTTCACCACCTAACCACATCACACATTGTAAAGTGGCTTGACATTATTGAAAGTTTCTATAAAAGAGTAGTTTATTCATACATTAATTCCCAAAGACTCTAATGTATTTTCCTTCATGAGACTTGAAGACAAAGGCATTTTTTAACTCCATTTGTCATCTTGAATTTAATTTCACAGTCATATACATGGGCAAAGCAGCAAGTCACTGTAATATATCTTCCCATTTAAACATACAGTATTCCACTTTTTACATTCAACTTACACAATACCTTCCCGCCAGCTCGACACCAACACTTGTCATATCTGACATTAGCCAACTTGGTGTTACTGCTTTTAATCAAAGTGACATTGAAATGGCTGTAATTTCATGCAGATAGTCTATACTTGGGTTAGCATGTAATTTGATGACTCATTTCTGAGCTTGAAATCAGGAGATATGATTCAAAAAGACCTAAGCATCATATGTTTCCGTGGGCGTTGCATGCATATATTTACATAATCATTCGAAAGAAAACAATTTGTTGAGCAATGCTATTTTTCAAAGGAGGAATATCATTTATTACTGCACAAATATCATCCCTGGTTGCAAAAAATTGGTCCTTATTAAGTAAACAATGACTTGGAGGAAAATTCTCATCTTTTTTTGCAATCAATGGGCATCTGTCAGCTTTACTTCAGGTCAAAATTGATATTGTAAACATGGTGAATACCAAAATGGATGAGTTTAGAATTTTGGAAGGTCTGAACATTCTCACAAATTACAGAACACAGGAACCACACACAGATCACTGACATGCCATGAAGGTGTCTTTAATTTACAGAAGATAAAATGTTTTGATATATGAACAAAGCGGATAATCAGAAGAGGGTCCGGAGTGGGGAGTGGGGTGGGGAGGGGAGGGGGGTGATGAACTGGATCACTGAAGGTCAGGCTAGGTGTAGTTGAAGGGACTGGCCTGTGGTCAGAAGCCTAGGTGTCAAGCCTAATGGATCTGAGCACACTGGGAGTTGCACACTCTCGTACTTGGACAAGAAAGTAACTGGAGGAAGTGCCACTCGCCAGGACAGCAGGCATAAGGAGGAGTTTGTCCAATAAATAATGACTGGCTTTCTTTTACTTAAACACTGGAGAGGGAAGAAAATAATCCAGTAAAGAGGAAACGTAGACCAGGAACTTCAATACACAAGAACGACAGTAAAAGTGGGGAGGATTGTGCAAGCACTGGGAGGAAACGTGGAGGGAGAGGAGCAGAATTAGGAAAAAAATTCAATAATGAGAATCAATAAACAAAATACACCAAAACTGACAAGGTCGGCTGAACTGTAGGGAAAAACAATTAACTTATTCCCTGCCAATAAAGAGATTTTCAGTCAGTTTTGACAGAATTCTTCCCCCACCATTGATGAGGTATTCTGGCAATCAGCATGTCCACTATTACATGGTGGGGGCACGATTTTGGTAAAAGGTTTCAAAAGATCAGTGAATATTATCAAAAATGCAGGCAGTGGCTAGCAACTCAAAAAAGACACAAGTGGGAGAAAACAGTCAGGATGTGACAGTACAGTGTAATTTCTGAATACATGGCTTTAATGTTTGTATGATTGGTTGGATGATGCTGATGGAGTGCAGATAGGTTTAATGGTTCATGTCCCTTTGATAAGAATACTCAATGGCAAGAGGCATTCCTTTGTCAGGGTTGTCAGAGTATTACTCTGTTAACAAAGCTGACTTTTGGTGTATGCCCAAAGACCAATGAGTCTACATGCTGGAACTTGCATACAGATAAACACCAAATGCGTTTTTGTGGAGTGGTACAGCATAAACCATGCAATATGAATGTACTATGCATGCCTATGCAAGTTATTATTGCTGAGTAGCAGTGGGAACACCCAGTTTATTCATAAATTGATTTCAGAAAATCACATATTAAAGTTCAATACAACTGGGATGAAAACAAGAATAACTGGAAAGCTCCCAGAGAGTGCATAATAACTTTACTACCATCTAGTGGACTTCATAATAAAAGGCATTTATTCCAATCTTGTATTCCTGCAATGGGGAAGAATCCTTAAAAAAATTCCTGGATCTGGATTTTGATCCTGATCACCACAACAATCTAATTCATTGTCCCTTGGGGCATGACCCTCACCTCCTCAAAATATCATTGAATTGATTAAAAAGTTCGAGAGACATTGTCTGGACGAACAAACGGACACAGGTGAATACATACCATCTGCCCCTCAATGCATAAGTTATCACAGGTTTATTTTTCTGCTTAAATAGAACCCGTTTTTTTTACCACAGCTATATTCGCTGAATATATTTTATGAATTGGAATTTTTGTATCTTGTAATTGCCTATTATTTTTTGAAGGGCCAGTACTCTAAATTGCTAGTAATATTCCCCCGCACCCAACCTCGATCCAAAATGATCAATGCAGTTGCTTTATGCAGTATAAGCTACAACATATTTGTGATGATAAGTGAGTTTGTCTTGGTTAAGGGTTGTGGTCCAGCTCTCTGCTTTAGTGACACCCCACTGAGACCAGCACCCAGTGATTGCGGCATAACAAAGTGTGTATCACTGTGAGACACGTCTAACCCATCTCTGTCCACTCATCCAGGACAAATAGGGCATTTGAGTGCTCTGCACATGAATCAGTGACCAATTAGTGTGGACAGCATGTACTGTCCTCTGCAACACTCACCTCACCCTACTGAAGGCAGTTTAAGCTCATCTGTTCTGCTGTCTTCTATGTGCCATGTGGAATGTAGGAAGATATACTTATCAGAAAATGATGTTTTAATTGGTAATTTTCATGCCAACAGTGTTATCTTTCTAACTGACAGGAAATGGCACTTTTATTTAAAAAATAAATGTTTGTGGTTGATGCACATAGTGATGCATTTATTTTGACTTACCGTACATTGTGAGGTTATCTGAGGTATTTTTTCAATCATGAGCATTTCCTTCTCTTTCCTCTTGATATTTGTGGGATGTTGGAAATTGGATGTTTAAAGATGCTGTATTCTATGCATTATTAAGCATTATAGATTTGATGTATGATGCTTAGCCTCAGAATTGCCAAAGCACTGCCTACTATGTTGACAATTCCAGCTTACACCAACCAAAGCTGTTCAAACATGTTTACGTCGCTTATTTCGTCAACTACCTGCTCACTAATTGACAAGTCTACATAGACAACCATTCCACCAGTGTGTGAACGCTGGATTATTCTGCAAGCTTAACCAGCGAAAACTGGCTTTGTCTGGAAAGAGACGAGCAACAGACCTGCTATGACCAGTTGGAAGTATCAAAAATATGGATTAAATCACCTTGTAACAGTGCAGAATTCCATCTGGTCCTAGCAGGAATTTTCTGTAGGGTAGACACTCATCCTGGCCAAAAAGAAAAAAAATAAGGTTTTTCCCTTGAGTATATTAGGATATTTTTCTGTAAAATAAAGTGAGACTGAATTAGGCCATTGTATTTCACATGCAAGCAAATCGTGAAAATGATAAAGAACAAACCAAAATATGTGCATAACAACGGTCATAGTTTTAGCAATGATGTTTATACTCATGATGTGCATACTCAACAGATCATAGTCATTAAAAGACTGATACAGTTAATGACCACTCGTAAAAAAGTTTCAAGACTCCTTCTTCAAGCTTTACTGTCAGAAACATCGCCTGCTGCAACATAAAATGAATGAGAGCCACCAGGGCGATAGCCTTTCTTCAGCACTGAAAAATAATTTCACTGAAAGAAATAACTTAGCTGCTGCCATTTCAGGGGGAAAATGTGAATCAATTACTGAAAAACATTTCTCAATATCTCAAACTGTCTAGGGTGCAAAATGCCATTGCTGAATTCTGGTATGATGCGGAACAAATTCATTTCTTTAACAAAACAAATATATGTTTTTTTTTTTTTTTTTTAAATCTGGAAGGAATACGATCTACTACCTGCTATGTTCCTCCATAATTTACATTTTGAATGAGTTTCAAAGGTAAGCTATCAAAACAGAAGAGGTATACCGATTGGATTAATACTGTCATGAATTGATCATTTATCTTGAATTCTCTCCAACATTTTGGAACAACTCATCTTATTAACTTGCTTAGAGATCACTTTGTTCTGCATTATTTCATAAGCAGGTTGGTAAAACCAGATTGAAAACTATGTTTGGCAATGTAATAATTCATTCTGCGATTAAAAAAAAAAAAAAAAAAAAATGGCTTCAATCCGAGCACAGACCCTCACTCTGATTTGAGGACAGTGGATCTCCTAAAGAGATTTGGACTTTTCTGCCCAAGGGGCAGACTTTCGAGAGAATTGCCAAGTCAGTCAGTGATCCTGCATAAAACCATCAGTGATCCTCCACAGAAAAATCTGAGCAATTTAGTTTAGTACGATATACACTGCCACATTCCAGTGTCAAAGCTTTGACCGAGCAGGATTGCTAGCAGCGATGGGGAGGATAGCTGTCGGGGAGGGTGGACTTTACTATGGCAATGAGAATTCGTAATCAATAGCTTGCATTTAAGCCCGTCACTCTGCATCACATCTTGCTATCACACATTGTTCTTCAAAACGCATTAAATAAATATTCAGTGTTTGCTAAATGAACTGAGAGAGCATATATTTACAAAGACTGTAATGCATTCACGGTGATTTCATCACTATTTTTTGTTTTAGCATGATACAGAGTCAGATCATCATTATTTTATTCCACAATAGAGAATGTCAGGAGGAAAATCTCAGCGGATGAAATTTTTGGTGCAGCATTTCTCTATTTTCCAGACAGTTATACAACAAAGGGGAAATTAATAATCCCGAATTCCCTACTGTTTCCCTCCGCAGTTCCTTTGTTCTTTGTAATTGATCATATTGCAACACTGCATCCTGCTATGCACTGCAGCTCTGGAGGGACATTCAGCTGTGTCATCTCTTGAACCTTTGGATCTACTGTCAACAGTGTGATCCGTTCATTCACAAAGAAGAGGTGTTAGAATGCCAAGAAAAGGAGAAGCGAATTACAGAATAAAAATCTACAAGAAATTCATTAATGCGTCGACATTCCAAATCCAGAACATAACAGATGAGGCAGTGCAGGTGAAGCAGATGGCTGTCAGGGGACAGTCTGGGAAAAATCAGAGCATGGAAAATCAAGAGCTGAGATCAGAGGTAGGAAAGCAGTTCGAAGAACGTTGAGGCAGGCATAGAGGCCTATTGTGAGGACTGGGCTGACCAACACAGGAATTGGCAAGATGAAAAACAAACATAAGACAGGGCAGGAAAACAAGAATCTGGGACAAGGAGAATCAAACTCGAGAGAGCAGAGTTTGGCACGAGGCGGAGCATTGATGATCTGGCGAAGAAACACGGAAAACAGAAGAACTAAAATACACAGAGATAACGAGGGGAAGCGAGTAACACGAGCGGGATAGGGTATGAGGAATGCACAATGGAATTGACAAGGGAACAACACCAACAATAAGGAAAACACTCATGAAACATGCAAATAGAACGGAAAAGACGTGAGAACTAACTAATACAGAGATGGGACGTGCCAAAGAGGACTCTGTTTAGCAGCTCTACGCTACAGATTAACGGACTCGGTCCTCTGGCTTCAAAAGACAATGAGGTGAGCCGTGAGAATCCATCCAGGTGTATAGCCAGGATAAGCCCCGCATGCTGCACACATTTGCAAAGTTATTCTCACTTGAATTCATTATATTCTGAGAAAGTTGGCATTTCATTATCAATAGTTTCACAAGGCTGTTACCTCCCTGACTGACCACAACAGCAGAGTTAAAAGACGCAAGGAGCTGCCCACTGAACGGACATCAGGTTGGAAACGGCAACACAATCTCATCCTGACTCGTCATATAGTGACACTACCTGATCAAGCGTCAATATATGACAAAAAAGGAGGCTCTTGGCGTCATTACATGACATTTGCAGTTGGGGCTCGGGTTAGGGGTTGGGCGGTAGGGTTGTTTTTATACTGGCGGCAAATAAGGACCCCAAAGGCCTCTTATTTTGTTGTATATCAATGCTTGGTCAGCGTCACTATGTGACGAGTCAGGATGAGACTGGGATCGAAACAGAGGTGGAGGGGGTAGTGAGTGGTGCGCCAAGATACAGAGTGGATGAGGAGAAGAATTAGATGGAGTTAAGGGAGGAGTGAGAAGGGATTTTAAAGGCATATTAAGCAGGATTTCTTTCCTTGCTAATGCTAGGTTATCTCTTTTGACCCCTAATAATGCAGTAGAGCAGGAGTAACTCTCCCTGTTCCTGGAGATCTACTATCCGCTTTGTTTCAATTCCAGATCTAATCTGGCACACTTGATTGTATTAATTAGCAGCTTAACAAAATCTCCAGTTGTTGACTGAGATGTGCTGTGTTTGGGTTGCAGTCAAAGCCCGTAGGATGGTAGATTTCCAGAAACAAGCCACTGCAGTTGGCAATCCATGCACATCTTCTCTTATGTGCCTTCTTCTGTGAGCCTTAGGGGCCAATCACTCTGAACGCGCTTTATCGGCGTGGGGCGCCCTTTTTGTTAATATTCTCAATGATTAGACGCATTCTGGACACTGCTTTTGCGCACCGAGCGCCTCGCGTTTAAACGCCCCAGGCGCCTCGCTGTTTTCTGATGCGCTTCCTATTTTGAGGCGCCTCGATAAAAAGGCGTTTCACGTCATTGTCAGTCTTTTCCCTGCTGTCCAATCATGTGAAAAAACCTGAAATCAGTTCGCTGACTAGTTCGTTGAAACAGTTAATTTCAAAATGTCCGCAAAGATGAGTGACAGGAACGTTACTTAGCAACACAGAAAAGACGCATCCAGCACCTTTTTACAACGTTGGCTTCAAAATAACAGGTCAGAGGCGCCTCGCTTTTCCATGCCGATAAAGCACATTCGGTGTGATCAGCCCCTTATACTGTTCGGATAGAATGCACAAATACAGGTAAACAAGTGAGGTATTGGGCAGAGGTGAACCCAGAGGAAAGGTTTCCAATGCATCATAACAAAGGCTGTGCGCAGTTTCTTAAATATTATATTTGGAGTATATGATTCAATAAGGGTGGGATAGTGGTGCATTGGAAAGTGTTGTTGCCTCATAGCAAGTTGGTTGTGGGTTCAGATCTGGCGTTCTTTAGGTGTTTGCTTGTTTGAGTGGGTTTCCTCCAGGAACTCCAGTTTCTTTCCACAGCCCACCAACTCACACAAGCACATGCACACGCGTACGCACACGCACACGCACGCACGCACACACACACACACACACACACACACACACACACACACACACACACACACGCGTGCGCGTGCGCGCGCGCAAAAGTAAAACATGCCTGCTTGACTTATTGGAGGTTCTAAATTGCTCACTGGCATGAATGTGCGAGTGAATGGTATGTGTGCCCTGCAATGGATTGGCAAGCTCTCCAGGGAGTGTTTCTGCCTTTTGCCCATAGTCAGCTGGGGTAGGCCCCAGGTCCCCTGGGACCCTGATGAGGAGCCAGTTCAGATACTTAATGGATGGATATCATTTAGTAATTTGACAGGGTGAAAATGCTGCAAAGCATGACCCTTCAGTAAGGACATTTTGCTAAAGCAATATTTTGGACAGGCTCAAATGGGCACAACAGGATTGATCCACATGAAACAACTAGGAAATAATGACTTGTATGTAAATGTATTGATGACGTTAACACCCAATGACACATTGGGACACTAACAGAGAAAGTCAACCAATTCTCTCCATAGAGTGATCCCCCCAATGGACATGAATATGGATGTCATGGTTCTGGATGTTTGTGCGTGTGTTTTGGACCTTTCTTTGTGGCTCTCATCCCGGGACGATATTGTATTCCTGTTCAATCGAATTCTTTACCCAGCTGGCTGACTGAACTGGGGCGGCGCTTTCCCGGACTCTATATAAGCCGGACATTCGCCACGCCTCTTTGCTAAAGTGTCTGTTTGTAGCTATGCACTATAGCCGAAGACATCTGTAGTCAGGTTTTCTTTGACTTTCTCTCTTCTAATTATTGGAGTTTCTTCTCCCTTTTTCTATCTCTCTTTGCTTCCGTGGTTTGGACTATTATATGTCCTTTGGAAGTGCGAGTACTTTCGTTTGGTCTGTATTATTCTCTGTGTTTGTACTGTGTCCGTACTACTCTCTCTCTCTCTCTGGTCGTTGCACCTGGTCTCCACCGGCCATTACAACGGATTATATGTAAGGGACTTAAAACCTGTTTTGTGTGCAGAGAATAGTTTTACATTTATTCAGTTACTCTGGCTCAATTTTTGAATGACAGTTGATGTCGTCAAAATAATATGTGAAATTCTTAACATTTTATTGCTTGTGCACAGCAGAAAAGTGCATTTCTCATTCTTTGTTACTATTTGCAAACATCTTAGCACATTTACGCAGACTAAGCACAATTTTCCATATTTTGAACAATTATTGGTTTTTTATGTCTGTGCGTGAAATAGATTCTGTATCTTCTCAGTTGAAAAGTTTTACTCTCCAAATTTCTGTCATTGTGTGAGTCATCAATGGCAAGTGCCAAAATGCAATGGCTCATGCTGTCCAGTGTAAGTCATGAGTATGAGCATTGTAAAATACATTTAAAGAGCTTGAGCTCAACAGTTTCTTCAATTTGTGAACTTGGAGGTTCCATTTGAGAGGAACTGTGATGGACTGCAGGAGCTACGATATGACTATGGGTTTCACCCCAGGTAGACGCGTCCCAATTAGCCGCCCCCAGATAGATGCGTCTCAGTTAGACGTGATCCATAGGTCCCGTAGCCTGGATTGTAAAACTGCCATGGGCCTAATACAATGCTGTACCAATTGTAAGGTACCTAGGTTTCAATGAAAAAAATCCCAAAATTACAATGGCATCTAAGCTAAAATACCCACTCGTCTACCTCGGATGCGTCTAAAAAAAAAAAAAAAAAAAACTGCTTAAAATACCTACTCGTCTAACTCGGATGCATCTATTTGAGATGATATTCCAGTAAGTACAGGTAAAGCATTATTGTGCTGTATACACATTACCTACTATATATTGTACAGTGTCATGTATTTTCCAATCAGTTTGGCCTGTATACTTACTGTGGCTGTAGAAGAGAACATAGAGCCTTGTGTATTTTGCTGTAATAGTAAGATTCTGCAGAGTATTTGCTTTGTTGTTGGTGTTGTCGCTGCTCCTGTTTATTGTGGAGCATAATGCACCTGGACAGAAATGAAATCCCTCACGCTTTTGAAAAGGCTGGTAAAAGGTTTCGCAAAAGGCAGGAGACGTGGCACAAACATTATGGGCCAGCGAACCACGGTGGATGGGCTGGGCCAGCGTGGTGGGAATATAACGATGTGAGCCACAATTTCTGAATACTCACATGTATTTCCAGCATTGGGTTATACAACAACCAACCCCTGTTGATTTTTTCTGGACACTTTCTCCATTGTTCTCATCCCTGAGAATAACACAGATTTGGAGAGAAAAGTCTTTCTAGTTTTTGTCATTGTCTGGGATAATATCAGCTTCTGTCTCGGTAATGTCATCAGAGAACGGAGTGCAGCCTGCCCAAGAATGTTGATAGAATTCCCTCCTCCAGTCTCGCCATTCTTGAATCCTATTGAGGAATTCTTTTCTGCAGGAAGATGGAAGGGATAAAATCAC
This sequence comes from Gymnothorax javanicus, assembly GCA_029692085.1. Classification (NCBI taxonomy): domain Eukaryota; kingdom Metazoa; phylum Chordata; class Actinopteri; order Anguilliformes; family Muraenidae; genus Gymnothorax; species Gymnothorax javanicus. Next base: position 88,610,253 of record CM056197.1, read on the forward strand.
TGACCACAACATGAGATGTTTTTGCTTGATGAAATTTATGCTGCTTATGATTACATAACAACAGAAACCTACAGAAGATGATTGCGGCATACACAGTGACTCTTCCCCATTGCATTGCAAGGGAGAGCATTAGGTGTGAGGTTGATGGGAATTTTTTGCCAAATTGACTGGAGCAATGAGATGTCGAGAGATTCCCAGGACTAACTTTATTTTGTTACTGTATAGTACAGGACTACATATAGTATAGTAGTAAGACCCCACCTGACCTGTCCAAGCAGCGGAACCGCATTTTGAGCACGCCAAATGTTCGCTCAATGACAACTCGTGCGTATGAGTGTTTTCTATTGAAAGCGAACTCACGCACACTTGTTGGCTTAATGTATGGCACCATGCACCACGTCTTTAATGGATAGCCATTATCACCCAACAGCCACCCATCCAGAGGGGGGGTCCCTCTGGAAGACTGCAGGAATGACCGACTGTTCCATAATGAAAGCATCGTGGCTACCACCAGGATGATTTGCGCATATATTCAAGATGTAACCCCATGCATCGCAAATCACCTGGACGTTGATGGAATGGGTTCCCATACGATTCACATAGGCGCCACTGTTCAGAGCCGGAGCCCAAATCAGAACGTGTGTGCAGTCGACGGCACCCAGAACCCTCTTGCCAAAGAATCCTGCTTTACCCTGCGTTGTCTCTCGGGTGTCACAGGGATGCCAGTGATGTACCTACAGGCATGTCGGACTATGCTGGCAGTGACTGCAGTTATAGCCGAGCTTACGGCAGATTGGGTCATGCCTCCAATTGAGCTGAGTGGGTGTTGGAATGACCCACTAGCATAGAAAAATAGTGCCACAGTAACCCTAACAGCTACGGGCAAGGCATACGGACAGCTGGCAGCGGTGTCTACATCATCTGCAACCAGGTGACATAATTCCGTCACTGCCTGACGGGAGAGGCGCAGTTTTGTCACGCATTCTTGTTCTGTGGGAAATAATACTTGTATTGTATTATTATAATTTTAGAATATTATATCTATTAATAATATATTATTATAAAAGCAGAAAAAATGATTGATACAAAATACAAACAATATAGACTTACCTGAAAGGCCCAGGTAGCTGGTGCGCTGGCGGTACACGCGTTCTGGGCGTCTTCTATTATTTAACTGGCGATCAAAGCGATTTAGTACTATCTCTGCCATTTTCTCAGGGGTTCAACTGAGGCTAGAGCAAGGTGGCTTTTTATAGGCAAGTTAATTCGGGAAGTGGAGCCGCACGTGCACGTCCACGTGTCCAAGTGGATGCGCATTGAAGCTGCCTGGGCGCGCTCTTGTAAAAGCCCAAATGGGTAGCGGGTGGTTTGAGGACCCGCTATACGCTTTCCCTAACGTGTGTGGTCAAGATAGCAATTGTAGGGAAAGCGCATAAACACGCCCACGGGCACACCTCCAGGCGCAAATAAGGGAGTCAGCATAATGTATAGCGGGTAGTGTGGCCGCAAGATACCATTTAGGGATAGTGGAAGCTGCTGAATGCGTAATTCACAGGTAGCGGGTAGTGGCAACGGGTAGGGCAGTGTGAAAGATAGACCCTCTGTGTTTATCTGTTCTTACCTATGGCTGTGACACGTAATTTCTTTTAAATAGGGATATTGATAAATTAGAAACAACTCAGGGTAACTTAATTAAGCAAATGCTTGGCCTCGACAAGAAGTCTAGAACCTCGTATTTGGTCCAAGCTCTGGGTCTGCCCAGAGTATCTAGTGTAATAGCCACGAAGACCTCTGGTCTTTTAAATAGAATATTAAAGTCAGAAATGCCGTGTTCTAGGTTATATCAACATGTCATTGTCAGGTATATCCTGACAGGCAAATACTGCAAATGAACTCTGATTGGACGGGTCATTGACTCTGGTGCGTCTGTTATGGAAGTTGGATTTGCGAGGAGCAGAGCCCGCCCGCTCCCCTCAGCTCGTGGCGTGTCCGCCACTGGAAATGGTGTTGTAGATTCGCTCATCTTCAGTGACGGATACGACATTCCTGACTCGACCGAGCAGACTCTAAGTTACTAGTCAAGGCATTTTTATGTACAACGTATATATTGTTTTATTGATATAAGTTTTAATGTTTTAATGTTCTATTGAGCGTGTGTTGCGTATAGATTTTATTTATTATTATTTATTATTGTATATCTCTCCTAATGGAGGTTAAATAAATAAATATAGTGGACCTATATTTTGTTTCCATGGTACATGCTTTTGTTACATGCACTGCTGTGTAAATGCAGTTTTTTTCTGTTTACAATTTTGCGCTATGTTATGTAACCACTGCAGGGAAGAAGTATAGTTTTTCTCAGTTTACATGCAAATCTCCGTGCTCTTTTGCTTTGCAAAGTGGAATATGAAACCTTGTGCTCTTGAAATCAGCATCTGAAGAGCATTCACATCAGCACTCAGCGAGCTTCAGGGAAATAACACTCTGGTACAGTAAGCATTTGACGTCAGTGAAAATATATAGAAAAAGACTGTTTGGAAATTATAAGTATTAGGGGAGGAAGACTCTTCTAGAGTCCATTGTCACCGCTACACGACATAAAGGTTTTGGGTGAGTTACTTTCTGTCACAGGTTAACTAGAGTGTTTTACTGTATGTATGAAATGTTTTAGGAAATGCATCCTCAGGGCTGAGATCTTTTAAACTGACCTGAGAAATGTGCCAAAACAATGGAGGAAAAACTGTAAATGCCCCAGATAATCACTGTACAAGCATGGTCTTACATCTCATGCTTTATTGGATCCCATATAATTGCACTACATTATTCAGGCATTGCCTGAAGTGAAGGCTGCCAGTTTGTGAGTGTGGTTAAGGGATAAGTGATTTAGATGCTAGCCAATCTGTCTTAAATGTGGCTGTATTGTGTGTGCGCGCGCGCGTGCGCGCGTGTGTGTGTGTGTGTGCACGTGTGTCAGTGGAAGAGACGCACACAGAACATCTCCAGCAGAAACCATATTGCTGAGACCACTATCGCGGCAGACAGAATGAAAACAACTCACACCTCACAAGCCATTACATCACACACACACACACACACACACACACACACACACACACACACACACACACACACACACCAAATCAGCCCACTTTATTCCTGCCTCTGTTCTTCATCAGCATGTAGAAGAAAATATCAACGTCACAACATAGTCTCAATGCCAGAAAACAGCAAAAACTACAATGTAAACAAGACCATAGTGCAAACGGTAAATTACATTATGCTACAGAATAACTGACAAAACTAGAATTGTCTACTGGGAGAGAGACAACGTTCCTCAAAGAACCTTGATAAGCATCTGAGGCTCGATATCCCTTGTGCATCTATATAGGATTCAAGACTTAAGTAAAAACAATGCAAACTGACACGGCAGCATTATTCTAATATAGGCTGTGTAAAAACAATACTGGAAATAAGAAAATCCATGTAAACAGTATTTTCTTTAGACCTTGACCCAAAAAAGGTCATAATCGGAGTATGCAACACTCAGATTAAGCAATAATTCCTCATACCCAAACAACCACATACTGTAAGTCGATTGTTCAAATTGCATTTAGTAACAGCGATGCTGCACCCTCCAAAAATTGGCCTGGAAAACATTGTGGCTTCAGTTGAATTTCTACTTTCTGAGGGTTGAATTTAGGGTTAGGGTAAGGTTAGGGCTCAGGGTTAGGGTGAGGCCATTGTGGTTTTTAAAATACAGTTGTGACTTGCAGCAGTAAATTTTAAAAATGCGGCTGGAAATTAGAGTGTAAAACGGGTCTCCCATGGATACCTCCTTTCTATGTGGACTTGTCCTGACATAAGGATGTCATCTGATTTCCAACTTTACTCTTCTGTCACTTTAAAGTTAATGTAGGTTGCTTTGAGTGCTTAAATTTGCAATCTACCCGATCATTTTTCTTGTGAGGACAAGCTTGGATTAAGGCATGGAGAATTCTAACTTTTTACAGGTAAATGAATGGCTTTTTACCCATGTGTATACCTTAATCACATAAAGACACCCTTTTTGTGTTTTTGTGGCAGTTGAGTTTTTTGTGACGTATATGGCAATCCGACTGTTTCACGACTCATGCTGTAACAGCTGGCTAGATTGGGCTATAGCCTTCAGCAGAGCATGTAAACAGGAATATGAATGGAATAGAAGACCCCTGTAAATACATTAATTGGAAATTAGAATAATGCCTATGGTCTGATTATTTAGTCCATATAAATGGAGTCAACCATAGAGTGAGAAGTTTCCATTTCCAAATCCCTCTTCAAAACTTTGCTCACTCAGTTTCCCGGCCTGAACAGCGCGATATTGATCACAATCACGCTTTCACTCTCTGCTTGCTTTTTTATTGTTTCTGAAAATTTGTCAATTTTGTGAGAAACCAAAGATGCTGCCTGCAAAGCCAGTTATCGTCCCACGCTATTTGATGCAATAAAAAGGAAGGCTGTACAAACATACATGGGAGATGAGAAAACCTCCAGGTCTCAGTTGTGGTCTCTAAAATAGACTTTGCGACTCCAACTTTGTTGTTTTTCCAAAGAGTATCCACAAAACCGCATCAGACATTTCTGCTCAAAAGTGACAGCAATAATGCCTGAAGGACAAAGAGTCATCAGGAAAGCACTTGCCTGAAAAAAAACAACAAAAAAAAACAAAGAAAACAACACATTTCCTATAAAGCAACCACAGCTCAGGCAGTGGCCCCCACCACATTCAATAAACAATTTCCTAACCAGGCCGACAGCAGTCTCCTCATTTCCGTTTGCTCCCACTGGAAGTGTAGGCAAGCATCTATTGCTCCCAGCATGCAATGCACCAGAACAAAGCAGAGGAGGAGAACATCTCTCTCTCTCTCTCTCTCTCTCTCTCTCTCCATTCAAGGAGCTTACATTAAAATCACCCCAGGCAGGAATTTTAAACCCTGGGTTTAAAACCCTGTAATTCAGACATGAGTGGGTTTATGTAATTAATGTCATAGCAATTCTGTTGCCCAAGAGGAAGCAGAGTTCACATTTTACATATTTCATTGTCACACAGAGACGTAAATGAAATACTTCAACTTAAGTGGTTTCATCAAGGGTGCAATAATGCTGCCTTACCTTTGAACATGCAGTCTTATGGGTACAGGGTAATCTCTATAGCCACTGTATTACAGATATCACACTAGCAGGTTAGACAAGGCCAATTGAGATGGAAGTATTATAGGATGATGCAAACATCTAACAGCTTGGAATGAGTCACATTTCTCTCTATTTGTCATCCTACCATCTGCAACAGAGAGGGAATTGAAAGAAATAGGTTGACTGACAACAGCTGAAATATCCACAATAATTGTTTTGTTTTTTTTTTTTTACCTCCCTGAAATCTGTTAACCACCCAATACATCACCATCAGTAACATTCAATTGCTAAAACCTGAGCTGATATGCACAGACGGCACAAAACATTACAACCACTAACAGATTAAGCAAATGATGTTGTAACAATGGTGCATATCAAGGTCGGGGATGTATTAGATGCAAGTGAACAGTCGATTGTCGTAATCAGCATTGTGGATGAGGGAGAAACGGGTAGATGTAAGGACCGGAATAACAGACAAGGCCAAATTGTTATAGCCCGGTGGCAGGGTTGCCGCATCTCCGACATTGAAAGTCTTGTTCAACGATCTTAGTTAGAAGTAGGAAGTACCTTTTGACAGTAGTCCCGTGGAGGGACAATCCATGAACTAGTGACACGTTGATAAGCACCCAAAGCTTGATTATGGGTGAGGGCAAAGCTATCCCATTTATCTGACTGGCAGAAGAGCTGCTGTGGCACGTCAAAAATTGTAATAATGATTATGGGAGGAATGTGTCAGAATGAGCAGTGCATTGCACGTGGCTGCAAATGGGGCTCCATCGCCACAGACCAGTCAGTGCCCATGCTTACTCATGTGCACCATTGAAATCACTTACAATGGGCACACGAGCGTTGGACCAGACCTTGGAGCAATGGAAAGGGGTTGCCTGGTCCAGTAAGTCTTGCTTTTTTTTTTTTTTTGTACATCACGTGAACAATTTACCTTTTGACGAGATGGCACCACAATGCTTTGTGAGAAGTTGATGGAGGGAGTGTGATGCACTGGCAGCGTTATGCTGGGAAACCTTGGGTTTGGCCGTTCATATGAACCTCCATTTGACATGAACCACCCACTGAAATATTGTTACAAACCAGGCGGGCACCTTCATGAAAACGGTATTTCAGCATGGCAGTGGCCATTTCCAGTTGGATAATGCGGCCCGCCATACCGCGCAGAATGTTTTGAAGTGGTTTGAGAAACATGACAAAGGGCTGAAGGTGTTTCCCTGGCCGCCAAATTCCGCAGAACTAAATCGGATCGAGCAGCTGAGGGATGCACTGGAACAAGAAGTCTGAACCACGATGGCTGCACCTCTTACAGGACTTAAACAAGGCAGATAATCGTAATGTTTTTACTAATTGGTATGCAGTATTTTCACCTGTGCTGCAAAGACTGCAAATAGGGTCTTTGAAGAAATTACAAATAGGATATGGCCCTCCATTTATATTGCCACCCTTGGAAATAAAAAAAGTAGCGATGAATATTCTTCCTTTATTGTTCACCATTTTGATATTTATTTCAGATTATTAATGAGAATGACATCTGTAATCAAAACACAATTTTTGAAAGAAAAAAATTATTGTAAATCAAATATCTTTCTCAAAACACGTGCCGCAATGATTGTGGATCCCCTTCAGTTAATACGTTGTGGAGTCTCCGTTTGCCAAGAAAAAAGCTCCCAGTCTTCTCCCATGGTGAATTATGAGGTTGGAGAAGACATGGCAAGGGATCTAAGACCATTCCTTTATGCAGAACTTCTCTAGATCCTTCCGAGTCTTCATTTATGCACTCCCATATGCTCGACCCACAGATTTTCTATTGGCTTTAGGTTACAGGACTTGGAAGGCCACAGCAAAACCTTGACTCTGTGGTTAGTGAACCATTTTTGTTGATTTTTTTCCCCCACAGGTTTATTTGGATTTTTAGAAAGTATACACTGTGCAATAGATCAAACTCAGATATAAATGTAATGTTAGGTATCATAAACTTTAAACTTTAGTTATGTGCATGTTGTGAACGATTTTACAGTATTAGTCCATGTCTGGGGCAGGTTGAAGAGGCCCTGACATAAAATTACTTCTCACAGGTCATGTGCAATCTCTACGTCAGTCCTCTCACCATCCCCTTTTAATAATTTTTAAGTAACACCCTTTGCACAAGATGTGAGTTTTAAGAACAAATCAATAGGAGTGGCATCTGCGAGTGTGGGGATTATGATTATGGATAAAAGTCCGTCTCAAGCCAAGCGGCTCATTAGGCAGGCGCTTATCTCCGGTTTTCATAGCATAAAGCAACTAAGAATATTGCTGATCTGCTGTACAGGATGCTAGTCCATCACAGATTACCCCCCCCACCTGCACTTAGGTTTCCCCAATGATTCAGCCAATACCCTGTCATACACCTGGATGAAGGGAGGCTCTGTGAGAGTGAAGTGTTTGGCCTAAAAATATGATGCAGAAGCCACAGCCAGGATTACAAACTCATGACCTTTCAATCCCAAGGCCAGCGCTCTAATCACTGCACCACAACACCATGGTCACCTCTGGTCTTTATTGCCAAAGAGGTCTATTTTGATCTCTGCTGTACATGGTATCTGGTTCCATTGGAAGTTTCAGTGCCATTTTCTGAAGGCAAGAGTTGCCTTTTTAATGGCAATCCTCTGAAACAATTGATAGTTGTGTAGATAGCATCTGATTGTTGTTCTGGAGATTTTCTGAAAAAATTCATATCAGTCAATAATTCTCCAAATTTAATCCTTGGAGTTGCCACTACCAGTTGAACAATCTTCCTCAAAGAGAATGCCCTCAAAATAAGCATGCCCTCATCCAGGTGAATTTTTAATTGCCCTAACTGCTGAAAAGTTGAAAATACAAAATTTTGACTGTTTTCTCAAATCCATTGCCACATTCGTGAAACTACATAACTTTCTGCCACACATCATTGCTTCATTCTTTTGTCCCACCATGATGGATGACGAAGAGAAATAACCTCATATTTGTATCCAAGGAACCAGGAAGTCGTGCTTGACTATTCAAGCTATCTTAGTCATCAAGTTGAAAAAGTGAAATACGAATGGGAACATACATTGATTAGATTTCTCTTAAAAATGTTTCCCCTTCAATACTTTTCTTTGACTTTAAAGTTAAAATTGTCAGAAAATTCTGATTGCAAGGAATAACAGCATCCATGCTGTTTCACAGCTTTATTAGCTCGGATTTACTAAGGCAGCCAATATTTGTAGAGAGGAGGGTGACCAGACGTCCCGCTTTGTGTTGTTCCGCACTGCATTTTTGTCTCTTATCCTGAGTCCCGCAAATTAAGACGCTGTCCCGCAATTTTACTAGACGCTATACGCTGTTTTTAATATCCAGTGCTTTTCTAGTAACTGTTGCCGGTCCGGAGCCCTAAGCCCTAAGGCGTGCCGAAAATACGGTTATTTTAATGGTTGTGGCTATTTGTAAGGCAGCCTTGTGGCTAATTTCCAAGGCAAGACCCTGGTGGCCAGATTGGGAACTATGAATTTTGCCATTTTCATATTTTTGAAGGTGTGTAAACTTTATGGATTTATCATCTGTAGGTCAAGAATTTTCAAATGACACCAAGTTTATCAAAATTGGACAATTTTGAGGTGTACAGTGAGTGTGTGAACTTGTGGTCCCACGGTGGTGGGGACAACGCTTTGACTGTTAAGTTTGTCAATAACTGTTGTTCCCAATTTCGCCACCAGGGTCTTGCCTTTGCAAAAAGCCGATTAGAAATAAACCTTTTCAACCCGTCAATCAAGTGTAGAATAACTACCAATCAGATTGGACATAATCAAGTAATTAATCTAACGTTCGTTATATCGGCATTTTCCACCAAGCCAATTTCGATGATAAGCTAACCTTACTCATTTTGGCTAAGCAACTGACATGCTGAATTCGAGTGTAGCTAATTTGCTGGCTAGCTACCCAACCAACTTTTCTCTCGTTTAAGTTTCTAAGCAGGTTACATTATGCCATTACAAAATCCTTCATCTGACTAAATATTTTATATTATCTAGTGCTGCGAATGCCTGTGCTGGGTGGCAGGAAGGAATCATGTTCTCAGCAGAATAGTTACTGGTTTGTAGCTACATCTAGTATTGCGTGCAGAAGTCCACTAGGGAAAAACAATACTATGTTATTGTATACATCAATGATGCGGTTGTTGTAATTCTGTCATGTCAGCAGAAGATTGTTGGTAACTAACTACAAGTAGTAAAGGCAAAATGGCAAAAAAAAAAAAAAAATCATTTGCTTACCTTTGAGCAAACAGCCTTGTGCTTGTTGATCTTATTCACATTGAGTCGCGTGGGAGGCCTTCTACATGCCTTAATCCATCACAAACACTTTTCAACCGCGTTTTCGGCCTTGGATTACTTGAGCATCCTGTTGCCGGGCAGTGTACCTTTCGTCAGTATTACAAGTTCCCCAAGCGTATCTAAGAACCATTTTCAATAAAGTCAGACACCTTGCCTACTACACACAGCTATTGGCTGCATTGATTGAGGGACAATATGGCAGTGCAGTTGGGGTAGGCAGAACCTTAAGGCAATCTGATTGATAGTTATTCTACACTTGATTGACAGGTCGGAAAGGTTCGTTGGATGCTTTACTTGACATTGTAAATTAAACTCACCTGAAAGTTTAAACCTGTAAATTTTTCACAAGTGTTACTTTCCTAACAGATTCTTTATTGACTGTCTTTGAAGTACTCAATAAAGCACATTGGCTCATTCTCATCACTCCTCTCCCTAATCAACCTTTACTGTGAATAAAACCATTACAGCTTTAGTTAAGCACAATTTTCTTTGCTGGTGCCGCTCTTGCCTTTTGCTATGGTAATAGAAAAATAGAAGTTTTATTTTTATTGTTATGAATTCTCATTTTTATTGTGTACCTTTTTAATTAAAATGGCTATTGTTTGGCATAAGTCAGAAGGATGACAAAGTTAAATCCAGTGATGCCTGCTGCCTTCATGATAGTATTATGGAACTCACTGATAAGGCAATTAAATTTATGTTCAGATATTGCCCATATGTGCAGCTAAATGCATTCAAATTAAACATATTTCAGTCCTAATACATAGTCTATAGTGCAATACTGAATCAGCCACAGGATAAGGCATAGAGATGTTACAAACCAAGGGACGAAATCAAAATGTTTATGTATCAGAATTGTAAAACCACCTTTCAGCATTGGCAAAGTGTCCCACATTGTCTCACGCAAACATGTAATTTGTCCCACATTTAGTTTGTGGGTATCTGGTCCCCTTAGCAGAGGGTACTTTAGTTCATGTTTGTCATCATGTGCTGCTAAAAAAGCAGTTACTCATGTATAGACTAATCCAGAAAGACAGCTTATCCTCTGCCTCTGCATAACCTTTTCGTCATGTGCATTTGAAAAGCAAGACTCATTCACCTTTTATGCTGCAAAATTGCAGATGTCACCCTCTAGTGGCCATAACAGGCACTGAGTGAGGGGAACCCACCACTGACATGACATCCTTAAAACACTACTAAGACACTCACCCTTCAACTTAACTGGCTGTTAGACAAAGTGCGAACTCTTGGCAGGAGTATTGAAAGGGGAATCCACCTCCGCCAGAATCAAAGTTTGATGAGTATATTCAGATCAACCCAATAGAAGGCCGAGGCCCAGAAGTGAAAGCCGCAGGAAAGTGTGCGCTGAAATGAGATAGTATCTGGGCTCTGATGATATCCTGACCAATGCAAAGGGCCTTGGGGATAACAAAGAATAAAAAGTTCAAATATATTCCCATTTGGAACCATAGGTGAGTACATTCCTGTGCCAGCATAGGTAATGTGAATATTATTATGTTCCCAATTGTATTGAATAGCTGCCTAGGTACTCATGATTTAAGCTCGGCTTCACTGCTATTTGTGGATAACGGTTGTTTGCACGGACGCCAACAGGTGGCAGCAGAGAACAGTGAAACAGCAAGGTAGAGAAGGAAAGTGGTAGTCACCATGATGGTCTTGAAGTAGCATTTTACTTTTAGTGTATTACCCTTTAATATAAATCAAAATATGAGGACAATTTTCAAAATAAATTTGAAATCAGGATGTTTCACACTTTAGAACAATAAAATTGTGTCTTCCATTTAATCTTTGTGAAAATCATCAGTGAATCCAAACTTCTGAGTGACATGACTGCATGATGGTCCAGTCATCAGTAATTGAGTGGAAAGAACAGAGAAAAATGATTTCTTAACAGACGTGCCAGAATTCATGTCTTTGTGTCTTATACCGCACATTAACAGACAAAGTGTGCTTTGAAGAAACTAACAAGCCTGGGCTGGGAAAAAATCTTAAAAACAACAAAGATTTGAAAATAATGCTAATTGTCTGAGGACATTATGAAAGCGCCTGCCAAATAAATGCAATGTAATGTATTACACTGCGTATTTAAGACACTAAGGATGTTAATCAAGGTAGAAAAAATGCTGTCTTTAATGCAAGCGTTTAGAGCAGGCGCAATGGTGTTCATTGTTCAGTATTTAAAGGCCAGTTTAATTTTTCCAGTTGGACTTGCACAGTTACCAATTTATAGTGCCAAAATGTTATTTTCCAGGTTTTCCATATCAAACTTCATCTGTGTTTCTCAAACTCAGTCCAGGGGGACCACTGCATACGCTGGTTTTGTTCCAACTACAACTGCAATCCCAGAGATTTCAACCAGATGTTTGTTTTTCTTAATTACACAAATGGTATTGTTTATATGGAATATTGTTCATTTTAAGGCACATTATGTGCGTCATAGCTATGCATACCGGGAAAGGTTCCAAATTCACAATGTGCTATATTCCAAATAACTTTTTACTGCATTGAAAAAGGTACACATTCAAACTGCCCAAATTAAAAAAAAAAAAATCACTTGGCCACAAACTGTTTAAATTGTGGATTCATTTCAGACTTTAGACTTTATTGTCCCTGAGGGGAAATTCTTTTCCACAGACTGTACACATAAACTCCACATGGTAAACATCGACAACAACACTGTACAAAACAAAAACAGAACATGACATGACATACTCAGCGGGGCCTGTTGTTTAGGGCAACTATGACTGCGGGAATCAAGCTTTTCCCGAAACAAGCCTTCCTGCACCTTAATGTCCTGTACTGGTGCCCTGAGGGCAGCGGGGTGAGGTGTTCATGTAATGGGTGCGTAAATTCTGTACTATTGAGGTTGCAATGTGTATGATAGCCGTGTTATTGAGTGCAGTGAGGTTGGGTGTGGGTAGACCGATGATTTTTGCAGCAGTGCTGGTTATGCGTGTGAGTTTAGTCCGGTTTTTAACAGAGAGCATATTATAAAAACAGGTTGAGCAGCACAGTAGGATGGGTTGAATAATGCTTTAATACAGTATCATGAGATGTGGAGCAACACATAGGCCTTTGAGTTTATGGATGGCTGATAATCTCTGATGACTCTGTTTTTGAATGTCCATGATGTGCTGATCAAAGGTGAATTTATTGTCCAGTGTCACTCCAAGGTATTTGAAATTTTCCACTGTCTCTACTGTTTGGTTGCTGATGATGATGGGGAGCTGGGGGGTGGGAGGGCTGATTATTAACTCTTTTGTTTTGGTGACGTTGAGGTGGAGATGGTTGCTGTCACACCACTGGGTGAAGAGTGTGATGGTGTTGCGGTAGTCCAAAACAGAGTGGTCATCTGTGAGGAGAGCGAGGATGGCTGTGGCATCCCAGTATTTGAGTAGATGGATCCGGGAGATGAGCTGATGCAGTCGTTGGTATAGAGCGTGTACAGGAAAGGACTCAATACGCAGCCTTGTGGAGCTGCAGTGTTGGTGGTGAGTGCTGGTGATGTGGTTGAGCCTACCCGTACAGCTTGTAGTCTGTTGCTGAGGAAGTTGTGAATGAGATGAATCAGTCGAGGGGGGTATTGAAATGGTGTCAGATGCCTTTGGATGGTATTGAAGGCCGAGCTGAAGTCCATGAAGAGTATCCTGACAGAGTGGCCTGGGGAGCCCAGATGCTGAAGAGGGAGGTGCAGCAGGCAGGCTACAGCATCCTCCGCGCCCCTCTTAGCCTTGTAGGCAAACTGTGGGGTGACAATGGGTAGGATGATACTCTGCAGCAGCTTCTCCAGACATTTCATTATAATGAGGGTGAGGGCAACAGGGCGGTAGTGGTTGAGTTCTGTGGGCCGGGGTTTTTTGGGAACTGGGATTATAGTGGCGGTTTTCCAGATAGTTGGTATTGTGGCAGACAGATTTGGGTAAAGATTGAGTGAAAGATGGGTGAAAGCTCCTGTGGACAGGTCTTAAGCACCCTTACTGGGATGCTGTCAGGCCCTAGTGCCTTGCTCAGCTTACTTAAATAGGCCTAATGCAGAATTCAAAGACAAGGCAAATTTTAATGAATCAATCCTGGTCTTGTTATTTTCGTGTTTGAAAACACAATCACGTTGTGTTTACAGTCTAAATTAAAAGCTTATTGATTTGTTCAATTAAAAATGTTGCCATTTTTCTTTCATGCACTACAGGCCAAAATATCACAGAATGGGCCAAACTATTATGAAAACCCTGAATTTTTTCAGAATTTGGCAGGTTCTTCTTAACTTGAAGTATATTTTCAGCAAGAACAAAAAACAAAATTTAACATAGAAATGCATATCTTAACTAGACGTGCAAAATTATTTGCTAAGAGATATACCAATTCAAATTAGTCTTTCTTCAACGTACCCTCCCTTGGCCTTGATTACAGCCTAACATAACCTAGACATTTTTTCCAGCAGTTTAAGGAGAGAATTTCCAGGTAACTCATCTCCAGGCCTTCAAGAGTTCCTTCATGAGCTCTTTTAAACTTGCAGGGCACACTTCTCTGACTGCTCTGACTGTTAATCTCACAGCAAGGTGACAAATCTGTTGACTGTGGGGGCCACACCATCTTCTAAAGCACTCGGGCTTCTTCCTTTTTGTCAAGATATCTTTGATACAGTTTGAAGGAGTGCTTGGGGTCATTGTCCTGCTGAAGCGCAAAGTTCTGACCAACCAGTCTTTGCCCAGAGGGCAAAGTATACTGGTGTTAAGGTTTGCTAACAACTAAGTATAATCAGTTTGACCAACAAGTTTTACAAAAAAAGTTGCTATTGGAAAAGCTATTAACCCATGTCTGTGGGACTCTAATCCAGGCTAAGGAGGAATACATGTTGAAAGTTGAATTTCAAGATGTTCAGTCGTTAGCAAGCAACATTTTTAGTCAATACAAGTGTCTTTTTGGCATTTTTGTGCGCCTTTGTTGCTCATAACTAACTTCAAAATGTCAAAAACCAGCCAAATTCTGAAAAATGCAGGGTGTTTGTAATATTTTGGCCAGTAGTGTAGAAAATTGTAAAATAAACATAACATGAAGATAGTGCTTTAATTATTCGTAGAAGGAATAGCCATTTTTCTCATAATGAATTAAGAAAAATGAACATCTGGTTAAAATTCTAAGATTGCAATTGTGCTTGGAATAAAACCAGCATATGCAGGGGTCCCCCAGGACCTAGTTTGAGAACCACTGAACAAGATGACTCTGCAGTCCAAAAGTTACTGTTTTGTGCACTTGTGCAAAAAAGAACATCAGAAGAGTTTTAAAATGAGGACAATACAACAGTAGTACAAGGCCTACCCTCAAACAGAGTTGAGCAAGTAATCCCTCTTCCAGAACGCATAGAAGCAGTCACTCAGCACTTCCTGAGTAGGGCCAGCAACATTATTGGAGGGAAGAGAACAAAAGATGCTAGAACCACAACTTACTTGCAGTTACTTTCCGAAGGGATTTTTAAAAATCTCCCATGATTAGTGACAGTACCTTGGCATCCCAAATAGACTCTTTAAAACACTAACACACTCAATTCAGAAAAAAAGGAAAACTGATTTGATCAAAATGAGAAATCAACTACTTCAGCCATACCACTCTCAATCTGCTCCAGCTGCGTGGCTGAAGCTTAACAGGTGTGGGCTTGGTTAGAACTTGGATGGAAGACTACCTGGGAAAACCAAGTTGCTACTGGAAGGTTGCAATCTTCCCTCTGGTGGAATAATCCCCAATGCCCCAGTGCAGTACTGTACTGTACTGAAGGAGACGCCCCCTTTCAGATGAGACGTTAAACCGAGGTCCTGACTCACTCGGTCATTAAAGATTCTATGACACTCTTCGATAAGAGAAAGGGTTCCCTGGTGTCATGGCTAAATTCCCGAACCTGGCTTATTCAACCTGCTACCTAATCATCCCCTGATCTAATTGGCAATGCAAATTGTCATCTCCGACTCAACCCTCAGAGATTTCAATCTCAATGGGACTTCCCTGGTTAAACAAAGGAAAAAAAATAAATAAATTTTAGCCATTAAGAAGAAAAAAATGTCCTGGACAAAGGTCAAGATATAGATTTAGTATATTTATCAGAAAGGAAAGTAATTTGGTTTTTAAAAGCAAAGAAATAAATTCAGAAAATTGGAAAAGACCGTGGTAAACAGTTCTCAAAATTAAAACAAGGACAGCCAATTGGATTAAAACAACATTTTGAGTAAACATATAACATCTTTATTTATCAGATTGGAAGCACATTAAAACTGTCCAATACCTCCTCTCGTCAAAGTGATATAAGAGTTAAGTTGGATATGGGCAATTCCATATAAATATCAACCTCGGGGTCAAAACTGAGAATGCTTTTCATGACTTATATTGGTGTATAAACAGAAAGTAAATAGTCTAAAGATTGTGAAACTGCAGTTTCTTTTAAAATATTTTACCCCATCATCATATTAACCCTTTTAGTGTCATGGAGTTGAAACAGACAAAAAGTTGCTTTTTTGCCACTGAACTTTAAATATGCCTAAAACACTGAACCAGATAGTGTTGGGAAAAGAACTCTGCATTTTAGCCTTCATTAAGGGTCATACTTTTAAAATATAGAATGAAGCTGTAAGTTGTTCAACATTTTTGTGGTCATTAAACCCTTCTTCTGGCCCATACCGAAGATGTCACGTATATTATTTTTATGTTAAGAAAGAAAAGTGTACTACTTTTATGTTACATTGGTTTTACAAAGAGCTTTTTAGTTTTGCCAATTTCCTATAGATGGCAGCATCAGCAGTCTTTTTTTTTCATGATGTCATTTCCTTTTCTGGAGGTTTCTTTTGAAATGAAGATTTCAACAATTGAACTTTGAAATTCAATTACTCACATTTATCTCCAGAGCCATTGGTAAGTAGCATTTGATTACTTAGTTTAACTAATGTTCATAGAATCCTAAGAAAATTATATTTCACGTAAACAACAAACAGTTCTTTGAAAAATAAAGATGATTTAAGTGCAAATGATGCATGTACGTGATCTACATGAAAGAAAAAGCAGATAAATCATGTCTATACTCAACGCTCTTGCCTATGTTGGTGGAACAGAGAGCGCCATCTTTTCCTCGAGCAATTATTATCCCATTCCTACGTGCCTATGGTTGGTTGCTCCATCATTTCTGCATAAACCCGACTGTACCTGGTGTACCTCTGCACTCTTTGTCTGTAGGAGATTTTCTTTTGGTCAGGATCCTGACAAGGAAGGCCGAAAAAAGATTTGTGGCTGAGCTGGTGGCTTTAGATAGGGAAAGAAATGAGGCTGAGGTTGTATGTCTAAGGAAGGTACAGTGGTAAGGTCTTTACCTATCCCATACAGGAAGACAGAAGCTGGGTAGAGGATTGGTA
This sequence comes from Gymnothorax javanicus, assembly GCA_029692085.1. Lineage (NCBI taxonomy): Eukaryota > Metazoa > Chordata > Actinopteri > Anguilliformes > Muraenidae > Gymnothorax > Gymnothorax javanicus. The sequence continues at coordinate 88,627,174 of CM056197.1, forward strand.
GGTTATAAGAAAGTTGATTAAGAAAGGTAATGACCGTGGAGTTCATTTTGAACATGTCGTTGATGCGGAGTACTACATGGTCCCTAAAGTTTGAGGTTTCACTCTTATCATTATGATGTGTCTGAATCTTAGCAAAAATGTTCTCTTGATTTAAGTATTCTTAGGCCAAATCCTCTTCTCTATAAGAAAAACGTTCTTTGTAGTTGATGGCATTGATAATTTTTTCCGAACTAGTTTGAATTTTAGAGAATGTCACGTGTGTTACCACAATAAACTGCCAAAATTTTGAAAATGATTTCATTTTTTATTTCATTGAATGTCACTTTTCTGAGGTCATTCACCCATGTCTGGCTCCAAATCATCAAAATTAAAAAAGGCCAACACACTTCAGAGTTTTTTTTTTAATAAAACTGGATGTGGTGAGAAGTTGTGTCCAAATTGGCGTCACATGTCTTGCCACACATTTTGAACCCTTTCTCGGAATTTTTACCTACTGGAAAACAATAATGGATGTAAGTATAAAGGATGACTAAATAGGTATCCCAGAAGAGCCAAATCAATATCCAGTATCATTTCATTAACTCTGTGGAACCCAGTAAATGTCTGCAAATGTCACGTGTGTTACCATGGAATTGCCCATATACAATAAATACATTTCCAGTTTGGAGTCTTCAGATAGAATTCCTATATTCCCTTTTTAAAATATGCATATTTTTTTTTTTCCAGTTGAGGGAGCATTATATCCTCATATATAAAAATACATTAACATGTATGCATAAGTAATTCATAAAGTGCATTAAATAAAGTTCTGTGGGCTTGTAATTAGGCTGGCTATTGCTCACCATATGGAATGTTCATAATGAGTGTTTCTCTATAGCATAGAAAATTTTTTGCTTTTTGGCATGGCAAAACTCCTTGTAATTTTGAACACTGGCCAAGCATCTCTGAGACACAAGCGACTGAATGACAGCAGAGAAGCCATCCCTTAATGCTGAAAGCTAAGAGGAGGCGGAGCCTATGTCCCATGGCTCTCGGAGGAGTCCTCTGGGATTTTCTCCTGGGAGCAGCTCCGCCCCGACAGCTTGTCCAGGTGCTCCATCTCACTGAAGCGCTCCGCCACGCAATGCGCTGTGAGGCGGGCCTCTGGGTCGTGGTCCCAGCATTCATCAATGGTGGCGCACACAATCTGGATGCCCTGTAGAGGGAGCCATGGAGGGACAGAGCAGCCAATGTGAGAGACTGCCACACCTGGGTTTTACAGGCTGGGGTCATTGTGAAGGGAGCACAGTATCTGATAATCAGCCCTGCGCATATGAGCTTTCAAATGTATGACTGCATGTATACAAGAGAATGTGCACGTACAAGCCTGTACAAGAGAATGTGCACGTACAAGCCTGTCAGCTTTTAACAGTGTATGTTCCCGTGGGCCCAATAATATAAAAAAAAAAAAAAAAAAAAACGAGGGTCCTCAGAGCCTGTACTCGGGCCGGGTCTAGGCTTGGGCCAATCGCGAAACAGCGCGCACGCATGAGCAGGACAAAAAAAAAAAGAAGAAGAAAAACGGAGCCGAAACTTAGACTCCTGGCCTACTGGCCCGAGTAATAACAAGAGTAGAAATTCTCAAAAATGCAAAAAAATGGTAAAAAGACATGGAATCCTTGACCCACACCATGTGAGCACATTTATTTTTTTGTTCATGTGTAAGTAATTAAATACATAAGTGAATGGTCGTTCATAATTCAATTAGAAAACGCAAAACTGAATTCTGCATGCATTGTAAAGGCATCGCAGCATAAGAAGAGGGGGAAGTGCTGGACTGGCCTGTCTGCAACACCAAATTGCCTGCAATGGAGATCATGTGGCGTATTTTGAAATGCAGAGTGCGATAAAGACCTCATTACGTTGCACAACATTCTTCCTCGTGGGAAAAATGGGACAAAATTACACCTGAAACAGTTAATTATTTGATGTCTTTAGTCTAAATGTGATCACTTGTACGTGTGTGCATGTGAGTGTGCTGTTGTGTTTATGAGTCTGTTTGTCAGCAGGATTACTCAAAAACTATTCAACGGATTACCACAGAATTTAATGGGAAGTTGAACTGTATGAATGGGAGGTGGTGATTAAATTCCCACACCGATCGGGATACAGATCCAGATTCTGCAGCTGATTATAAGTGTTAATGGATCAAATCCTGCTGGTGGAGGTATGTGCTCTCTGAGTGCCCTCTAGTTAAGCACTGTGAAAAGGAACGAAAACATTACAAACTGGTAAAAATATTTTTTTCTGTTCCAGCTGAACTATTTTGCAAGAATCAAAATTGAAACAAGTGTTCACTTCAAAAAATGAACAAAATTCTTGTCGAGAAACATCAAATTAAGTGCTGTTGTATTATTTTCAACATAATTCCGGTCAAATATAATTTACATATCACTGCTTTCAGTTTTATTTTTAATTTCACGTACCATCCCAACATTTTCTGATTTGGGGTTGTAAATGCATGTGTGAAAATGAGCATGGATGTGTGTCAGTGTGAACATGTTTATGCATGGAAGGGAGCATGCAGAGTCCCATGTAGTACCAACCCCAATTCCAATTAAGTTGGGACATTGTGTAAAACATGAATAAAGACAGAATGTAATGATTTGCAAATCTCATAAGCCCACATCTTATTCACAATAGAATATAGACAACATATCAGATGTTGAAAGTGAGACATTTTACCATTTCATGAAAATATTAGCTCATTTTGAATTTGATGGCAGCAACACATACAAAAAAGTTGGGACAGGGGCAACAAAAGGCTGGAAAAGTAAGAGGTACTAATAAAAAACAGCTGGAGGAGCATTTTACAACTAATTAGGTTAATTGGCAACAAGTCAGTAACATGACTGGGTATAAAAAGAGCATTTAGAGAGGCAGAGTCTCTCAGAAGTAAAGATGGGCAGAGGTTGACCAATCTGCGAAAAACTGCATCTGAATATTGTGAAACAATTTCAGAAAAATGTTCCTCAATGTAAAATTGCGAAGATTTTGAATACCCCACCATCTACAAACGTAATATCATCAAAAGATTCAGAGAATCTGGAGAAATCTCTGTGCACAAGGGAAAAGGTCGAAGGTCAATATTGGGTGCTCGTGATCTTTGGGTCCTCAGGCACCACTGCATTAAAAACGGGCATGATTCTGCACTGGAATTCACTGCATGGGCTCAGGAACACTTCCAGAAATCACTGTCTGTGAACACAGTTTGCCGTGCAATCCACAAATGCAAGTTAAAGGTGTATCATGCAAAGAAGAAGAAGCCATATGTGAACATGATCCAGAAATGCCGCCGTCTTCTCTGGGGGCCAAAGCTCATTTAAAATGGACTGAGGCAAAATGGAAAACTGTTCTCTGGTCAGATAAATCAAAATTTGAAAATTTTTTTGGAAACCACTGATGCGGTGTCGTGCAGTCTAAAGAGGAGAGGGACCATCCAGCTTGTTATCAGCGCTCAGTTCAAAAGCTTGCACCTCTGATGGTATGGGGTTGCATAAGTGCCGAAGGCATGGGCAGCTTACACATCTGCATATGCATCATCACTGCTGAAAAGTATAGAGGTTTTACAACAATGTCTCTTTCAGGGAAGGCCTTGCATATTTCAGCAAGACAATGCTAACCCACATACTGCATCCATCACAACAGCAGGACTTCGCTGTAGAAAAGTCTGGGTGCTGAAATGGCCTGCCTGCAGTCTAGATTTTTCACCAATCGAAAACACTTGGCGCATCATAAAATGAAAAACCTGGCTTGGAAGACCCAAGACTGTTGAGCAGCTAGAATCCTACATCAGATAAGAGTGGGACAACATCCCTCTTCCAAAACTCCAGCAATTGGTCTCCGCATTTCCCAGACATTTACAAACTGTTAAAAGTAGAGGGGATGCTACACAATGGCAAACATGACCTTGTCCCAACTTACTTGAGATGTGTTGCTGCCATCAAATTCAAAATGAGCTAATATTTTTCATGAAATGGTACAATGCCTCACTTTCAACATCTGATATATTGTCTATGTTTTATTGTGAATAAAATGTGGGTTTATGAGATTTGCAAATCATTGCATTCTGTTTTTATTCACGTTTTACACAACGTCCCAACTTCATTGGAATTGGAGTTTGTATATATCAAAAAGCAGCCATATTTATATGCATGAACACGTAAGTAAGCTTGCATATGCATACTGTATACAATGCGTGCAAGTTTATCACTGTGCTCTTGATCTGTAAGTATGTCAACGTGAGCACATCTCTCAGTGTATGTGTATAAGAGGCCCTAAAGAGGCAATGCATGCATGCTGTCCAGATGTTGTTACCTGATGGTTTATCCAGGAGTTGGGGATCTCTGGGCGCCCTCTGTCCCGCAACACGCTGTCTTTCATGCTCTCCACACAGGGGTTTTCACAAAGCTTTCCAAATGGAGGCTCGTAATCTTTCACATCTGCAGAATAAATGCAGAGATACTCCCTTCATTCAGAGCAGGATTAGACCAACCAATTAAATTTACCACCAGCAGCATAGAATAGCTGCGCAAACCTTCCACAAGTATGAATTATTTTCCATTAATGTCAGTAACCATGCAGACACCTAAATCATATTCAACAACAAATGAAAACTCCATTTAAAAAATATTCAGGACAGAACAAACTTCAGACAGCAAAGCAGAAAGCAGGTAATTAAAATATGATGAGCTCACGCTAACCATCTAGGTACAAAGTAAACAACTCATAGCTCATAACAGGCTATGAGTAATGATAACTCAGAATTAGAATATTCTTGGATTTTCTGGAGTTACCTTCTAGAGGTTCAGACATTTAGAGAGTTTACTAGAGAGAGACTCTAAAAACTGAAAACATGACTTAATACTCTAATTAATGTTCTAATACTGTAAACACCATGTAATATTTTCAGATAATTACTGCCTTTTCTATTCTACATAAGTATTTTGAAACAAAATTATTCATTGTTGGTTCATAAGCAGACTCTGAAAATACAATAAAAATACTACTTATGAGCAAAACTGCAAGATAAGACAAAATAATCAATCTTCCAATGTAAAAGTAGGCAGAAAATATACCAGAGGGAAAGTGTTGTCAAACAAGTTCATACTCATTATCACATATTAATCCACTGCTGCCATAACTTCACACCTCATGAAGGCAGCAATCAGACACAAGACAGTTTCTAGCGCTCCTGAGTCTTTTATGCACCAAGCTTAGGCAAGCTGTGCCTGCCCCACAACAGGGAGCTCACGGGAAGTAGAGACAGACAGAAACAGGAAGTGGAAAGCCAGACTGGGACTCCATGGAACACTTTTTTCCCCAGACATGTTTCCTGCTTAATTAAACTCCCCCCACTCTGCCCCCCCCATTTCAATTTTAAACTTAGTCCCAAGGAAAGGGAATGATTTTCCTAAAAATAATAGTGATTTCAGTCACATTTGATCACCAATTGCAAACCGTACACAGAAACAGTCATGTGAGCTGTACTTTTATCCAAACATTACAGGCCCAAACAATACATGAAAATCATATAATAGTTTTGTGAAAGGTAAACAGGATAATGTGGCCACGCATAGAGCTATAGCTTTGTATTCTGAAATGCAAGTTTTTAGGTAAAGGCATAACTTGAGTCTGCAACCTTGTAAAGAATGCAGCAGTTTAGAACAGATGGTGTCAAAGAGGTCTGCTTTAAGCAAAGAAAGCTTGTAGCTTCTATGTCACATTCGCTAGCTCTGTGTCTGGCAGGCGCAAAGCTGAATGGTAAGAAATAACTACAGTTAATTGGCATAGATGTTCATAGGTCTCAAGACAAATAAAAACTAGAAAAGGACAAAACATATGGAATGATGAAGTCTCCCCTCCTTTTCAATATGTGCCATCTCTAGACAGCCACATGAGAAATTAATTGCCAGAGGAGGGCCTCTGGAAAATTGCTCCTACCCAAAGCCACTTTTGATTGGACAGTGAAATCTGCAGTTGGAGCCGCACTTGTTTCGTGCAATTCACTGGACTTCGAAGTCCTGAGTGAGAGTCAGAGTCAATGCTTGGAACACAGCTTTGCTGCCCAGTACTGGCAAGCACTCGGCTTTGCTCAACCCTCCACCACAGTCCTGCAAATCCTGCCCACCAGCTTCTAATTAAGGACACAGAAATGATACGCCAAGACCGTAAATGCATGGCGCCTCCCATTCAAGCCCCGTTTGCTCGATGGAGGTAGCATTCCACAGGGCGTGGCATTGGAAGCACAGGCTAGCCAAAGATGGAGCGCTGCTGGTTTGGCAGTAGTGCATCCTTGATCAAACAGCACGGGAATTGAAAATAATAAGTCTCTGTACCACACTGGTCCCACAAGGCTGAAGCACAAATTATGTGTGTGGGACTTCTGAAGGCAGTCTGCAGCGCAGCGTGAGTTCTGCCCTGAGGTTCTAAAGAGCAGCTCTGTGGTCATGGTGAGCATCCTAACATGTACTGCACATACTCTCTTAATTTTGAAAAACTCACTTTCTTCAAAGAATTTGCTCTGTTCTTCTATAATAATTGAGTCACATGGTCAAGTGACATTCTTCGGCAAATGCAGAAATATCTGAATCTGATTCCACCCGAAGCTCTGTGCCTTTTTTGTTTAAACATTAATTCCAGAGAGGTTTTCTTCGAGGGTGGCTAACCGCAGCTTATTTCACCACGCGGTGCGTTTATTGCATCAGAGGGGGACAGTCATGCTCACCTGTCTCAAGCACACTTCAGGTGCCTAATTGGCCAGAGCCCCTGCAGGCATACATGAGATACAGCATTTTGACAACTTCTTTTCTGGGTGAGAATATGGTGAACCGGGTGCCGCCCTGTGAAGTGTCACCTACACTCAACTCTGGTAGATCGTGAACCAGCCTTTTAGTAAAGGAGCCATCTGGGAACCCAGAAAACATCAGTCATTCTGTCCGCAATGCCATATGGATCCTTAACCATTTTTTTTTTCCCTTTATGAGCCTGTCCAGAATATATTTTTGTCCTTGCAAAAAAAAATAAAATAAATAAAGAACTTTTTCATGACAGACTTCACTATAATTTCACAAGACCTCCTTACCACTGAGGTGCTATTTTTGAGGTAAAAACTGCAGCTAGACAGAAAACAGGAAGTGCCTGCGCTAGTCGAGCCTGCCGTACTGCTCAGGGTCTGCACTGAAACGACTCAGTGAAAAACATACAGCCAGCCTAACAAAAATTGGGGATGGAGAGGGAAGTAAAATATTTATCGAAGTCACATGAAGAAATATCATTCTGTGTTGATGGCACTTGGCAAGCCCTCCCTGTCATTTGTAAGAAATCTTATGCCAGGAAAGAACTACTAAATGCAAGCTAATTAAGCAAGAAAGATTCTGGTCATGAAAAATTCAATGGCGACATTGTTACATGGGTTTAATCATAAACCTACAGTATTCCTATACTTCGGTCTTGGCCAATAAATTTTTTCCCAGATACAAACACAGATGAGCCAAAGCATTAAAACCACTCAGAGATTATGCAAATAATGTTCTCTTGTGATAACAGTACATGTCAAGGTGTGCAGGCAGACCTAGGATGGTAAGTGAAAAGTCAGTTCTCGTAGTTGACATATTGAATACGGGAGAGATGGAACTTCAGCGACTTTAACTAGGGCCAAATCGTCATGGCTAGAATGGAGGTTCAGAGCATCTCAAAATGACCAGGCTTCTGGGGTGCTCAAAGTCAGCAGTGGTGAATACCAACAGACAGTGTACCAAGAACAGATAATCCATGAATTTGTGGCTGAGTGTTGGCTGCACAAAGTTCATTGACGTACAAGGGCAACAAAGGTCATCTCATCTGGTCTGAACTGGCAGAATAGCGACTGTGGCACGAGTCGCAAAGAATTCAATGTCACTTACGTGATGAATGAGTCACAACACACAGTGCATCACAACATCACAGTGCTGCTTGTGGTATTCTTTCTAGCAGCAGTCCAGTCAAAATGGCCATTCTAACCCAGGTCTACTGCTGAAAATGCCTACAATGGGCACATGTATCTGGACCTTGAAGCAATTAAAGAAGGTCACTTGGTCCAGAGAGTCCCAGTTTCTTTAACATCATGTGCATCAGCTGGGTACGTGTGGACCAATTTCATGGGGAAGAGATGCAACCAGTATGCACTGTGGGATGAAGACAAGGAGGTGGAGGGAGTGTGATGCTCCCCATGTGTGGGAACTCAAATGGATGTCAGTTTGATGAAGCTGTTTTGGCAGTATGAGGACCTACACAGTACTAGATAGGTGATTTTAATGTTGCAGCTGATTGGTGTGTAATTTTGCCTTTACTGAGTAAAACTAAACATACCACAGTGTCAGAACTCAAAACTTATAGAACTATTTAAATCAACTCATTCTGGATCCCAAAGGCATATCATGTCTGGAATGAAAAAAATGTTCCAGTGAAGTACTCAATTGTGAAACTCCATGGCAGGTGATCTCCCATTTCATGTTAATTGCATATTTACTCAAACACATTTCAGGTGGAAATGTCAGTCATTATTGGTCATACAAGCTCACCTCCAATAGCACAACACCTCGAGGTCATTTCCCATAGTACTAGGGCCATGGAGTAGACGTCGGCTTGCTTGAAGGACTCAATGTTCTCCAGGTTGATTCTGGACTCCAGCACTTCTGGAGCCATGTATCTGGCTGTGCCCACCTGAGGGGAGGGAGAAGGGGAAGAACGACCCATCAAAGCATCCCGTAAATGCAAACCTTCTTCACAGCGGACTGTGGTTACATTCAATTCATTAGGCTCCAAGTGAAATGTCACTGATGGTTATAGGTTTTTGGTGATGGCTTTAAGGAAGCTAAGATATAAGACTTTAGTAAGCAAAGTACTTTCATATACTATATATACACACTGCATCATAGCCAAACGCTTATGAATTTTAGATTTTGATTGATCTGATGTACAAGTAAAACAGCTGTTGTGAACCAAATCCATTCCAGGTTTGACAAAATATCTACACTTCCTGCGTAGCAGGAGGCGGCCTACGCTACTGCAAGCTGTTAAAATTAGCTCTACATCTGCTAGGTCACGTGACACAGACAGGATGTTTGCTGCTTCCTTCGAGAGTGCCAAGTCTGCAGCAGGAATAGCCTGTATCATAAACATACAGTAAATTCAACGAAGAGAGAGAAAAAAAAAGAGGTGCTCGCCTTGTGAGGGAAGAAGCTCGTTCATGAAAAGCAAAACCTGCAGATACAGCATGAACTATTTATGTTTTTTGTAGGGAATTTAAAAAGAAATAATGCAAAAAATGATGCACTTGAGCAGCTCAACCAAAATTTGCACTCACAAACCAAGGTCTATTACATCAAATCATGAACTGGATGCAAAAAAGGGTATTTAATAAACAGCACTTAGAGGACTAAAAGGTTTGGACACTGGCTCAGTGTGTTTGTAGTTTAGGGAAGATTTCAGCGAAGGCTTTACCATAGGTCCTGGACTCCCCCAAAAGTCTTCATTAATCACAGAACCACATTGCACTCGGCATAATACGAACCCCCAGTAAGATGGACAACTCTTATGATACAATCTCTCTCAATAACAGCGATATGATGCCAGTAAGTTTGATTAATTGCAGGTTGATACATTATCTGTAATCTGAGTATAACTGCAAGATCTGGTTGAGATATCTATCAAATAATGAGGTCCAGAAAGGTGGCACCGGTGCGTAAAAAACATTGCGATATGCATGGATCAAAAGCACTGAATTTCTCCTCAAGTCCCCAAATCCAACTGATAGGTGCAATATAAGCACAGATTTGGACTGTAATGGCGTTGCCTGAGTGGCAGTCCTGATATGTTTGCGGAGGTCAAAAATATTTGCAACTGTTAATATAAAGGACACAATCATGGTAGGAAATTGGGGGTTATATTTAGGTGGCAGTGTGGGGGGGGTGTGGTGGTTATATTTAGGTGAGGAACTGGCATCTAAGTGTCTGTTATACAGGATGTCCCAAAAAATCTGTTAATTTATATTTCCTCAGATCCTGAAGAAAAATCTTCTTACTTAGAAAACAAACATTCTTTATTTCATCAAAATCAGTCAAGCCAATCAAAAGTTATGTCATTTTTTGTGCAGGTAAGTCACACCCTTCTTCACAAAGTATATCTGATTGGTAGTCACTGGCCTAAGTCAATTTCAGCCTGATAGCATAATTAATGAGTGCATGTAGGCTTATTTATTGAGGTGGGGAACTTTTTTTTTTTTTGGGAATTTTTCCTTTATTTGACAGTTATGCAGTGTAGAGAGACAGGAAGGTTGGGGAGAAGAATGGGGGAAGACATGCAGCAAATGACCTGAGCCAGAATCAAACCCAGGTCACTGCAAGAAGGACGCAGCCTTTATGGTACACGCACTTAGACCAATGAGCCACCGGGTCGCCCGAGGTTTCTTCATTTAAAAGTTTCTTCAGCTAATATCACCGTGCCCCAACACCGTACAATCAGCTGGAGTAATCTCCGTAAAATTAGCGCTACATTCCATTGTTGCTCCCTCATTCAAACGTGGACGCCACAAGCCAAATATAAACATTCTATGCAACCCCATTCATACCGTGCAAACAGCGGAAGAAACAGCAACAATCTATCACCCTCTGCATTCACCCCAAGATCGCTAAAATCGCAACATGCAAGGAAACAAAGTTATAAAATGCCCTTACCGGCTGTCTCTCCGGACTTTGTTTGAACCACCAAACTTTTCCGCGTTCGTTCAGTGCTACTTTGTTTGCGGTGATCTGCATTACGGACCTTATCAGCTGTGAGACACGGTGGCTACGTGGTGACGTTGCAACACAGTTAACCTCTTCCTGCCTGCAGTGCCATTACCCACCACCATTTCCAGGAACTTACTGACATACGCATTTACAAATTACGTGTTTGACTTCACACCTCCCACTCGATCTTCCCAAACACCACATTGGGATGATCGCGATGTTAAAAAAAAGGCAAACTAGACTTTTACTCTTCAAGTCCCAATCCTTGTTCTTCGACAGGCAATAGAACCACAAGCCGTCTCACATCTCTGTGAAGAATAGTAGACTATGCCCTCTGGCTTTGACAAGGTTTTGAATTCTTTAAATCAGATTTCAAAGTTTTAAACAAAGGAATACAGTAACTTGGAAACACTCTGACTTCAACATCTCTTACAATACCCTTTCCATCTGAATTGGCTTTCACCACTCTGCCCAGTTTGAAATGTCCCCGCAGAACATTTGATCACACAGCCAAACAACGTCACCTTCAGTGACATTCCATTGCCGTGTATGCCACTTGTTCCGGATGAACAAGTTAGGCCCAGCGAGTTGACTCCAGCATCTCGAGAACTTTGTTACCTCAGACTGAATCACCTGGAGCCTTTTGTGAGGGTAGCTGGTGAAGTCAAAGGTCTTGAAGTCCCTGCTATTAGAAGCGCGGCCCAGTAACAGAGAGTTAGGTGTAGCGTACTGTATGCAATCTTCTCTGGTCTGCACTCTGGCATCAATTGGTTGCTCATTTGCCAAGTTTGCAGCAAAGAACAGGATTGTCTGAAACTCACTATAGCTGAATGTGCCATTTCTGTCAAGACTCTGGAGGGCACTTCTTGCAATGCGCACAGCAGCCTCTGCAGCGCCATTTCGATGTGGGGAGTCAGCTGGATGGATCTTCCACACCAATCAGTGCCGCTGTTTGCCGCTTACTCCTCCAGTACCGCTTTATCTTGAGAATCAAGGAACTTGTATAGATCCTCAAGAACTGGTCTTGCACCAATGAAGTTTGTACCTGGGTCTGACCATTTCTTCCTTGGGTGCCCTCTGATTGCTGTAAATCGCTGGTACGCCACAAGGAAGCCTTCACTTGAAACAGAGGCCACCAGGTCAAGATGGATTGCTCTATTGGCCATGCAGGAGAACACTATCCCCCAGGTCTTCAGCGTCACTCTTCTCTTAACATCATCTTTCACCAGGTAAGATCCAAACAGGTCTACAGTAGTAAACTGGAAAGATGCAGCAGGTTCTGTCCTTTCTGGTGGCAGGCCGGCCATCACATGTTGACGCCTCCTTGCCAGTATCTTCTTGCAGACCTGTCCACGACAGTCTGGGCGATTCTCCTTCCTTTGATGACCCATGCCTTGCATCTCATGTTCAGCAAACTAGCCGCCACACCATCATGGCCCACCTCCTGAGCTTCGCGAGCTAGCAGTCTGGACATCCAGGCATCATAAGGCAGAAGAGGAACAGTCTTGTGGTCATCTTAGAAGTTCTGCACACGCCCACCGGAGACTAGTAGCCCTGTCTCAGGATCCTTGTAGACCACCAAACGATTCAGAGAGGTGTCCTGAAATTTAGCACGCCCTTGTGCAGCAAGGAAGAAATCCCTTAGTGCATCCTCTTGTTCTCTCACAGAGATGGTACCTTTTGAAAGGACTGCCTCCCACTTTGGTCTGCTGGGGCCTCGCCTCTGGTAAGCGTTTGATGAATTCAGGAACCTTTTGGCTGCTCTCCACAGCAATGCCACAGTCTTGATAAGTTTTTCAAGGCTGCTGAACCGCTCGACATCCACGAGGAGCTTAATGGCGGACCCCGCAGGCGGTCTCTTTGGTTCTGTTTGAGGTAAGTCATCCTCTTGACATTGCACTTTTGTCTTGGATCTTGCGAGGGCAGCCACAAAAGCTTTCCTTTGCAACTTGCTCACATTCTCTCTGGCTATTTGTGGATGCCATTTGCTTGGCTGACTTGACTTGCCACTCACTTACCGGCCACTTGAGGAACCCTGGCCCTTGTTGCCACTCTGGATCTTCTTTCAGGTCATCAGGGCTTGCCCCTCTGGTCATCATGTCAGCAATATTCTGTGGACCTGGAACCCACCACCAATCTTGAGCCCTCGGCTGGTCTGGATCTCCCCAATTCTACTTGAGAAGAATGTTTGAAAGCCATAGCACTCCTGCTGAATGGCTCCAAGAATGGTTTGACTGTCAACAAAGTGGAACCAATTCGGAACTTGTATCTGGCTGTGTCCCTCAAAGTACTTCTTCAGCCTCGACGCAATGACAGCTCCACAGATTTCAGCCTTCACAGCATCACCTTTTTGGTCAAGGGGTGTCAGCTTAGCTTTGGCCTCCACAAGTCTGATGACTGGGCTGTGGTCAGTCTCCCACCTCAGGTACATCACTGCGCCATATGAGTGTTCGCTCCCATCAGAGAATGTGATTCTGCATGGCTCACCAGTAAAGTTTTAGGGTGTTAAGCCTCTGTCGAACTTGACTTCATTTAGCACAGCATACTCATCAAAGAGCTTGATGGCGTCTTCTCTGCCCCCATCCGAGAGTGCCATGTCCCACGTGTCTTTGGCTGGACATTGCTCACCTTTTGCCTCCTGGAACGCTCTACGCACTAAAATGGCACTCTTCTGCTTGACAGGTGTCACAAGACCAACTGGATCATAGAGGCCCGAAATCTGACTGAGGAGCTCCCTCCGTGTGAGGGATTTGGAGTACAAGGTCTAACTTGCTCCAGCTTGAGGTTTTGGCCAAGTCGCATCTTCTTCTTCCTCGTAGAGAAATTAATGCTTACCATGACATGAGGCTTGTCTTTCTCCACGACATAGCCCAGGCCGAGCACCTTATTATCCTCCTCACTCATTTGGTTTGGCAACACAAAGACATCTTCCTCAGCCGTCTCCAACCTCTTGACACTCTCCCTCCTCCCACTTTGGCCAGAGAAGATTCATGGCTTGAGTTAGAAGCCTCCAGCTTTCAAAATCTGCTCCACACCTTTCGTGTGGACCTTCAGATGGTCAAGGTCATTGTGGGAAGTAAGAATGTCATCAACATATGAGTCTTGCTGGAGTACTTGCCGCTCGTTTGTCAAGTGATGGAATTGAGGGAGATTGGCGGTCTCATGCATCGCCAACTGCGCAATACATCCGGCGGGCTTGTCACCAATGTTGACCCGTGTGACTGCAAACTCCTCAATCTCTTCATCAGCAGCATCTCGCCAGAGGAATCTGTGCAGGTGTACTTAACTGTCTTCAAGCCAGACAGAGTTGTTCATCTTCTTCACATCTCCAAGGGCAGCATGGACTCCACACGAAACCTAAGGAGTACAGCTCTGATCTGGTTGAGGACATCTGGACCCTTCATCAACAAGTCATTCAAGCTGATGCCCTTGAATTTTTGGCTGCTGTTCCACACAAGTCGTACGGGAGTCGTGATCAAGTTTGGGTTTGGGGCAATGAGGTAGCTGACACCAGACTAGGCCTTTCCACTCTGCAATTGCACTCTTCGTCAACTTCATGGTAGCCCCTCTGTTAACCATCTCATTCACTTGGGCAGCATAGGCGGTTCTCCATTCTGGTTCCTTGACCAGTCTCTTCTCAGTCCTCAAAAATGTGGCTTGAACTGCACTTTTGTTGTTTGGCAATGCTCCGAAGTCTTCCAACCAGGGATACTTGGCATGCCAGTAGGGTTCTTTACTGTGATGATCGCGCATGACATACGTGAAGCCTGCTCTCACAACTTCAAGCTCCCTTTCTTCAGCAAGAGTCATATCTTTCCCACCTGGCTGACAGCTGCCACAGCGGCAGCCTCCGCACTTTGGTTCACATGCTGTCCCAATGCTGTCCCATTTCCACCATCTTAGGAAATCTTGATGGGCTAAAGAGGTCTTTCCCATGTGGCTCAAGTGGTAAGATCTCTTGAGTGGAGTACCAGAAACTTCTTCATACCTTACTGCTGCGGTCCTCATTGAGCGAGCAAAGTGCGTCTTGGAAGTGTGGGCAGACAATGCCAGCTTCTCAAACAGGTCAGGATGAGTGCCGCCGACAGTCTTTCCCAATGGTCCATCCCACAACACTAGGTCACCAATGGTTTGGACTCTTTGGGGAGTTAGCTGGCCTTCTCTGTGGCTTATGAGGAGGTCAACCTTCTCAGGTCTCTTGAGCTCAGAGAGTGGGACATCAGGGAAGAACTTCAGCAAGCGCTCAGCAGTTACACTCTGGTAAACATCAGCAATGGTTTCTAGCCCATAGCAGACCATCTGGTGTGACTTCAGTGTGCCTTTAGAGGTTTTCACTCTGATCTTCAGCAGATATCGTCTGGTCTCAACACATACTTCCATCCCCCCAACACCATGGACAATCAGGGTGATCTATTCACTTCTAAGATTCAGTCTGCTAGCAGCGGAGTGGGTTATGTAGTTTGTGTCAGACGCCAAGTCTATCAATGCCCGATTCTCTGCCCTGCATTTGCAGTGACCTCAAGCAGCATCATGATGACAGGCCGCTCTTGTAATCCATTCTCTGTGAGAAGACTTGATTGGTTGCTCACGGTGCTGAAGGACTTTGAAGCAGTGTTTGAAAACATATCTCAACACTGTTTTGCGAGCTCAGGTGACAGTCAGCTGAAGAACTTCTCTTGATCCTCAGTAAACTTTCTGCTCTTGACTTCATCTTGCCTGGGCTTCTCCTTTCTCAGGGCTGGATGGTTTTTCTTCCCACTAGCATCTGGGCACAACATGTAGTGGTGATCTGAGGAACCGTCATCAATGCAGCGTTGACTTTTACACAGGAAGCCAGGATTGCAGCTTGACCACTCAGAATGGACTTCAGGACACTTAGAACATGCACCAAGCTTCCTCACAGCAGCTCTTCTCTCCTCAAGCTTCAATGACCGGAACTGCTTGCAGCTTTGCATCACCACAAACCACACATCCGGCATGGTCGCCATCCGAATTGGTAACCTTGGTTCTTGCATGGCGTGGCTCTGCTCTAGCATCTTTCTTGGCTGGTTCTTCATCCATCAGCAGTTCAAGTTGTTCATAGATGGTCTCCTGGCCTTTGAGGAAAGTCAACAGGCAATCAAATCTGTTCTCAGGCCCCAACGCATTCCTGCCTTCTGCAGCATGAACAAGCCACTCCTTTTTCAGCGACTCAGGGAGCTTACTTTCAATTGATGTCGTTACCAGGGGGTTCTTGATAGCGCCGGTATCTCCCAAGTCCCTCAAGTCTTGGAGGGCCTTTTCCACAGCTTGAATTAATTCTCCTATTTTGCATGACTGGCTTCTCCTGACAGCTGGCATACTCTGGAGCTCTTCTACTATTTCCAGGGCGATTGACGTCCGGTTTCCATAGCGATTCTCCAGGACTCTAAAGATATCGTCAGCAGTGTTATACATAGTTAGGTGCAGATCTCTGGTCATTTTTTCATCAAGGCTATCCAGCAGCTGAGCCTTCTTCACTTCCTTTGAACCGGTAGGCTCCCCTTGTCTTTGGAGTGCTTCCCAGTCTTTCTTCCATCTTAAAAAGTCTTGTTTGCTGCCTGTGAATCTGGGGAGGGCTGTTGGTCTTAGCCTGATTGCAGGCGTGGGACAGTTCAACGCAGCAGCTGCTTGCCATTGCATTTCCTCCTTCACCCTCACCTGTATGAATGCTGCTTTTCTGGAGATCAGCGCAGGAATTGAGAGCTCAAGTGCTTTTAGCCGGCCCTGGATCTCCTTTTGGTTCTCCACTGGAATCCAAGACTTCCATTGGCTATGCTCCTCCTTCGCCCTCCTGAGCAGCCCCTGCAAATGCTCGATGATGAAGTCGTATGCCTCTTGACCTGCCTCAGGAGCCATAGTTTGAGCATGGTCACGCTCCGTCTCTGTGGCCTTCAGGGCTATGGTCGATTCAGCATGGGCAAAGTTGGACCAAAGACTCTGCTGAATGAGATCTCTTCCTTCCTTGAGTCTCACCTTGCATTCGGATGCAGTCTTCGTGAGCTCAGCTTGTTGCTGCTCACTTAACTCAGCTTCTTCGTCTGCATCTAGTGTCGCCTCCAGATCTGCAATCATTCCAGCCTCCAAGTCATCATTAGCTTCCATGACTCTTTCTGCTTCACTTCTAAGTTTACTTAAATTGTCTTTAAGCTCGTCTTCAGTCATGTCTGCATGGCTTCTATTTATTGTGTTGCGCACCTGTGTAAAAAGTCTTTTTGCAGTCATTCTGTCCTTCTTTAATTCCTCAATTGTCTTCCCAGTTACTTGTACTGCCATGTTAACTCTCACACAAGGTCTTCAATAAGCAAAGTTCACTACAAGGTGGTTTTTCACCGTCAAGTTTCTTTTGGCACTTATGTACTTTTGTACTGCCCAATTTTCCCCAACTTGATAAGGAATTAAAATAAGTCCGGAGGTAAAACAGGAATTCACTCAGGCCAGGCAGTTTATGAGTTTCCTCTTTTTTGTTCTTTTTATTATAAGTTCAATCTTGTTTCATTGCTTTATAGTTAGCCAATAAGTAAGGCCAATGGGTGAGGCCAGGTGAATAACCTTTGAATAAATCACAATACAAAACATACATAAGTCAAAGCAAGCCCCAGCTCTCAGTAAATATACACATCAATAAATATACAATTTTAAACGCAACCATCAATACATAAATTTAAGTTTAAGAGAATATGTAGTAAATCCATAACCACATTCAGCAAACAACACATGAAACCACATGTTACAATGCATGGGAATTATCATTCACAGCCATTTAAAATGTCACTGGGATGTCAAACGAGATAGTGACAATTTTTAAGAGCAAATTCATTGAATTTTCTCGAATAAAAACTAATCTGGTATATGTTTGACCAAGTATGTAGTTCATGGACAGTATCCTGCTAATTAAATTCCCCAAATTTCCAGCTTTTTTGCAGCTCCCTCTTGAGTTTGACCGATCAACATACACTTGCGTCACAAATAGTTTCTTGTGTTGTGAAAAGGACCTACTCTGAAGTTGGAGCTAAAAAAGTTCCTCTAAACGGAGTTCTAAGAACTACTAATGTTCGCAGTTCTTGCGGTGCAAATACCATAAAAAGGAGGGTTCTAAGAAGAAGTTCCTCAGGTTAAAAAAATGCCTATTGTAGGAGTTTTGGTACACTGGAGTAATGACTGCTGAAAATTTAGCTTTTAATCATGTGTACAAATTGATTTATAAACAATTATTTCAGTGAGCAGTGAAAGTTAATTCTTACATTATCAATGTGTTTGCTTTATACAAAACCTTATTGCTAATATAATGCAACCATGGTGAACAGAAGTACCAATTCATTTTTAAAAAAATGTCCTTGGTGATTCCAAACTTGTATGATGCCCGCTTCTGTGAGAATCTAAATTCAAAGATTTATCACCAACCACACAAGTTTGTTTTTCATGCAGCTATTAATATTTAGCCAGGAATCTGGTCTCAGGCAGTTTCTGTCAAATATTTAAGCAAATTTTGCCAGGATGGTTCACAATCAATGTGACCAACAGGGTCTCACAAAACCTTGAAATGCTCTTGGCAAACAACTACTCCTCACGGCTTGCAAACTTTCATTCAGATTTATGCACAGCCCATTGTTTGATGTAATGAATGAGCACAAGAATCCTATTCCTGTTGCCTTTCAGGCTGACACTAAAAAATCCCATTTACTTTATGTAGTATAGCAAAAACAAGCACCTTCCCGATAAAGTTGCTTGTCAAGGTGATTCATAAGAACAGGGCTCAGGACCTGAAACAAATGTTTAAGAAGTCTGACAAGAAAACCCAAGAGCAACCTACCTGCCCACTGTTGGCCAGCTCATCCACAGACAGTGAGCTGTCTAAACGTAGGCCCAGACCAAAGTCACACAGACAGCAGGTGAGGTCATTCTTCACCAGGATGTTGGAGCTCTTCAGGTCTCGATGGGTGATGGCCACCTTGGGCCGTCCACAGGGGGTGCGGTCGCTGTGCAGGTGGGCAACACCCTGGGCCAGCGACCCGCCCAGCAGCCAAAGGTCATCCCAGCTGATGACATGGCGGGCGAGATACTCCTGCAGGTTGCCTAGAGGGTGGTACGCAGTAATAAGCCAGTATTGTTTCTCCTCCTTCCTCTGCTCAGCGGTCAGGAAGTGAAGCACATTCTCGTGCTTGAGATTTATGTCAGAAAAAATGTCCTTCTCGTTCCTCCAGGAGTCGTACTCCTCCACGGGAAAGATCTTCACGGCCACCGTCTCAAACTGCTCTGAGGTGCTCTGCTTGAGTTTGGCCTTGTACACCTCAGAGAAGCGGCCTTTGCCCACCTGCAGGTCCAGCTCAATTGGCAGCAGCTCAGTGTTGTGGTTGAGGTTGTTGGCATGAGTGGAGCTGCTGTCAGAGCGGTCGTCGTCGATCATGATGGCTCGAGTGTCTTTCTCCCAGTCCAGGCTGAGGCGGCGCTGCCGCACAATTCGGTAAAAAGACAATGCAAGGAAGATGATGATAGCCAGACCTAACATGCTGAGCAGCACAGCGAGCAGCCACTGGGGTTCTGTGGGGGGCTGAGCACCTGCCAAAGACAGGAAACCCAAGATTACATCACTGATGCTCCTGCTAATATCACACACAAATACATCAAAATTATCTACAGAACCAATACATCAAACCACTGAAATACCTCGATTATACATTTAGCCCTATGCTGTTATAAGATTACAACATGCCATGGCCTGTCATGAGTTAATTTTTAAATAAATGGCACAGATCCTATATAGAACTTAAAAACCAACATAATATTTCACATTCTCATGGGATGTACAGGAAGTGAACAAAACAAATGTCCACTACGCAAATGTTACACCTCAAGTTCTCTCAATGTCCTAAAGCCAAACACTGAAAAAATGTTGGCAACTATGAGGTTTTAAGAAAGAGGGGGAGTGAATTCTTTATTGAAGTTGTGGTGAATGTTTGGAAGGGTATGTGTGAGGGAAGATAAGCTGTCAGCCATGAGACTGGTCAGTCATGAAGTTCTCTCAAGGAATTAAAAGCAGGGCTGAGTGCTATGCAATTTTCATCAAGAGATTCATGATTTTAGACTCCTTCTAATGTGATTCCTCCTAGAAAAGTTGTAGGAGGTATAGAAATTCAGTTAGCAAACATCTCCAAAAACTTTCCTACTGTCTCGTTACAGAAATTAAAGAAACAAATCTTTGGCCGAATTCAGCTGAAAAAAAAATGTGGAGCTTGACGTAAATTCTGATAGGCCAAGGAGTCAAGCGTGCTAATGTGGAGGAGCTGCTTCTCCCGCCGGAGAATCACCCGAGTGCTCATGACTGTCATCTGACTTTGCTCTCACATGATTGCTTGACCAATAATATGCTGGTTTACTTAAGCTTTGGCTTCTGAGAAGCGGCTCCTCAGCACGTACGCTTAACAACCCTCCTCCTCCCCAGCTCCACCTGTCCTATTTTAGCACTCAGTAACCCTGTTCTTCCATGACTAAACTGCCTTCAATAACAATGGATTTTCGAGATCTGTAGGGTTAGATGTAGCTCCCTGCCTTTGTGTTCCACGCTTGGATGGGCAGGGATCTCTCAGAACAGAGCCATGCCGCCAAACTCAATGTACGCTTGCATGCTTGCATCATTTAAATAAACATTCTCTTTGACAAAGGGGTCCTATCAGAAATATAATTAAATGAAAAGGGACAGGCTCTTGACTTGTTAGTGGTCACATAAGGCTGTAAATATTGTATTGGCTGATGTCTGATGGCGTGGTACAATTTTTCACAGGGGTGAAAACTGACAGGATACCCTCTGTTTGACTCTCATGGCCCTTTGAAGGTCTCTATTGTATCCTTGGGTGTCTGCACGGGTGTGGCATGGAGCAGAGACAGAACAGACAACATTCTGATGAATAAGAGGAGCACAGAGAACTTCACTACATGTGCGAGAATGAAAAAGTTATTACCTATCAAATTAGCCTACCTCTAAAAATGATAAAATTGTATCCAAGTTTCTAAAGCAAGAGGGAGATACTGAGTTCCAAAGGGACCACACAGTTGGTGCCAAAATAGCAGGTGTGCCAGTCACAGGAAGAGCAAAATTATTTAATGCACCATCCAAAACAGAGTATATAAATTTTGACCATACATGCCAAACAACAAAAATAATTGTGGTCGCAACTCAAAGACAGGTACAGCAGGATTGTTGCTACTGCCCCCAGAACTTTTGATCAAAAAATCTCCACCTAACTGCATCAGTCCATATCTGAACCAGCCTCAACAAAACCAATAAGTTGCAAGCTGTCATTTAAGGCATGGTCATCTTTCGAAAATCATTAGTATACCATGATAATTTAAAAAAGTATAATAATAATAATGGCATAAGGTGCACAAAACCTGCACCAAAGAGCAATGGAGAAATGTAATATTGTCGAATTAGTCATCTTTCACTACTTCAAACAATCTGTACTGTACCCATGACAGCAAAGACAGCTCAAGACTCCAACACTCTCCCAAATGTTTCAGATCATTACACTAATTTTAATGCTGGACAAAGGTACCCCGAGTAAACACAAAATGCCACTTCAAAATGATAATTTCATTTATTTATGGAAAAAAGCTATCCAACCCAATCTGGCCCTATGTGAAAAGGTACTTTCCCATCTAATCAGTAAATCTACTAATCAAACAAATCTAATTGGTAATTGGCCACTATTTCCCAGGACACATCTAGCAACTGAACACTGCCAGCCCTGCCCATCACTTATATAGAACCTGTCTGGCAATGTGAAGTAGGCAAAAAAGCAGCATATGATGATGCAATCTGAAGAAATTCAAGAACAGATGAGGAACAAAGTTATTGACATCTCAGTACTGAAAGGGTTACAAGGGATTCTACAGCTCTGAGACTCAATTAAAACATGGTGAGAGGCATTATCTACAAATGTAGAAAACTTGGAACAGAGGAGAGACTTCCCAGGAGCGGCCAGCCTATCAAAATTTCTCCAAGAGCACATTGACAACTCATCCAAGACTCATTTGACTTATTCAACCACAAAAAACCAAGACTAGCATCCAAAGCACCACTGGCTTTACAAGCCTCATTTGAGGTCAGTGTTCACAATCCACAATAAGTAAGAGACTGGGCAAAAATGGCATCCGTGGGAGAACTGCCGGACAAAAACCACTGCTGAGCAAAAAGAACCCAAAAGGATCATCGCAGATTAGCCAAAAAACATCTTGATAACCTCCAAGACTATTGGGATAATATTCTGTGGACAGATGAGTCAGAAGTGGAAGCTTTTGGAAGCAATGGGTCCCATTACATCTGGCGTAAAGCCAGCACAATATTCCACAATAAAAACAGCGTACCAATGTTCAAACGCAATGGCGGTAGTGTGATGGTCCAGAGCTACTTTGCTGCTTTAGGACCTTGTAACTTGCCATAATTGATTGAACCATGAATTCTGCTGTCTACCACAAAATCCTGAAGGAGAATATCTGACCATCAGCTCCTGCCAAAAAGCTCAGTTGAGTTATACCACAAGACAATGATCCAAAGCTTGCAGGCGAATCCACCTTGGAATAGCTCAAAAGAAACAAAATGACAATTTTGGAATGGCCTAGACAAATTCCTGAGTTGAATTTGATTGAGAAACTGTGGCATGACCTTTAACAGGCAGTTCATGCACAAAAAATCTCTAATGTGCTGAATTAAAACAATTATGCAAAGAAGAGTGAGCCAAAATTCCTCCACAGCAATGTAAAAGACACATTATCTAGTTATCACAAATGCTTGATTACCTTTGCTGCTGCCAAGGGAGGCACAACCAGCTATTAGGTTTAGGGAGGAATTTATTTGTTCACATATTTTTTGAATAACTCTTTACCTTCAATGAATGAAATGATCATTTGAAAGCTACATTTTGTTCTCACTTGTCTTTGTCCCACATTAAAATTAGCCTGATAATCTGAAACATTAAAATATGAAAAATAAGCAAAAAAAGAAAAAAAATCAGGAGGGGCAAGTACTTTTTCACAGCACTGTAGCACATAATTTTTGAACTAGACCTTTTGTGCATTACAGTGTATATTTCAGAATGTCAAGTATATATGGAGATTGACTGTTTATGGCCATGAATCTAATTAAAGCTCAATTTTTTTCACACAAATTTTTAGGTGCATGCAACTTAGTAATATCATAAAATAGCTATAACAAAATTGTATTTAAAGAGCGGATGGCAATATCAATCCTACTGAAATGCCATTGATATTACTTTTGAAACAACAAGATGTTCATTTTGGACAATGGCTGTATATCAAAGAGTAAGGCTAACGCAGACCGCGCAAGGGTAAAGAAAAAAAGTTTCCCATCTGAGGTCACTTAAAGCGGGAGAGTGTCCACTCACCGGATGAGAAAAAGAGGTGATGGTTACATTCCTCTTCAGAACAGGAGCAAATATAGAACAGGGAATCTGGAACGTTCTTCTCCTTCATCTCACATTTGGTGTTGTTATAGTCGTCCAGTAGAAAGCCATACACCCTTTGCAATGGGTGGTGACACAGCGTCTCAATGGTCACATTGTCATCTTTCTTTCTCCTGGAAACAAACAACCACACAAGACTCAACTAAAGATAGGTAAAAAAAAAATCATATTAAAAAGAAGTAATGCGAACAGATTGCAGGGACTCTTAATCAGTTTTTGAGGACTGCTAAAACTGTGCCCATACTGCCAGACTATCATTTTTTTTCAATTTATTTTTTCATCAATAAAATGGTGATTTTCCCAGAGGAACACAGTAAAATCACTATTAACTCTCCTAAAGCCAAACGGGAACATACCACTTTTTCTGGGATATGTTTATTGCAAAGACTTAGCCATCCAAAGAATTGTGCAGTGCAATAAACGCAGGGATGTAGTGAATACAAGATTGTGTTACTCGTATACATTTTAAGCAGCATTAGGAATGGCTAACTGCATGCCGTGGAATGAACTGAACTAAAATCCCAGGTGGATTGTCATGTTGACTATGGTTGCCTGGTCTGCTCTTTTTTGGCAGTTGAATTGTGCAGCATACACTGAAGACTTAAAGCTTTAGTTGAAAAAAAAAAAAAAAAAAAAAACACATTTTGTGATGAGATTCCATGAAATACGTAGTTAGATAGCGAATAATCATTTAGTGACTATGTGGCTTGTGATAAAATGACCATACTTAGCATAGCAACTGCACTATGATTGCAATAGCAGTGGATGGAGTGCAATTCGCCATTCAAAATGGCAAATGATTCATCTCATCAATTTTGTTTATTGAAAGCACTAGATTCAGTATTCATGTATTTTGCCAGAATCAGAATTCAATGCAGTGTTCCCTACAATAGGTCCCAGGGACATATATAGAGTTTCTGTATAAAAACCAGCATAGTGTAAACAATTATGCAGCAGTTCATGTAGAACTACGTTCAGTGATATTGAGATACAGGCCAAAAATCAAGCTACTCACAGAGTAACAGATAAACACACCAACAACCCTGATCAAGAATTACAGTGTATAAAAGCTTCAAAACTGGTGCAAAGGTAAAGGATAGTCACGCAGACTGACGGGCATCAGTAGTTTTTATTGAGATATCCGGTAATGCCTCTTGGAAAAAAAAAGAGTGATTTATTGTACAGTGTGCATATTTTGGAAAGAAATGTTAAGCGTTGAACTCTAAATTAAATGACAGCCATTACAGTGCTCAAATTAGACGCAGTGACACTGAATTCAGCTATATCCCGAGGCCTTTCCAGCAAGCAAAAGCATCTTTGAGACAGTTCTCACTGAGATGAAAATTAAACATCTTTAAATTGAACAACACAAAACCTAAAGACCGAAGTTTGCAAATTTTAAATGTAATCAATTAGTCTTGCCTCACTGGTTTGATTACTAAATTAAGTCTGTGAATTACCTTTTATGTTGGTTACTTCACAAAATACACTTCAGTAAAATATTCATTGCACGTAAGGCAGAAACAAAAACACAAGCACAAGTTATCACGTTTACAACATTTACAATAAATTAAAGATAACGAGCATCAACACTTGAAACTTCCTCGGCACACGCTTGTTACTACACTGCCACCCCTAGTGGCACAAACGTATTGCGTAGCGCTGGCGTGATATGCAGATTTCTTACTGACGCACACATGCACATGCACAGACGAACGGACAGATAAACAAAGAATGACGATAATAGCCCTTCCGAAAATGGTTTTCTGTGGGGGTTAAAATGAGTGAAGAGAAAATTTGCAACTCTGTGAACTCTTCATGGAATTTAAGTTCATCCATTATTATGAGATTTTGAGCTTTCATAATATTAAGGTCTCAATATGGGTGCAGCTAATTGAGCAATATCATCATTTCTCTCATTTTAACAAATTAGCTATAGGGAGCAGAGTCATTTTCACAGGTTAGTAAATATAGAGGCTTCATGAATCCCTAATTGCAGATTCACTGACATCCAAAGAGTGAGGTGGGACAGCATATAGCATTGTAAACTGGACAGTTAAGTCAGAAAACATGAGTGACAGACACTCCAAATGCCCATTTCTACAGAGAGGCATAACGATTTCTATGTACAACAATAAATATAATGCTTAACTTCTCCTATCCAAATGACATATCATGCTGAAAAACATGAAAGACAAAACATAAAAATAAAAATTGACGATGTTTCGATTACTCTATCAGGAATTCTATAATGTATGTGGACAATGTTTCAGAGGTGTAGTAAGAATTCCATGCTGAAAAGGGACACAGAATGAACACTCGCCACCCACCAGATGCTGACGCACACCTGCTCACGGCCCTCACATATGGACGTGATGTTGCAGTCAGTGAAGCAGGAGCCGACGCTGGTGTCATTACAGCTGGTGGGCTGCAAGTCGCAGAATTTACACAGGTTTCTGAGCTTCCAAATGCCAGCCTTCCCATCTGGAAAAAAAGGCAAAACAATGATCTTGAGCACCAATCACAAGAAAATTAGTCTTTTTCCGGGGAAGTAAAGTTGAAAACCTATGGCCAACATATTCCATTTTTATTCTTCATCATCTGCTTACAGCACTCAGCACCAAAGCTCAACCGATGCTTATTATGATGATCATTTTGATATCCATAGGACCCTAGACCAAAATGAAGCATGCAAAATATTAAGTTTACTGGGCAATTGGTATTGGAGTTATGACTATTTTTTGTTTTCCATAGTGCCACCTAAGGATGGATTTACACGAAATATCATTGGCTTGAGTCTAATGACTGGTAAAAGAGGGATCTGCAATTTGATCATTCTTGGACATTGCATTCAGAGGTGAGAGCTCATTTTAGCAGTAGAGCCACTCTCACAAAATTCATTGCCTTACCACAGCCACATCTTGAAACAAAGCAATTTTGTGTAAAAAAGCATTAAAAAATATTGGTCTAACGATGTTCAGTATCAAATTTCATTCGAATAGGTCACACAGTGGGGGAGAGATAGTTTCAAAAGTCCAAATGGCAGAAAATGTACACATAATCTAACCCTACCGGTACTGTCGACTAAGTTTCACTTCAGTATCAATTGCTAAATCTGACTGTAGTTGACAGTTTCACTTATTTCATGTGCTATCCAGAAAACCCTTCCAACCATTAGCTGAGCCATACATGGTTAGCTACATACAGATGCGCATTGAAAGTACTGGCTGAGATTGAGGGAGCTCGCAAAGTTGAAATGTGCAGTGTTTGACAGGGCTATTGCTAATCGAAGTAAGCTGGCTAACGTGGTGAAAACGTGTGTGCTAACGCTATCTGCCGTGGGCTAAAGACTGTAATAATACTGCGAAGCGCGAACCTACGCGGGACAAATGCAAGGCCTCATGTCGATTAATTTTGCCATGAACTAGATTATTCATGCTATGTCCAGTTTATGTCCAGGTGTTTTATGCGACTTATCGTTGAAACATGGACATTAAGAGCCCTTTCAACATCCCTGAGAAACATTCCTGCATTGAGCATGCCAATGGCACGCTCCCTGATGGCTCGAGTCATTTATGGCATTTTGAACAACGGCAGAACTGGGACTTTTGAGGTGGCCTTTTATTGACCAGAGTACAGGATGTGCCTGGGCTGACTGTACCTGATTTCAATAGCCCTGGATCATGCCCCACCTGTCTGACAGGCCAGTTTTGACAAAGGGCATGAACTTGACAATGATATGGAGAAGGTGACTGAAATGCACACAGACCAGTGGCACACAACCTTGGTCACATAAATAAACCCAACTAAGCCAACCTCAGAAATATTTATGCGGAATATTGACAGGACTAAACTGTTGCGTTTATATTTTTGTTCAGTATAATTTGAATTGTTTATTTTGATGGCTCTTGGCAGTCACATTTTGAGATTTAAATGACAAGGAAAACGACGCAGACTGGTCTGAGCGCGTTTGCCGGATTATTTCTATTGGCTTACATTTGACGATTTGATGTGAATATGAAAATAACCCCTACGATACGCTTGATGAAATGTTTTCCTCATTGCATCGGCCTATATCTTTATATTTTTGAAAACCAGGGCCATCTTAAAATGAATTTTTTACCCCACCCCACCTGTAGGGCGAGGGAAGGGGTATTGTTTTCGGTTCGGTTTGTGCGTTTGTTTGTTTCTTTCTTTCTTTCTTTGTTAACACTCTAGCGGCAAAACTAATGGCCAGATTCACCCCAAATTCAATAAAGGGATTGCCACTGACCCAGAATAGATCCCTATCGAATTTCGTACAAGTAGATGAAAGTATGTGCGAGGGGCGGGGTTTGTTGTGCCTGGCACCACTTGTTTTTATTGGTTACTGGCACCCTTTCAATCTAACATGGAAGCCTAGTTCAGTCTGTCTACTTCTCTTTATCGTTTGTTAATCATTATAGGCTACGTATTGGTTGTGATCGGTCAGTTGGCCAAATGAATTGCTTGATTTTTAGGTCGGCAAAGTACTCAGGAATGGATTTGGGGGTAGGCCAATTATGCCAAGGTGATGGAAGTTGTTCAACCTTGCTCGTAATTAGCCGACTTAAAAGCACCATTTTCTTGCCGGAAGCATTTCAAACGGCCTCTGATGTTCGATAGCCATTTGTTCAAGACCGCAGACATGGTTTAGAGAGGACCCAATCTTACAATATAATCTGGGCGTGGCTGTGTGACGTGTTTTGAAAGTACACCGTTTGACTTCATTTGAGTTTTTAAGAGCTAAAATACCCAAGTGAAACTTTTTATGTTATTGCAGGATCTGATTATTTTTTCCCTTGTTAATGGAAAACATTGGATATTCCTGATTCATACTGGACTTTTTTGCACTTCACCACCTTGCATCTTCAACGTAAATGGGCAGTAGCATTGAGAATATTTATATTTTTGAGGTCCAGCTGGTGCAATTTTTTATGTTATTTTATAAATGGGTCTTAGGTCCCCCCTACCTCATACTTCATGCTATTTTCTGTGTCCTCTGATTGACTAGAACATTCACAATGTTCAGTGTAAAACCTAATACACACACAACAGTTTTTGCACATATTGAAATATTCAAAGTGCAGTTGTTTAATAAATGCTGATGTCACTTTCTTTCCAAGTCTTCATTAGCTTGTTTTTTTTTTTCTTCTTTTCTGATACCGCAATAAATACCGTACCGTGGACCTGATACCGAGGTATTATCGTACCGTGAGAATTTGATACCGTTACATCCCTAGTAAACACAGCCCACCGTGCCATCCACAGATGCCACCTAAAACTCTATCATGCAAAAAGGAAGCCATTGTTGAACATGATCCAGAAGCGCTGCCATGTTCTGTGGGCCAAGGCTCATTTAAAATGGAGTGTAGCAAAGTGGCAAAGTGTCCTGTGGTCAGACGAGTCCAAATTTGACATTCTTGTAGGAAATCATGGGCGTCGTGTCCTCCGGGCTAAAGAGGAGAAAGACCACCCCTCCTGTTATCAGCATTCAGTTCAAAAGCTAGCATCTCTGATGGTATGGGGATGCATTAGTGCATATGGTGTGGGGACACTTGCATGTTTTAAAAAGCACCATGAATGCTGAAAGGTATATAAAGGTTTTAGAGCAACATATGCTCCCCTCCAGACGACATCTATTCCAGGGAAGGCCTTGTGTATTTCAGCAGGACAATGCAAAACCACATACTGCAGCTATTATAACAGCATGGCTTCGTAGTAGAAGTTTGTGTGCTGAACTGGCCTGCCTGCAGTCCTGATCCTTCACCGATTGAGAACATTTGGCGCACAATTAAATTTAAAGTCCATCAAACGAGACCCAAAACTCTCCAGCCGCTGGAAGCCTGTATTAAACAAGAGTGTGATCAAATTCCAATGGCTGAACTCAAGAAACGTGTCTCCTCAATGTTCAGACGCCTCCACTCTGTGTTAAAAAGAAGAGGGGATGCTACACCATGGTAAACAGGTCCCTGTACCAACTTTTTTGAGACCTGTAGCACCCATCAAATTTGAAATGCGCTCATTTTGCGGATAAAATTGTAAAATTTTTCAGATTCAACATTTGTTATGTTATCTCTGTTCTATCGTGAATAAAATACTGGCTGGTGTGATTTGAAAGTCATTGCGTTTTGATTTTATTCACAATTTACACTTTGTCCCAACTATTTCGGAATTGAGGTTGTACAAACAAGTGTAAAAAGTTCGCCTCAAATGGGGTTTATGTTTACACACCCACTGTTGAATGTCTCCTGATATTATTCTTGCATATTTAGGACACGAACATTAGCAACAGTAACTTGGCTACGTTAGCCGCAGTGCTACAGCCACACTCAACAGGCCATCAGTTGGGTAGGCTTATAAAGTGAAGCAACTGCTTCCGCATCTGTAGCCATGTTTCCATCCACACGTTCTTATACAAATCAAGTAATACCGAATTAAAAATGCCCTACGGAGACGGTGAAATTCGACTTGATTTCAAGACTATCGACTCAAAGGTTGTACGGTCCACCTCATCGGATTTTCTCTTGATCGGTAAAAGGCTTATGCGATAAATGCTGATGGAAACGTTATTTGCCGAATAAATCGGCCACTGCATCTTGACGGTGTTTTGATGCCATCGTTGCCTTCTGATTATGGTCTGCTATGCTGCTAATAGCTGGCACGTAAGCACTATTACAACTTGTGCAATTATCATCATTTGTCGGTAAACGTGATCCATTTTGGCTAACCAGCTAAATTAGCTGGCTAACAAACTACTTTTGTTCACTTGAAGGTTCTGCGATTCAGTGCGAAAATGAATGGATACAGCTTAAAATGTCAGAAATGTATTCGATAACGTTACACCAATTCGATCGCATAACAGCATGTGGCATCGTTACGCACTACTTTTTATTCGCTTTCATGCCATTAGATGGAAACGTATTTTCACCAGCTTTATTCACATGAATATTTTTGGCGAACTTCAGATAATTTGATTGACAAGTGGAAGGAAACATAGCTTGTCAGACGCGGACAGTCGCGAGCGATACAGCTTTATCTTCAGATATTTTACAAAGACGGCGTTTGAGGCCAGTTGTTAGTGCTAACTATCGTTAGCGGTCCTGCTAGCCTCCCGTAACACGTTAGCTTCACTTACATTATTTGCTGTTATATCATTACTTACAGCTTGTGGCTCCGAGCGCTTTATCGATGCAACTGCTTCAGGTTTTAGAAGCAGCTGAAATGCTTAGCCTGTGCCAAATTATCCTTTATTGACAAAGCTGTCTTTGGTGAAATGCTGAGCACAAACAGCTAACGTTCCCTTTGGCCGTGGCTGTTCGCCACCAGCAAACAAAATAAGCTACCCACTGATTTCTGGTGGCATCGTCTTTTGGAAGAGAAATGGGTGCTTTTCTTCGCATCCAAAAGTAAAGGGACGAGCAGCTTTGGGAGAGATGCTGACAAAACTGCACCTCAAATGATCTGCGGTTCTTCTTTTGTATTTCTGGAAGTGTAGCTGCTACTAAGGCATAGTATGATCTGCGGTTGTTTATGTCTGCTAGAATAGTATCCGGTGTGGGCGGGTCCAACGCCGTGATTGGCTTTGGCTAGGTCTGTACTAATTGGATGGCACAACTTGACGTCAGGTTTTGCCCAGATCTTGCAAAGATCTCGGGACGAGCTGTTCAGAGAGGAAATCACGTTCACGAAATCACGTTCTTGGATTACGGCAAAACCTCTGTATCTTATGTTTAGAAACTTTACGGAGGTTGAGTATGGACAACCAACATTATAACATTAGTAATACGTATTAAAAGAAGGATCAGCATAATAGGTCCCCTTGAAAACAATGCACAATGGTGTTATAGATGGCCTTGCATCTTTGATTCCTGTAGGTTATAATATTCAGTATTTGAAATAATTTGGTCAGCTGTGGAACTTTGTGGTCATTTTAACATAACATAACATGAATGGCGAGAACAGGCCGTTCAGCCCAACTACGCTCGCCAGTTTCTTTATACTATTGTGAATATATCACTTCAGATACTCAATGATTCAATGGTATCTAGCTTTAAGTCAAGCCTACTTTTGAAAACTCCCAAGGTCTCTGCCTCAACAATATGTTCAGGCAAGCTATTCCACATCGAAATTACTCTTTGGGTGAAGAAATATTTCCGAATATCAGTGCTAAATTTACCTTTGGTCAACTTCCATTTGTGACCCCGAGTTCTACTAACAACACTTGGTCGAAGGAATCCTACATAATTCACTTTGTTAATCCCTTTAACATATTTAAAGACCTCAATCAAATCACCCCTTAGTCTCCTTTTCCTAAGACTAAAGAGATTAAGGGTCTTCAGCCTCTTCTCATAGCTTTCATGTTTTATACCTGGAATTAGCTTAGTGGCTCTTCTCTGCACTTTCTCTGAAGCCTCTATATCTTTCTAAAAGTATGGTCCCCAGAACTGTACACAATACTCCAGATGTGGTCTGACAAATGTGTTGTACAAAAGAAGCATCACCTCCTTAGATTTGTACTCAATACTTCTGGCAATGTATCCCAGCATCTGATTGGCTTTTTTAACTGCTACGGCACAATGGCTAGAGCCTGTGAGGGTTTGGTCAACAATCACTCCCAGATCTTTCTTGTGTGGAGCAGATTCCAGTTTTAAACCTCCCATGAAGTAATCCCGTCTAATGTTTTTATTACCTACATGTACAACTTTACATTTCGCTACATTAAATTTCATTTGCCACATTTCTGCCCAATTCTGGATTCTATCCAAATCATCCTGAATCACTTTAGTGGACTCTGAACTATTTGCCAAACCCCCCAATTTAGTATCATCTGAAAATTTAACTAATCTGCTCTGAATCTTCCTATCAAGGTCATTAATGTAGATGAGGAACAGCAGGGGTCCCAGCACCGATCCCTGGGGGACGCCACCTCCCACCATACCTAGCTCAGATGAGATACCATTGACCACCACTCTTTGTGTTCTGTCCTGTAACCAGTTTTGAATCCACTCCAGAATACCTCCTGTAACTCCAATGGAGCTCATTTTAAAAATTAGTCTCTTATGCGGTACTGTTTCAAATGCTTTCTGAAAATCCAAGTAAATGATGTCATAAGCCCTGCTCTGGTCATAAATCTTGGTGGCCTCTTCAAAAAATTCCAGAAGATTTGTCAGGCATGACCTTCCCTTACGGAAACCATGTTGGCTATCCCTCAAGATACTGTTACGTTCAAGAAATAAGTCCAGCTCATCTTTTATGATAGATTCCAATATTTTGCACGTAATTTTGCCTGTAATTTCCTGGCTCAGTACGGTCCCCTTTCTTATATATTGGTATTATATTGCCCTGTTTCCAATCATATGGTATTTCTCCAGTTTCTAAAGACCATCTGAAGATGGCAGATAGCGGCTTAAAGATGATCTCACCGACTTCCCTGAGCACTCTAGGATATAAGCCAACAGGACCCGCCGCCTTACCTGCCTTTAGTTTATGCAACTTGTCTAATACTTCGTTATCCCTCACCTCAATTTCCGCTAAATAATCTTGAGCATTTAACATGCCCTCTGGCCAAATAAAGACCCACTCTGAGGTAAAATTCTCAACAAAGTAACTGTTTAAGGCATCCGCAATATCCTTGTTATCATATAGCAGCGATCCATTTTTATTCTTTATGCACTTAACCTGCTCTTTGACTTTCCTTTTTCTGCTACAGTACTGAAAGAAGCGCTTCGGGTTAGTTTTTGCCCCCTCTGCAATTTGTCTTTCATACAGTCTTCTAGCATTCCTCAGCTCTTTTTTGACCACAGCTCGCATTTTACAGTATTCAGCCTTAGAGTTCTCATTGTTATCCTTTATGTACATCTTATAAAGATTCCTCTTTTCCCTCAAAATCCTACGAATACTTTTGGTCATCCACTGAGGATTCTGCTTTTTCAGCTTACTTTTGGACACCTTTAGAATGAATTTGCATTGTGAATCAAGTAAAACCCCCTTAAATCTTTCCCACATCTCATTTACAGACTCACAGTCCAGGAGTGTCTCCCATTTTATTTCACTTAGATATGAGCGCATCCCGTCAAAGTTTGCTCACCTAAAATTGAAAATTTTTGTTTTTGAATACACCTTTTTAACTTCCCATGAAACATCAAAACTAACAGCAGAGTGATCACTTGTCCCAAGTGGCTCCAGTACCTCAACATTGCTAATTCTATCTGGGTCATTACAGAGCACTAAGTCTAAAATTGCCTTCTCTCTTGTTGGTTTATTAACATACTGCACCAAAAAATTATCATTTATAACACCTAGAAATTCTTCCTCCCCCCTACCCTGTCCTTTCACCATTTCCCAATCGATACCAGGATAATTTAAGTCTCCCATAATAATAGTCCCTCCACCTCTACAAGCTTGCGTAATCCTCTTAGAAAGCATTTCATTGACTGTACTGTCCAAAGCTGGTGGCCGATAGCATACTCCTATGTTTAAACCTGTCTCGTTTGCCAATGAGCCTGACCCAGATATCTTCACAGGGTAAGGAATGTTCAATTTCAGGAATTTCCTGTATATTTATGTTTTCGTTTACATAGATTGCTACGCCCCCTCCTCGCCTATTACATCTATCCTTCCTATAGAGCTTATAACCTTCTATATTATATTCATCTCCATCCTCTTCACTAAGCCATGTCTCTGTAATCCCAACTATGTCATAGCCCTCACTAATCATAACGGCCTCAAGCTCTGGAAATTTATTTTTTATGCTTCTTGCATTTAAATAAAAACATTTCAGGTTATTACTAATGCTCTTCCCCCTTGATTTCCCATGCGGCCGCTGCTTCAAGCCCCCCACTATGCTTTGTTGCTTTAAAAGTATATCATCAATAGTGCATGTAACACTGTCAGCTTCCATCAGGGCGGTCTGCATTTCCCTATGTGTAACACTCACTAACCTCCTTGCCCCCCAAGTCCCTAGTTTAAATAATCCTGTGCTACCCTCAACATTCGCTGACCCAGTGCAAAGGTATCCCTCCGGTTCAGGTGCAGCCCGTCAGGCTTGAACAGGTCACCCCTGTCCCAGAAAAAATTCCAGTGCCCCATAAACCTGTACCCCTCTTTTTCCTACACCAGGTTCAGAGCCACGTGTTAAACCTCCAGATAAAATTCTGCTTTCCTCTGCTTGCACGTGGTACCGTAGAATCCCGGAGAACACTACCGTTGAGGATCTGCTCCTAAGCTTCTCAGCTAATTCCACAAATTTGCCTTGCAGAACCTCAAACCTACCCTTACCTATGTCATTTGTCCCAACATGGACCATGACAGCTGGATCCCTCCCCCCCTCTGGCCAGGAGCTTGTCCGCGACGCCCAGGAGGTCTCCTACCTCGGCACCAGGCAGGCAACACACCATCTGAGACTCCTTGTCGCGCAAAACAGACTAAGCTATCTATTCCTCTAAGTATTGAGTCCCCCACTATCACTGACTCTCTTTTCTGAGGGGTAGAGGCCAACAGGGTGCCCTGCTGCTCATCAGTCCCCTCACTCTAAGGGTCAGGGGCCAATTCGAGTTCCTGCAAGGGCCGGAATCGGTTGGACACCTCAACCACTGGAGGAGCTGTCGCTGTCACGGCGTGCATGCCCTTTTCCTGCGCTTGTCGACCTACAGTCACCCAACTTTCTCTCCCTGCCTGCTCTGGGATCCCTGTACCACCCTGCTTTGGCATACACACCATTTCTCTAAACGACATACTACTTAGTTCCTCTAGGAACTCTACTGATTGTGAACTATGTCGTGCCGCCAACTGGCCCTGAAGATCAAGGATCTTGCTCTCCAGATGCTCAATTAGCTGGCACCGGTGACAGACAAACCCACCCTGGAAATCTCTTTCCAAAAGCGCGATCATCCTGCAACCGTCACATAGTTTTGGCCACATTTTGAACCCCCTATCTAATGACCTCGCTCACCCTAGATAAAAGAAAATTACTAATGCCAAGACAGAAGCTGAGGAACCACAATTTATTACTTTATTAACCTAAGAAGCCCTAAGCAGCAGTCACAATAGAAACCGTGGGGAAACTATGTAGATGGATTATAAGCCTCTTTTAACAGGGGCTTAGTTTCAGTTAACAGAAATGAAATACCAAATTGAGCCAAACTCTATATGTAATAAGCACTCCTAATAAGCCGACTTGAGTTTATCTAGTCCCAGTACTATTAATATACTAACCTAAAAATATCACAGGGCTTAACTGAGAACCCAGATAAAACAGACTGGCTACAACGCCCAGGAGAAACTGGAGGAGGAGGAGGCGCAGCACCGCAAAACTTACCGTTTAAATTCCAACCTAACCGAATGGACGACTCAAGTGACTGCTGCCCTTCTAACTTAATACTAAATCTCAGATCCCCAGCCAAAAATGCAAACAGTACTTATCTAGCTAGCTAGCCACAAATACAACCAAGGGCAACCGAGAAGAGAGTAAAGTCCCGGTTCCCTTTAATTAAAACGGACCAAATAAACAAGGGGTTTACTATGTGAGCGAACTAAACACGGTACCTCCCCCAACAAGCTGTCCTAAGCACTCAAACAAGCAGTTAAACTTTAATCAGCCGAATAAGACACAGCAACCGGAGGAAAATACAAAGATAGGGTAATTTATAATGTGTTTAATCAGAAGAGCCCTTCGGTAATAATAAAATGCGAAAAAGACAAAAAAAAAAACCCAGTTCGCGTTAATATTCAAGCTTGGCAATGCGTTTATGCGGTAATGCGGTCAGGATAGAGAACGAAGGGGACTAAAAAACCGCGGTGAACGTCAATATTTATTGGCTAGAAGACTGTATGAAAGGCAAGCGACCAAGTATGAAACCAAGCCGGGTTTGGGGTTCGTTAGCTAAGTCAGCTACAGAAAAACCAGGCGACAGTACCTCAGTCCTTGAAAACAAATGTTTTACTTTGTATATCGCACAATTCACTTCATTAGACAATTACTTATCGTTTAATTTATTCTCTAAATTTAGCGTTTAAATTTGTTTTACTTTACCTTACTTTGCTTTGCTCCCGGGAGACTGAAACCCCCCAAAAAAACACCAAAAAACCCCCGTCGCCTTTGTTTGACCAGATTAGCGACTTAATTTGGCTGTTTGTTCACCGAGTTGTTACAAGGGGGAAAAAGGGGAAAAAGAAGGAGGAAGATTCTCCCTGCCCCTAATGCGACAAAGTTTATACCTCGGGAGCAAATCGTCTAATCTCTATTACTGTTTGAGCCTTAACACACAAATTATTTTCAGAAAACCCCGTTTAAACAAGAGTAAATCTTCAGCTTCAATCCCACACGTCTTCCTCTGTCTCAACTCAAGCAGAATGATCACCAACGAACAGCGCTACAGCACAGTCAAGAGGTCAGCAACAGCAACCGGGGGTCAGCAGAAGGGGTCTGTTTGTTGTGCTGCTGAATTGAATCATGCATGCATGTTTATATCATTCAGGCCACCACCTTTTAAATGTTTCAGTCATTGTATAAACTGCAGTTAATGATGAGTAAATGTTTTGTCTCTTAGTTTCAAGTAAATTCAACTTGCCAAATGGCACCAATGTGGATCTGAAGGACTCCTCGGGAGTTGATGTGGCTGCTAATATTTTTGATGAACCAGTGAGACATGCTTCTGTCTCTTTCAAGGTGTTCACTGAGGATTCGGGTAAGAAATAGAGAAGCCCCTCATTACTTTTAGAGTATTAGCAGATGTTTTTATTTTACTGCGACTTTGAATATGTACAATGACTTCGAATATGATAAATGACTATTACTTCGGGTACAGATGATGTAGAGCGAGCCACTGCGGTAATGTTGCCTAATGCAAAATTTACTATGCAACTGAATCCTTCTCCCTCGTCCCTTCAGCGGAGAATTGTCTCTGAGGTCTCCTTCTGCTCAGATGAGGGGTCATTCTCATCAGTTGTGTCTGAGAGGTCATGCTCATCAATTCAGTCTGTGAGCGCCATGTCAAGTTCAGACTCCACTGGCTCCACGGTAATTTTAGAGAGCACCAAAGCACTGAGAAGGCAACTAGTAGAAAGACCACCTGACAGTAAGATGGCAAAAGACGTTAGTTGTTCTTAGGTTGCTAGATGAATGTCATCCATTTTCAAATTACATTACAGGCTTACATTTGACCTCTATGTTGCAGATGGTCTACATAGCTTTGCAACAGAAACCAGGAGGAGAAGATATAATCAAAGAGTACAACAAAACCAAAGGCCTCTCTGATAAAACAAGGAGGAAACTGATCAACATATTTGAGGCGTATATGATTGAGAGTCATGGGTGAGTGACCAATATAGTCTTCATAAGCTGAAATGCTTATTAAAGTGTCCATCCTCCATCAACATTTAAACTAGATTTCATGCTGACCTCATCTTTAATATGTCTTGCTGTGGTGTAGGAGGGTCCCACCAGTCAATGTCCGCGTTACCTACGCTCTTGGCATAGTCACCCTTTTCCCCAATTTGAAGGATAAGGCTTCACCAACCGGCTATGCGAGTATTAGTTATTTATTTACACTTATCCGGAGTGAGTTACTGAGAGCCCATTTCAGGGACAGCCCCCCTGGAGCAATTAGGGTTTAAGTGCTTTGCTCAGGGGCACATCCGTAGCCCAGGAATTGAATCCCATGCCTTTGCCTTGGAAGCAAAGTTCCCTAACTGCTAGACCATCATTGCCTCTGTACAGGGCAGGAACCACTCATTTAGCCCATTTCATTTGGTTGTATATACAGAACAGTCCGTAGAGGTCCTGATACAGACATCAGCTTTGGGTTTCAAAATTGATAATGTGTCTTGTCTGTTTACTTTTCTGACAGGAACATTACTATGATCCCCACAGTGGCCAGGGTTACCTGGCCTACAGATTGAAAACAGTCCAGCGCAACACCACAGGTGACTCCAAGAAGATCAACTCTGCTCATCGAGATGGCCATAAGACCCTGCGTGAGACCTCAGTATCTAAGCAGCTGTCAGGTGATGAATGCAGAGAAGCAATGTCTGTTATGAAGCATTCAGCGGACCAACTACTTATCATGGGGAAAATGAAGGCAACGTTCAAGCACCGACAGAATATGTTACATGATCCGGAGCAGTCTTCATTCATCCTAGATCATTTCCCCAGATTCTTGGATACATCAGGCTGGGTAAGGAAAAGAGACTAGCTTGATGTGTTAATTTTGAGATGCGTATCATGGTTTGACATGGTTTCTCTGTGTGTTAGATTGATCAAGACTTCACAACGGTCTTTGGAGAAGACATCTTTGGCAAGTGTATTACAAAATGGCCAACATTCTACAAACCCAGGATTATCACTCTCAGCAAAGACCTGTGCCCTAGTACTCATTTAGATGATCTTCTGTCCACTCAGGAGGAATCAAGTGAGTATGGTAAGTGTATACAGATTTTGGTGTTTACCAGTGTTCTTCATGTGTGCTTATGAGCAATGACTACTGTATACTTAAGTCATGTGGGTATTGTATTCTAATCCACTAGGATGGGACAGTGATTTGGCTGCTATCCTCCTGCTTGTTCATCTGTTGCCTCCAACTACGAAAGGAAAAAGACATGGAAAAATCAGTGCCACTGAAGCTGCTGACCAAGTGATCAGGTTCATGAAGGTATGTTGTAGATGTAGATGATGGATGAATGTTGTTTTGCCCCTTATAACACTTCTCTGACCAATGTTTTGCCACCGTCTTGGTCAGCTGTGTGTCTCACCCCATTCCATTACTTTATCTATCATTGAAT
Organism: Gymnothorax javanicus; assembly: GCA_029692085.1. Taxonomy (NCBI): domain Eukaryota; kingdom Metazoa; phylum Chordata; class Actinopteri; order Anguilliformes; family Muraenidae; genus Gymnothorax; species Gymnothorax javanicus. Next base: position 88,666,277 of record CM056197.1, read on the forward strand.
ATTTTAATATTGTTCTAGAAATAAAAGAAGGTGACCAAATGGTTCAAGTGTACGCTTTACTTAAAATAATGCTCATACATTCTTTAAGTGATATTTTGTTCACCGGCATGGTAGCATTGTAATCTCAGAAAAGGCAAAGATTGTATGAGAAATGATCCGGTGTATATATCTATATATATGTATATTTTTTATCATCTAAATGGTTAAATAGACGTGGTCCATCATATTGAAATAATTCACTCCAGCCCACTGAAGAGCCCAAACAGCTGGCTTGTTAAAGGCAGTTTTTTTCCTCATTTAGAGGTGTTTAGAGGTCTGTCCAGCTAAAGGAAGGTGGAAAATATTTTCTGTCTCTTGGATGTGGACAAACACAAAGCACTGTTCCCAATTTCCCCTCCCTCACTCTTAGGTTGGTATGAACATAATGACGTTTCTTGAGAGTTGGATCATTACAGCCTTTCCTCCTCTGCGTTGGAGAAAAGAAGAGTAGTATCCAGAAGTTTTACATCATCCTGGACCCATAAGCCATTCCCTGCGAGGCACAGTGAGCTGTGGCTGCCTTTGACAAACTATTCAATGCGCACTTTGTGTTTGCTGTGTCCTATGATGAGGCATTGTACAACTTTTACACATTCATCCAAACAACTGTACTTGGTATTGACTTGGGCACTGCAAAGGAGAGTCCAAGGGCCAAGGAAATCAGAGCTAGAGTGAATAACACTGAGATTTGAAGGATACAGCATTGAACTTGTTCAGTTTTTTTTTTTTTTTTTTTTCAACATTTGAAGTTTAGCAATGCTTTGTACCCAGGGCGTACTTTGCATTTGAAATGTGGTGAATGTGGATGCTCATCTGTTTTTTTACACTTACTGTGGATTCAAAAAACATTTAATGACAGTTCATAGAGACTGTGTAGCTTTGAGTTCTGTTGAAGATTTGAACAATGCGGACAGTGACATTTGTGCTCCTGATTTACTGCTAAGTGCTAATCCTTCCATCAGTTACCCAGCAGCTCTGGAAAAAAAAAAAAAAAAACAGTTACCGGATATGTGTAGCTCTATTATCGCCCAAGTACAAGCATCTGGAGTCTCTGAGAATACTGTGCAGTCTTTAGCTGATTCAATGGAGGAACTTGTAAATGCAGGGCTGTACGTTAACTTTTTCTGCTCATAGCACTGGTGCTACAGAGATTCATAGTCTTGTAGCACAAGACAAAAACTTGTAGCACAGTAAAAGCATCTGTTACATCTCTAAAACCAACCACAAGTAGTGCAGTTTATCATTTAAAGACATATAAAATATTAATAATCTCTTTGTAAACTGAAGTACTTTAAAGGTCTCGGAATTCTTTAAATTCATACAATTTTAAGTAATTTCCAGAACTTATCAAGCAGTCTTGACACAAACAACGTACACTTCAAATATAATGCAGGCACATAACTCACAGACATACTAAGAACCTCTTATAAGAGACGTTATCTCTCTTCAAAATTTTGTTTCCTAAAACATATGGATTATCACTCCTAATTTTTTCTGGAGCCTCCGTGCACCATTTACAGAACAACAACTGATCTCTCTCATTGAAAAGGAGCCAAGGAAAATCTTTTTTCCATTCCGGGTTGTACTACTTGTATACTTTCCCTTTTGCATTCGCATTTATGTTACTTGCGTCTTCGTCGTCGTCAGTTTGTGCTTTTAACTTCGTGCCGGATTCATCCTCGCGGGCCCGTTTGGAACAGGTTTTATTCAAAACTGTAATGTACTTTTTTCATGTTCTGTTATCACTTTCATCAACCTGAGCCAGCCCAGCTGAACGCATTTTTAAAATGGCAGTGTTTCCTCAAGGTTTTTTTCAGCAGCGGGGGCAAAGGTTTTTTTTTTTTTTTGTACCCTGGATGGTGTGCCCATGTGAATATCAATCAGCAATTTAAAAAGTTTAAAAAAGACACTTGACTGCAAATCAAGCTTTAGAACATATTCATCAATACCATTTATTTTCTATATAATTGTACAAATACTTACTTATTTGTGTATTATAACTTTTTTTATGCATTTTATAATATATATTTGTACATATATTATAACATATTTACTATAAAATATGTATTTTTACATTTTTTGAAATATATTTGTACATAGGCTATATTTAATTATTTATCCTGGTTTCTGAAATAAGGATATGGTGTTTACACGCACAAACGCAAACACGGGATTCTGCAAAAACCCAACCATATCCTGGATACTGAAGTCCATGTAACTAAACGCAGTCATAGAGAATACATTGCCAATGCTCATTTACTGTAACGTCAGCGGCATTAAGACTCTTCTTAAAGAGGACGTGTCATATGAAAGTTAAAGCTCGCAACATACGTAAAATTTACACAGCTGGTTTCATAACTTTCTTGCAGTATTTCATAGACTATAAGATTCTGTTTATCACATAACAGAATAGCATAATTTAATCGAATTCAGATGTAACTTCCGTCAGCGCCTTAATGGAAACGTTAATTCGCAGTTATCCTAGCATTGCACTAACTCCATTACACTTACCCTTCGTATTCAGTTTAGCTACATATTAACAGCGTGACGAAACGCAGAGCGGTTTTCTTATCTTATCTATAGTACTACAGCTATATGATAAAGTTCAATCTATTTTAATGTTATCTATCCATAATAACGTATACCTTTTTTCTTCTTCAGTTCCAGTAACGTTAACGTAAGGTGGTCTAACCTCATTTGAAAATTCTATAAAATGATAAGAAAGTGCTGGCGCTGTTGTGGTTGCCATGACATCAGGAGCGTTTAACATTCTAGCAGTATTCCATTCTCTCGCGCTTGTAGACAGAGCGGGAGACCATTCGTTGACTGCAACTCGGAGTAAAAAAAAAAGAGAGAGAGAGGGAGAAATCCCATTCTGAAGCAGCGGCGGGCGGAAACTATGCATGGCGCTGAAAGCGGTGGTATTGTTGGAAATGGCGTTGGATAGGCAGGTGGGATCCTGTCTCTTAATCATATGACAGACTACAACCACGAAGTAGCTACATTAGTGAGGTGGCATTGTTTCACGTCTCGCTCACGCACAACGCCTCTGTCTCTCATCACACCGGAGCTACAACAGTTCGTTCATTCATCGCACGGACCAATTTTCATGTCGCACGTGCGACATATGTACAGCCCTGAAATGACATCCATGTCCAAGCGCAGGATGCTGTTATAAAGTGTCTTTCATCTGAAGTAACCGAACAAGTCCTAAACAAAGTGAAAGACTGTTTTGAGCAGCTTGAAAATCCATTGTCACCCCTCAGTACAGAAACCAAGAGGAAAAGGCATTTTGAGCAAAAATGGAAACTCGTTTAACCTGAGGAGCAAGTTCTTGGTGTGCGTTATGATATGCGCAGAGAGAGAACCACTGGTGTGTACAGTCAAGTTCCAGTCAATGACAAATTCATTTATGTGCCAATTCTGGGAACTCTTGAGTCTATGTTTACCAACCAGAACTCAGCAGTGGTTTCCAGCAAGTAAAGCCTCTTGAAGATGGCATTTTCAGAGACATTAAAGGAGGACTATCATTGCTGGGAAAAGTGGGTAATATTATTTCAATATATCATGAAAAAAGCTCCTACGACTTTTTTTTCTTTATTTTGCGATTTCTTTAATTTTTATGAGCTATTTTACAAAACTAGTGGACCGCGCCATTATCACCACAGCAGACGAAAATTTACCCTCGATCCGCTTGGGGCGCCCCTAATTGTGACGTCAGTGCGGCTGCCAGCGCTATGAATGTCCATTGTCCTGCGGTCCTGCATTGTGATTGTTGAATGACCGAGATATTCCTGCTTCCTCTATGGGGCAGACAGACGAGCTTAATTATTACATTTTTCTATCCGACACAACTTTAATTTAGAGGTGAACTAACATCAGAGGCCATTTGAAATGCTTCCGGAAAGAAAAGTGCGATTTGAAGTCTGCTAATTACCAGCGAGGCTGGACAGCTGCCGTCACCTTGGCATAATTAGCTCACCTTAAATCAATTCCCGTGTACTTTGCCTAACTTGTAATCAAGCCATTTATGTAGCCAACTGACCAATCAAAACCAAAATCAAGCCAATAATGATTTAGAAGAGATAATGAGAAGCAGACAAACCGAACCAGGTTACCGTGTTAGATTGAAATAATGTCAGTAATCTGAATAAATAGCAGACCTCTGAATTCCACCTCTCGCTGGAAAACTTTAACGTAGCCTATTATTAAAAAAAGATTTCTTAAAAATAAAATCATGTTAAGATGGCCCTGGTTTTTAAGCGTCTAAAATATACACGAAGTAGAAAACATTGTGTAAAGCGCATCAAACGTGAATGCGAGAGAGAAATTATTTTCACATTGCAAGCAATGGACAAATGCACCGAAGACTGGGCAAGCACGTTCAGGCAAATCTGTGCCGCAAATTTTAAACATTTTTTATTTAGTAATTGAACAAGATTTGCACACAACGGCCAAATGTAATAATCAAGCAAACACATTCAGTCAAACTGCCTGCTGAACTAAGCAAAGTTAAGGTCTTCAAAATCATCCTCCTCTACTCGACAATTGCTTTCACCCCCTTCCCATTTACTTTGCTCAATTTGCAATCAAACAGTTGATTCGCTCAATGAACAATTTTAAATTGATGGGTAGTCTAATTTATTTAGATATCCATGTATTCAGACATTTTGACATCGCATACATCATGCACATGAATGCATGTGGCAGCCGCAGTGACGTTATGATCTCGCAACTCCTCATGCCACGCGTGGCGTTAATGGCGGCCTCCTGGAAACAGCAATTCCTGCTAAGTAATGGTCATTTAAAAGAACAGGGGGTATGTATGGACAAAAAAATCGACCGTGGATATTATGTTGGAGTTAATTACTATAAGATTAAGTCAAAACGGGTAGTTCGGTATAGTCCTCCTTAAATGATGGTTCATACTTCAGAAATCACACATTATTTGCGCACCAAGAACATGCTCTACAGGTTCAAATTTATTATGATGGCTTTGAAACAGCCAATCCGCTTGGATCTAAGAAAGTAGTACACATACTTGGCTGTGTATACTTTTTTGTAAGGAATCTGCCAACCAGGCTAAATTCTGTTCTGATGAACAGAACATTCATCTTGTTCATCTTGCTGTTTCATTCTAAGGATTTAAAGAAATATAGTTTTGGTCCAATCCTGCAGCCTCTTGTTCATGACAGACAGAGGGAATCCGGGTGCCTTTTTCAGATACACCACTGAAGGGATCTGTTATTCAGGTTACAGGGGATAATTTGGCTATACAAGGCCTTTTTGGTACGGTTGAGTCGTTCAGTGCGTCTTACTGTTGCCGATTTTGTTTAACCGACAAAACAAGTTTGCAGTCAGTCTTTAGTGAGGATGATCCAGCCATAATTCTTCGCACAAAGGAGCTCTGTTTAGAACACTGCAGTGTATTGGCACAAAATCCGACTCTAGTCCACTCATTTGGTACATGTGAATAGCATTTTCGCACGTCATAAAACCTATATTCAACAGCTTGAATAAAATAGTTTTCTTCACAGCACCAACTTCATATTTGGTACGTATAGCAATTAGACCTTGCTCTTTTCACTGATTTAATTTGTTTTCTGGTAGACCTTGTCAGATTTTTGCTACAAGAATTCAAAATACAGACGCAACAAGCTTTTTTCCATTTTTAGGGGCCTATATATGAGAAAGTATAATTTTTTGTTACAGATATAACATGTTTTCCTGATAGTACTATAACATGTCTCAGATACTAAAAAGAATCAGACATCTGGTGTCATTAAATCTGGAGATATAGAGAGCTAAAAGTGCTACCATGGACAAACACGCATTCCAGGAAGTCATATTTGGCATGCCATAAATCTGCAAATATCTCACATACAAAGCTCTCCTTCTGTGTACAGAGCCTTATTATATCAAAGAATCATGTGTGAAAATTTGACCCGTTTAGTGTGAACAAAGTTCAAAAGTTACTAGCCATCAAACTATGGATGTTTGATTGTAGTACTTGTTTTTATGCTAAATACGGGGCCACGTCCCCTTTTTGAAGGCTTAATATCTCCAAGACTAGCGGAGATATTGGCCTAAAATTCTGCACGGCAGTTACTAGTAACAAGGACTTTAAAATAAAAAAATATGAACAAAATCTGAGATGGTCAGTCGGGAACTTTCTCTGAAATCTGGTGATTTGGCACGGAATTACCCAATAGGTATTCTTATATCGCTTCTTGCATGAGGCCCATTGTCTCTCAAAGATGAAAAACAAACTTGTGCGAGGATGGAACCACAATACCAAAAGCCATCTAGCATTTTTAAAGGCTTAAAGGGCATCTAAAGTCAATTCTCAGACGGGACATTGAACGTCCAATGTTTACAAACAAATCACTTGCTTTTGTTGACATCTTGCATTGTCACATGACCAATTTCATTCATCAACCAATGTTTTGTGTACACGCGTAGATAATCCTTCTATTTTGGTTCGTTTGCGCAGATGCGGCTCGCTGATTGGCCGATAAACAAAAACAATGGGAATCGACTTTAGATGCCCTTTAAAAGCACCGATAGTTCCTCACACCATGTATGCATGCGCTGATATTCTTTAAAAATGGCAAATACTGTATGTTGTTAACTAATTCAGCTGTACCCACGAATGAACTGTGAAGTATGGTGTTTGATGTGATTAAGATTAAGTTTCACAACATTATCTAACAAAGCACAGGGATCCCCCAAATAATCCCAAGTAACCCAATTTGATTTGCATCAAGGGAAGAATTTCTAGAGAACGAATGAAAACAAATACAAGAAAGGAAAATGGAGCAGCACATTTGCATTCAGAAATACACCTCTATGAGACACCAGGAAGCATGTGAACAAAGAGGTATGAAATTCTTATTTGTCTCAGATATCGAGCTGATATTTTATCACAGACGCCCACAGGCAAGCTCAAATATCTTTCCAAATCTCATTCCAGGAAAGACCTCAGACAGAGCCAGGAGGGTAGAGATGGGTTGATAGGTGAAATATTTGATTAAACCAACTGCACAAGCGGGGGCCATGTCTGTTAGGGTGATATAACTGTGGCACCACGAGACTGCAAAACCACATGGCCCGAATCCAATTACAATTGGCCTACTGCATATTCAGGAGGGTGAAAAGTGCTATTCTCACACTGAAGCTCTAAGCAGTGAAATATGCATTTAAAAGTTAAAGATGAGCTACAGTTTTGAATTATTTTAAGTGTATTAATTTTTTTTTGTTTTTATTGACCAAAGAAATCAACGCTGGGACAAGGATCCTAATCTAGGGCAATTCTAAACATCAGTCCTGGGGGACCGCTGTTAATAATGGAAGACCACAAAGGAAAAATGATCAGAGTCCAAATTTAGCATTTTTGAATATTTTATATATTATATATTATTATAATATTTGTGATAATATATTTTTGTATTTTTTGCATATTTTTTCAGTTCTTTGTTTCTAAGATCGTTTTGAATTTTCAATTCATCATTTCTCCAAAATGTGAAAATGTGACTGATCATTTTTCCATTGTGGTCTTCATTTGTTTTTGCTCCAAACACAAATGCCAACACAGGATTTTAACAATCTTTAGATTGTTAGAGCAGTTATTTACCCTCTTAAGCCATATTTTGTCATAAATATCCATGCATGTCACAAAGGATAAAAATTCCTTATCTACTGTATACTGTAATATACTGGAAACAACCACATAAAGAGAAAAAACAAGAACACACTGACACCAATGTCCCACACTACCATGGAATCCCGAATATGAACCCAATCAAGGTGATGATAAGTAGCATACATACTCAAGATTTAATTCATCCAGGTAAAGTAGTTTCTGAAAAAAAATGCCCCTACTTATCCATATGAATGGACAGATGGACAAGATCCAGTGTATGAGTGTGTAATTTGAAAAGTTCATTCACCCTCTATCAGGGGCGTGTTTAGGGCCTGGCTACTGGGTCATAGCCCGGGGTATTTTTCATTTAGCCCCGGGTCTTTTCTTACGGCAAAAAAATTAGACGAGTATGAACTTTGAGCTCTTGCAACCACTGAGTCTTCAGCCTATGTTGTAATTTATTCACGGCGTACGTTAGTAAGTTATTGTAGTTACGAGGAGGCTTATGTGTCTGTATCAAGGATGTTTCGTCTGTATCGTTCTCATACACGCCTCCCTCTTCCACCTAAAAGGCCGGAAACTTTATAAGTCAATTTAAGGTCTTTGCACCCACAAAGTCCATAACGCCTGAAACGTGACATTTAGGAGCTAGCTAGTAGCTAGCGCAGCCAAAAAAAAAAAAAAAAAAAAAAAGGATCTGAGAAAAACATAAAACGATTAAGGTAACATTTACTTATTAGATATAAGCCCTCCATTGTTGGTAAAAATTACTGTCATGTTATTTGCGTCTGGCAAAGTGATCAGTGAACTTCAAACTTTTTCTTGTTGTGGTTAGCTACCGCTACATGAGCTAGCTTGATCAACCACATTGGTGTACTCCAACATTAGAAGGTTTTCATAGCTTAAAGTTGACGAGCTGATTTTAAAACTTGGGATACTGCAATAGATTTAACCGATTTTCAATATTGACGCGAGCACAGCAGTCGATTCTGTCAATATTCCTCTTTAGGCAGTATAAAAACGTCAAGTGCGTGGCTTTGACGAACCGTTAGAGTGTGCGATTAAAACATTCAAAATCGGTTTAACCTATTCGTGAAATCTGCCTTTATGTCGGTTGTCAACCACGTTTTTTAATTCAGTTGAGTGGTAAGTGCTCCGTAGCGGACAACGTGGCTTTGATCAGTGATAGATGTTTATAGGGACAGCGAGCTTTACAGTAAATGTCATTTTGATGTTTGAAATCACAAAATTAGAATACGGGATAAAGTTAATTTAATGTCTTACTGAAATAAAGATCCATTTTGGAATGAAATTAGCGAGTATGCTGTAAAGCTTTAAAGGGATAGATTATTTTTTAGAGAACAAAAATGAGACACACAATTGGCAAAATTAAGTCCAGGTAGTTTTTCTGTCCCAGCATTACATGCCCTCTAATGCCACTTGCCTTTCAAACACATCACAGACTTAAATTTTATTTTTTTCATTTCAATTTACAATAAGGTATATAATTTGAGTAGTTACCAGGGAACAAATAAGGAAGAAATGAGGAATTAACTGCAAGTAAATCATTAGTTATATTGAAGTTCTAGAGGAACTCTTAGTCACCTTTAAAATGTAGCTAATGATTATTATTTTAGGAACAAAAAAGGAACTAACTGGCAGTACAACATTAGTTAACAGGCAGTTCTTGAGTAACTCCCAATCAAATTTTATAGATCAGCTAACTATTTATTCCTTATTTGTTCTTCAATTAACTAATCATTTTATTAAAATCTGATTAGTTACTCATTTTGGTTCACGGGCAGCTAGTTCCTCATTTTTCCCTGGTAACTAGTCAAATTTTGAACACCTTTCTATGAAATGTTACAAATGATTCAGTGTTGTGCTGAAGAAGTCACTGACAGTATTGTGGCTGAACTGAAAGAATCAAACATGTATGCTTTAGTGGCTGATGACGCCAGGGACAATAATTTAGAACAACTGTCGGTTTGTGTGCACCATGTCTCTCAAAAAGGGAGGGCTTTAACACAGACACTAAAGCGGGGTCATTAGAGCATACATTAAAAAGACATGGAATCATCATGGCATTTTTCATTTAATGTTAACGTGCAGTACTGTATCCAATATCACAAATGGTTTTTGCATTAGTCACTTCTTTGAAATGTGAAATTTTAGACCAATACACTGGATTTGATTTAATCCAGGTGCGAGACTTCATTATACCATTGACAAAATATTTCATTCTAATCTGCACCGAATCACGTCCTGTCTTTCGGGCTCAGCCCCTGGTGTTTCAAATGTCTATACACGCCCCTGCCCTCTATTACTTTGAAGACAATATGGGTGATTCTCACGAAACTGTCCTGACTTTTGCAAAAACAATTTTAGGTCAATTTTGCTAGTTTTTTCTCTCATTATTAGCAAGCAGGGTCTCAATTAACTGGCTCAATTAAAATGAGAGATCAATAGATGTTTTTTAATACATTTTCAGAATGTTTTATTGAGTCACTGACCAAATAAGTTCATTACCGTCACACATTTTCAATTGATGATAACTGAATATGTATGAAAGGTAGACCTTTTTTTTTTTTAATGTATGATCTATTAACATTTCCGAATAGCCACATAGTGTAAACATTCAGAAAAATGTATATTGATATAATAGCTTTAGTTATTATGTTCATTACCGTAACAAAATTACATGTTTTTTACTAAATTTTTCCTGTAGTGTAAATTTTACAAATAAATAAAAAATGTCAATTCAGTAATCTGAAAAGACTTGACAGATAGTTCCTGTACAAAAATAAAATTTGAAGTTATCACTCATTCCCATGCCCCCATCCAAATATTTACATATACAGCAAGTGTTACGGTAATGAAAAGCTTTGTTACGGTAATGACCTCACATGGCATTCATACATCATAGAAGCCATGTTTTTAGTATTCACAAATTAGGCTATATGATCCCATCTTTTTCACTTTATCATGTAAGGCTACATTAGAATTACTGAATGATTAGATTGCCTTGGGTAATGACTAATAAAGCTTGACTTTACAAAAAAACAATGAATCAAGAGCAATTCATAACAGAATAACAGAAGGTTTAATTGTGTAATTCGTTAAATAGGCAGCATAACAGTAGAACATGTGTGGGTAAACAGCGTCGTTGGTGAATAGCAGCATAGGCTATGTTTGATGGAATAAGGGTTGCATTTCATCATGCCCACTACCTCTATCAGTACGTTTCTTAGGAAAATAAACAACGGTGGTAAATGATGGTCTCACGCCTGCCATCAAGTTGTAATATTATTGTTTGACAGGCGTCTCCGGGCAAATCCAAGATGACAGACTCGCGTTTGACAGTTGTAGGGAGCAATTTTAGCAATTTTGATGATTTAGCCACTGAAATTCAGTCAAGAAAATTTCGAGTTTAATTTCTTGTGCTGCTTAATCCATGTTACTGATGACACACCGGGTTGCTAGGGCACGCGCAGCACGCATTCGCGATATCAATATTCTAAAGCGCCCTCTCATTAATAAAATGCCCCAAAACATATTGGCGCCTCCTTTTAAAATTGTACTGGCATATAAAAAGCCAGAAAAATGCAGAGATTAGATACGGAATTCTTTCTACGCAAGAGTTAACTACTCCTTCTTTCTGTATATCTCCCCATTTAAAACTACCAAGGTGGATACTGCAACGTGCTGTATTGGAATTTTGGCATACTCAGGTATGGTACGATATTACTAGTGAGTAAGCTGACCAGCGGGGAGAAGGGACAATCGCACTGTGGCACGGTACCGAACAATCATACCTTTTGCGAAAGCGGTCTGAGAGTTTGTATTAAAAACAAACACTCCGCCGGATACCGCAGTTCAGCGTGGTATTGTGAAGTGGTATTGGATGACATGATGTTATAGCTTCTAGGTACATAACGGCTACCGTAGTTGCAACACACCTTTGAAAAAGAGAGGCGCTAGAGAGCACTATTCGTTTGAATGCAAAATACAATTTCACCACTTGATGGGAGAAATTCCTACACAATGGACCTTTAAAAATCACAGGAATGCGTGACAGACTTACTTTTTTTTTTACATGCTCAGAAATAGTGACTTTTCAACTTCTCGTTTCGGCAAAATGAACACTAATGTGGTGTTCAGTATAATTTCCTGAGCATGTCGAAAAAAAAGTAAGTCTGTAACCCATTCCTGTAATTTTTCATGAATTTTTAAAGAAAAAAAATTTTAATGGAGCCACATATCTCTGTTACGGAAATGAACTGTTCATGCTCCGGACACATGTATTTGTCCCAGAAAATAATTATTCACAAATGGTTGGCCCAAAATGGTAACACTGCTAGTTAAAGGGTATGACCCCAACCATTTTTTGTATTTATATGTATATTAAATTATAGGGATGTATTGTGATAATTTTGGGTTTAAGGTAAAAAATAAAAGTCCGGACACGTTACGGTAATGAATTTTTTAGTTGAAATGTTGTCACAAAATATAGAGTAATCCATCAAATGCAAAGACAACAGCAGTCCTACAATTAGTACATACCATAGTTTGATATATAATACAAAAGTACAATTGTTTTAGTAGTTTAGTCTATCAAATCCTTACGGGCATGACAAAATGCAATTTCGTGAGAATCACCCATATAATACACTATTGGATACTCTAACATGCAAATTTAATTGCTCATTTAAATTTACAACTGTGATGACTGCAAGAGTTCAGCTAGTTGGCCCCGCCCACTCTTTACCACTGTGTAAAATCATCACATCTTTAATCACACTAATTTAGCATTTTGGCCACTGAAGACACCAGTTGGGAAAGTCCAGCAAGCAGAATTTTTTCCCCCATATTCTTCCACTATGCAGGTCCTCAGCTGTGCAAATATAGGAGGCCTTCCTTGGTGTAGTTTGCTTTATTTTATGCCATACAGACCAGATCAGGACTGCAGGCAAACCGGTCTAGTAACCACAGTTTGCCAGTGCAGCCAGGCCCCTCAAATCTCCGCAGAATGTGGTTTTGGCGTGTCTTGGTGGAAAATGCAGGCAGAAATCTGGAACAGATGATGTCTAGATGGCATCATATGTTGCTCCAAAATTCTTTGTGCATATCTCTCTGCCTTTAGGGTGCCCTCGCAAATGTGCAAGTCACCCATGCCATGTGCACTGACAGACCCCCCATACCATGACAGATGCTGGCTTTTGGAGCAGACGCTGATAACAGCTTAGCTTGTCCTTATCGTCATTGGCCTGAGGAACATGGCGGTCATTTTTTTTTTTTTTTTCAAAACTATGTGTTATGTTGACTCCTCAGGCCACAAAACACACTTCAGTCTGTGCTTCTGTCCATCTCAGATGATAGTGACTGTAGAGACGTCGGCAGTACTTTCAGACACTGTTGATTTATGGTTTTGAATTTGCATGGTTAAGAATTACCTTACATCTGTGGATGCGGTGTGTGGTGTTATGGTGTTAATGGTGTTAACTGGCTAAGATTTACCACAGTATTTTCAAGCCCATGTCATGATATCCATTACAGTTGTATAACAGTTCTAAGGATAGCGATGTGTGAGGGATTGGAGATCATGACCATTCAGAAGTATTTTTCAGCCTTGTGTTTTATGGGCATTTTATGGGCACTGGGCATCAATCCATTATGTAATTATGTTACATACTGTAGACGGAGAAATTCCCAAACTCTGGGAAATATTTATTTGGGGAACCTTGTTCTCAGTGATAGATAAGATTACCCATCTTGGCAAAATGGTGATACCCATCTTTGCTCCACTGGGACAAGGCTTTAACCCCTTTCCGCAGATATAGAAGCCGGCGTCCGTAAATTCCAAAATTTAATTGCTAAACAATTCTGTAATTGAATTTCCAAATGTCTTTCTTCACTGGAATAATTTTCCAGAGTCTCTGTGACACAAATACTGAGTTATAAAGCCTTCTGGAAAGAAATAACGAGGCAGCAGGAAATACCCTGGAATTAATAGGTGAATTGCCTTCAAAATTGGTAGTTGGTGAAAAGAAGAAAATTGAAGTGGGGAACATAAAACTTTGCAATTCAAAATGTTTGCGGAAAATAACACGACCATACTGCCTATTTGATGAAAAGGAGCAGGAGTGATAAAGTACGATATGCAAATGGCCTTTGACAAATTATAGGCCTGAAAACATTGCCACCCATTCAGTTTCATTCGATGCACATTTAGCAAAAATTCCTAGGTAAAATAGGCTTATCTTCGATATAATAGAGCACTGGTAGACAAGTAGTGTGATTTGCAAGTCGTCTTTGACCAACCCTATAATGCAAGAATAATAGGCCCAAAAAACACGATCACCCATTCAATTGTCTCCATTCACACATCACACGGTCAAATTTGAAGGACTTTTAATATTTCCTCACTGGAATGCCTTCATATTCATTACACTTGTGAGAGAGTTCATGCAGTATGCGAGGGAAGTGCTATTTTTCACAAACATTTTGTTTTGCAGGAATTACCGGCCCTCAAATATGGCCACCCATTCATTCGCACATTGCAAAGAACCAATTTTGACAGTCATTTATTTAATCATTTCAACATGAAATCTCTTCATATTCAATGTACTTGTTCTAAAATACATGTTGTATGCTATACACATATTACTTTTCACAAACGTTTTGATTTGTTGGAATTACAGGCCCTCAAACATGGCCCTTCATTCAATTGTCTCCAATCGCACATTTCAAGGATCAACTTTGATGGCCATTTATAAAATAATTCTCCCATTGAATCTCTCCTTGTCAATACACTTGTACCACAGCACATGCAATATGGTAGTGTTATTTTCCACAAATATTTGCTGCTCTTTATTTATTTATTTATTTAGCTTAATGTAAAAACACTTGTACTATAACATCTTGAGTAATAGCACTTCGCCTAAATCTCACCCTTCACCTTGCCCAAACTACCAATTTGGTATTCTGTTTAGTGAAAAAAAAAAAAAAAATTGACTACCAAATCATGCACGTTGCTTGCCTATTTTTCTGAACTAAGTGCACATTTCCTTTTGTTGAATGAGCGTTATTTCTTTTCCTAAGCCGGTTATTTGGCAGCAATTGCATTGTGTGACTTTACTACCGAACTGTCTGCTGTATTTGCGCATCGAAATTTCTAGGCTAGCAGTGATAGTTGGACCGCTGTTTCTCGAACTGGTGATAGCTTGACCGGTGTTGAGAAACGTCACTACCTCTAGGGTCAGACTCATTCTGTCTTCTGTACAGCCCCAAACGTTTTAAAATCCCTTACAGTGTATGTATAATCGCAATATCATCCACCATACTCAATAATAGCAGAAAAACCTCACCATGTTTCAATCTAAGCATGAATTAGAACGTAATCAAATTATGTAAATGAGCCATATTCCTCAATTTATCCCTGGCACACAATTTCCTTATTCAAGCACGGTGAAACATTCCACGCTAGGACAATATACGTCATCACATTATTTTGTGAAATGTTTCATGTTCTAATGATATAAGATATCACGTTATAACGAGAGATGTTTCATGTTTAAACAAGAACTTATCACGTTATAACGTGAAACGTTATCTTGTTATAACAAGAAAAGTTTCTTGTTATAATGTGGTAAGTTTTTATGTTGTAATAACGCGAAGATATCTTGTTAAAACGTGAAAATGTGTTGCAAAAACATCTTGTTATAAAAAAAACTTTTCATGTAATAACGTGATACTGACCTGTTTTTTTTTCTTTTCAGGATGGCAGCAATAACCTTCCATAGACTTTGTACAAATATAAAGTTCAAATTATTTGAAAATAATTGCACCTGATTTTTATTTACATTTTACACAGCGTTCCAACGTTTTTCGAAATGGGGTTGTATGTACACAATGCCAGAGCTACCATTCACCGGGGAGCTCAGGTAAAACACGCTTCAAAAGTTTTACTGGCGGTGAATTTATGCATGTGAATTCATGGACAAAAAAAATCAGGACACAATTATTCTGACTACGCCTGGCAAGTGACTGCTGGACACAAATCACCTCCGTTGATTAAGCGTTGCAATAATTAATTTATGCTCCTTCATTTTGCTGAATCAATGCCAAATGTTCGCGTTTAGTCCTGTCGCTGTACGTCTCCATAGACGGTGCAAAAATATTTCCCTCGTGGTTTTCGTGGCATGAAACTTTCTACGTTACTGCAGGGTTGTTATGAAGTACAGTCCATTTTTGCTGTGGAGTAAGTCCAGGCTGACACTTGCAAGAAAATTTTCTGACAAAATACACTTTATTAATTGCTCAAGCATGCAGTCCATCACGTGAAGCCCATCAGTAACTAGAAGGCACTTGGAGACCGCATTGCCTCCACCGGAGTAATATCTTTGAAAGTGAGTGTTAAGTGACAGAGCCGTCTTTACACGCATAGAAATTATTCTGAATCCACGATCAACATTATGCGTCAGATTTTCTCTAAAATGTAATCACTTTCTTCTTAAAACAGTATATATTAACACACAAAATTTAATTGACATCCATGCATTACGTTTTGACATATTCCTCTGATTAACGAATGAACCAACAACCCAACAAATGCCGGTGAACACTCATTCTACCATTCATTCCAGCGAATTCTGCATTTTGATTGGTTAACACCAGGTATCTATTCACCGGTAAACTACCTCGCACTGGGTCAAGACCTCGTCATGATTACGCCGACAAAATAAGGCTACAGTCTGCGTACAGTCTTACTTGCTAGCGAGCTAGTTGGCTACCGAGATAGCAATAGTATAGCCAGCATGCCAATGTATTTAGCTACATAGCCAACTGGCTAGCGAGCTAAAAAGGCTGCAGTTCGCTTTCAATGCATACACTATCATACTCGTTAGCGAGCTGGTTGGCTTCCTAGCTAGCAAGCCAAAGTGATATTGAACTGTGTGTCATAGCTAGCACGCCAATATTTTCGTAGGGGTGTTGACAAGAGTCATGGTAGAATGAAGATAAACCTACCATTTTTTTTCCGAGCACTCGGTATTTATCGTAGGCTAGATACCTGGAAATTTACATTTGAAACCGAGCGCTTTAAAATGAAATTTCCAGGTATCTATCCTACGATAAATACCTCGTGTTCAAAAAAAAACTGTAGGTTTATCTCCTAATTACCTCCTGGCACAGGCACAATAATCAAGCAGTATATTCTCTGGTAATGGCAACCCACTGAAGAAGTGCGTACAAGCAGTTATCGAATGCTATTCTCCCCAGACACACTAGATGGGGGTAAAACATTCAGAATCTCACCTAATGTTCAATCTATCACCTTTAAGTGGTCATCATCCAATATACCTCAAAAGTGGCAGATCCCAGCCTTTATGTAGAGTGTGGAATCTGAAGACCTGACAGTCAGAAATGCTTTACTCTGCTGTATGAATGAGTGAACAAATAAATAAATAAATAAATAAATACATAGCTTTATTTTTGCTAATAAATTACTAAATAATGAAATGGAAAAAAATAGTATTCTGTATTTCATTTTTAGTTGAAATGTCTAGCCTAGGCAATCAAAATTTGAGGTATGTGACTGACTTGTCACCTCCTTTTATTTTTTCACCCTACTGCTGTTACTAATCTAGCCTGATGCCAGTTTTGAAGGAAAAGCTGATCTCTAAACTAACAACGTAGTGTTGAAACTGCGTTGCACTTCAACCCTATCACAGTTACTGGGGTACCTGATGCAGAATTCCAAATTTTTTTCTTTATAACCGTAACTGTGGCAATGTTTAGATCCTTCACTCGCCCTCTTGATGGTTCACCCTTCATAAAATTGGGCTTTGTATGTCTTCACCCCAGGTAGAAACTGCCCTGAAAATACCCTTGGAGTTAAAGGTATACCAAAAGTCCTGAATGCATTGAAATGAGGGCGAAATACAAAACCTATTTCATTTCCCATTGATACACTAGCAATTGAGGGCAGCAAAAGTACTGCCACTTTAGATGTCATGTGACCCTCCTCCCAAAATAGTGGGGAGGTTCTCTCCTTAGAGGCCTATGGAGCTTAGATTGAACAGAGACCTGCACTCCCTTACTCCATTATTTCTCTCCCACAGCCTGTCCTGAGAGGCATAACTGTTCATATAGGAGAGTGTGTATCGCTACGGTCATCTGCTGAATGGCAACTTTGCTTCAGGCTACCCATACTTTCACACAAGCCAGGTAGGCAGACACTGCTTTAGTTTGTTATCTTTACTAGAAGGCCAAAAGACTTGTAAAATGAGACCAGAGTGGCAACAACAGTGATTCGACCAATGTGCCAGCTGTTTCAGAAACAAGCAGGGGAAAAGTTACATGGCAGTCAAGCACACAAGGCACACTGAAAAATCTACACTGCAGATAAGGAGCTGTCAGCAATTCTTCAAACAAAGGCTGTCCTAGGTGTGTTTATGACAGCTAATTCAAAGTGACATTGCCTTCAGCAACGAAGCCCAGAGCACCGCGGCTCAACTGACAATAATGTACCATTAAAACACAACACACAGCCTCTCTTAAGCCACGGGAGGTGGGTGTGGTGGGGATGGATCCAACTAATTGCCACCCAGCTAACATGCAATTAAGGCTGGGGACAGTGATGGCGCCCAAAGGATATAGTGAAGTGCATGGATGGAGCCTTGTCTCGTGCTTAGGTTGGAGTGCCCCACTCCAGACCATAAATGCTTTCACAAGAATATGGACTGCTCTGAACGACCACACACTGAACAGTTTTTTAAATGATAAATTCAACTGCACATCTCTTTCTCTGGAATGGATAACATCTAGAGTAGAGTTTGCAC
This sequence comes from Gymnothorax javanicus, assembly GCA_029692085.1. NCBI lineage: Eukaryota > Metazoa > Chordata > Actinopteri > Anguilliformes > Muraenidae > Gymnothorax > Gymnothorax javanicus. The sequence goes on from CM056197.1 coordinate 88,684,799, forward strand.
AAATTGTTTGAGCGCAACAAGTACAACAAACAGATAAAAAGGCACAAATAAAAAGCTTCAAACTATTTTAAAAACAAACAGTGACTCTCCATGGGTTGGATAAAGTCAATAGTCTGGTAGACTTCCTAAAATATTCATGGACCAAAACCAAGGGACTAACAGAGGGACCATGATTCATTTCACAACAAACAATTATTACCAAACGGAAGGCCTCAACTTTCCACGAAGCGTCAACAACTTCATGCACTGAAATCTAGAATTAAAATATAAAGACATCCGTGAACCACCAGTAGCACTAATCAAAGCTGTGTAAAAGTGAACAAACCAATGTAAGTAGAAAGTAACTAAATACACAAACACCACTGAGGAAAAACAAAAAATTCAACTAAGGACCCCCTTGATGCGTTTCACCCAATCACGTCCTATTGCGGTATTAATATAAAATGCAACATCCGCATGCTAGTAGGCCTACTATTACAACCATAGTAATAAAGCTAATATCATATAACTTCAAGTCAAAATTTCACTTAGATTACTGCGGTTAAAAGTTGCAGAAAAAAAGAAGCAAAAATACAACTGAAAAAGACTTTGTTTCAGAGTAATGCAAAAAGAAAAACGGATGACGGTTAATCATTTTGTTAAACCACCTGCTGCGCAAAGTCCCGGCAGGTTCGAAGCAGGTTTCAGTGGAAAGCCTTCCGAGGACCAACTGGAAGAATCCTAGTTCGACGATTGGTTAGTTATGGTTAGTTTTTGAACTCGTTTAAGAATGTACATAATTAAAAGAGCCAAGTGGTCACAACTATCCACGCCGCACAGTACACAGCGTCACAATAAATAAAGGCGAAGAAAATGACAGACTCACCGGTCAGGTCAATTAAGACTACACTGCTGAGGAAAACAGTTCCACACCAGAGGACGGAAAGTCGAAATTGCTCCATTTGACACCCAGAGAATTCTTCCCTTGCTTTTCATTAAATTGTAGACATTGGTCACGCGAAGGATAAATATCCGGAGTATGCTGCAACGTAATGCCCGGCAGCGTTCCTTTCAGGACGACGGCGAGCCTCGTTCCAGTCTGTCTCTTCGCAACCCCCTCACTGAAAGCGGAACACTGAGCAGCGCTTCATGAGTCAAGAATCTACCTACTTGCTAGAGAAACAGGAAATCTTTAAAAACAGGGCTGGCGCTTGACTTTTTTACACCCCGTCTTGTGCCGGTCTGCCGACGATCTCTCCACAGCAACTAAATCTGCAACAGACGCGTTAAAATCCTGGTGTTATATATATATATATATATATATATATATATATATATATATATGTGTGTGTGTGTGTGTGTGTGTGTGTGTGTGTGTGTGTGTGTGTGTGTGTATGTGTGTGTGTGTATGTGTGTGTGTGTGCGTGTGTGTGTGTGCGTGTGCGTGCGTGTGTGTGTGCGTAGGGTGGGTGGTCACTGCTGAGAAAAGGCCTGGAAAGCAAAGCCCAGACAGTCCTTGGTGGTTTGTCAATTGTTTACCCTCTTCCTCTGGCCAATGGAATGAGATTATTTTCACTTCCCAGCTCCCAACACCAGATGTTTTATGCATATCTATATAACAAAGCAACAAGCTGGAACAATAGTCTGATAATAGCTGACAGTTATTTCAATACTTCATTGCACAATTAAGATAGTGTATTATTTGCGCACTATGGAGTGCCAAGCATAGACCTCATAGAGCCGTAAAAAGCATGGCAAATAAATCATGCAACATGACGGTATTTAGAGGATGCATTTAGGTTATTTTCATCATCAGTTTAATTCCTTTACTATCCCTGTTGTCATAATTTTGCACATCTTCCCATGAGTGACCATTGCCATCACATGTGGATTATGCCTTTCTGCACTGATTAAGTTGCATTATTTGAGTCAAATTTTTCTCAGACCACCCTGTTAGATCACACAAACTGGCTTCAACTGGGTTTTTATCAGTTTGTCTACCCTTAGGCATTCCATCTTCTGCTGCTTGTTTTACACAGGCCCAAAACATAACATTTATTTGTTTGCATATCCAGAGAGGAGGTCAGCAGAACAAGGGAAGAATGAAATACAGTGCCGTGAAAAAGTATTTGCCCCTTCCTGATTTCTTTTTTTTTTTTTTTTTGCATATTTCTCACACTTTGTCATAATCTGTGTTTTTTGGCTTTGTTATGTTTATCATTTATTGTTTCATTTATCATTCATGTGTTTAGGGTTGCACCTCGTCTGCCCCAGTCGCGTCATGTACGTCTTCCATGTGATTTGAGCCGTGCACTTCCCTGTCCGCGTTCATGCATCTATTCGGGTATTTCCGTTGGTTTCCGTGGTTTCCGAAATTCTTCCTTCACGTCTCTTTTCCTGTATTTCCCGCTATTCACGTATTAACATATTAATTAAGACTAATACTTCATGTTACGTTATGTCATTACTAACATAGACTAATATACTCATCCTGAGTATTTTTGTGTATTAACATTCACCTGTCATGTAATGGTGTGTAAATATCACGTTGTTCATTTTTTACTAATACTCTTTGCATTCGCTCTAGTCTGTAAACTCCGCCCTCCTGTTTCCTATCCCTGACTCTGCTGATTACTGCGATCTCCTGCACCTGGTTTTACCTCGAGCTGCCTCCCATTCTATCATGCACTCAGGCAACTCCCTGATCGGACTCTGTTTTCATGTTTAGGATTAGTTTGTCAATTGTGATGCATGATCATGGTTTGTCTTTCCCTCGTGTGCTTATTAGATTTGATTGTTTAGTAACTCCCACCAAGAAAGGGCTCCACTGCGCTGTTGTCAATTGTGATGCATGATCATGGTTTGTCTTTCCCCAGGCCAGAGTGCGTGTGCTTATTAGATTTGATTGTTTAGTAACTCCCACCAATCCTATTCCCCGCCTAGTTTAGTAATTTCCTTTTTTTATATATTGTCGCAGTTCACTACAGATTTCCGGCATGCACTGAAGACAAAGTCATTCTCCCATTGCCTGTGCTTAGTGCCAGTATTCTTGTTTTGCTTCCCGTATATACAACTATAGCCTGTGTCTGACTGATTACTCTTTTGCCTAGCCCTTTTGTTTTGATTGCCTCATTTATTGATTCTCGTGTAGGAACCTTGCCTGCCTGACTACGTCTCCGTGCTACCCCTGGCTTCCCGACCCATTGTCTGAATAAACCACTACGGTTTTTGGATTTCCTGACTCGCGTTTGGTTCTTCTGTCTGCCTTGACACACTTAAGGGTTTCAGATCATCAACCAAATTTTAATATTAGACAAAGATAACCAGAGTAAATACAGAATGCAGTTTTTAAATGATTTCATTTGTTAAGGGGAAAAAACTATCCAAACCTACCCGGCCCAATATGAAAAAGTAATTGCCCCCTAAACCCATCCTCGGCGGCAACAACTGCAATCAAGCGTTTGCGATAACTGGCAATGAGTCATTCACATCACTGTGGAGGAATTTTGGCCCACTCTTTTTTGCAGAATTGTTTTATTTAGCCACATTGGAGGTTTTTCAAGCATGAACGGTCTAAGGTCATGCCACAGCATCTCAATTGGATTTAAGTCTGGACATTGACTAGACCAGTGGTTCCCAAACTTGGTCCTGGGGACCCACTGTGTAGGTTGGTTTTTGCTCAAACCACAGCTCAAATCTCAGAATGCTAACAAGTTGTTAATTGTTTTTAATTGCTCTATTATTGTTAATCCTGATTATTTACCCTTTTAGAAAACATGCCGAAAATGGCCATGATGAAAAAAAAATTTCATAGTGTGCTATATTGGAAATTACTTTTCTGACATAAAAACGTGGAAATCTGCAATTGATGACATGAAACTGTGAATTGGCTTCTAATTTATAAAATTTAGGACACATGGTCACTTAAACTATCAATAGGCAATTTAGAATTGAAGACAAAGCATATAATAATGAGTCAAACCTGTTAAATGTTACTTGTTTGTTTCAGGAAAGAACTTCAGCACCTGCAATCAGAAACCTAATCAGCAGCTTTTTGATTGATCACAATCTTGCATTTGATCACATAAAACATCGCTCCCTTCACTTGCCATGCTTAGTTGGAATACATCAAAATACAAAATATGAATGTTGGACTTTGAAACATCATGGAATGCATAGCCATTTCTGTTATAATGTGGTTCAAGGGGTAAAATGTCCTCTCATCTGAAAAAGCAACTAATTAAAAAATGGCTTGTTAAAATTTTGGGATCGTAATTCTGGTTGGAACAAAAACCAGCATACACAGTGGGTCCCCAGGACCGACTTTGGGAACCACTGGACTAGACCACTCCAAAACTTTCATTTTGTTTTAAGCCATTCTGAGGTGGACTTGCTAGTGTGTTTCGGATCATTGTCCTGCTGCATAACCCAAATGCGCTTGAGCTTGAGGTCACAAACTGATGGTTGGACGTTCTCCTTCAGGATTTTCTGGTAGAGAGCAGAATCATGGTTCCGTCAATTATGGCAAGTCGTCCAGGTCCTGAAGCAGCAAAGCAGCCCCAGACCATCACACTACCACCGCCATGTTTGACTGTTGGTATGATGTTCTTTTTATGAACTGCTGTGTTAGTTTTACACCAGATGTATCGGAACACATACCTTCTAACAAGTTCAACTTTTGTCCCCTCAGTCAACAGAATATTTTCCCAAAAGTCTTGGGGATCATCAAAATGTTTTTTTGGCAAATGTGAGACGAGCCTCTGTTTTCTTTTTGGTCAGCAGTGGTTTTCGCCTTGGAACTCTCCCATGGATGCCATTTTTGCCCAGTCTCTTTCTTATTGTTAAATCATGAACACTGACTTTAACTGAGGCAAGTGAGGCCTGCAGTTCTTTAGATGTTGTTCTGGGTTCTTTTGAGGCCTTCTGGAAGAGGCATTGATGTGTTCTTGGAGTAATTTTGATAGGCCAACCACTCCTGGGAATGTTCAGCACTGTTCCAAGTTTTATCCATTTGAGGATAGTGGCTCTCACCATGATTTGCTGGAGTCCCAAAGCCTTAGAAATGGCTTTGTAACCCATTCCAGACTGATAAAATATCAATTACTTTGTTTCTCATCTGTTCTTGAATTTCTTTAGATTGCAGCATTATGTGTTGCTTTTTGAGATCCTTTAGCATACTTAACTTTGTCAGACAGGTTCTATTTAAGTGATTTCTTGATTCAACAGGTCTGGCAGTAATCAGGCCTGAGTGTGGCTGGTGAAATTGAACTAAAAAAATGTGTTTAATCACAGTTAATTCATGATTTAACAAGGGGGGCAATTACTTTTTCAGACAGGGCCGGGTAGATTTGGAAAGCTTTTTTCCCTCAATTTGTGAAATCATCATTTAAAAACTGCATTTTCTTTTTACTTGGGTAATCTTTGTCTAATATTAAAATTTGTTTAAACATTTAAGTGTGAAAAATATGCAAAAAAATAAGAAATCAGGAAGGGGGCAAATACTTTTTCATGGCACTGTATGTCTGTAGAGCGAGACCATAAAGGATCGGAAACCAATTAGTTTAATCTGAATGAGCACATGGAATTGACAGCAGCACAAAATAAAATCATAGCAGCTTCTAACACATCACTTAAGATGATAGATATGACATTATCACTTTTCAGACCATCTCGCGATTGAAAGTTGTTTCCTGAAAGATGGCAATATTGTTGTTGTTGGTGGTATCAATTTTTTAGTGTTCTACTGATCTTTAGTTGGGAATGCAGTCTGAATCTAAGAATATAATTTTATAAGAGACACTTCAGTGAATTAACTTATGAGAATATACTGTTCCTTTTCAGAAATTCAGTACATTGCAACATTCAACAAAACTGATAATTGAAATCAGATATTAGTGTTTTTAGAGTATGCAGCCTCAGTATTGAAACAATTTTCCATTTTAAAAACAAGAAATTTTCATTTATGGAACAGTGAATTGTCCATCAACTACCTAGTAGTATATTTTACTTTCATTGAATACTCAGTTTAAACTTATTTGGATGAGCTCTTCAACCCAAGCCTGGTAGTAGTTGGGACCTCCAAACAATGATAAATAATTTTGAGTTTATGCTCGGACAGTCAACATGAGCAGATTTTTGCTTCATTTCTGCTTCGTGGAGCTGAGCTATTGTGAATAGCAGGCTAAAACTTTGATCCTGACGAGAGCCTTCTAATATTTTACCTGTTCCTTGAAGACACACAGAATTGCTGCATAGATGATAAAAAATGACATGTTTATTGGCACAACTTATTTTTTCTTTGAGTGATGAATGTGTTTTGATGCGCATTCTTCTTACACCCAGCATATACCAGTTACATTTTTTTTGCATAGGATGTCATGAGTGACAAATTATAGATATGCAAATAAAATATTTTCTAAAATGTGTACATTTATTTTAAAATATGTAGTGCATTTTTATGAAATATTTCTTGCAGTGTTGGCTTTCGCATCACAAAATATGTGGTTTTTGAGAAAGTAAGTGATTCCTCTGTCTGACAGGAGAATAAACTATTTCTTAGGGTTTAAGGGGTTCATCAACTGTCCGGCCTGTAGTGGAGAGTACGGAGTATGGAATAGCCTTTGCTGTGCAAGAACTTAATCTGAATGTAATAGTTTCTGTCTTTTTTGAGGGGGAGAATGAGCTCCCAACAGTTCCCATGATCCAGTAGATCTAAACTTGCCACATATTGTCCAGTCTGTTGGGCTACAGTGTCAGTGACCTCACTGTATGCACTTACTGTAAGTCGCTTTGGATAAAAGCGCCTGCTAAATAAATGTATTGTAATGTAAATGTAACATAACACTATCTTTGAGAAGTTCCAATGACATGTTTCAAATTGATTTTAGGAAATCTGACTTGCTGGCACTTATTATGATTGTAAAGGTCACTGCTATGCACTTCAATTTTGAGTGTTTATCACATCACAGCTTAAAACAGCAACACAACCAACTAATTTTAAATTCTGAACATTCATCTCTTGTGGTGAGAATAATAACCATAACACCATTTTTGTATTTTACAGCATTTGTTTATATTTACTGTTCTGCTACTTTACACCAGACATTTAATGAAATGGCTATGAAAGCCATTAGTGTCAATGGAAGAGCAGAACTTACTGACATCTGAAACCATTGTATTTCCAAAAGAATGGTGCAGAGAATTTTCGTAAGGAGTTGGACAAGTATCCCACAAATGATTACTTACAGTAAATAACATTGACAGAAAAGAGATGAACAGCGTGTTTACATTCGAAATAGGATTTTTAAATGGATAAATCATGCTGTTGATCGTTTCCGAACTCATTCATCGGTGACTGGAATGAGTGATTCAGAATGATCGTTTCCAAACTCATTCATCGGTGACTGGAATGAGTGATTCAGAATGGCCTGAATGACTCACCCTTAAGCCTCTCACCTGCTGCTGGTACTGCTTCGATTAGCTTTAGGCAAGTCTTCAGCTGGAGCTGTGCCATGTATTAAATAAATGCATATGCAGCGAGCGGCTGTTAGCAGAGAATGTTCCAACAGGAAACAATGGGCAAACAAATGTTCCTTCAATCCATCAGCTGTAACGCAGTGACTTGAATATGCTAAAGCAGGGACTGCCATCTATTGTCTAGGAGGGCCCCAGGATGTACTGGTTTTTGGTGATATTCTGAACTTAATTGATGAAACTGTTGATTAAACTGTTAATTCACATCACCTGGTTGATTGGGCCTAAAGTGGATGGTGAAAACAAAAACCAGCACACCCTGGGGCCCTCCCGGATCAGGGTTAGCTACCCCTGCTCTTAAGACACTACCACCCTGCAGTGCCCAGCAAAATGACGAATGAGTCATGTTCATTTAAAATTTTGTAATATTCCGCTGCAATGATATTCATCACAGCTTCAACTCATTTTAAATTGTCACATATTTCAATCTAACGTACTGCATCAATTAGATACTAGGATACACACTTGAAAGAGTGTCAACTGGCTTATGAACATTCATACTGGTACGTAATATACACTGGTACAATTATGTGCATATAAAATTTTTAGGTTTATGAGCATAGTTTTGTCATGGTTTAATGATGTAGGGAAACTCATTTTGCTGACTAGGCGCAATAAATAAATTATTATGATGTACAACGTAGTAACCTGATTTTTCAAATGAGTATTTATAGCAAATGAAAAAAATGTTTACTGATTCCCCTTAACAATATTTTGAATAACTTTCTCATTTTCTTAGTGGAATGTATTGACAACAACAAAAGGCTTTAAACTGTCCGTTGACCTGGACTTCCTGTAGCTGGACAATGTGTGGACAAGTCTTACACTTTGCGTACATAACCTAAGACTGCCAAAATATTCGGAATTATTCATAGCAAAAAGCCTTGAAAGATCAACTTCACTCAGCTGGAGTGCATGCAGCAATGGAGCTTTGTTATGTTTCGTAACGAATGAGTTCTGCTAACTATGTAATTTGCATGTTCTGCCAGTGTTCGTATGGGTTTCCGCTAGGCAGTCTGTTTTTTTCCCGGCACACTGTTTTACTTCAGGCACTCTGGTTTCTTCCAGGTACTCCGGTTTTATCCCACACTGAAAGGCATGCACTGTAGAAATGTTTATTATACTTTAGTGTTATCAGTTATGATCCAGATAAGGGACCATATGCAGATTCAGGGTACAATCCAGAAGCAAGTATTTATTAATAGGAATAAGGTAGTCCTAGTGGGAAAAGCTGTAGTTGAGAACAGAGGAGGGTGCAGTTCAACCAAAGTTGGTAATGACTGGAGAGGGTAGGGGTATGTCCACGCCAGGCCAGTAGCCGTCCCGGGACAGATGCCAAGTGGAGCATCCCCCTTGCCAAAGCAGAACAGCTCCACAGTAGAACTGAAGGGTTTAGCAGAAACGCTGTCCCAGTCCCCAAGACTGATGAAGGCTTAGGAGGTGTTCCTAATAAACTGATTAAGAAGAATATGGTCTCAATCCTAGAGACCGAGATAAAGGGTTGGGAGCCTGATCCTCATTCATTCATTCATTCATTTCATTTCATTTTATTTCAATACGGTAAAAAGAAGAACTTCCTTCAGCCAATGTCCGTTATTCTGCAAGTCCTTGCATACAATTTATACAAGAAAAACAAGATATAATACAAAAACAACATATAGACAAAAATACAATTAGACTAACATAAATGTAATCATAAAGACTAACAAAGAACAACAAAAAGTTTGCATAATAGTGTCAATAGTCCAAAATATATCAATGTGAATGTTAAATTACTCTACTGTTGGGTTAATTGAGATCTGAAAACATTGAAACTCTTAAATTTAATTTCATCTGGTATTTGATTCCATTCCTTAATACCTCTGCATTGTAAGCTACTTTTTTTAAAGTTAGTTAAAAACTTACATGACTCAAATTTCAACATGGTACATCAAAGATTATTGGATGAACGTTTAAATGGAAATAATTGACAGAGACTTTGGGGATGAATTCCGTGAGCTAACTTATACATTGTATGTAACATTCTATGCCTTTGTCTTACGTCAAGTTTATGAATACCAAACTGATTATAGAGCAATTGTTTAGGATACCTCCAATTAACATTCAGGACTGCTTGTAATGCTAGATTTTGCAATCTTTGCAATTTATGAATTTGTTTTTTCACCACAATTACCCCACACTATGTCACAATAATCAAATATTCCTTGTGTAATACTTTTATTATATATTACGGCAGTCTGTTGTGTTATATAGGGTCGTATCCGTTTCAACAAATATATTCTACTAATTACCTCCTTAGATACCTTTTAAATATGCTTATCCCTGTTTAAAAATTCACCAATAATGACACCCAGATATCTCAGATGTGTTACACGTTTGATTTTACATGATTCAATATGTACATCTAGATCATTCACATTTTTGAGTCGTTTTTTAGTGCCAAGTAAAAAAAAACCCACATTTATTTACATTGAGTACCAGTTTTTTAACCTTTAGCCATTGGCTTATTGCTGCTAAGTCTTTGTTGAGCATTTCAACCACAAACTCAACATTTTTATGTGCAATGTATATACACGTATCGTCTGCATACAATGATACGTTGCACTTACCAAGGCATTCAGCTAGATCACTGATGTATATGACAAACAAAAGGGGACCCAGAGTGCTCCCTTGTGGAACACCACACTCTATTACTCGCTTGGATGATTTTACTCCATTTATAACAGTATACTGAAAACGATTAAACAAATTGTGTTCTGTCCACTTCAGAGCATTCCCAATATCGATCCTATCGATAATGACTGCATATAATGACTGTGTCTTTCTTTAACATTACTTTAATCAAATCATTGAGTTTCCAAAGAGCCCAACTCCAATAAATTAGAGGTCTGCATATCTTATAACAATAAGGGAAACTTTCTTGTAATTTCAGCCAAAAGTATCCCAGTGACACTCTCTTGTAAAGAAATAAACTAAAAATATATGTCATAACACATGGCAAAAAAAAAAAAATATATATATATATATATATCAATATATCAATGTTTCCCTTTCTTGAAAAAGAGTGAGTTGGGCCCTTTGGAAACTCAAGGATTCAATTTATCAAAACAAATGGAAGAAGAGCATAGGTCTGACAAAGAAGATATTAAATGACTGGAAAGATTAGATAAAAGCACTACAATCCAGCTACCCTGCTAAATACAAAGTAAGCGTATATAGAGGGGCATACAATTGTCAACACCTGGGAGCCAGGGGGAAATGAGGCAAGGAGTCGATTAAAGGAGACAAAACCACAAAACACATGCAGGCTGCTGGACAGGGGCAGGAACCAGTCAAGGAAACACAAGGGTTGTAACATTTATCAACATTGTAAACAACGTCAACATATGTTTGTATTTCATCCTTCCAACCAGTTCATCTACACATACTAACAAAGCAACTACAATCCCTTCCACATATATCCGATACTGATATTTGGCACAAAAGATCATTCTTATTGATATTTTGCAAAAAAATTACCTGATTAATGATTTTCATTTTTACTCTCACGCTTGATTTTTGTCCCCACTCAAAATGCTTGGTCACAAATCATGTAAACGATAGGTATTTAATAATGATTTAATTTATAGATTAATTGTAAGACTGTCAGGTCTCGCCTTCTGCGGTCCAGCACACCGGCCAATTAAGACCCGGATCGCAGCTCACTCATCACTCAACCTGGATCATCTGTTTCTCATTTTGCACAGTGGTAGCAGCGTGTATAAATGCCACAGCCTTACATTCTGTCTTTGCAAACTCTCATATGCCATACCAGTGTAAACTGTGTCTATCCCATTTTGCATATATTCAGTGCTGTGAAAAAGTATTTGCCCCCTTTCTGATTTCATATTTTTTTGCATACTTGTCACACTGAAATGTTTCAGATCATCAAACAAATTTTCATATTAGACAAACATACCCCGAGTAATGACAAAATGCAGTTTTTAAATGATGATTTCATTTTTTGAGGGAAAAAACTATCCAAACCTACCTGGCCTATGCGAAAAAGTAATTTCCCCCAAAACCTAATAACAGGTTGTGCCACTCTCTGCGAAAACAACTGCAATCAAGCATTTGTGATAACTGGCAATGAGTCTTTCAAATCCCTGTGGAGGAATTTTGGCCCACTCTATTTTGCAGAATTGTTTTAATTCAGCCACATTGGAGGGTTTTTGAGCATGAACGGCCTGTTTAAGGTCATGCCACAGCATCTCAATCGGATTTAAGTCCAAACTTTGACGAGGCCACTCTAAAACCTTCATTTTGTTTTTTTAAGCCATTCAAAGGTGGACTTGCTGGTGTGTTCCAGATCATTGTCCTGCTGCATAACCCAAGTGCGCTTGAGCTTGAGGTCACAAACTGATGGTCAGACATTCTCCTTCAGGATTTTCTGGTAGAGAGCAGAATTCATGGTTCCATTAATTACAGCAAGTCGTCCAGGTCCTGAAGCAGCAAAGCAGCCCCAGACCATCACACTATCACCACCATGTTTGACTGTTGGTATGATGTTCATTTTATGAAATGCTGTGTTAGTTTTACGCCAGATGTAACGGGATGCACACCTTCCAAAAAGTTCAACTTTTGTCCCGTCAGTCCACAGAATATTTTCCCAAAAGTCTTGGGGATCACCAAGATGTTTTTTGGCAAATGTGAGACAAGCATTTGTGTCCTTTTTGGTCAGCAGTAGTTTTCGCCTTGGAACTCTCCCATTCATGCAGTTTTTGCCCAGTCTCTTTCTTATTGTTGAATCATGAACACTGACTTTAACTGAGGCAAGTGAGGTCTGCAGTTCTTTTGATCTTGTTCTGGGTAATTTTGTGACCTCCTGGATGAGTAATCAAAGCGCTCTTGGAGTAATTTTGGTAGGCTGGCCACTCCTAGGAAGGTTCACCACTGTTCCAAGTTTTATCCATTTGTGGATAATGGCTCTCACTGTGGTTCACTTGAGTCCCAAATCCTTAGAAATGGCTTTGTAACCCTTTGCAGGCCGATAGATGTCAATGACTTTGCTTCTCATCTGTTCGTGAATTTATTTAGATCGCGGTCCTGATGTGTTGCTTTTTAAGATCTTTTAGCCTACTTCACTTTGTCAGACAGGTTCTATTTATGTGATTTCTTGATTCATTAGGTCTGGCAGTAATCAGGCCTAGGTGTGGCAACTGAAATTGAGCTAAAAAATGTGGTTAATCACAGTTGATTCATGACTTAACAAGGGGGGGGGCAATTCATTTCTCACACAGGGCCAGGTAGGTTTGGATAGCTTTTTTACCTTAATAAATGAAATCATCATTTAAAAACTGCATTTTGTATTTACTCGGGTTATTTTTCTCTGATATTAAAATTTGTTTGATGATCTGAAACATTTAAATGTGACAAATATGCAACAACAAAAAAAAAAGAAATCAGGAAGGGGGCAAATACTTTTTCACGGCGCTGTATATAAAACTAGACCATTGATCTCAGTGCTGTGTAGTTCCAGCTCTTTATTTATAAAGGAACCTCGACTCCTATTTTGTTTACTATATGTAATACAAGGTTGCTCTAAGTTAAGCTTATCGTTTGTATTACCCTCGTTTTGCACTTTTAAGGAACCTCGCTTCCTGTTGTGTTAGTATCTTTTTCGTATATGCCTTCTGCTTGCGCGGCAGGCATTTTAAAACATCCAACCAAGTCGACCTTTGCACTTGAGTCCAGTCCACATTTTCCTGGCCTCTGTGCCAACCCTTACAAAGACAGTAAAGATTAAAATATTTATCGACATGACTAAATTTTCACTTTTGGTGGATTTGAAATTATACACTGTTATAAAATGCAGTCATTTTACAGTAGGCTTCTTTACAGGTTCAGATTCACAGTAAATGCAACGTTCCGCACGCCCACGTGCATTTCACTGAAATTTACAGTTAATTTACCTGTACAAGCATTTTATGCACCCGGCATTGGAAGTAAGGACCACGGGCTAAATATCCCAGCCACGACCTGCCTAGCTCCCACCCGCGATTTTTTTTCCCCAAATGATAAAGCAATGGGTCAAGTTTAATTTAGGCTAAATCTAGGATTTGGTTACCAAAATTTTACAGTTAGATTTCATTTACGGTCTCCCATTATTTTACTGCAAAACACCGGCACCGCAGCTGCCATGTATATTAACTGCAGTTTTGCGGTCAGTTGGAAAGTGTGTAGGCTATACAGTTTCAGAATCCCTTCTTTTGGTCATTAATCGGCAACATATTATGCTGTACATTCATTAAGCTAAGGCTGTCTAACTTAGATAAATCAAATAGATTCTGTCATCAAAATATCACAGAACAAAACTTTTTTTCTGATAAATTTTATCAATATGTGATATTCTCATCAATATAAAATTCACTTCTTTAAGTACCATTACATAAGAGCCTAATAAATTCTTTCCATTTTTATTTGTCATGTATATTATGTACATAGAATAAATATATTCTATTTGAGCTACTGTCATTCTCTTACGTCTAAACAAAAATATTTGCCTAATACATTAGCAATTAAGATTTTGCAGAGGGAACAGTAGCAAATATATATATATATATATATATATATATATATATATATATTTTTTTTTTTTTTTTTGGTGAAACAAATAAATATATTTTAATTTTCATGTTGATTATCTGCACCTGTCTTGCATGTCTGCAAACAGGAGAAAAATCTCTTGGCCAGACACTGCATGTTTATGTCTGAGAGGGGTTGTATTCAGACATCCTGACACTGAACCTGATCTGCACATTGTGCAGACATACTAATGTGGTCCTGGACCGACCGTCATAATCTAGACGTGATCTCTCATTTTTTTTGGGAAGCTGGTCTCCAGATGTTGCACCGGTAAATAGGATAGGGCCAGTGCAGAGGACAAATTACCCCACAGGGTATAATAAAGAATGTCTCACTTCTTGCATCTTCTATTACTTGCCAGAAGTAAAATGAAGAAGGGATGGGATGCCTAACTTTGAAGAAATATGAACTTTGACAGTTGATGACGAATTAATTTGTCTATTGTGACTGTCCAAGATAATTGTTATAAATACTAATTCACTTATTCCTGCTTGTGAAGGTCAGTCATTTACTAAACTCTAATCAGCTAATCTTATTTCCTTGGATCAGTTGATTAGTTCCGGTGCTTGATTTGTATGTGCATGTAATAAAAGTTTGATTGTGATCTGACAAGTCCGCATGCATCACACAATGAGGTCAGTTTTGGAAAAGTAAGAATCAAAAATATTAAATCAAAGACTTCATGACTTTGAAATGTAGCAGTACAACTACAAGGAAAGGCCTTTGTCAATAAGGAATGACACAAAACTGCCTTGCCTTTCCTCTGTAAGCTGTAGTGGAAATAAAGTACAAGGAATTTCTACCTGCCCACAGAGTTTCAGTTCTCTGTAGCAAGCATTCAGATCATTCTGCGTTTTTGTCTAAATTAATTAGCGACCTCCACAACGGTCATTACCAACTCACTGGGACTACCTAAGCACCAACATGCAGTCTTTTTTGACACACACACACACACACACACACACACACCCCCCCCAAATGTTTTCTTTGTCCAAGTTGAGATTTAAAAACGTGTGACTCACAATCCAGATCTTCAAAAAGATTCAGGACATTTCAAGAACTTGAATACTTTCTGGGTTATGTTCACTGTCAACCAGGCCCTTAGAAAAACTTTGTATGTGGGTGCAGTCATTTGATCTCATTGTCTATTCTGAGTTCCACTTTTTATGCACTGATGCACGCATATAAATACACGTGGGTATTTCTGTTTGGCTGTGTTGATATCCACCCTTCCTTAGCTGTATGTGGGAAACCGGATTCCCTCAGACACCAAAGCTCACTTCTTTTGAAGTTTGAATGCTCACATCTGGCCCACAATCCACAAGCAGGCCTTCTACAACCAGTCAGCCCTTGTACTTCTGTGCTGCTCTCAAGCCATAGCTCTGCTAGCAATGAGGCTAATGAATCAGGGGTCCTAAAAGTCCAAGACTGGATGCATTCATTGTGACAAAGCTGAAAGGACAGACCACTTACACCCCCCCAAAAAAAAAAAAAACAATACAGAGGGCAAGAGACTACTAAAATACTTTTGAAACTACTGGTGTGCATGCTTTCTCTGTTCTGCACATTGTCACATAGGTCTATTAAAGTACATTTATCTCAGTTATGCTACCTGCCAAATCATGTTGGCTAGGATACAGTGAACTCACATAGCAGCTAGCCATCGCACTGGCCTAAACAAATTTATAAATGTAACAACAATGAGCAGAGACACAATTTTCACTGCCAAGCAGGAACACTTTACTGAAAATGTGTAGTTTTTTTTTATCCTTTATTTATGATGACCCTTGCGTTCCGCTGTATTTGCGCAACATTTGGATTACCGCTGTTTGCGTCGCACAGGAACCTTGGTCATGTCATGGTAGATAACATCTTGAATCTGGCAGCAAATTACATGATTACACGCATTGAGCGATTTATAGGTCCTGAGCTTCTGCAAATTATTCCCCTAGAGTGTCAAAGTGTAGGCCTGTATGTGACCATTGAAGTTTCAGCTATTGGGTTGGTCACACATTCACTGAAAAGACAGCAAGGGCAGGGGATTTAGCAGTCTTATCCTATTATTGAGCAAAAGTTTACCTTCATACAATTTTTTTTTTTAAGATGAAAAACTGTTGAAATAATATGAAGAGTTTGTTTCCAAAACGCAATATATCCATTTCACTCATTTTGAGTAAATCAGCTTTTTCTCTGTTGGCACTTATGGCATTTTATACAACTAGAAAAACAAAAACTGTAAATATTGGAATTAGTCTGTATTTACTTATACATACATTTCATTGTTGTCATTCTCATTATTTTGTGTTCTCATTTGAATGAAATGTCACTTCTTGTCGTAGATCAGAATTATGAAACTTTGTAGGCTATTTATGATTGAATATCTCTGCGCCTCCCGTGATACTCTCTGACACCCCACTGAGGAGGCATGCCAACTTTGAGAACCACTGGGCAGCACTAAAAGGGGAAGGCTGGTTCGATTATTCTGTTTTACCAAGGAAATACCCTAACTCCTTGTGAAATGACCGAAAATCATTTACCTGGCTGCCATGTTAAATGCTGTTTGCATTCTCTAGACACTAATGAAAGGTGCTTAAATGTTTCCTTGCTTTGGCATAGGATACACTGGACCACAAATACAGCTGTTCCTCAGTTCCTTGCAACAGGAATACTTAATGTGAAATACCATCCATCCAGCCAATCACAAAAACAAATGAACATGATGGACGAGGGAGGCACAACGATATTGCCAACAATGGAATATTCTTCTGGTGAAGCAACAGTGCTGCCCCAGCTAATTGATTTATTTTATTTAGTAAGTAGAAAGTTGTGCACTTGCTACAATACAAAAAATAACTACCATTTGAGGCATATCAGAGGTTTTATATGCAGCCCCAATTCCAAAAAAGTTGGGATATTGTGTAAATTGCAAATAAAAAACAGAATGCAATGATTTGCAAATCTCATAAACCCTAATTTTATTCATAGTAGAACATAGACAACATACCAGATGTTGAAAGAGAGACATTTTACCATTTCATGAAAAAAAATTAGCTCATTTTGAATGAGCTAATGGCAGCAACACATCTCAAAAAAGTTGGGAGAGGGGCAACAAAAGGCTGGAAAAGTAAGTGGTACTGATAAATAAAAACAGTTGGAGGAGCATTTTGCAACTAATTAGGTTAATTGGTAACATGTCAGCAAAATGACTGGGTATAAAAAGAGCATTTTAAAGAGGCAGAGTCTCTCAGAAGTACAGATGGACAGAGATTCACCAATCTACAAAAAACTGCATCTAAAAATTGTGGAACAATTTCAGAAAAATGTTCCTCCATGTAAAACTGTGAAGATTTTGAGTCTACAGTACATAATATCATCAAACGATTCAGGGAATCTGAAGAAATCTCTGTGCGCAAGGGACAAGTCTGAAGGTCAATACAGGACTCCCGTGATCTTCGAGCCCTCAGGCGGTACTGCATCAAAAACAGGCATGATTCTGCACTGGAATACACTGCATGGACTCAGGAACACTTCCAGAAATCATAGTCTATGAACACAGTTTGCCGTGAAATCAACAAATGCAAGCTAAAGCTGTATCATGCAAAGAAGAAGCCATATGTGAACACCATCCAGAAATGCAGCCGTCTTCTCTGGGCCAAAGTTCATTTAAAGTGGACTGTGGCCGAATGGAAAACTGTTCTGTGGTCAGATGAATCAAAATTTGAAATTCTTTTTGGTTACCACGGACGCCATGTCATGCTGTCCAAAGAGGAGAGGGACCATCCAATTTGTTATCGGTGCACAGTTCAAAAGACCACATCTCTGATGGTATCAGGTTGCATTAGAGCCTATGGTGTGGGGAGCTTACACATCTGGAAAGGCATTATCAATGCTGAAAAGTATATAGAGGTTTTACAACAATGTATGCTCCTATCCATACAACGTCTCTTTCAGGGAAGGCCTTTCATATTTCAGCAAAACAATGCCAAACCACATACTGCATCCGTCACAACAGCATGGCTTCGCAGTAGAAGAGTCCGAGTGCTGAACTGGCCTACCTGCAGTCCAGACCATTCACTAATAGAAAATATTTGCCGTATCATAAAACAAAAAATCTGGCAAAGAGGATCCAGGACAGTTGAGCAGCTAAAATCCTACATCTGACAAGAGTGGGAAAACATTCCTCTCTCAAAACTTCAGCAAGTGGTCTTTTCACGCCCAGACATTTAGAGACTGTTAATAAAAGAAGAGGGGATACTAAGCAATGGTAAACATGGCCCTTTCCCAACTTTTTTGAAATGTGTTAAATCCATCAAATTCAAAATGAGCCAGTATTTATCATGAAATGGTAACATGTCTCACTTTCAGCATCTGATATGTTGTCTATGTTCTATGGTAAATAAAATGTCAGTTTATGAGATTTACAAATCTTATATATACAACCCCAATTCCGAAATAATTGGGACAAAAAGTAAATTGTGAATAAAATCAAAACACAATTTTAATTTTTTTATTTTTATTTTAACCCTTATTTTACTAGGAAGGTCCCATTGAGACACAATGTCTCTTCTTCCAGGGAGTCCTGGTCAAAATGGAAGCATAAAAAGTTTCAAGCACAGGACACCAAATTACACACAAACACACAGAGAGGTACCATTACACAAAGACAAAGGCTGACAATACAATGCAGGCAAAAAACCCGGGCTACAATCACTAGCACTGAGCACAAAAAACCAATAGCATGTTGTAAGTGGGCTATATCAGGCAATGACATTGCTCTGTAAGGACAGTATTTAACAGACTTTTAAAAACAGGAATTGTTGGTAGGGAGTCTAAAGCCCCTTTCAGATTGACAGTTCACTCTGTATCAGCACAGCAGCAGCTCCAGAGTGGCACTGGGTTAAAGGTTGATGTGAATTGATTTACGGCAGAGTAATTTACTGCGGCGTAGTTTACCCTGGAGTAATTTAAACCACCTCTGGAGGTGGTTTAGCTCCGGGGCAGCACTGGAGAAGCACCGGATTAAGTGCGATATGAATTGCACTCCTGCTCAGCACCGTATTAAATTTACTCAAGCAGAGCGGAAATGGTCAGCGTTCATTGAACCTCATGCGCCAAACGAAGGCGCAGGTGTCCAGGAAGTGTGTGTACTGCTGATCAGCGCCATTCGCCCTCAGTTTGATTAATGAACGTATCGGTTTTATACATTTATATTTTTTTTATACCAATGCCCATAATGCATTACGTGCGATCATGAAAAGGGAATTTCCAGCCCATGCCAAGGCTTCGGTTTAGGAAAACGTTACCATGATGACTAATAGGATGGTGAGATTTCGATATGAATTGGTCTCGCCGATTCGATATGGACATTTTATGACTTTTATAAGGTGTTTTCAGGTTGATATGAATGGGTTTAAGCAGGAGTGCCGATCCGCTGCAGCACTGGATTTCGATCGGGTGTGTAGCTATGAATGTGGTGTTAGTTAAGAAGGCTTTGCAGTTCATTCCATGCATGTGGGGCATAAGCACAGAAAGCAGATTTCCCCAACTCCGTCCGTGGAGAAGGAGTTTGAAAAAGAAGCTTATTTGAAGAACGCGTATTATATGCTTGATGGCGGATGGATAACAGGCTGCATATGTAACGGGGTCATTTGCACATTAAGCCTTTAGCTATGAAAATTAAAAGATCTATTCTTCTTCTCAGATACAGTGACGTCAATTCTACCTTCTCATACAACACACAGTGATGGGTCCTAGCAGAAGCAACAGTTACA
This sequence comes from Gymnothorax javanicus, assembly GCA_029692085.1. Lineage (NCBI taxonomy): Eukaryota > Metazoa > Chordata > Actinopteri > Anguilliformes > Muraenidae > Gymnothorax > Gymnothorax javanicus. The sequence continues at coordinate 88,704,706 of CM056197.1, forward strand.
AAGCATAACGCTGAGTGAAAAACAACATCTAGCTTCTTCAGTAAAGATGAAGCCGCATGCATATATTCTACATCAATGACTTTCAAATCATACCAGCCAGTATTTTATTCACAATAGAACAGACATAACAGCAAATGTTGAAACTGAGAAATTTTATGGCTGAGAAAATTGATGGCTGCTACAGGTCTCAAAAATGTTGGTACAGGGGCCTGTTTACCATGGTGTAGCATCCCCTCTTCTTTTTAACACAGAGTGGAGGCGTCTGGGCATTGAGGAGACAAATTAGCCTTGACGTTCTTATTTTCCGACAGAAAAGGTTTTATCCTACCTTGACATGTTTCGACGGAATACTCCCATCTTCTTCAGAAGAGTCACTGATGTTACGAGTGGCGTGTCTTATCAGCTGATGTTAGCGGGCGTGGCCGCCCTGTCAGATTTGACAGGGCGCCACGCCCCTGCTATCCCTCCTCCAAGATGGCACTCCAGGTGTGGGAAAGCATGTATGCCCCCTCGTCCCGGTTCATAGTCCTGTGGGCGCGCTTCCTGATTTCAATTGCCTCCATGATCCAGCGTTCATGTCGGTTGTTCTGAGTGCGGATAATTTTGGCCTTGTCCCAGTCCATAATATGATTTTCCCTCTTGCAATGGTCTGTGATTGCTGATTTAAGGTTTATCTGTAGTGCTTGTTCTTTAACTGAGCGTGTCTGTCTTACTGTTGTCTCTTTCTCGCATTCTTTTTGGTGTTCTTTTTTACGTGTGTGAAAAGGTCTACCTGTTTCCCCAATATATGTTTTATGGCAAGACCGGCAAGGGATTTCATATATGACGTCACATTTGTTACAGTTGTCAATTTGGTCTTTCGGGCATACATGCTTTCCCACTCCTGGAGTGCCATCTTGGAGGAGCGGCCGGATAGCAGGAGGCGTGGCCGAGCCACGCCTCGCTAACATCAGCTGAAAAGACACGTCACTCGTACCATCAGTGACTCTTCTGAAGAAGATGGGAGTATTCCGTCGAAACATGTCAAGGTAGGATAAAACCTTTTCTGTCGGACAATAAGAACGTCAAGGCTAATTAGTTACTACAGACAGTATTAACCTTTTTGGACTATTGAGGAGACAAGTTTCTTGAGTTTAGCCATTGGAATTTGATCCCACTCTTTTTTAATACAGGCTTCCAGCTGCTGGAGAGTTTTAGGTCTCCTTTGACAGACCTTTTGTTTAATTATGCACCAAATGTTCTCAATCAGTGGAAGATCAGGACTGCAGGCAGGCCAGTTCAGCACACGGACTCTTCTACTACGAAGCCATGCTGTTGTAATAGCTGCAGTATGTGTTTTTGCATTGTCCTGCTGAAATACACAAGGCCTTCCTTGGAATAGATGTCATCTGGAAGGGAGCATATGTTGCTCTAAAACCTTTATATACCTTTCAGCACTCATGGTGCTTTTTAAAACATGCAAGTGTCCCACACCATATGCACTAATGCATCCCCATACCATCAGAGATGCTGGCTTTTGAACTGAACGCTGATAACAGGAGGGGTGGTCTTTTTCCTCTTTAGCCCGGAGGACACGACACCCATGATTTCCAACAAGAATGTCAAATTTGGACTCGTCTGACCACAGGACACTTTGCCACTTTGCTACAGTCCATTTTAGATGAGCCTTGGCCCACAGAACATGGCGATATGGGGCGCCGTTTGCAAAATAGGGTGTGTTGTTTTATACCGAACAGTTTTTGCACATTTAGCGTCAAAAACCGGGAAAAAAGATCGTTGCCATTTTAAAGCGTCTCTTTTTCACACATTTACGCACAAATATGTGTAAATTGGTGTAGAAAAGGTGATATCGTTTTTTGTAGTATAACTTTTTGTAGAAGGAAAAAGAGGACATTAAATACTAAATCTAAACTTTAAATATAAATCATATTGCTAAATATAAATCTAATTATATATATTTAATTAAACATATAATTATATATATAATTTAGGATTTAAGATTTAAGATTTAACCTGTTCGCCAGTAGATGGCACTGTCAGCTTAGCATTGCTGTTCTGTGGGTCGTACATGACTGAAGCGTGAAGACACCTCGAGCGAGTAGTCAAGAGGGCGCCAGCGAGAAATGGCGACGGGTCTAAGCCAAGATTTGGCAACAGCCATACAGATGGCTGTTTCCTTAGGTGTACGGGCAGCGATTTTTTTTCCGTACCGTTAATGCGTCGCTACTCTGGAATTCTGGTCCCCTCACTTCACTTTCGTCAATAATCGCGTCAATTTGCGTCTTGATTACGCCGACAAAATAAGGCTACAGTTTGCGTACTGTCTTACTCGCTAGCGAGCTGGTTGGCTATGTAGCTAGCAAACTAAAGTGATATCTAACTGTATAATGTTATCGCTAGCGCGCCAATGTATTTAGCTACATAGACAACTGGCTAGCGAGCTAAAAGTTCGCTTACAATGGAATACTCGCAAGCGAGCTATTTGTCTGTCTAGTTATCAAGATGAAGTGACATCGAAATCTATAATGTTATTGCTTGCATGCCAATGTATTTAACATCCCAACTTTCCTCATTTCAGGAGGGCATTTACAGTAACTGTCACTGGGAATCATTATTATCTCTTCAATGATGAAAATCTGTGGTGCTCAGCTTTATTCACATTGGATATCAGGAGCAATGTGAAAAATATAAGTGCTTTCTTTTAGGGGGACGTTTTTTCCCTCTTGGTCCTAGAAATTGTGATGTGTTAACGGTTCAGAAAAAAATTGCAGCCAGCGAAAAGGACACCATAAGCACTTGTCAAACACAAAAAGGCTGTAACCGGTTATTATCATTTTATACAGTTCGATATCACTTTAGCTAGGTAGCCAACTAGCTCGCTAGCGAGTATGACTGCACGCAAACTGTAGCCTTATTTTGTCAGCGTAATTATTTCTGAAAATACTTCGGTCATTGAAAGTGTAGTGTAGCCTTTTAAGCTCGCTAGCCAGTTGGCTATGTAGCCAAATACATTGGCGCGCTAGCTATAACATTATACAGTTAGATATCACTTTAGTTTGCTAGCTACATAGCCAACTAGCTCCCTAGCGAGTAAGACAGTATGCAAACTGTAGCCTGATTTTGTCAGCGTAATCAAGACGCAAATTGAAATTGATGCGATTATGGGACGAAAGTGAAGTGGGGGGGACCAGAATTCCAGAGTAGCGACGCATTAACGGTACGGAAAAAAATATCGCTGACCCTACACCTAAGGAAACAGTCATCTGTATGGCTGTTGTCAAATCTTGACTTATACCCGTCGCCATTTCTCGCTAGCGCGCTGTTGACTTCTCGCTCGGCTCGAGCTGTCTTCACGCTTCAGTCATGTACGACCCACAGAACAGCAATGCTAAGCTGACAGTAGCTGTGTTTCCATCCACCTATTTCAATGCGCATTTTCATTTTGCGCTTAAAAAAACCTGAGTGGAAACGGCCAAAATGCGCATCAACTTGAAATGTCGCATCAATTTTTTTTGCGCAAGGAGGGGATGGAAAATTTTCCGAATTGATAAAGATAAATGCGCTTTAGTGCAGTGGAAACGGGTTAGCGAACAAGTTATGCGAATAAACGATGATGTTTAGTATCTACGTCATTTTTGCTTGCCTACGTTGGCAAGCTAGCTAGCTAGTTTGCTACCTCGCAACATTGGTGTGCTAGCTATAACGTTAGAGTTCGTTATCACTTTAGCTAGCTAGCTAGTGGTTAATACAGTAGAAGCAAACTGTAACCTTACACTACTGTGCTAGCTGTAACATTAAAGACTTCGTAACCACTAGTTTAAGTGATTACTTTCATTCGTTTTCACCGCCAGCTTTCCCGTTTGTTTTCCTTTTTGTTCGTCGCACTTATTGACGTCATAGCGTTCGCCGTCTTCTTCTGCAGAAGAAATAACAATTAATCAAGAATTAGCGCCACCTAACGGCACTTTCGGCTTATCTCGTGAAACAAAAGCGCATAACTGAAGTGGATTGAAACGCACACAAATGCGCTTTTCCTTTTGTCGCATTAACGAAAATTCGCTTAAGATTTGCGATACAAGTTGGATGGAAACACAGCTAGTGCCATCTACTGGCGAACAGGTTAAATCTATACCTTAAATCCTAAATTATATATATATATATATATATATATATATATAAAAATTTAGATTTATATTTAGCAATTTGATTTATATTTAACGTTTAGATTTAGTATTTAATGTCCTCTTTTTCTTTCTACAAAAAGTTATACTACAAAAAATGACATCACCTTTTCTACACCAATTTACACATATTTGTGCGTAAATGTGTGCAAAAGAGATGGTTTAAAATGGCAACAATCTTTTTTCCCAGTTTTTGACGCTAAATGTGCAAAAACTGTACGGTATAAAACAACACACCCTATTTTACAAATGGCGCCCCATATGGCGGCACTTCTGGATCATGCTCAACAATGGCTTCCTTTTTGCATGATAGAGTTTTAGGTGGCATCTGTGGATGGCACGGCGGACTGTGTTTACAGACAGTGGTTTCTTGAAGTATTCCTGGGCCCATTTAGCAATGTCAATGACAGAATCATACCGGTGAGTGATGCAGTGGCGTCTGAGGGCCGAAGATCACGGGAATCCAGTAAAGGTCTTCGGCCTCGTCCCTTAAGCACAGAGATTTTTCCAGTTTCTCTGAATCTTTTGATGATGTTATGCACTGTTGATGATGAGACCTTCAAAGCCTTTGCAATTTGATATTGAGGAACATTGTTTTAAAAGTATTCCACAATTATTTTTATGCAAGCCTTCACAGGTTGGAGAGCCTCTGGCCATCTTTACTTCTGAGAGACTCAGCCTCTCTAAGACATCCCTTTTATAGCCAATCATGTTACACACCTGATGCCAGTTAACTTAATTACTTGCTAAATGTTCTTTCAGCTGATTCTCTTATATATTAATTGCTTTTTCAGCCCTTTTTTGCCTGTGTCCCAACTTTTTTGAGACCTGTTGCACCCAGAAAATTTGAAATAAGCTCATTTTGTAGATAAACATGTAAAATGTCTCAGTTTCAACATTTGAAATGTTATCTATGTTCTATTGTAAATAACATATTGGCTGGTGTGATCTGAAAGTCATTGCATTTTGATTTTATTCACATTTACACTTCGTCCCAACTATTTCGGAATTGGGGTTGTGTATATAGACTTTGAAATGTTCAAGAGCTAAAAGGATCTTTCTTCAAGGAAGTTAAACTACAATAAACTGCTTTTTGGAACAGTGGTGGGTTCCAGTGTTCAGGAAGAGCATAACTAGGGGGAGCTGTATTTCTTACAGGTCAGAGTCAAATCTGACATCATGGCTCAGGTATTTATTGCTCTAAGACGCAGTAGCATGTTAGCCAGGCCAAGCAAATGAAAAGGGCAGTTTTGAGAGTGCAATGGGCTGAAGCCTGTACAGTTTCCTGTTAAGGCCTCTGTATATACTGCACTAAGACATTGTGGTTTCACTGCAATGTGCTCATCCATGCAGTAGATAATGTTTGTTCTTATTTTGAGAGCAAACCATGCACGAGAGATGAACAGAAGATAATTATTATTCATTTGTTTGTTTATACAAGATAATTAGCGGATCTTAATTATAAACCTGGGGACACATTGACAGCTTTTATTTTTAAGATCACTGATCTACATTCACATTATAAATGCATTCAGATGAATTTCTCTATAAACCTATATTAAGATTTTAAGACATACTCATTTCCTTGCCAGGAGTAGCCTATCAGTTGGATCATTTTAAAACTTTGTAAATGCTTTCAAGTTCTGTCATATGTAAAGGTCAAATTATATTATTAGTGGATAAATTTGTTTAATTAAATTTTACTTAGTCGAGTGAAGTATATATTTGGATATAAGTAATTCTCTGGACTCGCACAAATGATTTATGCAAACTTATACACACACACGCACACACACACACACACGAGTGCCTGCACACACTCTTTTGGAGAGAGAGGAATTGGAGAGTGATGACGCCTTGCTGTGGGGATGAGAGGGGTCACCGAGAAGAATGCCATACTTGATGGTTTTAGCAAAGCAGGAGCAAGAAGCCATCCTGAGGCCTCTCTTTCACGGTCTGACTTTGACAGGAAATTTAGGAAATGCCACCATGGCTGATAAATTGACAAATATAAAAAGATTTCTCAGACGGAGAAATCAGCAAAACGATGAATACATTCAGATAAAGTAATATCCCTGAATCTGAATTATTCAGAGAAGTATTTCGGGGGTTGGGGGTGGCATCTTTCTCCAGTGTGTGCAGATCAGATTTCTTGTTGATTTTTGCAAAGCTTTGCCAAAAATGTGAAGTAAATCTGAGCATTAATGGACATCTATAAAACAAGGTGAAATTTACCTGTACGTGCTCACTTGCTAGACAGTAAAATAGCACAATTTTTTTTTTTTTATTACCATTAATTAAATGGTGGGCTATCCAGGATTATTAACTTGAAAACACAAACTGAATTCCAGAAGAATTTGAACATAGAGCGAAACTTAAAAAAAGCATTAATTTGAACAATGCTTTTAACCTGCATTTAATTGAAAAAAGTAATCTTTTTACTCATCAACTTTACTGGGTTTTTTTTTTTTGAAAATAACACCTATTTCAAAATTTGATGTCTGTAACACGTTCCTATGAAGGTAGGACATGTGTATCTTCACCACAGTGTAACATTACCTTTTCTTTTAATAACACCCAGTCATCATTTCATAACTGTGGACATTAATTTTTGGAATTTCAAAAGTGGAATTAGTTTCTGTTCTGGCTCGATACAGGAATTCAGTTAGTTGGTCTCCGCTGTTGCATTTTGCACTTTATAATCCTCCATACATTTTAAATGAGAGACAGGTCAGGGCTGCAGGCATGCCATTCAAGTGCCCGCACTTTATGACTATGATGATCTACAGTGAGTTGTCTTATGAACATTTGACCGGTAAAACCTGCACACACCAGTGAATCATAGTTCATGTTATCCACGGGCAAGTACATCCATACATATTTACAGTACAGGTTTATGTTTTTTTACTTAAAAAAAATTATTAATTATTCAAGTCAGGGAGATAGCCTAGAGCATGGATTGAGAGCCCCTTGGTCATGTGATTTTGGGTGATACAACAGGAAAACTTAGGACATAATTCCAGTGTTGGATGATGGATTTTGTGCTGTCTCAGAGCCAATTTTCAAGTTTCATTGACACATGCTGTAACAGCAGAGCAACAACTCCCAAATTGTCAGGCAACATCCGTCAAGTTTTCCCTTATTGCTTCAGCATGGATTAAGGAAACAAAAATACACAAAGGACACTCAAAGATCCATGTCAGCATTACCGCTGAGTAAAATCTTAAAAAAGGAATAAGCCCCGAGAAGCAGTGGGTTACAGTGATTTTATAACGGCGGAGGGGCATTCTAAGGCACGACGCGCAGCGGAGTGCCTTAGTGCCCCTCCGCCGTTATAAAATCACTGTAACCCACTGCGTCAAGGGGCTTATTGCTTTTATAAAATGGTTACCCTACATATAGCCTATTAAATAAACACAAAAAAACAACAATTTATTGGTAATAATGCAACAATAAAATTGAGAACTGTTCGTTCTTCCACCAAGCAAGGTCGAGTGGACAGAATGGTTGGCAAGCAACACAGACGCTAAGATTGCTTTTTCATCTAGCGCCATTATCATGTCACATCAGGCTATTTGGGCTCGTTAATGTAGATATACTATGAAAGCAGGCTATTTGGAATGTCTCCTTCGGTCTCCCGAAGGCCCCGTTACATAATTTTACGTTCGTTTCGGTTTTCGAGTTTCCTTGTTCTCAACTCGCGCCTATCGGCTATATCATTACAACCAGCAGCGAGAGTTGGGAACAAGATTGACTTTTGACCCCCACACTTGCCGGTGTCCAGGAAAATGTTGAATTGTGCATTAGTTTGCTAGCCAGCTTGTCAACTAGCGAGCGTTCACTAAAGTGGATGTGTTTACCCTACACACAGCCCGTAAAATAAACACACAAGAAAAAAAAATCAAAAATTTATCACTAATACTGAAATAGCGGGCTAGTTAGCAACGTCGCTAGCAAGCTTAAGTGATATCGAAATCTATAATGCTATAGCTAGCTAGGTAGATAGCCAACTGGTTAGCGAGTTAAAAGGCTAAACTTCGCTGACACTGAAATAGCGAGCTAAAAGTCTTGAAACAAATGTAACCTAACGAGTCAGTCGAGCGCAGAGCAGTTGGTTGCGAGGCCAGGCGCGCAGGGATATTTTGTGCTGCGGTCTGCCTCAGAATACAGTGGGTTACAGTGATTTTATACCGGCATGGAACGCGGCTCAGCCAATCATATTTAAGGATGGGAAGCACCCGTTTTATAGATGGTCTTTGACAACAGCCAGATAAGCAGAATATTTCTCCTATGATATCAATCTGTACCGCAGAACAAGCAAATAAAATGCACTGCTCCGTAGAAACAACCAATTTTCGCAAGGCCTATTATAAAGATATCTCATATAATCAGCATAAAATTGTCAAAATATGAATTACATAAAATATTATAAAACAGAACTTCTTTTCAGCTTATTTTTTCTAATAAAAAAAAAATTGGCATCTTCAACCCCATCTGAATCTGAAATGTCCAATTGGCAAACAATGTACAAAGATGAATGTGCAGTATGTGACTTCTGTTCCCATCTCGGGGGAGCACAGACAGTTTGCAGTTCTTCTTTGAAACACATGCCTGTCAGCCGCCACCTTTTTGCGCTTGCAGTTAGTAACCTCATAAGCTCAGAACGAGGGCAGAGGAAGCCCTACCTTGTACTTGCTTAGAATTTTACTGACGAGCACCCGGCTGGCCAGCAGGAGGCACTTGAGCAACATACAGTGCTCACCCTAATTGACTGTATCCCCTCATATCCCTTGGCATCGCAAAGCTAATTATTCGCTGCTCTCCATAGACTGCAGGCCACAGTCGGCACTGGCATGGCGCATCTTCAAACCTGGGCTGTAGTGGTCACTGCTGCACTGCACTGTGGCGCTTTTACCAAGTGAGCCAACCTGCCAGCCCGTTGCTTAGCTTATTAAGTTTATTTAAACAAAATATAACAAAAATTATTTTTCAACATAGTGAATGAAAATATTAGCTTGACCGTATACACGTTTCAGCATTGGAGAAATATACCAGATGTAATACCTGAATTCCACAACCATTGCTAAAATAACATTTTTCTTAATTAACTGAAATAAAATTATCATGCAGCTGGGGGACAGAGATCCTATTTAAACTTGTCTTTGTAAGATTAAATTTGAAATTCAATGGGTAGTCAGCCATTTTTTGCAGATTCCACAAATGGACACAAGTGACGTAGCCAGAACTAAAAATTGGTTGGGCGCAAAACATGCTTTTATGACAATTATTAGTCCTGACTCATTCTCAATCATTTTACTTCATTAACATTGACTCCAAAAAGACTCCAGACTATCAGGTGTTCCTAGTTCTCCTCGTTAGGGTAAGATGAGAACCATTCATTTGGATGCGCAATTTGGTGCATTTCAATCAGCCTTATTCAAAATTGCGTAAAGGTGTTTAAAATCTTTGTCTTTGATTTAATTTAAACAATTTAAACAATCATGAAGCACAAGTTAGATTGGCTGATGTGCCAAAAAGGAAGTGCAGAAGTTCCAGACCAGTTTACCTTCTGTAAAGCTCATCTGAGTAAATTATTTTTCTGAACTGAATTTAGCCTATTATTTAGTCACCCTTTGATCGTAGGAAGATAGAGTCTGTCTTTAATTGCCAATGGATTATTATTATAATTGGAAAATGTATTAAAGAAGAAAATGATTGAGAATGAGTCGATTAATCATTGTAAAGGGATATTCTGTACCACTCCCAATTTGCAGTTTTGGCTATGCCACTGACGGACACAAATGATTATAACGTTGGATTTCTGATCTGGGATAGTCAGAGCTGTATGGTGCAATATGCAATATTTGTCCAAAATTTTAGTTATAAAGTTCAATAATGAACTAAAATTATCAACAGAATGAGAAATAACAGTTTTGACATTATGTTACAGACCTCAGTGTATTGTAATGTTAAGATATCTACTGAAGTTAACGTGCTACTCAGCTAGCCCTGGCCCTGTCCAGCCCATCCTGTAGTAATACCACTCTTAACTCAAGTGGGATGGTCATTGTAATGCGCAGTCTGTCTGCCCTCAGTCTATGTTTGTTCTATCAGAGGAAACAGAAGTAGCTTTGCCCCAAGGACTTGTCAATTCACAATGTTTCTGTTTGAATAATAAGTAAATAACCAACTGCGAACAAAATCTCTTACATCGGCTATTTAGCCAAACAAATCTTTAGTGAAACTAAAACAAAAGCAGTCCCGAAAAACATTCCATACAATGTTGATGTATTTTTTTTATTGAGGCTGTTTTCTTACATGGTCTAGCTAAAAATTGAGCTAAGCAATTTATAAAGTGAACTACAGGCTGACACCACATATGCACATCATAAGATAGCAGTGTCATCTTGACCAGCTCTCAGAGTATCAGCAGTTCAATTGAAATTTGCGTTTTCCAGCCCAGCTGTTAGTTGTTAACTTTTTTTATAGCTGATGTCTAAAGTTAGAATGGATGAACCCAGCATTGAATCAACCATGCTTTCTGGTGAAATGTTGTCTCCCATTTATTTGAAACAGGTGGCATAATCTTCCATATTGCACGTTTAAAGTTCATGAATTTTTATGAGTGCGGTTATAGCCCGGATTAGAGCAAAGCTTATGCAGTGACCTGATATGTTATGTTGTATGTTCTTACCCCGACTCGTCATTTATAACCATAGACTGAAAAAAGATGGACGCAGCACCCCGGTCTGAAAACTGAGGCCAATCCGGAAAACTCTAAAATTTGCATTCTATTTAATGGCCAGCAGGGGCGTGGCTCTCCTCTGGTCCTCGTTTGATACGGTCAGATCCACCCGTGGATCCACCCCTCACTCCTCCCTGGATATTCAATTCAGGCTCTTGTCCAATAGGAATCACATCCGGTCTCAAAATGACAAAATAGCGCTGTTCAAATTGCCAAAATCAAAGCTTCCTAAATGGTATGCTGAAACCATTGGGTGACGTCACGGTTGCTTCGTCCATCTTTTTATACAGTCTATGTTCATGAAGCTGTAGTGACACTGTGCCAAAACGGCAAGGTACAATACAAACGCCATTGCTGAACAAGATTGGGCAAGGAGTATCAAAGTATCTTTGAATTATAACATTCATCTGAGATCAGGACTTGGGTACAGGAATCAAAATTTCATTAATTCATTAGGTGGCATTGATCCAATATTGGGCTGAGATATGGTTTATTCTTAAGTCCATGCTTCTGGATGGTCAGTTTTGCACTGTTTAACGCCATTGCCTCGTAATGTGAAGATTCCTTATTTGCGCCCCACCCGGTGCATTTTCTTGTGATGTTTACCAATGTCATTAAAAGCCATTCCACGAGAGATTGACAAATTCTGTGCGCAGTTGACCCCCCTGGAATTGAATGAAACTTGGCACATAGGTAGATATGGGTGTCTCACAGAAAAAGCCGAATTTTTAGGTCCATATTTCACTTTGCCTGCCGATAGCGCCACCTGGAAGTCACTAAAGTGGCTCAGTTTTGCTGTTGACACCACATTTTACATCAACTATTATGACTTAAGGGTACACAGTACGAAATATGTTATACTTCTATCATGACCTGTGACACTTCAAGTCTGGTTTGACTTCAGCACCACATCAGCGCCAAGCTGGGTAACTACGTTATCAAGCCAGAATTATTTGAGAAATAAGAATAAAAATTGAAAATGGGAATAAAATAATACCCTAGACATATACCAATCAAGAATGCTTTATTATGTGTTTACACGCAACAAGACTATCATTTTCAGTGAATAGTACTTTGGTATCTTGCTGTGTTTGTGCAATGGACAGCTAGAAAGATGGTTGGAATTCATTTTTGGTGCATGTTTACGGTATATTTTCTCTGTGACCCAGATTTGTACTGTGAGGGTAAATGCTGTTTGTTGTGCTTTTGGAACTCTATTTTCAGGAATGCCAAGCATTTCCTTGGTAGTATCCACGCTTTCAAGCTAGACGGAGCCAAAGTTGGATGAAAACTCAAAATGGTCCATTTCATAGCAGATTGTGCCTATGTTTAGGTGGCATTATTTTGTTTACCCAGCAAGATTGAGATCTGAAATTCTCTGGATACATAGTACCTTTGGGGTACATTACAGCATTAGTAAAATCTCAATGGTAGTCTTTTCAGTGTAGATGATTTTAAAAATCAAAAGACATGCAAGACTTTTACCAGTAGTCAGTACAGTGTACAGTTTTGTAGTGTTGGTGAGTTTCAGAAAATAACAAATTCTCTGCATTTTTGCATTACTATCAGAATCGGAGAGCAGGCTTCAGTGTTAATTCTAGGATTTCCCTAGGGTATGGTGCTTGGGTATGAAAAAAGGGCACAGCAGTCGCGTCTAGCAAGTGGTTGTCCTGATAAAGGGCACAGAGATCCTAGCAAGCAAGCAGCACCCTGCCAAGAAAAGGGCAGTTCATTTGTAGTGGTAACTTGTACGCCTTCATTCCTAACACCTGCCCATGATGCCTAGCCTAAGAGATGCCCGCTGGTTGGGAGGGCGGGGTTTCTTTTACAGACTTCCCATTTCTGTGCATACTAAGGCATGGGTGTTCACACAACTATTGCGCCATATAGGCTGCAGCCTGCTATTTAATTCAGAGACAGACAAGCTCACTATCAATGGCTTGTAAGCAGCCCTGTAGAGACCCAGGATGCAGTGTAGTAGGGCTTGCCTCAGGCTCAACTGGCTCCGTGGTTAACATCGACCCGGATCCAACGAAGAAGGCCATGGATGGCTGATCAAGGCCAAGGCCAAGGAGCACCTCTAGTGCGCACTACCAGGTGCCGCCAACCCAGAATTGAATTCCAAAAACAGATTGATGGATAGAGGTAGTCACATGCTGTGTTGACATCATTTCGCTTTGGATAACATGAAAAGTATAAAACAGTTTTAACTTTTGCACTAGACCATTCTGTCTTCATGTACACGGTTGTGTGACAAAGATTTTTTTTTAGAGTTCAAATTATGGACTTTTATTCTAGGTAAGCATGCATATACTGGTGACGCATGTCTGCGTACTTACGGTGGTACACCTTTTACATTAGTTCTTTTTTTGGCATTTAAAAATTTTGGACTGGTCATGTTTTATAACATGCTGTATGTTTCTGACTGCGTTGTACCCGTATGTGGTAATAGCTCATGTATTGTGCGTTTGTAATGCTCACAGTCACCACCAGTTTACAACCAAACAAGCTTTATACCAAAGGGATAACAAATTTTATGTATAACTGTGTATGTGCTTTGTATATTTCAAAAGACAGAACTTTGGTATATGTCCGGGAATATGGAAAGTTAGGTCGGTGGAACATTAGCTCTTTAGAGTGCCACCTTTAGTCAGAAAGCTATCTACCCAGCATGGTACCAAACCAAGCTCTTCACTTTCTGAGAAAACTAGCTGTGTATATCACAATTCAAAGAAAGTTTCTTTGGTACATTGCTGGGGATGGCCAGTACTTGCATCCAGCCTACAGTGCCCCCTGGAGGCAAATTGTTCTGACTTTTGATGTTTAAAATCATCTACACTGAAAATACTACCATTGAGATTTTACTAATGCTGTAATGTCCCCCAAAGGGACTATGTATCTAGAGAATTTCAGATCTCTATCTTGCTGGGTAAACAAAATAATGTCGCCTTAACATAGGCACAATCTGCTATGAAATGGTCCATTTCGAGTTTTCCTCCAACTTTGGCTCCATCTAGCTTGAAAGTGTAGATACTACCAAAGAAATTCTTGATATTCCTGAAAACATGCTCCAAAAGCACAACAAACAGCATTTATCATCATGGAACATATCTGGGTTACTGAGAAAATATACCGCAAACATGCACCAAAATCAATTTTGACCATCTTTCCGGCCATCCATTGCACTAACCCAGCAAGATACCAGGGCATATTAACTGAAAATGATAGTTTTGTTGTGAGTAAACACATAATAAAGCATTCTTGATTGGTATTTGTCTGGGATATTATTTTATTCCCATTCCCATTTTCACTTTTTACCGTGATTTCTCAAATAATTCCGGCTCAATAACATAGTTACCCAGCTTGGCGCTGATGTGGTGCTAATGTCTATCTAGACTTGAAGTGTCACAGGTCATGATAAAATTATAACACATCTGGTACTGTGTACCCTTAAGTCATAATAATTGATGTAAAATGTGGTGCCAAAAGCAAAACTGAGCCACTTTAGTGGCTTCCAGGTGGCGCCACCGGCAGACTTCTTGAGATACGTACCTAAAAATTTGGCTTTTTCTGTGAGACTATCGTATCTACCTATCTGCCAAGTTTCATTCACTTCCAGGGGGGTCAACTCCTCAACTTCTTCAAAAAATGCCATTTTCTCACGGAATGGCTCTTAAAATACAAATGCTGTTGACTCTGTATTATAAGTCTATGGGATACCTACAGTGTCCAAAAAAGATGCAAAATTACTCCTTTTTTGTCGTATTATGATGCCCAGGGCATCTTCCCAAACATTAATATGTGACATTTTGGGAGTGAGAATAGGATTGGTATGTTGTAGTCTTCGATGTAAGAGTGAAATGCTCATCTCACATTAGAACTGAATGTTAGGGCATCATCTCATATTGTTGGTTTCGATGGAAAAATGACTCCGAGAAAGTTCACGCAAATTATGATTCACCTCCAAATGCCGTGAAACATGATTTTCCACCAGCAGTAATTTATTAGCGCAAGCTAAAAATTGTCTCAGAAGCTGCAAGTGAAATTCTGCTGAATTTGAACTCACAATCGTGGTCTACTGACTATTTAAGACTTATTGCCAGGAGGGCCTGGTAATGTCAATCCTTCACAATAGGGTCATTCCGTGTCAATTCACCGAATGGCTCCCGCATGACCACCTCAGATTTTCTTGAAAAAAAATCATGTTGGTGGATTCACTTCTTAATAGAATAATCTCAAAATTACTTTGATAAAATTACCCCAAATGCAACTGAAGGGCAGGGTAAGAACCTACTAACCTCCCCCACCAAACTGAACGAATTAAGCCTCAGACACATTTGCTGGTGAATCATTTGAAAAAAAAAAGATAAAAAGAAGAAGAACAGGCTCTTGCAGTCAGGACATTTAAAATCTGTGGAATTCTGACCTCATGACCAGTTTGCGCGGTGCAACATGCCTCAAGAGAGCCCCAGTCAAACATGAAGGGATTAACATCCTTATATCAATCTCTGCATTTCTTGCATTTCAGTTTTAACTGTTTATCTGCACTCGCACTGAATTTCCACATAAGTAAATGCCAGATTTAGACTCCTTGCAAGGTGAAAAATGAAAAGTGTTTGCTTTGGGAATGTCCTTGTGTATCCTCAACAAAAATAATTTAAATTGCATTTAAAAACAAAACTCCACATTTATGGCTGTTTACTGGGCTTATTCTGGACATGTGGAATGGAAACAAACCACATCATGTTTATTTTTAGAGGCTCTGGAATTTAGTTGTTCGAGTGCAGGCAGCCCTCCTTGACTCCTTCTGTTTACCCTCAGTTACACATGACTGTGTACTAGACTGAGGATGTAAAGAAACTGAACCTCTTTTGAGAAAGTAACCTACACGCTAAATTTAAAGACCCATTATAAGGCTATTCCTGTTTATTTGATTGTGTGTGGCATATTTACCTTTGAGTACTCTGCATTGACATATTACAGTATATACAAAACTAATTGAAATGTTATTTTGTATAATTTAAAATGTTAAGAGGATCTGCCACCGGCCTGTTGCTCTGGACACGACACATGAAAAAACAAGATCCTGTAGGAATCCTGTGCCCTGACTGCCACTGTGACCATAAATGCAGACCATGTTGAATTTGCACCTTTTGACAGAAACTGTGGGGTTTGTTTTGTCCTACATTTTAAGCTACCCAAACAACCGCAGGTTACATTTAGCCTAAAGCTGTTGACAAAGTGCCCTTGACAGCATGTGCATTATGGCAAGCACAGAATATGCATATTCTGATTCTTAGTCAAATTCTCTGATGGGGCTGGTTTCCCAGACACAGTGTAAGCTTAGTCCAGGACAAAATTAACATTTTTATGAAACATTTTCATTAAGAATGGTATATAATTGAGAACCGACCTTAAACTTTGTCTGTGAAACTGGCCATATGAATATTAAACGTGCACCCATGTTGCCACACTATTAATAATATTTAGTGCCTTGAAACTGTTCCTAATCCCCCAGCCACTGAAGTGAATCATTTTACCAAATTAGGAGCTCTGTTACATTGCTCACTACTCTGACTCCACAGTCTTGTGATTTACAGCACAGAACGCCCAGAAACCGTTAATCTAGATGTACAGCTGGAGAATAAGCTTAGATTGAGCACTGGTCCACAGGAAACATTTTAATCCTAGTTGATTTAAAGGAGACTAATCCAGGAATACTTGTGCATACTGTATTGTTTCAATGTGATATATTGTTCTTTTAAAGGTCCCCTATTATGCTGATCCTTCTTTTAATGCATACAAGTAATGTTATAATGTTGGATGTCCATACTTAACCTCCATAAAGTCTCTAAACATATGACACAGAGGTTATGCCGTAATCCAAGAACATGATTTCCTGAACGTGATTTCCTCTCTGAACACCTCGTCCCGAGATCTTCACGAGATCTGGGCAAAACCTGACATCAGGTTGTTGCGTACAATCAGGACAGACCTGGCCAGAGCCAATCACGGCGTTGGACCTGCCCACCCTGGAATTTATTCTATCAGACACAAACGAGCCCAAATCATTTAACGTGTAGATTTATCAGTATGTCTCCCAAAGCTATTCATGCTTGTTTTTTTGGATGCGAAAGAAAAGCACAACTATTTTCTCTTCCAAAAGAAATCAGTGGGTAGCGTTTTTGTTTGCTGGCGGCAAACAGCCACACTCAAAGGGAACATTAGCTGTTTGTGCTCGGCATTTCACCGAAGACAGCTTTGTCACTAAAGGATAATTCGATGCTGGATATGCGTCTCAACTGCTTCTCAAACCTGGAGCAGTTGCATTGATCAAACACTTGGAGCCACAAGCTGTAAGTAACAATATAACAGCAAATAATGTAAGTGAAACTAACGTGTTACGGATGGATAGCAGGACCGCTAACAATAGTTAGCACTAACAACTGGCCTCAAACGCGGGCTTTGAAAAATCATCTGAAGATAAAGCCTGGATCAGTAGCAACTGTCCATGACTCACAGACGTGGAAGCAGTAAGTTTTAACATTTTGTGTTGCTTTACTGCATAAGCCTACCTAACATAATAGCCTGTTGAATGTGGCTGTAGCACTGCGGCTAACATAGCTAAGTTACTGTTGCTAATGTTTGTGTCCTAAATATGCAAGAGTAATATCAGGGGACATTCAACAGAAGGTGTGTGAACATAAACCTCATTTGAAGCTAACTTTTTATACTTGTTTGTAAGTTGGATGCTTGGTACAACTGTTCACGGTAACAGAACTTCCTGTCTATAAAACCTGTATTGCAGGGTAATGTTTGTCTCTGTTGTTGTTATGAACGCTTGGTTACTAGCTACTGCATGTTAGCTCGCGTGCCGTGCTACTTAAAAAAAATGCTCCTAGATAACTTAGATGCAGTAATTCTGATCAGTATGCTTGTGTTACTTTGGTTAGCATCAATGTGGCAGTTTCATCATAAAGCTGCCTGATTGTAGCCACTACAGTTGAAGCTAAATGGAGGGTTGTTGTATGTGTCTGCAAAGTTAGGCTGAAAAGGCTGCAGTTAGACCAGACGTAGGTTTTGCAGAGCTTGGGGTGCGTGTTTGGGTTTGTTTACTGCTACTGTGAGACAATCATTTTACTTTTCCATGACCGGGGTCAACCGGGTACTTTACCATTGCGTGGGCTAGCTGTCTGATGCTACCGCGGTGAAAGCAATCGCGAAACGCACTATAACGTGTCTGGTATAACAAACGATTTCTCTGCATTGCCATGGTGGAATTTCATCCCCCTTTAAAATTGTTCTGGCTAATAAAAAGTTGAAAAAGGTGGCGATTGGATACGGAATTCTTTCCTGTAGAATTTATTGATTCTCTAAATATTGATTGCTAGCTCCACATAAGCAATAGTTCACGCTAATGGAACTTACAGTGTATAAAACCTGTGTTGCACAGTAACCTTTGTCTCTGTCGTTGTTGGTTACTCCCGCATTTTAGTTTGCGAGCCGTGCTGCTTTAAAGTGCTCCTGGTTAACTTGTAGGCAGTAATTCTGATCGGTATGGTTGTGTTATTTTAGTTAGCATCAAGGTGGTAGTTTATCATAACGTTACCTTACCGTAGCCGGAAAAGGTAAAGCTAACGGGTATGTATGTGTCTGCAAAGTTGGTCTGGTAAGGCTGCAATTAGACCAGAAGTAGGTTTTTCAGAGGGTACGTGTTTGGGTTTGTTTACTGCTGCTGTGAAACAATCGTTTTACTTCCATGACTGGGGTCAGCTGGGTACTTTGCCAATGAGTGGGCTATATTTGTATGTTTCAGAGCATTTAACTAACTTCAATATGAGACAAAGACAACGTGAATAAGCACAAAATGCAGCTTTTAAATGATTACTTCATTAACTGAAGGTAAAGATTTTTTTCCATACCAATATCACCCATGCGGGAAAAAAAAAAAAAAAAAAACATCTGTACCCCCCTAATAACTGGTTGCAACTATTACAATGAATAATTCATGAAGAGTCCTTTACATCACAGATGAGGAATTTTGGCCCATGTTTCTTATATAATTGCTATAATTCTGCCATATTGGTGGGTTTTCGAGAATGCACTGCCTGTTAAAGCTCATGTCACAACATCTCAATCAGATTCAAGTCAGGTCTTTGACTGGGCCACTCCAAAACCTTGATTTTGCCTCTTTTGAGCTACACAGTGTTGGACTTGCTTATGTGCTGTGAATCAGTGTCCTGGTGCGTAACCCAAATACACTTGGCATTTAGATCACAAACTGATGACTTCATGTTAGAATACTGGGCATTTAAACTCACCCAACTCAGCCTATTTTTACTCACCATTATTTTGGGGTATTTTGAACCTGCCAGCCAGTGATAGTTGGTTACAGTATCAGTTGAGAAGCTTTAATTTTTTTTTTTGCTGTTTAAAGCTTTTTTTTATCAGGCCTGTCAGGCTAGTGAATGCCATTAAATCTGTGTCAATAAAGAGACAGAGTATTCACATCTCACTTTATGCTAGAAGGTACTGTCATCAGTGCATCTGGTATGGTCTAGAAAACATTTGAATACCATTATGACCATTTAGTAACCTGTTAAAGTAAGTGAATATGTTGAACAGTGGCAGAGCTTGAACTGGGAATTGGGGGGGGCACAGACACGTCCCTTTATGACAACAATTAGTCCTGGCTAGTTCTCAACCATTTTCCTTTATCGACGCGTTTTCCAATTATCGTAATTGGCAACTGAAGACACGGTTTCTCTCCATATGCGTTCTAACAGTGATGAAATCGTGGGCTAAATTCAGTACAGTGGCGGAGCCAGAACTGAGAATTGGGGTGCACAGAACATCCGTTTAAAACAATTATTAGTCCTGACCTGTTCTCAGTCATTTTCATAATTAACAAAAGGTTCACTCCGCAAGCACTCCACACTTAGCTGGTGCTGCTTGTTCTCCCCAATTAGGTAAGACGACAATCATTCATCTGGACGCGTATTTGCTGTATTTAAAGTATTTAAGGTTGTTCAAAATTGCATACCTGTCGACTCTCAGGCAAATAGCTTGAGCCGCACGCTTTTTATAGCCTATTTAACTGCCGGGTGCCACTTTTTTTTATCAACCCACGCAATACCAAGAGTGAAAGGCAGGGCCGGCGATTGGCACAGGCGATATAGGCGGTCGCCTAGAGCGCCATCTGCTGGAGGGGCGCCGCCAGTCACCCTTAGCCTCGAGAAAAAAAAAAAAAAAAAAAAAAACAACTAATAATTTTCGATGCCCATTGGCGCCCTCCCTTTGTGTGCTCTATCTTGAAAAATAGTAACTGACTATTGACTAATCATAGAATTAGAACATCAAACGAAATAAAACATGTTTATTAAACATGATCATCGTAGGGTGCCCCCTCAGCCACAACCAGATCCTCAAGCAGATGTTTGTGTCAATCATTTTGTAGACGGGGGTGGGGTTGCGTTAGTGTTCAGCTGCTGCATTGATCAGCTTGACGTTGATTCTCAAAATGAAGAGGTCTAAACCCCCTGGTGCGCAGGGATGAAAACAGAGAAAAGAAGAAGAGGAAAAGAAAGCCCAGTATAGAGGTAAGTCTCATCTCAGCCATTATAGTGTCAAATGAAATAGTATTGTGCATTACCTAATACTGGACGTTTCATTGCTGCCACTCAGCTATTGTTAGCTAGCAACTGTTACTTTGCTAGCTTGCTAGTACGTATTGCTAGCTAACGTAACTTCACTGATAACTATATAACTTTGCTAAAATCATGGCCGTAACCACCATTGAGGACACCGAGGGCCGGAATATGCATTTTTTCCCCCACCTATTTTTCCCCTCACTGTGCCTGTTTATTCAGCAGATCGTGTGTGTGTGTGTGTGTGTGTGTGTGAGTGAGAGAGAGAGAGAGAGATGCATGATACTCCCGTTTTCAAAGGTGCATAGTAACGAAGTACATGTACTTCGTCACAGTACAGTAGTTTTTTTTTTTTTTTTGGAGGATTTGTACTTTAAGATTTTTTTTAAATCGGGACTTTTACTTTTTCTATAGTAATTAATACTAACTAATTCTACTATTAATTATTGTCAATCGTAGTGGTTTTTAAACTGCCAGTAAACTCAAAGAAGAAGAAGAAGTATATAAAGGAGAGACTGCCTGTTTGTTTTTTGAATACTGTATCTTTCATTCACCTGAAAATTGATTAAAGAGCACAAGGAGAGAACAATGCGAGTTTGTTTTGCTTCTATCTATGCGTACTATGAAAAATACTTTGTACTTGTACTTTTGATACTTATGTAAATTTTTTCACAAAATACTTTTGGTTCTGAAGTATATTTAATGTGAGCTACTTTAGGACATTTGCTCAAGTGGTTTTCTTATGGGTGACTCCATCTTTTACCAAAGTAACTTTCAGTAATGGTACTTCTGCTGTTAATTATTTTTTTTTCCAGTACTTTATTAAGTTATTTAAAATAATTAAAAAGAAAATGTTCTGAAACTTGTCTGTTGTTTATTGTCCATGCATCACACATTGTTTAATTGCATTGTAGTACACTAGAACTATAAGTGGGTGAAAAAACTGCTATCCAAAGTAAAGCAGTTAATATATGTCTTCAGTGACGTTAAGTATAGTAATGTCAATTATCAGGGCAACGCTTGTTATGGGGGGGCAGTTGGGGACAAAACTCAATCTCGCCTAGGGCAACCAAAGAGCTAGAGCCGGCCCTGGTGAAAGGAGATATTTCATTGGAACGCGGACTAGTTCAATCAAGGCGAAGCTTTGGCCTATTAATAAGTAGATTATTTTTCTGTACTGAATTTGGCCCATGATTTCATCGCTGTTAGATCGCATATGGAGAGAAACCATGTCTTCAGTTGCCAACTACGATAATTGGAAAACGTGTCGATAAAGGAAAATGATTGAGAACTAGCCAGGACTAATTGTTGTCATAAAGGGACATGTCTATGCCCCCCCCCCAATTCCCAGTTCTAGCTCCGCCACTGATGTAAAATATGAAAATTGCTTGTCAAATTATTTTGTTTTATCAACCGTAATACATTCTCTGTAATTTTGAACTCCGAGTGACAAACTGTAGCTTCAGTCATGCATAATTATGCAATTATTCTGATAATGCTTTTGATTTGGAACATGGCAATAATTACTAGAATTTCAGTAGAATGTTACCTTATATCTTGGAATGAAAAAAACTGTCAATTTTGTATGGTTTGAAGACAAGTTTGCAATAAAGTTGATTAATTTTCTACATGGCTGTATTTGTGAAATGTCAGTCACGCTCACAATTTCACATTCTACTAACTTATACATAACACCAGCAAAGTTTCCTCCTGCCTCCAAGTAGACTATGTCTCTAATATGCTTGTCACAAAATATGAACTTCCAAGGAGAGCAAGTTTTACTTCAAGGCCCAACCAAAGGGCATGTTCCCTCTCTGAATGTAACGTCAGACACCGTGGAATTGCTCTGAAGCAAAGTCGAAAGTATATTTTGCATTTCTGATGTTTTTACGCACATTTGAAGTAGGTAATTTGAATAAAAATGGCAACCATTTTGTTACATGGCCACCCACCTTCTGCTAATAAGCAAACGTTTTTTATTGCTTCAACCAAAGAGTTGTACAAAGCCACAAACCATGAGAATAAGGATTTTTCCATTTGTCCTCCATTTTTGTTTTACTTTCCAATTACTTGCAAAGCACTGGTCGCTCAAATAGTATTCTCTTCCATTCATAACGCATCTGGTCACTGGAGAAATCCGACAACAACAAACAAAATAGGACCAATTTTTAGAAAAACTGCAACAGTGCAGGCCATGAAGTACAAATCCAAGATATTTTCTACATACACAGTGTTTAATGTGACAAACAAGTGGCACTTTGTTTGATGTGGTCTGAATTTTTTTGTTGAGGCAAAAAAAGATTGACCTCGGTTAAATTCAAAAGCGCATGTGGAACCATATCAATGCACTCTGGGGAAACCCCGGATGACATCAGCAAGTTACATCACCAGTTTGTGTGCATAAAGTCACGTGAGAGCCCGAGATTTTAAAACACGTTATTGTGTCCCCATATTGCAGCGATGTGAAGAGTGTTAGAGAATGTCCAGTCTATTGTGATTTTGTTAAAATTTTGTCTCTGGTAATACAAGAATATAAATTTTACATGTACAGTGCTAAACAAATTAATTAGACCACCTGTCATAAAAAAAAAAAACCAGAAAACACGAATATTTAAGAAATTTGTCAAAAACTTGTTTAAAAATAAAAATGATTTTGTTATTTCTTTGGCAAAAAATGAACTGAAACCAATAAATAGTCCTTATTCACACATAAAAACCTGTCATGGTTTTTGGAGGCTGGCGAGCTTTCTTTGTTACTCTCGTCCAGGACGATATCGTTTTGCCCACAATCGGATTCTTTGGCCAGCTGGCATTAATTGTGGGCAGCGCCCGGACTCTATTTGAACCCAAGTTCCGCCTCGCCGCCTTTGCTAGAGTGTCAGTGTTACCTTTGCACTGTAGCCCGCAAGATCTCTAGCTAGAGAAGTGTTGAGGAATTAGTTGCAAAAAAGGAAAGTGTTAGTTAGTAAAGAGAATCTTTCTCTTTCCTTTCCTATTTCTGTGCACCGTCTGGTGCTGTCTTTTTCATCTCGGTTACCGAGATTTTTCCTTTGTTTTGTACTGTCTAGCTCGTGCTGCTTTCTTATTTCCCTCGGTCTAGATTTATGTCCTTTGGAAGCGCGAGTCTCTCTCTCCTATTTTGTCTGTGTTTGTTTCTCCTGCATTCCTGTGCTTCCTTTTTTTTTCCGTCACTGCGTTTGGCGTCTCGAAACACCAGCCATCACAAAAACCAAAAAACTATATTTTGTATGGCCTTCTTTGGCCTTGATAACAGCTTGCATTCTTGCATTCAACCACTTAAACTAAATTTTATGTTCAGGAATGCAAGAAAATAACTGTTATTTGGCATCTTAATCAAAATATCAAAACATGCTTAACTATTTTTTTCTTCTTTTTAGTAAAACCGTAAATTTGAAAATTCATGGTTAACAACAATAATTATATTTTAGCATTGAAAATATCATTTCAGTTAAAGAGCTTGTACATACTGGTGGATTAACCATTACAGAAACATAAAAATTATTTATTTTTTTAAATTAAAAAATTACCAACACCGTAAATTTAGGGCAGCTATGGAATAAACCTTACACTGGATGGTGGTCTAATAAATTTGTTAAGCACTGTAGGGGAAGCCGGGGCACAGTGAATCAAGGGGAACAGTGAATCAGGGCTATTTTTGGAAAATTGACAAAAGGAATCACCGATATGACATCATCATTTTTTATGTTTGGAGAATACCCATCCATGAAAGTTTAGTTAATTCGTTTGGATTATCTACTGACAGAAAAACAAGGTAAAGTATGTTTTTATGCATGTAAAGTAAATTTCCATGGCTTCTGATCGTGTGCCATATCTTATAGATCATCTGGAAGTAATAAATCCATTATGATGCAGCATTGAGAGCACATATTTGCCACAATACTGAATGGGTGTTTTCTTGAAACCAAAGCAACATGTGACCTTGGGAGACAGTTTTAGGTAATGAAAGGACATGGGGCACAGTGAATCGGGACACAGTGAATCATTGGAAAGGTGATTCACTGTACCCCAGTAGGATTCTTTAACACATGGGCCCAGATTCTGTTTGAATAAAGAATAACATGGGAATTGGCAGATATTGTGATGTTCAGTACAACTATAGTCAGTTCTGGGACAATGCAGAATGTGGCCAAGGAAATCATGAGGTTCACTGGAAATCATAGATGTTGTTGGCCTGACTCCCCCTGAAAGGATTCAACAATCGGCAGTACAAACATGACTTGCAAATTAGGTATTGGCATTAACTTTTGAAATTAAGTGTTTTGGACTATATTTCCTGTGGTAAATCGTTCATAATTGTCTTAATTGATGATTGAGTGATTAGAAAGTATCTTTCAGCCTAGGTGCGCATTCATAAGGTCCACTGGAAAAATTAGATGTTGTTGGTCAGACACCCATCTTCAAGCATTTTACCCATTTTGACATTTTCTACCAAAGCCAGCGTGCACATACAAATATTTACATGCATACATGTCAAAAGGTGTGAAGTAAGAAATTTATTTTAAGATCTTTGAAGATATTTAAGATAGGAGCGTGGAAACAGTCCCAAGATTCTCTAGAAGGCTTAGATACCTGTAATCACTCATTAGGAAATGAGCGCAAAATGAGATTCATCCAAGACGGGAGACATGCACAAGGCGTTCACCAATCACAACACACATACACTTAATAGACACATAGGCCGTTGTATTGGGAGGAGACACACTAGGGATTCACACAAGGATTATGACAGTGCTCCATAATATGGGTCCTTTAAACATGTAATCACAGAGAACAAGGAATACTTTTTGATTTGTCTTTTAGAAATGACCTGATCAGTGAACTGTGACATTAAAACTGTACTGACCTGTACTGATTCATTTTGTGTAATATGTTCCACAGGGTAACATTTATGGACATTTCTGCTCCTTTGTGCCAGCTCCCATATATCTCTTCATTTCTGGTCCTTTACAAGAAATGTTACTCGGGTTAAGTGTTTTTCTTCTCTGCCATCTGCTGATATTCATTTTTCAGCAAAGTGCAAACAATACCAGTGGAAAGCTAAGTGACTGCTGGTCATTTACAAGCCAAAGACCTTCAGAATATGAATTTTTCTGATACGTGATGTATGTGCTTAATGTTCCATGTTTTTTTATTATTGTAGGAGGAAGCTCAGGCTGAGTTAGAAGTTTGTTGCCACTACTCAAGTGTGTTTCAGTTGTCTGTTTCACTAAAATCCTCCATTTCAACTGCGATTAATATTGCCATTAGGCAGGAAAATGCATACATCCTGTTTTTTAGTGCCCATTCAGAATCATAGTAGGGAAGAGGACACTACATGACAGAGGATAATACTGTACAAAATACTTATTGCAGTTACTGTAAAACATTTGGACTTCACCTTTACTGCCAGTATTAAACGTCGTTTCATGGCAATGTATTGTGAATCAAGTCACACCTCCTTGAAAGAAGAAAGTCCAAACTTACTTTTTAATGTTTATGCCAGGGGTGTTTGGACTAATTAAAACAAGTGTGGAACTCTTAAAATGTATTGTATTCACACTGTCGTCACCCAACATTCATGTTTCACTAAATTCCATTAGCTTTACGCATAAATCTAGCAAACTGTGTGATGCTCAATGAATAGCAACCGAGTGTCTATCATAGACTGTATAAAAAGATGGACGCAGCACCGGGTCTGAAAAGTGAGGCCAATGCGGAAATCTCTAAAAATTGCATTCTATTTAATGGCCAGCAGATGGTGACATCGGTGGTCGCAGAAAGGAGTTCAATCCTATAGAAGTCTATGAGAAAATGACCCTACTTTCCCACCTGAATTATTAGTTCAATAATGATTTTCCACATTATTTTATCGTATCTATTACAAGTTTCAAGTCTCCGTCGATATATCCTGATGTTCATTTTTGTTTATTCTAGTCTATTTGGGACCATAATTAAGGATAAAGCCAGATATGCTTTGGGGGCGTGGCTATCCTCTGGTCCTCGTCAGATAAGGTCAGATCCACCCGTAGATCCACCCCTCGCTCCTCCCTGGATCTTCAATTCACGCTCTTGCCCAATAGGAATCACATCCGGTTTCAAAATGACAAAATGCCGCTGTTCAAATTGCCAAAATCGAGGCTTCCTAAATGGTATGCTGAAACCAATGGGTGACGTCACCGTTGCTTCGTCCAGTCTATGGTGTCTATGTGTTCTGGCTTCTTTGTCAAAGACTTATTGAGAACTAGAAGAACGCACCTTACCAGAAAAATTCCCAGCATGGGACTAGTCTAGTAAAAAGCAAGCTGGAGCACACAAAGCTCAGGACAGAATACACTTTAATAGAACAGGGAGAGACTGACGTTTTCGACGCCTCACGACGCCTTCCTCAGAGTCAAATGAAAGTATACAAAGTGCACACCCTGCGTATAAAAATACCCTCCCATTCATTACCCATGATACAATTGAAGTGCGCATGAATACAAAATGACAGAGTGATAGAGAAAGCATTATACCAATTTGGGGAACAATAAACAGGAAACCACATTACAAAATTAATGTCTGTACATACATGTCCATTACAAAAAACATGACAGGTTAAGGCAATCATTTAGACCATTAGGCTCAGCGCTGTTCAAGGTATAGATCCAATAGGCCTCTCTGCGGAGCAATTTCTGGATTATATCTCCGCCTCTGGAAGGAATTTGGATTTTTTCAATACCCCAATTGTACTTAACAATACCCATGCTGGGAATTTTTCTGGTAAGGTGCGTTCTTCTATTGACTGTCCTTGCTGTTGAGCACCTACCGAGCCCCTTTTTCAATAGCGGGCTTCGAGCGCGTTTGGTTCCCGTTTCTACTTATTGAGAACTATCAAGCTTCTGGCTCACAGTTAGGTTAAGTAGGCAAGCTTAATGTTTTCTGAACAAACAGAGACACACGATAGATTGGTGGTTTTTAACGAGGTTAATGTACATAAAGTCAAATTTGGCACTAGCTTAAATTTGACATTCACAGTCTCCTTGCCACAATTGACCACTAGTGTTTACTAATGTTGCTGGTACTGGCACCATAGCAACAGAACCCAGTTGTGACATCTGTGATGAATTGAGTCAAAGAACGGAAACTCATGAAGTACCACTTCATTAAACATATGCAGAACACCAGATTTGCTGAAAGACGAGAGTCGTGCATTAGCATTATTTATCTTGGCTGAAGTGTCCAGTTGTAAGAGAATCGAGAATTAGATAAATAATTAGAAATTTCTATCCAGCTGCAAAAGCAAAAATCTTCGGGCAGAATAGAAGTTGTTTCTCTGCATGTTGCTATGACATTTAGGAAGCAAACCAAAGAGGATATTACGCATATGCTGTAAGACAAACATACCTACAGTGTTTCAGGTCTTAAATCCCCTGTCTCTCTATTAACATCTCTACATTCCTACATAAGTAGGAATAAGCCGAAGAGAACACAGCTTTTAAGGAGACCCAATTATTTTGTGATGGATCAGTGGGGTCAATTTCTTCTACCGTAAATGGTCAATATTCTCTCACATCATAGGTGGAATGGAAGCAGAACTGGATTGTTCAAGCTTTATGAAGATGAATTTGCAGTGTTTAATACGTACCACACAATAGCAGAAAGTTTCTGTGTTCCTGACAGTACAAAGACTTACCTTTTATTGCTTTGCAGTGAGGAAGTGCTCAAATTTTATCTTCAAAACTTTGATTGAGGTGGTTTTCAAAGCATTGTTTGAAAACGTCCTGAGGCAGTGTAATACCATAAGTTATTTTCAATGCCTGCTTCTCTTGCACATTTTGCCCATAATTTCTATTTTTGCCTTTCTTCAGTCATGTAATACTGCATTGCAAGTTTCTACCTTGGGCTGCCAGATTTAGAATTTGCTGAAACACAACCAGAATCCCGGCTGGAAGCTCAAGGTTGGTCAGTTTGGATGGGGGGTTGGTTGCGACAGAACACGGTACGGGGAGATTGAGAGGTGAAATTATTATGGCCCACACATTTCTTTGATCAATTTTTCCACAGCGACGTTACATTTCCTAGTTGCAACAGACTAGATAAGTTCAAAAAATGTGGCAATCCCATGCCCACCAGGGTCCACTCAAGATGACTGCCAATTTATGGGTTACAATATGTCATGGCCCAGCTCTGAGGCCACAACAAAAGAGGAAGCGCACAGAAGGGATTAATCAAAGCAAAGGAATTTATTCAACAAATGATAACTTTAACTTAACAAATGCAACTAAATATTCAAGCTAACAAAGGAAACTGACAAGAAAAAGCATATTACCAAATAAAAAGGGGATAAGGTTAATTAAACTAAGCAATAATTAAAGAAACTAAATACAAAATCAGGATGTCATGGTGCCAGGGGGAGAGGGAACTCC
Organism: Gymnothorax javanicus; assembly: GCA_029692085.1. NCBI lineage: Eukaryota > Metazoa > Chordata > Actinopteri > Anguilliformes > Muraenidae > Gymnothorax > Gymnothorax javanicus. The sequence continues at coordinate 88,733,705 of CM056197.1, forward strand.
AGACTGCAGGAGGGGCAGGTTTTTAAAGAGAGGTTGGAAGCAGTGGCCAGCTGCATCCAATCTCTTGATGAGCTGCATACCAATCAAGGAATTCGCAGAAACACAGAGAAGACGCCACACAGCATCACACAGCAACTACAATGAACCCTGACAAAGGCCCTGGGGCCGTAACAAATAATCCCCATCTTACATGTCCGGAGAAGACTGAGCAACCTGGATATTTTGGCACACTCAATTACATTTGCTAAGCCATTATTCCTTAGCTATGTAGGTACCTCTAAAGATAATCAGTGTATGGCCATTTTTTCAATCTTCCTGATGGCCTGTAGCACATAACCTGGTACCACTGTGTTCCTTTTGAAGCAAAAAATCAACTTCATTTCTGCAGAAAAAAAACTTTATTTAATTCAAATGTACACACTCCAAGGTTATCGGAAACAGCAGTTACGGAGCTTAATCTTCTCCGGTTATATTTTATGTTTGGCTCTGAAGAGAAATGGAGGCTGAACTAGTCAACCTAACAGCCATAAAGATTATCAGGCACAGAGTTGTATAATCAAAGGCTTTGACTGAACTGTGCCACTTTATTATTTGGATGGTAAATGTGCTATGTGACGAAACTCATTTAGTTTCACTTTTCTCAAAAAATTTTTAAAATGTCCATTTTTATGCAAAAAATATTCTATTTTTCTAAGAGTTATATCCTACTTTCTCTGTAAAATGATGAATGAGCCACTTAACAGGTTCCAACCAGTCTCGTTTGATGCCCCAGGGACTTAGCTTTGAGGTTAAGGCTGAAAAAAAGGAGGGAATTTCAAAAATATGAGCAATCGTCACTTTAAATACCTATACTGCAAACTGTTAAAACGTGACGTACAGTTTGAGAATGTCTAAACAGCATTATTATGACAAAGTGTTTACCCTGGTGTGCTATTTTGGCTTCAAATGTGAATTTAACCCGGAGTGAGACACAATACATAACTTTCCTTTCGCTAAAACATTCAACAGGACTTCCGACAAAATCAACCAACAACATATTCACAACAGTTTAAAATGTTGGGACGGTTTCAGTGGATATAGCTACATTTTTACAGCTTAACATTCAACCACAGTGCTCTGTAGCCAGATAACAAAGAGATCAGCTTGAATTTATATGATATTTTATATATCCAGTGTCCGATGAAATGATTTAAAATGTTGCAACAAGAATGTGACGTACAGTTGGAAAAACCTCTCCGAGCGTGTGTAGAAATGTTTCCTGCGCAAGCAGAAACGTTTCAAGCGCGCAGAGGCAGTTGTGAGCACAAAGAGAACAAATCCGAGCGCGAGCAGCAATGTTCCAAGTACATGTTTCAAGTACAGAGAGACAGTTTTGTGTGTGAGGGGAAAAGGCTGTAGTTCGCCTAAAAAAAATTCGTCCAAGCGCAAGCAGGGGCTATTTTAATGCAAGAGCAGAATTTTGGGGGAAAACTTTAAAAAGTCTATGCATGAAATTGATTTGTCTGCTCTCACGTCGAAGTACCACGCTCTTGAATAAAGATTGGGATTTACCTCCATACACGTGTGGCATGCCGCATCTGATTGGTGAGCTTGACTCGGCATGACTGTCGCTCAAGGAAGACAGCGTGTAGTTGTACAATAGGAGACGCGACAGATCCTGGGTCAGTCAGAAGGGCTGCATAGCGTCAGTCTTAAACCGCACCCTCTGCGATTACATAATTGCATTGTTTCAAATCGCGATTTCGATTAGAAAACAGTAAATCGTTCAGCCCTAATTGGTACCCAAGCAGTTTATTATGTAACAACAACAACATGACAGCATTTTTTTCCAAAAATACAAAAAAATGTCTTTGCTTTTTTTTGTTTTTATCTCAGTGTTAACATCAAAATACTAATTGCACATATTCTTGAATATGCATACCTTTAATTGGTCTACTTTATATCAGAATTTATGATACTGTTGTGGGTGAAATTATATGTTTTTGTTTTTTTTTTTTATTAGGATGATTGTGCAAAAACAAACGACTAGTTTTCAACGACTAGTAGGGGGCAGAACGGCTCAGAAAGGACATCTGTCATCAATTAAATCAGCTGAAGCCATCAAATCAGAAGAAGCCATAGAAACCAGTGATTACTTACCGATTTACATCTTGATTTGAAACGTGACAAAGGCTACAGTCAGAAAATCTCAATTCGTGTCTCAAAGCCACAGCTTTTACTTTTTTTTTCTAACTGCTGTTATAGTGACTGAAGCCAGCAATAGCAAAATACTGACAGCCCGAGTATCAAATTTAAAGTGATGGCATCACAGTGGGAAATCAAAATTCAAAACGTGACGTACAGTTGGAATTACGACGTGGCATTTTGACGTCCACCGTAATATCACATACTGACATCCACTAGTTCTGTTGTGTGAGGGAATGGTCCGTTACATTGTAAGGCATTGAATAACTATGTGAACACAGAAAATATAACATTCATAGCCAGGTGCTGAAGCAATATAATAATAATAATAATAATAATGTTTTTAAAAGAAAATGTGAAAAATTTATGTTTTCTGACATAAGTGTGAAGTTTCAAAAATTACTCAAGACCCGAGCAAGGGCTGCCTATTTTTCTGCTTCTAAGGATAATGAACTATCAGGAAAAGCTCATAAATAAGAATAATAAGGTTAGTAAAGCCTTTTAGGCAGAACTATATACATGGGGAGATTTGAAAAGGAACACAGAAATTCCACTTTTTTGTCACTTTCAGATGTTCAGTGGCTTATAAAATGAAAACATCAAGCCGTAACATACGCAAACCACGCACTTTAAGATTCGTCAGAGAGGACTCTACCAGAACATCACAGGCTCAACAGACTCATTCTTAGCTGTAAGGGAATATGCTGGTGTTAGTAAAGGATATGCCAGAAAAGTCAAGTCAAGTCAAGTTTATTTATAAAGCACATTTAAAACAACAGAAGTTGAACCAAAGTGCTGTACAGTGACAACTGGCAAAAAATAAAATGGGAGAACTAAAACATTTATAAAAAACAATAAAAGTGTTAAACGAAATCACCAACAATAAAAGAATGTAGAAAAGTGGGGTGGTACCAGGTTATGTGCAACAGGCCTGATGTCAAACAGAAGTATGTTCATTTTGAGACAAAGATAGGGTGGAGCAGTTTGAAATCAGATAATAATTAGGCCTGATTGAAAGGGAGGTAAAACCTCAATTCTAAAAAAGTTATCACATTACTTTAAACTCAAATATGTTGGAAAATCAAAAGGGCGAGATTTAAAAAAAAAAAATCCATTCACCCTCCACTATATTGAAAACACTACAACACATAATTTAATGCTTTACCTAGTGATTTCAATTGCTTTTGAAAATATATGCGTATTTTAAATCTCATCACTGCAACAGACTCCAAAAAAACTGCAGGGGCAATTCAGGACTAGAAATAATGTGACAGGCTGCAAAAATAAGGTGATGTAAAACCCATGATGTTACACAGGTGAGCTACTTGTAATGTGGTATAAAGGAGCCTCCAAAACAAAAATGGGTCAAGACTCACCTATTTGCTGACAGATATGTAAGATTATAATCCATCACTTTGAGAACAACTTTCTGCAAAGGCAAATCAGCAAGACTTTGAACATTCTGCCCCCTGAAGCGGGTAATATACTGCAATTGAAAGATTGAGGGGAATCTGGCACAATCTCACTGGGGAAATGGCAAGCCAGAAAACCACTTCTAGATGCATGTACTCACCAATCCCTCAAATCTCACTGTCATAAGAACCATCATGTGACTGCAATGGATATTACAACATGGGCTTGGATACTTTGGTAAACCTTTGTCAGTCAACATCATTTGCTGCTGCATTCACTGTTACAAACCTAAGTTTTACAACGCAATGCCAAAGCTGTACATCAACGCTGTTCCAGAGCGCCACGGACTTCACAAGGCTCAGTGTCATCTGAGACTGTAGCACTGTGCAAGTGTGTTTCAGCAGGATGTATTGTCAAGGATACTCTGGCCGCTACTTGTCTAAAAAGACCCCATCTTCACCATAGAGACCATGAAAAGGAAGGTCAATTGCTGTCTCAAAAGATGGCTGGGATTACCCTGGAGCCTCATTAACATCACCCTCAACAGGAAGAACACAAAAGATCAAGTTTGGCCAAGCGGGCTAAAAACCGTCAGTGTTAGAATCAGCAGCTGCAGCTGAGCATACAGCACTACCTGGACAGTTGCTTTTTCCAAGGCAGGACAGAAGCCACGGGCAGGATTTACAACGGGCGCAGAAATTCTGGTGACACCCAAGACTACCAGCTCTATGGACCATCAGAAAAAGCTGAGATTCCCCCGTCACATTGTCAGTTTTACGCTGAGGTCAGATAACAAAAACATCATGGATTTGTCATTAATGAGGGAGGACTGTATGGAGGAGGCTTAAAAAAGGAAGGGGCGAAGTACGAACAACTGGTTATCAACTGTCACGTGCAGGGCTGTAAGGCTAGATGTATCCCATCGAGGCAGGCTGCAGAGGATTTATGCGGCACTCACTCCAAACTGACATGTACATTTGTGCAGGTACCATTGAATCTTAAAGATATGTACAAATTTTGGAGTGACATATTGTCTGCTGCCATTTAGACATGGTTTCCTCCAGGGATGACCCTGTAGTTTTTAGCAAGAAAATGCCAAACAACACTCTACATGGATAATAACAAGAGCAGATGTTGCGCTCTTTAACAGGGTGAACAGTAATGGGAGAGGAATGAGGAAAACCACACATAGTTCGTGCATTCGTCTGAATTGAGTAATATTTCACATGAAAGGTCATTCATAGAATGACGACTTGCCGAAATCGTGCACAGATCTCCAAAACAGAATGAACAGAATGGAGTTGGTTTCAAGTCTCCAGCTGTAATAGTGGCAAAGTTATGAACCAAAATGTGGTTTTAATGTTTTTGGTGACCTTGACCTTGACCTTTGACCTGGGGACTAAAAATGTATAGGCCTCTGGCGACGAACCTATCATATGGTAAAGTTTCATGAACATAAACGATATGGAAAGGGTAAAAAAGTGTGTTACTAACAAACAGACAGACAAACAGACGACTAATGCAAGCCACTAACATACTTGCCAAAATGGTAGATTTCGGCAAGTAATAATTCAAACAAACATGCGTTTTTACAAATTCAGTAATATTATCAGAACCACAGATACCATTACATATGTACCTTTTCAGGGTAAACTAAATTACTTATCACATGAATTAGGACTTTATGTGTTTTAAGCGACTAACTTGTCTTCAGTGACAAAATAAACCCCTATCTCACAATAAGAACATAAATATAACAGTGACTAGCTTTAATGGCAAGGATAAGTAAATAAAGTCAGACATGGCTGTGCAGCAACATGAGTTTCCATGAGCTAGCTTAGAAATCACTTGAATTGGCAAGAAATATTATATTAATTGCATTGAAACTAGACAAAAGCAATCAGTGGACGACTGCCGGTTATATCCCCAAAACGAAAGTTCTCTGCCCTTAGACAAAGTTCATAGTTTAGCCATGTGGATACGCAACAGGAAACGGTATAAGGTCAAAGAAATCAATAGGAGAGCTACTCTGGACTCCAGGAACTCACAACAAATGAAGTGTTTCATTGCAAAATGCACTAAACGCTACTTTTAGCATTTTTGAACCACTACTGCCAGAAGATCATTGGCGGATCAGTAGTCATGGCAAGTTCAGCCCTTAGCAACGTGTTATATATATCCCATTATTTAGCATGCTTGAACATCAGTGTTCATTCCAAAGCGCAATAAACATCAAGCCAGTTTTTGCGCTAACTGCGATACATCCACGCAGGCAATCAGCAATTGAGAATCCTGCACTGCCAACAGGCTCTAATCGTTTAGTGACTCACCAAAACTAAAACATGAATGTCAATTTCATGCTACAAGTTCTACGAAAAAAAAAAAAAAAGATTCCCTAATTTATCTATCACAAATGCATTTCGCATCACTGGACACAAGTTTCTCTCCGCTGACTGAGTTTTTGGCTGTATTGGGCAGAATCGCGAAAAAAACAGTGTAGTACATGTGGAGGAGTATTATGGATTACTACGGAAACATGGAAATATTTACATTTGAGATATTGACTGGCAGGCATTTTACTTCAAATCAAATTGTGCTCTTATTTTCTTCCTTACCATAAAAGTCTTTGCTTTTTGTGTGTGTGTGTGTGTGTGTGTGTGTGTGTGTGCGTGCGTGCGTGCGTGCGTGTTTGTGTGTGTGTGGAGGGGTGGTGTGGAAGGTGTTGCTTTACTGTTTTAATTTTTGTGAAGCACTTTGTGTTGCATTCAGTTTGTAAGAAAAGTAGTGTATAAATAAAGTATGATTAATTGATTGATTATCACAAAATTCATTATTGTTATATTTACTCACATCATGTTATAATGTTTGAACTTGTTTAGCAAGACGAATTAACAAACAAGAAGGCTGTTCTATGCTTTCTTTTCCCATGACAAAAATGACCATTTTTCCAGAAATGCTTCAAATTGATATATTGCGTTTTGCAATGTAACTCTTCAAATTTTGGTCGTAGGGTAACCAATTTTAGTAACGCCTGAGGTGGGAAAAATATCCCAAAATGTTCTAAATTCAGAGTATTACTATAATCACAGTTCAACAGAGAGAACTCAGCCAGGTTCTTGTGACCCCTTAAAACAACTGTAAGAATGTGGAGCTGTTAAGAAACAAAAACTCATACATCTGCCAAAAAACCAAGATAACAGGGGCCCTAGCAGGCCGACTAAGGCTGGCTAGATGAGCTAATCTTCCGGAATGACCATATTGGTAGTCAACCAATAAGCAGCTTCATCATATGAGCTGGCTCACTCCAGTTTATTCTGGAAATATCCAGGAATCCAGCCAACTTGGGCATCCACACTGACCTTCAAGTGAACCTTAGGTTTGGGAGGATATAATACGGTCTTCGAGCATCCCTGGCGGCCAAAAATGAATTCACACAATGATGTAATTGCAAGCTTGTAACTAAGGGTGGAGGGTTGCTATATGACAATAAACCAATCAGAAAGTAATAATGTTGGATAAGGTGGGAAGAGTCAAGTTTAATCCCACCTAGAGGAACGTACCAAAAAGGTAATAAAACGGTTCCGACAGTCAGTGGTCAGTCTGTGTTGGGTGATTGATGAAGAATGAATGCTATGCGGTTTGCGCAGACCAGCCTGGGTTTTGTATTTCACTTTGAGCGACTTGGAATAAACCCAATTGCATCAGACTCTGGAGAATGTGTCCATTCTTTGAAGGTAGATGTACAAGGGTTAGGAGAACACTTGGTCCACAAGTGTTTTCACCCACACACCCCTTTTCTATGCACCAGAAACATGATTCCAATCAAAAATGTTTGGGTTGCTGCTTCCTCCAAATAAGTTATGTTTTTGCCAATGTTTTTATCTCTGCCAAAGAGGTTATATTTTTGCCTGTGTCTGTCTGTTAGCAAATTTACCCAAGAAGTTTCTTTGAACAAATTTGTTAGAGGAATTCGGCTTGGCTCAAGGGGTAATCATTTAGATTTTGGCCTTGATTTTGATCACAGTCTGAATCCTGGAATTTTTTTGTCGGTTCTTCACCATTGCAGGATTGCAGAAAAAATATGTGTATTTGGAAGTCCACAAGATTTTTGAATAGTTTAATTTGACAAACTTAGGCAATCACGAAAATACAATGGTTGCCCTTGCAGATTTGCATATTATAGAGGAGTGGACTATTAGCATCAGTGGAGGCGCGCGCTCTCCAAGTGCCATTCTATTGCATTTGGAAATGTTACATTTGACCTAGCTGAGGTGCTACAGGTAACATTACAAAACCACCACAATCAATAACTTCCTCCTCTATGCACCCGTTAAAGCACTTCAAGTTTTTGCAATTGTTTTAAGCTAATAGGTTGGCCTGGTGGTGACAGCAAAGGTCATTAGGTAAAAGACCTTCTTATATAAACAGGCTTTTATTTAGAGAGTGCTTTTATGATCATTTTGAATCTTTGTTTTTAAAGCATCCTCCTTGTATTTTATGCCTGTAAGCATGTTTTTATGTGTTCCCTTTGTGTTTTTATGCCTTTTATTATTTTCTTTTTATGTTTCATTGTGTTTCATGTCTCTTGTTATTTTCTGTACTATCTTTGGATCATAATTCTCATTGTAAGCACTTTGTGATCTTTTTTCAGTGAAAGGTACTATATAAATAAACTTTACTTACTTACTTAGGTGACCAACATCAATAACAGAAAGCGTGACTTGATTCTTTATAAAACATTTTGAGTTACTGCATTTGGAAATGTAAAGTTTGACCTAGTGACAGAGGCGTTACCAGGATGCCAAGCTTGGGTGGGCATTTTTCCTCTTTTGGGGGGCAAAAAAAAGAACCTCTAAATCGCCGTAAAATAAATATATGGTGGACTGGCGATAGGGGAGGGACATTAACAGGTGTGGTCAGTTTTCATTAATTATGCACACTAGGGTTGTGCCGATCGTGAACTGTGATTTTTTTAAGGCGCAGCACCACCACCTGCTGCCATGGGGCGAACATCCGAGCTTTCCCTTTTCCTTCATTAAACCCAACGCAGGTTGAACGAAAGTGCGAAACATCAAAGGGCATGTGAATGCTTCCGGAAAAAAACGTGACTGACATCAGTATTTTTCGGCTACATGCTGCACGGAGCCTAGTAAAGGACTACAGAATCGCCTCCTATTAACCAATTTGGCAACTCTCAGAAAAGCAAACCTGTTCCCATTTACTTTGCTTGATTGGCAATCAAATGTTGGATTCGTTTACTCTCTAAGTTGAATGAGTAGAGCTGTTTAGACAGCATGATTGATGCATTTCGAAATTTAAATGGCCATGGAACAGCAGATTTGCATGAACATGATTGTCATTGCCACGCGATTTCGTGCGACTGGTCATTTATATCTCACATTCACGTTTCATCCGCTTTTGGGGAAGAGGAAGATTTTTTTATAATTACTCAAACTGGCATTCTTTCAATCTAACACCGTAGCCCAGTTAGGTTTGTCTGCTTTTCACCATCACATCTTAATCGTTATAGGCTACTGAAATTGCTTGATTGTTATTTAGACCACGTACACGGGAGCAGATTAAGGGCAGGGCAGAGCACCTGCAATTAGCGAAATCTAAACTTAGGCTTCTTCCCGGCGGCATTTTAAATAGTTTAAGCCGCTTCAGGCGTGTATGTTTCAAGAAATTACACGCGACTGCCTACACACCCATGACTGCAAATGGTCTCATCACACTTTAAAAAAATCCTCGTTCAACATCGCCACATCCCTACTCGGCATTTCATCTCTCATTGTAGTATTTTTAGGAGATCTATAATGATAAAATAAAAATAAAGAGATTTGTTAGAAGACCACCCTGGATTTTAAGCGTCTAGAAAATACACAAGGTGGAAAACATTCTGAAAAGCGGATGAAACATGAATGTGAGATATAAATGATCAGTCGCACGAAATGGCGTGGCAATGACATCGTGTTCATGAAAATCTGCTGTTCTATGGCTATTTAAATTTCGAAATGCATCAATCAAACATGCTGTCTTAATAACCAGCTCTACTCATTCAACTTAGAGGGTAAACAAATCCACCATTTCATTGCCAATCAAGCAAAGCAAACGGGAACACGTGTACTTTTCTTAGAGTTGCCTTCTGTAGTCCTTTACTTGGCTCCGTGCAGCATGTCGCCGAAAAAAACTTATGCCAGTCAAGTTTTTTTCCGGAAGCTCCAGACTAGCTGCTGGCTAGCAGCCTGGGCTCACTCGGTAGCCAACTCAGGTTATAACCACACGAGTCAACACAGATGACAAACTAGTATACAAATTACCATAATGTCAAACAACAAGACTGACAAAATAAGCGGTGGCAGAAGTGGCAACAAAAGAGGTACGGGCGAAGTTTTAATACCCTGAGAGAAGCGCAGGGCCGTAGACGTGACCTCAGACCGATGAGTGAAGATGGCAGTCTAAGAGAATGGGAGGGTCCCTAGTAATTCGAGAATGCCTATTGGTTTCACAGCAGAATAGACTGGTAAAGGAATCCACCAATCACACATAGTGATAGATAGATGAAGCATACGTAAAGCTCACTCTAAATGGCTGTCTACCTCCGGCTGTGAATCAGTTGGATATCGCGTGTTTGCTGTCAAATAGTAGTAAATCAGTTTTTTATCTTGAGTTTTCATTGGGTGGGCAGAGCTTTTCTCAGGGTGGGCACTGCCCACCCCCTGCCCCCCCTTGGCAACGCCCCTGCATAGTGATGATGCTACATGAAAGGTTGTAGGGACACATGAAACAATAGGATTTGTCCAGTGGGCACCAGGAGAGAACTCAAGAAGTTTTGTGTGATTCCCATAAAATCTGTTCAAGTTATCGTGCTAACACGAAGGCTCTGTGGTGGCGACTGCAGCCGAGACAAAAACATAATATCCCCGGTCACTTTGTTTCGGGGGTATAAACACACTATGTGATGACCGCGATAGAATGCATTAAAGTTGGCAGTCAACTGATTACCACTGTGAAATAGCACTTGTCATTTAAATGCACTCATTAAGCATTCAGGTACTGAAGATGCCAGTTGGTCACGCTCAGCAAGTGAAATTTTCCCCCATTCCTCGATTATGCTTTACATTTATAGAGCACCTTGGCAAATTTGCTAAGATTATAGCAAGTAGTACCAATAAGCAGTAATCAAGAGGCTAAAGGCTGTCACAGTTATTTCATGAAGTCACATAAAGAGAAGTCAAACAAATTGGCTGGTGAACTGAAAATATTAAGCGCGAATTAGATAGCATGCATTGCAGGATGTGCTAAAAGTGACGGAGATTTATATAGCAGTGTATTTTTTTATTTTACTTTTTTAATTAAGTAATTAAAACATTGTTCTCATTTGATTTACAAGGTAACTGCTGCAGAATTGCAGAAAGAAGACAGATGTGTGTTAAACTGCCAATGAATTATTCAAATATTGATTAAGTAAAATGGTCAAAAACTTGTCATGACTTCTAATTAGTTAAGGTATTTTTGTGCCTCCTCTAATTACTGCTGAGCTACATTTAATTATAAGCATAGCCTTTGGGTTATACTATCAACTATTTTGCAGCACAAGTAATAAGCTATGTACAATACCTATAAATGGTTTCATCCATGTCAGTCTAAGCAAACAGACAATGAAACGCCATTTTACTTATATCATGCTGCAATTAAAGGATGAATATCATTACTGTTAGCCATAGTCCATGCAGCTATTAGCCTGTACAAATGCATTACCCACACTGGACGGCCTCTACCACTGCTTACTGAAATTTACTAAACCAGTAATGATCAACTTCACAAACATGATATTTAGAAAACAAATTCATAAAAGTATGTTCACTAAACTGTACAAGATATCCTTGATATTAGCCTTGTTTGAGCAAAAATAGAATGAATGCTGGCTAACAAGCCATGGATTACAGCATGACTGATAGGTAGCCAGCTAATGCTAGTATTTTTACATTCTGTCATGTCAGTTGTTGATGCTGTCATATTGTGTTCATTGGCTAAGAACTCTACAGTTTACTTACGGTCTAACTGGTCTTGTGGATCTTTTTTGGTATCGCACTGCAAATTTTAAATGCAAGATTAAAGTCAGCTTCATGTTTTTCAAAAAGCAGGGAGATACCTAGTTACCTGGGGGAGGGTGGCAATCGTAGTCAATGCTCCAAAAGTTCTGCACAAGATCAATCACTTTTCCACTTGTTTTTCTGCTCCAGCTCCATCGCAGACCCCTTTTTTTGCCGTTGCGGTCTCTCATATTTTTTACTGCCCCGGTTCACATGGATCTGAAAAGGACAATTTAGTCTCTGAGGCCTTTCCAACCACATTCTTTGTGGAAGAGAATGTCGCTGTCCTCAAAGTGTATTGCACACAAGAGTACTAGCTAGCTTCATCTTATTATCGTAAATCTTGCTCCATCATCTCTTCTTATGGACGAAATCCATCTCCTCCCAATGGTGGGAAAAACGAGAAAAGAGAGGTAGGGTTGCTTCTTTTTTGAGTTTGAACAGTAAGGAAGGGGGAACACCTGACAACTCACCCTCCACCATTATTGATTCCTTCCGGTTTGAATACCCAGATGTGTGAAATTGGCCTATTGCACTCTGGCACCTCCCTCAGTTTAAATGATTGAGTTTAGGAGCCATGTGTCGTTTTCCTCATTCCTCTCCCATTACTGTTGCCCCTGTTTGAGGTAATTACCGCACAGAAAGCACTGTTGGCAATAGTTTTGTGTGTTACTGAAGCTAAGTTATATTTTGTACTTGCGTATCGTTGAAAGAATTTCTTGCTTATTCTAGTGATTGTAAGATGGCACATGGATACCCCGTAGCTACGCTGCCGTTTCTGGCTGAAAAGTTATGTTCTGCACTTATTACACATATTATAATGTCAAATAATATGTCTTTGTAATGAAATCAATGTAGTTGAGGGTAAACAGACTTTTCAAATTGGAGTTGTAATATATTTGAATGGCAGACTACCATTTTATTCAGTTATCCATATTTCCCGTGTCACCATTTCCTGTGGACCAAAATGTAAAATTTTAGTGAATTAAGTAGTGTTGTTTTCTTGGTGCGATTGCATTACCAAAGAAGACAAGTAACCTTAAGTTACCAAAATGTTTTATGTGTAGGATAATCTGATGTCAAAAAAAAAAAACACTGAGGCAAAACAACAGAAAGTTAAACCTTTGGATATTGCCTTATATATCTTCACATAAGCAGCCACAATAATTTTCCTGCTCTTTATTTCCATAAATGGCTTTGATATTGCATCTGGAAGCATTTTATTTTACTTATGCTAATTTAGACCTCAAAAAACTACCATCATTTATTATTGATTGCATTTTAATCCAACAACTGAGAATATACTGAATACATGGCCTTAACAAGTAAAGTTCCAAGTAATTTGAAGCCTGTGACATCTGGAGTCACCAAAATGTACCAGAAGCAGTGATCTCGGAGGAACAAAAACCATCCTCAAAAGTACCATGACACTTGGAAATGTAAACTGGTGTCTGACTGATGGTTGAAGAGACAGCTCCTGTATTTGAAGAATGCACAGCTTTGTATAACAGACTCAACGTATGGACTGTTTTGATATCCTCATGCATAATGTAACCATGTGCCCCCCCGTTAAAAAGTCAATAAAATGTTGAGCACAAAAAAAAGAAGAATGCACGGCTTAATAGTGAACTGGTGAACCACATAAATCCTTGATTACCCTCTAATTTTTCTACCACTTTTTTTTAAATGTTTAACCTGTGATGTGTCAGACTGTACATGTAGGTTTCTTCATGTCTTAATAGCCTGAGCCTCTGGCTCAAAAATGCATGCAAGGGGAATGCTGAGGGCCTGAACTCATTGGAAGCAGTGCCCCTGAAAAAAAAAACATGCAGGGAAACTGGAAGATGTAGTTTCAATATAAAATGGACACATCAGACAAACAATAGCCAGCGAAGATTTACCCTCAAACACAGTTATCACAAAAATATCAAAAGTAAGAAAAATATTTTGCTCATCGCTGTAGAATGTAAAGTGTGTGTCTGCTGTTCTTTGAGTGTGGTGTCGGTTTAAAATGACAAGGCTTAGATTCTTGGACGTTTCCCTTTCATTTGAAGCATCATTTGAATGCATAGCACAAATTCAGTAGAAACGCTGGCGATCGAGCCCCGATATAATTTTTTTTCATGTTTTGCTACATGCTTATATACTTTCTTGGTGCTTGAATTGTGTTTGTTTCAGGTAAAAATGGTCATCAGCAGCTTTCACATAGTTTCTTCCCGTTAAGTGGATATGGCTTATGATGATGTTGCTATTAGGAAACATGGTGTATTTATGATGTTTATTGATTGTCCCCGGTACCAGGGGCGTTTGGTTTTAGGAGGTTAATACTGCCCTACAAAGCCTAAGTGCAGTAACTACATATTGGGTAAAATGTGAGTCACACAGTTTTGGGCCTGAAAGTATATTGAGGTCAGGATTTATTTGGACAGAAATTATACCATGGTGAGTCAATTAATCTTAATCTATCATAAAAGTGCTGACTATTTATTTGTTGGGACAGCAAACAAACTCTGAGGCCATTTTTTACTGTTTACAGTTTTTTTCAGTTGCTTTGGTGCATTTCTCTGATCAGAATTAAAATTCTCATAACTATTAGTTCAACCTCCACAACATTTAGTCACTTGTGCACATCATAGTCGCAATTTTTCATTACTTCAAACAAATTGTGAATGCTTTTGGACATGCATCAATTGCTTTCATACAATTCTCTGCTGTTTTATAACATTATGATTTGCTTATATCATGTCAGTCAAAATGAACTATACTTTTGAATGCTGAATAGTCATTCTCTATAAAACTAATAGTCCTCATTTCATTGCTTGAGTCTTTGCATACAAAACTGTTGAACTAGTTGTCAAAATCTGTCAAGCTAATTTTAAACATTTCTTTATCATTTTTTCCTGGAAATATCTCCCTCCCTATGCCCTATTCCTGAATCCACTAGAGGAGTTTTTCTGCCTGGAGGTGGAAGGTATATGACTGGCGTCCGCACAACCAAATGGCCCTGCTAGCAGCCATGGATGCAGCATCACATCACAGCAGAGTCCTGCAGAGGGTGCATTCGCCACTCGAGGAGATACTTTCCTCGCTGCAGTGCAGGGGATGATATTCGCTGTGATGTAGATGAAAATATGTGGCCAGACAGACAGGAGCGTCTGGATGTGCAGGAATGATTTACAGTACTCTGTATGTCCAATTGCAATATGTACTGCAATATTGTTTACAGTTGTGCACAGCTCTACCCAGAGGGTGTTTCTTATGTTTGTTGTAAATACGTGACTGTAGTTATTTTTCTTTTGCACAATGCTGTGAACAAATTAGAATTGCAAAGAGCATATGCAGTAAAAATGTGAAACATACGTATTCAGTGTCTTGTACTCAATCACCCCACTAAATTCAGTGATGTGTAACTTTACTGTAGTTTTCAAATGGCTATACAAATAGTGTATAGTACTGTCTTGAGCATTTTCAGGTATTGTCACCAAGATTTGACTTTTTTGCATTGGAAAACACAGAGTAAACTGTCATAATGAAAACATGACAAAGGCATTTGACTATCTTGTTCATAAACAACGGTGTCAGTACTTATCATTGTGATGACACTGACCGTTTCATTGACATGAATACTTGCTTTTGAGGAATAAACTGTGCATTTTGAGCAAGTGACATGCTTTTGCAGGTTATCAACTAGGTTTTGCAGTTTGCACTAATTGTTTCGAGAAATGCACAACTGTTGTGCAAATGTTAATAGTGATGCGAGAAATGCACCAAAGCGACTGAGAAAAACTGTAAATTATTGCATAGTTACTGCACTTAGCCTTTGTAGGGCAGAATAGTGGGCAATATTGTCCACTCTGGAATGGTAAATAGATTCCTGGACTTTTTCGGGATAATAACTGCAGTAAGAAAAAAAAACTGGAATGTTCAACCAAATTTTTGAAATTGCAGACTGACACAGTTGTGAATTGTTATGTCATATGTTTTACTCCCATGTTTAGCACAGGGACATTAGCATATGATTTATTTTCTGCAAAATTTTGGATAGTTTGGATATTGGCAAATGTCACCCTCTTCTGATTTGTCAAAACTCTGCAAACTCTCTCACAGCCCACTTCCCGCATGACTTATGAGTTAGGCATTGCAGACATCTTTTTTTCACAGGCATTGGCACTGGAGTGAACATGTTGAAAAGATAACTTGTCTAGCCCCCTCATCTCTAGTTGAGCAAAAATACTCTGACCTGCCAAATTCTCTTGTACAATGAGTCCTCCCTTTATGAAGTAAATGGAATGCTCTCATCTCCATAACCAGTCCCTGAAGTCAATGCTTTGGAAACTGCTGCACTGATATGAGTGGGAACTTGGCACTGAAGCGATGACTGATTCACTCATTGGAACACATTTGGATGACTATCATGGGTATATCTTCCCAAATGAAACAAATGTACACATGAATGTTACAGCTAAATTACTGTTACATTTACTTGACAAAGCAATGGGCAGTACTGATCTAATGTTTGAAGTTATTAGAAATGAAAAAAAAAACAATCATAGGATTTGTATGAAAGGCAAATTATATAAGCGATATCTGTCTGGCAGACTGGTCTGGAAAACTATCGATTTCTCCTCTTTCAACGTCAGGTTTTTTGCTGGATTTGACCTTTGACCTTAGCGCTGTGACCATGACCCTGGAAATATTGTCCGGGTCGGTACTCGGCAATTAATTCTCACAGCTTCACCAAATTTGGTATGGTAACTCACTGTGACCCATGGATGTGCAACGTCAGGTTTTTTGCTGGATTTGACCTTTGACCTTAGCTCTGTGACCTTGACCCTGGAAATCTTTTCCGGGTCAGTATTCGACAACTAATGATCGCAGCTTCACCAAATTTGGTATGGTAACTCACTGTGCCACATGGATGTGCAACGTCATGTTTTTTGCTGGATTTGACCTTTGACCTTAGCGCTGTGACCTTGAGGCAGGAAATCTTGTACGGGTCAGTACTCAGCAACTACTGATCGCAGCTTCACCAAATTTGGTATGGTAACTCACTGCGACACATAGATGTGCAATGTCATGTTTTTTACTCGATTTGACCTTTGGCAAAAGGCAAGACATTGGACAAGGGCTTAATGACATAACGAGCTCATCAAGAAAATGAGCGTGCTCAGCTAAGTACCAATAAAGTATGCAGATTGAAGGAAGAGTGAAAAAGTTACGCAGCAAAGCAAAGCGAGATCTGAAATAATAACACAGCAGGAAATCATGACAATTAATGCCCTACCTAAGTCAGTAATATTAGTAAAGTGCCTGTCTATGAAAAACACCTCCCGTGAATGTTAGTAGCAGTTAGTAACTAAAAACAGTTAATTCGTATTAAGATTAGAAAGCCAGAACAGCACTGAAGGAAAGTGGAAATACCGCAGCCAGCAAATAGCGAGGAAACAGTGCATGCATGAGAGAAAACAAGACATGGACTGGAACGCAGACATGAGGAGGATTCCATTGGCAGAGCGGGAACAAAAACCTGGGACAGACAAGGCAGAACAGAACAAGAACATTACAGTTTGACCTTGATTTGACTTCAGCACTTTGACTACGCCCACTTTCAAAGGTGTTTACTTTAAACATCCTCTTCTCCGAAACCACTGGACCTACAAAGCTGAAACTTGGCACATATGTTCCAACCCATGAGCACACCAAAGTTTGTTCATAGCGGTATTCAATAGCCTATAAAACTATAAACAATACCGGTGACCTACAGTGCCAGTGGCACTATTTTTAGGCCATACCCTGGGTTTGATTTAATCCAGATGAGAGACATTGTGATGCCAGTGCAAAATAGCAAGTGCCTATGGCAGATGTAGCATTGATGACAAACATTCTGGGTTGAAATTTGGCATCCTCTGTTGGCAAACAGCTGCAGCAAGGAATGCAGCACTCCACAGCCAATTAAGTACCCAGGCGGAATGGCCAGTTTGGGAATAATCTAATTCAGTAGTTCCCAAACTCGGTCCTGGGGACCCACTGTGTCTGCTGGTTTTTGTTCCAACCACAACTCCAATCTCAGAATGTTAATGAGTTGCTAATTGTTCTTAATTGCGCTATTCTTGTTCATACTGATTATTCATCCTTTTAGACCACATGCCAAAAATGGCCATGATGAAAAAAAGTTTCAAAGTTCACAATATTGGAAATTACTTTTCTCTCATAAAAAAGTGGAAATTTGCAGCTGATGCCATGAAACTATGAATTGGCTTCTAATTGATAGAATTGAGGACACATGGTCACTAAGACTATTACTAGGCTATTAAGAAGACAAAGCATTTTATAATGAGTCAAACCTGTTAAATGTTACTTGTTTGTTTTCAAGAAAGAATTTGAACACGCATTTTCAGAACCCTAACTGACCTATGGCTAAGCCCCGCCCCCTCCACTGACTTGGACAAACAATCAATATTTTTGAACAGGCGCTTATGGCGGGTATCACAGTCGGAGATATTTTTCAGGATGCTATCGATGATTTTCGGCGACAGAAGGCTGGTTGAACCTTTGTCATTCTTTCATTTTAGTAAAGCTTTTCAGCTATTGTCATTCTTTGTTTCTTTGCCATTCTTTAAGAAAACAGCATTAACACAAGTCATAGAGAAATCAATTTTAACCATGTTATAAGGAATGAAATTTATATCAGACTGTGAATTATTTGTGAACAAACCATCGGAATAGAAATCGAACTGGAAATTTTGATGTACTAAAATGCCACTTAAGATTTTTGGCGCAGTATATTAGAAAAGTATAAGGGCCTTTTTTTTTTTTTACCTTATTTAACAGGGGTGTCTCGCCATTATTATAGGTAAGTTAAACGTCAGTCTGTTTGGTGCCAACTTACTGTATCATTCAGCACAACGTTTGCAAACCTTTGCCATCTATGATTACAGGTAAGTTGATGAAGGTAAGATCCAGAAATGAAGTTTTTAACTAGACCCCTTTGGACAACAGTAAACGCTGGGTTACGATTACCAAAGTACAAAAACTTGACATAAATACGGAACTCCTAAGTAAAAAAGGTGACATGGTGAACAACGCAGCTAGGAGCTAACGTTAAGCCAACGTCCGTCAGCACTGAAGTTAGCCATAGAGTAAAGATAAATTTACATTTATTTCCAGCGAAGGGACGAGATGTCGCCTTAAATACGATGTTGACTTAGCTACCTTGGAACAAATGTAGACATCCTTGTTGATCTTTGTTACGTTAAGCTAATAGTGGGGTCTTCCACAAAGCTTTATCCAGAGGAGACACTTCTCTCGGTTATGATGTGGCTTTGGGAAGGGTGTAAAATACATCCCATCGCCGAGCCTCTCAGGATACCTCGTATCGGAGTTACATTTACCCCAAGCACAGTGTTTGACCTTTTTTTTTTAAACTTAGAAACATTTTACAACCCCATGAAAGCGAACGATATGGAGTTTCCGTAATGCATTTCAATGGAAGTTCAGGCTCAGAATGTCCTAGTATGTGGGGAGAGAATACACACTGTAATTGGCTCATCGCATCTGAGGGCGGGGCTTAGCCATAGGTCAATTAGCAGCATGCATTTGATGGCATAAAACATATCAGGACCTTGGCTTGGTGTGCTTACTTGGAATACATCAAAATAAACAATATGATTGTTGGGCTTTGAAACATCACGGACGCATTGCCATTTCTGTCATAATGCAATTTAAGGGGGTAAAATGTCCCTCTAATCTGAAAAGCAACTCAATAAAAAATTAACAGCTTCTTAAAATTCTGGGATAGTAATTGTGGTTGGAACAAAAACCAGCATACACAGCAGGTCCCCAGAGCCGACTTTGGGAACCACTGATCTAATTTAACGCACAAGCTTTAGTGGTTAACAAGAACAAGTCGGATCACCTGCACGCTGACCTAAATGGAGCTCAGGTAAGCACCATTAAATAAATTGCAAAATGTTCTTCTATAGCATGATGTCTACTGCTACATTTCAGATGATCAAACATGCATACAAGAGTAATTTAGGCTTACCGCATGCAGCAGCTTTAATTCAGGTTGTGCATGTTAACTAGCAGCAGGCAATGTTATCCAGTATCAGATTACACTCTCCAGCAGCATCATGCAAAATTATCTTGCATCAGGCAGTGTTAGCTAGCCGCAGGGAAGTTGTGACATGAAGGTGGAGCAGGAGAGCAGCTTGTATAACCCACCTACTGAAGGGGCAAAGCAGCATCTGATATCCATACGAGTGTCTATGGCAATGTGGGCATGTCTTGAGTTGTCTGCCAGAACTAGACCCACAAACTGTGCACCATTTCTGCGGGCCAGAAATTAGTACCAAAGAAAAAACAATAATGGTAGAAATAAAGGCCTGGAAATGATCTATCCATAAATTGCCCACTTAATTACATGGTTTAAATAATAACTAACCAAAAAATATCCCATTATAATGTTTATCATGTCAATTTAGAACCTGTTCTAACTTCAAAATAAAAAGCCAAAGTTACTGCTCTGCAAAGATGATTATGATTCCAAGTCACTCCAGAAGGATTAAGGGGGTTCCACACAATTATTGGCATCTACCACACATATCTACCGCTGATGCACAACACAGCTTTTTACATCATTTTGTTATAAGGGCCACTTCAGCATGGTGAATTACTCTTCGGGGCTTAATTCCACAAAGATAAGAGTTTTCACGTATTTGAAAGCTGTGAAGAAAAAAATATATACAGTATAATTATTAACCTGATGGGTGTTTCACACAAAATTTCAAGATAGATCAATAATTTTAAGATAAGGTAGATTAGTCAACTAAACAAGCAGTCTTCAGTCTTCCTCTTCACTTTGTCATCTTCATTTTCATTTCAAAGGTTGCAACACCAGTCAAATATGCCTTGGCTCTTTAGAGTGCTCTTTATGTGAGTGATACAGTATTGAAAAGAACTGTCAGCAAGAGGTAATATAAATGCCGCCTGAGTACATTGAGTTCCCTGTAGGATGATATTTACATACATCAATTGCCTTAATGACATTTTTATGGCACTGACCCTTTATCCTTGTTGGTGACCTTTCCCTTCTTTTTTTGACATGAAATGCTCTGCTTCGATTACTAGTTTTACTTCTTGAAAGTGGTCATGCTATTACCTCTAAAGGAGGTCTGGTGAACAATAAGGTCTTGTTTTGTTCGTCTTAAGGACCCACACTAATCATTTCAAAACTCCATGTTGAAACTATCAAAATCTAAACATTTATGAAGATATAAAGGTCATTAGCTGCAGACAATGACCGATTTATATCACCTCCTGCGGAGGGAGAGGGGAGACATATTGTTTTAGGCTAAGTTCCTGTTCGTGTTCGCGTTGGCATCAGCGTTCCCACTTCGTTTCCGAAGCGTAACTCCAAAATCATTAGCATGATCTTAAGGAAACCCTGCATACTTACTACTCAGGTCCTGCACTAGTGCCTTTTGGCATGTACCTGTCTGTCTGTCCGTCCATCCGGTGGGTTAGGCAGGGAAGGGGGCCGGTGGGGAGACGTATGTTTTTACGAGTAAAAACACATTCTAATTTATCTGTTGGAAATCATGTATTTACTTGTGCTGCAGAAAATGTCTCACAAAAAAAAAGAATAAATATCAGATCATTAATAAAACTACCATACACAGTGAGCGCCATAATTCATTTGATAGTGACACAATTTTTTTATATCTTAATTCTGCAGGCCAAGTAAATCACCGGAACTGAATCCAACTGAGCGCATGCATTTTACATGCTGATGAGGAGACTGTAGGCAAAAAATCCCAGAACTAGGAGGAACAGAAGATGGTTGCAGTGCAGGGCTGGCAAAGCAACACCAGGGAAGATAGCTAGAATCAATACAGCATTAGTCACAGTCACTATGCGGAAAGGATACGCCTTACGTTACCTTACCTTACCTTACCTTAGCACCTTAGTTCCTCCCGCGCCTGGTCATTTAAGGCACATCGGGCTGTCTTTCTCCACCTGGTGCGATGTTGAGCCTGTGCTGTCGCTTGATACCAGGAGCTTCCAGCCTCTTCTAGGTCCTTCTCTTCATTTGACCTCCATGTCAGTCTGGGCCTTCCCCTGCTTCTTTTTCCTCTGAGTGGCTTCCAGTCAAGAATTTTCTTCGCTGTTCTGTTCTCTCTCATTCTCAGGACATGTCCTAATCATCTCAACCTTCTCTTTCTTATCATATCAGCCACTTCTTTCTGTTTTGTTCTCTGGTAGACCTCTTTATTGGTTACTCTGTGTCTGTATGAGATACTCAGTATCTTCCTCAAACATCTAGCATGGAAGGCATTCAGACGTTTTTTGATCTGCCACATACACTTGCCACGTTTCGCTCCCGTACAGCAGTATTGATATTACTATTGCTTGGTATATCCGTATTTTGTTCTGTAGACTTAGCATTCCATTCTGCAGCACTTTTTATATTTTACCAAAAGCTGAGCTGGCTTTCCCAATTCTAGTCATAATCTCCTTGTGGCTGTGTCCATTTGCTGTAATTGTATTTCCTAGGTATGTGAAAGCTTCTGTAACCTTAACTGCTGTGTCTTCGATTTTGATGTTGGGTGGAGCAGCCGTGTTGATGCCCATAACTTCGCATTTCTTTGCGTTGAATTTCAGCCCAACTTTTCCTGCTGTTTCTCTTGTATTGTCTGTTGCCTGTTGTCGCTTATCTTCGCTACTCTCTATGAGGGCAATATCATCTGCGAAGTCCTGGTCAAACAGGAGGTCATTTGTCCCCTTTATTTGTACTCCATGTTTTTTCTTTTCCACCTTTTTTTTAATACCCAAAGGTTACGCCACCACATCATTATTCTACAATTTGTTAGACTGTCAATATTTTTTGGCGCACTGGAAAAACATGAGATATGGATGAAAACAGCCTCAAATTAGCGCTGAAACACTGCACTTCAACCTCACTGTCATTGTATCAGTTCAGATTTAAAGGGCTAGAATACAGAACCTAAATAAAAAATGTGGTCAAAAAAAAAATTTATAAAAATTGTTTGTATTTCTTGAAGGACAGTGGTTACAGATGGTAAAATCTTGACAGAACCGAGATCATAACATCATCGAGGCTGTCGAGGATTAACTGGAGAGGCAGACACAAGTACGACTGCAGAAGACGTGTGGCAAGTGCTCCAATATGCATGGAACAGCCAATTATCCCATAAACCTGTTACGTGTCAGAACAGGATTAGACCCCAAGTGCAGAGTAGCAGGCAGAACTACTGATTTATTGGGTACACTCATATTGACACAAATGCACAAATACAGAGATAGAGATGATGGCAAAATAATTCTACAAAATACAATAATGAATGCAAGCTCCCAAAAGGGAGAATACTAGCAGATTCAGATACAATTAGAGGTGTTCATTTGGCTGTCTACCACTAAGGCCAGCATTTTCAAACTACAAGAACTGATATCAATAAATCCTGTCTTTAACTGACGCAAAGATAACACCACTCTTTTGGGAATGCAGGCTTAGCTGCTTTAGAACCTCTATCTTCACTCCAAGCGTATCATTCTCTAAATTATCCCAATGTCACCAAACAGTTATGACTAAACCCAGACAAAAACAGGGCATTAAAACTGGATGGTACCAGCATACTTTGTGCCACACTCGTTACTGCGACAAAATCATCTATTATTTTCTCTCAGCTCAGAAGACTACCGCACGGATTACTGTAGAAAGGGTCCTGACATTCACACTTTCTCCCATAAAAGAACTGTTTGATACTAAATCTCTGTAGCAGACGAAACAGCTCTCACAAGGTCTGACATCTGATGCCGCCCCAATAATGCAGTACGCTCTAAGGGGGCAGGATATAGATGAGCGCTGTCCCTTTGTACTGAACTATAGATTTTATGCTTCATGTATTCTAAAAAAAAAACTCCACCTAAACCTGCTTTGGGAGCATGCTCTGACTGGCACAGTGAACATAGTTCTCCTTGCCATGGCGTATTCTCATTTCGTCTTCTCCAGCATGAAAATCATGATTCTCCAGACCACAGAAAACAAAATCCAAGGCATTTGCACTCAAACCAGTGGAATTATTTACTGAATATATATTTCATATCTGGTTGTTTGTCCTCAATTGTCTTTCCTTTTTTCTGAAGTTCAAGATCGCACTTCAGGCTACTTCCACCCAATCTCAATTCAATACTGACCAAATCTGGCCTTGTTTGTGACATGTGTGAGTGAAACCGGATTGTAGTCATTTCTAATCGGCTTCAAGTACAGGATAATTTGTGCAACTCCTTTGCTTGTGCTTCTCTGTTTGGGTGTCTGTCATTGTGATCACCTGCATCGATGCATTGGAAGCCCAAATTTTGGAGTCCGAAATGTGACCAGAAAACTGAAAGAAAACAAGACCATGCATTTCATCTGATGGTATTATTTTTCCTTTCCATGATGTAATAATATCCCCAGAGGTCAGACAGGACAGATCATTTTTGCATTTTATGAAACTAAACACTAAACATGTATAAATATCAGTGAAGCTTATTTTCCTTTTTTCAGCATTAATTGGAGCAATTCATCAATTAAACCCTTTGCTCAGAAGCCAAATCTGGCTAATTATGTGCTACCATATTTAAGCCCTTATAATTCAAGATTGCAGGTTCAAAGAGAGGGAGGGAATGGTTCAACAGAGTCAAGACACTTGTAGCATTTAGAATTCCATCGTATTTAGGGGTCATCCATTTTTTTCATAATTTTCATGAAAGTACAAAGCGTAGGTTGTGGGGGGGGTTGGGGGGGTTAAAGCCTAGCAAAACCCAGCATACGCTTTTTAAAATAATTATAAAATGATGATCGTTCCAGGCACAAATCGAACGCACATTTGAAATTCCTTAAAGTGAATCTGCCACGTATTTCCAAGGAGTCAAATTACTGAATCGTTCAAATGGTTATGCCAAAAATATTGTAAAGACATCAAAAGAATATCAAAAAGGTAATTCAGAATGGTGGAATTGTAATTTTTAAATTAAGTAATCGAGCTTCAGCCACATAACCGCAGCACAGCGCCACTATTTGCAACGCCGTGGCAACACAAACCATTGGTGACTATGACAGTTAGCTCCAGCGGCAAAGAAAGTTTTGTTTTGTCAGTGTCAGAAAGTTTGTATGAAATAGATAATTCAGACACCGATGGGAATGCGAGCATGGAGGAAATGAAGGAAACTTACTGTATTTGTGCGAGCAGTACGCGTCAGAAGCTGACGATGAAAATACAGAGAGTGACAGGGACCAAGTCACCGCTGGCCCTAGCCAGCTTTCGACTTGACGTGACTGAACAATTTCGAATGGTATGTTAAAAAGTAGCATCTCAGTCATCTTTTCATCTCTTCCTTTAGAACTAACGTTAAATATTTTGTGGTTGACTGCACGTGCGCCACATGGCCATTAAAGCTGCGATGGAAATGATTTCCTTTTGAGTTTCGTACCCCGCTGCCCCGGTATACAGGTGTACCTGGGATTCGTAGAGACCATGGCCCTCATTTATCAAACTTGCGTAGGATCTGGTGTAGATTCTGGTGTAAATATCAGCGTTTGCCAGGTGTCACATCTGATTTACTAAAAATGTGTACGTCGCAAATTTCGGTGTAGAACTGGCGTGGCGTTGATAAATCTGGCGGCTGAAACCATCGTAATTTACATGACACGCCCCTATAAATTCATGCTCTGGGAGGCATAGTCCTGCCCACTTTACGACATGGACTCTCGAAAGACGGCAAAGAAGAAAGAACTTCACTGAGGAGGAAATATCGCCAGCCTGCTGATAAAACCTCGTATCTACAATTTGGTAAGAAACAAAAAATCGTATGTTCACGATAATAACATAAACATGGCAAAATACAAAATTTTATTGATTGGATACATTCTTGGAAGAAAAAGAGTCATCCTACCCGAACACAATTCACCTGCATTCTTACAAGCAAAATGAAACTTTTTTTTTTTTTGCTCTCCTGTAAAGTTTATCATTTTGAAGATACGAGGTTTTATCAGCAGGCCGACGAGATAAATTATCACGTCTGAGATGGAGAAAAACAAAATAATTTTATTTGGAAGCCTTACTGTGGCATAAAGGGAGCCCAGAAGGCTGCAGTTTGGAAAACTATTGCTGCTGCGGTAGACACCGTTGGGGTGGAAAACCAGAGTGCAGCAGAGGTTTGATTTAATTCATTAATAAATCGAAGTGACTATTCGCACTTAAAAGTGCGTCCATGACCGAAATTCTTGTTAGGCGCATTTATTAGTGTGGCCAAGATGCCCATTTCTCCATTGCCCACACTTACTTTAAGTGTGTCCAAAGCTAAATTTTTTTTTTTGGCAGAACTTATTTTAAGCGGTACTTTCTAAGCGGCACTGGAATGGTCATCAGCTGGAGCTCTTATAAACTTCATGTTATATAGCCTACATAATTGACAATCCAAATGCTTTACATGTAGGTTAAAAAAGTGGTCCGATTTTAAGATCGCCACCGAAAAACGGGTTGCTGCGCTCATGCACAGGAGCGCACGGACCAGTGGAGGCCAACCAGACTCGAACCTCCAGCTGTCTCCGGTCGAGGAGCCCCCTCCATCGTAGGAATACGAGGCGGCCAGGGAGTCCCCACCGCCTCGATCGGAGCTGCATGAGGGTAATTGTTAAAATACAGTCTGCATTTCGCTTAATCAAATTGATTGTAATTGTCAGCCGTCTGGCCTGACAAGCAGGTTGTCTCAAAATATAAGTTTAATTAATTTCTCAACACAGGTGTCTTATTTATTTATTTATTCATTCATTTTAGCCTATTTATTTATTCATTCATTTATTTAGCCTATTTATCTATTTAGCCTATTTATGATTTTACTAATAAGTATAACAACAGCATGACGTCCGCATCGCTGCATATGGTTTATTACTCATTTTGACAGCTGCGCTCGTTCCTGCATGTTGTTCGCTGGTTTCAAATTTGCGTACACCTGGTCAGACCTGGCGTGAGATTTTTGCGGACCGTTCGCTCACGTTCAGATTGATAAATGCCGATCCTTGCGGGAGTTCTGGCGTACACCCATTTTCTTTGTGTACGCACGTTTGATAAATGAGGGCCATTGTGATTGTGGAACAGTTTTGGTGTTTTGGTGAAGCCAATCACGGCGCTGGACCTGCCCACACCGGAAATTATTCTAGCAGGCACTAACAATGGCAGATCATACTATGCCTTCGTAGCATCTACACTTTTGGAAAAACAATAGAAGAACCGCAGATCATTTGAGGTGCAGTTTTGTCAGTATCTCTCCCAAAGCTGCTTGTCCATTTACTTTTGGACGCGAAGAAAGGCACCTATTTCTCTTCCAAAAGACGATGCCACCAGAAATCAGTGGGTAGCTTTTTTTGTTTGCTGGCAGCAAACAGCCACAGCCAATGGGAACGTTAGCTGTTTGTGCTCAGCATTTCACCAAAGACAGCTTTGTCAATAAAGGATAATTCGACACAGGATAAGCGTTTCAGCTGCTTCTCAAACCTTAAGCGGTTGTATCGATCAAGCGCTCAGAGCCACAAGCTGTAAGTAGCGATATAACAGCAAATGATGTAAGTGAAGCTAACATGTTACAAGTGGCTAGCAGGACTGCTAACGATAGTTAGCACTAACAACTGGCCTCAAACGCAGGCTTTCTAAAATATCTGAAGATAAATCCTGGATTGGTAGCGACTGTCCGTGACTCAAAGACACAGAAGCTGTAAGTTGCTTTTACTGCATAAGCCAACCTGACGTGATAGCCAGTTGATTGTAGCTGTAGCACTGTGGCTAACGTAGCCAAGTAACTGTTGCTAATGTTTGTGTTCTAAATATGCAAGAGTAATATCAGGGGAAATTCTACAGAAGGTGTGTGAACATAAACCTCATTTGAAGCAAACTTCTTATACTTGTTTGTAATTTGGATGCTTGGTACAACTGTCCACGGTAACGGAACTAGCTGTCTGCAAAACCTGTATTGCAAGGGTTTGTCTCTGTGGTTGTTATGAATGCTCTGTTACTAGCTACTGCATGTTAGTTTGCGTGCCGTGCTAATTAAAAATGCTCCTGGTTAACTTATATGCTGTAATTCTGTTCGGTATGCTTGTGTTGCTTTGGTTAGCATCAATGTGGCTGTTTCATCATAACGTTGCTCGATTGTAGCCTCTACAGTTGAAGCTAACCGGAGAGGTGCTGTATGTCTCCACAAAGTTGGGCTGAAGAGGCTGCAGTTAGACCAGTAGGTTTTGCAGAGCTTGGGATACGTGTTTGGGTTTGTTTACGGGCTGCTTGTGATCGCTTCACTTATCCATGACCAGGGTCAGCTGGATACTTCACAAATGTCTGGGCTAGCTCTCTGATGCTACTGTGAAAGCAATTGCGAAATGCACAAGCTCTAACATGTCTGGTATAACAAACGATTTCTCTGCACTACCGTGACATAATTTCATCCCCCTTTAGAAATTGTTGTGGCTAATAAAAAGCCGAAAAAGGCGGAGATTAAATAGGAAATTCTTTCCTGTAGAAGTGATCGATTCGCTAGCTTCACATATGCAATTTGCCCACACTAACGGAACGTACGGTCTGTAAAACCTGTATTATGTTCATAACACAACTGCGCTGTCTCTAGCTGTCACGTACTATCCATAAGGCTGCTTTCACATCGGACGAGAAACAAATTTTTTGCAGGACAGATTACATTCAAAGTCAATGCAAAGACGCGAATACATGCGTTATGGGCGCGTTAAGCAGCTTTCACACCGGACGAGACACTAATTTTTTGTGCGACAGATTACATTCAAAGTCAATGCAAAGACGCGAGTACACGCGTTATGGGCACGTCAAGCCGCTTTCACACCGGACATGAAACAAATTTTTCGCGCGACAGATTAGCTACATTCAAAACCAACCCAAAGACGCAAATACACGCGTTATGGGTGCGTTAAGCAGCTTTCCCACCAGATGCGAAACTAATTTTTCACACGACAGATTACATTCAAAGTCAATGCAAAGACGCGAATACATGCGTTATGGGCGCGTTAAGCTGCTTTCACACCGGATGCGAAACTAATTTTTCGCGCGACAGATTACATTCAAAGTCAATGCAAAGATGCGAATACACGCGTTATGGGCACGTCAAGCCGCTTTCACACCGGATGCAAAACGAATTTTTCGCGCGACAGATTACATTCAAAGTCAATGCAAAGACAATGCATTGACTTTGAATGTAATCTATCACGCGAAAAATTCGTTTCGCGTCCGGTGTGAAAGCGGCTTATCGCGCCCGATTTCCGCGAGCAAATGCTGGTCATTCCGAAGCAATAAGTAAACCATTACCACGGGCAATTTCCGAAAAGGTCGTTTAGCCTGGAGCTTTCGCCCCTTCGTCATATACCAGGACAGAAGCTGTTCGTTACTCCACGCTAACGACACACGAACCAGCACACGAAGTTATGCACGCGAACCAGCAGGTCCTTATAATACACACTGAAGCAGTCCATAAGTTGTTGGTCCACTTTTTGCTGCTCCTCACATGTCCATGTTTCCCTCTAAACTCAGACCCACCGGATTTCTACGGTCTCCGGTCTACACTTGGGTATGTCGACCCATTGTACAAATGTGTCTGTATGGGGTGGATTGGTGGATTCTAGCATTCCCTCAATCCTAGCTATAGAGTAGAAACACCGGTGTACTCACCATAGTAGCCGTATGTAGACAGCAAATTCGAGCTTGAGCTGCCAGACTTTCGCACTGCGTCCTCTACTTTCGCTGCTGCGTTTATTAGAACAAGTTCATTTCATTAGATCTATACACATGTACGGTGTTTGATTGTGGAATTTGCCCGTCGATTCCTTCTCAGATGGCAGGCGCGTCTCAGTTTCACTCTGGGGAGATGGACCCGGAAAACTGCGTTCTGCTGCCTCGTCCCGCCTAGATCTGCCCTTCACAGAGCTTGGCAGTAAGAAGAAAATGGGCATACGGGGAGTGGGGGCCATAGTGGAAGAGCCGCCCCAACGAGGGGTTTCAAGCAGAGACTACAAATGGGGTTTTTTGAGGATGGCACTATGAGCTAAATAAGGACCCTTTTTTGGACTTTGAACGATCAGGATTACTCTAGGGGAGTCAAAGATCAAAATATAAATTTGGAAATGTAGCATAATAGGTCCCCTTTAACAAACTGTTGATTTGTCTTAATTAGCTGCATTCCATGTTTCGAGCAGATATTTACCATTTTAAGCCATATTTTGATGGATGTATCCATTGTGCCATCAAGAATGTGAACCCTTGAACATATTGTGCTTATTTTTCCATATTGTGAAGATTTTCAGGTAAAAACATTTTTAAAGAGAACAAATTAGTCTCTGAGAAAATCAGTAAGCTCAAGAATAGGTTCCTGAACAGGTGTTTTTAGTTCTTTCAAAATAATTTGCCTGAACTTAATAAAATAAACATGAAACAAAACAGGAGTGACTCAATTGTTTGCCGAATAAAATGTTAGTTTTTGCAACTATGTGTCAGCATGCAGTTTCACCAGTGAGAAACCTATTGATTGTTTACGTTGATTAAATGTTTGGTTAAATTGTTTCCCTCTGCAGTTACTTATATAGAGGATCTTACACGAGTGGGCGTGTCATATGAAAGTTATGAAACGAGTTGAGTAAATTTTGCATTTGTTGCGAGCTTTAGGGAGCAATAAACCCAAAATTTGTTCTACGAGTTTCTGTTTTTAATGCAGCGTCGCCTGAGGACCTGAAGATCATGAGCATCCAATATTGACCTTCGGCCTTGTCCCTCATGCGCATGCGATTTCTCCAAATTCTCTGAATCTTTCGATGATATTATGTACTTTAGACGGTGGGATATTCAAAGTCTTTGCAATTTTACATTGAGGAACATTTTTCTGAAATTTTTCCACAATTTGTACGTGCTGTTTTTTTGCAGATTGGTCAACCTCTGCCCACCTTTACTTCTGAGAGACTCTGCTTCTCTAAAATGCTCTTTTTACACCCAGTCATGTTACTGGCCTGTTACCAATGAACCTAATTAGTTGTAAAAAGCATCTCCAGTTGTTTTTCATTTGTACCACTTTTCCAGCCTATTGTTGCCCCTGTCCCAACTTTTTGAGATGTGTTGCTGTCATCAAACTTAAAATGAGCTAATATTGTTCATGAAATGGTAAAATGTCTCACTTTCAACTTCTGATGAGTTGTCCATGTGATATTGTGAATAAAATGTGGGTTTGTGAGATTTGCAAGTCATTGCATTCTGTTTTTATTTACATTTACACAGCATCCCTACTTTTTTGGGATTGGGGTTGTGCATACTTTTTTATCTTTTGTGCGATTGAGATTAAAATATGTAGTCAAACAGACCTATAACATGAGGGACAGAGCAAGAGAGACGGAGTGAGAGGGAGTGCAAAAGATTAATCTTTGGTTGTCATCAGTCAGACGACCATCATTACATTATGTCTTGGGGATAAGGCGTTCCCTATTTCAGAGGAAACAAGTCTGGTTTTGTTTTCCAGGAACTTTTCTGTCTCAGTCGGGCAGACAGTCTCTATGTCATCCGCTGACTAACTGGCGTTGCGCGCCATTGCTGAGAAGCATGACGGGCTGTAGCTGAGACGGCCTGAGGGGACACACTGAGCCTCTATCCAGTGGGCTGATGTGATAAAAATGGCAGCTAAATGACAGCTATAAACACTGCTGGGCCCATCTCAAGCATACACCCTCATTCTGGCCCTAAAAGACACACCATGTCAGCTGTGCACCAGCTGTTTCTAATTTGCAGGATGAAGTGGGTGAGAAATCATTGTTTTCAAATTCAACCTACATAACATGTAGCAAAACTTTGAAGCATGGTGCATTACAGTGCTTTGCTTGCTACTATTAAGACTGATTTTTCCAGGAGGCACCCTAAGCTTGGCAGCCTGGACCACTGCCCTTGAATAATCTTGAATAATATACATCTGAAAGATAGTTTCCTGTTTTAGGAGCTATGTAGGAAACCAATAACCTCTATCCTTGTGTGTGTACTCTCCGCATAGAAGTAAATACGGTTGGATGGTGCATTAACTGCATTAGTAATCCTCAAACTGCAACATCATGGTCTGTCCTCCCTATTGTATATTTCAACACAGTTGTAAGATTCTCTGATAGTATCATTTGTGTAACCAACCTTAAAACTTCAGTTGCCTGTCATAGCCTACAACAACCTGCATCATAATCATAATGGATTATTGCATACAAGTTTATCCCATGCATAATTTGAAAATACATTAAATCATCTGAGGGATGAATCACAAATGTGGATGATAGAAGAAACTGGAAATCTGAATTCAGAAGACTAGTCCGTTAGACTTCCCCCATTCTGGAGCATTATTCACACTAAGAAAAACTCTTACACGGGTAAATTGCATAATGTGAATATTCTGAGTAATCACATGGAATCAGGCTTGCGTAATCACCGACATAACCCAGCTCTCCCCTAATCTGGTACAACCTAGTAACTCACTTTTTGGTGGAAATTGAGTTAGACCCATTTTTGCAGTTACTAGGTTACTAAGTACCAAGTAAAGTACCTACAGTCGTCATTGAGAATACCCATTCTCTTTTCTTTTTCTTTTTTTTTTACAGCGAGTTTATCCTGAAGGACTTAAGTTGTTTTCAGTTTTCTCAGTTTCATGAAAAAGTGAGTTACTAGGTTTTACCAGATTAGGGGAGAGCTTTTCTGTGTAATTTAGATAACACATGAATTCTGTGTCATCAGGCACACAGCTTTTCTGCGAAACCAGTCATCTACTCGGGAAACCTGCGTATCCAGAGCATCACACGTTATCTTTGCATATGGAAAGCTTGTGTAATGGAGGTCCTTACGTAGCTTCTGTGCATTAATATAACCTTGAAAATATGTGTGAGCCTCAAAACCATAAAACTAAACATAGGTTGATATTGTAGACTGTGAGCAAATCAACACATCAGGTTAATTAGGCATATGGGATCAGATCAAACAGTTTAATTTGTGAAGACATCTGCACATAAAATCAGGCTGTCCCAAATGTTTGTGCATTAGAAGTTTGCTGCATTCTCAACCCATTGTCTGAAGCCAAATAGCAGAGAGAAGAAAACATGACAACGAGTACTCTTCCACAAATTTTCTTGCAGTTCAGTATGCTTCAGACTCAAACTCGATCTAATGAGGAAGAAGGGATCAAGATTATTAAGGTCGTATAGTGGGCTTCTATGTCCCTCAATTCTTGCGGTCACCAGGACAGCCCCCACTAAGCCGTCCCCCTGGGATTTGGAAGTTTCCGAGGCAATTGGCAAATGAATAAATTAATTGTATACGAGATGACACGAAGGGCCTACTGACGCCATTTAATGAAATATCACTGTGTTCCAGTTTATGCCATAGAGCATAGCAATCCTGGACATCCCATATATTTAACATAATGCAAAATTTTATCAATTTTATTTCGACATTTCTCATCGAGCCTTAATATTTGTGGTTCCTTCCCAATTTGACGTCACTTAAGTGGGTGTGTTGATTATCATGATCAAACTAACGGCCTAACTTCTATCGCCATTTGAGTGGTTTGTTACCTCTTACTGGACAAACCTTGCGATATGACGTACCACCTACACTGGAAGTTTTAACCGTTTAAACGAGTCTAGGCGAGCAGGTGTAAATTCATATTTTTTCTCCACCAGGGACTGGTTGAGGGACTATCGGAGTTGGGGAATAGTAAACTACCCAATAGCCGTATTCGACTGGTAGTTTCCGAGAAGTAAAAAATGTTCTCCGCCCGCCTGCGCAGTGACAGATTGTTCATGTTAGCAAGACTGCCAGTCGAACGGGTCTTTTACATGTAGACAGAGTTGCCCCTACAATGGAGGAATCTCTTAGGAAAGAGGAAGTAGAGAATACATGTCGTGCCATAACAAAAGAACAAGAAGCAAAGAAAAGGGAATGGTTTGTGTATTTTTCCTGGTTTGCCGCAGTTCACGATAATTCCAAATGCAAATCACACACTTTATTGCCCATCATGAAACTTCAAACAATTTGGAAGATCTTTTGAAGCAGCACAATCACCTAACCAGGATACAGGTGCTTGAGTATATTTTCTTCCCCATACTACCCACGATACCATCCAATAGCAATTTTCCATTCATGTGCTTCCGCAATGTTTTTGTTACTTCACAAACTTCACGCAGGTTTCTTGCTGGCGAGTAATCACATTTCTGCGCTTCTGATTCCGATTGAATCATTCATAAACATTTACGGAAAACAATTACTTCATGAAAGCACCAGTCGAATGCGGCCACTGTTATCCCCATGGGCACAGCAATTACAAACAACCGTGATAATTATCATTGGACGTAACCTCCTACCAATGAGAAACCTTTGATTGTTTGCGGGAAAAAAAGCCCATTTATTTCCCTTCCTGGCAAACCCTGACCTGCCCTGTGGTAGTTTCCCATTGACTGGCGAACATATCATAACCTCAGGCTTGATTCCCTCGCTGCATGCTGTCCCCACTCACCATAATGGAGAGAGCAAGTTATGCTGACACCATTAAAGAAGGCATGATGTCTATGAACGTCCAACAAGTGGCAGAGTTTGTGGACACAACGTTGAAAATGGGTGCTGGCTTCGCAGCCCAATTGAAAAGTGAATTAGAGCCCTCCAATATTCTTTATGGATAAGCCTACGAGTTTCGTTTATGCAAGAAGGCACACATAATAGGTTGAAAGCTGGCCTTGTCTACCGTTTACACTATAGACATCTATACAAACCCCTTGATAGTTTCTATATAAATTGATCTTGTAAGTTTCCACAATGTGATTATTCTGCTTTCCTATTTCAGATCAAGACATTGATAGACTAATCATCTTCGATCTCAATGTCAACAACACTCAGCAATTCATCCCAGAAGTCACGATTGGCTAGTGTCTTAGGTTCATGAAGAATCTCAAGGCTCATCTTGAAAGTCAACCACAAGGGAGCTCAGCCACTGAAGCTCAGCCGCAGAAAACTGTACCTCCCTAACAAAAATCCTGACAAGATGTTGTTCCAGTCCGACACCATCTTGCAGATGGTCTGTTTGAAGATAAGGAATCTAGGGTTGCAGATATCAGCCCTGTTCCAAGGGATTCAGCTGAACCTGAATCCTCCTACCCAGAACAACCCCAGAGTCGGCCATCACGACCAATGACCATGCATTTTCCGACTGAACAGGTTAAATGTGGCATACATGGACAACATTTCCTGGAATGTGGCCAGTACACAAGGCTAGAAAACAAGAAACAAGGCCAGGCAGATATAACGTTTGGGCTGACACATGTAGTATTTCAAGAATATGGTGGCATGTAAGTAACTGATTCCATCTTTTCCTGAGTGCCTTTTTCCCTACTCAAAATTCGATATTGTGTTTACAATATTCCAGCAATCCAACCTTTGAAATGAAAAGGGCAGCTGCTTCTGCCTTAGTGATGAAGTACCCCAATATCACTCTGGGTATGGGCATGGGCAAGGGCACAGTAAGTTACAGAATCATATTTTTTGTCAGGGATCTATTGCATGTCCTGAGTATTGTATGTAGTGATCTCGGTCAGTTTTGCTCACCGGTACAAAAAGGCCGGACCCGCTGTTGATGCGAAGAGAGCAGCGTATGACAAGAGGGCAACTGAACTATGGGCATCAGCTAAGCGTAAAGGTACAAAAGCACCTGATGAGTTGACAGATAGAGTGGTGGTGGAGATGGAATCAAATAAGATGGTAATAATTTCTCGGTAACCTGGTCATTCGGGAGAAAATACCACATAAACACCTGTCTCAACTACATCGTATCGCAATTCAAATTTTTATTAATTGAAAAGTGATCACCTGGTGATCGTTTGGGGGGTGTTTAATT
Organism: Gymnothorax javanicus; assembly: GCA_029692085.1. NCBI lineage: Eukaryota > Metazoa > Chordata > Actinopteri > Anguilliformes > Muraenidae > Gymnothorax > Gymnothorax javanicus. The sequence continues at coordinate 88,769,365 of CM056197.1, forward strand.
GTTTATTCTGACATCAGGAGCTGCAGCAAGAGATGGAGAAGGCCCAAACCGCAAGGAACCGACGCACTCTCCAATATTTGATGCAGCAGACGGCGCCTCTGCGCAGAAGAGAGGTGCTAAGTGCAAAACCGACGATACAAGATGCTGCGCGCCTTGCCTGCACTGCGCAGATCTGAGGCGGTAAGCATTTTGATTGAGTTCCTGCACCAAAATTATGTGCATGCAATGACGTCCATTATGTGACGTATTAATCTGACTTTAAGATGCTCAACGATTTGGACGACATTTGTCCGTGTTTTGAGGAGGAAGCCGCAATAAAGGCAGTGGAAAAGGCGTCTGGAAAAATGATCGATGCCGCCAGGAAGGCCGCCCAAAAACATGTCAGCACCCATCAATTGTTGATGCTCGACCAACAGCGTGCTACCATAGGTATGTAGCCCGAGTTGACGTTAATTAATATTAGTTGTACTGTAAAACATTTTGTTCTCAAACTTCTCTCGTATATTGTCATAATTGTTGTGCGCATAGAATGGCAAGACTTTTGGCGCACACACCATTTGCTCTTACAATCATATCTATGGGCAATTTAGCATCTCCAATTAGTCTGACATGCATGTCTTTGGACTGTGGGAGGAAACTGGAGTATCCAGAGAAAACCCACACAAATATGGGAAGAACGTGCAAACTTCAGACAGAAACGCCCCAAGCTGGATTCCAATCCACAACCTTTTTGCTGTGAGGCAGAAGTGCTAACCACTGTGCTGTTTCTTGGGTGGGACATGACTGTGCACACGAAGATTAAAGACAAAACTATTACCAAATAAGCTCAAATACAAGGTAAGTGTTTTTATTGCTGTCAATAAGCTAGGCTAAATCCAATATTGCTGTTGATTTTGCCGACTCAGGAAGAACCTTTGCCAGTACCCTCGCAAAACCAGCACTGCTCAGTGTTAAGATTTAAGAGATATGGGTGTCCCACACAGGAAACATTTGGTGCACAGCTAAAGGACTGGTGTTCGCATTTTTCTTTCATCTCTTGTAAAGACAAAACTCCAGTCAATGATTAAAACAATGCTTGGTTTGAAAGGTAAGGAATTAGAGATTGGTTTAGTACCATTGAATTGACTGAAAACATCACGCAATCATTTATATTTGAATTTTGAGGGTATGTTCTCTTAACGGCGGCCTGGCATTCAAGTGTCCCCAATATGCCTTCATTTCGGGATGAGAAGCATATTGTACTCGACAGAAATGGTGAGAGCACAATCTGCTGTAAGAAATGTTCCCAACGAGATAAGTGAATTCAGGCATTTCTTCTCTCTTTTCCTGATGGAAACGCATGGAAATACAATCCCTTGTCTTTTGCTGAGTTGGAATTGCAGCCAACGGCGGCACACATGGCTTATTTTCAATAAACTGTAGGTTATCGATAATTCGTCGGTGTCAATAACGGCTTGTACAAATTTCCCACACCAAACACTGGGGATTCGCTTGTGTGATGTCACTGACGGCAAATGCCGAGCAGTACTGGGAAAATATGCATATGATTACCAACAATCGGAAAAATGCAGATTTTGATTAATTAAATCAATCGGTGGCATCTAGAATGCATTTTTTAAACCCAAATTTAGATTTCTGAACTCAAAATTCCCACAAAACGTGTATATTCAGTTATTTGTCATGTCTTTTAATTTATTTCAATGTGTATGAGGCCCAAATAAGACGGGCATGCAAACTTTTTACCGGGGTATGTGAATGTTGACCTGTGTGATTTCAGTCATTGGTATGATTGATCTTATAAATGTTCAGTTCCATGATCATAAATAGCATCATCTGTAGCTTCATCTGAGCACAATTAATATATAAAAAATATGTTTTGCATCAATGCCCATATTCTCTAAAATGGGTAAGGATCTTTCAAATTTGGACAGGGTCATGTAAACACTTTCAGCCACGATGGCCCTTTTGAGTTTCATAAGCAATGGCGGGGGAGTGATACAGCCGAAACATGATTCAGCTTGCAATGACACCGAGACATTTCCGTAATTGATTTACAGTTTTACTCAGACGTCCTCTCAACCTGAATTTTTGTTGGATCAACATATGAAATGCAGCAATTTTACTTTCAAACCATCTTTTAGCCAACCATTTGGATTAGACGACTCATCTAGCTCATGATCAAAGTTATTTTAGAACGAAACTGAGTTCTGGTAGTGGAAACATGGTTGAGAAAAAAGCCTCAGTAAAAGAAAAAAAAATTCAGAATAAGCAGTGAGAGTTCAGTGCTGTAAATCTCGATGTAGAATTTGTTCCATCTCACTTTCTGACATTCAGATCAACTTGAAATTTTTATGCCAGCCGGAGACATCTCTGAGTGGAATCAGCATTCATATACTGCCCTCTAGTGGTGCAGTCTTTCCCATTCAAACTCCTGTAACGAGAATAATAGACAGGAGATGCACTGAGATATGGAGATCTGAATGAGTAGATTTACCAGCGGAAGCTATCAAATGACTTGAAACTGCACATACTGGTTTGTTGGATTTAATGGGCAACACAGTTCAACATCTATTGATATTAATTATGGAAAAACTGAGCGCACATTTATGGTTTCAAGTCACATGGCTTGACCGAATTTACCCCCATCCACTTCCTCAGCTCCACAGAACCTCAGAGTACTGGAATTATCAGCCTTGAAAACTCACTGAGCCATGACAGACCATTTTTTTGTCACACACAAACCTTTCCAACAGAGCTTTAAAAAGTTTGAAATGTATCTCTGTCTTAATAGCCATCTGTACAAAAATAGGCAGAGCTTGAGAGTTGTTAATAGAGGGGTCCTAACACTCCTAAGCTTCAATAAAACAAAAGTTGGCACCTCCTTTGCATGGATTTTTAACAGAAAAGACAAATGTATGCCTGAAATGGATACCTGCCCCCCAGATCTTTTTCAGTGCTCTCATTAGTCACTTCTCTGTGACTAGTCCCCCTTTTTGGGTACAGTTTTACTGTGAAACTGTACATATGCAAGTACAAACACTTCGTACTCCATGTGTCTTCATCCCCCAATTCCCACTTAAGTGCTATGGGTTTTAAGAATACTTATGCAATCACAAACAGAAACATGTTAAAAAGTTTGAAGTCTTTTACCATATCACATGTTTACTAGCTTACCTCCAATCCTGGCCCCAGAACGACAAACAACTCAAGTTTTCTTTTTTTTTATTGAAAGCTTCATCAAAGAAAAAAATTCTCAAACAAAATTGAAGTTTAAATCCTACATCCACAGATGCGCGGAAATTCTCAGGGTCACAACAAAAGAAATGACAGACATGGCATGACCTGGACCACACTAGAAATTACAAATAAAAATGAAATTTAAAAAGGCAATCAAATGTACTCTGTTGCGTTCTTTAGCAGCTCTTCATAAATACTGCTCCTTCTTTAACAGCACTTCATAAATGTTCCTCCTTTTCCTCTGTCCCTAAAATTCAATTTTTATTGAGTTTCAGCAGTTTTAAAACAATTCATGTAAAATATTTCAGAAGCATCCCTCTTGTTACACACATAGCTTAATACCTGAGGAGCCAGGCACAGGTGGGGAAAGTGTGAAAGCCTGCTACACTTTCAAAGCTGCGTATGAAATAAGTGCTCGGTATCCTAGTGAGCAACAGCTGCTCAAAATGGAAGCACTACCTCCTCTGAGGCTCTTGACCAATTATCACAGATGTTGCACTGCTGCTGGGCCAAGAAAGTCAAATCATTGGACAGATGTTCTCTTGTCATTGATACCTCAAACTATGAGTCATTGGGACAATAAGTTCTGACAATCAGAACTTTATCTGCACACATGGCTATTTTTCATTGCAATCCTTTATTACAATCATGGGAGGGTGAAGACTGAATAGAGAATAAAGACATCTTTGAGAAAATGTACTGAATGTCCTACTGTAAATGCAACAACACAGTGGTGAAATCAATGAACTGGCCACGCAACCACAGGGCTGAGGGTTGAAATCCCCAGTACCGCATTGTCCTTCTAACTGTTTAGCAATGCACTGATTTTCATTTGCTTTTGTGAATATAAACTACTGTAGCTGGAATGGATCACAAAGAAAAAAATTGCATATTAAATTTTTTTTTTACAAAATTCTAAAAGTACCAGGACCAATTCTGGACTGGGTTTACGAAATAAATTACACAAAATCCAGAATGAGTGACAGTGATGAACATATTCATTGCTGCTATACAGTCAGGAAAAACTATTCACTTTCACATAAATTAAGTGGGAAAAGCTATATTTTAGCTAGACAACAACCCAAACCATCAGTGCAAACTCTACAGGGACTTTCTGGAAAGGAAATGGAAATCAATTCATTGAATATAATGCATTTGCATACACGCCTCAATCAATGATGATATGAATTTCCAGATTCATGCCCCAGGATGCTTTAACTATATAATAATTAGCCTAAATAAATCAGCTTGATGCTTTGATGCGTAAATCAGTAAAACATCAGACAAATGTTACTTCTGAGTTTGGACACTGAACATCACCTGTACAGTGTGCATCTGAGGCTAATTTGACCCCCCAATGTCCTGTATGAAAAAGTGTTGACTTCCTTCTGTCTGACACTAGTTACGTACCAGCTGTGTGCTTTTCCCAACATGTGTGTAATAAATTCAGTGGGTATGGTATTCACTGTACCTACCAATCATGAATCCTATCTGCAAAATATACTCAAAAATGCTGCGCAATCCCAGGGCCATGAAAACAGTGGGCTTGTCACATTTTTAATTGCCTTCAACGCTGCAACCTTTCTGACTGTTCTGGCAGAGAGGCTCACACTGTCCCTGCTGCAAACTGAACATGCAGGGTGCACAGAATTTTCTAGTAAAACGAATGAGCTGGATAACAGGAGCAGGTGGTGGAGGCTAAAGAGGCCTTGTGGTCAACACCTGTTGTATTTCACAGAGACGAAGTCTGAACAGAAAAACGGCTGGGCACTGGGATGTCAAGCCAATCGCCCGTGTGCAAAAAAAGCTAAGCTTACGGCAGTTCTGAGACTTTAGAGGCAGTTAAGCTAATCCATCAGGGTTAAATGCGGAGCAGGGAGAAGAAAAGCGCGCAGAAACTTGCCAGGCCACCTTATTACGAGGGAGGGTTTAAACAACCTCGGTGTCGTGCGGCTGAGGCATCCGTGTGCGCGCCTGTATTCACAGTGACGGAGGCCTTCCATTAATCAAAGTCTCTCTGGATGGGGCGCTCAAATGAGGTAAGAGAGAAGCCAGCTGCTCACAGGAGAAGCGGTGGGGATGGGATCGACGGCAGATGACAGTGTTGTGCCTGTGTGAGAGCTGGGTTGTAGAAGCTCTCTTTCAGATGATGGGTTTTGTCACGCTTTCAGGCTTGAAGGTGTGCTAAAACTGCTGTTGAGCGGCACCTTTCTCTTTAAAAATCATTACCATACATATAAGGGTCGAGTGCTCCATACTGAAATGAAATTGAATGGTGAAAATCCTGTAATCAACTGCGGGATAATAGTGCATACAACTTTTATGTTTTCATTTAATGTGCCGAGGCTTAACTCATTCGGCGCCACACTTTCAATGGTCCAGCAGGCCATTGTTATGCACTGAATACATGGGGGGAATGTAAACACAAGAACATTCTGAGCGACCACGGGTGTGGTGATGAAATTGCAGTGCCATTTGGCGGAGATAGGTGGCACTGAAATTCTGGCGAATAGTATTACCCCAAGCGCCATTAACGTAGATTCACATCAAAGACGTAGATCAACGTCAATGGCGCCAAATGAGTTAAGTACCAAAATGCTGAGAAGGAAGGTGTGCGTTTTGAATTCAGCGTCTCGCTTTAAATCAGACAGGACCTTCAATGTACCTTTGACAGCAGAGTGAGCATACACAGGAACACACACCCACACACACATACAAAGAAAACACGTGCGCACTCAAACTGCTGCGAGGTCCCGGGCTGTAGCAGGAGCAGTGCAATTCAGACTTTAAGCACAGAGGACGATAAGTCCTTGGCAGTAGTATGCAGCGGTATGCTTTGTGTCGAAAGCCGCTTCAAATTTATACCAGGCAATTTTCTACGCAATCTCATGTGACATTTTCATAGGGGTCACTGGTGCTGTAAGGCAGCCCGATTTACTGGGCCAGTGATGCCACTGTGTTCTCACTGGATGAGACAGGATTTGTTCCAGCCTCCAGCCTCTTGGGCGCGTCCATAAAAGTGTCAGGCCAAGAGGACACAGTCTTGTTCAATACATTTCTGTATTTATTTATATACCTATTTCTTCGAGCGTGGTCCCGTTTTTTTGAGCGTGTTTACCAGAGTTGAAAATTTCACGGTTCTGTCCAAGACAAGGGTAAATATCCTTGGAAACTTTTGCTATATACTAAGTTTTCATCCCGTTTGTTTTCTTCAAGGGCAGCATCTATAAAACACGTGCAGTGCATGAGTACTGCCTTATACAGCAGCGATTAGATGAATTTAGGAAACAGGATTTTGTTCCTTCCCAGTCCAATTTGGATGTGTGCAGTGATTCTTTTGTGAATCTAGAGATTTATTTAATTTCTCACAAAGACACAAGTCCCTCTGACTCTCAAAAATAAGACCCAAACAAGACTTGCAATAATTTCATCGAGTTTGAACTCTCAATAAACATTGGGAATACATAAAACTTAGGCAGATTCAATGGTATTTGATAGAGTAACAATGAAATCTAAATACCTACATTTACAGGCCAATGAAGCAAAGACAGCAATGTAGACAGCAATGTGCACTTTCCCCAACTGTGTGGCTCTCCATAATGCATTTCTCTTTAGCAGCTATCTCATGATTGAGTTGTTTCTTAGAAGGCAGGGGAAAGACATGGCAGAAAAATAAGACAAAAATAATCTTTTCTCTCAAAAATATCAAGAACAGGAAACTGGCAGGCTTTGTCTGTAGCTGTCGGAAACATTCAAGGAAGGAAACTGTATTTGGTGCATCATGCTGTGAGGATTTCAAATAGTTTCTGAAGGACAATAATATCACCTTTTATAATATCAGCTTCGTCTCCTCCTGGGATGTATTGCGGCTTTTCAGCCAAGGAGAGGAAGCTCAGCCCAGCCTGGGTGATGCGAAGGGACTGTTTCCAAGCAGTACACTCCCCATATATCTGCTGAGCTGGGCAGAGGAGGAATTTATTGAGCCAATTACACTGGGGGCCATTACTTGCCCTGAGTGGGAGATCCATTCTGGGCATGTGGCCAGGTCACCAGGGAACCTGGCTGCTTTGGCGCCAAAATAGGTCAGAACCTCGATTTAGCCTGGACAGCTGATTTAAAGGCCAACACCTTATCATAGTTTTGAACATGACTGAACACAATTTCACTGTCATACACTGTGGCTCAGCACAGCCTCAGTCTTCTGTTTTATGACCCCCCAAAAAATTAAATAAAAATAAAAAAAAATTACAGGGAACATCAGAACCATTTTAATACGTAGTCCTTCAGGTTTCCTTTGTAGGGGAATTTATGTGTGAAAGAAATTTCAACAATAATACAATAAACTGTCCAATTCAGTGTAATAAATCTTCCATTTCAGTTGGTCAGAGATGATCCCACCTACTGTTTGCCCAGCTAAAATCCATGTCCTCTGAGATGAACAAATCAATACTTCATAAGACCTAGTTGGAATCATGGGATTGTTTGGTGCTGGTAAAAAAAAAAGAGCCATTTCATCTTAAATTCTTGCTTTCTTATGCAGCTCTTGGGTGTGTTTTCTTAGTCAGCTTAAATGGCATTACTACCCTAGGGACACACCACATGATGTAATTTTTATGAAATAGTACACTTTTCTACATCCATAAATTGTGCTCAGTGGACTCAACATGTACTTCCTTGCATCACACACCACACTAGAGTCATACCATCCTTTTGGTTGAAAAATCAGAGCTAAAAGCTCCATAAGTTTAAGAAACACTGCCAAAATTCTGCCCACAGTCATTGGTAACCGCTATGGGTGTCTGGGTCAGGATAATTGTGCATCACCATGCAGCTGTGACACCATTTCTCAGAGACTGAAACTATAGAATAAAATATCCAATAACTAATGATCCAGCCTCTCTTTCTGTAATGGTTTAAACAACATGAAAATAAACCTGACTGCATCAAAAAAATGTCTAGCAATTATGGGTTTTCCTGAGGAGAACGCTCCTCAGTTCCATACAACGGCTGTTTTTTAATGGATTACTATCCAATTTTTGAGCAAAAGGCAGAAGCATTAGAATTCTGTGGGTATAAGAAAAAGGCTCTAGGACCCATTTCAATGAAATCAGACACAAGCAATGCATTTTCCGTTTATAACAGTGCAACCATTGGACTGTCTCCCCACAAATTACTTTTTAAAAGAGAAACTGTGAGTCCTGAGGACTTCTGTAGTTGTTCCACTTTCAGGAAGGTTCTTTTTCTTTCATAGCCCTCCTGAGAGACTCGTGTTATGTGAAACTAAATTCAAACTTTTGTCTCTTTTAAAAACTTCTCAATATAAACACTTCCCCCCTGGCATACTGACATTCTAGAAACAAAATTCTCAGTGTCTGTCTGGAAGATTTTTTGTCGATTAAGTGGACTTTTACCGCTCTGCTTGAGAGATGACAACAAAATCTGGCCGTCGCTAGCTATTTCCTCCAGTAATTAACATGCCCAACTGAATAAAACTCCATTTGTGAGGCATTACCAAACAAAAATATGATGGGAAATGAAAATGAAATTAGGAAACTTAATTAAGAAAGTAAAACTATCCATACAAAAGATTTTTTTGTGTGTATTTATGCTATGGAACATGTCATCATTGCGATGAAACATTTTTGGGCTCTATTTCCATGACTTTGCAAATGGAAACCCAAGCAGCGATAATATTATGCAAAATTTTTTCCATCACAAACGGCATATTAATCGCCTTTGCCCAGTTAGTAGTTTCCTGCTCTAAAATTAAAGTGTTTGCGTCTCAAGAGGTGGACAACACAAATGGAGGTGTGTCCATGGATGAAACTGGTGCTGTGTAGTTTTCGTGTCACAAACTTTGTTTGCGTTTTGACTTACCCAAAACACATATAACACAAATGCTAGCGCTCTGTCATTGGACCGAACTACAGCCAGTGGAGCTGTATTGTTTCCTTCCCATTTTCATCATATGAATAATGCCTACAGCATGGTGGTGGGGTCTGATGAACGGGGAAGGGTGAAGGGGTATTTTTATATGAGTATTTTCTTTGTGTGGTGGAAATATATGTACTTAACTTCAGTCTTATCCTTGTTTTAATGCCATGAGTGCGGTAATGTATATGGTTTAAATCACCCACATATTTTCATACAAGCGCATTACCTGGTGGATCGACCTCTATCCCCCCAAACGCCTCCATGAATTTTTACATTGGAGCACAGTTCTCAGAGGCCTGAAAGAGAAAAGTTCGCTATTGTGTTGACGCACTGGTTTAAAAAAAAATGACAGCGGCTAATCTGATTGGCCATAAAGGAACCAAACCCCCACCACACCCACAGGCAATTAACTTGCCTTCATCTAACCCTTTAGACATCAGCATTAAATATTACAAAATTACTTTTATGGAGTTAGACACACCCATTTTCGATCTGCGATACCGTTAGAACTTGCATTTGCCGACTGAGTTTAGGTTGCAAAAATAAGGCGCATAATGTTATTGACAGATAAGCTCAATTTTTATGGCCACAAGCTGGCGAATAAAACCAAGCATAGTCCAGTAAATGTATCATTTACTATGGTGCCTCTTTCAATTCATAGAATACAAGAATTGAATTTATTTCAAAAATAATTCTCCAAATTTTTTTTTTATAATCACAGTCTCTTCAGACATGACAAATGCCTAAATAATCACTGTGACCTTGATATAATCAATAATCAGAATGCAATTTTTCATGCTTTCAAAATAAATCAAACCAGCTTTATTTGTATAGGGCATTTTACACACATTTGTCGCAACGTGAGTACGAAGTGTTTAGGTGTTAGTGCCTCCCTATGTTTTTGTGAATGATACGCTATTATTAAAATGTGAATTGAGTGGCTGAGAGCGAAAGCCTACTAACTGACAATTTCCCTGAAATGAGTAATGGAACTGTCAGAGGGCATGTGATGGTCTTGCCCTCTAGATCGACGAACAGGTGTTCTGCGCAAGAGGCTACTACCTGCAAAATCCAACATGGCAGTGCCCAGGCAACTGAGCGTCCAAGAAATACTAGACAGCATTCTTGGTGAAGATACGGACAGTGACTTAGATGATGATGGCCATGACCATGACTATGAACCTGACGAAGGTGCGTATGACTGTGGTTCGCTGCAATACAATTTTGATGCTTTTACCCATCTATCTAGGTAGGCTGATTTTAGATGATGGATGCAAGGTGGGTGGGTGTGTAAGCAGGTAGGTACTAATGGGCACAACCGCAGCCGCGGGGGTAATTATCCGTGGGGGTAACTATCCGCGAGGATAATTTGTCTGAGGGGGTAACTGCCTGCGGGGATAAATGACCGGGGGGTAAACATCATTTCAGTTAGTAATCATTAGATGGGAATATGTCATTGTGCAATAGGTTACTAACTAACAATTCAGGCCCTCAAATCTTTATTTCGGGGATAAATGACCTACTTATTTTAACACAATTTTCTGGAGTCTTTCCGGTTACGAAAATATGCGTATTTTGTTTGTACAAAATAAAGTGATTTTTCTGTTCAAACAAAACTTCAAATCTTATTTTCTCAGAACTTGGAAAAAGTCAGATAGTAGACTTTTGCTCTCAGCCACTCAATTACTATAGCATAAGTTGGAAAGATTCACTGTCCTTCTCGGCACCGATACTCAAACGGTAGTTTACAGGAATAGTAAACGTTGTTCCACTCCACCGTGGCACCATGAATGACCATGGATAACTGCCAGCATGAAATTTCTTTGCAGGAATTAGCACGTCAGGCTGTCCCTGCCCCACAACTATTATAAATTTGAAGAATGAAAGGACAAAAAACTGATTAAATATGGATCGTGATTTTTCTGTCACGATAGCACAGAATCATTAAAAGACTAAGGACAAGGCACTCAATTAAACAATTTGATTGTTTAAAACTTTAATGTGTGCTGCACATCAATGATGGAGCCATCAATTGCACTATGGGTGAAGATCATTCTTCTCCTAAAGCCTCAACACAATTTTTCAAAGTTTGCGCTCTCACCTAGGAGTCACAATGATTGCTCAGACACAAAAGCCTCCCTTCATGGCCAATGAGAAGAGCTGAAGAAGCAGGCAGGCATGCATCTTAGTTTGAAGAAACAAATTGGGATTTCCAGGCCTATAGGGCTCATGACTAAATTTGGTTTGAGTTCCGCCTCCATGGCCTTGAAAATGGTCGCAATAAATGGGCTCCAATTCTCTGGAGCTCAGTGAAATGACATGTTTACCGGAGGCGCCACAAAGCCCAGACCGACACCCAGCCTTAGACACAGAGCCGCTAATGAGGCAGACCAGCTCTCCGCTCCACAGACTTTTTAGTTTTGTCAGTCTTCTGGACTTGAGTTATCTCATGCTCTCTGCATTATTGGGGAAGCGTTGGCAGACATGGTAAGTTTGTCATACAGCAGGCTGTGCTTTTTTACAGCTTCCACCTGTGGACAAAGCTCAGGACAGTGAGTGGCAGTCATGTACACCAATGAGCCAAGACATTAAAACTACGCACAGATGACACAAATAACGTTGATTAACAATGGGGCATGTCAAGGTTTGCAGACAGACTTTAAACAGAAAGCTAACAGTTGGTTCTCGTGGCTGTGGGAGAACTAGGTCCTGAGCGACTTTTATAAGGCTCAATTTCTTATAAACAAAGCATCTCCAAAGCTGCAAGGCTGGTGGGGTGCTCCCAGTCAGCTCCCAGTCATTGTTCCAATGGACAACAGTCCAATCATGAACCAGCAAAAGGGTATTAGCCGCCTAAGGCTCATCGATGCACAAGGTCAACGAAGAGCATGCATTGCACCCTGCTGCGTATCGCATTTTTAGCTGCAAACCAGTTGGAGTGGCAATTCTAATCACAGAACACTGCCGAAAGTGCCAACAATGGGCACGTGAGCTTCAGAATTATCCTTGGAGCAACATAAGAAGGTGGTCAGGTCCAAGGAGTCCCATTATCTTTTACATCATGTGCATCGGCCGGAAAAGTGTGCACCACTTGGGAAAGAGATCCAGGATGCACAGTAGAAAGAAGATAAACTGGTGGAGGGAGTGGGATCTTCTGGGAAATGGTTTCCTGGGAAACCCTGGGTCCAGGAATTCAAGTGGACGTTAGTTTGACAGAGCTTTTTGGGGACACTAGGTGGACCTACTCAATATCAGGCAGGTGGTTTTAATGTTGAGGCTGATTGGTGTTGGTCATCTTTTTGGTCAGTCCATCTCCAATTCTATCTTTACAAAGAAAAGTTTTTTTTTTTTTTTACCACCAGCCATTTCACTAAGGAATTCAGCAGGGTATTTTCCATATGAGCATGCACTTTGACATTTCTAAATGGAAGGAAGCCCTCGAAAGGCAAGGGTGTTTCAGAGCTCCTGAACTCCAAAGGAATAGTTCCGTATTCACTCCAACCATGGTGTGAGGTCCAGGAAAAATCAACTCAAATATTGTTAATGGATATATCAGTTGAGCCTTTTTTTCACTTTGAATGACAGAGGACTGAGGTAGCTGGCAATACAGTTAAAATAAATGAAGGTGTAAGGTGAACAGTTTATGTTTTTTCTGGCTTAACATGTCTTTTTGATTTATGGCAAAATCAAAACAAAAGCACAGGAAGATTCCAAACACAGTCTTGAGACTTAAAAGCACCATCGTTCACAACAATCTCTTAGAGAGACAAGCACAGCATAGAAATCACTCAAACAGCGAGGCTAAAGGAGAAACATATCAACTACAGTTCCCTCCCTTCCACCCCAGTGTTTCCTGGTGTTTTCCAGGCCCTGTTTTCCTGTAAGTGTATGGAATATGAGGTGTACGAAACAGACAAATGGTCTCTCACATGATTGGGACCAATGACTGGCCCATCTCTGAACACCTCAAAGATTCCAAACAATTCACTTCTGAGAGTCTGACGCAATGTCTTGAAGGTAGCTTAAACGAGAATCAACAGGAAGTACTGGTCCGGCCATTTCGGTCAAAAATAAAAACAACCACATCAACACCAACAACAACGTCACAGCAACAACAACAGCAAGATCAGCAACAACAACAGTAACATCGACAAGATCAAACGTAAAAAAAAAACTCTGCTCCAGAGTTTCTCTTCATCTTTGGTATAAAAACGGCCATCGGTTTGGCTGCATTAGATCCACAACTAAGAAAGACTACAGAAATTGTCAACAATTTCTTCTATTGCTTTTGCGCTGATTGGTTCAAACCAGAAGCTCCTACTGTATCTATGTAGCCTATCGTCGCCAGTTTATCACTTTTTTGTTTGCAATTTGACAAGCAAAGCCGACTAAAAACATTAGGAAGCTTATAAAAAGGTCAAAGGTCGCAGGTAAAAAGCATTAATGTCGTCAAGAGCAATTCTGCCATGAAGGTAAAAAAAAAACACACACACAAAACAAAATCAGAATTTTTGCAACCAACTGCATTTACTACAACGCAGTTTTTTCCTTGTTGTGAAAAAATCCTATCTGCCTGCTGTCTTCTAGACTGAAATATTTGTCTCCTGCAAGACACTAAAGCGACTAACTAAAAATTATTTACTAAATGTTTTTCTGACAAAGAAATACTTCTCTATTTAAACCTGTACAGTAAGTAATAGATTTTCTCTCTGTAGCTCAACTTGGGTAGTATTTTGTACCATTCAGTTGGTCCAAAGGACTTATTAATCCACTCATTTTTTTTCCTAAACGTGACGCTGGACATATCATTTAGAACAGTCCCCAACATCCTCAAAATTAAGGCATAAAGATAAAAAAAAAAACTTGTTGAAGTTGTCAAGAAATAATTACATTTGACACAAAATACAAAAATGAAAAGATAGAATAGCTTAATATCTGAGGAAGTCTGTTTCTCAAACGTTCATTTCGTTCCTTTTAATTAAAGAAACCGTCTCACCTTCCATTCAGAATTTTTCTCTAGTATTTTTTTTTTTTATTCCTTGGAGAAACAGTCCGACCCAAGCGCCCTAAAGGCTTGCAGATGGTACCCCTCTCATTGTCCCAAAGCCAGCAACGCCATTCTCTCTTCATCCAAGCCAGGTGGAAAAAACAAAACCATCTCTTTAGTGCCTGGGTGATCTGTAAACAGTCTCAGTGCACTCTCCCACTTTCAAGGCAACACTGTTGCTGGAACATTCTCTCGTCCCGTCGTTATCTAATGGAGACAAATGTGGCACAGAGAGATCTATTAGCAAAGTAACTGGTACACAGTCATCAGAGACAAGAACAAATAAACTTCATTGAGGCAACAAATAAAATGAGTAATCAATGATGTTGCAGTGAAATGCAGTAAGTGATCAGCACTCCATCACGCATAAAGAGCAATTAGAACTATATAAGGTATCAGGAGAAGTTAGCATTGTATCAGACTTTGTCAGCAGTCAGATGCAATGTGGAGGTACCATTGCAATTGACATGAGTAACCACGACACTATCTGACACAATCAGCAAATAGCACCGTAACAGATATGATTAGCAGTTAGCATTGTAGTAAACACGAAAAAGGAATTAGCACTGTAACAGATACGAAGAGCAGTCAGTCAGTAGATGCAATGTCTAGTCAGCACTATAAAAAACCGGATGAGCATTTACAAATCTGATTCAGAAGAAGTTAGGAGGATATGGAGAATCCGCATAAATGCAGAAAGCAGTGATTTTTACATTTATTTTGTCATATTTGTCATTTCAGATAGCATTAAGACAAGATATTTAATGTTTTGTCTGGTAAACTTACTTTTATTTTAAATATACAGCCATTCCTGAAATTCAGGCATACACATATTATTTAAAAAAAAACTCAGGAGGGGGCATTTTTGGACCAGTAATGAGGTAAAAAAATGAGGTAAAAAATTGAAATATGGTGCCATTTGGATTAGCAGATGCCAGCAGGTGATGTTAATCAGGATTTGTTACAAAGGCAGCATCCTAGTCCTTCAGGACCACAGATAGACGGAGGGTTGCCGATTTTCCCAAATTTGGCAGAAAATCATTGAACGGTTTAAAAACTATTTTCATCGAAATAGGAAGAGATTTGGATATTTCACCCTCTATGGTGCATTGCATAATTGAAAGATTCAAGGAATTCAAAGGAATTTCTGAGCGTAGAGCAAGGGTGCAAACCTAAGCTTAATATCTGTGATCTCCGACCAATAAGATGGTAGGGTACTGCATCATGGACTGCCATTTATCAATAAGAGGTACAACCGCATGGGCTCAGGATTACTTTGTCAAGTACTACAATACGTAGTTACATCTAGAAATGCTGATTAATACTTTACTGTGCAAAAAGGAGGTCTTATGTTAACACTGTCCAGAACCGGCATTAACTTCTCTGGGCTCAGAGGCATCTGTAATGGACCATCACACGGTGGAAATGTGTACTGTGGTTAGATGAAGCAATATTTCAGGTTTCTTTTTGGAAGAAATGGACACCATGTGCTTCGGATCAAAGAGGAAAAGGACCATCCAGACTGTTACCAGCACCTAGTCCAAAAGCCATGCTATGTCATGGTTGTGTCAGTACCCTGAGCAAGGGTATGGTGCACTTTTGTGAAGGCACCATTAATGCTGAAAGTACACTGAAATTTTGAAACATATGCTGTCATCAAGACAAATATTTTTCCAGGGATGCCCATGCACATTTTAACAAGACAACACAAAATGGCAGTCTGCGTGCATTATGAAGGCACTGAGGCTTTAAGAAGAGGGTGCTGACGCTTGGCTGGCCTGCCTGCAGTTCTGACTTAGCCCCAGTGGAGAGCGTGTGGTGCATTTTTAAATGTAAAATGCAGCAATGAAGACCTCATAATGTCCTAAACCTTAACCATGAGATTTTTTTGCAGGAAGCATAGTATAAAATTACCTAAACAATTTAATCACCATGAGTCTACAGATGCTAAACATTTATTAAATGTTATGAAAAGGAATGGCAAAATTAAAAAGAGGTAAAAACTGACCAAACCTTTTTGAGATATGTTGCAAGGATCGAAATTGAAATGTGTTTATTCTGAAAAATCAATACTGCCCTACAAACCCAAAGAGCAGTAACTACATATTTGGTAAATGGTGAGTTATGCAGTTTTGGGGGCCTAAAAGTATGGAGGTAAGCATTTACTTGGATAGAAATTGTACGATGGCAAATCAGTTAACCATAATCTTTTATAGGCGTGCTAACTATTCATTTGTTGGAACAGCAAACAAACCCTGACGCCATTTTTACTGCTCAAATTATTTTGTAGTTATTGCACTTAGTCTTTGAAGGGCAGAATAGCAGTCATGTAGTGAAGTATCAAATTATGTGATGTTATATTGTTTTCAATGTAATACAAATCAAAGATAATTTACAAATCACTGCTTTCAGTTTTTTAATTTAAGGTATCATTCCAACTTTTTCTGATTTGGGCTTGTAACATTATGGGCCTGATTTTTCTGCATGCACTATGTCTGACAATAGGTGCACCCACTGATTGGTATGCATACTTTCCTCCAGCCACAAGGAATAACTGGTATTTTTCCTCCAGGGCTACACCCAACTGAGCTCAGAGATTAATATTGAGGGTGTAGTTACATTGCAGTGGGGGTACCCTATGTAAATTAGATGACACCAGTGGAGGTGTTATTTAAATGAGTTTGACAAGTCTGATATGCCAAACGGTGTCAGCATTCAACATATATCAGAACCAGTGGCGGGCAGTGGACGGAAAACTGGTGGGGCGGAAAACATCCCTTGAAACGGATGAGATTAGTGACCCTATTTCAATCTTTGTTCTGGGTCAACATGTTAGTTTCCCTTATAATTAAATGTTTAGGCGAGTGAATAATAAATTCTATAAAATGTTTAATTCATTTTGCATGCCTTAATAGGCAACTCTTCACGAAAAAACCACTGTGGATTTTCCGCGTTAAATTTTGTCACATCCTAAGCAAGTCATCAAACCTGTGCGTATTGATTGTTTAATTGAAAAAGATTGAAATGCGCTCTTTTTTTGCGTTCAACTGGTGCGTTTGATTTCTCGTCCTAATGAAGACAATTAGCTACACCTGAGAGGGGAGAGTTCAAGTGTCTTTTACCAGGGAAATTGACTGAAAACAGATCAAGACTAATAAGCAGTTTAAAGACATGTTTATCGCCCTCCTTGTTCTCTGTCCACCGCCCGCCACTGATCAGAACCACAATAAGTCACAAGGATACATCATACTTTTGAGCAGTTATTCCCAAGGCACATGGCAAGTACATTCACTCAAGCAGTATTTTTTTTTTTTGAACGACAAGTTGTGTTTATTATTTTATGAGTTATAGTCATGATCTTTCGACAGATTCAATAATACTTCAACACATCCTGAAGTTTGCCTTGTCACAGTTTCCAGAAGAGAAACAAGTCAGGTTTCAATGTCAGGGGTCACTGTTGGGACAATAGTAGCAGAGGTTTCTTTTGTTCCTCTGCATTATCGACGAGCAAATCGGACACATCAGAGACAATAAATAATAAATAAACTAATTTAATAATTTATTATTATCGGCAAAAAAATCGATGACAATATTTTCATAAATTTCATTTTTATGCTAATATCAGGCCGATAATATCGGTCCACCAACATTATCGGACATCCCTAATCTTATTGTAGTTTGAAAGTTACACTGTAACTAAAGGTATTCGCCTGCGCGTGATCTTGTTTTTAGGATTCATGATTATTTACAAATATTAGCTAGCTCACAATGCACTTGAACCAAGAATATTAGCGACAGAAATGTTAAGTTTGCTGTCAGTCGAAATGGCTTCAAAGAATATATCGTTCTGCTGATAATGAAATAGCTAGCTAGCAAACTTGCTATATTTGAAACTGGCTAGTACCGCGTGCTAACCAGCCTGTTAAAAGACCTGTTGCTCTGCTCTAACTGTTGGCGCTGATCAGTGACTGATAGTGATGAGAGCAGTTTGTTTATCAGACAAAAAATGGCACCAAAATCTCCAGCTGCTGACGAACACCAACGAAGCCGCTGGCAACAACTGGCTTCTGTGCTCCTGACAGCCTATCCGGACGAAGTTCGCAGCTATTGGAGAAAAGGCAAAATAATACCATTAAGTACTGATCAAAACAACTGTCAGTTTCTTTAGCAACAACAACGTAGAATTGCTGTTGTCAAGGAGGCAGGATATGTGCAACTGACAGCTGCGTTGCACCATTTTGGATCAAATGAACCTTTATGAGCATATATTTGAATCTGTTATAATGAACCATAATGGACCCTGTTTCTAAACTGACTTGTAATCATGTGCACCTTGATGATTTCAATTGGTCACATCCGGTAAATACTATTGGTAAGTCGGTCTTGCTTGGATGTTATGTCTCCGGAGCAGCCATGGCAACACCCCTGTCACTCCTAAGGCACGCCCCATCCACAAATCATGTGTGTTAGTTTTCTTTGCATTTTGTTCCTATTTCAGCACCCTTTAACAAACTGCATCCACATGACACATGCAGATTTGTATATTTGCTTCCTTTTCTGTTCTGATGCGCATTTCCTTGATGGGGACGGTGGGTGTCATCGCAAACCATGGATATACAGAGTAGCATGAGGTACCCAGTCTATGCTGCCATATTATGTAATAAACAATTATGCAATTCGAAACACATCCGTTGTTGCCAAAGTAAACAACCTGCGTGTACTTGATATTTTTTTCAACGCCAAAAATGCACCAAAGAAGATTCTTCAAAATAATAGATAATGTAATCGCTAAAATTCTGTATGAATGTCTATAAAATAATGGTAATCCCCTAAATGAAAGTTAGCAATGTCAAGTAGGCTACTTGCGCACTGTCCTCCTGTGCACATACCAGAGCCTTGACACAAGGCAGCAGAGCTAATGTTGATCTGAGCCAGCCTCTCTTGACTGATCACTGCTCTTCATATCACGCCAACTTGCGGCTATCACATAACATAAGCATAAGTTTAAATATACTCAGAGGAACCACTCCCAAGGACAGATCGTGGATGAGGTTGTGATGGTCCTTGCATGTATCATGTATGACAGGAAAAATTGGGCCCTGTGTAAGAGGTCTGATGAGTAGTTTGTACTGTTATAGGCACAGAGGGTAATTAGCAGTGTGGCAGATACAGTGAACAGTTAGTACTGCAAAAGAAACAAGGACTTTGCAGTACTGTCCAAAATACAAGGGTGGGCAATTAATTTAACACTTTTAAACAGTTTATGGGGGTTAGGTATTGAAGCAGACAATAACTCACCGCACAGACAGTGGGGCAGTTGGGTATTATTGGTGTTATAAAGGAAAAAGCCCTCATCATTATCTTTAAATGTCCCTTTTTGCACAAGACTAAGGTCAGCTGAATATTTCTGATATGCCCTGATTCCCAATTGATTTTTTTAGGTGTGCCCTAGTACTCACTTGGACTGGTACGAGTAGGCAGGAACATGGTCGTTGGTGGCCTCAACCTGTATGTGTTGCTGCTGACTGCTGGTCTCCTGTGATACAGCTGCAACTGTCTGGGGCGAGGCATCAGTGACCACTCCCTGGAGGGGGGGGATTGAGACTTGCGTATCAATTATGAATAGATAAATCTAAGAGAAGATTAATAGTATAATTTCCCCATGTCATCAACTCATAGTCAAGGTCTGTGTTGTTAGGCCTAAAATGCAAATCGCCGTAAGTTAACATCATAACAGATATAACATTATTTAAATAGGATGTAAAGCAAAAACATGATTTCATTTTACCGAAATGTTATGGCTTGCTTTAATTCATGATAGCGAGCTATATCTCTAACTTTGGCGGGCGAACCGAGAAGGGGGGGTCGGTGCAGGATGAGTTTAGTAGGTTGAAGATGTGCGTACATCGCTTTGTGGGCATTGGCAGGGTTGAGGGTATAATACATACATATGTACCAATTTGAAAGGCATAGCCTTTTGAGCTATTAAGAATAGACTACCACTCTGGCATCATGTTTTAAACAAAGGAGCTGGCTCAGGCCAGGCACGGAAGTCAGGTCTGGTCACAAGCCCCCTTTTGTCCAATCATTCTTGACCTCAGAATCTCCCACCCGGCTGGCAAGCTTTTATAACCAAGGCAACCTTCATTCATTTCTCTGACTCAGTACCCTCTACCCCACTCCAAATCTGGCCAACTAAAGATCTCCATCTCATCTCATCTGTCCCTCTCCCCAGCCTCTTCCTTCATAAATAACATTGTTCATTGTAAGCAGCATCTGTTCATACTGTGTTCATTAATTTGAATCTCTGGAATCTCAGGCTCTGCAGGGATCTCAGGGACTGTCTGTGTCATGCTCGCTCAGACTGTACCAGAGCATACCTCGAGCAGTATCACCACGACTGTACCAGAGCATACCTCGAGCAGTATCACCATCAAACTCATATGCATGTCCTTCTGTTTAAATTAATACATCTTTTGAAAGTGTCCTGCCTGAAATGTAGTCATGACAAAGAATTACCACGTATAATGAGTGTAATGCAATGTAGAAGTACTATAACTAGGTTTGCGATTTACATTCATGCAGCCCTGACAACAGACCGGATCTCTGTATGGCCGATTCCAGTATTATTATCCAGTCTAATTTACTTTGTTAAGAATATATCTATTTCATCATTGGTGCATTAGAGGTACATGCGTACTTTGTCTCCGCTGACCATAAGACAGTGATTAACACTTGGCTTAAGTGATAATTTGAAACTTTTTCTTGCCTTGGTCCTGGGTCTTTGCATGGGCTTTGGCATTGTTTACTTCTGAAACTAATGACTTCAAACTGGTGGATAAAAATTTAAAAGTCTGTGTGGTTCGAAAAGCTTATCAAAAATTTGCTGTTGAAAGAGGGGAGCTAAGGACATATTCTAGGCTGAATTATTACCTTCAGTCATTGTGTATTAGATATGGGAAAATGCTGAATAAATTACAATGAAATTACGGCTGGAACAAGGCTAATTACCCAATTGCGTGACTTGTAAAAAATGTAAAACAACTGCATCGAAAGCTGACAATAGAGTAATTCTTTGTATGTCCTCTTTATTTTCTTTCCTTAAAATGGTTCTCACAAAAGTACAAATTACAGGAGCTTTGGGATACATCCTGCACCTAGAAAAACAGTGTTCAACAGCAGGTGCTTATTCTATTGATCACCGTCTCAGGAAAGGATAGTGTTAAATTACTTAAAGCGAGTCAAAAAAAAAAAAGAACTTCATATAAGTCCTGTTTACTTCACATTAAATTGTATACTGAGTGCAGAGTATGAATAATACATGGAACTGTACCTTCCATTGTCATAACACTGCATCATTCAGTTGAAATGCAAACTTAACAACAATGCTTTAGAAGACCGAGGGAAAGCAAAAATAATAATAAGTCAATACAATATAACTGCCCAACCTAATGCAACTTTCAATCCAACTGCGTAACTTTAGGTACAGTATGCAAAGTATGCATGCAGTGATTTATTTTGTACTGTCTTTCACATGCTCTTGCATATGACAAACTCTGACTTTCTGCACATACATATGAATCACTATTCAAAAGCAGAAATAAAATGTCCAGTTGTGGAGAATAATGATTTAACCTAATTTTGTCCCAGCAAAAGCAAGTCCACAGAGAACAACGGTCTAAAAGGCGGAGTTTTGCACACTAAAAACATAATTTACCAGTCTACACTAAATCGTACATCAGAAATCTCAATTAACTGAGCACTTAGAGGAACAGCGAAGCTTCAGTAAATGCAGAAATCATTAAAAAACGTATTTCTGCATAAGCATGCAATGCAGGCAGACCTGAATTAAAGGCCTCCGTGAAAAAAACAAATACTGAAATCAGTGAGTCGGCATCACCTTTCCCGCCTCAGAAAAAGTTAATTGTGTCAGCTGGACCGATAACCTCCAGCAGACCAGCATTAGGCTTTTAGGGTAGAGGCAGAGGTTTCCGACAGCCTAATAGCCAGACTTCTTGTTCCTTCAGGGCTCTGGTTCAGAGCGAGGTTGCGAATAGTCCAAGCAAGGCTTTTGGAGCACTTTAATGAAGGAGAAGGCTCTCCACAGCACAGCCAGGGGAGACTGATGGCGCTGTCATCCAGGCCAGTGACTCGCTAATCAACAGCCTGGGGCCTGAGGGATCGGCCAATGCACAGCGAGACCTGAGGAACCAGACGGATCACCGATGGCAGTATTTCTCACTTTGCCTCACGTCATTCAGTATGTGAATAAAACTCAACATGACCTGAACTTCCAACACCTGCCAACTTTCGGAGTCTGGGGTGGAGGTGGGGGCATACTCCGAACTCTGCTCTAATGTTGAACCGTCTGTGTGTATATAGCAGTTGAGTGTGTGTATATATGAGTCCATTTCAATTTCTGAAAGTCCATTTGTATTTTTAAGTTAAATTCTCTTAACTTTTGTGCCATAGGCTTACCCCTTTGTATCACTCACTCATCACTATTACAACAAACTCCTCGTCTGATTTATTTGCAAAGCACATTCCAAAAGTTACATGGAGTAGGGCACCATTTCAATGTGCAAACTGTGAGGTTCAGATACTTAGCCTGCCATGCAAAGATAACATTGGTGGCACATAATATACTGTAAATGATAGTATCTCAGGTATGCTAACCAAAACAGCCATTGAACAGATAAAGGTCAGAATACCTACACTCAACATTTTTTATGTGAAGCATGTGTGAAGTGTGCACGCACTGTCGTACATGCGTGCACAGAAACTGCACAATTAACACAAGAGGCTCAAAATGTATCCTTCATATGAAAGTCTCCTACTGCACAGCATAAGTTATAGACAGAGGAGTGAGAGCCTAAAGTCTGTCAGTGTGAGAGTATGTATCAAGCACATGTAGCTGTGGAGCACACAGGTGTGAAGCATGAGAACAAGCGTGAGGGACGATAATGGATGTCAGGAAGCCATGCAGGTGAGCAGACCCAGGTGACTGGTTAGACTGGGATGGGGCTGCTTACTTCCACTGGGACGGCGGTGGGAGGCACAGGAGCATACTGGGGAATGTAGGTCCCTTGCATAGGCGGAGCAGCAGCCGCGGCGGTCATGTACTGCAACAGAAAACACAACGCACAACGTTGCCACGACATTCATATGATGCTATCGTTTTGACTGCGGAGATGCCAAATGCCAAGGACATGCAACTCAACTTAAATACAAAGCTGTGCTTACATCTACCATTAATTTAAGCAAACAATGTTATTCTCCATGGAAAGGCTGGAAAATTCCTGAGGTGCTTTCATTCACTCCCTAATGATGATAAAATCACCTGGGCATGACATGTGAGATCTATTTGGGGGAAAGGAATTATTGGCCTGGTAGTTTCACACTCCCATTATCACAAATGATTTTCCCTCCACAGCTTGGAGGAGAAACAGCTGTACTCTAAGTAAGATATGAGTGATGACTATGAATTTTCAAGACCACGATCTTGAAAAATTGTTTTCAAGGTGTGAGGATGGAGGGGAAAAACACCCAGTGGAATGGGGCTCAAGGGGGAAAGCATTGAGGTACTCCAACCCCAAATCTTTTTATGTAAATATGTGAAGAGTAGGCCAGACATTTATGCCACATGGTATTCTTGCTGAAAAGATGCAGTGACCACAGGAAGCCACAAGGTGGAGCAATGATCACCTCACTGAACTGAGAGCTGGGAATCCATTGGGCTCACAGAAAAAACAAAACAACCAGACAATATCAGATCAATTCACCTCTTTGCAAAGCCAGCACATGACTACCTGACATCCACACCAGTGGTAAAGGATTAAGGCAGGCTATTGCCTGAGGCGGTGCCAGGCTTTGATTATGCGCAGAATATGAAGGGGAGGGGAAAAAAATCCCCAGGCCAGAAGCACGAGGGAAGGATCTGATCAGAGATGCACAGGCAGGGTTGCAGCCGTATCCACGCACATCCAGAGAAGAAGAAGAAGGGAGGTCAGTAGTCAGTACCCCTCCCCATCCACGGGTGAAGCATCACGTTAATGAAAAACATTCGGGTTCTCTTTGGCTGGCTGCCCAGTTCCCATCGAGTGTCATTACCAGCAGCAGTGGTAATAGATCCGGCACGGCTCTGCCGCACTGCCGCTAATGAGAGGAGCTAAAGGCCACGGTTACAGGTGATTAACTGACGCTGCCAAGGAAGGCCTTAGCTGCCGCAGGGAGGCTAGGTCTGTCACACTGCTGCGGGCGACAATGGCGGGCTGAACTCTCTCTCTGCCTCGCTCCATCTCTCTCACTTTCCTCCTCTATGATCCACTTGTAACTCTCGCCAATTCATTCAGTGACCTTCTCCACGCTGGCAGAGGACACGCATACAAATGCAGGCGTCGTGCTCCCCTCCTCATTCCATCACTTATTTTAGTAGCTATCATGCCCCCAAAAGACGTCAGGAGAAACAAGAGGATAAAATGCACTCTGCAAAATTGAACACAGCGCACGCCCAAAGTCAGAGAGGCTCCTGGGTATTTAGGCCTCCGCTCTCTCTCTTTGTGGACGTTGGCGTGTGCTGTTTCAATGCACCCAGGCTAAGGAGATGGCACATCCGTGCATTTGTGATGGACTATGCTGATGAGATGACTAAGGTTAGCTTGTCAATCCAAGTTTAGGGAATCGAGCTACTGGAAGTGCTCCAGAGTCTGCAGAGAGGAGTGTGAGCAGAACCCAGGACAAAACCTGGAGCTCGTTTCCAATGTCTCCAGCTCCCTAAGTTCCTACCATATTCATCATCTGTCAGGTGCAGACACGCACACTCACAAATGCACCCACACACATTTATTACACAAATTCTCTCTGTCTGTAGGTCTGTCGTACACATACACGTCTACACACACACACACACACACACACACACAGGCACTAACAGATGGATCCAATGCTAGCAGAACGAAAGGGCTTAGCACAGCGATATGAACAGTGGCATGTCAGTGCACTTAGGGGAACTTCCACACAGACCTGTAATCAGCACACTGAGGGTACACTGAGGACAACAGAAGCCTGCCTCAGCGCTTACCCCACATTACATGGGTGCAAACAAGTCTGAGCAGCCTTGTGTAAATGAAACTAAACCGATATAATTACCTGTGTTCACTATTTACCAATAACGTGTAATTCTAATTTAGTGACTTTTTTTATAACTGAGATTTCATCTGCATTAGTTGTTCCTGACTTTAGCCACAGTTGAATTACATCCTTCAGAAAGTTAGTTTGGTGCAGGAGGAGCAGGAAGGGGCACGGGGGGGGCAGACAGGTTCAGCTCGGCTGTGCCAGCAGGGAGTGGGCCAGGACGGGCCCAGAACAGATGTGGCCATTAAATCACCTCTCTGACAGCCGCGGCAGAGCGACCGGAGTGCTGAGGAGAGGAGCGAGCAGACAGACAGGTGGAGAGACTGCGCTGAAAACCACTTTTTCTTGGCTGTGCTCGCAGGGTAGCTGGAGGCTGTCCCAGCATGCGTTGGGCAAAGGGTGGGAATGTACCCAGGACGAGTCACAAATCTGGACGGCACACAAATCATTCAGGCACAAATGGGTAGTTTATACTCTATAGAACTGTAGGAAGAGAACGGAGTTGCCGGTTGAAACCACTGCGAACACAGAAAATTTGAGGCGCAGACAGAAAGGCCAGTATTTGAACCCACAGCGTTATTGCTGTAATGTTACACTGCCATGCCTTATTGCCATTTTTATTGAGCAGGCGCCCTCATCCATGGGTAACCCTTACCCATAAATGGGAAACCATGAAAGGCAATTGTAAGCAGCGGCAATGAATCACTTCATGCGGGGCACTGCATAAATTGCACTGATGTTAGGCCTCGGGCTTCACCTAAAACTCAATGGGAGAGAAGCAGGAGTGAAGGAGGATAAGAGCCTCATGATTAATTCAACACAGACGGGACATAGAACTCTGCTGAGGAGCAGCTTTTACCAGAGATGCCATAGTTCAGCAGTTCAGGTCCTGCCTGGGGCTAAAATCTTTGTTTCGTGTCCGTGCCACCCAGCTGCCGGTTATCAAGCCCCCTCCCAGTTCAGCTTCACACTGGCAGGAGTCAAAAGCATTTGATCCCAGTGTGGCGAGACAGCAGGCACTTGAGAGGAAGATAAGCGAGTACACGTGGCATCAGCCTGTCTCACCGGTGACAAGAGCTTCGTCATTATTCAGCGGTGACAAGAGGAAGTCTCAAAAGCGCTTTTCCACAAAGGAGATGATCCAAGCGCTGGCCCGCTCTACAGAAAAGCAGACTACTGATGCAGGGTCTACGTCCACACTCAATGGAAGAAGCACGATGCTTCCAAAAAAAAAACCAAAAAAGCAAAATCCACAAAAGCTGGTTTTGGGCATCTGGAAAGATAGGGATCTAAGAGCAAAAATAAACTCAGGCTTTCAACTTTGATTGTGACTGATAAGGCTTCAGTGTTCCTACTTCCAAAAACATTGTGATCGAGACATTCTTGGATCAGCCCAGTTGCTATAACCGTGATTCATGGGAACGCCTAAAATTTTTATCTGAGTGGGGTCACAGTTGGCACAGCTGGCAAACATGCACTGTGCAAGAACATTGAGGGATATTTCTGCTGGAGTGCTGGCTCATTTCTGGTGGCCTGCTGAGGCCAGGACAGTGTGGCTGCCATGACGACCGCCAGATTGTTTGGCGAGATATTGGTACGAGTGCTTTTTGGTCATTTCCAATACAAGGTCTTCTTAAGAACTTTATGAAGTGGCTTTAGTACCGACCGTTCATGTATTTAATGGTTCCTAGTAAGAAAGAAGCTGTTGCCACTGACAACTCACTCATACTGTAATACACACCAAGCCCAAATGAAAACTGTCAATATCAACATCGCCTTAGGAATTCTGCTGGCATAGAGAACATATTCAAACTACACCACAGCCTGTCAGCCACTCAAAGTGCACATAATCCAGCCTGTTATTGCTGCTGCTACTGCTTAGGATACTTTGAAGTTTAACAAAAAGTCGCATCATTCCATGGCAACCATGCACTACAGTTGAAACCATTGTAATCACAAAGACCTCAGCATGACATCCACTACTCCTTAACTTCATTTCTGCAACACGGGGTTCATAAGGTCCTGACACACAAATATATGACCTCCAAAGTGAGCAGTATTTATTATTATCAGACAATGTAATGCCGCACTTCCTCTTTTAGCCAGATTCTGAAGGGTTTATTTCCTAGAGGTGGAGTGAGACACATCCTGTCAACTCCAAGATGAGTGTCACCTAGTGTTGCATGGCATAATACCTGATGTAACCTGGGATATGATGCAGTCCATGCTCTCTCAAATTTCAGTGATGCTCTGCCACTCAGAGATGAATTTATTCTCTTCATGTTGTTGGCACAACCACTATCTGTTTCCTTGTACTCCTCAGCAAGCCAGTTTAGCTGTAGTGAGCTGGGATACTCACACTTCCTGTTGAACCCAGGGACAGGTGGTTCATCTGCTGTGTTAGAGGCCCCATCATGCCTGCTGGCTGAATGGACATGGTGTGGTCCATGGCTGGCGTGATCACAGCACCCTGTGGACGAGAGCAGAGCAACCATGCTACATCCTAACGTGCAGAGGAACATACACTGCAAAAATCCACCCCGTGCACTAACATTTTGCGCATAATGTTGCATACGGGTATATCATTGTCCGCCGCTGCGGATGAGAATTTGTACGGCGGTTTGCTTTACAAGCAATTCAGAAATAAGCCAGAAATAAGCAATAAATATCTCTCTGAAGTTTCATACAGGCATACAGAGAACACCATACATGTGGAACTTCAGGCTTGTTTGGCCAGAGAATCTGTTTATACAGGCTCAAATCATCTACTCATTCAGTAATTGATTCTCACTGTGAGTGGAAAGAAAAATGCAGTCAAGAAATGTGATGTCAGTTATTTTGGTGGTTTCAAGAAGTGCGTCATGCTAGGAAAACATCTCAACCTCTCGGCCAACAGACAGTGATAATACGATGCCAGTCTACTTCCACAATCAAAACTGTAAAAACAACATTAAGAAAATGTGTCACATGCGTATCAGTGTGTCATTTGCATATCTTGCCTTAAATGCAAAAGTCATAATTTTTTAATATTTTAATCCTGCTATGACATGCCAGCAACACTAATGCACATAAAACCACGTGATCACATATAGTTTAGTTTGTGTAATTATTTTATTTGTAGACCTTTTGTAAACTGTGACAGCAAAATAGATTATCATTTCCAGCTTGTCAATAGCATTATGTTGTTCTTAAATTATAAATTTAACATGAGGGAACATGAATTCTGAATCGTTTCTTAAATATTAATATAAACCACATTTCTACTGGCATCTTGAAAAGCATCTGAAAGGCTGCATTTCTCTCCTCAGTTGTGTTCTTTTTCCTCTGTACCAAAAGCCCTGCTGCATACTCTCTGGGGGTTATTTGAAGAACAAACAGCACAGACATCTGTGGTCAGAATCGCTCTGTCTCCTCTTGATGCTCAAAACCGAAAGCTTCCATTCTGCACAAGCACACACACACTCACATATGAACACACACACACACACACGCACACACACATGCACAAACACACATGCACACACACACACGCGCATGAACATACACACACACACGCACGTGCACACACAGACACAAGCATGCACACATACGCATATGCACACATACGCGCACACGCACACGCACACATGAAAGAAAACACACATGCAAAATACAAAACTAAAAAGAGAGAGCACATCTTGCCTGAGGCACTTAAACTAGAGATGTAGCATGCATCGTTTATATGTGAATTACAGTGAGCAGTTTTTCTCAATTAATGTGGCATGTATAATTACACGACGAACAGATTTCATTTGAATGGCTGCTAGATGTAAACTTTATACTAATGATGCGTTGTGATCATTTGCTATTCTCATGGGTGACAAACCTGCTGCTCACAATACATACGCTGAACTAGCAATTGGCAATGAAAGAGAGCCAAGATGTGTGGAAGATGCGCAAACTTTGCGCATGTCTGATGCAAGATTTGCACAATGCAAAACTGGGATTTGCTGACATATTCAGGAAGTGGAGTTGCCATAGGAATGACCAGCAGATGGAGCTATTTTAGAACTTTCCTTGGCTGACAGATGGATACTTTGCTAGGATACTAACACAGAGGCTAATTAGCCAACCCTGATTGGCCGAGCTAATAGCATACAATTCTCTCTGAAGTGTCAGCTGTGCTTCCAGCGGTGGGGGCGGTGGCGCCTAATGTCGCTGCCCTGTTCCGGCTGCGCTGAGTTGATCATGCACAGGAATGAGAGTACGGTGGGGGGATGAGGGGAGATTGCAGATGACGGTCGTCATGGTAGCGCGACACCAAAACACAGTTTGTTTCAAGCGTTACTGAATCAGCCAAAGAATTTGCGTGGGCCAGCCCTTTGGAAGCTAGGGTGATGGATGGGCCAGGAGCAGCAAAATGTTCCCTTTGCCCTTACAGGGGGCTGGACTGGCAGCCTGGACAAATAATGGAGCAACCTCTCTCTGAACTTCTGAGAGCTGTGCCCACATACTTTTCTGCTCTACTATCCATCAAGTCAGACCGTGATCTGGATCAGATTATAATCTGGTTTATTCGCTTCTGGTTTACTCCACTCTCTATAAATCCTACCCTGATAAAGGAGCTGAGATTCAAATGTGCTCAGTTGACATATCTAGGAAATTATGAGGAAATACTTATATTATGGTAAGTTTTGATTAAGCACAGCGTGCAGTAACAGATTTTAAAAAACACCTTTTCATTTTGAATATTACAACACAAGTTTATTTTTTTCATCTGGAAGATAGAATTTTGTCAACCTGGGTTGGATTTCATGCCAACTCACTGTTCCTGACGAGGCGCTGACACTTAGTGTTACAGTCCACCATTATGTGAACGTGTACGCAAAGTATTTACACCCCGATTGGGTCAATTATAAGAACATCCTTTTGTTTGAATTTTTCCCTCAAAAAAGATGGGGAAAAAAAAAACATGATTTGATGTGATGAGTGACAAGGGTTGACCCTTGAAAGTTGACTGAATTTTGTTCCCAACCAGGACACCTAGTTTTGGCTCTACAACCTCAGTTTCATTAGAAGTTGTCTATGTGTGGCCTATAAAAACAAGGATCGTACAAAGAATACAGTTTCGGCAAGGAAATATTTTTTCGAGTCTTACTTGTCTTGAAATGAAAAGTGACATGCTGTGAGAAGGGTAGGATTTTAGTGAAATCACATGCTCTGTCTCTCTGGCTACAGCACCTGTACTGAATGATCTGAAGTCTGCAGACACAGACACCTGAGTGCAGAGTCAAAGACAAAGACTGCATTGGTGATTGTGCCACAGGTTGAAAGAGCCTCAAAGTAAAAGGTCCAAGTGATAGAGGAGGCCGCAGCATATCAAAAGGTGGACCTCCCATTGTTTGCCGTTTCATTTCTTTATCAAAAGAGAGACAATTATCCTTCTGAGGAACCAGCTGCAGACTGAATGTTCCAGAAAGAGGGAGAACTAACCACTGCACCACTTGAACACTGTGCTAACAGTTAACAGTGTTCATCATTGAGCGCGCAAACATTTCTCATTTTATTTGCCAATTATGTAAAGTATTTTCCCTCAGAAAAGGGTATTTATCATGAGAGGGTAATGACAAGGACAGAGAGATCAGCCTGACATAGCTGTAATGCTTTTCATCAGGCAAAGGAATTTAGTCACAAAATGGAAAAAAAAACTATTCTCACTCCTTTGATTTTGCAGAAATGCTGATTTTCTGAAAGCCAGACATGATTGAAATTGGAGTTGCGAGTATAAATATAGTTCTATTCTTTACCGCGATCCTGTGAATTTATGCGTTACTCACGTTGAATTATATCACGACAGCTACAACCAAGATTACTTTTTGGTTCTGCTCTTTTCATAATTTATTGACTTTATACTGATTAAAAATGCTACTTTTTATCAGCTGAACAAACCTAACCCTTATTGAAGCACATTTGCATCAGTGTTTCATAAGTGAAGCAAACTTGAAACATTCTAGCCAAATAAATTTTCCTAAAAATTACTCAACGACATGACTCCAAATAAAAATTGCAGTATTATCATTGTCCACATTTAATGCTACACATATGCCATGAGGCATATTCTG
Source organism: Gymnothorax javanicus (assembly GCA_029692085.1). Taxonomy (NCBI): domain Eukaryota; kingdom Metazoa; phylum Chordata; class Actinopteri; order Anguilliformes; family Muraenidae; genus Gymnothorax; species Gymnothorax javanicus. Next base: position 88,800,817 of record CM056197.1, read on the forward strand.
ACGTGGCCCATTAACTTTAATGTGTGGAATCACAACACTGGTGAACACAAGCCTGTGCCCATATCTGTGGGTAAACAGTGATTCGCATGCTGGCGTGACAGCTGGTTTGAGAGGGAGGCCGGTCTGCTAATCATGTGAGCAGCCACAATGAGAAGAGGCCATTGGGATGATGGACCACATGGCCTACGTCAGTGGGAACAGAAGGTTCTGGCAGATTTGACTCTGGTCCAGCTAACACAACACAGCACCACCCAGGACACAATAGTGATCTCAGGGACAGATGCAAATGCGCTGTTCGACAGGATCGGCGATCATGGAACATAACTCTGGTGCAGCTTTCAGGCTGATTAAATTTCCCTCATTGACTATGGCTCCGAACAGTCGATTTCTAAACTTTGCCTTTGTGTTCAATGTACAACACAGGACTAAAGAATCCAGTTACTACCCGGCAAGAACAAAATCTTACCAAGCATTTTTATCTTGCATTTAAATGTAAAAATCACTCATTCCTATTACCTTTTTTCTTATTAAAGACATTCTTACTCTGATTTGAAGCAATCTTGACTCATTTCTAGTTTTGTCCAAAGGGTAAGATCAATCAATCAATCAATCAAAGTTTATTTATATAGCACATTTAAAACAACCTCAGTTGACCAAAGTGCTGTACATGAATTAAGATACAAGATAATCACCATAGACAGATAAAATAAGTAAAATAAATAAATAAAAATGGTAAAAAGGAACAATAAGATTGTGTTAAAAGAATAAAATGAAGTAAAAAGTAAAAGAGTAAAACAAAGAAAATAAAAAAAATTAAAAATTAAAAAAAAAAATGATTTCAGATAATTTTGAACTGTCAAAACCTTGTGAGCGAGCATCTCTCAAAGCATTCAACGTTTCCTCTGATTTTTGATTCATAATCTAAATCGCAATTTTACAGTACTCACTTTTTACAATCTGATTTTTATCTAGATCTTGGTACATTTCATTTTTAATCATCCTCACTTTTAAGTAATTGGTTACAAGCCTAATCATGCCATCTGTCTTTCAATGTACTGTGCCTAGATGCACGGGAAAGGACAGCAATGTTACTTTGTATTGTCTCTCCATTGACCAGACCATTTTAGGTCAGCCGTGGTGGCTCGGGGCTAGGAAGCTCTACCACTAAAGTCTGTAATCTGCACTTCAAAAAAGATCGGTTTCATATTGGGCCCAAAAAAAGGGGTTTCCCAGGCACCTCCCCCTCGAAAGTGAAGCTATGTCTCCCTCCACTCACCCACTACCTACACTGCTATAAACTGACTGAATGTAACAGTTAAATTAACACATTGTTTCCTGGTTATTTTAACTGTAAGTGGAATCCTGCACGCATTTATCTATGGTTTACAGTAAACATACACAGGACTCTGTTGTAAATTTATGGGAAAATTACAGTTAAAATAACTGGCTAAAAAGGTGCCAGTTAAATTAACTGGCAAAAAAGGTGCCAGTTTGTAACAGTGAGGCACCATCCTTTAGATTCTAAGGTTTTAACGAAAACGGAATCTCTACATTCTCTCCATTCGTTGCAAGAAAATTCTGATTTTAGACTAGGAACTTAATTTGAAGTTAACTAAATTTAATGGGAATGAAAGAACTGACTTGCAGCATGTTGACTACTGTATTAGTCAAGAAGGCATCAGCTACCAGCAAAAAAGTTTACAAGGTAACTTTAGAAATATATTAGCTAATGTGAGTTAACGTTTCTAAACTTCTCTAATGCCAGTTAACATGAAGGCATGGGGATGGGAAGAAGATATCCTAACACCGACTGAGCTATTTGTCGATTCTGCCACTGAGTTTTTAGAGTCGCTTCTTCCCCATTTCTTCATGTTGCCCAGGAGATGCTGTATTCAATCCTCTGTTATTTTACACTCTTATACAGTTTCAAACTAAGAAAATCATGAATTTTTACAGATTAAGCACACCTTTTTTTGTTAATGTAGCAGTTTGGGATATACTGTAAGCAGGAACTGAAGACAGTAGCAGTGAAGGCCTGGCACAGCATCACTAGGGAACAAACCCAGCATCTGGTGATGTCTATGGGTTCGAGATTTCAGGCAGTCATTAAATACAAAGACTTTGGAACCAAGTATTAAAATTGACAATTGAATTTATGATTATGTTAGTTTGTCCAAATACTTTTTGAAGCCAAAAAAAATGGGGCAGGGGCCATGAATAAAAAGGATTTTTACTTGGTGCACACAATATTTTTGACAAAACCTTTCAATTAAAGCTGAAAGTTCAACCACCAAACACATATAAACTTGTTCATTATGAATCCATTGTGGTGCCATACAGAGCTAAAATTATGTAACTGTTCAAATACTTATTAACCTGACTATACACACACATGCACCCACACACACAAAAAGAGCCTCAAACAAACAGACACACACTCAGCACTTGAACTTTGGTTATAATGGGCCATGCAGTGTAGCAATGGAAGCCCTGTGAGGGATAAATTACACACTGAGTGAAGGTAACTGAGCTGTGTAAACTATGTGGTAATGGTCACAGTGGGTAGAGGGTCAAAGACTCTCTCTCTCAGTCTCCCTCCCTCTGGAGTGGCTGTGGAGCTGCATATCAAAAGTGCCATTGAAAGATAAAATCTGGTAAATGAGTTCAGTTGTCTTATAAGAAGCCACAGAGCAGAATCTTTTAGAGCACATTGTGTTGAAAAGCATTGCCATGAAGGTCAGGTAGGATTTCTTTGGTGCATTTATGTAGTACATCAATTAACGTGCTTTGGACCATATCAACCGTCCTGGTCAATAAATGAAAAAAACTTGATTAAAAGAAGATCATCATGAATCATATAACAGGGAGAACTCACTGTTGGTTGCATAACATACTGTTGGTGAGGCATCCATGAGGTGCTCTGGACCTGCATAAAAAGTAAAATATCAGTCATTTGTAAAAATATGCAATTCAGAGTTAAATTCCTTCCTCTCTCTCAGGCTCAACTCTCTCTCCCAAACCCTTAAAGTGAAACACAACAGTGTTCTACAGTTTGACATAACTGTGTCACAGCAGCTTCACTATCAAAGCCATCATTTTATCCCAGTGATAACCATCAATTTAGAGCAATTTCTGAACAGTAGGAACCCAATTCTGTAATACTCCATTTTTCTGCAGGTTGGAAGGAGATAGCCAATCTTTTGAACATGCGGGGAGAAAAAAGGGAAAATAAACAGTACTTGGGGTCAGATAAACTATGAACTGCCAACCTTAGTTCACTGTTAAAAATGTCATGACATCATAAACACATATCTGTCCTGATCAGACAAAAAACATTTCTTTATTTTCTCCATTCAGCAAAACATGGAAAATCAAAACTTAGTTCATTTGTTATCCAAGTGTCAAATCTCAGTGCAATGAATATGACACGACTCAAAACTTTAAAATTTGGAATCAGTTTACAACGTTACCCTTACTGTACAGCTATACTGTTCTACGCACCAATTTTTTGTATCACTTTCATTTCATGCTTCTGTATAAAAATCAAAGTAATGCTTTCAGACAGAACATTACTTTAGCATACAGCAGAGTATAATGCATTTTACATATGTTACATTAAGTGGAATGCAATATTCAATGTGGCCGACCCCGGACACAAACAGAGGAACACATGCACCAGGGTGGGATCCAGGATGTTCCGCTCAGGCACCCAGGAGTGTTCTTTAGGTTGTTCCCTTTCCAGACCACAAGGTGCTGGTGGCCACACCTCAGTGTAGACCACTCATGATGCAGCACACTGTGTTTGCGGGGTCACCATTGATGAGCCAGGGAGAAGGCGGGGAGTGGCAAGGAGGGCAGTAGGGGCAAGAACAAATAGGTTTGACATAAGAGACATGGAAGGAAAGGTGGGTACTGCAGAACATTTTGGCCCTCAATCAGAGATGATCTCATGGAGGCTACCGTAGAGGCGCACCATATGGTGAATGAGCAGCTCTGCTATCTACTTGACCATGGGCAGCCTCACTGGAGGGTCAAAGTGGGTTGCTTGTGAGTACTGGTCCATGATGGTCAAGACCAGAGTGAACTCGTCTGACACCAGCAGTCCAGAGATGAAGTCCATTGTGATGCATGCCCACGGACAGTAGGAGACTTGAGGCAGCTGGAGGAGGCCACTAGGCTAATGACTGAACTTTGCTCGACTGCAGGTGTTACGAGTGGCAACATACGCTCAGGTGTCCTGTCAGAAATTAGACCACCAAAAACACCAACAGACAAGGCTTGGGGTGTGGGAAACACCTAGATGACATGCTAAGGGAGAGCAAATGGCTCAGGTAAGGACTCTGGCTCTCCCCTTCCCTGGGCGGAAGAGACAATTCACCAGATTCCCATGGGGAAAGGAGTAGGACACCTCCACAATGTGCTTCACCTCAAACTTAGTGGCAGCCAGGAGGCATCCATCAGGAACTACAGGCTTGGGGACTTCCTTGGAAGTGAGAGAGTGCAGGCGAGACAGAGCATCAGGCTTAATATTCTAAGGCTCCGAATAGTGGGTGCGAGAGAAATTACATCAAAGAAAAAGGACCACCGAGCCTGTCTGGGATTGCGCCTCTTGGCTTTAGATACTCAAGGTTACGGTGGTCTGTCTAAACTAGCAAGGGGGTGCTGGCCCCCTCAAGCCAGTGCCTCCACTCTTCAAATGCCAGCTTGATGGCCAGAGGCTTGTAATCCCCTATGCTGTAGTTCTTCTCCGCAGGAGACAGCTGACAGGAGAAGACACAAGGGTGTCGCTTACTATCAGCCGCCCTCTAGGAGTGGACGGCCCCAGCGCCAACATCCAAAGTTTCTACTTCAACAATAACTTGGAGCTGGGGGTCAGGGAGAGCTAGGACTGGAGCGTTGGTAAATTTTTCCCTTAGCTGGTGGAAAAAGGCAGCCTGAGGGGTCTTGCAGAAGGGGATCTTGGGAGAAATGAAAGCTGTGAGTAGGATGGTAGTAGTAGAATAGCCTCTGATGAATTGTCTGCAAAATTTGCCAAAGCCCTGGATGTGTTGTACTCCTTACAGACTACAGGGACCAGCTAATCCAGGACTGCCTGAACCTTCTGCCAATCCATGCTGATGTCCCCTCAGGAAATGATAAATCACAGAAATTGGACAGAGCTGATTTTCAAGTAGTCACTGAATCACTCAATGGAGATGCTGGGTATGTTCCTCCAGGATGCAGGATGTCATCCAAGTATACTTACACAAAGCAAGAGATTATGTTATGGAAGAAATCACTCATCAGTTTCTGGAACACAGCAGGGGCATTAGTGAACTCGAACGGCATCGCCAATTACTAGTAGGCCAGAGGGAGTGTTGAACGCCATCTTTCATTCATCTCCCTCTGTAATACAGAACAGGTGGTAGGCATTGCACATGTCCAGCTGGGTGAAGTAGTGGCACCTTTGGAGGTTGGAGAAGGCTGAATCCATGAGAGGAAGGGGATAGCGGTTATTACCTGTACAGGCATTCAGACCTCATTGGTCAATAGGCGAAGAGAATAGTCATTTTATGACACATAGAAGAAGCCGGCACCCACTGGGGAAGAGGAAGGTTGGATGATACTGAAAACCTGGGTGTCCGAGAGTTACTCATCCATAACTCTTGATTCTGGTGCAGATAGGGAGTGCAGCCCGCCCCTATGTGGTGCTGTTCCCAGAGGAGGCTAATAGCACAGTTATGTGGGTGTTGAGAAGGAAGTAAATTAGCACATGATTTGCAGAAGGCTTGGTGAAGATTGTGGTAAATGGAAATAACTCCTTAAAGGTCAAATGACTCCTTGTGGCTTGGTGGAAGAGACAGAGGGCCCAGAGAGCGCCTCTCCTTCCTGGACAGCAGCTCGGACTCATCAGACTGGGTAGTCAGCAATCAGGCGGTTTGCTGCTCTACAGTACAGGCAAAGAACGGTATCAATGCGTTGCTGTCACTCCACTAGATTAAGATGATTGACCCTGGCACAGTCCATGAGCATGGGCAGGCTGTATGAACCAGAGCACTTCAGGAGTACTGGACACTATCTCACAAGACAGGAGGTGGATCGGAAGAAGCCACTTGCTTAGACCAAAGAGGCAGACAGAGATACACCAAATAAATAAATTCTAAATTTTTAGCTAAGGTTCACAGAAGACAAAGAACTCAGAGGACACAACAACAATCCAGCAAAGCAAGGACAAAGACAAAGAACCTAAGTACACAAGACCATAAACAACGAGGGAGAACAGGTGCAAATGAAACAAAGAGGGAGGGGAGTAAAATGAGAAAATAATTAAATAAAGAGAAAAAATTAAAAAAGGAACCAAAACTTGGACAGACAGCTGGATTGCGGGAAAAACAATTTGGACAGCACTCAGGACATAACATTTCTGATTCGATACAAACTAAACCTATGCCAACCCAGCCTTTCCTGGAGATCTAATATCCTGTAGGCTTCTAACTGAAACAAGGCATGCCGCATCTTATTCAATAGGATCTTAGAGATTTTGATGTAGTCAGGAGTGATAATGAAAACTTATACCCAGCAAAAAATTTCACGTGTCATGGGTTGGAGTGTGCTTCATCTCACATTTTTTCTGCAGGGGCTGTAACATTTTGTGTACTGTACAGTCCTGTAACACAGACCACTGTAATTACTGTCCTGCTCCACTAGGGGGCTGGTCCGGACCACTGTCCTGTGGAGCATGGACCACTGCAGTAATTGTCCTGCTCCACTAGGGGATTGGTCCGAACCACTGTCCTGTGGAGCACGGACCACCGCAGTAACTGTCCTGCTCCACTAGGGGACTGGTCCGGACCACTGTCCTGTGGAGCACGGACCACTGCAGTAACTGTCCTGCTCCACTAGAGGGCTGGTCCGGACCACTGGTCCGGAGTGTCTCGAGACAGTGAAATTTGCAGTCTTTACTGGCCTTGCACCAAGGTAAGGTCTTTGAACCACTGACTGAGCAGTCAATTCTCGGAATACTGCAATTACATGGTAAATGCCTGCCTTACCCTCAGCATAACTGTTGGCCAAACTATTTATCTAGCCTGCCATTTTCATTGATAAATTATAATGAATGTGATTGTTCAAAATGTTTGGAGCTGGCAGTCTAGCAATATGTAGCTTGCGCTTTTTCTACTGCACTAATCTGGCATATTAATTAAGCAGCTCGTGACACCTAACAAAGCCTGATGAATATAAAGTGAAAAAACCGAAAAAACCATCTTATTCTCAAAAATATGAATGCTCTGAACAGATTATTTTTATCTAGCCTAGCTGTCCTGTGATCTGGAAAAACCTAGTAAGTTTAACAGTGGCAAAGGTCTCGCAATTGAACAAAAATTTTGGGTTCTGGACTTTTCCTAACAGAAGAAAATATGATAGAAACTTGATTTTCAAAGTTCAAATGACACTAATAGCAAGTGTTCTAAGATTTTCACCACTCTTAATTACTGTAAATGAAGGTTAAACTCAGTTTCTACCAAAAGTGACACACTTAAAAACATAATTTTAAATAGAAGGCTATACTCAGGCAGAGGGGCGTGGTACAGCCTTATGATTTTATACTTGAAATGGAGCTTCTATTACAGCTCCGTGTAATTCATTTGAAAATGCGGTGGCCCCTTTCTGAAAAGTAATTTGGCTTCTCAGAAAGCACTAGAAAATGACTTAATGGTCTTACCATTCAATCCTTCCGACAAACGAGTAACATAACATAATTGCGTAAGATGATTTACTGCAACTCGTAGTACAGTACATCAACCCAGATTAGTCATGAATAACTCGGGTCAGGGTTTATAGTGTGACTGTTGTTAAGCTACTACCAAGCTTAGGCTATTATATTTATCAGTGAGCATCCCTTTTTTTCATGTATTTTCCCCTTCTCTTTAGAAATGGCCACCGCATTTGCAACTGAATGAGGCCCATCCGGTTTTGTAACTAAAAGTCAATTTTAACTAGGCTATACAATCATTTGGGCAGTGGGTAGTGCATCCCTTTGGGGCGGCCTACAATGGAGAAGTAAGACGACCACTTCCCTCCGCTAGTCTGGGAGCTCGCCTTAGGCAATTGACAGCACTCCCTTTGCCTCCCGAGCCAGGGTTACGGTGAAGATGTCGCCACAGGTAGCTCCCAAGAAGTTACAAGCAGCAGCGTGATGAATGGTTGCAGCGGCGGATGAGCCAAGCTCGGCCAACGGTTATGCAACATGATGCTATTCAGGTACATGGCTAGTCAGGTACATGGCGACCACTGCAGCTGAGGAAGGCAACAGGAAACTACCTCAGTTTTTTTTTTTCCCTTGATATATTATTGCATCCATGACTGTTAGTATAAACGATTTGAGAAGTAACAACGTAGACGAGACCTTAGCAAGGCAAGGTGTCGCATCCGGCAGGAGTGGGAGGGGGGCCTCTCAGGTCGTCAACATGCGAAATCCCTTCAATACGCTTTTAAGAATCGGTACTTGGAATGTCCGTACGATGTCGAGAGAAGAGAAGCTGAACAATGTGAAGCAGGAGATGAGTAGGATGAAGATACAGATCCTTGGACTTACTGAAGTGCGTTGGAAGGGGAAAGGAGATTTCTTCAGTGATAATGTGCGAGTTATTTATTCTGGAGGATCAAAGCAGGAGGGAGGTGTGGCGCTTCTCCTAGATCACTTAATTAAGCAAATATGCGTGCTCAACTCAGGTTATACTAAAGAGTAACGGGTGCTGTCCCAAAAAAAGTTCACAAAATTACAAAAAAGAAAATGTCAGCACTCACATTGCAAAACATAAATATTTATTAATGCACGACGGCAGAAAACGGACGCGTTTCAGCCATAGGCTTTCCTCAGCGTTTCTCCTAGATCGCCATGCAGCACAATGTGTGGAGAGAATTGAGTCACTTAGTGATCTACTTTTGATGGTTAAATTACACGGTGAGCCCGTTGACATCATGGTTGTAGTTGTATACATGCCTACCACCACTCACCCGGATGCGGAAATAGAGGAAATGTACGACAACATCGAAGAAGTCTTGAACCTCAGGAAAGACAAGGATAATATGGTACTGTTAGGTGACTGGAATACAGTAGTTGGAGAAGGTAAAGACGGCTCAGTGACAGGCCATTTTGGTCTCGGCAGACGGAATGAGAGGGGCGAGTAGAATTCTGTAAGCGCTGAAGATTGACCTGACACCTGCAATTGTCTAGAAGGAGGTACACGTGGAAGGCACCAGGAGATATTTGGCAACTTCAAATAGATTACATAATGGTCAGAGAGAGGTACCAGAACAGTGTGAAGAATGCTATGGCCTACCCAGGAGCTGACTGCGACTTGGATCATAATTTGGTTGTTATGCAGGCTAAACTAAGACTAAAGAGAGTATCTGGTAGCAGGAGGATCCAGAAGTGGAACAGGGAAAAACTGAGAAGTGATGCCCATTTCAAATTTGCGGAAGATGTGGATAGGTATTTGGAAGATGAGACTGAGTACATGGACAATAACATCTTTGAAAACCGCTGGAACCTTCTAAAAAGCGCTGTCTTGACGAGCAGAGAGGATAATATTGGTTATGAAGCACGAAGAAAGGCGAAGAAGCCTTGGGTCACCAAGCAGATGCTGGACAAGATGGAGGTGAGGAGCAAATGGAAGAGCGCTAATACTGTGCATGGCAGAGAGATGTACAGGAAATTAAATAATGAACTCTGCAGAGAAACTGATAGAGCTTGTGCCAACTGATGGGAGAGTCAATGTAACGAGCTAGAAGACTTGGAAAGAATGGACCGGGCGGATGTGTTATACGCAAAGGTGAAGGAGCTCTGCCAGGAAGACCGTGGGGGAAAGAAACAGGATAATGTGCTCAGCAAGGACGTGTTGTGCTGCTGACAGAAGTAAGTGATATCAGCAATAGATGGAAGGAGTACATAGAGGATTTGTCTGCAAGCGAAGAGAAATCAGACAGTCTCCCCTTAGAGATGGAGGAGGAAGTTGATGCAAATAGGTGCGGTCCTGATATTCTAAAGGAGGAAATCGTGAAAGCAATGCATCAACTAAGTAATAGGAACCTGCAGAAATACCTGCAGAAATGTGGAAGGCATTGGGTTCAGTGGGAGTTAAGCCATTTGTGGGACTCTGCTACACTATATATACTGCTGGAGTGTGGCCAGAGGACTGGACGAGGTCGGTCCTTGCACGCATTGAGAAAAGACCACAAACAACTAGATGCGACGGACACAGAACCATTAGCCTGGTGGTCCATACCAGGTCATTCTTCGTGTCTTGACCAACAGATTAAAACCAAAGGCCAGAGCGTTTATCAGCAATGACCAGTTTGGATTCCAGAAAGGGGTCGGCACCAGGGAAGCTATCGCGGTTATGAGATTACTCAGTGAGAGGTGTATTTACCACAACCAGGACATATATGTGTGCTTCGTAGACTACGACAAAGCCTTCGACAGAGTGGTTTGGGTGAAACTCCTAAAGATTTTAAAGAGCATTGGAGTCGACTGGCGTGATCAAAGGTTGATTGCAGCACTATATATGGGTCAGACTGCGACAGTCAAGTTGAAGGATAGTGTGACAAATCCCACTGTGATTGGACGTGGAACCAGGCAGGGGTGTTGCTTATCTCCCTTGTTGTTTAATATCTATGCTGAAGCCATGCTGAGAGAAGCCTTAAGCCAGGTGGATGAAGGCATTAGGGTGGGAGGACATGTCATCAAGACAGTGAGATATGCGGATAACCAGGCCACAGTAGCTAGCTCTGTTGACGGCTTACAGTTCATGATGAACAAGATGCAGAAGACCACAGAAGAGTACGGCATGAAGATAAACGTAAAGAAGACTAAGGTTATGAAGATCTCAAAGCAGCCTGGTGAGGAATTTGCGATTTTTCTTGGTGGTAAACAGCTGAGCTAAGTGTCAAAGTTTAGTTACCTTGGCAGTATAATAACACAAGATGGTTACTGTGACAAGGAAATCAAGTCAAGGATCGCGCGTGCAAAAGATGCGTTTTCTAAGAGAAAAGAACTTCTGACGAAGTCCTTTAGCCTGACCTTGAAGAAGAGAATAATCAAGATGGTGGTCTGGAGTGCACTACTTTATGGTGCGGAAACATGGTCTATGCGCAAAGAAGAGATAAGAAGATTGGAGAGTTGCGAGATGTGGATGTGGAGAAAGGTCTTGAACATCCTGTGGTCAGATAAAATAAGTAATGAAGAAATGCTACGGCAGATTGGAGAAGAAAGGGCTATAGTCAGCATCATCCACAAAAGGCAGAGAGCCTGGCTCGGTCAGACTCTTCGTCACGGAGATCCACTGGTGGTCATGATTGAAGGTAGAGTGGAGGGCAAGAGGCCTCCGGGGAGAAGAAGAGCAGGAATGCTTGACATAGTTAAGGACGGCGGCTCTTACGAACGCGTTAAGAGGCGGGCAGTGGAGCGGATGCTATAGGACTGGACATGCCTTAGGGCAGACCACTAGAGAGAGAGATACAATCATTAGACTAGGATACATTCTACTCTTTTGACAGGGTATCGTAACAGCCTCCTGCAATAAAACATGTTGCTTTGCTGCAAAAAGAAGCGCCTATACTGAGGTAATCTAAGCTGAAAAACGTGTGATTAGAATTCATTAACGTTAGGCCTACTGATCATAACTTGTCGACTATATTTTTATAAATAGACTACATGAATAAATCTATTCGAAACATTATGATTTTAGTCCATAAGCTAGCACAATTTGAACTTTTATTATACATTTTATTTCATATCTGGCTTTACTAGAGGTCATTCTCATAAGTAGGTTACGTTAATGAATTCTAATAACCCTTTTCAGTCGGTGTTTATTTCAGTAGATTGTGGCGCTTCTAATCAGCAGCATAGAAACCATTTTACTGTGGGAGAAGTGATGATGATTTTACATTAAAATTGAGCTTTTATTACAACTTCTTGTTGTTTAATTCATTTGAAAATGCGGTGGCCATTTCTGGGGCAAAAAAAAAAAAAAAAATAAATAAATAAAAGCAAGAGGTTGTTTGCTTGTATTACATTATATATAAACTTGGTTGTAACAACAGTAAACACTGATCCGAGTTAATAAACTAGCAAGTAACACCCAGCAAAACCCGATGAATATAAAGTAAAAAAATAACCGATATTGCTTCAGTTTATTCTCGAAAATATTAATGCTCTGAACAGATTATTTTCATCTAGCCTAGCTAGAGAACGATAAAAAATGATTGGCAGGTTTGGAAAGTTGTGTCAATAAATTGCAGCCAGTTCACACTTTGCTTTCGGCTGTTAATCTCGGTTGAATATTGTGCTTTCTTTCTGCACCATAAAAGCATAATTTTAAATAGAAGGCTTTAGCTATAGGCTACTCAGGCAGAGGGGTGTGATACAGCCTATGATGTAATACGCGAAATGGGGTTTTGATTACAGCTCCGCGTAATTCATTTGAAAATGTGGTGGTCGTTTTTGACAAGTAAATTGGCTCCACAGAAAACACTAGAAAATGACTTCATGGTTTTACCATTCAATCCTTCCGAGCAAAGGATAAAAGTGTTAAGTCTGTCAGGGGGGATGAATGTTTTACCCTTGCAGAGGGCTATTGCCGCTGTCCATCAGAAATGGGACTGAAATCACCCCGCGACTGTAATAGTCTATAAACTATTTTAATTGTTTAAGCCAGGGGTGTCCAAGCTAATCCACAAAGGGCCGGTGTGGGAGTTGGTTTTTGTTACTCCCCGACACTAACACACCTGATTCTATTCTTCGAGGTCTTGATTGACCCCCCTGATCAGTTAATTAGTGGCATCAGGTGTTGTCGCACTGGGATAAAGCAAAAACCTACACCCACACCGGCCCTTTATGGAGAAGATTGGACACCCCTGGTTTAAGCCGATTTACCGCAGATTGTAGTACAGTAGCAGCATCGACCGAGATTTGCCAGTTGTAATCAAAACTCAATTTTAATGATAAAATCATACTATATTTCCCTCTTCTCCCACAGTAGAGTAGCCTTCTACCTAAAATGATGTCTCTATCTGCTGAATGAAAGCGCCACGATCTACTGATAAAATCGCCGACTGAAAAGAGTTACTAGAATCTATTAACGTACCCTACTAACGAGAATGACTTTTGGTAATACCCGATGAATAAAAAAAAAAAAAAACTAAAATTGTGTTAGCTCATCATAATGTTCTGAAAAGATTTATTTATGTAGGCTATTTATTAAAAAATAGTTGGCAAGTTATTGTCAGTAACGTTAATGAATTCTAATCACACGTTCTCCAGCTTAGATTACCTCAGTATAGGCGCTTCTTTTTACCGCAAAGAAAACTGTTTTATGGCAGGAGGCCACACACCTATTAGATGGGTAAAATGTATTCAAGTCTAATAATTGTACAGTTGAAATTGCCTCTTAACAGGGCCGGCGCCAGAATTATCTCACCCCTGTGCAATCTAACAGCGACAATATAATGGGCTACATTCAGTACAGAAATATAGCCTAATTTCATTGTAATTAGGTCTATGCACTGTCACTCAAGGACGGTTTTTTTTTTTTTTTTCCCAGCGAGAGCGACATTTCAGAATTCTTCTGCGAATGAAGGTAAGTACGTGGTGTCCTCCCTTTATGTTTTGCAATCAGTGCAGTAAAAAGCAGTGAGCTGCATATTGTCAGGCCACATTGATTGTTACTAGCTTATTTTATTGGCTTCAAATATTTCGAACAATTAGACCTAGCCTACATTCATAACGATTTAATTATCCAAATAGCGGCCAAATAAATGATTTGGCCAACAGTTCTGCTGAGGGTAAGGCAGGCATTTACAATGTAATTGCAGTATTCCGAGAATGGACTGTACAGTCAGTGGTTCCGAGACCGTACCTGGTGCAAGGCCAGTAAAAGACCGCAAATTTCACTGTCTCGAGACACCCCGGACCAGTGGTTCGGACCAGCCCCCAAATGGAGTAGGACAGTTACTGCAGTGGTCTGTGCTCCACAGGACAGTGGTCCGGACCAGCCCCCTAGTGGAGCAGGACAGTTACTGCGGTGGTCCTTGCTTCACAGGACAGTGGTCTGGACCAGTCCCCTAGTGGAGCAGGACAGTTACTGCAGTGGTTCTTGCTCCACAGGACAGTGGTCCAGACCAGCCCCCTAGTGGAGCAGGACAGTTTTTACAGTGGTCCGTGTTACAGGACAGCACAGTACACAAAATGTTACAGCTACCTCTCTATTTTTTTACAAGTTAATTATAAGTACCTAATGACACGTTTAAAAAACACCAGTTTCTCACATGACTTACATGTAGAAGAAATGTTCAGTGTTTACTGGGTTGGTTGATAGGTCTCTCATAAATTGGATTGGTTTGGATTGGATCCAAACCTTGCCATGAAATCGATTATTTTCTCAAGCACTAATTAGGTGGATTTGTTAAAAACTTCCTCAATATATAAGATTACAATTACATAAAATAAATCAATGACCAAAGCAGAGCTTTGTTTTTCCCTATAAAGAACACAAATCAAATGAAGTGTATCATATAACATTCAGTAATGGAAGTAATTACTGAATATATTCACGGCAATGTATGAGTTATTAACTGCAGAATGACTGTTAAAAAATCAACCATTTTTTACCTGCGAATCAGAGAGATGAGACATTGACTAATTTCCTGTTTGTGCCAGTTTTTTTTTTTACTTGCTCATCTTTAAAGTGAAGATGAAAGAGTAACCTTGCGAGTGCTTTTCACTGAAGGGCAATATTTACAGGAAGCAGAGCTGATATTGCAACTGTTGAGGATTAATATTCCACAAAGCCTCAGCATTGTTTTAGCTAAATCAATTTAGGAAGCCTTTGGAGCAAGGATTACCGAGCGCTTGGTAACCATCTTGAGGCCTGGACTTGGGTTTTAATCAGTGCTGCAGAAAGTCAAGTGAGCGAATGTTCAGTGGCTTGTATGTGGAAGGAGGGAGGGAATGGTGGGAACCTATATCCTACCATAAGAATCACATTCAAAGTTAAGTGGGGGCAAGTATCTGCAGCACAAACAAAAAGAGGACTGCTATATATATTCCACACAAATTGATTCACAGTATGTCCTTAAATGATATCAGGGACTTCAGAAGGTCACCAGCTTGAGTCTGCACTTGAAAAAAGACACTGAAAGTAAAATTTCCCTCGATTTCGTCCCCTCATTTTTTCTGAGTGCTGGTATTTGAATATTTTGTTAAAGCTTTTCTATCTTCTAAACCAGTGTTTCCCAAACTTTTTTCTCTCGCAGCACACTGTTTACTATGAAAAAATCTCACGGCACACCGCTATGATATTATAGCATTCCGCTCGCGCTACCTACCCCGCAGCGCGACCGAGTGACGAGACAACCACTCGAGCTTTCCAACCAGGTTTCAGGTTTTTATGCAATCATAAAATAAATGACTCTATGCAGTCTTTTCAGTTCAGCCCCCACTTCTCCAGATACTCAGATGTCACTCGAAACACTTCCTCACCTGTAGTTTTCTCCGGCAAAATTCTATAAAAAAAAGTAATTTTCTTTAATTGTCTCCCCATCGACATATCTGACATTGGCCAGTAATTGTGCATGTCCACTGACATCGGTTGTTTCATCCACCTGCAGCGCAAATTTCCCACTCCCTTTTATTTTCTCCATTACAACGTCCTCTATATCTGCCGACATTTCTCCTATTCCTCTGCCATTTGTATTGTTTGAGAGAGGAACCTTCGATATTTCATTGACAGCATTTTGACCCAACATGGTCCCGAAGATAGCTTTGCATGCTGGCAGGATAAGAGATTCGGCAATTGTGTGAGACATCTTTGATTTTGCTACTAGTTCTGCGACCAGATAGCTAGCTTCTAATGCTTTTTCTGACACTGTAGCGGTTTTCATCATCATGAAACTAGCATGTTTGTTCGTCTGACTTCTCAACCGCATTAAATATACACAGTCTTTTTTTTTTTTGCGAGAGAAGGGTGTTTGTTTGAAAGGTGTCTTTTTAATTAATTGGCACCATAGCTTCGTTCGCCAGCTTTTCGCCGCAAACAAGACACAGTGGTATTGGGGTAGCGGGATCTCCAGTGAATGTAAACCCATAAGTCAGATATTCCTCACTGTAAAGTCTGCTCACCACTTTGATTTTCTTTTTCTGGCTAGCGCAGCAAGAGTTAGCCTGGAATCCATACATATCAAGTGCTGGTCGCTCCCAACGGTCACTGACTGATATCAGTCTGGCCTCAGTCGTATAGCCAGCGTTTAGCCCTTATGTCACTAATGAAGTGAATATATGAATATTGATGTTTTCTGCTCTTGGCTGATTGGGTAACCTTTTGGCGAGAACCACCAATCGCCCGGCGCCATTTGCAGAATGAATGCTGACCGGGTTATCCGTCGTCTTGTTGTCAGAAGTGGTAGCTAAGTAGGCAAGCATTTAAACGTTGAGATATACAAGTATCTGTCTTATATCTGCATGTTGCGTGTATATTTCCTTCTACTTTGCTACATCAGGCATTTTACAACACAACTAACGGCTGTACTCAGCATAATGAATATGAGTTAGCTGGCCAGCTACGGCATTCGTGAATGTTATTTGACATGAACTTAAAAATTAGATTGTGGCTTGCTTGCGTTTACTCTTGGAGTGGTTGTTAGGTTTTGAACGGATAATGTTTGGCCATATCTGCATTTTGTTTATTTCAGTGGGATTCCCAGTATAATGAAGGCTAAATTAAATAATACTCAAATTACATAACGTCTTTCACTGTAATTGGCATTAGCTATAGCTCGAAGGGCATGATTGCATCAGCTAGATTAAAGTGATACTCCACCCAAAAACTATAATTTGTATATCAATTACTCACCATTAGATGTCTTGAACGGACAAAGTTGTTTTGCACCTGGCGCAACTTTATGGCCACAGGAGAGTTCTGAAAAATTATCCAAATTCCTTTTTGGCTGGAAGCAAATGGGGTCACCCAGTAGCAGTGGGAAAACTCCACAAAACGTCCGTTGACAAACTTTCAAACCATCGTCCAACGCATCGTCCAGTATAATCCAAGTCTGCTTTGTCCACTCGTATCCTCAGAACTCTACAAACATGGTTATTTTTCGCTAAAAATAATAAAATACCACAGTTCTGCTTCAAGTAAGCTCGCGCATTCAACGGAAGTCCCGCCTCCCGGCTCATTCATTGCCCAGAGACTCTGCTGCCACTCAGATGAATACTCATATAAACACGAGCCTGATCTCCTGATCTGTTGGTCTTAAAAATGCCATTGCAGCACCAGAATATTTGGAAGATAAGTGGCCTGTGAAAAATAAGTCCAGTATTTAATTCTGTGACAATGGGGCAAAATAATCGGTGATAATCTGTGCTCACGTTCACTTCTCCCCATTGGGATAAATTCATTCAGGACCCGCTGCAAGTCTGTCTAAAGGGGCGGGGCACCCTCGCGACTGTGAGCCAATCACAGATCTCGCATGGATTTTGTGCGAATATTTGAAAGTCAAACGCTGGCCTACCGACTGAGGCCAGACATATCTGCAAGTGACTGTTGGGAGCGACCAAAGCTTGATATGGATGGATTCTCAGGGTCTTAGTCGTACGGCCTTTTCGAGGTTTTGGTCAGGAATTTATCAATCTTCGTTGTTTCGTTTCAGCTGGCCTACACTGCTGTTTTAGCTGAGTTTTACCGGGGAATGTTTAATTTTTTGCGTTAGACGATGTGTGATTGGCCAATCACGAGAAGGAATTGTACAGTAGAATACATGATGCGGAAATATCAGAAGGAATTTTAAATAGGCATTTTAATAAACTGAATTGAATGAATTGATAATGACATGAATTGTTATTTTTATATCCTGTAAGTTCAGCTGTTTTATATTATTAGGCTATCAGGAAAAAAAACAGTAAGTGGGTTTTCTCGCGGCACACCTAGGAAGCTCTCATGGCACACCAGTGTGCCGCGGCAAACAGTTTGGGAAACACTGTTCTAAACGTCTTAGGACGCCTTTGGTACAAAGCAAGAGACAATGACCAGGGCTTCTGATATAGCTTTGCTTAGTTTTCTAAGTTCTAGTATTATTTTCAATAGAAAATAAATGAGAAGCATATTCCAACCATTATTTAAAAGACAAAAACACTCCGCAAAGCATGTGGCATTCTAGATAACCACTACAAATATCAAACTGTAATTAAGTATCTATTAATTTAGACACTTTATCATATGTTAACAAGTGTCCAAACAAAAAATATCCAAAAAAATATATATAAATAATTTTATTTTTACTTCAATGGCTCCATACTTGCCACATTCTTATGTTCGCAGATAAAGAATGATTGTTGCCACGTTTACACAGCGTGCTTGTAATCAGATTTAAGTTCATTCAGTATGAAATATCCTCATGTACGCATGCTATTGTGACATATTATGTGTAGACTAATTTGAACAAACGTGGGAATGTGTGCAGGTGAACTTTGGAAGCAACTTTACTAAAACATTTAAAAAGAATTCAGAATAGTCAAATGACTAGATGGGCACAAAAAACGAGCAGTTTAACTCTTTCAACCCCAGATATTCTAGCATCACTATACCCTTCAACCCCACAGCCCTCTGTAGAGGGCTGGTCATTATCTGGACATTGTATCTTACTGTTATCTCTGGAATCCCATTAAATGTAACCTGATATGTTCCAATCAATTAGTCAGATTGTTTGAATTTTCCCTACAGGAATTTGGGGTTGAAGGGAATATGTTGGTCAGCCCTCTGTAGAGGGCTGTGGGGTTGAAGGAGTTAAACAGGTTTGGAAGAAGTCAATGAATTAGAAGCAAGAGTCTAACAAAGTCATGTCATTCGCACTGTCACTGCTTATGTGAAAATTAATAAAAATATTCGAGGCGTTTTTCTACTTTTTTTAATCTAAAATTTACCATCTCAAATCCTCCCCAAATCTGGACTGACCAATCGGCAAACTATGCACAAGCATGTTCATACGCGACTCATGCTGCCAACACGGTAGAGTGCAGACAGTTTGTGGTTCTCCTCCAAAACAGGTGCCTGTCAACTGCCGCTTCTTATAAACTCGTAGCTTGAAACCTTGCAAGCTCAGAGCAAGAGTGGAGAAAACGCGAACATGTGCTGGATCAGAATTTCACTAATGAGCGCCCAGTTGGCCAGCAAGAGCTGCTTGAGCAGCGAACAATGCAGACCCTACCAAGCTGATCCCTCCAAAATCCCCAGCAGTGCAAAGCCAATTATGACCACAATCGGCACTGGCGCACCTCTAATTCGAACACGAACTTTGATAGTCTGTTGCACCATAATGCTGTGCCTTTACTTCTCCTGAAAGGAAGGAGATGAGCTGATCCTCAGTGAGAAGTCAGAGTTTCGATGCGGGTTGGATCTCAGGCAAAAATAACATTCGGGCAGACGGTTTCACTGCCATCATTATTTATGACACAAATTGTATAAAAATGAGAAAGCCTTCCAATAAATTAACTGTCACATGAGTATGAGCATGATTTACTAAATCATTTTTTGCACCACTTATTCTTGAACTGGTTGGCCTTCTTAACAATTAACTGATAGATTTCAACAAAAGACTGATAGTGGTGAAGCCTGAGCCAATTTTTAATTCTTTGAAATAAAAGTTAAGAGAGAAGTAATGAGAAAAAGTTGGGTATCAGCAATAGGTCATGTTGGCTACATTGGAATGCTGAGTTTGGGATCATGCGCATGTCACAGGATCAACTGCAGTTATATGCACAGGACATGTAAATGTGCACCGATCCATCCAATCACTTTATGTACTGTTCATGTACACTGTTCATTCAGAATCATCAATCGGAATAATCTCATGACGAATATAAAAAAATGTGTGCATGCAACACGTGTTCAACCCAAGCACAGGTAAAACAGGTAAAATGAACTTAATTGCATTTAAAACAACCCTCTTACTGCATTAACATTTCATATTGTTATATTGAGCTGAGCAACTGAGCAACTCTTTGAGTTGATGTCGAAAAGAACCAGAGGTACACTCTAGACCTCCATACTGCTACATAAACTCCCCTTTACCTCCCTCAGCCAATAAACAGATAAATTGCCTTGCCCCCTCCTGCCTCCCCACCCCCGATGGCCACCATACCCACCTGATATGTGGAAACAGGGGAAGCAGCGATGAAGGGTGTGATGGACGTCTGCGCAATCATACGATTTGTGGCGATACTATAAGGCGAGGAGTAGAACCTAGAGAAAAAGTGGACATTCAAAAACCATTGGGAGTTTGACTGGAAAATCCAAACCCAACTCCTCAAAGCAATTATGAGCACACAGGCTTTTACTCAACTAACACTGGTCCTTAATTTTGAGTTTCAAGCAGATATTGCCATGGATATTTTTCTTCACAGACCCAGTTTGGCAGTTTAATTTTGTCGATGGCTCAATACACAAGATGGTTGAATTCTAGCTTTGAGTTATTCATCAAAGTTGAGGACAACTGTTCCTTCAATCTTAGCATTATTATCCCGTATAACAGTGCACCCCCCCTCGCTACACCTCTCTGTGCAGGATGCTCAGTATTCAGATTTTATGATATGCATGATATGTCTTATACAGCAATGTGCTTATTCGAAAAAGCTGCATTTTTTATAGACAAAAGCACCAGCAGACGACCTCCTCCCCCTGTGGTGAGATCCCACAGCTTGGTTTGATTTATGTTGCTTCATTTGGCAATTTCTTCCCTACAAGGAAAGAAATCCATCATTACAGCCTTCCATTCCTCCCTGTCATTTTGCATGTTTCCTTGATTCTAGTATTGACACAAAGTTAAATCTGCAGTTTTCATTAACGCTGTTGTTGGAATTCAGGTCCATTATTATTTCAGACAATGCATGCATATGCCATTTTAGGTGGCATTAGAAAATGGCTTTGACAAACAAAAATAGTACAAAACCCTTGGTGATGTTCTCTCTGAATAGTTAGGCATATTGAATAAAGAAATAAACTAGAGGCACTCCGGGAGTTCAAACCTCAGCTAAGGCAGCACAGTCAAAATCTTGCTGAGTGAACATAGCTCATAAGAAATTTAAGGTTTATCACATAACTGCAGTACTTTTCCCATAGCCCAGCTCATGACACATTTTAGGTAATATCACTTTTGCGAAAATCTCATTGGCTGAGAGCGTGGGGGGAAAAAAATTGCTTCGCGTTACAGTATTGCGCTGTTTATACTTAGCCAACTGTAATCAGTATGGCTTAGCACTGTAGCAGGCTAGTGAAGCACCACTCACATAACTAAGTTCACGTGACTTAGCTAGGTAGTGTGCATGCAATACTTTTTATAAACCATTATGTACATTACTATGTTCGCCCGTGTGGGGGAGCATACGTCAGTCCGACCGCCCAAAAGTCCGACTGCCCATCTCTCCGACTACCCATTAATCCGACTTTCCTAGACCCATTGGCCCGACTGCCCATTGCTCCGACCAAAATAATCCCTATATTCTGACCAGGGCTAAATCCTTGTAATGTTTTTATACTATCAGATTTATTATGTGAATCGGGAGCGAGTGCGCGCGTGCGAGCGAGAAACTGTAAAACACTTGGAGTTGATAATAAACTGACCTAGCAAAAATAAAAATCCAGTGAACAGCGACATCGACTCATAACATAAGAGCAGCACACATGTCCTGATGCATCAACTTTGTGTCAGCTGTACAGATGCTGTGTGCCGTAGGTGCGACAGCTGTCAGCTGCGCACCTCCATGTCACTGGACAGACTGTGTGGGCTTGCCCTACTATTAATTGAAAAGGACATTGCATCCAAACTGGATTATAAAGATCTTATTGCTGAGTTTGAGGAAAGTGACTGTCATGATCAGTTCCTCCGCAATTACGCATGGTGAGTCCATCTCATTTGTTAGAGCAGTAAATAATGAGTATAGTTGTAATGAAAATGAATTATGAATGAAAAGTGAATTTTGTTGTGGCAAGCAAATATCCTTTATTCCTTTGCATGAGCAAAATGCCTAATCAGGGTCTCTTCATCTCCGTTTGCAGTTCAGCACCGCGGACGGCGCCGGGTCAGTGACTCTGCACTCTGATTCCAACTTCGAGGCAGTATAGCTCTATGAACTCAAAAATGTTGTTGCAGTGAACTCGTTATTCCAGTTATATCAACATGAACATGATACCCCCCCCATCTCTCTTAAAATCTAAGATCATCCTTACTAATAATGTAAAACAAACTATTATAGTCATTATTTTAAAGCCTAAAAATCTATAGGCTGGAGAATCAATCAATATTTTTACTGTCATGTTCGATTAAAACATATCTCAGTTTAATAGATGGGCTTTCAAATCACCAAACGACTTGCTTTGACGAATTTTGTTTGTTTATTGTCCTATATCACCTCTGATGCCGTAATGATTGCGTAATGATTGCGAGCATGGACAACAGACGTCTTGTCTGTGGATTTCGCCGACCCACATGTCATGTAGAGATTAATTTTACATGTAAGGGGAGCATACAGCTTTCATCCACAAACCAACGTGGGAGAGCTCCAAGACACGTGTGCCAGACGCGCAGAGGCATGCGTAAAACACCAATTTTGACCACTTCATGCTGATTAGTTAATTTTTTAGTTAACTTTCGTTTCTTTTGGATTTTTGTGCGTATTATGGAGCTCTTTTGGCCTTTTTTTAAGCCTTTTTTTCCCTGAATTAAATTTTCTAAAGTTGCCACAAGTGGCGTCAGAGTGTGTGATTGAAAACCACCGCGGTCTGCTTCCTGTTCAAGGCATCTCCTTCTTCGGATGCCGAGACTTTGTGTTTATTAATTAAGCTTTCACTGACTGTATCACATCTGTACACGTCTTAAAACAAGAAAAATGCATGAACAGGAGCCGGACCCTCTACACACTTTTGACTAGACTGTGGCACCATCAAAATACAGGAGATTAAGTTGATATCTCAGTCAATATGTACTCCCATCCTGCTTCTGAGCCGGATTAGTCGGTCTAATACACTGTCGTAATTACTGGGAGTCGAAACACGGGGCATACTTAAGTCGGGGAAATGGGAGGTCGGACTAATGGACGCAAAAATATAGAAATGTATGGTCGTAGAAATGGGAAGTCGAACTTTTGGGTAGTCGGAGAAATAGGAAGTCTGACTGATGGGCGCAAAAATATAGAAATGTATGGTCGGAGAAATGGGAAGTCGGAGAAATAGGAAGTCAGACAGACGTCATGCGCCTGCTAGTGTGCTAACATTAGCTAGCGACTCAGTTGACTGAATTTACAAACTCTTTTGCTCGTTCAGCCGTGAATGTCCGCAACTCAGAGACTGACTAAGCAGAGCGATGTAGTTGGCGCAGTGCTAACATACAATGGGCGCTAGCGGAAATTACATTTGCTGTCCATTAATTTACGCAATTCAGTTACGTGATAAACAGAATCGTATACTCTTGGTTGTGTCATGAGAAAGTTATTAAACTCGTTGAGAAAATTTTGGGATTGTTGCTCGCTAAAGCTAGCAACAAACACAAAATTTACTCAAGTTGTTCCATAATTTTAATATGAAACGCCCACTCGAGAAAGATCCTGTCTATCTGTGACATAGGATTTTGAGATGATTGCTGTGATGGCCATATTGTTTGACCGATCATGATCAAAATCAATAGGGTCCATCCATGATGTATTAACCCACCCACAAAATTTCAGAGATATCCGTTCATCACTTTTTGAGTAATCTTGTACTCAAACAGACAGACAGACAAACCAATGCCGGCAAAAACATAACCGTCTTGGTGTAGCTAACAAAACCAAACCAAAAGGACATTGTGGGGACCAATTTATCACATGTCTACATAGCTAAATCTACTGATTCAGTGTTATGTCCCATTTATTAATGCCAGCCATAAACCTTTATTCACCGAAACTACAATAACATTTAACGCGGAAAAAGACAAAAATAACGTGAGCTTTGACTTCAACTATGAGCAAGTCTACTTCATCGAACATACTTGGTAAAGAGAGTTTATTTGCTGGAAAAAGCAGTCCTAAATATACATTGCCTTAACATGAAGCATAAGGAGCTTGATAAATTGCACATTCAGACATTCTGCTTTTATTTTGCTCTAATAATAAACAAAAAATTCAGAAGTCAATGTTAAGTGAATGAACATGCTCATACGACAGATTCTTTAATTGCATTATGCCTAGTTTTCTTTGTAATGGATTGTTGATATGGTCCCTTTGGAGAAAACACGCAGGCACAGCACAGCCTCACGCAGGAGAGCCTCTGGCCAGTGTCAAATGTCACAGCTTCCTTTTCCTCGAAACTGTTCTCATTTCCGCAGGGCGGGCGCTGAGATTCGCATGACTCGGGCCTTGCCTGGCATCTCCTTTCAGTAATAACCTGCTGCCCCAGGACCGCTGCCACAGTTTTCCATCTCACGCCTCGCTTCAACCAGACATAACAAGAAATATTGTATTTTATAAAAAGCATTAAACTTTTATGAAGTCTTTGATGGCTTCTTGATCCCAACAGTCAGGGTTTTATCAGCTCAAACTAGGCTCTGATACATATATAGGATAGCCTATATTTTTACAGAGCCTATGTTATAGAGAGCTGGGTAGTGTGCAGATGGGAATCAGCAGTATCTGAGGAAACTCAATGCATTCTAAGTAGTCCTAAAACTGGAAAGTGTCGAGTTCAGCACTTGACATTTGCTGACTGGTTATTGCATGATATTCAGCATTTTTCTGTGGATATCCATTTGATTTTTGTTTTACTTCTATGTAACAAAATACGCAAATTTATTTGTCTTAGATGAACAAAGTAACCAATATATTTGCATGAAAACTGCTTGAGGACCAGAATAATAATGCTTTATGCTTGCAATTTACCAGTAAAAAAGATGCAAGAAAATTACTGTTTGTTGACATTTTGTCATTTATATGGTCGCATCCACAAGGAGCAACATACAAATAGGCTACTTCAGGAACTCTGCATAGGCCCTCAAGAACACAGTTTGCAGTATTTTTTCCAAAGGGATCACCAACTATTGTATGCTGTAATAGCCTCAAATGTTTTGTTTATGCAGTTAAGACCATGGGCTCTAATTTCTTGGCGCAGCGCAGGGTGGCGCAGCGTGGCGCAGCCCACGCAGTGGTAATTTCATGCGGTGCAGCCCGCGCAGTGGTAATTTCGTGCAGTGCAACAGCGTGCGCAGCCACTTTGGCAATTTGGTAGACGGATGTGCGCCGAGATGGGTGTGGCGGCGTAGTAGGGGGAGGTGTCACATATTCACCATGACGCAGTGACAATTTCGTGGATAAAGGCTCCGCCAAAATCTGTGATTTCAGATTCAGAGAGCTCGCCAGCTCCGACCTGGTTTACTTTCTGTGCAGTGGTAATTTATGACTCAGGACGCACAAATTTTTCGACACGTCACCGAAACCTCACAGGCAGGTTTCCAGAATGTTAGGCACATTTCAATGCAATAAATAATTAGAGCAAACACTATTTAATGTAACTATCTGAATCAGGACATAAATTATAGTATCTATATCGATTGTCCTGATGTCAGATCAAAGGCGATTGGCACGTGTAATGGAAACGCGACCTGGCTTAATCAGCGCAGCTGAATCTGTGATGCAAACTAACGACTTCACATCTTTCTCAGCCAACCACAAACTGCCTCGGCATCAGGCAGTGATATATATATATATTTATATATATATATAATGCTTAAGCGTTCTATGCTCAGCAAATTTTTGCACTGGATGGTCCCCAGAACTGAAAAAAAATTTTTCACACGGTATTTGCGTCTTTTGCATTGACTTTGAATGTAATCAGTCGTTTTTAAAAGAAAAATTTGTTTCATTTTAAAATGCATGCTTCCAGTTTAAAGATCCATGATGCAGGCCTTCAATGAGCAACCAGTGTGCAAGCCCCACTTTAATACTACTATTATTGTCACTTAGGTTTTATCGTTTTTGGTGGAGGAAAGGAATACAGCCTGATTGCTTATGATCTCGCAACAACACTCCAGTTAAGATCACATATTGAAAAGAAATGTGTAACTTATCTTGCATTGTTGTCCATGCATGTTAATCCCAAAATTTTAAGCAGCAACAGGGTTTAATAATAGGAACATGCTATCCATCGCTTAACTCTTCCCAATGATGCAGGCAGAAGAAATAAATGAGCAACCACATTTTCTGCCCAATCTAAATTCTATCCATTTCACTCCAACTTCATAAGTTTGAATGATCTGACGTAGTTTCCCTGGGGCGCCAGCCCCATTTGAAATTCCATTCAAGTTCGCTAATGGTAATAATTCATTTTAGGATTAATGCCCTAGCTTGTGAGCCAGCTAACTCATATTTGGTCAATGCTTAATATAGATGTAATCCTCAAGGTTCAGAAAACATGCCTGAAGCAGCAAAGTAAAATGCAACATTAACACATCATGCAGATATAGGACAGAGGCTTTTTAATTCCAAGATTTTAAAGGTCAGGAGAGGAGCTCATTTGATTGGTGAAGATTTGACTTGGCTGTGTTAAACCCACTCACGCCTTTCTCTCCTCCCTCTCTTGCCACTAGCACCTTTGGAATGAATTTACATTGTGAATCATCTAAAAATTGGGACAGGGGCGGACAGAGGAGTTAATTGTCCCAAAGCCGGGCGAAAATTGCAAAATACGCCTGGATACACCCTTTCACAATTTCCCAATCAATACCAGGATAATTTAAGTCTCCCATAATAGTCCCTCCTCCTCTACAAGCCTGCCTCTTAAGGAGCATTTCATTGACTGTACTGTCAACGAATTTAGAGCCCCTGATAAGTTATTAGAGGCTTTTTTAATTCTTTTAAAAGCACCCTTTTAATGAAGGAGATTACAATTAACTTGTGCAACTCAGGCAACCGGAGTACAAGCTCACTGCAGTAAAATTAAGGTTGAAAGTGACTAACAAAGCCTTCTCAAAGCATTACATTGATTGGGAGATGCTGATGTGCTAGTTTCTATTCCCATTTGGGTGTGAACACGGATGTATTAGCATACACAGTCACAGCCAGCTTTGCAAACTATGCCTGTCATTTAGAGAGCAGGGAATGAGGGTTTTCAGGGGGAAAACATCCTTTAAATAGGCCATTTGTGCTAATTTCTAGTTTCAATAACAGTAAAAATGGTTTAAAGATCCAACATACATATATCCAAAAAGGGTGTAAAATTAGGCAAAATTGAGAGTCATTTCTGTTCTATTTGAGTTTTATAGCGTAGTATATCTACTCTGTTAACCCCACTCTCGTGTTTATGCAGTCCCCTCAGGCCACATGTGCAGGCATATCCTGCAGTGAATCCAATTAGTATGTATTATACTTATACAAAACATTCTATTTTTGCAGTTTCAGTGCTCTTGGATGCAGAGTAAACTATTTCAGGCAATCCAAGTATTTTATAGAGCCCCCCGTGAAGTCAGAATCACAGACAGCACTCTTAGTTCCAGGAGAGATAACACAGAAGGGCAGTTTCTGAGTTGCTATACATAGAACAGACATTGCAGGAAGGATGACGGCATCCTCTAATGGCTGTGTCTTCCAAATGAAACTCAAGTGTTCTGAGTTGTGTGACAAGCCGTGAGAGGAAAATAAAAATATGTGGTACATTTAAACAGGGCTCTGACTGGACTTGATTTACTACCAGATGTCAGTATGGAAACCAAATGTATTTTTCAACTGCTAAAGGTATTACAGCCTAATGAGTCCTTACAGATCCAGCAGCTTTAATGGGTTCCTAAATACAGAGCAGTGTCATGTCTCACACCAAAGTACAAAAAATTCCCCATAATGGGTGCCTGACGTGCTGTTTCAACGAACTCACCACACATGAGTTAAGAAAGCCAGAGAAGAAACACAAAGCCAATTAAAGTGAGCTGAGGCAGAACTGAAACTGCTGATTGGCCAGAGTGCATAAATGCCAACTCTACCACTTTTGGCGGTAGACTACCGCTTTCGGGGCATTTCATTCTGAAAAAAATGCCCCAAAAGCGGTAGTCTACCGCCAAAAGCGGTGGAGTTGGCATGTATGAAACTGACACACTTATGTACCCCATTAAGTGAATAAGGACCTACATATAAATACACTGTCAAAAAGAAAAAGACGATGAACATAAAAATGAATTGTAACTCCTTCCTGTTATTTTGCACTGATTGATAAAATCAATGGCAGTGATAAGTGAAATCGCCCAATCTACCCTAACAGAAATTAACCCATCGCTGCGCGCAACAGCCAGATTTTTTAATGCCGATTACATTTCGCATACTTAAAAGATGAGCTACTCATGCAATCTATAAAAGGACAAAACATGGCGATCAATTTTAGACATTGATACAGTGCAAATGTAAAATGGATGGCTGTCAAAAAATGTTGACTGTCAAAAAATTATTGTAAGCTGAACAAGAGGCCCATGGGGGCATATATTGCTCCCATGGTTTGATACTGCAACAGTTCTTTTCAGTTTTGCAATACAATAAAGTAAACATCAGTCTTAACCTACAACATGTTGACATAGTCATGTCATCATCTACAGCGAGTCATTAAGTTAAAACGTAAACAATCTACTTAGCAGTAAATGCATCAACTTGGTGTTAAGTCACTTTAATGTGAGAAAATGAGGGTTGGCAGGTCAGTCTTGAGAGTTCCATTCTCAATGGAATTTTTATTTGTGCATTCATAAAAATTATAACATTCA
Source organism: Gymnothorax javanicus (assembly GCA_029692085.1). Taxonomy (NCBI): domain Eukaryota; kingdom Metazoa; phylum Chordata; class Actinopteri; order Anguilliformes; family Muraenidae; genus Gymnothorax; species Gymnothorax javanicus. Next base: position 88,829,611 of record CM056197.1, read on the forward strand.
CCTTCATGTGGACCAAGACTTTGACCAGTTTTAGCAAATTTGATCCACATCTACCCGCTGAAACTTGAGAAGAAGTGGAAAATGCGTCAGCCAATCAGATATCAAGACAACCATACTGGATTCCAAATTAACTCTATACATAACAACACTTGGTCAGGTCTTAGAGGTGAACATTTATGGCAAGTTTGATCTGAATCTTCCTAGTCGCGGGAAGTTAAAAATGCTTCAGCCAATCAGAACCTAGGGTAGCCATACTGGATCCTACATTGCCCTAAAAATAATAATGCGTAGTCTGGGCCATAGATGGTATTTAAAGATGGATGAAGCGTCTCCACATCCTAAGGTTGTACAAAAATGGAGCCAAAATATCCTCCATGTGGATACGGCCATCTTGCACATTTTGAGCCAGAGTCTGTGCAGTAGTGATTAGGAGGTTGAGCCACAGTATTGAGGTCCTGCCCACACAGCCACCCTACTCAATCGCAAGCACATCCCTGATCTTCCAAACACTTATGTCCAGTTTATGTGGGTTGCAATTATTACAACCAAACCCCACCGCTTTCTGGGTTGACTACTTTTATGCTTGTGTCTTTGGTCGTTTTTTCTGCATGTAACATTAGCTATATCAGTCATGTAGCTGTTTACAACGGAGGAACTTGAAGTGTAGACAGAGAGATTTCAAATTTATAGATTTTCACCGTCTGGGCTCACCATACAAAGCTACAAATTTACTCTCAGACCACTTCAATTACTGATAGCTGAAAGGGTATTATGACATTTTTTTCCAAATAAAACACAAAAAAGTTACGAACTGCAGCTTTTAGCTCCTCTGCGACCCGGGCATTGACAATATTGTTCTTGACCAAGGGACAGAGAATGCGTGGAGGAGAGGGCTGAACAGGGTGTGCACGAGAAGTGATTGACACTGCATTAGAAACTCCTCTTGGCTCTGATTGGTTAAATTTGCTCAGGCATGGTGGATTTTGCCAATGCAATTAGAAGCACCAGAAAAAGTCAAATGTACCTTAATTATTTATTATTATTTTTTAAAAAATATTACCAGTCTCATGTACTACTTGGATTGGAGGATATGATTCTTTATTGAATGGCCAGTGTGTTCAGCTTTTGGGTGTCAGAACATTCATGGGAAAGCAAACACTTTGGGTCAGCAAGAGCTTTCTTTTACGTTTTGCCTTAACGGAGCAATGGAATGTTTGAAGTCGCTGTTAATGGGAGAATGGCAAATTCTGTGTTTTGATCCTGACGTTTACGTATTTATTTTTCAGTTCAGCTTAGTCAAAAAATTACCAAATCCAGTCTAATTACACCGAAGGGGCGGTTCTTTCGTTTGCAACTCACTTCAGACAAAGGCTGTCATTCACTTTAAAGAAGAAGTTGACAGATATAGGAAAGACGAGCTGCGGATTGTGCACCTTGGCAATAACTCACCTAAGTCTAAAAGGGGGAAAAAAAAACATCTAAATGCATCAAATGTGTGTGGGCATCTCAACGCAGGACAGAGAAGCCGAAAGGTTCCAACTCATGCAGTTTCCGTAAAAAATATGATTTCTTTTCCCTTTTGTTGGTATATTGGCATATGATACTGAAAAACAGGACACTGAATCACTTATGTTTTTACAATGATTTCCAATCGACAGAAAGTAATCCTAAATTATAAGTCTAGGTAGCTCTCCCTGTTTTTCTTTAATATAACTGCGAGGAGCCTGTTACATGGAGAAATTCTGACCTAACAATTTTTACGTAGAGCCCATTATAAAATGTGCGTGTAGCTACACATAATCAGTCCTAAGTTTCAAAGGTTTACAATAACTGCATGTCGATATAGTAGTTCTAAAAGTGTAAGCCTTTTGGCACTCTGTATTAATTTGCCATATTTAAATTCAAGGCTAAATTCAACTGATACTTTGAGTCATAAGGTTGAAAACATTGGAAGTGAGGGTGAAAAGAGGCACAGACATTTTTGACTTTACAAAAATATAAATATTAAAATCTATGGTGAGTATGGTATTTATGACCAATGGGAGAAAGCGCAATGTGAAAATAACTTTGCGAATGTAACTATGACTCTATGCAATTAGTAACAACAGCTCTTTCAATGCAACAAAACGACGGTACTTTTGCACATAGCTACAGAAATTTCAGCTGTTTTGAGACAACACAAGGTAATAGTGGTGGAAGCCATATAAATGCAATTTTGCACAAAAATACAAAAAATGCATCTTTAGCTAAGCATATACTAACCCTGGTATAAGTGCATAATAAATAACCTGATGCTGGTCATCATACGAAAATGAAGAGGTAGTTTATTGCTCACTGACCGCAACCCTACTTAACCATGGTTGCCAACAATTTAAATTTTTCTCTTATAATAGAGGGCATCACTGAAGTGTAAAGTCATGATTTCTCTCTGCAAATTATGCAAGGTTAATATCAATTCTGCCCCAACAAAATAAATTTTATTCCATAAAACGCAGCCAGTGCAGATTAAGTGGGTTACTTCATTATTCTAAAAGCAAATATTTTATTAGCAATAGATCTTGACAGTGTCACACTATGTAACACTTTTTAATTTATTTAAAAATTGTAAAATGTTTTTGACAGTCATTTTGTGAATTGTGGTAATACTTGATCTGTTTGAAGGTTATATGTTTATGAAGCAGCAGGACAAAATTAATCACCTCCATCATAAGTGAATGGTGAAATGGAAAATCCTAAGGACACAGTAAGTTTAGTAGGGGTTCAGTAATGCACATTCATCAATCAGAAATATTCAATTCACCAAAACTGCATTTAGTGTTACTTTTGCATAAAGCTCTGTTCCAAGGTTTCTGAAATAACCCAAAATTCTTTAAATATCACATTTTCCCATTGTTTCTTACAGGCACAGCCTCCCCATGTCTGCTCTACCACTAACTGCTGCTTGTCCCAAGAGGCCGCTTACTCCTGCACTAACAGCCAACAGCAGACAGGTGAAGTAATATAGGGAAATGTTTCCAGCAGGTATAATGACAAATGAAAGTGACCATTGGGTGGCTGTGCATGTAATTACGTGAACAAAAGAGAATCTTACCCATTTTGCATGGCAGGATCAAATGTCAACGCCATACCAGTCTGAAAAACAGAAAAAGAAAGAAGGCACCATTGGATAAACTGTGTAGTACAAATGGACTGCTGAATAAAATTGTCACACTGTGTCATTCTGTTTTTTTTTTTTTTTATGCGAAGAGAATATGCTTTCAGATGACGGAATTTCCTAAGTTGGCTTTCTACTCTAAGACATTCTGTAGTCCTCTTTAAAACAACTTATCTTGGAAAATAGTACAAAGAAACTTAATATGATAAAAACCTGTCTGGGGAATTCTTACAGCAAGAGACTATTTAAAGAAGCTGTACCATTAATATCATTCTACGAAAGTAAAGTAGCTGAGGACAGACGATTCACACAAGTGCTGCATTTGTACATTTTTTCAGAACCACAACTTCAGTTCAACAACATTTTGGAATATTAACTCATCAATGTTACTCCAGTGATTAAATATTCTGGAGGCAGGGTTTGGATTTCACAAATTGCACACGCATGTCACTAACATTCTGAAATGGCCGTCTGGTTTGTCAGATACATCAGCCTGCTTGTTTAAATATTTGCACGTGGCAGAGAGCCGAGAAGCTCGCAAATAAGGCCTCATGCACCGCTGCATACAAATGCGCTTTCCATCATGTATGAAGTTGGCATTAATCAATGCGTTGCTCTGATGGATTTCAACAAATCCCAGATCACAGACAGAGACAGGCGCTCAGCTTCTGTCTTCCAATAACCCGTAGCAGTCGGTCGGCTGCATTTTTGTGAGCACTCCCCCAGGATAAATTTCCATCCTTTGACAGAGTTCTGCAAATGGCAGATTTTGGCCGCAGCCTACAATAATTCTCGGATGCGGCAGCCAATGCTCAAGTGCGCCTGGGCTACCTCATTTTAACCTGACCTAACTGCCTGGGTAAAGCCGAAGAAATTGACTGGATAATTTATTTTTTAGGAAAAAAAAAAAAAAAATGGCGCCTACTCTTTGAATTAAGTGTGCCTCATGACTGTGAAGTTCCAAGGTAACTGTGGACATAGGTGCAATATACACACATAGCAGTGCTCATGTGAAGCTGTCTTTCCCCATGGCACTCATAACATTTAGTAAAATTTCCAGAGCTAGTTAATGTGAAGTGTGACAGAATTGCTGTGCTCAACCAAGTGATTGGAGAATACTCTGACTAAGACGTTTTAATAGAACCACTCCAATGGGTGACAGAAACTTCAGTCAGAGGATTCTTGAGCTTCTGTTCAAACACTGGGGTAGTGATCATTAGCCAGAGAAGTAGTACCTATGCACAGACTGTGCACAGCTGACCTATCAAATAGTGGGAAGGCCTACTGCAGCAAGACCACTTTAGAATAGCTACAGAAACAACACAAGCTACTTGGGCCACCAACAAAATGTTGGGTTTTGTAGTTCAGAGAGTGGACATCTGTTAGACCTCACAACAAGGAGAGTTCTGCGGGTACAGCATTGGCTTCACCACAACCGAAAAAGCGGTGTTTTTGTTTGTGTGTGTGTGCGTATGTGTGTGTGTGAGGGAGGGAGAGAGAGAGAGAGAGATGTGTGTGCGTGTGAGCGCTTCTACTTTAGTGAGCATGATTGACGTTTCAACTTTCTTAATCTATCTTTTTGTGCAACTTTTACTGCACTTTTCAACATTTTAATCATAATTTCAGTGTTGGGATCATTTTTACCTGAAGAAATATTGACTGTTTTGTATAGCAAAAATTATGGAATCACCACACGTAGAGGATGTTCATCCAACATTTTTACTCCATAGCAGATACACAAATCGTAGATATGACACACAACCATTTTCGTTCAATAGCTGAACAGTCCGGCCTCATGAAACGCTCCTCAAACAAATTATTACCTCCGCCAGCGAAGTTGGGGCGCAGGTTATGTTTTCGCCCCTGTTTGTTTGTTTGTCTGTCTGTCTGTTTGTGAACAACGTAACTCAAAAAGTGATGCACGGATTTGTCTGAAATTTTGTGGGTACATTGCTATTAGATCAAGGATGGACCCTATTGATTTTCACCGCGATCAGTGAAACAATATGGCCGCCACGGCAGCCATCTTGAAATCGTATGACACGCGATAACTCAACTTTGCTCCCACTCACGAAGATTTGGACTGTGCTGCCTTGGCGGAGGTTTGCACTCTACGAGTGCCTCTAACTGTTAGTTTAAAATTTTTTAAATAAATGGCAGCACTTCATGTTGAGGAAAAAATTATGGAACTAGAGGCACTCGTAGAGTGCAAATCTCCGCCAAGGCAGTACAATCCAAATCTTGCTGAGTGGGAGCAAAGTTCAGTTATCGTGTGTCATACGATTTCAAGATGGCTGCCGTTGGCGGCCATATTGTTTCACTGATCGCGGTGAAAATCAATAGGGTCCATCCTTGATGTAATAGCAATGCACCCACAAAATTTCAGAGAAAGCCGTGCATTACTTTTTGAGTTATGTTGTTCAGAAACAGACAGACAGACAGACATACAGACAAATAAGTAAACAGGGGGGAAAACCTAACCTCTGCCCCAACTTCGTTGGCGGAGGTAATAATCAACAAAAAAGTCTGAATTAATACTTTGTTGCTCCCCCTCGGGCTTTTATGATGGCCTGAATTCTTTGAGGCATGACATCACTAATCAAAAACAATATTTTCCAACAAGCTGGTTCCAACTTTCTTGAATAGCAGTTGACAGATCAGCTTAACAGGATAGGGCCTTGTCGTGGACCAGTTTTTTAAGTCTGCGATTTGTTTATTTACTATGAAGTATAAAAGCTGGATAAACATCCTCTAAGCATAATGAATCCATCATTTTTGTCAAGGGTTGTAGTTGCTGTTTTGGAGATCAATCCCTATCTGTATTTTAACTCATTTTATTCCCTCTAAGTGACCGTTTTATAAGCAGATTCAGTTCAAAAGAACTTTAGTCATTTTGTTTAAAGAATACATTTAGAGCCACAGAGGATCATAAATATATTCAGGGCAATTCAGGACACTGTTCTCAACACAGAGAATATTTTCTTTTAATTCTTTCTTTTAATTTCACATCCTTTTAATGTTCAAATTACTTAAAAATACAAGCAAAAATGAAACTTTGGAGAGGAGTATCAAAAGAAAGATTTCTGCTCCTTTTCTAATTTATACCAAATATTTTCTTTTGTTCTGAAAAAAAAAAAATCTGTACCATTAAACTTAATGACGAAGTAAAATATTATTAAAATCATGTTAAAAAAATGGGATGTGCGTGCTCGCAAGTGAGTGTGTGAATATAAATGTTCAAGGACTATTTTGACCTGGGAACAGCTCAAAATCAGATGAATACTTTCTGTTTGTTTCTTTATGGGATTTTTTAAAGAGTGACATAATCAAATCAAGTCCAAGGATGAGTCCAACACAACAAACAAGCTCAGTGGCAAATAAAGTGCCTCGCTCAGTTGTCATTCTGTCCCACGTTGGTGCTTAACCAGGTGGCTGAAGAGGATGCATAGTGTCAGTGATGAACAACATTATAAGTTCAACATCTCCTGACCCAGTGTAACTGAAGATTTATGACTGCGGAATTTACTCCAGTGCCAAACAGCTCATAATCCTACAGCATTCCATTCATTTCTGTCTGAAACATAATGGGCATTGTAGCAGTGTGAGGCGAATGCTTTATTTTAGTCCTCTCTTTCTCCTGTTTTATAGAGGTCTGTCAGGTCAAACGAGGGGCTTTGAAGTGATAAAGATAAATAAATGTGTGGATGGAGCCGACTGCAGTGAACAGATGTTTATAAAGTCTTGGATCTGTCACTGTGTGTGGGGGAAATGAGAAATGGTTGGTAGCTGTTTGTAAAGCTTCTGTGTAGCAATGCAAGCTGAAGCCCTCCACACACTCCGCAGGTCCCCTTTGTGCTCCTGCTCACTGCCATTACCAGACAACAACAGCCTCGTCTATCTTTGTGCATTAACTTGACTGAAAATCGACAAGAAAACCACTTTCCAGAACAGTTTTGTTATTAGGGATCCATGAGTCCTTGTACAAGTATCACACAGCTGTTAACTTCCGTGATCACAACCAAACGGCTTTTATTGTTTGTGCAGCCATGTCAAAACTATTTTGCTAAGCTTTAATAAGCGCTATGTTTTTCTTACCATATACAGAATAGGGAGAAATAAACCCAGCTTCTCCACCACCTCTTTTAAAATCAAATTAGTGGCAGTCTTCCATGCTATATTTGGATACAAATGGTACTTTGGCCCAAAAGCTCCAAATATGGCTCTTAACGATCCCCAGTTGAGGAGATCATTATATCATTGCCTGCTGAGCGGTATTCCCTGCACCCCATGCCGTTTCACCGCCCTGCTCTGGGAGGTCATGGCTTGAATTTGAAAATCGGCAGGCTCATTTGGAAATGTGAGTGGAAATTAAGCGGTTGATTAGAAAACAGCATGTGAACTGAGCTAAAATGTCAACTTCAGGACAAATCCTTTTCCCATCTCTGTTCTTCCCAAAGCAGGTGCTCACCACACTCTCTTTCACTGGGGTGAACACTGCCAGGTCAAATCACACAAATATCAACATAGGAAACAATACAAACATAAATTAATGTGCACTGTTATAAACTGACTGAATTTAACTGTTAAATTAAGGCATTGTTTCATGGTTATTTAAGTGGAGTCCTGTGCGTATTTAACTGCGGTTTACACTAAACATACGTTGAACTCTGTTGTCAACTTATTGTAAAATGACAGTTAAAATAACTGGCAAAAAATGGTGCCAGTTTATAACAGTGTAGCTAGAGAAGCATTAAGTTTCAGGAGAAAGGAGTATTTTTGAAAATGTTTAGTTGTATTTTGGAAACCTGAAAACTATCACTCAGGTCTTCAGGTTGCTGTTGGGGAAGAGCAGGTGAGTGGGCCTGCGGTGCTCACCTCGCCTTCTCTGTGCCACGGCCGCCCGTTCTGTGGGTATTTACTCTGGCTCTGCCTCTTTTTCTGCCCTCCATCAGCAAATTTGCACAGCAGTGGCTCTGTGGGGGCTGGAGAGGAGACACACAGGACACAACAAACATGCTGGGTCAGTCAGTGAGAACAAACCCAGGAAACAGGGGTCCTATGTAGTACTATGGCCCTAAAGGTTGGGTTTATTTTTTCTTCCCTCCGCCATGCTCCAGAACTGATGCAATCTCAGGAACCCTCCCCCGATCTTGGTATGAGTTGCAACACTAACCCAACCTCAAAATCCCCAACTGGCAACGCTTGAAAGTGCTTGCTTGGCATTGTTGAAATAATAATCAGGGTAATAATGCTCATAAATAACTTAAAGAGGGTAATGTTGAGCAGCTCAGTGAGCCAAGTCTAATTTATATAAGACACTCCCTTCATTTCTGCGAGTGAGCCCTTTTTTTGGAAACATGAGAGTTCCAGAGAGGAGCTGTGAGACTCTCTTCTTTGGCTGCATATAGACATACTTTTTTCCCCCAAGCAAAGCCCAGTACGGGTGAAAAAGCAGATGATAATGCTTTGAGAGTGACCTCAAAGGGCAGCATCTCACAGCTCACTCAGAACATTCCAGATGCAGGGCTATGCTTAGTAGTGCTTGATGGAACGTAATGGAGAGTTGCATTATCAGAGGTGCAAGACCCTTCACTAAGTCAACTTTTTGAAAAGACAACATTTTTATGACGTTCCAGTAATGCACGTCTTGTACACCATTACAGCAATGTTAGAAGAACATTGACGTTGGCTAGGATACAGTTGGACAGAATTCGCAGGAGCTTCTTTTTTTGACCAGATCTGCATCTCTACCAGAAACTTTCCACTGGAGTCAGAGAACTGCAACCTAATGAGTTGACCATTCTCATTGTTAATCTTACTGCCAATTGTCAATTGAATTGTCAATCTTGTGGGGAAATACATGATGTCGTCAGGATGAAAAACCAAAGCACAAACATCTCTGTTTTATATTTAGATTCATATTAATCTAATAAGCTATTTCAGGCACTCCTAGCCTCCCTGACTTTCGTGTCTACAGTTGTAACCTCGATGCAATGAAAGAAAATCTGGGTCAGTCTTCCAATGAAAATGCTTTTTTCCAAACATTTCTGGGATAAATCCATAAGCTGCGAAGTAAACGAAAATCCCAGGGTTCCTGTGAAAGGCATTCTTTTTCAAAGGCTACTCTCTGACTGTTCTCTTCAGCCGGATAGAAGTCGTGCAAAGACAATGAAAGATGAATTGGTTTTGAAAGAAAACTAAAGGAACGACAGATGCTGGATTGGGCAAACTGCTGAGAGAAGATAGCATAGGAAAAAAGTCCAGGCTTGGCGAGTGATCTGCCACAGATCCCGGGAACAGGAAGCTGTATCATGGTGGATTTGGCGGTCTTACTATAGGTTCTTTGTGCCAGTGGGGGTCTGCCCATGGATGTAGCTGACAGAAAGTAAAGTTTGGATCAAACACGCTGGGGACTACGTGAGCCGAGCCTCCCTGTCTAAACATTGTCCCACACCTGCAGCTGCAAGGACTGATGCGGGCCCTGTCATCGCCTCCATATTACAGGAGCCTGTATCGATGGCCCGATAAAACAAACACAGGGGTGTTATTGTGTGTGATGTAGGACGTGGCATTTCGCCCCCCCCCCATCTGTGCAAAATGTCCCTTCGTGGTTTTACACTCTCAGATGGTGAACTACAATGGTTCATTGTTTTCTGGGGCACAGACCTTCACACGACATGTAAGAACTATACTGTGCTGTGATGGGAAACATCTCACATCATGTTAGAGGTAATTACTGGAAAAAACACAAGGCGGAGAAGCCCTAGGAATTCCTTGTGTTCAAGTGGCTTGGTAATGAGCCTGAAAGAGTTGACAATGAGTGGGAGCTTACGTTAAAATTTAGAGCGTATATACTTTGTCTTTGAGCATGAACAGAAGCATTGAAATTAAGAAGCAATCATATCTACTGATTTTTTTTTTGTTGTTTTGGTAGGCCACAAAGATTTTTGAAAAATTAAACGGTCAATTATTGATCTTAATAAGACTTTCCAAGAATGAGTAGTCAAACAATCTATTAGAGTTGCTGTGTTGACATAAACAATTTTTTGTGGGCATTCTCTTCCAGAAAGTATTTTAGCAGAATAAAGAGCAAAGGAACCATTTTAAGCATGTCGGTGCTATGCAGACGGCCAGAGATGAGATGGTCTCATGGAAACTTTTTTTAAATTCCCCCATTTTCTACTCTTTTAGGACTAAATCACACTTAATTAATAAAAGTATGCCGTACACAATGGAAGAACTCAGCTGCCATGATTGGTTAATACAGTATGCTTTACAGCCTTCAAGCAGCAAACTGCAACACAACTAGCATTGCGGTCAAGGAATATCATCTAACTGCACTGAAAGAGAGCTTAGCACTAACACACTATTTTGAACTGCGAGTGATGGTTAATTTGGTCCACGTTTCACTGAAATTTAATGGTAATATTTTTTAGCTGTAGGTTTAGAGTTTTAAGGCCTAGAGTTACCCCATTAAGTGAGCAGGTTAAGTAGTTATGTTTATTAATATGTGATCCTACTAGAGCTGTTTTAGATTAGGCCTTTTCTGCAGCGAGTGGAGAAATATTGAAAAATGCGTATGCTATCAAAACAGGACTATTTACGACTTTATACCTCTGTTTTTAAAATTATGGTTTCAATGTATTTCCCTTGCACTGTTTGAAAAACGTTTGAATACCATCACTTCACAGAGAGATATACCTTCTCTGCCTTTGATCATGGAAGAGAGATAGCCAAGAAGTATTCTCTGCAAAGACAGGCTCCTTTTAAGACGAGAAATGTTTTCTTTTTTCCTTTTTTCCCCACAATCTTTGATTTTATTTAAATGTAGTGAGCAGCGATTTGAAAAGGACAGAGATATTTGTCCTGTATGAGAAATCTCTATTTCTTCGGAGTGGATGGAGGAGGGGGCGTTCCAGTCAGTGGAGAAAAAACAAAGAACAAATCCTTTTACCGAGTCAGAAATGTGAAAGGACAGGGAGCTCTAATGGTGTGATGGATGACACCTCTCAGTCAGACACTTAACCGTACCTCCAAAGGTAAAGCCACTGAGTATCTGAGCTACAGCTGATAGGCCGAGAGCAGAAGCAACAGGAGGCAGTTTTCATACGATAAGCCCTCCTTCTTCTGATGCCACATACGGGCAGCGATTCCGGGTACGATTTGATTCATAAATACCAGTCAAGCCTTTCAGGACAGCTGCCACCTCCTCAGTCCAGGGCAGCAGGAGTATGCATTCCCTCAAAGTAACAGAAATAATATTCATCACAGATGCAGATAGATGAACGATACATGTTATTGCACGTTAAACTGATGAGTTTCAACAGATCAGAACCCTGGGTGTAAAACAGCAGACATTATTATGGGATACCAGGGACCCTCTGGTGAGGAGGATGGATCAAAATGCCACCAAATTCTTTGAAGAACATAATAAGCCATACTTATTTCTTCCTGAGAAAGGCTTTTGAACTGCCGCTGTCAAAGTGACAGTCACTCGGATAACAGGCAGCAAGGCTGTCCCCTGTCTCCTTGGGAATACAAGGAGGCTGTTTACCAAAACAAGGGAATTCCCATTTGATCATTGAGGGAAGAAACGGCATACTAACTCTGTCTAAGGAGAAGACAGAAGGAGATCCATTTTCAGCCATTGGGGAATTTGAGCCAGAACAAATGGGTAACTGGCTGATTTCTTTTCAGCCTCTAACCATGACCTTTAGCCAAACCAGTCTGACCTCCATGACAGTCCTTTATCGCAGTGATTAAAATTATAATGCACCAAATGTGTTTGAATGCCTGAGGGTAAGTTCAAAATGTTTGCTCGGAAGCTCAGAGAATGTGTGACAGCATATTAAAACTGCGAGTGATGAAAACACAAGCAATGCTAAGTTACATGACTAAGGTCTCTTAATTGAAAACTGAATAGGATATCCTTTGACAGCTCCCTTTGTAGGCAGTTGTATGATCACAAAGTTACTTTGAAATTAAAGGGATTACGTGCAATTCGCCAGTTTTCTTTTGGCAGTATGGATATTAATAAAATATGACTGACAAGGTAATAAAGGAGTACATTCTGGCAGTCCTAATGGACCAGCCTCAACTCCAGACTGTACAATTACATGAGCAGACGGCACTTACCCTGTTATTTCTAAAGTGTACAGTGTATTCAGTGTTTGATCACATTATTAAAACTGTTCAGTAAAAAGCAGATGTGGCTTCATTGCACACTGGAGTCAGAACTTACTCTTGGTTATCAGTTCTAGCATTTAGGATCAATAGCCTTCCAAACGATGTACAATATAACCGTTGCCCATTTTACAAATGTTTACTAGATGCCATGGATGCTAAATGATCAGTTCACTCAGCGCTACTGCAATGATTATCGAAGCCAAGGCAGGTGTTCAAGATAACAAATGAAAAGATCAGTAAATCTACATCCCGCATATTACTATTCGAGCCACTCTACCTGATTGATGAGCACTTGCAGACTTATCTGCTAATTGATAAGAACTTACAGCGACATATTGTACTTGATTATAGCACTGATGAATAAGAGAACTAATTAATGATCAATAACTCAAACTATTAGGTGCACCAGGCTTATTTGTGGGGCTGGTAATTCAGAGAAGCGGAAACGCAATGTACCCCCTGCAATCTGCCATGAGAAGCCATGAACCTGCCAATGGATATACATTCTGTGATCACTGATCACAGTGCTGTTGATGTAACCTTTCAGCCAGTTTGTCCAAGAGGCAGGTGCAGCATCTCCTAACCTTCTTTGCACGGCTGGATTTGACCACCCCCTTACTCCCCTCCACCCCATCCAATATCGTTTTTTGCTGTTGGGAAGAGAAAAATAGAAAATGTTTATCCCAGCACAGCAAGTATTATTTTTAATTGTACGATGGGGTGAAAAGCCGGGGAAAAGGAGACGATGACTATCTAAATCAAATAAGCCTAAAATGTTTTATGCTGCAATTGTACCAATTGTTATTCATTATCCCCCTGGTATGTAATATGAGGGGACATAGCTATCAGCATGTCTGTCCATCTGCCCGTCCGTCCATCTGTCCGTATGTCCAACTGTGATAATTTTAGATTCCAAACCATAACTGAAGAACTTTTCAATACTTTTCGCAAAACTTTCTACAAGCAAAACACAAGAACTGGAGTGGAGTATTTAGATATTTTAGTATTTTAATATAAATTTTTATATTTTGGCCAATAACTATTGAAACGTAGATACCAAAAACAATTTTTTGCAAGGTTCCATAGGCCCACACAAATATATTTTTTTTCAAAGTCATGGCCATTCGTGTATATTTATATTTTCCGCCATTTTTAACCTCTTAAGCCCAAATGCCCCCGGTAAAGGGGGCAATCAAAAAACATAAATACAGCGTGTTTCTTAATCAGCAAAATCATCATGCAGCATATCCACTTAATGAGAAGAAACAAGGCGAAAAGCTCATGTTGACCATTTTTACCTCAACCAAACACAATTCAAGCACCAACCAAGGAAATAAGCATGTAGCAAAACATAGGATGAAATAATATCTGTGCTCGCTCGCAAGCATTTTTACTGAATTTGTGGTAGGTATACAAATGATACGAGATGTAAGAGGAAAGTCCACAGAATCCAACGATATAAGCCTTGTCATTTTAAACCGATATCACACTGAAAGAACAGCAGGCATACACTTTACATTCTGCAGTGCTGAGCAAAAATTTTTTCTTACCTTTGATATTTTGTGATAAAAAACTGTGTTCGGGGTAAATCTGTGCTGGCTATTGTTAGTCCAATGTGTCTGCGTTATACTGAAACTACATCGGCCAGTCTCCATGCATGTTTTTTCCGTGGCATCGCCTCCAATTAGGTCAGGCCCTGATCATTCCCCTTGCAAGCATGTATTTTCTTCTCTGTGATTGGCTTGTAATGATAGCCATTTGATTCTATGAGCTCTGACGTTTCTAATGAGCTCTCATCCACCATAATAACACAAACCTAGCCTGAGATAGAGCCTTATGTTCCTGGTGCATCTAATGGGGTGTCCATGCCCCAGTCCACACATGTACTCAAAGTGTGCAGGAATGAATGCAGCAATACAGTTGCAAAACAGGTTGCTCGATAATATAACTATAATTGTACACAAAATATTCAACAGTCATTTTCAAAATAGTCTTCACAGTTGCGTCTGACTGAGAATCCATGCGCCATTACACACAAGTACTAATGAGAGTGCTGCTATACAAGCGTGAAACGGGTACATGACTTGTTATGCTGACTCACTGTTCAGAATTGCAATGTGAATGTGGGTAGGTTGTCTATCCAGGTAGCTTATAGGCTAAGGTGCTGTGCGCCGGCCTAAGTGACTTGGGTTCAATCCCTACTGAAGGCGCACTGTTTTTTTGAGCAGCGAAAGCATAGTGATTGTATAAATAATTGCTGGGTTGACTTTTGTTTTCACTTTTTACCATTTTTTATCTTATTTTTGTATTTATAGTTTTGTCAATTTGCTCGTTTTATAGAAAGTTAATCTGCTCCAGTGGAGTCAAACATCATTTCCTTTGTATGTATTTTCTTTGAATAGGAAAATGTATACAGGACTGGTTGCAATAAAAATTAATCATAATAATCATTAAATTATTCTAATTAGATGGAATGTATTCCTGTAGTGACATATAAGAGAAATTAAATTAGTTTTATAGGTTGGTAGCGGAAAACCTCCAATGCCAAAAGTGTGCCTAGATGGCCAATGTGGAGATGCCACCTGAACATTCCTGAACTACAACCTCTTTTACGTTGATTTTACTTGATTAGAATACATTTTGGCACAGATAATGGTGAGATTCTGTGCTGTAATTTTTAGGTTTCAGACTGCAACTATATAATTTCAAAAGGGATAAAAAGTAAAATTTTGTTATGCAGAAATGAGATCTTTTATTTATGCTGCGTTCCATCTTCATTTACAATGACTCAGTGGCATTCTACTGATTTTCACACTATGAAAAAAAATCCCCATGATGTTATCATGATACCAAGATTATTCAAATGGACCAAGTAGTTGCAGAGATATACTCATTTCATTTTGGGCATGTCATTCATTTTCTATCTCCTCCAAAATGATGAGCCCAATTCACATGAAATTGACTTTCAGCATCTTCATACCTGAATTTTTCAATTCTGCGTGCACAAATTTGCTACGTTAGAAGATGTGGCTGCAATACGGCAATAAGTTTTCTGGGTGTGGCCTCTATTGTTGAAATGACTCCTGAATGTAATATCCAATCATAACCAAACTTAAGATCCCCCATCTACAGGCCAGTAGATTCAAGGATACCAAATTTAGTGTAAATTTGTCCATAGGTGGTGGTATAGCAAATAAATAGTCATAACTCCAAAACTTATCGCCTAATCAACTAAAAATGTTACACAATTCATGTTGGTCAAGCGTCCTCTGGAAATCTATAAGTGTGAGGTTATTTTGTTGAAAAGATGGCTGTCATCAGCCAAACACATTTCACTGTCCCTTGAACTCTCTGAGCTATCAAATATCCTCATGGAACTTTACAAAATTATTTAGGATGTCCGAAAGATCATTCAACCATGTGCTGGAGTACTGCCTTTTGCCATTTTGGATTTTTTAAATGACAAATTTTGCAGAGGCAGGGGTTATATGCCATATCCTGATAGCACTTGTTTTTTGTGTTCAGTTTGTTCTCTGTGTTTGACCCAGGGGCAGATTGAATGGATTGGGGTTCTCAATTAATTACCAGGCCTAATGAAGCAGCCACAACAGCTGTGGTCTTTTCCTGAGTGGACAAAAAAATCAGTCATTAAGTGGATGCAGTGCACTAGAGCAGGGAAAGGTATCAGGGAGACACTGGGGGTTACAAAGTCAACTGAAGGGGTTGAGATTCTTATGCCCTCTATGGTTCAGTCATCACCTGCATTTTTCATCTGAAAATCCAGTTGAAAATATTAAGCTTTTGTGGATTAGTGGATTTTGGTGATTTGATGATTATGAAAGCATAACAGAGTGTTTTTCTCAGCTATTCACTGGATGACAAGCGAATAAAAACAAATTTGCAGAATACTGTGAGAGATTTTCCATGGAAACTCCTGAACCAAGTACTAAAAAACTCAACTGAAAATGAAAATACCACATCAGTGTAATTTTGTGTTCTGCTGTAGCTATGATCATGGCTGATATTGCATTCCAGTGGAAGTATTAAGTTCTCCCCACACTGAATTATCCCGCCCATTACTTAAGTAATGAGTAGGCTACAGCTCTATTTAGGATGAAAATACACTTAAAAGGCACAGCAGGGGACATCAGTAATCATATCTGTTTCCACACAAGAGCTTCTTTATGTGCTTCGCAGTTTGCATGATTTAGCCATTCTAGTCAATCTTTCTTTTACAGACTGAAATACATCAGCTATTTTAAGTATGTATATTTATAATATGTTTTCTTTATACATTCTTTCATAATGTGTTAAAATACGTTCTGGTTAATCAATTAATGAGATTCACCATTGATATGCGCTAACACTGGCATTTTTTGAGGATGTAGGGAGAGTGGAGCTGTGGTCTATGCAGAACCATCACCAACACAGCCGCCTGTTTAAAATGCCCTTGAAAGTAGACACCTGATTTTGTGATATTGTTATGTTTACTGCAGCCCTTTATATTCTGGTGAAACATCAGGGCTATGGGGGGGGCACTTCAAGATAAGGATAGAGGGGTGGAGTTATACCGTAGAGGGTATTCACAAGCTGTTTCTACAAGTTTGAAACAGAAATTAGGTCTGGCACCATTTCATAAGTGATATTAATCAGATTTAAATCATAAATTGTAATTTAAAACCCATTTCTCAACTATGAGTCACTAGAAGCATTGTGACACTTGACAAAACATTGCCATGCAAACTTTGCATGCGTTGTACTCGTATTTGAATGAGTTGAATCCTCAACTTTGAAGAGTTGGAAACGTAATCGATTGAGAAATGACAAACCAGATTTTTTATGTCCAGAGCAAAGATGACTCTTGAACCTGGGCATCAGAATTGGCACTTAGAGTCCTACTTTATGGCATACCACAGATATTTTTGAAAGCTGGAAGGATTCTGAAAGGACAATTCAGGTGTAGGTCAAGGAGCTGTGAGCCAATGTGATCATCTGAGGGTTACAGCATGTTGCTTATTTCTATTAACAAAGCCCTATCCTTGCCTGCTACTGCTGGTAAAATAAACAGTGCACCTTTCAGAATCAATGAAGAATGCTATTCTAGGTGCTTTGAAGCACCTTAAGTGAAAAATCTTGAACTTTTGAACCTCTGGTTTTGAGATCATAAAAACTGAGTATGAAGAAGAACTTGGGCTAATGTCAGAATTCAATTATCTCTGCTAGCTTACCTGCTGTCTTAAACTCAAGGCTTATAGGAAAGGGGCTTAAGCACCATTTTCAAAAATTTCTGGAGAGCCTAAAAAAAAAGTATGAATGGCTATGTATGTTTGCCTTTTTGTTATTGTTTGGCCAGCCATGCTTGGCTGAAGTTCTGTCACTGATACTGCAGTGTTCAGAGGGTGATCAGTAAGTTAATTAACCTTTTTGAAGCAAAAATTATACATTTTGGGATAGGTTTTCTCTGTCAGTTTTACCTTTAACAAGAAAAATGCATGATAATTTGGGTCCAGGACATGGATGGCCATTATAGAAATTCCACTTCCTTGCCTGAAAAAAATTCTTGGGTTGCTTTCTCAGTATACTTTGGATCATTGTCCATCTGCACTGTGAAGAGCCGTCTGATAAGTCCTGAGACACTTGGCTCTATAAGAGCAGACAATTTAGCCCGATACAATTTAAAATTAATTCTTCTGCTTTGGTCAACAGTCGCATCATCAGAAAATACAAGGGAACCAATTCCATGGGCAGCTATATGTGTTCCCAAATAACCATGCTTTACATATTAGGTGGTATTCGTAGGATCTTAAGCAGTTCCTTCACGACATCTTGAAGTAAGACCTCTGTATTTACAAACCCAAATCAGAGTAAGTTGGGATGATATGTTAAATTAAAATTAAAACTGAATGCAGAGATTCTTATATTATCTTGAACTTGTATTAAATTAGAAAACAAAATCACACACTATTTGATGTTTCACCAAATTAATGTTATTATTTTTTTTTCAAAATAGACACCACAATTTTGATTCTTGCATCACATTTTTAAAAATCTGGGGTAGAAAAGTAGTACCTTTCACTTTGTAATATTACCTATTTTTTCACAACACTTAAATGTTTAGGGATAAAGTCTGACCTTATTCTGATTAAGTTAATCAGAACATACTGTTTTCATGGCAGTCTTATATTCGGAGCATCGTCTTAATCGGGTTAATCTTGGAATTTTGCTGTCCATGTAAATGTGCTGAGAGTCTTGTAGGAAGAAAAGGGAGAATGCCAAAGAAATTAATAAAGATGAGGAAATATTATGTTCAAGTATTCATGAATAATGAAACATCATTTAGATGAAAATAAACCCGAAAAATGCTGAATTTATTAGTAGCCTAGGAGACACTTGTTTGCTCATTAACCGGTGAGAAGCAATAGCAGTTATCCGATGAACCATATTTCAGGTTCCTTGCAACGATGAGTACAACAGTTGTTGCATTTTTAGCTATATGGTGTATTACAGAGCGCTCAATAGTCTTGATTGAATATCCGCTTCCTGCATGGGTAAGATGTAGCGCACAATCAACATCATGGATTCAGCTGTAAATAGCCAAGATTTTAAGATTTTTGATTTTGCCAAAAATTATGAGTGAATAACTCCTGGTCATGGAACAGCTTTGCGGGAAATAGTCCAATTACTTATAGGGCCAAATTTTCCAGATCAAATGCAATGCATGCAATGACCATCGCAACCTTTTCCATGACCCATCAGTGGGAAGTGATTTTTTGTAAATTCAAACATATGCATGTATTCTGCAATTGCTGTAAGTAAGCATGATGAAAACAACAGTGACTTGTCAAAAGAGGCAGGGTCAGCTTCACTGTAGGTACTGCCGCCCTATGGCCAGCCTCTGGTGTACACAAAAGTGGAAGGTGAACTTGTAATTGACTTTGTGTATTTTTGTTTAAGTGCTCACCTTTATTTTGTGGACAATAATAACGACTTTTATTCGTTACACTATACATTTTTTTAAAGACAGTTATTTGATGTATGCTTGTAGTAAAAAAAAAAAATTGCATACTTGCTCATGTGGCAGGCCAAAGGAGGGCCTGGGCAGTGAATTGAACCCCAAACTCCTGGGTAAGAGTCAAATGCACTGACCACTTCACCAAAGAGCCAACTGTTGTACTCATTTCATACTGCCTACTTCAAGCAACTTTTCATAGTAGTACTCACTGTATAAGGCAGTCAGTGACAATCATGCCGCACTACACAGGCACATCACAACCATTTTATTAAGATCACCTGGGTCTCAGTGGAACATTATAAAATGCTAAACTTTTAGGCAGCCTAGATTTTTTCATTTAAATTTGATCATTTGTGTGTGTGTGTGTGTGTGTGCACGCGTGTGTGTTCCATATGAGTGTTGCTGAAGATGAAAAAAGGCACAACCATGATAGAGTCCTCATCTCAAAATCATCAAGGCAGCCCAAGATTACTGGGAGAAACAGCCTCAAGTGAGACTGGGACCTTGTAGAAGAACTGTGGCAAGTTCTCCAATATGCTTAGATCAATCAAACAGCTTGTTATATAGAAAAGTATAAAATGCCGAAATGCTATTCCTAATTTTTTGGCAAAGGGTTGTCACACCAAATACTGTTTTGGTTTAGTTTTTAACAGTTCAAAGCTACATATTACATTTTCCCATATACAGACGCCTTTGAATTCATGGTTTTATGAAGCATTTTCCCCTCAATAATTCACGTTAATTTTTGCCTAAAACTTTTGCTCAGTACTGTAGCATAACATGAATGGTGAAAGCAGGCCATTCAGCCTGAGAAGACTTGCAACTGATCACATTTTATTGTGGAATACAACAAACTGTAAAGACAGAATTGATGGCGCACTGTTAAACTTGAACATTGCGCTATACGATTCGAGTATCTTTGATGTTCTGGCGAAATTCATGTTGGTCTCATATTTTATACAATTTGCGACAGTGACCATGATCAGTAACTCTGTCGCAAGAAGAAGGCCATTTCGAATGTGACTAACAACTCCAAAAATCTGTGTATCCGTACGCATGCCCCATGCCTGCAGTTTAGCTTCTGGGAAGCAACTTGGGAATCAAAAAATATTATATTGTAATGATAGAATGAATTATTAATGGACAAATATAGCCATGATATTTCAAAGCCCAGTGTTCTTATAGTGTTCATTTTGCTATATTCCAAGTAACTGCGTGAGAAGGGGCAATATGTTTTTACTGACCAAATTTAAGCAGTGAATTAACAAGCTTTGCATTAGGTTTCTGAACAAATGTGTTTAATTCTTTCCAAATAGTTTCACTAAAATCAAACAAAAAATAATATTAAAAAGGTTTGACTCAATACAATTTGCAGAATATATGACAAAAAAATCCAAACCATTCCTTCCTTCTCCAATTTTCCCATTTTAAGCAATGCATGGCCCTCCAATGCAAGGTAAAAATGAATCGAAACAGATTATTTAGAACAAAGTTTTTAAGTTTTTTGAAGGAGAAGAATCTAGGTCAGCCCCTGATGGTTAACAGTCCAGCCAACGCCCGTGGGTGTTAAAAATATTGTTAAGGATATTACATTCAGCAAAAATGCAAAAAAAAAAAAAAAGAATATGGCACTCTAGAGGAGGCATTATAGGGAGGTCAAATCCAAAAAGGTCTTTTATGGCAAAGGGGGAAAAAGTTTTCAACCCCATAAAACCAACGGACCCAAATATTAATTAATATTAATTAATATTGGAGCTGTATTCAATCCTGTGGAACTTCAGGGCAATTGTAAATTCTAGTGGAAATCCCAAGGTTTCCAGCGATTCCAAAATGTCCTGCTGAATTACAGGGAAATGTGTATAAAGGGAGGAACAAACTCTGGATATTTTCCATTTCATGTAATTCTGTGGCTATAAAAACATGATGCCCTACCTTTGAATATTTTTCTCAATTAAAGTGAAATGTAGCTTCAGTGAAGCGCTGCAACCAGGAGATACGGAATATGTTTGTATATGCCATTGTCCTACAATATGGAAAAAAAAAAAAAAATTTCTGACTTTGAACCTACTTGGGGGAAAATTAAGTGAAAAGTTAGAGTTTATGGAGTTAATTGGAAAAGTCACCAATAGCAATTGCCACTACTTAGACATAGAAATGATCTGACAGGCGAGGGCAGTAATATGGCAGTAATGTTTACCGTTCAGAGTTGAAGTAAACTATCATTAGCTGATGAGTTTACATATGCTCACGTTAGTTTTGGCAACCGAATACTGTAAATGTGGCAAAGTGTCAGACATAAAATGATTACATGATATACAAAACTCTAGGTACATCAAGTACAATATATTAGCGAACTTCAGCACATAGAATACTTCTGTCAGCATTGCACATCCAAAGAGGAAACTATGGTAATATTTTGTACATTACTTAATCAATGCAGATGCTGTATTCTGCTACTGTAGGATGTTCTGAGCATCCACACCTGTGACAGACACCATTTTCACACCATTGCTGAATTTAGCGGCTGGAAGAATGTGGTGGAAATTGGTAATGGTGAATTTCCAGCACAGAATTATGAACCAGATTTTCCACTCACCGACAGTTTTAGAAGATTGCTGGCAAAAGCCCACAGATCCGAGGTAAATCAGTGGTTTGCTCGATGCTCGCAAATCGGCGCACAATTGCTATGTGTGAACTGAACTTTAAAGACATGAGCTTAGAGCTTGCCCTGAGCTTGCTGGTGCCTCACAGATGCCAGAAAGATTTGAAGCAGGCTAAATATCTGGTTGTGCTGAGGACAGGTTGGGTAACCTTACTACAACCTACAGACAGTGAGAGCAGATATCGGCTGGGGGACGGACGGAGTTGAAAAGGAAAGGCAAAAGAACGCTGGAGCAGCAGCCAGAGACCACATGCAACACGACAACAACTACATCTGCAAACTGCAAATCAGCGCACAAACAAGTTGGAGCACTCACTTCTCGCAGACATCAATTTTGTATGAAAAAAATCCTGTCCGCACAGGGGTTTGCATAATTTCCCATGTCACTCCTCCTGTATGTTTTTTGTGACTAAACATAGTTTGGAGACCAGACAGACTCGTTGGGATCTCGCCCGGTGATGGATCATGTAATGTGTGACCTTATGGACTGTATGTAAAGATGGGTGACCTGAAAGCTCCCCAAATGTGAAACTAAAACATCTTGATCGCCCCCTGCTGGATGGCTGCAGTATGGGTTGTAGATCCCACCCTCTCTACATTAGCAGATGGGACATGGGCCAAACTAAAAAAACAAAGTATGTGTCAAATACATGTTTCCCAAACATGGCTTCTGTCTTTTTTGGTAGTTCTTACTATGCTGACTTATGTTCAAGTGCTTTTTTTTTTTTTTTTTTTTTTGGTCTGAATTTGGAAATAATCAGTGTAGGGGCATAAAGGGAGTGTAAAGTCAAGATTGACAGCTTTGATTGACAGCTGCTCTAAAGTCGTCCCAAAGGCATTCATGACTTTCTTTCTGGGAATTGTAGGTGGAGTGGGACGGTTGAGAGGAGATTTCACTCAACGTTGCACAAGTGCAAGTTATAAATCCCAGTAAAATTGAATGCAACTCGTAGTGATTTTAAAAATCCAATGAAAACTGACAGTAAAATCCACTTCCTTTTAAACATAGCTAAATGTACTGTTAGCAGTGAAGCTAATGTGGGAATGTAAAATCAGTTATTTAGCCACCAAATAATGCAAGATTTGTTAACAGGTCAGCTTATTTAACAACAAAAATTGAGGGTCAAATGCTCACCGCTCAGAAAATAATAGGGCTAACTTCATTTGGTCAGGTGGTTGATTAGTTCATGGGCTGTTGGTCGACCAGGATTTGTTTTGATCGATCAATCGTAAATGATGTATATCCACAGAATAATCCATTCAGGATGCTATGGGTATGGCAGTCACAGTCCCTCACTCTTAACTAGGCCCATGTTCTCTTTAAATGAATTATATTATGCAGTTAAGGAATAATTAAGAAAAAACTCATAAAAGCAATATTTTATATTAATTGTTTTACACATGTAAAACTAATGTGTAACATCCCTTTTCACACCTGCATAGTATCCTTCTAATAGGCACGCAACTGTGCATTTTAATTGTAGCCTTAGTTTGCCCTAAGTTTTAGTTAAGAAAAGTAAAATTGGCATTTGAATTGCTCATTTTGATATAACTTTGCAACATTATGTTAACCTCTTAAGCCCTGAGCTTCTGGCTTGAAAATGACAGGCCCAAAAGGGTATATCTCTGAAACTACTTAGTTGATTTGAATAATCTTGGTATAATAATAAAGGTAACACCTTGAGGATTTCTGTTGTGGTGTAAAAAAAATCAGTGTATATGTCACTGAGTCAGCATAAATGAAGATGGAACACAGCATAAATGAACAATCTAATTTCTGCCTCACAAGTCAAGTGCATTTCTTACCATATTTTAGTTGTACAAAAATGGAACACTTGGCTGAGATTGAAAGGAAGTTGACGCAAGAAAGTTGACTCGCCTATTTCGTCATGCAAGGCTGGATACGCCTCAATTCAAAACTCATTGTGGCACTGCTGCGGGCATCAGGTTTAAACAAAAAAGTACCAGATCAGGTTTCTGAGAGACACACTTATGCATTTTCTTCTTCATTTGTAAATGAAAAAATGGTTGGAACGATTGTGCAGTGATTTAAAATAATTTTACTTTTCTCGTCACTGTAATCTTCATGAACCAAACCCAGGAGCAGGCATGCAATTCCTGAGCAACTTAAACTAATTTCTTATCTATTGTACTGAGCTAGATTGAGATGTGGCTTTGAGTTTTCTCAGATTAGAACATTTGCCAAGCAAATAAGCAAGTCCTCTTTGTTCCCCGGTATGCAATCTGTACATTATGCGGAGAAAATAAAACCAGCATCCCTGATAAGTGGTCAGGATGCACATTTCCAGGTCCAACAGCACAAAGGCCATTCTCATACACATTGCTGGGTTCTGGAAGAGGTTTCTAATCAATACCACTCAGAGGCAAGCTTTTTAAACCTTGAGGATCTCCAAGGATATTTGCGTCTTAGGCTGAAATTGGATAGCACCATTCTGTTAATCTCCTCGTGAATAAGCAATTTGGCAAAAGATATTCTAAGAAACTGACCTGAAAATACAGAATGAGCCACAGCCAATGCAAAGCAGCTTTTGTGTTTATGTGTCTGTGTGCAGCTCTTCAGATGCTTAAACAATAAATAGGAGTCAGGTCAGCAACGTATTTAGAGACAGATTTGTCTCAGAGATAAACCTAAATTAGCCAATAAAACACAATTTAGCAGGTAATGTTAGCAAAGGGCCTATAGGACTCATCGTCCCCGGACTTTTTGTTCCCGAATATTTCGTCCCCAGACTCTTCGTCCCTGGATTGTTCATCCCCAATAATGCTTTACCCTCCTCCTGTATCATAACCCAAACCCTAACCCTTATATAATGGTGCTCCGCCCATCATCCGTCCATCCATCTGTAAACGTTTTGTTATCATTGGGGAACGAAAAATCTGGGGACAAAAAGTCCCTTGGGGACGAAGAGTCCAGGGACGAAAAGTCCAGAGACGAAAAATCCAGGAATGAAGAGTCCTGTAACCCAGCAAAGGTATCATTTATTATGTAAATTAAACTAGTGGTGGCCTTGAGACTGACTGTGACTACACAAAACATGTTTCACGCTGAAAAGCTTCAGTTCTGAGCATAAGCTGTGTTAACACAGCTTATTAATCGATGGATTGTGGAAGCAATTACAATATCTATTCTTTACTCTTTTCAGCAGTGCAATTTATACTCAAAAATAAAACAATTTATTAATAGACACAGGCAGTAGGCATATAGGCATAACGCATTAGAACAATAATGGCACAACTCAGTGCCAGCTCTAAGACTGCATTGCACCTTACAAAACACCAGAAAAGAGAGTCAAATACTTTACAGAAAAGTTTTTGAAAAATGGCAAATCATAGCGCACTTCAGACGTCTTTTGTGCTGAATGAGAAAGGCAGCTTGGAAAATAAGCAGTTCACTGCTTAATGTATCTTGGCCGGAGCACATTTCATGAAAAGAAAGGAACGAAATACAGTTATGCACAATAAGCCTGAACGACAATCATCGGTTGCTCTCTTTTTCAGCCAGATGTTGACATCTTAATCAAATGGATCATTGTGTTTTTGTGTGTGTGTGTGTGTGTGTGTGTGTGTGCACATGCCTGCTTGTGTAGGAAAGTGGGCGCCTATTTTTAAAGAAAAACAGTGATCTAAGTGATCAGTGAACCCATGCCAGCACTTTCAGCTCTTGATATATTGTCAAGTGTCATGTTACCTCACAGAAAGCAATTTTACAGATTTCAGAAATCTTGACTCGAGACTGTGTGACTTATGACATCAAAAAATGTATCATGAAATCAAAAAAAAAATTAATCGGAAATACTGGTGTTCAAAAATTATTCACGGTTTGCCATGAGCATCAAATAAAATTGCAGTAGCATAAATGCAAAATGTATAAAAAGAATGTAACGGAAGAAATCCTTGAACAAGCACAAAAAAGAAATATCTACATAAATATACGAAATAAATGTTCAGGACAGTTTATAAAATACGACCCAGAGTTCATGAAGCAGTATGCAGTACACCTGTTGAAATGGTTAACAATCTGTATGATTGTTTTGCTTGACGTAATGAGAATTTTTGCTGCAATAACAAATGTTGTTCTACTGTTCTACACATGACTGTATTTACGCGATAATAATATTGCCCATTTTTTACCCTTCAGAAACTGGTTGTAAGTGTGGATGTATTTATAACCTTCCTCTTCAAGTTATCAGCGGAATAAGTGATTGGAGAAATCTCCCTGGCTAGTAAAATTTTCCGAAATACCGGACTTGTAAATAAGGTATTGTAAGTATACTGCAGTTCTAGCACACGCTTACTGAGTTGTGTGATTCCTGAGGCAACCCTCATGCTTCCCTGTTTTCTCCTCCCTTCCAGCAGCCTGTGTGACTTTCAGAAGTATTCTCTAATTTCATTGGTTTTCTCGCGTGCATCCCCCTTCCAGGTATAATGCATTTGTGTTCCCCATTCTCTCGTGTTATTGTAGCCCCTGGACAATGTCGGGCGGCTACTATGGATTCATGCTTGTCGTCTCCGCCATCGCCGCCAACGCTTCCGTAGACACTTCCTTGTGGACGCTGACCAGACTGTAATTTTTGACTAAATTCTTTCATATTTGGTGTGGACATGTGTTGTACTTCACTTATGACACCTATCGATTTTGATTGCCATGGCAACAGTATTGGACGAATAATGTGCAAATTTGTCCTAAAACATAGAGATTTCTTTGTGGACACAGTAAAGGCTGCAATTTTTGACTGATTACTTTCATATTTGGAATGGATATGTGTTATATTTGAGTTATGACACCTTTCCATTTTGGTTACCATGGCGATAATATTGGCCAAATAATGCGCAAAAAAAGGGAGAAGCGGACTTACGGGGGCTAGACCCATGCGGTCATGGGCGACCAGACTGTCTAGTGGTATACATAACCTTACTTTGAGTCTTGCGGAGTTGCTGGACTGTCCTTGCTATATGCTTCTTTGCAACAAGTCAGTTTGTTTCTTTGTAGTCCGAGAAGTCGTTTTCTGAAATTATCATAACCATTAATGATAGTAAAATACAATTGCGGTTTTCTTAGCTTTAGTACTAGGAACAAGCTCCCAAACCTATGCATTCCTATTAACCTGCCTCTTCAGTTTGTTCCTTTGCCCAGTTTATAAGGAACATCTCCCAAGCATTCTGCGAACTCCAGAACTGGACTGCATTCCTGCTAAACTCTTCGGATCTGCCATCTGCCAGTTCTGCTCAGGCGAAGGTGATCAACATCTAGCTTCTGCCCCGGGACGGTACTGGCTCGGCATAG
This sequence comes from Gymnothorax javanicus, assembly GCA_029692085.1. NCBI lineage: Eukaryota > Metazoa > Chordata > Actinopteri > Anguilliformes > Muraenidae > Gymnothorax > Gymnothorax javanicus. The sequence goes on from CM056197.1 coordinate 88,856,930, forward strand.
ACACGCCCCTAACCCAAAACCAATATACCTCCCAAACTGAAATGAGTTTCCCGAGGTATACAATGGGCTCCATCGTAATTGTAATAAAAATCATATTTAGGATAAGTTATGGAAAAGGAGCATCTTCCTCCAGTGTTAGGGAACTTGGAAATAAAGATTCAGATTGGTTTAATTTTTTTTTTTTTTTTTTACTCTATTCATGTAATTATATGAAAAACATTTCAAGTACAGCATTAAAGATAGTAGTTTCATGCCAGACAAGAGTTTGCGGGGCCCCTGCACATTCTCAGGATTGCAAGAGAGTTTGCGCCGTGGTCTGCACATTGTCCCAGTAGGTTCACTTTTAATACATGAGGCATGTGCGTGATTAACAGTGTAAGAAATGTTAATGCGCATTCTCAGCATTGATAGATGAGGGCCCAAGACCTTATTGATCCACCAGAGTCTTTTATTTATTCAGTTAAAAGTAAGCACTACTTTTCATTACAGTGCGGCAAAACAATTTTTTGTCAACATGGCAAGTAGCAGTAGTACAGAATTCAGGTAGTTCTGGAAGCAAACTACACTTTTTCAGCTGCAAAACACACACACAATAGTCTCCAGTTGCACGCCTGCTGACCCTAAACAGAGAATGATTGAGTTATGAATGGCCAAGTTGTAAACTAGTCACCATTATTCCATAACCCCTTCAACCCCTCACATTTCCCACTGTCTGTTGTATTCTGTTCAGATCTCCCTTTACAGGTGCCATCCCACAAAATCTGCCACAATAACTGCACAGCTTGGTGAATCAAAACCCTCACCCCAGACCTCTCCTATTTCATGGGCATCGCACGATCAGCCCTTCAAATGGAATGCTTTGCCAGGACATCAGCCTTCTCATTCCCCAGGACCCTGATAAGAGCAGGCACCTACATAAAACAATAAGTATATCCCTACTACAGTGCTACATAAAAGTATTTTCCCCCTTCCCCATTTCTTTTATTTTTGCAAATTTGTCACACTTAAATATTTCAAATCATCAGACTCATTTCAGTATTAAGGAAAGATAACCCAAGTAAACCCGAAATCCAGTTTTTGTCCACACGAGCGGAGGCAGAGTATAATCCAACGGGTAGTTTTATTGACAGCTTATATAGAATTAGGGCACAGGACCGTTGAGAGGTGGGGATGGAACCCCGGAATAGGCTAGTACCATTCAGTACAGGTGTTGTGAACAAAGCTGAGTCGTCAATCACCGGCCAGTGGCTTCTCCAAAGCCAGCACCGAACTGTCCCATAGGAGGATGGAGTAGCTTGAGGGGAGCTCAGTTTCAATCCTGATGATTGGGAGCTCGTTCCCAACAAACTGGACAGAGGAACAGACTTCAGAGGGTTAACAAGAGCACAGTCCCAATCCTGGACCCTGATTAGCCTTGGGAGCTTGTTCCTATTAAACTGGACTGACAAACTGACTTCAGATGGATTCATTTGAACACGGTCCCAATCCTGGATGCTGAGTGGGCTTGGGAGCTTGTTTGAGTTAACTAAGCTAAGGGGAAGGTTTTCAGGAATCGCTGTCATTAAAGAACACGTTGCACTTGACAAGGACAAAGAGTTTATAGTTACAGATTGGTTTAAAGCGCAAAAGGCAAATTATAATCCAGCAACTTGGAACACAAAGCAGAGGGCTTAAATACCCATCGCATGGATCGCATTAAAGAATAACCACTTCACGAGATGCAGCCGGGGGGTTGGCAGACTTGCAAGATGTAAACCAATCAAAGGAGACATACAGTACTTCTAATAGACACGCAAGTTGCTGAATACGAAGAGACACAGAAGGGATTCACACAAGGGTTGTGACAGTTTTTAAATGATGATTCCATTATTGAAGGAAAAAAAGTTATCCAACCCTGACTAGCCCAATGTGAAAAAGTAATTACCCCTGTATTTATGTACTAAATCAACCAATTAAACAAATTTAAATGGTTAGAGAAAAGTTTGATGGAGCGCTGCTTGTGTCCTTTGAAAAAACTGGTGCTCTTGGAAGGGAACTTAGTTGAAACATAAAGAGGAAAAAAATCCGAGTCCAGGCACTCAGTTGATTCACAAAAAATCCAAAAAGTCTTTATTAATGGGCTACAGCATTAAAAAACACCAATGTGTGTTGGCCCTTCAGCCTTGAACACCCTGATGAAGGCTGAGGGGCTGACATGCGTTGGTGTTTTTTAATGCTGTAGCCCATTAATAAAGACTTTTTGGATTTTTTGTGAATCAACTGAGTGCCTGGACTCGGATTATTTTACTCTTTATGTTTCAACTAAATTTAAATGGTTATTGGGTTTGATTTCACTTGATACACCCAGGCACTTAAATAGATCCTGTCTGGTAATGTAAAATAGGCAAAAGGCAGCATATGATGCTGCAATCTAAAGAAATTCAAGTTGTTGACATGTATCAGTGTGAAAAGGGTTACAAACCCATTTCTAATGCTCTGGAACTGAAGAAAGCTATGGTGAGAACAATTATCTACAAAGGGAGGAAACTTGGAACAGTGGTGAAGCTTCCCAGGAGTGGCCGGCCTACCAAAATTCCACCAAGAGTGCATGAAAAACTGATCTAGGAGGACTCAAAACAACCCAGACAAACATCTACAGAACCACAGCCCTCACCTGTGTTAGTTAACCCTTTATAGGCCACTAAAAAATACCCTAAGAAGCTGACTGTAAAAAAGTACTGTGCGTTGGGCGCATGTCCATAAATAGTCTAACCATCACTTGCTCTTGGCTTAGGTGAAAAGGGCGTATGACCAAATATGGCCTTACTACCAAATTTTTTGTTTTTCACGCAAAATCTCACTAATTTCTAGAAATCCTACACAAACAACACCTATCTCAACTTTTAGCAAACCATTTCAACTTTTCAATGTGTGAGTTTTTATCAGTTTTCTTTCGTGATCAATGATGTTAGGTCCTTGTGAGTGGGACTGGGTAAGGGCGCACAACCGCACTGTGAGAGGTCTGGAGAAGAAAAGAAGTTTGAGACCCTCTAGGCCACTGCTGATTGGTCAAACACCCTGTCACTGCCTGTGATATAGCCTGATTTTCTCTGATTGGCTTGGAGAAATCGCCGCAGGTCTCCTGCCTCACGGAGAGGCATGGGGCCACCACTTTGGATGCCGACTGAAGTTACCAAATATTGTTCCTTGCCCGATAAAGGGTTAAGGATAGTGTTCAAGATTCCACAATAAGGAACAGACTGTGAGAAAATGGCATCCTTGGGTGTGCTACAAGATAAAAACCACTGCTGACCAAAAAGAGCACAAAGGCTCGTCTCACACTTGCCAAAAAAAGATCTTGATGACCCAAAACATTTGGGATAATGCTCCGTGGACTGATGAGTCAAAAGTGAATTTTTTTGGAAGACATGGGTTCCATTACCTCTGGCATAAAGCTAACACAGCATTTTACAATAAGAATATCATACCACCAGTCAAATGCAGTGGTGGTGGTGTGATGGTCTGGGGCTGCTTTGCTGCTTCATTTCCTGGGCAACTTGCCATTATTGATGGAACCATGAATATTTCGGTCTATTCGAAAATACTGAAGAAGAATATTCAGCCATCAGTTAGTGGCCTAAAACTCAAGCACAATTGGATTATCCAGCAGGACAGTGATGCAAAGCATACAAGTAAGTCCACTTCTGAATAGCGAAGAAGAAACAAAATTAAGGTTTTGGAGTGGCCATGTGAAAGTCCTGACTTGAATCTGATTTAGATAACCTTAAACAGGTAGTTCATGCTTTAGAACACTGCAGTGTCGTAAAATTAAAATATTTCTCTAAAGAAAAGCGGGCCACAATTTCTCCACAGCAATTTAAAAGACTCATTACCAGTTATTGCAAACAATTAAATGCAGTTGTTGCACAGCCAGTTATTAAGTTTAGGGAGCAATTTTTTTCACGTGGGTAATGTAGGTTTTAAATAACACTTTACCTTCAATAAATGAAATGATCATTTAAAAGCACCATGTTGCGTTTACTCTTGTTTTCTTTGTCAGATACTAAAATTAGTTGGATGATCTGAAACATTTAAATATGAAACAAAGCAAAATAGAGGAAATACAGAGGGGGGAAATACTTTCTCTCGGCACTGTAGGCGAAGCTCATTCAGGGAAACATGTACCTAATTAACAAGTTGGAATGCACTCACTGAAATGAGCACAGGCTCCTTAATCCTCCAGCTGAGTCTGAAAATATGGCTGATGCTGACTGAAAAGAGTTGGGAGGCTTTGCTCATTTCTCTCTCTCTTTTTATTGGCCATTGAGTAGCAACACAATACAACCTACTGTATTTGCAGCATACAGTTCTGTTGCAGTTACCACCCACCAATGCAGATGGCACTAAAAGCACCGAAAACCAAAATCTTACATCTTTCCAGTTGGCATGATTGACCTCTACCTCAGGTTAGCACAGTAGATTTGGAGGATAGGTGACCTCAAAATTTGAGTATCTCTAAAATTTCAGTTTTTTACAACCATAGTCCTATTGTAGCTATTATTAGAAGATATTCTACATTTAGGGGAGACCGGGGTTGGTTGGCACACTTTTCACTTTCAGCTTTAGCACTCCGGCATAATTTATGTGAGAATATTCAAACCAACATCAAATGAAAGGTTAAGGTCTCAGCTTTAATTAAACATATTTTAATGTCCACACTCATTTCTAAAATCAACTGATTTACGAGTAAAGTCACATTGCGCACTTGTGCCAACCAGCCCCCACATGGGGTTGGTTGGCACACCTCATGGGGTTGGTTGGCACAATTTAAAATGAATGGATGAAGCAACCAATATAATAAATTAAAGATTAAATTTTAACAATAAAGAGAAATAAGAACATTTCATGTATATGCATGTATATATTTGCATGTATAACAGGGGGTTTAAGGCCATGAACAAGATAAAACGCACACAGTAAGAACATCAAAAACAGGAAAGGATTTGAGCATTTGATTTTTTTAAGAGAAAATATTCGTTCATGTAAATTATCATGGATGTAATGTATTATCAAATGTAGCCTGCCATCTCATTTTATTTTTATCTCTCCCCATCCCATCTTAGATTTGACTTGGGGTGGGTGGGGGTTATTTACATTAGCCCTAATCAGAATCACTAGAATCACAGTTCTGGCATATGTAGGCTATGTGGCCCATTTCAGTGCATAACTCATGTGCCCACTTGTTGCACTGAGTGCACTGAACCCAGACTTCCCCTGGTCGGCTGTTGGAGAATGATATATGTATAGTGCATGTCTTATCAAATATGTAACTACATGTGCCAACCAACCCCAAAATGAGCGTGCCAACCAACCCCAACCGACCTTTGTGAACATATAATATTTCCCAGCTAACATCACTCATCAAAGACTTTCATATTCCATATCAAATTGTAGCTGACTCCTATTTCTATAAACTAGAAGTAACATATTTCCAATACCTCTATTCAAAACAATTTTATAACACTTTAAGTGTAGGGGCATTTGTTTACTTTTCCTACGAAAAAACTGATATTTTGCCCTCACCAAAAAAGTGGGTGAGTTTCAGATGTTTTAACAAAAGAGATGAGTGCAGAATAAAAAGATGATCATTTTGATATCATATTTGTGAGTCTGAGACCAACAGGAGGCCAGAAAACAAGGGTGTGCCAAACAACCCCTGTAGCCAACCTGTAGTCTCTCCTACATTTTCCACTTCTATTATCTATTTTATAATGTTTATTTTTTATCTATTTTATATTCTGAGTATTTATTCCATATCTACCTTCTGTACAGATCTTTGCCTATTTGCACTATTTGAGAGATCACAGTTCACATTTTGTTGTCCATACACCCACTAGTATAATGATAATAAACTGGAACTAAATAGGATAAGAGATGAAATCCCTTAACTGACGAGAGGGATGCCAAATTAGCAAGAAACTCATAAATTCCTGAGGATTTCACCAAGATAAAAGAAAGAAATGGGCATTACTTCCCTTTAGCTATGTCATAGAAGTTTTATCCTATTTAAATGCAGAACTTGAATGAGTAGACAATCTGTATGTTAGCTAAAGGGCGATTATACCGTAGTTCATAAAATTGAAACTACAGTTACAGCTTGGTTTTGAAGTAGTAATTATATAATACAACTAGTAAATAATAAATGATTTGCATTTGTTGTCATTTTATTACCAGGGAGTGAATAAATAAGAAGAAAAGTTTAACTTCACTCTTCTTTGGCTTTTTACCGACCTCAACTCTCACCATTTCTGACTCACTCATTTGCCCTCTTTCTTACCTTTGTGAATACTGACCCAAGCCCTTTATAATCCTGAGTAAAAAATGCATGGCTGTTAGATTCTCTAAGCTGAGGCTCAGCACCTGGTTTGTATCAATGGGATGTATGAAAACGGCTGCTGGTGGATCGCTGAGGCAATCAGCTTAACAGACTAAAAAAGAGGCCAAGCCATTTCATGTGCCTGACACTGTGATCATCACTCTGGAGTTGAGAATTTGTAATTAATGACGCTACTCACTGAAATTCAAGGCCTTCAAACTTCATGACCTATTTTAAATCTGGTGTTGGTATTCCAGTATCTAGTATCGCAGGACGAGCCACTGTAAACATTGTAATGAATGGAATTGGATTCAAAATGAAAATTACAAATAGCCGAGTTTGAGTGAAAGCTAGAGTGGTTTGTTTAGTTCATGGTTTGAGGGTGCAGCCTGTACAGTTTCACCCATCATCATTCTTTGCCACCAATATTGTTCAACAGAAAATAAAACAACACAGATGCAATTTGCAATAAATCTGGGACATTGTGTGTTGGAAGAAATTGATTGCAATAAGAAAGTACTTGAGGAAATTGATTCATTCAAAAACAAATCAATCTGATTATCAAGGTCCTTAACTTCCTGTATCATTGTTCTAATAGATGACAGAAAGGGATTCATGGCAGACTGAGCCCTTAATGAAAAAAAAATCACATTGAGAGGATGGAGACCTTTAACCGCATTTCAGACCCTGAACCTGCATTTAAATATAAGAATCATATAATACAATAATCAGACAATACAGAATTTGGGAGGCTTGTTTCACAACAGGGTACAAATGCTTACACATGCGCTTAGCGTGAACTCAGGCATGCTCAGCACAACTGCTCACTCATGCACACATGCTATATATCACATAAAATACCAATATTCAGATAAATAATCACATTGGTGCATTGCTCGCTCACAAACACTTGCTATATATCGTACATAATAGCAATATTCAGATAAATAATGACATCTATGCACACAGACAGGAATCATACTATTTCATTACTGTATTAAATTGTATAACTTCCACAAAACCAATGTAGACTTAACCACAAGACTGCAAGGACACAAGAAAACATTTAATTTGTGCTGCTAAAATACATGGCTTATTTTTACTCCTTTCTTTCCTTCCATGCACCCAACCCAGAAATCAATTGAGGTCTATCATCATTAAGGCACATCCACTCCTTTAAATGAGCTAGGACAGGCAGCTCCAGTAAAGGATGACATATCCTTTCTTTCCTGATTATTTTTTCAGAAATGTATGACATAAATGAAACTAGCTCTCGCCGTAAATGATGCAACTTCCATGCTTAAAACATTCTGTAACTGATGAATCTTCAAAATGACGTTTGAAGGAGCAAGAATGTTCCATTTTGTTAACTCATGTTTCTTTCACCTCAATATTTTCTTCCTCTTTTTACCTTGCTTTCATGTCTCCCCAATGGTTGGAGCTAACAGCAAAATAGAAAGCAGGGCTGTGAAAATAAGCAATTAGAATGAGCCCATGGAGTCTGTTTTGGCTGCCTGGGCACCAGCACTTTCGCTGGCAGGGGGAGACATTCAGTTGTTGGCTGTCAAGACTTTTTGTTCTGGTACAAATGATGGGATTTGTGGTTCAGCCAGTCGTATCAAGAGCTTTAAGGTTAGGGTATCATTAGGAAAGGCTCATTTGGGTTGCAATGGTTATTTGCCACTCCATGAGGATATGGTATCCCAAAATATTGCAAATAACTCTTATGAAAGAGTTAGAAAGATGACATGTTGTTTTGTGTTCATTTAACCCTCAAGCTATGAAAATTACCCCACCATGTTTTAATGTTTCATACAAAAATGCTTACTTTTGATGACTACTTTTGTGCCTCATATTCACACAGCTTCATTTATGTATGATAGAAATAATTAAATGATCTAATTACGGGATTTGATCAAGTTTTTTGTGCGCCAAGATGACCCCAGAAAATATGTATGTTTTTCAACTTTATGGGCATTGATTTTATTGTAATGGTCAACTGTTATTCACTAAATAGTTATGTTTTGCAGTAAACCTAGCCTATCAGATCCAGAAAAAAAATGGTTTACAGGTATTTTTACCCCTGCCAAGAAAGATATGTTTTAATTTGTGTGTGTGTCTGTATGTCAGAAACTGTACTCCAAAAACTGTTGGTGCAATCTGCACCAAAATTTTTACAGGGGTAGATCTTGGTCCAAGGACCAAGGATCCAAGTTTGATCTCAACTGAGCAAAGTACTAAGGAGCAAAAAATATTTAAAATTTAAAAATTGACATGAAGATCTGATTAACGGATTGAGTTATTTTTGTCATTTTATGGATGGTACGTGCCCCCTCAGGGTGCACCTTTTCTATCTCTACTAGGAAATAATAATACTTTGCTTTGGATGAGGTATGCAGCCTCTGACTGCTCTTTTATTAACTCAAAAACACTCCTATATCTCTAGGGTCGTAAATGACCCCACACCTGTTTCAATTATCCTTTCCCCACCAGTAATCCAATTCTTCTAAAAACCAATGAAAAGTTGTAAGAGGAATAGGTTGACAAACTCATGGAAGGAAACACTTTCTTCTGGTTTAAAATATCAAAACGGCACATAAAAATATACATCTGAGGTCATAAATGACCCCATTCAGTTGCTTGAGGGTTAAACTAATCCTATTCACAAATGCATATCTGTGTTAATTTTTCTTACAGTAAATCAAGAGCATTAAACCAGTTCAAGACAGACAGATTGAGGCAATAACACTGCCTCCACCAGACTCGACGAATAAAGGGGCAGAACAAGGGTTCAGAACAATCAATTTCTCTTAACATTTTCCCCTTTCCTTCGTCCTTCACTCCAATAAATGTTTTTCTTCGTCTCATTAGTCCATAAAGCCTTGCTTACCAGGAGCGTCTCTAGGACTGAAGATTGGTGGGGCCTAGAGCTTCCCTTTAAAACAATTATTAACCCTGACTTGCACTCAATCATTCTCATAATTGACAAACACTCCTTCCAGGATTTTCCCGGATTTTTTATTGTTTTATTGATTTTTTGCCCGATTTTGCGGTAGCTTTTTCAAAAAGTGGCAAGGAAAGTTGCGATGTCTTGGCGATTTACTTTTTTGTCCGCAAAAAAATTTGCGTGGATTGGTTGAATTGCGTTCATAGTTGCAATCGCGACATGCAACTTCCTTGAGGGACTGAGCAATAGACTAACTCCGAGAACACGCCGGTACGGTACGGTACATTTCGGTATGGCGACAATCATTAATCTGGACGCGTAATTTCGTGCATTAAATCAGCGTTATTCAGAATTGCACACAGACGTTTCAAATGGTCTTTTGTTTTATTTAAACAAAACGATCATGAAGCGCAAGTTAAATCGCTTGATGTGTGGAAAAGGTAGCGCAGATGTTTCAGAGCAGTTTGTTTTTCATAAAGCATTAGCCTATTTTTAAGTAGCCTAAATATTTTTTCTGATCTGAATTTAGCCCAATAGATCGCATGGAGAGAGAAACCGTAACTTTGATTGCCAGAGGATTATTGTCATAATTGGAAAACGTGTTAATAAGGAAAAATAACTGAGTACAAGCCAGGGATAATCATTCACGTCAAGGCATGGTCCGGGCCCCAAGAATTATCCGTTTTAAAGATGCCACTTTTGCTAATGATTCAGCTCCTTGAATTTTTTTTTTTCTAAATTGTAATCTCACCGATCTCACCTTGGTGCTGATGAGAGGAAGATTAGCCCCGTAAAATTTCCTTCTCTCAGTCTTAATTACAAATTATTCCGCTGACAACTCATAAAACCTCAATTCCACTGGAACAGCAATTGAAATGTATAGAAAAACAGAATTAAATCCATCCATCCATTATCTTTACTGGCTCTTCCTGATCAGGGTTGCAGGAGTGCTGCAGCCTAGACCAGCTGACTATGATAGAGAGGCAGGGATACACACTGAACAGCTTGTCAATCTATTACAGGACACAAACACTATTCACACACACACACAAGCGCGCACACACATACACATACATACGCACATTTTTTTTTCTCCACTTAGCTTGAAGTACATGTCTTTGAACTGTGGGAACCCAAAACCTTCTTGCTGTCAGGCTACAGTGGTATCCACAGCGCCACTGTGCTGCCCCAGAATTAAATAATTTGTAAATTATCTTTCCAGTACATTAAGTTAAAGTTCCACTGTATCAACTGCATTGATTTTTTTTTTAAATATTTCACAGGTAAACAGGAGAATACATGGCATTCTGGTGACATCCTGACATTTGGTTATGATTGGGTGTAAAATAAGTCACACGGCTGTTTTCCAGCAAGACAGCTCGAGGTTCACTACTTTGCTGAAAGCAGCATAAGCAGTTCTAACCCAACATGCAATTGAAAAATATGATAAGATCTCACTATGGACAGCCCATGATAAAGTGAAAAGATTTCAGCCATTCAAAACGGCAGGAATCTCCGTGCTTACGGGGTCTTCAGGGTAAAGTGTAGAAATAGCCATAATAATGTAAAAACTAAGAAATAAACATACTCAACCTGATTTTAACCTCATAAAATGTAATATTTTGAAAACAATTTGCATGGTTGCCATGGAAACGGCATTTTAATGACAAAATCTGAAAATATTTTGTGGCACTGATATTTCAATAACCCATGGTCAGATTTTACTCAAATTTGTCTCATATGAAAGGTTTAAGATAGTTCTATGAAATGACATAGGATTTTTTGTTTGGAAAATTTATGAATATTAACATTTATGAGCTCTGTTTTGTAACCATAACGGAAATCGCTATCATCAACTTGCTTCATTTTCAAAATTAACCCCCTAGGGATGCACCAATCTAGAAAACCATATGTCATTTCATAAATCTCCGACAGATACAATTTCAGACCAAATCTCAAGTAAATCAGATGAATATTAATGATTTAATGAATGCCATAAGGTTGAAAATCAGTCAAAATAGTGATTTTCAGTAATTTGCATTTAAAGTCACAAGTAACAATTGAGGCAGAGGAAAAACATAGATTCTTGTTGTTTACTGGCATCTCACTGCATTCCTTTATTTATTTTATAAGAAAATTAAAAATATTGAAATTTTCCAAAAAAATTTAAATTTTTACCCTGAAGACCCCTTAAAAGACCAGACAGAATACCAGCACTGAATGTCCGTGACCCTCATGCCCTCAGATGGCACTTCATTAAGAACTAACATGCTTCTCAAATGGATATAACAACATGGCTCATAAATAATTCAGAAGACCTGTATCAGTGACATAGTTCATCGTAGCATCATCAAATACAAGTTAAGACTATACGAATAGGAAGGCAAATATCAACACCTTCCAGAAGCGCCACTGACTTCTCTGGGCTTGAACTCATCGGCAATGGACTGACAAGGAAGCGGAAAAAGTGCTGCAGATTGACAAGTCCATGTTTCAAATTGTTTCTAGAAATAATGTATGTTGTGTTCTCAAGGCCAAAGAGGAGATCCCATCCCAGCTGTTATTGGCAACATGTTTGAAAGCCAGCATCATTCATGGTCTGGGGCAGCATTTGTGCACTAGGCATGGCCAGCTTTCACATCTGTGAAGGCAAAATTGATGCAGCAGGGTACACATGCATATTGAAACAACATATGCGCCCTCCAGACGTCTTTTTCAGAGAAGGCTCTGCTTTTTCCAGCAGGAAAATTCTATGCTGCATGCTGCACTTATTAAAACAGCGTGGCAGAGTGTGGCCACTGCCTGCAACTCAGACCTGTCTCTCATTGAAAGTGTGTGATGCATTATGAAGTGCAAAATAAGACAATGGAGACCACAGACTCTTGAGAGATGGAAATCTATACTTGCCCTACATCAGGCAAAAATGGGAACAAATTCTGCTCTAGAAACTCCAACAATAATCATCCTCAGTTCAAAAATGACTATTGAGTCTTAGTAAGGGGAAAGGTGATGTTATCCACAATGGTGATCATGCACCTGCCCTAACTTCATTAGAGCATATATTACTGCTTGTTGTTTTTATTTACATTTTGTGCATTGACCCCAGTCGTCTGGAACTGAAGTTGTATAATCACTCATAACCATTCTGTAATCATAATCCTATGCCTATAGTGGGCACACACATGCACGCACGCACGCACGCTATGGGGGCATTTTATGCCAGCGAACTATACTAAAACGCGTGTACAGTGCCTATGCGATGACATCAAACCGCTAACGTTCCATTCACTTTCAATGGACAGACAAGCGTCACGTAGGCGTCGCGCAGACGCTGCACACGCGTTGTTGCGCATACGCCTACGTGACGGGTGCGTGACGGGTGAATTACGCCTCAAATACGTGACATGAAGACCATGCATGACTGTTAAGTACAATTCTACATGAGCGTACAGGCACACGCTGTGTAGTGTTTGTGGAAATCATATTAGCGAGGGGTCATTCGTGCCGTGCCACGCGCGAACGCAGCGGACGCCTGTGCTCACGCTCGTCTCAATGTACAAATAATTATTTACTTTATGATGACGAATTTTGAGTTTAACAGCTGCTTCGCTTCACAATTCAAGCAGTCCATGTATTACCAAGAGAGATCGATGACACAGTTTAGGCTATTTCAGTCTGCACGTGCACACGTTAAGGCGTCTGAAGCGTTGGCTTTAGTACAACAGTGACATACACGCTAACGCTTATAACGTGTGCACGCCTATAACGGGATGTTGAGGTATATCAGGGACTGTACCATTGCTCAGGCGTGAAACTGAGGAAGTGGCTGTGCGCATTTACGCACGAGGTACACTGGATCATCAGGACCTGACAGTTATTCATTTTCTATGTTCTTCAGCATATCTATATAGATCAGCTGTTACACATAGTCTCAGGTTCATACGGGATTGTTTATAAGAAAGCATAACTTATAGATGAACCCCAAGCCCCATCAGAGCTGTCAGGATATTTTTATTTTTAAGTAGCTGAAATTATTTTAATTATCCCTTTCACCCTTGCTACCATTAAATATCAATTCGATATAATTCAAACCTTGAGAGAGAGAGAGAGAGAGGGGGGGAATAATGACATAGGCTATATCAAAATGCTACCCATTAGAGCTCGCACAGAACATCCAAAAAAGATGGCTCGCAAATAAATAAATTGCAGTGTTTATTGGATGTTCTGTTTGTTGTTAATTTTTTAAATTCTTTATTTCGTTATCTGTTCTAATCGTCCTCTTTTTTTTTTTTTTTTTTTTTTGGCTCTCGGACACAGAGTATTTTGCATTTAATGTCCGACGGGCATTGTATGGACTTCGTTGTATTTTAAAAAATGGCCCGAATAAATTGATTGCAGTGCCCATTGGATGTTCTGATTGTTGGTGATATATTTTTATTCTTTATTTCGTTATAAATCTGCTCTCATATCAATACTATTACTTTCTGCTGGCTGCCGGACATGGATTATTTTGCATTTCGCGTCCGACAGTCTTGATCGTGCATGCGATATTTAATTCACAGTGTCAATGGTCATGGAATTGATTCGCTCACTGACTAAAAGCACTATTTTACCTCTGGTGTGGAAATAAAGCGTGAATCTGTTTGATCCATCTGACTAATTTTCAAAAGAGAGACCGAACAGACTGTTGTCTATCTTCAACGGAAGAAAACAGACGAATAAAAAGACCAAGAAAAGTCGATAGCTATAATTCGCATTTTATAAAGGTCGAACATAAACATTGCTACGTTTATTCGTCTAATAATTGCTGGAATACTCGAAAAATTAGAACTTTTATGACTGTGGGACACGGAGAATTTTAGGATCTGTGTCCGACAGTCGCTAAATTCGTCATAAATGCACTAAGTCCCGCGCCAATGTCGACTCACTATATGTTGAGCAGAGCAGGGGCGCCGGATTCACTAAAGAAGTGGGGAGGCCAAAAAGTGCCGTGTTGTGTGTTCAACTCATTCACAGTGCCTCTTCCCGTGCACCTCAGGCGTGCCCCTATATTGCAACACTTACGGTATAAAAAATAAAAACACGTTTGGCTCATTCCAGTTAACCCAGACACACATGCCCCAAATCCATCACCTCTTCTTTAAAACTAATACTTTGGACTTTTCGTTTCAATGTACATCATGCATTAACGCGTAGTGAGGTCCGTGGCTGGGTAGGCAGGATCAGCCAGAGCTTAAATCGCATAATACATGCATGAAAAAAATATATATATTAAGTAGAACTCAATATTAAAACCACTGCAAAATCGATCAAGCTTTTGACATCAGCGAATTATAGCATGCACACTATCACTTCCAAATTGTAATCGCACACAGCTATACATGCGTTTTTCCCACACGGATAAAGACATTCACGATGATATTGCATTACAAACTCCAATGTTGCAAAAAGCAAAAATGACGCGCTCCTCAAAGTGTTATAGACCTACGTAAAACACACCAAGGGTTACTACACTATTTCATTCTACAATATAAAATTTCCTATTTCTTTCTTAACATTATCATCTTAAAATTATTATCTTACTAATGGTCATCATCAAGAACAATAAGGCAAAATGAGCAAATGAACGACACATTAACATAACTTTATTGGGATGATCTGAAATTTTGTGAACAGCAAGAAGTTGTGGGATCAATTAATGATCAGCGAGCGAGTGGACATGGTAAAAACATCAGATCTGCGCTCACGCTCATGGCCATTACCCAGAAGCACTTGCTCTCTCAATGAAGATATCAACAGCAAAATAAAATTATCATTGTTTGTTTTATTAAGCATTTTCCAAAAAGAAATCTAAATTGTTTAATGTTATAACGACTTATATTCAATTAAAATGATGAATAATATATCGTGATGACATCGACTTGCCAGCACCATGACTGAGAAATGAATGCAGTTACGGTGGTATAAATAACTAGGTGCACTAGTGACTCATTATGTTAATATGATTACAGGTCTTGATTATTATTAATTCGTCCTTCTTTTTAAACATACCTACATTGACAACTGTCGAGGCCCGCCATCGTCACGAGTTTGCCCATCATGGCCCCCGCCACTGGGTTTTAGTGCCGTTGCACTCGCTGCGCCCCCTATTGTTACGCCACTGGGCAGAGAAGCGCTGTGCCTAAATGATGCCCATTAAAGACAGCGTGACAATAAACTATGCATGCGCAAACCTCCTTAACTGTTTATGTTTAAAAAGAAAGTGGGAGGAGGGTAAAAGTGGGGGGGCCAATGGCCCCCTGCCCCCCCTTCCAGCGGCTGTGGAGCAGAGCCTAAACAGAAACATTGGTTGAGATTCTCAGTGCTCATCTTGAAGAACTGAGCCGTCTTATCAAAAATTTACGTTTAATGTCTAAAAGATTCAGAAGATTTGAAGAAATTATAAACAATAATCGACTGTCGGACACGGAGTTATATTGAAACCATCCGACTGTCGGACACGGAGTTATATTAAAACCCTGTCCGACTTTTGGACACGTAGACACTGCGTAGAAATAAAGCAACATCTTTACTTTTTCCTAACACAGATTTAGATACAATGTAATTACTACTTCGGCTGTGCAGATATTTGATATATTCTGTAAAAATAGCTAGTAGTCGGACACACCTCATCCCCTTTCTTCCACTATCAAAACCTGACAAAAACATTTATTTTCCAGAGAGAAATGATTTAATGGAATGGCCTTAACATTAAGCTTTGGTATTTTTACCTGTCAAGGACACTTTCATGTTTTTGTGTTGGGAAATATTAAATAGCCTACATAGGCTAATTCAAAGAAAACCTCAGACGAAACAAATTGACAACATTTGGGCAGTGGGCCTTCTGGTCTGCTCCCCGGAATTGTAAAATTAAAATACATGAATAAAAACAAGAATAAACTCTCATTAAATATTGAGCCATAATTTCGTTACTATCTCACCACCTGTTGTGACACTGTGTTGGTCTAGACTTAGTAGACACACGTGGGGTCGATAGTCTGTCTGTTATGTGTTGCATGTGGAAAGAAAGACCAAGGAGACGAAGGCAAGTAATTCCTGTAACCCAAACTCTTGTTTTTTACGAATGAAATGTTAAAAAAAGGTATGTGAGAGGTATTCTTCACAACGACAGACACTATAGTGAAATAAGTAAATGATGCACAAAACGTGAGATAGTGGCGTTATAAGATGTATGGGAATTATAAATTAATACATTAATTAAAATGAGTAGCTATAGGCTACGTCCCGTGGAAAAAACACAGATAAATTAAAGAATCACTTGGCAAATGTAACCTCTTAGACTTCTCACCAATAGGCTAAATCACAGAATATTCATAGAAAAAAAATAAAGACAAAAAGGTTGTTGTCCGCGTGAGGCCTGTTGAAAAAACGAAAACGTTACCAACCAACATAATCCGCAGCAAATGACAAAACGTTGTATTCATACAATATTGTGGAGACATGATATTCCAGACATGATATATACATATATATATATAGGTTAAAACAAAATATCAAACTGACAAAAGGTAGCCTCTGGTCTGTCTCTGAGATGGTGAACCAGTCTGAGGGAGAAAATTATGCGATGATGCGCCTAAGCAATGGTACAGTCCCTGATATACCTCAACATCCCGTTATAGGCGTGCGTTATAGGCGTTACGCGTATAGGCGCCTTAACGTGTGCGTGAAGACTGAAATAGCCTAAACTGTTCACTAAATGGACTGCTTGAATTGTGACGCTGTTAAACTCAAAATTAAGATCATAAAGTAAATAATTATTTGTACATTGAGCGAAGCGCATGACGTCCGCTGCGTTCGCCTCACCCTTCACCCTCACCCTTCATTATTTGGTGTACTCGCAATATGCGTGCCTGTACGCACGCGTATTTATCAGTCTTTTATGCAGGCGTAGGCGACGCAGTTAAGGCATTTTAGTATAGTTCGCTGGCATAAAATGCCCCCCACGCACGCACGCACACACACACACACACTTGATGAGTCAGTATTTTTCCCACACTGTTTCTGATTTGGCTGTTTTTCTTTAGAAGCTCCTGTCAGTTTACTGAATAATTTAAAATTTAATTTAGGCACAGATTCAATTTTTCAAACAACTGTGAATCAATTAGGTATTAACACAGTAGCTTTAGAACACACTGTAAAATAAGTGTCACAGTAAAAAGTAGCCACATTCAAAAATGCAATGCTGAGGAGAATTATTTGTTGAATGCATCTATGGCTTTGAAAACATTGATTTAAAGCCTGTGGGTTTTGGAACATAATTGAAAAGGTTAACAAAAAAGAAAATTTAACAGTATAGTCAGCTGTCACCATATCACTGTTGAAAACAAGTCAGATATGACACAGCAGGAGATCTCCCACCTGCCTGGTAGATTTCCCAATTTCACAGGCAGTCAGCTTAACAGAGGTGAATAATTTGACAGGCCATCCACCCACCTTCCAAAACCAGCAGCTCTCCCCACACCCACTGTGAGTAAAATAACTCCACACTTGCCATGAAGGGAGTGATAGGACCATATTAAATTCTAAAGGGGGATCTTATTGGCCATGTGGCCTCAACAGGCCCTTTGAATTGGCAGGTTATCTTATTATGACATTCGTTCCTGGTTCTCATGTGGGAGGGAACAGTAGGGGAGCAGGGTTTGCCTCCAGTGCATTACAATTTTAAAACACCCAGCACATTTGATATATAAGGCCACTTTCAACCACTAAGCCTGTAGATATTGTGATATTCAAACTATATCAGCCTGCACTTGCATTTCCATAGAACAAACAGATGGGTGAAAAATCCTGAAAATGAGTGAAGAAACATAACAAAAGCAGATGCATCCATATAGATATACTGCCGTATGTAATTAAGCAATGAACATCCTAACAAGCTCTGTGAGATGGTGAGCAGGCCCAAATTTGGGCTGATTTTGAATCAAGATGGCAACAGGAAAAGATCAAAGTGAACTTGAAAGAGGATTCCTTGTTGAGGTACAGATGGTAGGAAGTTCAGGCACAAAGACTGTTTATAGTGAGTGACCAGTGTTTCTCAAAGATCAGCAAATAAAGTGACATCTGTGTTTAGATCAATGACAAAGACCAAGAAAATAGGGTTGGAAATTGCTCTTGAACTCACACATTTGATGAACATGATGCTAATGCAGTAATGCAAGCCAGCATTCAGAAATGAAGAAAAGTGAAATAGTCAGATGGATCCTTTATCATATTTTCAGCAAGTGGGCGAGTGCATATATGGCGTAGACTGAAAGAATGGTCCTGGGCTGCATTCTTCACCATGAGAGTGAGGTGGCCTGGCAGCCCAGCTGTGCAGACGGGAATATTTTGCTTGCATGGTTTGGATCCCCCTGATGTACAAGGGTGTTCCTGAAAACAGGATGTTCTACCTCTGATCATCAAAAAAGCTTGTCCACACAAGTGCTTTTTTTTAAAAAAAAAAAAAATCACGCAAAAACACACTTCCAAACCAACAGGCTGCAATGATATCATTTAATTTAAAACCACTTAGGCCAATAACAAGCCTTAAAAAATAGTTATAATCTAGCTTTGGTTAACTGATCCAACCTCACAAGGTGAAGCTGAAAATACCGCAACAGCGCATAAAGGAATGGTAGTAATCATATGCGTGGACTTTTACTGAGGTGGAGCCATTACTCAACCCCCCCAAAAAATGCCAAACTGGGTCTTGTCCAATACCGACGTTGGCGTTAAGATCTTCATGGGTGTGTTGGACTATACCAAATTTTGACTCCTCTGTTACCCGCTGTAGTGACAGATGTGCTTCATATTGATGCGTAAACATGCAAAAAAAAAAACTCCTGTTAGGATGGTTAAAATCTTCAATATTTTGTCCATGTCCACCAAAGCACGAGATTATGCCACTGTAATCTTGGTGCACACATGGCACACACACTCAGGCATCAAGCCAAAAACTCTGTTTTTCCAGTCTACTGGTAAACCCTGAGAACAGAGTTTCTGGAAACTTACACCTGGAGGGAATGTTCCAGAAAGACTGTTTTCAGCAAACAAATGGTGAAAAAGCATAGAAAATGCTGTGTTTTCAAAAACACCCAAGTACGTGTAGACGAAGTGTTACATTCTAGACTAGGAATCAAGTGTGGAGGCAAAGTACAATCCACTAGGTACGTTTATTGACAGCTATACGGGAATACTTGGGGGCGAAACCCAAGAGGAAGAGAGCACAGTTCAGCACAGATATAATAGGCAAAGGTGGGCGACCAATCACCGGCCAGTAGCTTCTGGCATACAGCCAGGTGAAATGCATACTTTGCCAGAACCGAACTGTCCCACAGGAGGATGGAGCAGCCTGAGGATAACTTGGTTCCAATCCTGTTGACTGTAGAAAGACAAACAGACAAACTTCACAGAGGCACAGACTTGGAAGGGTTAACAAGAACACAGTCCCAAACTTGGACTCAGATTAGTCTTGAGAGCTTATTCTTATTAAACTGAACAGAGGAATTGACTTCAGCTGGGTAAAATTGCATGCGGTCCCAGTCTTAACCTGAGTCGGCTAGGAAGCTTGTTCGAGTTTACTGGGCAAAGAAGAAAGCTTCTGCGAACTGCCATCATTAAAGGTTAAAAATGAAGAGCTTTTATTTGGAATACTGATTGGGTGTAAGCAGAAATGGCAAATTACGATTCAGCAACTTGCAACTCAAAGCACGGAGTTTGAATGCACGTCATCAGGAAATAACCATGTATTTAGATGGAGCTGGGGAGGGGAAAACATGTGAGATGTAAACCAATCAAAGGGCACATACCACTAATAGACACGCATGTTGCTGAATAGGAAGAGAAACGGAAGGTATTCTCACAAGGGTTGTGACACGAGGCTTTTGAGAGTAAATGCAAGTCAATACCAAATTCATCTGAGTTATCAACTTCATCCTACGATGAAACATTTCTATGCTGATGGGAGTGGACTCTTCCAGGATGAAAATGCCCCCATCCACAGGGGTCAGTGAATGGTTTGATACATACGTAAATGGTGTGAATCATGTCATGGGCTTTGCAGCCACTAGATGCCAACCCAATTAAATATCTTAGGTAGATTCTAATAATGATGTGAAGAATGCTGCCCCATCCTTGTCCTAAAGTTCCAGAGCCTTGTAAAACGTAGCATGCTCTGGTGAACTGTAGCTGCTCTAGCAGCTGAAAGTGGCCCAGCACTTTCTAGGTCACTTCAGGTTGGATACTTCTTCTTTAATTTGTCACCTGTTTATTTGTACAGTGTGGTATTGCGGTGCATACAGAGAAGCTGTTGTGATGGTCTGAACACGTATACAGGCATTCTGCCATATATATCATAGTATCAGCATGCAATTTGACAGTTTAAGTTTACATGCAGGCAATTTACTGGGCAGGAAATATGACTAACATATTTAGCCTGCAGGTGATATGACTGACTTATTTCTTCAGCAGGCAGTGTGTCTGGTTGATGGAGGTAATTTGCAGGTAATGTGGCTGTCTGATATGCTCTATAGGTAATGTATGTGGTTGACAACCCCTCATTCTCAACTGAAGTAAATTACTGGTAATTTGTGTCCAGGAGTGTATCTCAGCTGAGAGAAGAAAAAAAAAAATCTAGCAGTCCTACTTCATAAGGAAAAGCATTAGAGCACCTATTGTAACCTGGACAAAAAAATCTAAATATCTGGCCTGCTTTGCTGTATGTTTCTGAATATCACCACCACCAGCACCACCACCACCACAGAAAGGCTCCTTTTGAAATGAGAATAAAGCAGAGGTAGAGCTAGACAGAGACTGTGACTTCAAAACTGAAGCCAGCAGCAGCAGCCTGGTGAGGTTCAGCAGGAAGGTGACCTCAACTGTCCCTGCAGACAAGCAGACGATGCTTTTAGCTCCAGACTAGCTGTATGAAGACAATGGAAAACCATGTACATTTGGCTGCAAACTTCTAAATGGCATACAGTATGTATGAGTTTATGAGGGATAAGCACTGGTGAGTGCCTGCAGTCTGTGTTGGACTGCGTTGGGTAATGGGTAATTGAATTCTGGAAGCAGTTTGCCAGTTTCCACCAGGGGCAGTTCTAGAAGGGGGGCACGGGGTGGCACCCGCCCCCCTGAAATATGATTCCCCCCCCCGGTGCTCCCCCAATTGATTGGGCTATAGTGCTGTCGATCTGGCTATTTTTATTTCCATTGGATCAGAGCACTTTTTCTCAGCTTCTTGTTCTGCCAATCCTGGCCTTTCCATCTGGTAAATGCTCGACACCACTAAACCAGAGGGCTGTCAATCCAAGGTACTTGCTTGCCGATATGGAGGCGGAGTTTTCCTTAAGCCGAAACGAACGGGTGAGCAGAAGAGGCAGCGAGATTTTTGCCTGAAGAAACATAAGCTATGGATATTCCCTACGTCTCTCTGAATGGTACGTATAAACTGAGTTCTGTATTTTGAAATATTCAAAAATATATTTGAAAAAGCGTTACTTAGAAGTGAAGCGTTAGCTGCATATTAACGCAGGTTGCTATGACGCTGTGGTCAACTCAACTGTAGCTAGCTAGCTATTGCTTAACCAAAAGTAATCGCAACTTTTAGGCTAGGAAAGAAGTTTTCAGCCTCCACCAGTCCAGTCAAGAAAACTTTGAGTTTAATATTTTGTGCTGCTGTATGTGGGAATGGCATATTATTGGCAGCAGCCCCGTTACTGATGACACTCAGGGTTGCTAGGGTAAGTGCAGTAAATGCATTCGCAATATTTAATATTAATATTAAATTCTTAACCCCCTTTTTACCAATGAAATCCCTGCAAAATATATTGGCGCCCCCTTTTAAAATCGTTCTGGCAAATGAAAAGCCAAAAGTGGAGGTTGGATAAGGAATTCTTTCCAACCTTTTCAATTATCTTGATGTAATATTTCATGTTTGATTAAAGACCAAACGCACAATCAATTCCCCCACGATAATGTGGTAAACGAACGCTAGAGTTTTAGGAGTTTTAGAATACCACGATCAGATGAACGACATTGAGATTTTAAGCTGTGGTACAGTGTATAACGTTACCATTACATCTCTGTTGGTACACAACGGAATTTTTGGGTGTGGAGTGGGACAAATTAAGCCCCGAGTCCCAGAAGATATGGGTTTCGTTTGTATATTCAAAATTGGCTTCATTATTGAATGATTCTGCCTTTGATCACACCAGAGCTTTTAGCTGTAGCTTTTAAAAATATTATTAGGTAAGTTAGTCATGTAATGGTTTGTATTTATTTTCTTAGGGAGAATAGAGAAATGAAAAGGAAAATTCAGACACAGCAGCAAGATATTGATAAAGAAACCAAGTGGCCACACAGATGCTGAGCAGGGCTGTGCAGGCAAATCTTCCACCAGTCAGGGCCAAACAAGTAGCTATGGACCTGCCAGTACAGGTGAGAACCATTCGGAGAGGGACAGTGAGGGCTACACCAGTTATCTGCCGCAACAGATGAAAATCATAACATGACATCACTGACAGGCATGCCACTTCTCAGATAAACATAAAAACAATGGTAAATGATTTCAGTTATATGTCTCAGGTTATTTATTTGTTTTGAACACTTGATTATATGCAGTATTAATTATACATGTGACTATAATTTAAAAAAAAATTCAAATTCAAAAATTCATATAGAAAATGTGTAATGTATTTGGATATAATTTATTGAAAATAAAAACGAATAAAATGAAGAATGAAAGGGATGTTTAATTTAGCAGAATCATGTTGTGTTCCATCCTACCATATATTTCTGAGCCGATCTTCAATACTGTGTTCTGTTAAAAATGCCCCGCCCCCATGCCCCCCCTGACTGATTATTGGTCCCCCCTGTGCCACCCCATTTCTGAAATCCTGGAACCGCCCCTGGTTTCCACTCTCTTTTTCTCTCCTCTATGATAGTCAAGCTTTGTCATTTAAAAAAACCTGACTGTAAATTGGAGACCCAATTAACATGACAGTTATAAACTCTTTGTGAATAAACAATCACTTGCCCCACTCATCTGAATATTACAAACAGTAAATTTACCAGACAGCTACATACACACAATTAATCACAAAGTAGGCCACAGTTTATGGCAAGGAAGGCTACAGGCTAATTTTGCCAGAGCCCTGAAAACAAACAGATGGACCAATAGTGCAACTGCTACCATACAGATACTGCTTACAGCAGCCAGAATGAAGACATCACACATGTGAGGTTACCGTTTCACATCAATATAGGCAGCCAAATTTGCTGGTGAGTGCACTTGCAAACAAGATTCTGTGGTTTGTTGTTTTTCAGATGTCTAGTCAGCTGGAAAAGGGGCAAGCTTTGCAGCACAATTGTTTTTTTCTCTTAATCCAGCTGCTTAATCTGCTGCCATTGTAAATGAATGAAATGTCGTGGGATAAACAGATCAAATGAGGGTCCTAGTGATGGCAAGGTAATCGAGAAGAATGGCTCCATCCATATGAAAGAGGGCATTAAATCTGTTCAAAGAATTTCATCTCATTATGAGCAACTGAGTGAGAAATAGTATTTTTAAGCCTTTTTTTACAGGAAGATACAGATGAATGCCTTAGATGAAACACTACCATATCAATGTGAACTAGTGTACCATTTGCTCACATCGAATTGTCTACACGACAGTTCAAACTCATTGTAGGATAAATTTTCGAAGGCACTGTAAGACATGTGATTGCGACTTCCAGCAGCAGTATTTTGCAACTAGCCTATCACGGTCTCTTATTGTAAATATTGATCTCGCATCTCCCCAAAAAAAGCAATGATTAGCAGCTTCTATACTTTCACAACTCCGCCTTTTTTTTCAAACTACTGAAAGATGCAAACTGCGCGTGTGCGACTAGCTAAAAACTAGAATGAAAAAAAAACTACCTCTCTTTGAGTCCTATCACTTGTGTGTGTGTTTACATCATCCATTTACAGTCCAGTCGCGGATGCGCAGTTGCAGTAATCCGCCATCGGAAATTAGAGGAAAGGAGCCAAATTCAATCAATCTACATCAATGTACATTTTGTTCTGCATCTGATGGAACTGTTTATTTCACAATTGGGCGAAATGCAAGATAAAAATCTGCACTTCACTAAACGCGAGAATTGACTAGAAGGTAGGACTGATTTCTATACTTTTAGAGATGTTTTTTGCCACCTACCCTTGTTTTACCGACATCGAATCTGGGCTGCTGTTGCTACCAACACGCAGCCATGTGGGCTAGTACCATAGGTATTCTGCACAAAACTACAAGACTACCCTTACCAGAACCAAGTTGCTATGCACAATCGTCAGACAAAACAAACTAACATTTTTTTTCCCGCTTACTAAAGTCAAGTACAGGATTAACTCACAGTTAATCCGATACAGTCGTGTGTGCACGTGGCGGGTGTGCATGATTGCAAACGACCGGACGATTTTCCACCGTCTTGCAAATCAATCAAGTTTAAGTGACCAAACTCTCAAATGTTGCAGACCAGCTCGAAAACAATGCACGTATCCCTCTGCATCACACACTTCATTATCTAACTGCCAAGCTGTCCCACGCCATACCCCATTATAACACACACATGTACCCTTCTTTCTGAGCAATAAATGCTGTTCTTCTCAGAACAAAAGGCTTTGCAACATACAGTGGGGGAGTAAAAGTGGAAGATGTAATAAAGTGCGTTTGCTGAAGGACAATAAGTGAATACGGCCACCCAGCTTATTGTTGCCGGCGGAGATTTGCTGAAAGTCCGCCTGTTCTGGCTAAGCCTAGTTAGCAGTCTGAGCCTCCTATTTCAGAGGATGTACAGACCAGCAGAGAGAGAGAGCAGAATTTTTGCTCCCAATAATGCGTCTGTCATGCCGGAAAGGTCAGAGACAGTAGCCGCCTTGAGATTCACTGTTGGCAAGGAGCGGAATAATAAAGAATCAGAAAGCAAGGAGGATCAGACTGCTACGGAGAAAATAGGAGCCTGGACATATTGAGGAGACGAGACATTTCAAGTTACAGTATCCATTCGGATGACAAACCACTGCAGCGAGAGGCAGAAGCTGTCACGCTTGGCATTCAGACTGCAAAACCCTCTTTTCTTTTCTTTCCTTTCTCAGACACCAAAACACACACACATTTCTGCACTTACAAATACACTAGGGCACACACACACACACACACACACACACGTATATATACATGCACACACAAGCATACACACAGATGTTAGCACAGCCACAGATAAGCGCACACACAGACACAACAATGCATGCACAAGCACGCCGTCATCTGGGTTATATTATTGCCCAGCATTAGCATGGTTTACCACACACGTTATTATGGGAATGGAGGCTGCCTAGATGAGGTAAGCACAGCCATTAGCATCCACACATTCACTGGCATTAGATGAAAGGTGGAAATAAAATCCCAAAGCCCCAAAAGCCCAAAGAGCATATCTGGGGCTTACATTCCCACTGTACTCAAAGCTGAAGTAAAAGTTGAAGTTGAGCAATGACGAGAGAACACATAGTTCACACGCTCTATTAGGCTTAGTATGCATGTGGCTTTGACAGCAGTAATGGAAGTCACAATTTCTTGTCAAAAGAATGTTAGCAAGAGTACTGTGGTCCATTCAAGTTGTAGTTATGGCTGGGGCTGAACTCTTCCAAAAGCCACGTAATATCTCATAAACCTTTAATAGATCCATTACTTGTTACCTTCTCAGTGCAATGGAACCGAATCTGCTCATGATGAACAGTTACTTGTTTTAAGTATCACAAACAGTTTAAAGGGGACTCATAAAACTTTTTTTTCATGTGATAATATTCTTGGATGTCCAAAAGGGTTGTTTATAAATTTTTTTCAAAAAAAAAAAAAAAAACAAAACAAAACAAAAACATAAAAATTCCACAATTTCTGGGCAATTTGATTCCAGTTACTCTTAAACCTCTGAAGAACAGGCTGTTCTGAGTGGGCGTCCCATCTATGGAATGAGCGTTGTTCTAATTGGCCAGCGAAGAGAGCCATTGTGTCAACAGAGAGCAACAATGTCATAATCCCCTGGCTACTGGCTAATCTAAATACAGGTGACTGAATGAGCAGCTTGGGGGCTAGCTAGCCATTAAACTGTGCAATGAGTATGGGTAGGTAACATTGGCAGGCTAAGCATGGATGTTAGATTCACAGAGGAGTGACATTTAGTCACCATTATAGTTTTACAACACTTGTAATTCAGTCTCTACAGCTAAGAATAATCCATACCAAGCATTTGTATGGA
Organism: Gymnothorax javanicus; assembly: GCA_029692085.1. NCBI lineage: Eukaryota > Metazoa > Chordata > Actinopteri > Anguilliformes > Muraenidae > Gymnothorax > Gymnothorax javanicus. The sequence goes on from CM056197.1 coordinate 88,883,562, forward strand.
ACCAGCCGTTAACTAACATTCCTTTTACTGCGCCAGCAGCGTCATTAAAAAGTTACTGAATTCGATTAAAAACAGTCATGCGTTCTATCTTTTCCTACGGACGCGTCTTGTACATTGGTTCTTGCTGAACTAGCAATGGTTTGTAAATTCACGGTCAATTTAGTAGCTGGTTAATAAACCACACATTGATAGTAGAAAGGTAATATGTGCATGCCAGCAAAATAAGTTAGTTTTGAAAGTAGCATCTAGAAAGTTAGCTTGCCAGCTGGTTACATCAACAACCAACCCGTACACATTTTACGAAGGTTACATTTGGAATTCAATTTGAATATTAGCTAACAGAAATTGTAAACACTTTACGAACTAGCTAGCGACAGGTTCTCCTTGACAATTAATCGTAACCAGCGCTTCTCTGTTTCTTCCAAAAATCATAAAAGGTCCCCTTTACGATAAATTTTGTTGCCTGCCCTGCGTTATACTGATCCAGGTTAGTAGTATAAAGCAGTCAGACAAGAAGTGGATAGCACACATTTAGCTAATTGCAGGCTCTTATCGATTGAAGCAGGGACATCGCAAAAAAAAAAAAAATAAGCCGTGGGTGGAGATGATCGGATGAGGGGTAAAACAATTCCCACGAGCCGGCATGTGATATAGGAAGGGCAGCCAAATCAGAATTCCATGCCAAATGCCATGTTTTATGAGAAGGGCAGCTCATAAAAAGGTGACTGAGTTGCACTATTTCACAGTTAGTGGGTTGGTGTGCACTCTAGATACTGGAATGTACAGTATGTGCAAAAGAACTGAAAAAGTGAGTTTTTCCATAATATGTCCCCTATACGTAATTTGCATTATGATGACGAATTATGCTTTCATTTCTATTAATACCTATTTAACACGGGGTAGTACGCAGTCCAGTGGCACAGGATGTCACTGAAGCAGAGTATAAGCTGTCTATAAAAGATAGCAGAGGAGGATCTTAAACATAACACAGTGCATGAGAATTTAGAAATACCTAGATACCCTTGCCACGATGTAGGGGAAATATCATTGCGTAAGCCTGGAGGGGATCATGCGTTTGGTCGATTGTGTGTAGGTGTATCAGTGTGTGTACCTGTCCGAAACTCATCTTGCATACTGCTGGACTAATTAGTCTCGTATTTTTTTCCGCGCATTTATAACTGTATGCTGAAATACCTTTCGTGGTTGCAGTGCTTCACATTTTTTTGAAAAACCTATTTTATTGACTGCTGATTTATACTGCCATTGACTCCTGACCCGTCACTCCGCTTAACTGGGCAGTAGGAGCTTCAAGTGATCAACAACTGCAGCTGAATCTTGTTCCCGCTAGGGACAATGTGAGCACCTGGCAGAGATCCGCACTCTACTATTTCCAGTCTGTGATGGAGTTGGGCACAAAACATGAGAAGAATCACATCATTTAAGGTTATGCCAACAACGCAAATGGGAAAGCCTCAGAACACACACAGACAAGAGTGGTCATAATGCATGCTGAAACAGCTGCAGCCATGTGTGGTTATGAAATGAAACCATGTAGTCAGGACATGCAGCTATTTCATGGGAAAAAGACACTGGAGCAACCATTGCCAAATGACATCACAGTCATAAAACTCCTTCCTCACAGCTCATGATAGGGCGCCAACAGTAAAATTCCCAGACATGTATGGGTTTGCATGCACACACACACACACACACACACACACACACAACTTTACGCAAATGCGCGAACGCTGTTACGATGCATTCTTACATAAACTCAAGCCTTTAAAAACATAGACTGAGGACAGATTAATGAAGAATTTGGATGCTTTTGCTAAAGTTTTAGCTTTACATAGTGCTAAGCGTGTACATGAAAAACACTGCATATACCACTTGCATCTGCTATCTGAAAACTCAGGACATGAGCAGTAAAAATCCACCAGAGCTTTGGCTATAGAGCAGTCTAACCGAACACATGGTGAGGTGATGGTACGGGGAATGTGGAAAGCTGTCAGCACAGCACAGATGAAGACACTGCCAGAGCCGACAGGTGTAAGAGATTGCATCTCTGTGACATGACGCCTGGCCTGGCAGCGAGCAATTATAAATAGGAGTCATTTTAGACATCAGCACAGTTCAGCATGTCGACTTCAGTCTTAAATGTCCTTCCTAAACGGCAGAATCAATAATGGTTTGATATATCTTTTTTTTTTATATATATACCTCTCAAGACTCAAGCACTGGGCGTGAGACATGCTTTTGGCCAGATCTTACAGCATTACGCAAGGTCTGTTAACATGCTACGCATTGGGTAAAAATCTCATGCAAATGAAACAATTATATTTCATTGTGCAAACAGCAAATTTTTCATTTTGCAAACAGCAAACAGACAAAGCTGGGAGGCAGAAATGTCACAGAATTAGCTGGGAAACCAGAAACAGCTGAATATGCTCAACTCCTCATTATTTAAAAAAAAAAAAAAATCTTGTTAGAAAAATTTTTTTTCTTCAATCTTGCATATTGCCGCTTTCTGGGGTATGATATTTCACCAGCAAATTCACCATACCATTCTGAAATAATTCAAATAAAATCCCAAAACTCAATTGAAAATGACAACTTCATGTCCTGAACATCACAAGAACATTCACTAAGCGAAGATTACTTAATTAAAAACTATCAATACAACTGACAAAGACATGACCGTCCAAAAGCAATAATAAAGGCAATTTTTACAGTCTATAGTTATGTAATTTTTATAAGAATGATGGACGAAATCCAGCATGAAAGTGGTTTCTCTTTACAGAAATATGATATTTTATAAGATTGACATTTTTCATTTGCAGAATCTGAGCAGAAATGTCTCCTGGGCCAACTCACAGCTAATAATAAGGACTGGTTCTCCAATCTTTCAAAGAATATGGCCACAGGTTCCTGCTCAAAGTTCTACCGAGAGGACCTTCACTACGCAGAAAATTCGGAAAAAACCAACAGAGTGTATTATTCACGCCTCTGCATTGGCTGATGACCACTGAGAGTGTTCAGCATCCCAACGAGCTTTGAGAATGTACACATGCTATGATGTTCTTTTCCCAAAACATATTGATGTTGTAGACAAGAGATTAAAATAACTCTCATTGTGAAAGAAACTGATTTCTTGATCAGGTCTGACATGATCGTATGGATTTAGATAAGTTTAACGGTTTCTTCATTAATTAAGACCACTCGCAAAACAATATTTCTTGAAGACCAAGAAAAGACCTTGCAACAGAGACAAGAAGGTGGAGCGTCAAGTCTTACCTGGAATGCCTGGAGGGGTTTTCAGGTATTTCCCATTGAAGTGTTGTATCACCACCTCACATTTTTCAGTGGACTCCATTCTAAAATGAGAGAAAAGATTCCAGTCATTGGATCTCTTCAATTGAGGGGCTAATAAGAATAGAGTCTACACAGAGTCAAACCTTTGTAAGGTGGCCAATAGAACAGAGTGTGCCCCGTCACAGTTTGACTTCAGTCGAGTGACTCAGACAATGCCAGACCCTCTGCTCCGGCTGTCTGGCCAGTATTTGGCTGGGAGAGGATCCAGAACTCGGCTGCCTTTTTCTTTCTTTCTTTCTTTTTTTTGCATATTGTCCATCCCCGACAGCTGCTAATTTCCACAGGGCACTCACAAATGAAAACAAATTGACAGGTACCAACATTACAATTATTATTGATTCTGGCTCCATTCTCAGACTGATGGTGTGCAATTACCTCTGTCACGAAGCTTACAGAAACCTCAGTTGTTTTCAGCCCTGGACTGTAATTGGTTTACATGTTTAAAATGGAAAAATTGGTAGGAAATAAGCTTCTGCTTCCTATTGCTTAAATCCTTAATCCAAAAACTGGCGTAGGGAGTGTTATGGGAAATGACTGGCAGAACAGGAGAGAAAGCTTGGCTGGCAGCATACCCTTCCTGCAGAGGTCTAATTAGGCAGTCATGGGTGTCCATCCTGCCAGAGCCCGCAGAGGAGCAGAAGAGGGCTGAGCCACCAACTCAGCTGATCATTAATGATGTTAGGATGCCCTGTCCAAACCGATTACGGTCCCAGCTGGGGTAAATTGAGTCTGATGGTGGTGATGGGGAATGCAGCAACATTTAGTGAAGTTTATTTTCTCTAATATCTCTCTGTCCCTGAACATCTGTCGTTTGTAGGCCGATTTGCCTTCTGTGAAGACCCTTCTTCCAATAACCCGGAAGTTGACTGGTGGCATTGGCAGTGACAACTCTTATGATCTGCCAGGGCCTCACAGTGCCTGTGCAGACCTTCAACCAGCAGAACATTTTCATTTGAAGGTCAAGCAGGTAATGAGAGAGGTTTGAAAGGCTCGTGCAAAAATCACACATAGAGAGTAAAGTTTGAATTCAATCTACACAAAAATATGCACACACAGACACACACACACACACACACACACACACAGGCACGCTCACACACACAAAGACAACCTCTTACCTCACTTCATAAATTTCCACTAAAATATAGTACCATACAGCAGAATATTTTGCCACATAATGTCCTGCATTGATTGTAAAATTTCAGATACAGGAAAATTTGTTTAGGGTGGGGTGTCAGGAAACCAGTGAGGTTTGGCCCTCAACTAGGGGAACACAGGCAAAACACAGGGCTGCAAGAGAACAGGTAGGATCTCACCTGGCAAAGCCCACGCCTCGACTGACACCGTTGGCATCCCTCAGTATCCGCGTGGAGATGACGTGGCCAAAGGGCTTAAGCATGGTTTCCAGCTCCTGCTCATCCATGGACACCGGCAGGTTGGAGATGTAGAGGTTCGTGGGGTCCTGCTCCTGTTGCTGGGGTGGAAGAGAAGCAGGTTGAGTGAACACACAGTGTTTTCTTATTCAGTCAATTTTTCTATTAACATCAATGTCCCACATTTTATCATTTTGCATGTTTTGTATTATAAGCCTCGGTCTTGGATTTTTTAAATAGAACTGGACCAAGTAGTATAAGGGTGTTCTGAATGTTGTTTTTATTAATATTAATTTTCTCTTTTATTTTTATTATTGTTCCACATGTTTATTAATAATATTTTAGTAATTTTGCAATGTTAATCTTATTTTCTGCTTTTTGTAACATTTATCCAGTGACTAAAGATGAAAAATAGCCTCTTGGCTGACTCTAGCGCATTTGCAGCAATGTTTAATGTGCACTATCCGTGTTAAATAAACCATCAAATAAATACATTTAATAAACCACTCTGTTGGACTAGTCTGCACCTCAGGAAAATGGCTTCACACAGGCAATTAAACCAGGACACATTGTTGACCCCAGTCTTGCACTGATATCTTTTCTTGATTCCATGCAACACACAGAAATCCCCAAAGAGCATGACAGCAAGCACTGCATTGCCTGCCTAAACTTTGAAAACAAGTTCCTCAGGACTATAATATTCTCTGTGTTTCAGGCAGGTTTCGTCATCTTGAAAAATTAGCAAAATCTTGTCTGACAGTTCCTGTCAATTTTTGGTGCAAGCAGAATATGCAATCTCAAGCATTAACATCTTAGTGGAACAGAATGTCAGCGGCACACTGGCAAGCAAGCCGGACATAAAAAAGACATATGTATCACTCACATTTCAGGAAGTTTATACATAATATTTCTGTGTGTAAAAACAGCCAAATAATTAGCCATTATTCAGTTTTTTGACACAACAAACCAGAATAAAATGGCCATGAGTTATCTGCTTACATCCCTGGCTTCTGAAGAACAACACTCATTAAAACTAGCATATTCATAATGATTTAGGCTGAAGAGATTGAAGTATTTGATCCTTCAAACAGTAGAAGTAGAACGTCCTTCACAGCAGAAATAACAGCCAGTATATTTCACAACATTGCTGCCAGGCGGGTAGCAGATAATTAATTCATTTATGCAGCGATAAAAAGGGAATGCAGAGCTGTTGATGTAAATGCAATAGAAAGTAATAAAGTTAAAATCGAGCCTTAGTTCTGTAAGCATTTTTAAAACCTGCGAGTTGGTTAACTTGATGTATTAAACGCAAGCACAGACAACAGCTATTAATAATCTTAGTAATGTGCATCCAACCAATTACCTCTCCTATACCAAATATCTCTCCACTGGATCACCTTGAAGCTGTCTAATGCAAATCAGGCAAGCAGAATTACTGAAACATCATTTATCACCATTATCATGGAACTGTGCCCCTGGAGCGGATTTGCACAGAGATCCCAAGGATGATTGCATCCATGTAATAATCAAGATTTTCGAAGATGGACTTTAATGACGGTTAGACCTTTAATTATAGTTAGCCAGGGCCATCATATCCAGCAGACATACAGGAACATGGCCATTATAGAGGCCACTGAAACAAATAAATGTTTCAGTTCAGAAGTTGCATTTATCTGTAAATGCCTAATATCTGCATAGTGTGTGTGTTGGTAAAGCATGAGGGCGGAGCACTATCAGCAGATTATTTTACATGCAATAAGTGTATTGCATAACACACAATTACAGCATGCAGAGGCGTGCAACATGACATTGAATATAAAAATGCAAGCACAAGACCATAGTGTTGTTTATTATCAGGCATGATACCTGTAGATATTAAATTGATGTGTATGGCGAACACGATCAAATCTGCATCTATGTGCTGCTGTTCAGGGGTTATTAGCCTAAAAGCTGGATGAGAGGCCTCAGTGTAGATGTGAATCGAAGGGTCGGAGCAGGAGGAGGAGGAACAGCACATGCGCCGGCTGTGGATTTAATTCCGTCTAACACCAGCCCGGCGCTCTCCGAGCCGCAGCGTCGCGCCGTAAATGAAACCATAATTGAGAAGTGAGAGTGGGGTAAGGAGCAGCCATGGCTGATCTCGCACAGGGGAATGAGGTTAATGGAAAGCCTGCAGGCTATCTAGCGCCTAATGATCGCAATTCCTCCACTTCCCTTCCAGGATGAGAGAGCACCCCTGTCTCTTTCTCGTCGAGCGATGGGAACACTCGGAAAAGCTGACCAGTGCCCAAGGCTTCATATTTAAACAGTTCACTTCCGTGCAATGTCAATAAATACAGCTGGAGGTATAAAGAGAGACAAAGAGATATATGGAGCGGAAGTGGGACACTCAATACATTTTTTTTTTTTTAATGCGACAGTGTTAAAGGCAGGTGATTGGAAGAGTAGTCCTCTCCCATGGGTGCAGTGCTTTTATTAATTGATCTGATGAAAGAGAAACAGATGGGCTTTTACAGGAGTTATGTTTCACCGCCCCCACACACTGTAAGTCCTCCCTGTCTTCTCCAGAATAGGGGTGGGGGGAGCATTTTTGCAGCTATTAAAGTGTAATATTACAGTCTAGTCCAGTCCAGTTATTACAGGTTTCCCTCCAGCACTGTCTAAAGTCTGTGAGTCCACGAGTCCAGCTAGTGCCTCTGACTCCTCATGAATATCTGATATTCCACAGTTTTGCAGGTGGACAATAATGTAGTTCCGTTGGTATACACATTAGTTTCTTATATTTTGGCTATCCTTGAAATTTCAGCCGGTAGTTACTGTACTATATATAACATATTAAAGGCAAATGGATGCTTAAACTAATGTGCTGAACTGAATTCATCAGACACACATACCGAGTGCCTGAGCACCAGCCTGATTACTTTCACATAGTAAAGTACCCTTATACAATGGCTTGGATGAATACAATACTTCTGATTGGTGGAGAGGAACATTTTTCCATGAAGGCCCAGATATGAAGTAGCACCAACAGAAGATTAATGAGCGCTCTAAACTAATTCACATTAATGGAATGATTTCAAAAGAGCTAATCCAAGCTCACAACTTCTTTAAATTTCATAATACATTTCGTAGAATCTGGGAATATGAGTAAAAATGAGCAAAAACGATAAAAATACATATAATAATCATCAACCCTTGAGTCTACAGAGTCGAAAAACTGTCTTATATCCAGCAGTGAGCAATGTCAGCCTTCTCTAAATCAGAGGCTGCCATGAGTCAGACAAATTAAATCATATTAAAGGTCCCCTAATTATAATATTTTTTGATAACTTAAGACAGTTCACTTCATTATCATGAACATCAGAGAAGGAACCATGCACAGACCAAAGAAAAAGCGGCAATGGGTACTTTAATGAAAGAGCAGGTATAGCTGCAATTGGCACTTGAACGAAAGATAAACAACACCAAAGGCGCTGAGCCAAAGAATTGTCAGGGGGCAGTCCGTAGTCAGGCAAGGTGCAAACTGGATCATGGGAGGTCAGGAAACCATGGTTTGAAGACTGGTCCGAGGTCAGAACTGGGAAGGCAATCAATAGCTAACCCTGGACAAAGCACACTTTCAAACTCAGAGGCAGGGATTGGAAGGAATACCACTCTAACAGCCACTGATGCAGGGAGAAAATCCCTGAAAAATATTTTTCTAGTTTTCTTTAATACCAAAGACAGAAGATTAGAGCCCTTAGAAAATGCAGGCATTAAGCACAATGAAGGGGTGACAATCCAGTAAAGGGGAAACGAGACACACAAACTTAAATACACTGAGCCTATTACTAATAAATGAAAGGGAATGTGAAAGCATTATGAGAAACACAGAGGGGTGAAACAAGACAATAATTAATCAATTATGAAACTGGACTGAAAGTGATACATACAGCTGGACTGCGGTAATATCACTTAAGAAAACAGTCAGGATATGACATTCATGGGGTCTTTTAAAACAGGTGATCTCAAACACAAGCCCATGCACCGGCTCAACAAACAATAAAAAGGCTTACAAGGTGCATCTATTTCCAAGATAAGGTAGATTTCAAAAAGGAAAGGAATCCACACTCAAACATGTCTTCTTTTTGTTTTTTTATTGAACAAACCTCATGGTAGGGTAGACAAAAAGGAGTTCCTTTTTAATAATTGAATGGTAGCATACTATTGAGCCTATTGCTGTTTGCAGGGGCTATTTAGAGCTGTCGAACCCTTTTTTGTGGAAAAATACTATTGTATTATGAAGTAAATCAGAAAATCAGTTTTGAACTGAAGTTTCTCTTTTCTGCTAAATACCTGGACTTATGTACATTTTACCACTAAATGGCTGGACTTTAGTGGTACTCTTAACAGATGAAGCCAACTGCCCAGCTTCCATGGTCACCATTTTCACAGCTAGTTATGTGACACATGCTAGCATTTTCATTGGACAATCATAAACTTTGGTACTTCTTGCTCAAACATTATGGACTTGGGTATTTCTTGCACTAAAGTTTAGTGAATTTGGCAATGGCAAGACACCAATACACAGGACTTGAGTACGTCCTCTTCAGTATCAGATGATGCTCCAGCCATTGTGGCTTTAAATACTACTCATAAAAGTCAACTTTTTTTCTTTTTTTTAACAAAATGTGACTTAAGTAGTTCTTGCTTGCAGATTTTCAATTAGTATATTATTAAAATATTATGATATTATCATTGCACTAATTATATCATACAGTGGTGGCTGCTCGGCTAGGATCAGGGAAAGCACAATACGTCCTTCAAACTTTTGAGTTGTTGTGACATTTTCTACTATTTTCCTTGATTTACAAATTTTCCAGCCTCCTTCTTAATGCAGTTCAATTCAAAAACTGTTTTATAAACTTAAAAAAAAAAAAGATTAAGTACATAATTGTCTTTGTGCTGCTCAGGGAAATGGGAGGGATACGCCCGGTTTGGGTAAGCATTATTCATTCCTCAAGTGCCTCCTGCTGGTGGATGACTGGCGCATGTTTTGGAGGAGAACCGTGAACTGTCTCGCTCTCTCGAGTTGGCAGCATGAGCTGCATATTAAGTGTGCATCTTTTATATATGGGAGGGATTGGAGATTCCAAATGTTCCAAATTTCTTTTCAAAGTAAAAGTTATATTTTATTATTGGATATGGTGTACAATGAACATGTAATGCTTAAATTCTGGTGAAAAATAATAATATTATTTTGTCATCCAATTAAAAATGTACACAGATTGCTGAAAGCATACAAAAATGATCACTCTGAGAAAAACATATTTAGATAATTCTGTAATCTCCAATTTTTGTTCTAGTTTGTATAAAAAGGTGTCTTAGAAAAAATGGCACACTCACCTTTTAGAGCATCGCATACTGCTTTTACAGATTCAAGAAATTCATGCAAATGGCGGCCCCCACCACTGCTGTGAAAGAAGACTCTCATAAGCACTTTTCCTGGATGCAAGTTACTTCCCTTGATTAACCTACAACAGCTTAGTCACAGTAACGCATTCACTTGGGTTACAGAGCTTAAACTGTGCCGCGTCCCAAAAATGCGACAGTGGTCAGTAATTGGTTAAAAAAATGAAATTGGTAACAATTTGGAAAATATATTTTCTATTGGCGATTTAATTTCCGCCTACTGTGGTTGCAACAGAAATTGTCTGCAACAAACAACAATCAAATGCTGACACTTCTATCTTTCACCAGCCAACTTCCATCAAAAACACACATTTCTGTAGTTAGTGCCATTGGATTCTGTTAGACGCATCACACAGAGATCTGTAAAAGCTAACAACCATCACTTACTCCTGATAAGTTTTACCAAAAACACGGCAAGGAAAATAAGAGGAAAAGTAAAGTTGTGTTCTCCCTCCATTTTCCCCTCCCTATTAAAAAGTGGTATGAGTATGGGGTATGATTTTAAACTGACTATTTTAGATTGCTGCTGGAACTGTTCTGTGCACACATTCCCATCCCGGCTCGTCACATAGTGATGCTACCTGACCAAGTGAAAAAGGAGGCTTTTGGCATCCTTATTTGATTTTTAGGGGTAGGAATAAGGGTTAAAAGTTTGGAGTTTGGGGGCTGGGTTCGTTGGTGTCAAGTAAGGACACCAAAAGCCTCCTTTTTCATTGTATATGAATGCTTGGTCAGGTAGCATCACTATATGATGAGTCGGGATGAGACCGGGCTCTTCTGTGTGCTGGGGGGGGGGGGTTGGCGAGGGCGAGGGCATGTTTGTGTGAATGGTGGAAAGGTTTGCAAAACAGACCCGAGCTGCCAAAATGCAACTGAGACCCTGATCAAAACACCAATGACAAAGAGATAGAAAGAATATAAGAGCAAGGAAGGGAGAGCAGGAGGAACTGCGTGTGCATCGAACATCAAAAGTGCTTGGGTTACGAAGTCAAAAGTTTGGGAATTTGAAAAATCCCGCAAAAGCAGTAAACAAAAGCAGCATATAAAGCGCTGTCATTCAGCAGGCTGCTTTTATGTGCTCCTTGCTCCGCCGATGGGCCCCCTGGCTCCTGTTCAGTCAGCAGCGCTTTGAAGCTTCGCTGTCAGCCCTGTCCCCCCCTGCAGTTCCCCCTGCATCACCGAGCACTGCTCAGCAGCTATACCAGCGCAAGGTGATTTACTGCACGTACACTGTGTTTTTAATAACCTTCTCAACACTGGAAACCTCTGACCTCCAGAGGCAACAAGGAGAGACATCCAGAGCTATGAGATTGCAGTATTTCCCTCCCGGCTGCCTATGACTGCAATGCAAAGTTTCCTCTGAAAAAACACAGCATATTAGGGTGAACCGCCAAACTGATTTCAGTTTAATTTGAATACGTGAATAATTATGCCAAATTAGGATGAAATTGAACTGGATTAAATACCACATGACAAAATATTTCAGATTACTAAGAAAAAAATATTCTGCTTTCTGCGTGAATGTCTCTTCTGTAAACAAAAAAAAAAAATAATTACCCACAATTTGAACACAGATAAAGGTCACTGACCGTCAAATTTCCATCAATGTTGAGTGCTAATTGATCCTTCACCCAGCTTCCAGACTGAGATGTAGAAAGCAGCCAAAAGCTCCTGCTCTCAAATCCTGTATTTGGCTGCAGGACCATGTCATTCTGCCACAGAAAATCCAACACTTAATTCTCAATGGGGTGAGAATAAAAAAAAAAAAAATAGAAAACTTGCGACCAAGAATGCCGGCAGAAGATTCATAGATCATACCGTTCTGGCCTCTTGAAAGATAGCAAGACACGTCTTATCAATTTTTTCCCCACTGAAGCACTTGTTAGTTATTGCCTGCCTGCTAGTCATTGAATTGCGCTCATGTAATAGGAGCATTACCAATATGGAATTCCTCATCCTGACATAGAGGATTATAAGGCACGATTAATGTTCTCTGTTCTTTAAACAAAGGATGAACATGCATTGTGCCTGGAGATAGACTGCAAATTGCTTGCATTCAGCAAAACATTGTGATTTATAATTTATCATTTTTTAATGTCTCCAGCATAACAAACATACTTGGGAAGAAGCAGCCAGCATTTTGGCTTAGCGCTCCATCGTATCCCGTGAAATATTAATTGAGCAGGGAGCACGAATGCTTTGTGGAGCAGCTCAGCTTTGTTGACTGGGATCCAGAGGGGGCAGACGTGTCATAACAGAGCTAAGGCTCTCAGACACAAAAGCCCAGATTTTGTGTTCTTTAACTTCTCCCATGACATGAGTTACACTTGCTCACTGGTACAGACACACACACACTCACACACGCAGTACTCAAAGCTCTTGTGATAACAAATGATCCAGTGCAGCAACGAACACACATAATATATCAACAGGTAGACCTAATATTTCTGTGGCGTTTTACAATTTTATAACACGCTTTATAAATGAGCATCACCTCAACGAGCCGCACAATAAATGAGCCAAGCGCCTTTAGGGTCTGAATGAGGAATAAAAACGCACTGGCCCATTTGATGACTCTAAGCATCATCGAAACACTGGTTTTTAAAGCCCCTTGAGAACTGGACATCATCAGCAGCCAGGATTCATGGAGATACTTTCTGTGGTGCTGCTTCCTCAAGGCTTTGTAGTATTTCCTCTTCATCTCTTCCGCCCGTCTTGTATGGATTCGCAGTTTGGCGTTACGGTTTTTTTGTGCCTTTGGGGTCCCTTGGGGTTTGGACTGAAAGCCTCTATGGCAGGACATGAGAGGCACTGAAGCCTGACATATAAAAGCCATGGAAGATGTGTACTCCTGGCTGTTGTAGTATAGGGCAGGCTTTGACATATTTACGCCCAGAGGGAGTAACATCAGAAGTGTAGTAGTGCAGATGGTGTGGAATGCCCCTCCTACAGGAAATGCACCTGTGTCTTGGGAAAGTGATGGTATCCCTGTGCAAAAGACGTGCAAATGTGTATGTAGTTTTGTGTTGAAAGAAGAATGCCTGATCGTTTTAAGAAAAACATTTTTGATACAAAAGTGCAATCAGGAGATTGAGTTCTTTTTTATGCCAATAGCAATGGAGAAAACAGGAGACCAATCGCCACTATATTTACAGCTTTTGTTGAGTGTTTTTAAGACGCTATATAATAATTTACTAATAATAGGAAATACAAATATGAAATACAATATCATTAAGCATTACATTGATGCACACAATGTACCGCACAGTGCAGTGCTCTAATTGTAAATTGATAGCCCGTAGAACATTATTCTCATCTTAACATTTCCACTGACAGTATCAAACAATTCATTTTGAACGATTTTGCTGCTTAGTATTTAATTAGTGACAACACCCATTATCATTACAAACAGTATCAGGCTGATGAGGGACTGCTAACGGATGATTATCGTGAGCAAATAAAAAGACAGAGTCATCTTTTACGCTAAAACCATTTTATTTAGAGCATGACCGGTACATGCTAATAAACGGTACTAGTGTACACGGACATACAGTATAAGTACAGTGCAAATATAGCGCTGTAATCATAAGCAGTGCCAAACATACAGTAAATACAACACTCCAACACATATGCCCACACACACACACACACACTCACGCACACTTAGACCCTTTTCAAACAAGTTAAACACCTTTGCATAAAACTTTCCACACTCATACATTTTGATGAAGGTTTCATGCAAATTTAAATGGGTCAATATGTGTTTCAAGGGATTCATCATCACCTCTGATCTGATTCCCTCTCTCCTTCAGTGAGCTAATATTCAAGAAATTAAAATTTTATGTGAGGATCATATCAAAAATACATTATTAACTCAAAGGATCATTGCTTCCATTTAACCCTGAGTTGAAGCACAGAAACACCAGCTGTGACTTACACAATCTGACAAAAAATAAGCAGTAGTTTTCATATAAGTAGAAATAGTTCACACCAACTCAAACTAAGTGAATTTCTATTATTTTTAAATCACTGAAATACAATTTAATATCTTAAGATAGATTTTACCGAAGTTTTGAAAAAAATATTTCATTTGTGAGAGACAGACCCAATAAGGTTGTCTTATTCAGACACTGAATTCTCCAATGAACAAAGGGAAGCCCTAATCACTATAGATGCCAAGGATTGCCCCATGAATAACAAGTCACTGGACCAGTCATCACAGTTCACTTGTGCAACCAGGTTCGTTTATCAGATAATGTCAAGCAAGAGTAAAACATGGACTGTGTTTCACATCCCTCTCCTTGGCTCAGATACTGCATCAGAAGAATTGAGACATCAATATTCTTTCCTCTCCTAGAATCACTGCAGACACTAAACTCACCAGAACAGCAAACTGTAGCAGCTCCCCACCAACCCCCGGCTATAATCAAACCTGACACTAATTGTGTTTGTGGCAAAACCAGCAATGTAATCCTTACATCAGCAAAACAACCGGGACATACAAGCCCAAATACTAACAAAAATATTGTTTCACCACCAGTGTGATTCTGCATGGAAAATCAGTCTCACAATTCACACTGAAAACAGTTTATCAACAATGCTCTGCATGTTCGAGAGCGCATCAGAGGGACCGGTCAACTGGTACACATTGCATTCAGAAGAGAGCAGCGCGTTTTACTGCCGATGGTTAATTTTTATTCATTGGAAAACGTGTTCATCAAGCAAAATTATGGACAACAGGTCAAGAATTATTAGCGCTCATTTTAACTTAACAATGAGAACTGGCGACACCTGATTGTCCTTAGGATTTTTGGAGTTTATGTAAAGTCATTTTAAATAGGCGTGGTGGCTTTTATTTTGCCGTGGCGGTGCGCCACGATCAATTACATGTAGTGGAAACCCTGGGGGAAGGACTGATACCTTAATTAATATTGATATTTTTTCGATGAATAGACTTGATAAGAGCGATGACAAAACAAGAAAGGAAGATTTTTAGAATGTACTCTCTCTCTTAACTCGCGCAGGAATATATATTGTTCATGCACTTGCAGCTACCTGTTGTCAGATATTTCTACTGCGTATACTGTAACTATCTAACGTTATTAGATTTGAGGTTTTGTTTCGTTTTGGCCATCATGGAAGAGAAAGGACCAGAAGTTGAAGAAAGAACCATGGGAAGAGATACAACAACTATAAAAAAGCAATTAAGACCTGAAATTGAGCTTGAGTGCATGAGAAGTACAGGCGGACGATTCAGGCTACTCTTGAGGTATTGGGTGGAGATATTTGAGGGGTACGATTGTGTTCTAAATGGCATCGACCTCGTCACTCCATATTTCTGTGTCAGTCAATCACTGTTATGAGAGTCCACTTGATCGTGTTCATAAAATACTGTCTTTTTGGTAGCCCAGCTTTGGCTTATCCAACCTTCCTCGGAATGGTAGAATGACTCCAGTAAAAACATAATTTTCTTTCTAAACGAGACAACTTGTACGTGTAGCGTATAGCCAGCGTGGCAACCAGACTTTTTGCAAGCATGGAACGAACCAAAATAAGCAGCAAAACTAATATACATCGATGAAAGAAATCACCTTTATGCGACAGTAGCTTGAAAAAAAAAATATAAAGATTGAAACACGGCATTTAAAACTATGAACCACTGGAAGAAATCTATTAAGAGTTCTGACTCGTCAGGCTTTAAAAACAAAATTGAAAAACAGTTTTCACAGTGTTCACTGTATTATAACTATGGAACATCTGGGTACTTTCAGAGTACACAACCCGTATGTGACGTCACGGAAAATGAGACTGTCGGCGGACTGGTTACGGTGGAAAAGGAGCAACATTTGGAAAGCAAATATCAAGTTCCATGAAACTTTTTTTTCTCGTTATATGAGTGAATACCATCAACCTATCATGAAATTGCCATAATGGACCAATTTTATGGTTACTTTTTTTCTTTGAATCTCTTCTTTAAGTCATATGATGTGATAATGACTGACTTAAAAAGGCATATAAGTTCTCTACACCATCAACCAGGAATACTTCAGCGAGGGTGCCCCTGTTAACAGACTGGGTTACCCTTGGGGAATTAAAGTGTGCAATAAAGTGTAGAGAATTTGATGCACTTCGTTACTGTAACTGCTTCAGAGTTTCATATGCCTACTCTATTAGTGAGGTTGATATATGGTATTTGTGTGAATTTCTCATAGTATGAAATGGTGCACCGCTTTAAAATTATAAATCACATATTAAGGTTAAATAAAAACACAAATCAAATGATTGGTCTCCCATAAATACAGCAGAATGTTTAACCTGTCCAGGCTTGCGGGGATCCACTGAGTGCTCAATGGTATGTCCCTAATCCCTCAGAATTAGGTTCTCCGCTAAAGGCTGTGGGCATTCTCCAAGGGAATTACTAGTGCAGCTCTAATGGCCAGTATAGCTCAGTGCAGCATAAAGATTAGCAGCCCATATCCTGCCTGCCCACCACTGTATTGACTCAATCAGGGTTGAGTCTGAGCAGCACTCCAAAGCTCCCACAATAGATAGGATCAATTCACTGCAGATTCCGTTCTACGAGACAACACTTCAAACAGCACACACACTCACACACACAGGATGAGAGGACACACTGAGCACAGAGAAGTCTTTTATTCTCTTTCACTCCTTTCTGTAAGTGGCTGGTAAAATGTCCGGTCATTGACTGACTTGATTTGTCACTGAAGAGAGCGGGATAATGCGGAAATAGCCCTTTAGACTCTGAAGACAGGCTCCAAGGACCATGAAATCAGGCCCTTCCCTCCTTCCACTTGATTTCATGGGAGTCTTACCCTGTGGCATTTTGTAGCACATATAAAGTATCTGCCAGTTGAATTTTCCTATCTATTTAAAAGATATTAATGTGTTTGTGAACAAGGTACATGTGACTCGACATTAAAGCTACAATGTAATCGGAGATTATTGATGAGAGCAGATGGTAGGATAGGAGATTCAGATGGTTTAAGCGCTCACCTAAAATTTATAAAGAACCTATCCTCACCTTATGTTGAATATGCTTTTGAAGGATGCCAGAGCCTCCACTAACATCCTTACAATTTATGGCTCAGGCAATAGAGTGAGAGAGTGCTTTAATGCTGCACTTCAGAGTGGAGCTGATTCAGGATAAGGTGTGAGGGAGATCCGACGTCTGTATCCGGATTAGTCAGGAGGAGGGAAAACCCTCCGGCCTCCATTTTGTCTGAGAGTGTACGTGGCAACAAATCAAATCAGCCAAGTCAGTAATTTCCTCCAGAGCACTGCATGATGAAAGGACACGTACAAGGGCTTAATTCTGAACAAAACCCAAGATACACCAGCAGTGTCCACTCATCCCCGATTCTTGACTCATGAGCATTCAAGGGAATTAACAGCAGTTGCCATAAACATTAATAAACTGCAAAGCCCTAGCAGACTTAATGCAGGATGGGGGTAAAAAAAAAAAAAACGACAACGAGCCTTGAGTACCGACGGTGCTGTGCTCTCCTTGGCTCCGTGCAATCAAGAACAAAGACGTCAGCCGCGGTTTCCCGGAACTATCCATCAGCGGCCTGCCATTAATTTTCCAAACGTGTTTACAGGCAGCCAAATGAATTTATGATCCATTGCTTCGCCGTGAATTCTAAACCCGGAAAACACATTATGTATTGATGGGGCCTGTTCAGAACCATACAAAGGAAAACAGGCTGCAATTACGTGGGGTTTCCAGTCTGCTTGATATGCAGAGGCTGGCTGCACTCGCTGGCGCTGAGATTGGAAACAGTCTTCGCCTGCAAAGCCCTGACCGTAACGCGCACGCTATGCATCAAGAGAACGCGCCTGCAACGTCTGAGCGCCTCGCTTCTCAAACAGTGAAATATTGAAAAGAGTATTGAAATAGATTTTCAATTTTGCATGCGAATACAGGGAGGAAAAAAGAAGCAAGGAGGCAGACAGCCGGCCCAATTTCTCAGAGCTGAAGTTTGTCTCGATTCCTGTCATGTGAAGGTGAACTGGATGAGTCTTGGTTGGAAGCCCAGCCCTTGGCAGAACTGTACTTGTTACCTCTTTTTGCAGCATGGAGCACAAAGGCCAACAGAAGACCTGCCAACAATCTCTGTAGCTGGGAAGCCCATCGACAACTACAATTGGTAGGTGCGATCTGTGGGCCTTTGACCCAAGAATCAGGGTGAAAAGGAGTCAATCTGATTTAAAATTTTTCACAATTAAGGGTTATCATTACTGAATTGGTGCATAAGCAGTACGCATTGTGTCACATTCAAAAGCCACATTTAAAGCCAGTGACGCAAAAGCATGGGCATGCTTGACCTCATCAAATCCTTTCTTTTATTGTGTTGGCAAATATACTTAACTAGATTCCTTCAGCAGTCCTATTGACCGTTTCCACAAATAAAACCACAAAGTACCTCAGAGCAGGATCTGCCAGTGATGCTTCAGTTATTCAGATCAGACATGTTGTGCACACAGACAGCCGCCTCCTCTCGAGGAGGTTTCATCAATTAATATCTGGAGTTCTTCCTCTGAGCACAAGAAAGAAATGACCGAGATGAACCAGGCTGAAAGCAAGATACAGACTACACCATCCAAAAAGATATCATCGGTCTTCACAGAGAGGGGCCTGCAAACTTTGAACTGCTCAGTGCTTGCCTTTCACAGTCTCTCTTCAGAGGAAGTGGGAGGGCCCACAGAGTCCTGGAGTGACCTCGTCTAAAGGCTGGTCCCATGTATGGGAGAAAAGACTCTTTTCTTCTTCTTCTTCTTACTATTATTATTATAAGGGGCCATGCACCAAGGGTGTGAAGACACCAATCGCTATTGCCATTTTTCCTATTATTACAATTATTTTTTTTGCCATTGGAACCCACAGAACTGTGCAGAAATAAAGTTTAAAATTAGGGACACTTATAGACAGCAGTCTCAACAAGCATTCAGAGAATTCATAGTCTCGCCCAACAGCCCGAAATTTATGTCATGCCGTGAGGTCAGGCCAAGGTGTTCACATGTGAAAGATGATTGAAATCGGTCAAGTGGTTGTGGAGATATCTGCCTGGAAACACACATACACACACAGAGACAGACAGACAGACTCACAAGGTGATTACAATAGTCTCGCAAACCCCTTCGGGGGCTCGACTAATAACTCAAACATCAATTCTGGCGTCTAAGGCTCAAACACTCCAGCCTATCATCATTTCTGGTAATAACTTTTGAACAAAATTTTGGACAAAAATTGATATCCCTGGAATCTTTTGGTCAGGCCCTAATCCAATTCACCCTATAAGATAATGTTCCATCATTGTGAATTTAATTTAAAACTTTTATCTTTAATATCTTCCCATACAAATGTTCTCCCATCTTCACTAAATTTGGCAGAGACCATTGAAAAAAAAAATGCTTCACAAACATAATTTTCAGTTAGATTTTTGATATTTCATGCCAAAACAGGAAGTGACATCATTATTAGGGAACCCTTCATCTTATTTACACTAGTCTTCACACAAGTACAGAGTTTTATGAACCCCGCCCCCAAAAGAAAAAAAAATGCTGTCAATTGATCACTAGGCAGTGTAATTACCAAGAATCTAAAACTGGTAATATCTCAATGACTTTATCTTTTGTTGACTCCTCACATCACTTGCCAGTCATTATATGAAACTATTTGCGCACCTAAAGGCTCAGTCCCACTGGGAATTTTTTGTCTCGGCGATGTACTCCCGATGGAAATTGATGCACCTCGGCAGGCGTCGGGAACAGGTTCTCCGATGTCCCAGGGGAGCTTCAGGAGCGTCGCGAGCCATCTGGAACCATCGGGAGGCATTGGGAGAACTACGAAAAATTTCAGTGCTTGCATTGAAATTTTTCCCAATGTGTTCCCGACGTTTTTTCGGGAAAACAGGCCGGGGAGGCCTTGTCGGAGCTTTCTAGAGCCACGGGGAAGCTCCGGGGATGCTTCCCCGGAGCTTCGGCAAAATATTGTTTTCCCCGAGGCATCCCTGAAGCATCGGTGATGTCTCGCCAAAGTATCAGGGGACCTTCGGGGATATTTGAATCTTCGGCGAAAGTTTGGCGACCTTTCGGTGACACGTTCGCGATGTCGGGGTTGCATCCCCGAATATTTGCCAAAATTTCGGCGACGGCTGAAAAGTGCATTCTTCCCATGGTACTGGATTTTGCATTCGCGCGCACTATAAGTACATTTCATATAAGTACATGCCAGAGAGAGAATGATGCTGAGCCCAAAATGTGCATATATTATAGCGTAGCCAAACACAGTTATTTTTCAATGTTTTGTCCGGGCGCCAGGTCGTCTGTTAGACCAAAATAAATTAGTTGTGTTCAGCTCCACCACAGCATCTTACGGAAAAACTCGTCACCAAAACTATGAGAAAGTAAATAACTTGTGTTGTACCAACAAAGAAAGAGGCACTTCCGTTTGCTCAAATCATAACATTTACATCTCGAGAAAAAATTAACAGGTTAAGGGAAAAAAACACATTTATCCGCAGAAAATAAATAACCCAAATTGCAGGCCCCAGCCTAGACACCTGCAACAAAACTAAATATGTATATCCAGCCATTCAATAAAAAAATTTATAATAAAAAAATAGTTGATTAATTTCTAAAGGAAAAGATTGGGCCGCTGCAGTACAGATTATAACAACCAGAAGCGCTTGCCAGATGTCGCGGTCAGGTAAATAAAGCAATGCCCGACAGCCTTCTCGTCATTAAACAAACTTCAATTACATATCAAAATTAAGAGAAAAAATTAAGGGAACGAAATCTTAAAAATAAAGGCTAGAGGGGGAATATGAGAGGGGGAAACAATGTTCAAAGTAACTCGGGGCAGGAGTAAGTGGAGTGAATGCGAGTGATTAAAAAAAAGAAAGTTTTCATTTGGCGATTTTCTATCAGTTTTTGTGGTGGAATGAGTTTCAGAGAGTGCACAGGGAGGTTAGAGGATTTTTCAGTAAAAAAAAAAAAAAAAAGTTCTTTCCCAAACCCTGCTTGGCGTCTCGCACTGGATTCCCATCCAAACTGAACGGTAATTATAGAGGCTGGTAGCACCTTGTAGCTCGCTACAATATATACCTCCCCAATAACCCTTCCCCGAGGCACCTGGGATGGTTTGCAATTACTCACCGATGCATCCCCTAATCTACGGGGATATTCCCCCGATGATGTTTCAAACTCGCTTTCCTGAGCATCAGAAGCCATCCTCGATGTTTCACAGGCATTGTTCGGGGGACATTCCCAGAAGCTTTGTGACCATAGCCGAAGCATCAATGAACGTTCACCGGACCAGCCCCGATGCCTAATAAGTGCCATTTCTAATGGGACTACTCCGTTTTTTTGGTAAAAGCATCGGGAGCCATCAGCAGAAAATTTGTCTATTTCCACATGATTTTTCCCCAGTGGGACCTAGGCATAAGTCATGGAATATAGCCTGACTCAAAGTTGGGGGCAGATAACCACTTCATATAATAATATTAATAATAACCAGCACGGAGTTGATTATTGCTCTTGTATCATGGTTACCACATACCTGTATATGTCAGCTAAAAATGTAATGTTCATGTTCTTGTCCAAAATCTGAATTTATATGCAGACTATTTGCTTCCGCCTCAATTAACTTTGTGTTGGTGTGAAACAGCTGAAATTTCAGTTGCTATGAGCAGGAGTGCGATCTTTTGTTTGATTTTGTTTTGTTCCAATACATAAGCTCTTGTTACTAATTCCACAGCATCATAGCACACTTGGAAAGTTGTTACTAATTCCACAGCATCATAGCTCACTTGGACAGTTGTTACTAATTCCACAGCATCATAGCACACTTGGAAAGTTGTTACTAATTCCACAGCATCATAGCTCACTTAGACAGTTATTACTAATTCCACAGCATCATAGCACACTTGGAAAGTTGTTGCTAATTCCACAGCATCGTAGCTCACTTGGACAATTGTTACTAATTCCACAGCATCGTAGCTCACTTGGACAGTTGTCACTAATTCCACAGCATCATAGCACACTTGGAAAGTTGTTACTAATTCCACAGCATCATAGCTCACTTGGACAGTTGTTGCTAATTCCACAGCATCATAGCTCACTTGGACAGTCGTTACTAATTCCACAGCATCATAGCTCACTTGGACAGTCGTTACTAATTCCACAGCATCATAGCTCACTAGGACAGTCCTTGCTAATTCCACAGCATCATAGTTCACTGGGACAGTCGTTGCTAATTCCACAGCATCATAGCTCACTTGGACAGTCGTTACTAATTCCACAGCATCATAACTCACTTGGACAGTCACTGCATTGAGCCCTCTCCAATGCGTCATAATCACCATACTTGGCAAAGATGTTTCCAGTTATATTGCAAAACTCAAACATGTTGTCTATGTCCATTTAAGCCATCACGTCCAATGTTTGTAAATAAGTGACTCAAAGCATCAGTTCAGTTTAGCCTGGAATTCAAACTGGCGAATTGATGCAAAGGGCCCTATTTTAACAATCCAATGCATGGACTGAAGCGCGTCGCCCAAGTGCATTTAGGGCGAGTCCAAATCCATTTTCTGTAGTTAAACTGCGGGTTATCTGGCGCAAAGTAAGGTGCAAGGTTCAAAGGAGAAGTACTTAAACGCTTAATTAATTATAGATTTGTTTTGGATGTAACATGAAATAAACCAATCAGAGTGCCATCTCCAATTCCCTATCAAAGACAGATGTCCTTGCACCTTGGAAAATTGCTATTATATGGGCAGATTAGCCAGATGGCAGGAAAAACACTTCTCTGCAGTGAAACAGGTCTGCTCATGTGCGAAGTGAAAACGTGCAAGCAAACCACTGCTGAAAGTATGGAAACCTGATCCCTGCAACTTCCCAAAATGTCAGTAAGAATTATATTTTTTGAATATTGTTCAAAATTTGAAACAGTCCCAAGTGATAACTTGCACAAATCAATATGTCCCGTGTTTGATGTCCATGAATTTTCAACAGTTTCCGGTGATAAAGTGATTATTCCAGTCAGCACAAGCTATGGTACTCTTCTTTGTTTCAATATCTTTATTACATTGCAGGCTTTCAATGCCTCTACCACTATCACGTCCGCTCCATCCACCATTCTTTATTACTTCACTGAATTCACACACTAGAAGTGGAGGTACGTTTTATTTGGGTATCGACGGAAGTAACATTTTTCAAAGGGAAAATCCATAAAAACCAGGTGGCGCATGGTATTTGTGGATGGGTAATTCGAACAATAAAAACATTATACATTCAGTATCAAGGGGTGCTATATTACCTCGTATTGTTTCTCAGCCAATAGATTGCTGACCTTGCTAAGCTCCTTGAACACTGCTTGCTGCTTTAACTTTCATAATTATGATGATGCTATACTGTATTTTGGTAGATATTTATGAAGATTATTCTTTAAGACTCGTTCTTTAAGTAATACTTCCCACATGCTACAGTCTTATGGCCCTATTTTTACCTCCAATATTTGTACACTTAAGCAAGAAAAAACGCTCCTCTATTCTAATCTTGTGAGCACTGTGGAATTCAAAGTGTTGAGTCTTTTTGATGAACAAGGCTTTCTGAGAGCTGAAACTGACTAATTAGTAAGTGTAGATACAAGCTGTTGCATGGTGGCAAAAGCATCTTTTAAGTGAACACAGATCATTAACTAGCCTGGTTTCCTGGAGTGGGCTCTTGAGTGAGCTGTTCTCCGTCCTTTCATTCCAGCAAAGGGCCACGCAAGGCTTAAGTGATACAATGCAGCACAATATGGCTGCTAAAGACCAGATCCAGCGGAGTTGTGCACTTTATTATAGTGTCAATCAATTGTTTTCATTATTTACTTCAGCACAGAGCGTGACTTGGAGATCTGCACACCAAGTAATTATTTCAATTAAGTGCGGTGTACTGCCTCACTACATTGTGCTCTAAGCTGCAGCAGCTTTAATGGCCATACCCCCAAGTGCAGAGGCTTCAGCTTCTGAGAGCCCCTAATGCACCTCTCTAGGACCTGGGGGATACGGCAGGGAATTGGCTGAGGTCTGGCAGCCTTTCTCCAAGCAGTGCGGCATGTTCCTGGCTGCACTCCACCAGAAACAAGCAGGAGGAGCAATGATGACGTGTGGTCTGGCAGAAAATTCCTGGGTGGTACAGGCTACAGTTACATGACAAAGAACAGGGCCTCACAAATAAAGCCCTGTCTGTGTTCTTTTCTGATTTGTTGTGTGTTGCTTTGGGTGGATGACTCGTGGATAACAAGGCCTTTTGGAAAGGTGCACCACAAATTATGTGCTTACGTAGGAATGTGACCTTCAATTCACTCAGTGCTGCATATCCTCTTGGGCTGGAGGCATAGTCATCGATGTTGTTAATGTTACTTACGATGATAATGTTAGCAGTCATGGCTATAATTTTGGAATGAGTCGCTGTGTATGTTCTTATTATTGTTAGGGAGGGGGGGAAGGCTTTTGTTATCATTTGTTCCGGAAACAGTTTTTCTAGTCTGCATATTGGGGCTATAGCTTCTTTTGAGTCTGCCATCGCTCTGATTGTTATTGTGTATTTGTATTTTTTCAGTGCTTCTGTCGCTATTTCAATGTTTTGGCTATAGCTGCTGTTCTTTTATACTGGTGCATTTACGCTGGTAGTTACACTGTGGAAGCCTGGTCACATGACTGCACAGTTTGCCGTTGATCCCATCAGTCCCAGCGCACAGGCTGGCCCATATTTCCAGTCTCCCGCTGCTATAATTAGAGTGATTGGAATCAGATGATACCAATTTAATTGGAAAGGAACACAGGCGGGGCTGTGGGGCTTTTCTGAATGGGATCACCCGGAAGACGAGAGCGTTAAGTCGGGCAAGAGAGAGAGTGAAAAATACTGACAGACTGTCTTGCCCTTCCTTATGATAGGAAATGAGGAAGTAATCTAAGTAGTAATAATACATCAAAATAATATAGTAATTGATGACAACAACAATAAAAACAACAGCAATAATAATAATAATAAATAAGGACAAAAAGTACAAAAATAAAAACAAGAAAAGGAACAAAATGAAGAAACACAAGAAGGAGCAGAGCAAGAAAAGCACATCCAATTAAAATAGGACAGAAACCCTGGGTTAATTTTTAAAAGCATGAGGTATGGACGGCTCAGAGCAGGTAAACGAGGGTCACCATCTGCCTAGCTTCAGCAGAGATAAACACAAGAAAATCCCCAGCATCAACCCAAAATGGCCACTATTAACAATCATGAGCAAAGGATGGGCAGTGTGTAAACAGGATGAGATGCCAGCTTATCCTTCAAATTGAATTTGTCTGAGAGTCAGAGTGGGATTTGAAAGTGATGCCTGGGGAAAGAGGAAAGTTCCACTTGAAAGTCAATATGATTGTTTTTTCTTCATGAATCCACATCAAAAAATTGTTTCTTGCCTGTCAAACATGGACTGGTGCTGAACTGATAATCAAAATGAGACATAAAAACGCTAAAAAAAAAATTCTTGCATTTACACAACCTCCAAAGTTTCGCCTGGTAAAATTAAGCCGATTTACTAGGCAATACTGAGATTGTGCAACTTCTTGCAGGTAGATACTGGAGATGGTAGAAGTGTGTGTGTTTGCTGACTGAGGTTCTCATAAAATACATTTCAGTATTTTAGCTCGGGTGGGGTACTTTTATAAACAATGTATATACACAGCTGCCATACAACAACAGAAACCCGCAGCGAAGAACAATCGCAATGCCCTGAAAGAAGGAGATCGATGACCATGCCCGTTATATTTTTCACGGCCTTGGAATATTTGTATTTGGGTTGCATTGTTTCTCTTCTGTTTGTACAGTGCTCTTAATGCATCCCCCTTCCTTAAAGAATGCAATTAGTGCCGCACAGGGCTGATACCCAGCTGACACAAACTCATTAAATTTCACAGACACGCATTGGCCTTTTTTTTTTTTTGCTTGCCTGTCATTATTAATCTTACTTTAAAAACTTTAATTCTTCGGGAAAATATTTATTTTTTCAAAAAATGAAAGCTCTCCCTTCCTACCTCCCTCCCTCCGCCGATTTCCCTTTTCTAAGATGTTCTAATTACATGCTCTTTGAGAAGTTTTTAAAATTCAAGGTCGGATCCAGCTAGGGGATTGGCTAATTGGACGGGTGAGGCTCTGCCTCCTGAAAAGATTTCAGGAAGAGACCCCGTCTCCCTCCGCCGAGCTGCAATGATGACACCATCACCTCTCGGATCCCCCACTGGCTTCCAGACATGCCCCTTCCTGCAGGTATGGGATCCACATGTCTTCTGCCAAGCTGCGAAATTTAAGAGCTTCCTACAGCTGCACTTGAACATTATAATCTCCCACTGATCAGCTGTTCTTACTGGACATAGTCTTGTCTCAGTAATATGCATGCACATACAACATTTTAATGGGAAGCAGGTACAGCATATACTTAAAATAAAAGACCTTTTCTTTATTTAAGGATTGCCCTGTTGATTTGTTTTGCCAATCTGGTGATGCAATTTAGTGTCCAAACAATCAATATGCAAAACTTCCAGACTCCTTTTTAAAATTAATGTTTCAAGCATCTTACTTGAAGAATGTATACAAATAGACTGTCATTGTACGGCACATATTCTAACTCAGATTGTGGAGCACCTGCATTTCTGGATAAAACAGAGGCACTTCCTGCAATTCTTTAGTCAGTTAAATGGCCTCAGCAATTATTTGCCTAATTGCACTTAACTGAAGCCATCATTTTCTCAGTGTGCATTATGCATGTGATGGCCCAGGTGTATATCAGACACTGATTTGGCAACAGCAAGGATGAAACTGGGACACAGACTTATTGGAGCCTGGTTCATGAGGACTGAGATGATCAATTTCTGGTATGAATATATGGCCACACACAGAATTCGCTGCAATTTATATTGCATGGAAAAGGTTCTAAATGGCTGCTACAAATCGTGGCTGCAGACATAAGCAAAACAGAGTCTCAAAGAGACACGTGGTTAAACGGAGGGGTGGAGGACAGAGAGGAACTTCATACTTTTTTCTCCTCTCGCTGGGTGTGATGCTAAAGCAGCTCTGCTGCTCGATCTTAATGACCTGCACTTCCCGCAGAGCTCTGAGGCTGGGTGTGCGCAGTCAGCACCCTGAGGAGGGTCAGCCAGCTGCTGCGGCCACGCGTTGGTGGGACGCCGGGGCATCACCCTCTGATCCGCTGCCAAGCCTCGCCAAGGCGGTAATTGCAATTTGTCCATCTTTTCCATCTTTGCATACCTGAGTGAGCCACAGGGAAGCAAGAGTTCCAGCGAACGGTCCAGAGGAACGAGATACCTCCTGCGCATTAGCGGCTCCTCTTATCATCATGCAAACATTACCATCTAATCATCTGACCTTTCTGCAGCTTCATGCATAATGCAGCTGTCTGGCAAATGTTGAAAACCTCTCTTCGACACTATGCTTCACTACAACTGCGTCAGCCTGTGATTTACAGCCCGCCATAGTTTTTGTTCTTCCTTCAGGTTTTTTTTTTTCCCGCGGCTTGTCGACCCAGACTTTTTGGAACAATTGTTGGCACACAGTGTGCAAGATTGTTTGGAAGGAATGTACACCATGGTAGGGTAGATGCATATCACAGCGCATATCACTACACATCAGCTATTGCCGTAACTTCAAAGAAAATAACCAGGAATGATTTCTCGAGGTGAGAGAAGAACATTTGCTCTTGAAAGGGGCAGACTTGCATTTCTGAGAAGGTTGAACTCGAGAAATGGTTGCTTTGGGTGCCTGTTTTTGTGTTTGCGCGTGCACACACCACAAAGAGAACACAAAACCATTCATTCATTCAGCCATTTTATAAACTGAGTCAAGCTCATATATCCAAAGAAACATTCACATTAACACAAAGTGCAAACTTTGCTGGTGAGTCAACAGCACCCATAAAATAAAAATACTGCAGCTTTTTAATAATGAGCATTATTCTATGTAGCAGGCATATACAAATTGTATATAATATAGACAAGTGTTCTTACTGCACAGTTATGGGCCACACTTCAATTTGACAGATGCCCACTTGCCTTCAATCTCAATGCAGAGAAACAGCCACAGTTGTTGATGCCAACCAATGAGCAGACACATTAGTGACCCAGCGATCCACTAACACCACAGTGTTGGAAGAGCAGTGTAAAAAGAGAGACCCAGGTCTATAATTATCACAAGGGAGTCATAAAGAAAGCTGTGCTATCCTTCTCTTGTGTGGATGGCAGATCACTTTCTGCCGCCTGACTGATGGCATTGTTTGAGCCGTGAAGCTCCGGCCATTCTGATAACCTTGTGCCGATTTCCGAAAATGTCACACGCTTCGCTAAACTGATTGGTTCCACCACAATGAGAACGGATAGCCTCTTTCAGGGTACATAAGTCTAAAAGAATAAAACGTGCAAAAATGTGTTTCTTTTTCCAGCACAGTTGACACTCTCATCCATGACATCTTGCAAACCTGATTTATTTTTGTTGCTTGTTATCTGAAAAAATTCAGGCATTTCAGAAGCATTTTGTTCAAAATAACAGTATAGAAATTGCTTAATGCACGCTAGAAGTTTGGGTTCTGTACCCGCCGTGCTAATTGATGCCTCAAATGAAGACCGAGGATTTAACGCATCTCCATGGTGATGTGCAGCCTCGTCTCTGATGGGCTCTTGGATTCAGACTTCCCAGTGGCTAAACGACAGACGCTGTCTGGGCAGTAATGAGCGCCCTGTCTTAGACAATGAGAGTATGTCCTGTAGCCCTGTCATGCTAATGACCTGGGAAGCACTTTGAAGCTCCCCTCACAGTACTGGTGACAATGAAGCACATTTTTTTGTATCCCCGAGGTATTCATTAATGAAACAAGCGTATGGATATTCTGATGTTAGCTGGTGCTCCAATGTGCCAATGCCACTCTGCTGGACTGCACTGTATAACTCAAAAGTGTGGAGTAGTGGTGGAGTGCCACCTGGAATGAAAGGCTTAGCTTCAGAAATTCTCCGATGAAACACAATTTCTGATATAGACATTGTAAAGCATTGCACAAGCTTGGGTAATATAGTGTGACAGAAGGCTAAACTTGCAGAAGAAAGTTTCAGGCTCCAATCCTGGACGGAACACAACTGCTGAGCCCTTTTACAAGGAACACAAGGTTCTCTGAAATTTGCCCTCAGTTTTATAACTGGGAACAAAATGCGCACATTAAAGCAAAAAGGTTGCATGCTGTCCCCGTTAATGTGGTCTATTAAGAAAGAAAACACACAATAGGATCATTTTGAAGCAGGTGTGTGATAATTGTAGAGCATGTACTCTACTGCAGACTACATCTTCAAATTCAAGTTCAGAAGACATTTTGTAATATGTTTTGTTAAAACCTACATTCAGCTAAAAGCACCCATTCAGATAGTACACCATGCAGGTCTTTACTCTATTCTACTGTCGTAATAAGCGACAGAGTGTGTGTTTTCTCTTCGACTGATAACTAAAATACGTTAGAACTGTCAGTTTGCTTCTTACCACATGTGAACCTGAGGAAATTTAGGGGCTGCAGCAAACAACTTCTTCGAAAAGACATTTCAGACGTCTTCAAGTACTACCCATCAGAGCATATTTACAATTAAATCATTAACCTACAGTATCAGAATGAGAGAGAGAGAGAGAGAGAGAGAGAGAGAGAGAGAGAGAGGGAGACAATGGAGGATAGAGAGGGAGAGCATGACAAAGAGCAATGGTCCAACTTCTTAGTGATGTTCAGTTTTCCAGTTCACAAGCTGAGTGAAATGCAATAGGTACTGTATCCAAGCAGCTTCCTCGAACACAAGCACTGTATCTGTGTGGGTACTGTTCTCAGTGGCCAACCTGTTAATTGACTAACATAATGTATCTCATTACTAAATGTGCCAAGTCCATTACAATTTAAGGGGGAAAAATCTGTAAGGATCAAGAGAGACACTGAAGAAATGCTTATGATTTGGGTGCTTGTTAACAGGGTGATTTATCACTTAAAAAGCTCCCATTTACATTCTCATGACTCCTCTTCTTTCATGTCCAAGATGTTTTCAGTGTCATTTTCAGAGTCTGCAGTGCAGATTGGGGGTATTACAGGGCTGCACACTCAGTTTCATTACTCCATATGAGGGGAGCTTGTGTCTGTACAATCCTCTTTGAGATAAAAACAAAGGCAAATTTACTTCACGCCATTTCGTTCACGTTGTCGGATAGCTATCGCCACTTTGATGACATCAGTAAAACTCTGAAAGGCAGTGACATTAAAGCTCTCGGTGGACCCGAAACTTTTCTGGGTGTTCAAAGCAGGAAAAACTAACTTTTTTATCAGCACATTTCTTTACCTTAAGAGGAGGGAGCACTTTTTTTTTATAGCTTGGTTTACGTCAAATAAATTTACAGACAATGTTCAAGGGATGTTACTCTCCTTCAACACAATAAGCCATTGATATTTTGGAAATGATATTCAGTTGAATTTGTCACATCCTCAAATTCTAATTCAGTTCATCAAATGTTGCACATTCACAGACACCAACAATGAAATAGATTAAATACTAAAAATTACTTACGATGGGGTATACAATATCATGTCAGCATCAAGCAAAAAACCACATTTGAAATGAAGAAATTATAATATAATTTTCAAACTAAGATAATAGAGATCATGATCAGATCACAGCTATAATCTGAAGATGGAGTTCCTCTTCAGCAGCCACATGGCTCCTGCCCCATACAACACTTCTCAATACAAAATCCCCACGATGTTCTGCTCTTCAGTCTCAATCGCTCGCTCTGTCACTGTAAACAACACCCTCCAGGTAGCCATGACAATGAGAGAAGGGCCCTGCAGCGTCCTACGTGGGAGATGTTTGAAAGGGGAGGTGTGCCGGCATCATGGGAAGACTTCTTCATCATTATCAAAGGCACCTGGAGCGTGCGTTTCATCACTCCTCAGGGGATGGGAAGGATTTTTCAAGAAAAGTAGGAGGCACTACCAAAGAGAGGGCCTGTTTTGTTTCAGCAATTTCAGCCCGTCCTGGGGCCTTATTTATAAAAATTTGCATGGATTTCATACCTAAATAATACGTACGCACAAAAAAATAAAAATGACATTTTGTGGAAAATAACTTAATTTATAAACCTATGGGTAAAATAAAGTACATGGAATTTTAAGTTATTTAATCATGATGGACTTGGAATTTATTGACATTGTACATAATCTCAATAATTTCCCTTTTTTTAATGTCAAGTTTGTTTTTATAAATCAGAAATCTGCAAAGAAAGTGACGTACGTATCTTTTTTGTGCCTACGCACCATTTATAAATAAGGCTCCCGGTAATAGAACTTGTAACTAGTAACAAGACGTCAATGCGACCTCCCTTATATACCACTGGAGTCATTGCAGTTCTGGCTTACTATAGGAGCAGAACAGATTCTTAAGCAGAGAATAAGAGAGAATATCTGAGAGGCTTTTTATGAAAACAGGCCGACCGGCTCCTTTACCCCCTTTCCTCTGCAGCCCTCAACATGTCCAGTGGTGACTTTGTCAAAAACATTATGACTTAGGCCAACTCATTATGAGGACATTTAAACTCTGGGGTTGATTCAGGGCCAGTGGATCCAAAAAAGAAAAAAAAAACTCATTATAATAAAAAAGAACTCATTAGAACCTTGTTGTGTGTACCAGAGAGAAGAGCTGACCCTTTAAAAAAGACTGTAAAGGCATTTTAGTCACCTATTATATCAGTGACCGCAAGCTTTAGCTGGAGGAAGCAGCAGTATTTAAAGCTCTGAAATGCTAGAGCCAGCATCTTCCTGGCAAGGTAGTTGTAGAGGGAAAAGCTTCTTCTATTTGACGGTATCTACGCTAAGGTGCAGTCCAGGAACATCTGAATTTATATCAAATGGAATATTTTCAACCGCAGTAATTTAATACATGGCAATAGTCACAAGCTAACTTCCTTATTAATTTGTGAAAGTAATACACAAGATCACAAAACACCTACAACAAACCAGAGATGGAAGGTCCCGGTTCAGAAAGTAAAAGTCCTCCATGAGACTTTATTCAAACCGCTAATTACCGCGATCCGCTGATTTTGTGGGAGGAGAAAAAACATGGCAGGATTTTACATTTCTGACTCCTGGATTTTCTACCTTTGCAACATACTGACGACCCAGGAGCAATGATTACACTTCATAATAGAGGCAATGACCGGGCTATGCTAATTTTACTTTGAATAATAAAGCCATTCAATTCAATTCAATTTGATTTCATTTTCATACTGCACACATCTCAACAAAGAGCCCCAAGGGGACTCAACAGTTAAAACCACGCTCAACATCTTGAATAGCTATGTGCACATAAGGTGCAACTAAAGACATTTGTTCTCATGGTTCAGATATGGTTTATGTGCTAGAGGGGATCCCTTAGTGAATTCCTTTAGCTGCATCCTTTTAAATGGCTGTTTGCCATCACTCGCCTGTCAACCAGTACCACATGGGAAGCACCAGTATATTGTGTATATGGTTTTTAATCGATGTTAATGAGTTTCACATTACCTGCTTTTTCTGCCACTAATACTGCATTGCACAGTTGAATAAATTCTACATATTTAATCAGAGCAGATGACAGGATTTCAAAACAGACCACTAGAGTGCTCTCTAAACTAAAGGGTTGACATCAGCTGGTCATCTCTGTGCTGAGGTCCGGACCGTGCCACGTTCAGCTGAGGTCAAAGGGTTAGCCTGGCCGGTGGTTTCAGACAGAGTCTGCCACATGGCCTGTGCGTCATGGGGTACCAGAGAGTGCAGTGCAGATTAATTGCCCCCTGAGTGTGGATTCGAGAGGCCAAGTTTGCGAGAGGCAAGCGAATGAGTGCGGAGCGACCTCGCCTCAGGTCGGCGGTCAGCCGCAGTGGAGCCAAGCTGAGCAAGCAAGGTCAATAGGCTCCATCGATCGACTCGTAAATGGGTCTGGATCAATCTGACGGCGCAGTTTTCAGGCTCAAGTGCGGCGGGGTTAAGGTATGTTACCTGTGCGTGCGTTATTGCTGCAACCAACAAGAGAGTATGCAGGTCTTTGTTATTCATGCTGCTGCCTTAAGTTCTTTGTGTACCCTCCCTTCATAAAGCTGCTACTGAGATACTTCTGAGTCATATTTCCAATGTGTTCTATTAGATTGGGAGCATGTAGGCGGATCATTTACCATTCCTCTGAGCTGAATTTTTCAAGGCCTTTCTAATCCTACAGCTTGTGATTGAGGTTTAGCGTACAGAGGTGAGCTAATTAAGTTTTGATTTCTGCCTTAGGTGTCAAAACAAAAATAAAAAGTGAGTGCTGCGCTAGTTTCTATTTTCTATTTGATATGTGACCATTTCTTGAAGCCAAGGACCAGACCAGTGGAATGGAAATGTCATTTTTTGTTTCTCATGCTGTCACGTCTCATCTTTTGTTTTGCATCAGATTTGAATCATATCGTAGAAAATAAATTTACCAGGCAGCTTTGTACAGCAATTTGCTGTTGGTTTATGTAGTATCAATGTGGAATATTCTGTCACTAGATGTAGATAATAGATAATTCCTGTATCTATGGTGAGATGAGTGATATCGCAAATTAGCAGAACTCATGATATCAAAAGACATTTGAGTAGCCTTGCAGGTACACAATAAAGCTTGTCGTTTAGCAGCCAGCCGTTCAAAGGGATGGGCCAATGCACTGATGTTTGGCATTCATTTTATGTTCAGTATCTCATCTGAGGACAAGGTATAAACAATTCTTTGGATTTCAAACTGTTGTTATCGAGTGTTCCTGTGCAGGACCTAAACAACTCAGCAACCTAAATGTCACTCTGCCCTTTGTAATTTTTGAAAAGGCTGTCATAGTGCTAAGGTGAAAACTAATTGATGTTCCTGTGTTTGCATGCGAGCTAGCTGAATGCAGCAGTTTATGTTTGAAGGTCAGAATGTTGCAAACAACACCCAGGGAGTAAGCAAACAGAAGTCACATGAAGCCTCAAAGACAACACACATGCGCATGGTCAAACACACTAAGTGCTGATTATTTACAAATGTCTCAGCTGGCCAAATGTGAGATATGTTGCTCAACTATTAAGCACATATTAGAAAGTCACAAATTATAGACTGAAGCATACCAATCATGATACATCACAACCACGAGGTGTGCTACCTTTGGCGTTTTATGATAGCAAAACAAATTAGTGAAACTGTGTGCTAAACATACAAATGTAAAAAAGCTAAACTGACAAGTCAAACATAAAATTGCAATTCCTAAGCCAAGGAAAATATTGATGAATATAGTATATGTGTGAAACTGTAGAAGGGCTAGAGGTCACACTTTAGATGAAATGTTGCTCATAAAGGCTTTATACAGCATGCATAATGCCTTGATAAATGAGACATAATGTCTTCATAAATCATACATAAGCAAATGTCATGCTTTGTAAAGGGTGAAATAACACATCCTTATTCAGCATGTGATGCCAGATGTGACAATGACAATGTCACTTAGCTGACAATGTCGCCCTTTATAGCATTTAGCCACTAGCTAAGTGACATTGTCAGTTATATCACATCTGGCATCACTTGCTGAATAGGGATGTGTTATTTCACCCTTTACAAAGCACAACATTTGC
Source organism: Gymnothorax javanicus (assembly GCA_029692085.1). Lineage (NCBI taxonomy): Eukaryota > Metazoa > Chordata > Actinopteri > Anguilliformes > Muraenidae > Gymnothorax > Gymnothorax javanicus. The sequence goes on from CM056197.1 coordinate 88,918,497, forward strand.
TGATGTATGATTTATGAAGACATTATGTCTCATTTATGAAGGCATTATACATGCTGTATAAAGCCTTTAAGCAATACTTCATCTAAAGTGTGACCGGGCTAGATTTTCACAATGCTTTCGCACAATCAGAAGTACAGAGAGATGTCAGGAGGGTCAAAACCTGAGACTGAAAAGAATAGAAAATTACATAGAAAATGGAATATTTTCACATCCTTCCAATGTCCAGGACAAAGACTCTGCTGTGGCGCATTTGAATATATTCTTATAGAATTTGAGCCTTATAAATTAATAAATTATTATTATTACACTCAAAATATCATGAACATGGATTTGCGAGTGTGTCCTTGGGCTTGTGTGTGTGCTGTGATCCGATTAGCCGTATATTTTCAGCGCCCATATTAGGTTGGGCAGGTGCTAGGAGTGCTGCTGTGAACTGTGTGGCTAGTGCAAGGTTACTGAAGGGTTCTTTAATAAGGGAAACAGTGGAGGGACCCAAAACTGCCTGCTATGTGCATAATAGATCTGCACAGGACATCTACGTATCTCGAAATTTCAGGCATTAATATAGGTCCTCAAAAGCGGCCAGCCAGCCCTCCCTCAGACAAGGACAAATCACACACTGAAGCAGGTAATTCCACCATTCTTTCAATATACCCGGGACATCACTTACACACTTCTGCAATACGCTAGTTGCGAGAACTGGACTGAAATGATCAGGTCAAGTGCTCTGATGAGTGGTAGAGCACCACTGTCCTTCCCCGGATTTACACTCAGAAACCACTGCTCGCCCATTTCCTCTGTTTTGTGCTCCATCTGTGGCGCGACATGGAGCCCATAGGTGCCCATTACATACAGAACTGAATGATGCCTCTCCAGTGAGCAAAGAAGTTACCCATCGATTTGCGTTTGCAGTTCCCGCATCTGTGCTTCCAGCCGCAGCTGTGCCGAACTGCTCCCATTAAGGCATATTTATTCAAATGGATGCATGAGAGCCGGGCCGCTGCTGCCTGCCATGCTAATGGGCCACATATAACGGGGACCAGGCCACTCCGAGGCAGGGGAGATGCATGTGTTGTCCATGGCCATGATCAATTACACAGCCCCCAGATGCTTACTTTAATAAATGTCAATGCGTTCCTCTCTAGATTTCTATTTGCATCCATTTGCTCTGGCAGGGCAGAAGAATTGTGTATTTTCGTAGATGTGGAGCCGGGGAAAGGAGACAAATGCAAATGCATTTGCATTTAAATGTGCTCAGATCGAAGAATTTATTTGGGGTATTTGTCCGTAATGACCTCACATTTTTCAGTCTGAAGAGCTAAAATTAGGTCATTGCTGAGCAAAGAAAATGTGAGCGTGTGTTTGTGTATGTATGAAGGGTTTAAAAGATAGAAAGAGAGAGAGAGAGAGCGAGAGAGAGAATCAAAAAGTCAGGCAGAGTGGGGACACTGCAGTGGTAGCGATTACAGCCTTATGTATAAAACATGTCTCTGTTGATGCTGTGAGAGAGGGCCCTTGGTATGGCCGCTGTAGAAAGGCTGACTCAAAGGCAAAGGAACTAAAAGCACTTTCACCACACAGCTAAGTCCTCCCCAGATAGTGAGGAGGTTTACAGAAGCAGCAGCTTAAGAGCTCATGGGACAATTTCACCACTAATTTACATTTTAACATACTTCTCTCTCTCTCTCTTCTATCTCTCTCCCTCTCTCTCACTCTTCTATCTCTTTCTCTGACTGTATCTCTCACTTTTTCATCTCTTTCTCCTTCCTTCTTTTGTTCTCTTGACTTGACATACATAGACCACCAAAAAATCGTATTTCCTTATCATGCCATGAGTGAGATCTATAAACAGACTGGACACTCAAAATCCTCATCAATTGGCTGAATCAAGCAATTTACCAGAAGCGTAATTGTTAGTTCATGACAAACCATTTTTTTTTACATACTGACCACAGAGCAAGAATAAATGGAGTCTTATTGGTAAAATCTGACCCTGGCTCCCCTTTGATGTTGCGAACAGATCCTGACTTGCCTTCCAGACTGTTGCTGCCAACAAACTTCAACCACCTTAAGTTTCACATACTTAGCCAGCAATGACGTTTGCCGAATGATTGTTTTTTTTTCTAACTGACAGACACTGTGAAGGAGCAATAAAATTTTGCAAAGCCAGTGGAATATTATTCAACAGAAGTAGGTAAATTTAAGGTGAAAAGGAGGCACTGCACCAAGGACAGGCAATCATTTCACACAGGTGTGACAGTGTCACGCCCTTTCTAGGAAATGGACCATAGAGATCCAGAGAGGGGCTCCAGTTTGAACTGAAGTTGTGTGGATAAACCACTCCCAGTTCTGTGATTTCTGGAAAAGCGATAGAATTCCTTGTGCTTTACGACAATGTTTTTAAGAGCGGTATCCTGTTTTCATGAACCCCATGTAACAAGGAGAGACAGACGCTGAACATTTATTGCCATGATTGTTTTTTTTTTTTTTTTGTTTTGTTTTGTTTGTTTGTTTTTGTTTGTCGGCGTCCCATTAGCCGATTTTACCCTTGTACTCACACTATCCCATCATTTCATTAACCCGCAGATGAGCCCGGACCATATCCCCTCTGATCTGGGAACAGCACCAGGAAAAGCCATCCAGCTCCAAAGCAAAGCCATGGCATAAAGTTTGCCAACTCTTGGCTAGACCATAAGAGGCAGGACTTTCCCAATAGGAATGATTTTTTAATGATGGTGGACAAGCTGTGCATCCAGCAGCTGCTTTTACACTGAAATCTGTGCAGAGATAAATGTGGAAACATTTTTGTACATGTACTCTGAAAGGACCGTTTTACACTACACATTTTACATGGGATGCTAAATGAGATGTCAGCTAGTAACTTCCCTTCACTAACATTAAATTGTACAAGCAATAAAACTTGCTCATTTAATGTTAACAAGGAGATGAACTGAACTTTTTGAGACCAAGAATATAGGACATAGCAAAGTGGCTGTAGACCACTGTCATTTCCAAATGACTCTAAAGTTCATTTTTAAAACTAGATAACTTGGTCGCCACAGGGACTGAGTCGTGTATCTCCCCGATCCCCATGAGAGATCACTTGCAAATTTTTACAGCCGCAATGTTACTCTTTTTACTCTTGCTATGACATTAATATGCATCCCTGTACATATGTACATACGTATATGTAAATGTGGCTCAAAATGAGCAGAAAACACAAAATCTGCAAAAAAAATTTTTTTTGACAAAATGGCTGCCGGCGGCCACATGTCGGAAATTGCTGAGAATTGATCTTGAGCATTGCCAAATAAACATCTTTGACTATGCAAATTTAGAGTAAAATCCTATAAACTTTGAAGCCTCCTGAGCCTGGAACAGAAACTAAGCCTGGCCCCAGAACTAAACCATAGTATTTCCCGACTATCGTCGTCGGGGAGATACAATGTCACATAATTGAAGTCAATAAATTTGATTCCAGATATAAATAAAAACACTGTATACAAATACACATTGTAATCTGTGAGGTAAATTATTGCTCTTATTACACACTTAGAAGTGGGCTCAGAAAATCAATGGCAATAACAAAAATAAAACTATACATATATGCTCAGTGACTACTTTATTAGGTACACCATTCTAATGCTCCATAGGACCCCCTTTTGCCCACGTTGGTCCATGTTGACATGATCGCAGTGGTTGCAAATCACCCATTCCACAATATCCAAAATATGCCCAGTGGCATTGAGATCTGATGATGGTTAGTATAGTGCACTGAACTCATTGTGTTGTTTGTGGAACCAGATTGAAATTATGTGTGCTTTGCAACGTGGCATGTTATCCTGCTGGAAAAAGCCATTAAAAGATGGGTAGCCTGCGACCACAAAGGAAATGCATATGGTCAGCAACAATACTAATGCGGACTTGTGGCATTAAAATAATAGTCAGTCGGTATTAAGGGGCCTCGTGTGCCAAGAAAAATTCCCCACACCAATACACCACCAGCAGCAGCCTGAAATATTAACACAAGGCTGGATGGATCTATGGATTCATGCTGTTTATGCTAAATGCTTACCCAACAATCTGCATAATGCAGCAGCAGCAATTGAGATTTACTAGACCAGACAACATGTTGGAAATCTCGGACAGAAATTTGCTGTGTCTGTTCTAAACAGACAGTTAACCTGTGTCCGTTCTAAACAGACAGAAGGGCTGGAACCCAACCCCAAATTCCTGTGTGGTCATTCAGGTTACATTTAATGCTATAACAGTAAGATACAATGTCCAGATAATGACCCTACAGAGGGCTGTGAGGTTTGAGGTTCTGCGTGTTCTGAGATGCTCCTCTGCATACCTACAGTATGTAACCCATGGTTATTTTAGCCACTGTTACCTTCCTCTTACCAAACGGACAGCTAAAAACTGAATGTTTTTTTTTATTTTTCACCCCACTCTCTGATAATTCTAGAGACTGTTCTGCTTGAAAAAGACAGGAATTCAGTATTTTCTGAGATACACAAACTGCCCCATTTCTGGTCAACAATCATTCTATAGTCAGAGTCACAAAGATCACATTTTTTCCCTATGATGATTTTTGGTGGGAACAACTCAACCTCTTGACCATGTCTGCCTGAATCTTTGCACTGGCTTGCAGCCTATGGGGCGTCGTTTGTAAAATAGGGTGTGTTGTTTTATACCGTGCAGTTTTTGCACATTTAGCATCAAAAACCAGGAAAAAAGATTGTTGCCATTTTAAACCGTCTCTTTTTCACACATTTACGCACAAATATGTGTAAACTGGTGTCGAAAAGGTGATGTCGTTTTTTGTAGTATAACTTTTTGTAGAAGGAAAAAAGAGGACATTAAATTCTAAATCTAAACGTTAAATATAAATCAAATTGCTAAATATAAATCTAAAGTATATATATAATTAAATATTTAATTTTATATATATATTATAATTAAATATATAATTATATATATAATTTAGGATTTAAGATTTAAGGTTTAGATTTAACCTGTTTGCCAGTAGATGGCACTGTCAGCTTAGCATTGCTGTTCTGTGGGTTGTACATGACTTAAGCGTGAAGACAGCTTGAGCAAGTAGTCAACAGCACGCTAGCGAGAAATGGCGACGGGTATAAGCCAAGATTTGGCAACAGCCATACAGATGGCTGTTTCCTTAGGTGTGCGGGCAGCGATATTTTTTTCCGTACCGTTAATGCATCACTACTCTGGAATTCTGGTCCCCCCACTTCACTTTCGTCCCAGAATCACGTCAATTTGCGTCTTGATTACGCCGACAAAATAACGCTACAGTTTGCGTACTGTTTTACTCGCTAGCGAGCTAGTTGGCTACCTAGCTAAAGTGATATCAAACTGTATAAAATGATAATAACCAGTTACAGCCTTTTTGTGTTTGACAAATGCTTATGGTGTCCTTTTCACAGGCTGCAATTTTTTTTCTGAACCGTTAACACATCACAATTTCTAGGACCAAGAGGTAAAAAACGTCCCCAAAAAGAAAACACTCCCATAGTTCACATTGGTCCTGATATCCAATGTGAATAAAGCTGAGCACCACAGATTTTCATCATTGAAGAGATGATAATGATTCCCAGTGACAGTTACTGTGAATGCCCTCCTGAAATGAGGAAAGTTGGGATGTTAAATACATTGGCATGCAAGCAATAACATAGATTTCGATGTCACTTCATCTTGATAACTAGACAGACAAATAGCTTGTTCATGAGTATTCCATTGTGTTTACTGAAGCCTTTTTAGCCTAAAAGCTTGCCAGTAGGCTATGTAGCTAAATACATTGGCGCACTAGCTATAACATTATACAGTTCGACACCACTTTAGTTTGCTAGCTAGATAGCCAACCAGCTCGCTAGCGAGTAAGACAGTATGCAAACTATAGCCTTATTTTGTCGGCGTAATCAAGATGCAAATTGATGCGATTATGGGATGACAGTGAAGAGGGGGGACCAGGATTACAGAGTAGCGATGCATTAACGGTATGAAAAAAATGTCGCTGCCCGAGCCGTACACCTAAGGAAACAACCATCTGTATGGCTGTTGCCAAATTTTGGCTTATACCCGTCGCCATTTCTCGCTAGCGCGCTGTTGACTGCTCGCTCGAGCTGTCTTCATGCTTAAGTCATGTACAACCCACAAAATAGCAATGCTAAGCTGACAGTACCATCTACTGGTGAACAGGTTAAATCTAAACCTTAAATCTTAAATCCTAAATTATATATATAATTATATCTTTAATTAAATATTTAATTATATATTTATAATTTAGATTTCTATTTAGCAATTTGATTTATATTTAATGTTTAGATTTAGTATTTAATGTCCTCTTTTTCCTTCTACAAAAAGTTATACTACAAAAAACGATATCACCTTTTCTACACCAATTTATACATATTTGTCCGTAAATGTGCAAAAAAGAGACGGTTTCAAATGGCAACAATCTTTTTTCCCAGTTTTTGACGCTAAATGTGCAAAAACTGTGCGGTATAAAACAACACACCCTATTTTAAAAACGGCGCCCATAACAGCCACATACATGATTGGCTAATTAAATATTTGTGTTCACAAGCAAGTGTACATGTGTACCTAATAAAGTGAGCTGAACGATTTGTGTGTGAATGATAAGTTACTGCAAGTTATTTCATTGATGCTGCCAAAACCATCCTGATTGATTGAAATTCCTAAGAAGTCATCTTGGCCTTGTGAACACATTGTTCGAAATAAATTGTCTCTTGGAAAGGAGCAGTTCCTAACTTTTGACTATTAAATCTATGTTTAGATGATATCAGGAACTTGGTAGTCCAAAAAAATAACTATTTTAATGGAACCTGAGATTCCAGATATAGCCTTTTATTCTAGGAAAATTGGATCGAAGTATCAGCTGTTGCATTTGAAACTACCTGAAGCTATGTTCCTGGTGCACATTTGTCCTGAAATTTCCTTATTGGATGAGCAACTTTGGGCAGGGAATTGAAACACTGGAACGCTCACTGAGTAATATGTAGTAGAAAGTGACAAGCCATAACACCGATGACAATTTTCAGCACACAAGGATCACAAAGCTGCCAGCGAATGACTGGTGACATTTTCTGCCCAACTTCGATCAGCAGGTTGTTTCTAACTTATGGTTGTAGATGACTGGAGTACGCTAGCAATCTGAAAATTTTGGTGGCAGGTTTGACAGCATAATCTCACTGTTTTGTGACCTTAAATTGAATTTCTATCAGGTAACTTTGACGTTAGTTTGCGGTTGGACTGCCTGAAGCTCAGGAGCTTCAGTTATGTTTGGTATTCATGAGTTTGGCAACACACAGTTTCTGAGATAATTGTGTTGACATCTAAGAAAATAGATACCTGGCGAGCTAATTTACTCATCTGCAACTCCACTGGTTGTCCCCTCTTGTCTAATGGGGGTTTCAACAGAGAATGTGAGTCTTGATTGCTTGGATCTTGCAACAAAAAATGTGCAATATGGCCATGCCCTTCAGTATTCATCTTGAAGGATGACCCAGGCCAATTGGAAAACTCTTTTGTTGTGCTCAAGGTGAAAATACACATGGCAAACAGCTACATTTGAAAAACTTATTTGTCCACACGTCAGTTTAATATTTTGGGAATGTAACTGCCAGAAACCATTTCATTGCCCCTTTTGTATTTGAAGGTAAAAACCATTAAATTACACCTCTAGTTCTGGCCTCAAACGGCTGTGGGAAAATTTATATGGTTTTTGTCCTACATATTTATACACAGCCTGCACTTTGGAATAACGTATGGGTAAAAATATTGGCAAACTGACCCATTAAGTGAATTAGTTCTTTTGATTCATGCATGCACCCAAATCAAAATTTCAATCAATCAGTATGGTACCAGCAGCACCAATGGCCTATATCTGCAATAACTTCTCATGTAAGCACTAATTCAACTCATGCCGAGACTATCCATGTCTGTTTGTCAATGACTTCTCATCCGTTCCTCATTGTTCAGTCCACTGAGTGAAGGTCACACACGCTAAACTGTTTCAGTAGTTCACTGGCTAAGCAGTTCACTGACAGTCTCAGGCTGGCGTTTCCATTCACCAGATCAGTCATTCACTTACAGTATCAGAACAGGATTTTGGGTCTCTGTTTGCTGGCTCAGTCATTCACTAATTGTATCAGTGTGGCATTTCAGGTCACCAGTCTTTCACTCCCTGACTGTTACTGTACATCCCTTCAGTTCACTAGCTCAGTTGTTCACTGACTGTTTCAGAATGGTGTTTCAGTTCACCAGCTCACCCCGTCACTAGTTTCAAAGCAATGGACAGTGATTCGGTTAACCTACGCAATACATTGCTTAATCAAAACAATATAAGTGTTGGATGAATGTTTTCCAAACATTCTCAATGAATTTTGTTGCTGTAAATTTAATTGTAAGACCCAAATAATGCCACAGAATGAATATATTTAAGGTCACATAACCAAGGCTAATCCCCTGCTGCTCATGCCACTTTTTCCCCAGCCCTAAATACAACAGGGAGGGCAGCGATGGGAAACACTGGGACTTTCCATCAAGCCCAGGTCATTACAACAAGCATCTATTAGCGTCGGCTGCTAAGGGCAATAATATGGACCTCGATGTGTGCCAGCTTGTAAAGCTTAAATATTATTTAAACACTCTTCTTTTCAGCACTGACTGATTCCTGGTGATATCTCTTGATGACATTTTATAAGGTATATAGAAGTTTCTGTAAAATCTCTTGACATTTTATAAGATATTGGCAATTTTCTGCATACCAAGCGGTAGTAAATTTATGGATTTTAACATGGCCCTCGGGGATTATATTAAAGAGATAGTTCCCCTCAAAATCAGAACAACATATTTGTCCTCTTACCTGTAGTGCTGTTTATCCATCTACATTGTTTTGTTGTGAGTTGCTGAGCTTTGGGGTTATCAGTCAAAGAGATGTCTGTCCTCTCTTGAATACAATGGAACTCAGTTGCATTTTTGTTGTGAAGCTCAAAGTGCAAAAAATACATTTAAAAATCTCAAAAACAATGTTGATTCCTAGAAATCATGACCCAGTGACTCAAGATAAACCACAGACCATGTTGTGAGCGGTGTAATATAGGAACCATTTTCTTTCTACTAAACTTCTAGTTTCTTTCCACCAAACTACACCTGCCAATCATACTATTAGCCCATTGATGCATGGTTCTGTTGTGATATTCAGTTTTTGGGGTTTTTTTTTTTTTGTATTCGTCATGTTTGATTCACTCATGAGAGGAGCAAGAAGGTAGCTTGTAGTTCTTATTTCTTGATTTATGTATTAATTAAGGGAATCAAATTAATTGATTCTTTTTCTTGTGGGACCATCTGAAAGAATCGATTCTTTTTAAAGAGTCAAACTTCACATCCCTAATTCTCGCTTAATCCCTTACGACCCAGTGGCTACAATGAGACTTCGGGCCAAATTTTCCTGCATTCAGTGAGTCTGATGATATGTGCAAAATTAGATTTTTCCCTCAATTCTGATTTTTACAGAAGCAGCAAGGACTAATTTATCATTTTATGCAACATGCAACAGTAGGAGAATTGTATCTCATGGCTGCAGTTATAACTAAGGAGGAGGTAGTTTCAATATGCATTTTGATTAAGGTAGCAGAATGCAATACTTGATGTCTTTCTTAAACAAAAGACCATTTGTGTAAGACTCGCAAGCACCAAATATAAATTGAAATGCAATCCATTTCCTGACTCCACCAGTAGGTGCCAACAAATACATGTCCAAAATGGACAGCAGCTTTGTCTGTAGTGGGAAATGAAATAATATAATCAAATATTATAAAAGCATTGTGCACCATTGCATCATCATGATCAATGTTAAATTTGCATCAACCTTACATTGGACATTGGATAATTATGTAACTAAACTGCGACACCTGTGAGCTATTTCTCACAAGCAGCTCCACCTTACCGCATACGGTATAAGGACATGGTTGAAGAATTCCCAGAACTCATTTACGGAATTTGTGCACTTCACAGAATATTGAATACCTAATTGCCAGGGGGCAAAAAGAAATTTAAAGTTAAATTTTAAGTTAAAGATGTTCCAGTACAGACATTCATTGCAACTTACCTGACAAGGAGAGCTGGAGAAATCTTTCTTTGTGGGACATTGCACATTTGTGATCCAAAATCTATCCCCATTGCAGTCAAAATAGCATGTGCCCTGACCATATATACCCCCTGGGTCATTCCAGAATCCACTTGCGTGTTTAATACGAATATTTTTTTTAAAAAATGTATTCTATTATTTAAGAATTCAATGTTTTAATTCTGGAATTGCATTTTGGTAACAAGCTGTTCAAGACATAATAGAAATATTATGGAGAGACAGATTCGCAGAGTAATTCAGCATGTTTAAAATTGCCTACTGCTCACCAGTGGCCACAGTAGCATGTAGTATGCAGTATGTCACCAACAAGAAATTTTGCAGCATGTCAAAGATTCTTAGATAACATACTACAATCTCCAAATTTCACAGTAAGCAGCCAGAGCTGTCTTTGTGCTGTGCTGGATTCCATAATGCAATGTTACCAGTGATAACATCCCACCCAGACCCTAGTGATCTTGATAGATTGGAGGTCACCTGACTTCGAGGAGACATGCTTATTGTCACATACTGGCTAATGAAAACGTACACTACTAAGAAGATTGGCATGTAGTATCCAGTAAATACTGGCGAAGTATGCATTATGTAGCAAATAAGTGCAGTTTAAAAACGGACCCTGTCCTTGTGTGTATCGCAGGTGATAGGAAAAATTGGGCCCTTCAAGTTTATCCATTTTTTGTCTTTCTTTCTTAGAAGATGAGAGTTAGTGATAGGTGGCTGTGCATTGTAAGTTAGGCCACATTGGCAGACTAATAAAAGGAACTTTTTTTGCTACTGCTTGTATTGTCTTGCCATCGGTATCCAGACTGAATCTGTAGTTCACACCTTCAACACTGCCTGTCACCAATTGCATCTAATACTTGCAAGTAAACTGATACTGCGTGCCTCAGTTTTTGATCCCAAAATAACACAATTTTAACTTCACTTAATGAGTGTGTCGCACGTTGAATTTCTCTGTGACGACTAAACGAGTAGTCATAATACAATTGATACCACTAACAGACTGATGACCTTAATTTCTCAGGTGGTGTTCAGAGGGGATCCCATTCGGGAGGGCAAACTGATTATGGATTTGACGGGTGTAGCCTTTGGCATGTGCTCAATTAGCTGCTGCTACCTTACCACGACAAGCAAGCGTCTCTGCTTCTGGGTAAGTTTTGAAGGGCCAGCTTGGAAAGAGACTTCGACTAAATAGGGAAAACTACTTCCCCAGCTGGTACATGCTGAATTTTGATTATAGAGTGCACAGCAATGGCCTCAACTCACAAGCAGGAGCTAGGTGTGGAACAAATGGCCGTGGTGTGAAGGAGTCACAAACTCTCTCACCTCTCGGAATACGTCTGAGTGTGTTACTTATCATAACAGAGTGGATACTGTAAATGGAAATAGTCCATTTTCAAGGTGCCTCGAAAGAGTACACGTAATGGCCGCACCAACCCATCTGTCCCGACTGCTGGATCAAATGGCAAGCAGCATGGCAGAAAAGGCAGAGAAGGATGTTAACCCAGATGTGATTTTGGCTCCATCTTATGATCTGGTAATCTTGTCAAAAATGCAAGACAGTGCAAGGTGATGCTAGCTATCAAAAAAGTCTAAATTGAGCTCAGATTCTGCTGGAAAAATTAATTCACTCTCTGCTACCGTGGTACACCTATTTCTGGCAAAAACTCAGCTAACAATATGTGCTTTGCCTGACGAGGCACGGATGTAGCGTCAGCAGCTGCCACTGACTTCCTGTTTGTGGCTGCTTTGCTACTCGACAGACATAAAGCGTAATCTGGACATTAGTACAGGCCCCATTTATGTAGATAAGTCCCACAGCTCTACGATTGAGGCCAGTCAGTGCAAAATGTGGAATGCATATCTCTGTCATTGCCAGTTTCGACTACATTAAAAGCTAAAATATGAAAATAAATGCCCTCATATGTTCTAAACCACAATGATTAAAATGGACACAGGTTTTGTGCCTCGCTTACCTGCTTCAAAAGATTGATCATTTCTGCTTTCCTATAACAGCAATGGCTGCCATCTCAAATTTCTTGGTCAAGATGAACTGAAAATACATATCATCCCCACCATTGTACTTGATGACCCAGAGTTAGTGGGAAAGAATACCTAGTTCATATCTTGACTGCGTCTTCTTCAAAGGATGATATACAAAATGGCTGCCGACAATTGAGCCCCTCAAAACAAGAGTGGTCTTGCCACACTTTTCATGTTTATCAAGTTTGACACAGGGAATTGGACATAAGGTTTAGACCTGTTGAGTGCAATACTGAACTTACTCATATCTAGCCCAATGTGTGTGTAAAAGTAGGTCACTAGGTACCAACACTTCCAGAATGCCAGAGCAGGGCAGTGCAAGAGTGGTCTAACTTACTTATCCAATATGGCAGCGTTTATGGAACAACCATGCAGTAGTTAGAAAATCATTCCAGATTTTGAAGTGCTGAGGATGATCAAAGATCCAAGGTATACTGCTATCTAATTCTGCAGCGTCTCATTTTGTGACATTTCTTCAAAGGGCTTTTCTGTTTCAGTCAGCCAGTGGAAATTAGTGTGGCCTGTTGTTGTTGTTGCAGTTTGGAATGACAACACAATTTGATCAGTAGTAAGGACACACTGTTTCAACATCCATAAAGCATATATAGCTGTTGAGATGATGGTAGTGCGGGTTGTAAATTGTATTTTAAACTGTGAAATACATTAGATTTCCTCTAGTACTCCAAAAAGTACTCCAGTGACTAACATTTTACAGGTTTTCTAATAATTTACTTGTCTTGCAATAAGTAATTAAAAGATTAGACATCAATCAGCCGATTTATAGTTCTCTATCTCTTTCAGAAAAAAATATATTCACTACAAAATTCCATAAATTTCAGAAATAAATTAAGAAATTCCAAAAATCAGGTATTTAAAATAAAAACTTTTTTCCTGCCCGGATAAAACAGAATCAAGCAATTATATTCATACAAAAATAATATAACATATTTCAAGCTGATTCTTTTCATACTTAACTTTAGTACAATCATTCTCCAAAAGACAAAAACTACAACCACTCGTTCTAGAAGGATGACTTATCTTGCTCTCAAAGGAGTTGCTAGAGATTTTGGGTAGGGTCTTCAAATGCGTTAAAAAATTGCTATGTTTTATAAAATTATACTAGAATCAGCATACAAAGATAAAGAAAATTTATCCTTGAATATATTGAAATTACTCCGCTCTTTAAAATAGCAGTAGTGATGGCAGTGTGTGAGTACTGTGAACAGAACTTAGGTTAGTTGAACTGAGGACATGAAAATGTCACCTCCATGCCAGAATGAGAGGTATTTATCCGTTAGCAGTACAGGCTTTGACCGATCCTTGCTTTGCAGCAGACCTCCCACTGAGGCCTTGGTACAGAAGGTACCCACTAAAAGCCTGCCTACTCAGCTGCTAATGCACAGCAAACTAAATCACAACAGCCCATGGTGGCCTTCAATTACTCACAATGTGACTAGATTAACCAATAATTGGATTGCAGGCACTTTGTCCTTACTATTGTTCAGACTACAACTGTAAAGTGCAATGGAAGTGATCTCCGTCACTTGTTCTCTCTAGGACTGAAATAGAAATCTAAATTCAAAATTGGTTCATTGCTGTAACAAGTACAACAAAATAAATGGGCTAAGCAAATGAGTAAATGAAACAAGTCATTACATGATGAGGGGGGTGATATGAAGAAATTAAAACAATTCTGTTCAACTATTTTAAGACTATGATGATGAAAATGGGAATAATGTTTCACTGATGCTTACAGTCTTAATGTCAAGCTCACTGTTCTTTGGTCACTGTCTCTCCCCTAGCAAGATGGCATGAATGGAATAAATTAGTATTTGAATAGATAATTTCTTATTAGCAAAAAATAAAATAGAATAAAACAAAACTGCACAATTAATTGAAGTGTTTTTCTTGGTTGGAAGAGGACAAAGGCTGTAGTGATTTTCTCTAGATCTGTTGCAGCATTTTACCACGCTTTCATCTGTAGGATATGCAGACCTTTAATTTTCATGCTGCAGCTAAATGACAAATGACACACTGGTGCCTTGTGTCACTGTGAATTTCATAAAACCATTTCGATCCAGAGAACTCCCTGTTTTGGCAGATGGATGCTCCCTTCTACACTGCCAGATAGAGACAAATATTGAGCAACGGACAACTTTAAAGGCTGGTAATTTAAATAATATATTAGTGGAGTTACTTCTACTGCACTTAAACTCAACCTGTCTCAGACATTCCTGACTTAAATTAAGGTCCTATAAGTGTCCTTATATTATGAGTCTCTTTCAATTCGTGAATGTTAAGAAAGCCTTTTTTAACTTATTCAATAAAAAATCACCCTTTCTTTCTGTAATAACTGCTCTGTTGCAACATCTGCTAACCTATATTAGCATGTGAATTTTAGTAGCAGAATAGCATGCATGTAAGAGATTACCCAGACCCATTTTTTTTTTTTAGATTCCCGTTAAAAGCATTTTAGAATACTTACATATTAAAGGTAAAATTTAATTACCGACTAATCAAAAAATATGACTGAGCATATGCCAGTGCCCGTGAAACTATTAAAGTATAGGAGATGAATAGTTTATTGCAGGGAGTGCATCCTGTAAGTGACTTAGAAGGGCTCTTTTCAAAGAGATAGAACAATTGAGGTCTCTTTCTACAACCCATACAGTACACTGGGTAATTGAGTATGATGTAGCATTTTCCCCAGAGTAATGTAAAGATAATATAGTTCAGCATATGTGCCATTTTCTGGCATTACTTAGCGCTGACCAGAGTCAATAGTAATGCTTTTTTTATTCGGCGTCCCCTTGCTATCTGCTTTTGAACATTAATTCCTAAGATATCTTGTAACCATAACTGGACATCTGTTTTTAATCAGAGCAGCTTGCTTCAAAATAGCAACAGAGAAGCGACACAGTCACAACATGGAATCAACAGAAAAACAGACAAAACAAAAATATGATGTGGCCACAAAAAGCAGTCCAATCCTAAACAAAATCAGGAGAGGCACAGCACTTTCAGAAACCAGTGTCAAACAAAGACAAAGCCACAATGGAGGAAATCGACCAAGCCTGTGCAGGTATTGAACAGATGCTATACAGAACACAGACATACCAAACATACAAAGTGAATGCCTAAACAAAGTATAAATAAACACAGAAGGTGAAAATTACAAGCATCATGACTCAATGCAAACATGGAAATGCTGATTTTACATTAAGTTGGGCCAAGGTGAAAAGTATAACCACACACAAGGAAGGAGGACCCATGAAATGCCAGGATTACTGAATGCCACATTCATTGAATCCATTGACATCATTAGACTGAATAGATAAGAGTATATGACAGATGAGTCAGTAAACATAAATTGAGATATCAGTCATACATATAAAAATAAAACCTTAAATTATGGCTACCCAGGCAGTTATATGTTTTGGCTGCATTAGCTATTTAGGGCCAAATCTGAACCAAAAAAAAAAAAAAAGTAAAAATGATTTGCAATACACTTTGGCATTTGCTACCAATGTTGGAGCTACTATAAGTAGCATGAACATATAGCCACACACTGTATGCGGGAGTTTTAATTTTACATCCCAAGACTGGCCTGTCTTAGATTGTAGAGAGCTTCAGAAATCAGGTTCCCCTCCAGAGACCTTCCCGCCAGTTGTTACTGCAGCTGCTGCTCTGGTTATTGCCACCAAAATCCAAGCATTTCACTGGATAAAACTTAACACACTTGGGTTTGGACAGCTGGACGCAGGAAGCACCAGTATGCTACTGTGAATGTAATTGCTAAGCCTGTACCTTGGCTGGACAACAGAGGCTGTTGGTAAAGCGAATGAAGCACCAAGGATTTTTGACTCAAACAGAGAACAAGGTGCACCCAGATGTGCTTTTCACTTCCATTCCACTCCTAATTTCTGCCTTCTATATGCAATCATTGCATCACTAGTGATGAGGAATACCTAGAGCTGGTAAATATGGCTGTAGGTATTGCAGTCTCTTGCAGTAATGACTTACTGACTTGGATATTTGATAAATAATAAGCGGGCATGTTCACCTAAAAGGTCAGTGGGACGCATTGGCTCAGATATGGGGGAATGAGTCTTGGTTTCAGCAAAATGTCTGCTCTTTGAGTGAGGAGTAAAGCTATGATGAAGTGAGTCCCTCACCAACTCAGTGCTCATTTAAAATTCGAGTTAGTACGATGCAGCATCGAGCTACATTGCTTCGGAAATTATTCTCAGTCCCTCTCTCTTCCTCAGTGCTTTGACTGCTGCATGCGTTCTACTTAATAAACACAGTTAATGAGCAATGAGCAGACAGTGCAGCAGAACCCAAAATTAGCATTAAATCATAATTATGTGAAAAGTCTTTCTCAGTACTGGGAGACAAACTCACATAAACTAATCTGATCTTGAAACATTAGGGAGTCTACAAATATTGATTGACAGGGTAAGTGTGCCTGTGTGCACAATCACGCACTCCAGCAAATTCTCAGGGTACTGCATTGCTGTGCAAATCCTTGTCAGTGTCCTTTAGAAATGTGGGAGCCTTGAAGTTATGATAAAACTCAAATTAAATAATAGTGAGATCTCCTTTGTTTGGTAACCTCATTGACAGGCTGCTGAGCAAGAATTATTCATGATGTGCAAGCACTGTAAATGCATACTGAGGGTGGACAAAATATCAGAAGCACACCTGAAAAAAATGTCTTTAACTGACGTCTGTAAACCACGATTATAAAAGCATACACACCAGTGATTCATATTCATCTGAATGCAAATTAGCAGCATGTGTCTGCTTACAAGAGATCTAACAAGCAGCACTTTGGCCAGTAACTTGCGTCTCCAGAGCAAGATGAGGATACCAACAGCGTTCCAAAGGGGCCTAATAGTTGGTGCGCAAATTGCAGGTGAGTTGATCAAAACTGTTGCAAAATTATTTATGGTGTTAAGGGGAACTGCACTAATTATGACGGCATACCAGTCAAAAGCTCCCTGACGGGTACAGATGGACACTTGGTGGGATAGTTGCTATTAACCAAAAAACTACAACTCAAAAAATCACAACTGAATTGAGACAATCCATTTTGAACCAGCCTCAATGAAAACGGTACATTGTGAGGTTCATAAACTTTGTTTTAATGGAAGTGATTGCGATGCTTGAATGATTTATGGACATCGGCATGCACATGCACTCCCGCTATCCTAGTGCCTACTGCTGTTGAAAAGACCTTGTTCAAGTTTACGGTAGAATCCCTCTTTTTTGACTTAGAATAATTTTAATAAAATCTTTCTGTGGGAAACAGTCAGAGACACATTTTAAAAAGGGGTCCAATTTTGCTTAAAGCACACCAGCAGTTTCATTTTAAACAACTGCATTTGACCCTAAATTCATAGGCTCTAAATTCATAGGCGCGGCGCAGGCGTGGCGAATGGGGGAAGCGCCGCGCCAACGGGGTGTGTCCAGGCATAAGTAGCAATTTCGTGCCCGGCGTAGCCCGGCGCAAGTTCTCCTCTGTCCCGCCTCTGTCCCTCCTGCAGGCGCAAGTGGCAAAGAGGGAGGATAGAAGGCGTGAGTGGGTTTAACACAGCTGAGTCAAATCTTCATCAATAAAATGAGCTCCTCTCCTCACCTTTAAAGTGTTGAAATAAAGAAGCCTCTGTCCTTTATCTGCATGATGCGTTAATGTTGCATTTTACTTTGCTGCTTCAGGCATGTTTTCTGCACCGCTTACGTCTATATTAAGCATTACGAATATGAGTTAGCTGGCTAACTAGGGCATTCGCGAATTATTACCATTAGCGAACTTGAATGGAATTTCAAAACAAAACTACGTCAGATCATTCAAACTTATGAAGTTGGAATGAAATACGATGGTTGCTCATTTATTTCTTCTGCCTGCATCATTAGGAAGAAAAACGATGGATAGCGTGTTCCTACTATTATACCCTGTTGCTGCTTAAAATTTTGGGATTAACATGCATGGACAACAATGCAAGATACGTTACACATTTATTTTCAATATGTGATCTTAACTCAGTACGTGATCATAGCAATCAGGCTGTATTCCTTTCCCCCACTAAAAACGATAAAACCTAAGTGACAATAATAGTAGCATTAAGCCGCTTGCACACTGGATGCAAATCGAATTTTTTGCACGACAGATTGCGTTGAACGCAGTATCTACGTGTCCGAAAGTCGGACAGGGTTTTAATATATCGCCGCGTCCGACAGTCGGATGGTTTCAATATAACTCCGTTTCCGACAGTCGAATATTGTTTTTAATTTCTTCAAATCTACTGAATCTTTTAGATAGTAAACGTGAGTGTTTTGATAAGAGGGCTCAGTTCTTCAAGATGAGTACCGAGAATTTCTAATTCTAAATATAAGACTAAATATCTGCCAGTGCTGCCACCCCATTTATTAAGATAGGGTAAGCTAAAAACTCATAAAGTAATGGAGAATGCAGTTAAAATTATGAGTGACACAGTTAAAATGAAATGAAATTTTGAGTGAGAATGCTTTTAGTGTTGCTTTGGGTGATCGTTGTCATCACTAGTTTGCTGGATTGGATTCCATGTTACCTCCACAGGCTATTCCCCATTGCCACATAAAAGTCTGGCTAGAACTGGCTTCTCTGGTCTGGCTTTTAGAATGAGCATTTCTAACTTATGATGGTAGTCCTATGGATGGGGTCACTTCTTCAAAAACCTGTTGAAAAACCTCTATCTGGACCCTTTGAAGTTTCAACAGCAATTTTTTTTTTTTTCCACGGGAATGTGTACACCATCAATAAGTTTGTAACTTTGTTCATTAGCACAGCCTGTTTTTTGCTGAGAAAAACCGTCAGCTGTGACATTCTGGCTGGCACCTCACTCTCTGACGCATCGCAGTAGCTCTCCTCCAGCAGAGAGTGAGCTCTGCAGAATAATTTACCTCATGCCGCGCGCTGCCAGATGATTGAAGTGTAATTAGAACATTAAGACAGTGGAAGCAATCGGAAGTCCCTGCATGGCGATCAGCTCTGCATCTTTGCCCTTCAAAACTACCCACACTGGGAGAAAACAGCGACGACAGCTCCATAGAGGAGAATGAGAAGGTGTTCTGCTGAGCGAATTGCATATGCATGTGCAGTTATATGCATATCTCTCCCTCATGTAGTTAAAACACATCTGCTATTCGGAATAAAAAAAGGTTAAATATAAAGTCCTTCAGCCCTGCTGAAGTCTGATGGCAATTAACCAAATCGGTGGTTTGGCTTCCTACATAGGAGGACTTTATATTCCAGTTAACTGTCTGATGTTTTGACTGAATGGGTGATTAAAGGAGCGATTAATTGAAGTGGAATTCTGCGTGTTTGGTTGCTCCAAATGCCCTCTAACAAAGTCTATCAGGCCAAATTTCTTTGAGATAGAGTCAATAAAGTGATCACTTATTAAAATCGTGGATTGTGGTTGCTGTTTGAATTATGATGTATATTGAACTTTAACTGATATAGTCCTTACATACTATTCTATCAAATTAATTCACATGTAATGAATAAAACTGAATGCAGCCATTTTTCATACTGTTTATGTAAATCAAAAAAAGTAATTTCTGATTATTTTAGAAGGTCAAGGGGTCAGAAATTTGAAATCCTGCCCAAACTCATTCCACACATGAACTTGTTCAGCTGAGGACACAAATAATTTTTTGTCCTCCTGGCTGAAGATTAGCGCTAATTAGAAAATAGGTAATAGGAGCAAAATACTGGAGATAACTTATTTTTTCTAACCTTGATTTTTTTAGTGATGAGATCCTCTGGTCCCCAAACCAGACTCCCTCCGGCCCCTGGCTGCGCCTAGAAATTCTGTCCATAAAAATAATGAACAGAACCGGTGACAAAGGGCAGCCCTGCCGGAGTCCAACATGCACCGGAAACAGGTCTGACTTACTGCCGGCAATGCAAACCAAGCTCCTGCTCCGGTCATACAGAGACCGCACGGCCCTTAGTAGAGGGCCCTGGACTCCATACTCCCGAAGCACCTCCCACAGAATGCCACGAGGGACATGGTCAAATGCCTTCTCCAAGTCCACAAAACACATGTGAACTGGTTGGGCAAACTCCCATGAACCCTCAAGCACCCTGCGGAGGGTATAGAGCTGGTCCAGTGTTCCACGACCAGGACAAAAACCGCATTGTTCCTCCTGAATCCGAGGTTCGACTATCGGCTGAATTCTCCTCTCCAGCACCCTGGAATAGACTTTACCCGGGAGGCTGAGGAGTGTGATCCCCCTGTAGTTGGAGCACACTCTCCGGTCCCCCTTCTTAAAAAGAGGGACCACCACCCCGGTCTGCCAATTCAGAGGCACTGTCCCCGACTGCCACGCAATGTTGCAGAGGCGTGTCAACCAAGACAGCCCCACAACATCCAGAGACTTGAGGTACTCAGGGCGGATCTCATCCACGCCCGGTGCCTTGCCCCCGAGGAGTTTCCGAACTACCTCAGTGACTTCAGCCCGAGTGATGGATGAATCAGCCTCTGGGTCTCCAGCCTCTGCTTCCTCTATGGAAGGCGTGTCAGTGGGATTGAGGAGATCCTCGAAGTATTCCTTCCACCGGCTGACAATATCCCCAGTCGAAGTCAACAGCTCCCCACCTCCACAGTAAACAGTGTTGGCAGGGCACTGCTTTCCCCTTCTGAGACGCCGGACGGTTTGCCAGAATCTCTTCGGGGCCGACCGATAATCCTCCTCCATGGCCTCCCCGAACTTTTCCCATACCCAAGTTTTTGCTTCCGCCACCGCCCGGGCTGCAGCACGCTTAGCCTGCCGGTACCTGTCAGCTGCCTCAGGAGTCCCATGAGCCAACCAAGCCCGATAGGACTCCTTCTTCAGCTTGACGGCATCCCTTACTTCGATGTCCACCACGGGTTCGGGGGGTTGCCGCCGCGACAGGCGCCGGAAACCTTACGGCCACAGCTCCGAACGGCCGCATCAACAATGGAGGTGGAGAACATGGTCCATTCAGACTCAATGTTTCCAGCCTCCCTTGGGATCTGGTCAAAGCTCTCCCGGAGGTGAGAGTTGAAAACCCCTCTGACAGAGGGTTCCGCCAGACGTTCCCAACAGACCCTCACAACACGTTTGGGCCTGCCAAGTCTGTCCAGCTTCCTCCTCCGCCAGCGGATCCAACTCACCACCAGGTGGTGATCAGTGGACAGCTCAGCCCCTCTCTTCACCCGAGTGTCCAAAACATACGGCCGAAGGTCAGATGACACGACCACAAAGTCGATCATTGACCTCCGGCCACGGGCGTCCTCGTGCCACGTGCACTGATGGACGTCCTTATGCTTGAACATGGTGTTTTTGTTATGGACAAACTGTGACTAGCACAGAAGTCCAATAACAGAGCACCACTCGGGTTCAGATCGGGAGGCCGTTCCTCCCAATCACGCCCCTCCAGGTAACACTGTCGCCCACCCGTGGCGCGTTGAAGTCCCCAGCAGAACGATGGAGTCCCCAGTTGGAGCACTTTCCAGTACCCCTCCCAGGGACTCCAAGAAGGCCGGTACTCTGCACTGCCATTCGGCCCATAAGCCGAAACGACAGTGAGGCACCTGTCCCCGACCGAAGGCGCAGGGCAGCGACCCTCTCGCTCACTGGGGAAAACTCCAACACATGGCGGCTAAGCTGGGGGGGCTATAAGCAAACCCACACCAGCCCGCCGCCTCTCACCGCTGGGCAACTCCAGAATAGAAGAGAGTCCAGCCTCTCTTGAGAGTTGGGTTCCAGAGCCCAGACTGTGCGTGGAGGTGAGCCCGACTATCTCTAGCCGGTACCGCTCGGTACTGCTTTTTGCGGATGATGTCGTCCTGTTGGCTCCTTCAAACCAGGACCTTCAGCATGTACTGGGGCGGTTTGCAACCGAGTGCGAAGCGCCTGGGATGAGAATCAGCACCTCCAAGTCCGAGGCCATGGTTCTCGACCGGAAAAAGGTGGCTAGTCCCCTCCGGGTTGGAGGACAGCTCCTGCCTCAAGTGGAGGAGTTTAAGTATCTTGGGGTCTTGTTCACGAGTGAGGGAAGGATGGAGCATGAGATTGACAGACGGATCGGTGCAGCGGCAGCAGTAATGCGGTCATTGTACCGATCTGTTGTGGTGAAGAAGGAGCTGAGCCGAAAGGTGAAGCTCTCAATTTACCAGTCAATCTACGTTCCTACCCTCACCTATGGTCAGGAACTTTGGGTCATGACCGAAAGAACGAGATCTTGGATACAAGCGGCTGAAATGGGTTTCCTCCGCAGGGTGGCGGGCGCCCCTTAGAGATAGGGGTGAGGAGCTCTGTCACCTGGGAGGAGCTCAGAGTAGAGCCGCTGCTCCTCCACGCCGAGAGGAGCCAGCTGAGGTGGCTTGGGCATCTATATCGGATGCCCCCTGGACGCCTTCCTGGGAAGGTGTTCCGGGCATGCCCCACCGGGAG
Organism: Gymnothorax javanicus; assembly: GCA_029692085.1. Taxonomy (NCBI): domain Eukaryota; kingdom Metazoa; phylum Chordata; class Actinopteri; order Anguilliformes; family Muraenidae; genus Gymnothorax; species Gymnothorax javanicus. The sequence goes on from CM056197.1 coordinate 88,941,202, forward strand.
GAGGCCCTGGGGAAGACCCAGGACACGCTGGAGGGACTATGTCGCTCGGCTGGCCTGGGAACGCCTCGGGATACCCCCGGAAGAACTGGAGGAAGTGTCCAGGGAGAGGGAAGTCTGGGCATCCTTGCTTAGACTGCTGCCCCCGCGACCCAGCCCCGGATAAGCGGAAGAAGATGGATGGATAGATGGATGATTTTTTTACTCCTGGATATGTGAAGCTTAGGAATGAGTGTTGTGATGAGACTCGAGCGTCACTCACTAATCAATCAATCAATCAATTTGCCGTTAACACAACCATGGGCGATAAGATAAATATGATCTTGGCATTGATGACTGGTCCCTAATTCACAAACAGCTTATCCAGGAGTTGAAGATAGTGTCACTTTGATTTACCTCAATGTTCAAAAATGGGATGGAAATTTTGCAAAAAGATTTAATGTTGACTGGTTCCACATAACCGAGTTAAGTAAATTCAAATAAATTTTAATGATCTTAGAATATAATCAGAAGTTACTGAAAGGGTACCAGCGGTGATCCTCCACATTCTAAATATAGGTCAGAATACATACCATCTGGTAGACGAAGCTAAAAAAAATAAAGGAATGTTGTTTCGTTCAAGTGGAAAAATATAATAAACTTGACCAATTTTGCCAATTTCATTCAATAGGGGATGCAAGTCAGCATCATTTTTTCAACCCAGTTTAGATGAAAACACACCCACTTGTGTGTGACAAAAGTGTCCGCTCCTGGTTGGTCTGGTGGATGCAGGTTTATGAGCTGACACTGACTGCATTATCCTCCGATGGCATAGGCAGTGTTCTTGGTGATACGGCTACATAGTATAAAGAACCGACGGCTTGGGATGGGACGAGGTGGACTTCACAGTTTTGATATATTCAGGATGGGGAATAAGGGGGGAAAACACACAAAAATTGTTTCGTGAAAATAGTTCACATTACATTTTAAAGTAAATTTGTTCTGTGAAAAATTATGAGTTGACGAAGCTTAAAAAAGTAAGGAAACCACCTGTAAAAGCATTTTTTAGTTTGCTCAACTTCAAGTCCCAGTTGTTGCACAAACTCATTTTTGGAAGAACTTGTAAATTGTTGTTCAGGCAACTCAGCAAGGTGGTGGCTTTGCAGGTGGTTGGCCTACTTTTTTAAGTGGAGCCGACTTTTTATTTTTTAAAGTGGACCCTTTGCGATTTTTATGTGTGTGTTTAAATAAATGAAGCTCTGTGGGCACCAGGGCAGCAGAGTATATGGAGAACTTGACTTCAAGCTTCAGAATCAATAAAAGAGCTTAACATTCTTCAGTGAATAGTTTAATTTTATGTAGAATCTTCAACTGTCATTGAAGGGCTTGTCTTCAGATCTAAAAATATCAGATCTCATCAATGATAAGGCTATCTAATTAATTTAAAACAGAACTTACCACGAAATATCAAAACAGCCCTTCTTAGAAAAAAAGACTGAAACTCCCACAGGCCAGTTTAAAAAAGGGGGCCATCTGACAGGAAACTTAGTAACACTTAATTTGACAGCACCCTCTCAAGGGTGATGAATTTCTGTTAATAATTTGTGTATATCATTCCAACATTTTATTCCACCAAAGAAACAATTTTTAAAAAGTGATTAAACTGGTTTTTGTGTCAGTTTCAACTTGTCTGACCTGTCACAGTGCCAAGATTACAATATAAAAAATGATCCCTAAGTAGAAGTAATATAAAACATAAAACTAATTTGAATTGTTAATCACATGTAAACTTGTACGTCTATGATCACCAAACATCATCCTCCATGGCTGCGGTAAAAGAGATACCTGGCTTAGATGTGGAATTTCACCGCATTCATTGTGCCTCATATAAAAGTAGGCAATCTGAATGCATGAAGAGACCCCTCTGAACCAGTCCGTTCCTTTTAGGTTTAACATTCTTTAATGTGAAGACTCATTTAAAATTCAAAGCATGGCAGAGAGGTAATAGTGTTTTTAGGCTATTTCTCAACTTAAATGGGAACCAAGTACTAAAACAGAAGGGTAATAAGACCGTTGGGCTAATGCAAAGGAGGACCTTGTGCTTATCGTTGATTTTTTTTGTACTATTAGCCAGATACTGGCTTTGATGATTTGATATGTTCCTGTGTCCTTTATTAGCTGCATAAAGTTGGAGCGTATAAAAATACCTGGGCCAGTCCAAGGGTACTCATAGAGTAACCACAGGCATAGATCTCTCCATTATACAGTATATGCTGCTTGGGGGGTTTCAAAGACATTCATCTTATATTCTACAAAGTGCTTTTTATTTTTTCCATCAAAATGGGGTAACTTGACAGCTGAACTATATTGAAACCTATATGAATGTGGTTACTACTCAGTTGGTAGTATTGTAACTACTAAAATAAAATGACAGCTAAAATAAAATGTTAAGTAAACTCACTGATATAAACAGTGATCGACGAACTTGAATTGTTATTGAAACGATTAAGCTTGGACCCCAAAGAGAATGCATTTTTACAGGCAAACAATTTAGCAAACCAGTAAAAATGTAATGACGGAAGTAGGCCTCCATAAAAATGACTTAATAAATAAAAGCAAAAAAACTTTATAAAGAAGTCAGACAGACTGTGGGAGGGTACCTCTTCAAACATTATTCAGCTTTCAATCTGAAGGAAATATACCACAGGGAATACTGAGGAAAAGCATTTTTTGAGAGTGGAGAGCCTGGCACAGCTTCACAGCAGTTTGACATCCATGTCTCTCCGCAGTACGGAGACCACACCTATGAAGATGCCATGCCCCTTCCTGTTTCAGCACTAGGGTCCTCCCAAACATGGAGTTCGTCCAAGTTAACAAAAATACAAGAGAAAAAATGCAGCTAATTTAGCTATGACGCTCTGCAGAGGAGAGAGGAGCTGTAGCCCTTTCCCTCGGCAAAGAGACAGAATACGGGGCATGTGGAGCACAGGGAGCCCATGTCGAGGACAAGGCTGCAGTGTCGACACTGCAGCACCTCAGTTTTGTCTCTGCCCTTTTCTCTTTCAGTGCTAAAGGTGCGTTTGACAAAAATTGCTCCCAAGGCATTGCTGAGTGGAGTTACGCACAAGGTCCCTCAAAAAGTTACACTTTGTGCTTTAAAAAGAATAAACTTTCACAATCTAGCTTCTTGAGATACCGTAGTGCTTATGATGTATGATTTTAATCTAAAACAAAGTGAAGTTGTTCCTGCTAGAGAGAGGCATCTGAGCAAAACCTGAAGTTAATTAACAAAAAGCCTCACAAAATAAATCAAAATCCAGACCAGAGCTAAACTAAGATATATCGCTCATCTCAGAGTTGAACTGCTCATCTTTTACCTTTATCATATCACTTATGATAGAGAAGCACAAGGAGCCACAAAGGTGTTGTCTTCTAAGTTCCAGGAAATGTTCTATTCTTACCAGGAATTAGAGTGAGCACTTAATACAATCTAAGCTTATTCTGTAAAATGGCCCGTAATTAAAAAAGTAAGATTTTAATGGCATTGCAAATTGGCTTGTGTCAATTATTCAATTCAGTTCAGTTCCGTTCAGTGAGCTTAAAGTTTGAGGCCTTCTTGCACTTAGATTAGTTACTATTAGGGAAAAACCATGATACATTGTACCCCTCTAGAGAGAAAAGGAGAGACAGACCAAAAGATAGGAGGGAAAGAAATACAGTGGGTTGTATACAATGCAGAGGCGGTGTATGTGGATCGATGCAGAAACTATTTGCTGCTGATTTAAATGATATTGTAACTAGTCCCGAAGAGTAAAGTTATGGTACATAACACCCAGATAATAATGTGAGATGCACTGTTAAGAGGAAATCATGTGACTCCTGAGAGCGCAGCCTAAAAAGAGCTAAAGTGGAGACATGGAAAGAGAGAGAAAACCATAGGAAACGGAGAGATGAGAAAAGCATCGGACTATGCCTATGACATTGCATCTGAAAAGTGAGATGAAAAGGAATATCAGTGAAGCCATCAATATAGATATTATGGAAAATAAAACTGATGCTGTCACTTGATAAGATGACCTCTCACACAGAAACACAAGCAGTAATAAAAAAAAAAAAAACATGCACACATTAACAGCAACACTCCCACATATTCAAATAGTGGGATTAAAGCCATGAAACCTATTAGTATTCCTGAGGTGTGATATTACATACTGTACATATAGGAGGAAGGACAATTTAAGGAAAGGGTACCTACTGTAGATAAATCGCTCATTTCCAAATATTATGCGCCTCGGCACTTACATTAAAGATGATAATCACATTCCCCTTCAAGATAAGATATCTCCATCAAAATGAACTCTATCAAAGTGCTGACTTGACCAAGACATATCGCCATAATCTCCACCACCACCACCACCACCACCACCACCATCATCATCATCATCATTATCATCATCTCCATCCTCATTTGTCTGAATTTCATTTTAAAAAAGTAATTACATCTCTCATAATAGGTTTTCTTTTATGCATGGTATGGCCCAACTGACACTGCTACAGATCCAAGCCAAAATGATTATTACAGGATTTACTTTACTGCCCTCTACAGGTCAGCTGTAGGTCATACAGGCCACACTAAACGGCCATCTACCAGTGTCTCGGATTTCACATCATCTCGCTGCATCAATTGATATAATCTCCTTTATTATTAAAAAAAATCTGAAAAAGACGGTAACAACACTGTCAATGAAATGCACAGTATATACGAGTAAGGGATTTTCATCTGTATTAGGGCCTTCCTCCTCCATTGTGCAAGCAGTTTTCCTCCATGTCTGGTTATTTTCGAGATGGAGAGAGAGCGGCGGTGGGCAGAGAGCAGATTCTTACCTTAGCCATCTGAGCCTGAACCCCGCTGGCCTTGAGAGATGACACTGCTTTTTGAGCAGCTGCTGGGCTGTCGAAATCCACAAAGCCATAACCTGCCAATAACAAGAACAAGAGCAGGATCAAATGAGTGTTGTTGACTTCGGAAATGGCCATGGTTGACTCTACTATCAAACCCGTCCTCAGAGACCTGGCTAAATGCCCAACCTGGCTCTTTGAACCTGCCACCTTATCATGCCCTCATTTGATTGTCTGTGAAAATTTTTCACTCCGTCCCCATCACAGCTGATGCATGGTGAGCGCTCTGATGCCAAAAATGGCAGCATTGCATCACCCAGGTAGGTGCTACACATTGGTGGTGGTTGAGGTGAGATTCTCTCATATCACTGCGTCGTGCTTAGAGTCCCTGAGAGATGAAGCATTTTATAAATGCAATGTTTATTCAAATTCATTCATTCATCTTTTTCAACATGAGACTAATTGCACCTCTTATTTTGATGGGGCCAGAAATCTATAAGCAATAACAACTCTCATGTTAAGTCATAGCGATAACATCAGTCTTCTTATACAGAGGCAACAGAAGATTGATCATGATACATTGTACTATTGTATGCAAAATAATAGCAATATTGCTATTGTATGCAAAATAATAGCAATATTGCTGCATACTAGTGTTACGTGCAGCAATGAAGAAACCAGGTGCAGATTCAAAATAAGTCGCTGAGGCATTTTTATAATGAATTTAGCCCACTAATAGATGATACAAACTTAACAGGCTCTTGACATAAGAATAGTCTGGAACAGTCAGGTGAGGGGCAAACAGAATCAATTAGGAGAAGCTAACCATGGTCAGAGACAGGTCCAAGGTCAGTACCAGGAAGGCATTTTGGGGGTACAGGGCACAATGGGCTTGGAGGAATCAGCCAAAATGCCACACTTGAGCTGAACAGCACCGGGAGATCTCATTAATTATACAGTTACTTAGGGTGTATTCACACTTGGCTTGTTTGGAGCAATTGTTCCGACACAGGGAGCGTTTTACCCCAGAGATCGGTTCGTTTGGCTGGTGTGAACACAGCAAAACGCACTCTGATGCGGAACAAAACAAGCGGGCCGAGATTTCCAAAAAAGGGTGGTCTCTGCTCGCTTCCATTCGAACCCTGGAGCGGTTTGTTTGCAGTGAGAACACAATTGTCTCAGCACCCGGCACAACTGACTCATAGCTGTAGTTTGGGTTGTTGTTGTTTCCCGGGGAACGAGAAGAAACGCCCCTTCCGTTCCGGGTAAGATTTCTGACCAATGAGAGAACAGTTTGTTCGCGCATGGCATCCGTTTACAACTTTGGACCGGTAGAGACTGTTGCCATGTGAACACAAACGAGCCAAAGGACAAATGCAACAATTGTATAATTTTTGCCCCTGAATCAGAACAATGCAAGCGAGCCACATGTGTGAATGCACCCTTAGTTTTCTTCAATATCAAACACGGAGGGTAAAGAACGTGAGAAAGAACTATTGGGGCACAGAAAAGAGAGACAATCCAGAGAGGGATGAAAATAGACCAGGACGGGGTGGTTGTAGCAAGGAGTAAGGGTGGGCTTTGCCTACCCAAACTTGTAGCCCTACCCACCCAATTGGTTTGTTGCATTCTGCGCGTTTTGAATCCAGCAATTGCATTTATTTATTAGCCCATCGAGTATCTTCTGTGCCTCACAGGGGTGTCCACAATTCTGATTACATTATGTTAGTCAGTTTGGTTAGTATGTTTGTTTGTTTGTTAGTCACATCCTTTACTGCCCTTTATCTTGCAGTGATCCTCTTTGTTTTTATGTCATTGAGTCCGAAAGTGTCTCTGCTGGAAGCCCATGCAATAACTTCGCTTCTATTTAAGGTAGAGACTTCAAGCTAACGCCATGCTGTTCATCAAGTCAATGTGGTCCTCGTGGCTACGGGTTGCGATGACGTTACTCCGACTTAAGTGGGTTGTATTTCGGCAAGTCATCATTCTATGAACAATCTTTCATTTATTGTTTGGACAGTATGAAAACATCAGAAATAACGCATGACCATTCAATTCTACAGCGCAATTCATCATGGCTGCATGCAGCTGAGATATTAGCTAGGAGCGAAAGTCTTAGGTAGGATGTGAAATTTGATTTGAAATTGTTATCTGACTAAACCTGTACATCTATGTGATTTAGTTAACTCGATTCTCTTGTGATTGGTTGTTTTATGGATGTACCGAATAAGGAGCTCCGCTGGTGGCAAATTGATAGCTGTCTAACATTAGCTAATGTTCCCTTGCAAGCACAACGGGCCACAAGTAGCAGGAAGTTGGTTAATCTAACTTGCTCAGAGGATAGGAAGCAAGTTAGCATCATCCTGATAGATAACATTTTACTTATTCAATTGAATGATCGCTATGCACCTATTTGTTGTTACTTAATGTAGCCCAGTAAAACCAATGGTATTAAAGCTGCTGTTAGCTCTTCGTTGGGTCACAGATTTTGGTGCAACACTGGCTGAATTGCTTCTAGTGCCTTTTTTGAGCGGCGCACTTCCTGCCCACTTTCGACTGATCAAGGGCAGAACTGCATCTGACTGGTGATTTAAACAAATGTGCGTCATCCCCAGGTGAGTCATTCCATGAAAATGGCACAATTTGAGTCCCTCTCACCTCTTAAGGTGTATTTTATCTATTGGGTCACCAAAATTTGTATTTTAACAGCTTAACATATACATTGAAATGTCTCCTTAAATACAGAGTAAAAAACATGAGTTAAATCTTATCTTTTTATGAGAATTAATATCGTTTTTTCAGTTGACACCACCTATTTTGTCATGTCCCTTATTACCTTGATGAAAGTATCCTTTGAAAATACCAAATGAAACTGTAAAAAAAAGTCAGTAAATTTTGATATCAACCTAAACATCTATTTGTGCTCTTCTGCAGGTAATGTTTTTTTTTCAAAATTAATTGATAATTATTCATTAAAATCACATTATTTAGTTCTGTCCCTGAGTAACCCCTGAACCCCGTTACACAAATGATTTTCCCCCCATAAATACAATGGTATGATCTATTATAGCATGTGCATCAGGGAGTGACATCACTGAAGTCTTTTGATCAAGAGGACAAGAGAAACAGGCAAGTTGCTCCCCTCTTTTCCTTTATTTTTGTCATTTATCTTGTGATATTGTGGTCGTCAAACTCAATGACTCAACACCGTAACATGAAAAAAAGATAGAAAACTATTACTAATGAAAAAGATTTTTGTTATTTCAAGAAAATATGCTAATTCTGAATCCCATGCATGCCATGTGCTCTCTCTCTGGTATTGACTACATAGAGCAGCAGCCATTTTGTGCAAAAATCACAACCCTGTCACATTCAACCCCGTTACGTGTTTGATTGTAAAAGGGGTTGTGAGATTGTGACAGGGTTGTGATTTTAATACTTGTTAAGTTATCCAATTATTTAATTGAGTTGTTATTATATTCAATCAACATTCTTATACCACATGCATGCTGAATGTGATCTATGCTCCATGTTTAAGCTGTGAGTAAGATGGCACCAACAACAGCAGCAGAAAGGCAGAGGAAGTATCGGCTACGCCTTAAAGCTGATCCTGAAAGAAGGGAGAGATACCTGTATGTAACAGGCCTTTAAAAGTATATTTGACCAGATGAGGCTTGGCTCTTATGCCTGAACACACAGTATGCATACTTACACACACACACACACACACACACACACACACACACACACACACACACACACACACACACACACAGACTGACAGACACAGACACACTGACACGGACACAGAAACACTGAAATCATTAACTGTTTGATTATTATTGTTATCATTACTATCAGTTCATCAGTTTACAAGTTTAATGGTTTGTAACAGGCACAAGGTGCCTTTTAGTACACCTCTCATGAAGCCTTTAAAAGTATATTTGACCAGATGAGGGTTGGCTCTTATGCCTGAACACACACACACACACACACACACCACATTATGTTACATTTGAGCAATTCACTTTACAATGTTTGACAGATAAAATGTTGTTGTAGTTGTTTTTAACTTAGGTTAATAAAAATCAATTCAACTGCAATGTATATCTGTTGTCCTTCTTATGGTTACATAATGAAAGACAATGCTCACAGAAAATCCTATCCAGTGAATTTGAGAGTAAAAAACAACTATTAATATGTAAAGTTGTATTTGTCCCTTCAACCCCGTTACCATCTTCAACCCCGTTACCCTCGTCTCAACCCCGTCACACCTACATGTTCATACATTATTTAAAAAAAATGTATTTAAAGCTATAGTATACGATCTGAGAATCAGTTGCGAAAGATTGAGACGTTGAGAAAAATTTGAAAAAAGCATCCTGCCCCCACACACACACCCCTCCCCTCTGTGCTCCCTGATCCTTCCCACCGAGCACATGTGGCCGTCCGCGTGGAGACTCCCAGACACACCCCCTCTACCAGAGCAACAAGCCGGCCGGCAGTTTATAACGCGGAAGGGGGCGGGGACGAGACGGAACACGGAGCACGGGGAATCAAAGCAAGCTCTTGGGGGAGTGTCAACTAGAGCGAGGGGATTGGATGAGAGTAGGAGAGAGACGTTAACCAATGTAAACCATCCGGCCGGATGGCTTACATTGGTCAACGTCTCTGCAGCCCTGCAGCCGCTAGAGTGAATGGATTTTTTCGTTTTTTTTCGCTTCACATTGTGTAGATTGTACTATAGGACCATATCCACCATCTAAATGAGGTTATTAATAATGATCAAACTTTCAAATCGTATACTACAGCTTTAAAAAATTTAATGTTTCTTGACTTCAGTCTAAAATGTTGAGAGCTACCATAAGATCATTGATTTTGATGAAAATTCTTCAGTTAAACTACATTTTTGATGAAAAATTACAGGAGTTCTTTCACGCACAGGTACATTTCAGGCTTTAGTACACCAAAAATGTGAGATTTTATGTCATTTTTGTATTTGCAATTATTGAATTAGTGTGAGGGACATCAGATTAATAAAAAAATATTGCTTTCTTTAGAAATACATCTTATGATCATATTCAATGAGCTTCCATAGTGTACATAAAGGGGTTGAAGAATAGCAGTGCCCACATCTTGAAATAATGGCCAATAATCATAGAAAGCTAATGCCTGAGATGGGAAAATATGTTTTTCTGATAGTTGAATATGTCCTTAATGCTGTGGGATATACATACAAATAATAAATTTTGGTAGAAAATGTGAAAATGTCAGAGTCCAATTTGAGCCATTCTCATGGAATGACTCAGGTATTTGAAATTATTTCCTATGTAAATATTTAGCCGAATTGTTTTCGCGTTTAGTCCAAGTTGGTGTTAGTCACGGCTGAGTTTGAAATACTGAACTACCTGCACAAATGACAAAGATACAGTTGGTACTGAGCCTAAAAAGGTTCATGCACTATGTGATTGCATGAGTGATTAGGGTATCCTCTATACCTTGTAAAGTTCCTTCTCCACTTTGTCACATGTCCTAACATCTTTCCCTCTTAACGTACAGCGTGAGACGACAATGAATTTGGTCATTTTGGCTCATTAAAAAAATTAATGACCGAGAGCAGAGATATAGATGAGTTACAGTTTTTGCTTAAGAAAAAGAAGGTTCAAGCTTTTAGTGGTTCCTGTGTGCATACAAAAAGAGAGGCATTTCACTTATATTTACATTTTTTTTTAAGCAAATAAAGAGTTTGTTTCCAATACGCCATATATCCATTTTATTCATTTCGAGTAAATTTTTCTGTCGGGGCCTATTGCATTTTATAGAAAAACACAAACTCTGACCATGAAAAAATACACCTTATAGTGTGAATTTCTTAAAACGGATTTTTGCACCATGTGTAAGAAGCTTAGGGCTATCGCTCCATGGTATTATCTCCATTTTTGTAATGTTGACACTTACTGCGTTTTGTAAACAAACTCTTCATACAACCAACAGTTTTATGGGAAAACTATAGCGCCTTATTAACTGGAGACCACACGCAGAGCGCAAGGGTTGACTGAATGTGAGCCCTGAAGGCTTTTTTTTTTTTAAAAAGCCTCTGGATTTTAAGGGGTTTATTTTGGAATTGAAATTGGCTATTTTTTACACATTTGTTTGATTCATTTAATGAATGAAACAAAGTGAAATATCACCTGTGGATATTACTGACCTTAATAAACAAAAGAAATAGTTTCCTTTCAAGCTTTGAGGGCCTCATATTCAGCCTTCTTGCATCTTCTGAGAACATTATTGGCATATGAATGTTGAATAACAGGTAGGATAGCTGCCTGCCAATGCCAATCTGTGTGTAATTAATTCCACTGGACAAAGCCTCATCAAACCTCCAATTTTATAAGCACAAGCATGTTTATTCCATCCAACTGCAGTGTGTTATTCCACAAAAGTGGAAACAAACGCAATAAAAAAAAATAAATGCATAATGCCAGGTTATTTCCATCACTGTACAGTGAAAACCACAGCTAAGAGCACTTTGATATGCATTTACCTGTTATTCTGTCTCCTTATTCCTTTTGTTCAGACTGAAGTGTGCTCTAGGTTTTACTTTCTCATTCCTGCCTTTGCTGTAGCCGCCAAGCATTTTGAAGGCCTGAATTGGTAGCTTAGACGTGATTACAAAGCTTGTTTTATTTACTTTTCATGAGTGATTGGTCCCTAGTTAATAGCTATAAAGAGTGCATATGTCTACATCTCCAATAGATAGCGCGCGTGACAAAGATTGTGCAGTACATTTGTATTACTGGCGCACTGCACTGTACGTACGTACATGCTGAAAAGTCTTGCTTTTTTACTTTTGTTTATTGTTTTCTTTGCCTACACAGCTCAATCTCATGCATGTATATTACCATTATTAGTCGTGCTGCTGCTCAAATTCAGAGGGTGATGATAGAAAGGTTAAGGCGCTCTGCTCATTTCCAGCACAAACTTACAAAGCAACAGCACTAAAAACTTCAAAAGTTGATCAAATTATAATTTTTCTAAAAAGTTATGACACATCGTGTTTTTTTTTTTTTTCATTTGGGCAAGAGAAAACAAAACTTAAGCGAGAGAAAATGCAACTTAAATGGGAGAATGGGAGATCTGGGGAAAATGGCACAAAAAAAAACAGGAAACTAGTAGTCTCTGCTATAGTTGTTAGACATTTTAACAAGGAAAACAGTATGTTGACTGTAGTACAGCATATAGATAAAAAAAAGTTGCCCCACAAATCTCTAATTTCCCCCCAGTCAGAGCAGTCTAGAACTGGACCAGGGACTTAAATGCATGCAACAACAATTAACAATAGGAAACAGGTGAGAGTGGGAGCACAAAGGAAAGGCCAATGCATGAGACTAATATTAAATAATGAGAACTAATTAGGGGAAACAGAGGCGAAAAAACTGGCAACGATGGCAATACTTGAGACCTAAAAACACGTCTCCTTTCTCCTCTTACCAAAATTTCTGCCACGTTAATAAATAAATAATAACTCAATAAAGGTGTCGGCCATCTTTGCAGATTTTTTTCTCCCATTTTCTCCCCAGCAACAGCCCTCGTACTGAAAGGTGAGTGCTGTGTGACTCTTCTTTCATGAAATCCATCACTCCATGAAAAAGTCCAAAATTAAAACTCCAGCTGTGATTAATGAGTTATTGTAATCCTGATGTTCCCAGGGATATATTGCCGAGGTCACATCAGTGTTAATTAAAATTTTGTCCTGGATTAAAAAAAGTCAATGTTGCCCTCTGATCTACTGATTTATAAGTAAAATGTCATAATAAAGGGATAATGTGGAAATGAGCCTTTGTGAATGGGTCAAAATCTCCACTGTGATTATGTTCAAGGTATATGTAAAGTTTCATTGAAATTGACTGACTGGGTATTTTGAGTCATGTGGGACTGATCAGCAATGACACCTATTATCACTGAAGGCTCATGTACACTATTTCTACTCACAAAAATTTTAGCACCTCCATCAAATTTGAAGAACATTTCCTATACAGTTACCCCCTGCCCCAGGTCTTTGTCAGGTTTCTCTGACAATTTGCCAGTACCCAATTACATACATGGGTGGAGTGGGGCACAGCGAGAGTGAAGTGTTTTGCCCAAGAACACACCACGAAAGCTGCGGCTCGGATGGACTGGGATGGACTAAAATTAGCAATGCTCTTAGTTTCTTCATGCTTTAGAAACCGGGGCTAAGCACCGGCCTGATAAGCCACTACGCTCATGAAAGACTTACTCTCTTACTCTTACTATACAGTAATGCAAAACTTTTTTTTATTTTGGATGACTAATTATTTGTGCTATAGTCAGGCTGTAGCCTCATTATTAGTAAAAGAATAGCTGAGCCAACAAAAATGAAAATTACGTATGAAACTGGTCTTTTCTGAAGTAGAAATCACATTTTCTGAAGTGAAAGAACATTTTCTGATCTAAAAATGCATGTGATCTGGTCAGTTTTTCATTTGATTGGTCTTTTTCTCACATGAATGAAATAAAAACTTTTGTGAGCTTAATGTGCATTGAAACCATATTAAATTCCACATTGTTAAATTTGAATGATTATAGAAATGGATCATTAACAACAAAGCATGTGCCTTAACATGACAGAGGATTCCTCTTCCAGCTTTATCCTGCAAGCAAGATTATTTTGAAAGTCTGCGTGTGTTCTGTTCCCACGTTGGGTGCTCGCATGTGGTTTCTGGACACATGAAGTAATTGGTTCACTTTTTTTAGAATATTTTTTTTATCAGGCTGGAATTAGACTTCCTGTCATGTGGTACCACAGCAGCATCCCTGTAAGAATAGCACAACCTAAACTGTAAGGTTAGAGCTTTACCACAACGTCACACTGTCCTGTGTAACAAAACAACATTTATTTCATGCAAGACACATTACGTTCCACTATGATATATAGCAAATACTCTCATTCATACTGCCATCATAGACTCTGGGCTCAAATTTTAGTTAGAATCCGCAAGTGCTAACCGCATCGTAGATCAAAATTTTGCATATCTATATATATATATATATAGCTGTCCTTCGTTGCCGAAGATGACTGTCTTGTGTTTGAGTTTAGGTCTATCTCAAGCAGGCTCTCATGTGGGCAGTCAGACCTGCTCGGGATCTGCAGCAATGCTGACAATTGTTGCAACGGAAAATGCTTGGAGTAGCTGCCGAGTGTCGTTGGTCATGTGCGCACTGATATTCTAGCTGGCGTTGCTCTTCTACGGCTGCTGCGGCTTTCCTCAGCAGTCCTCGCCATTTGCCTCTGGAGTGCCTCTTCCTCCCAGGTATCATGCGGGACGCCAGTTCTTTTCATATGCCGCTTTAAGACATCTTTGAAATGCAATTTTTGTCCTCCATGGCTCCTTTTTCCTTGGCTAAGTTCCGAGTAGAACACAGCTTTTGGCAGTCTGCTGTTGGCCATCCGACATACATGCCCTGCCCAGCAAAGCTGTGACACAGTTATTAGGGCTTCAACACTGACTGTGTGTGCACGGCGCAGTACCTCAACGTCTGGGATACGGCCTTGCCACTTGATGTTGAGGATGGAGCATAGGTGGCGAAGCTGGAGTCTTGTCAGGGCCTTGATGTGTCTGCGGTAAAGAGTGGTGCACTCGATGGAATAGAGCAGGCAAGGAAGAACAGCAGCTGAATAAACCTTCACTTTGGTTTTCCTGCTGATGTCATGATAACTCCAAAGTCTCTTATGTAGCGCACCATAGGCCTTTGTGGCGGACTGGATCCTCCTTTCCACTTCCAAATCTGCAGAGTTGGTGTTTATGACAGTGCTGCCCAGGTAAGTGAAAGACTCGGTTGTCTTCAGTGGTTCATCACGGACCGTAATCATTTCTGGCAGTTCAGTGGACATTAAAGGAGGCTGGTAGAGCAGCTCGGTCTTGGATATGTTGATCTTTAGACCAAACATATCAGCTGCCAAGGAGAAACGATCCACAATCTGCTGCATATCAACTGCATTACTGGTCACAAGAGCGGAGTCATCAGCATAGAGCAGTTCTCTGATGCACATCTCCTGTGTTTTTGTGTGGGCACGAAGCCGGGCAAGGTTGAATAGTTTGCCATCTGTCCTTGTGCGCAGGAACACGCCCTTGTTCAGCCCTTCGTTCACAGTGTCCAGCACAGCTGTGAGGTAGAGGGAGAAAAGAGTTGGTGCCAGTACACACCCTTGCTCCACGCCGTGGTTGACCACAAAGGCATCACTGGGTTCACCGCCGACTGAGACTTGTACCTTCATTCCATAGTGGAACTGCTTGATGATGTTAACAAGCTTGTCAGGGCTTCCATAGGTTTCAAGAACTTTCTAGAGGGTCGTGCGGTCGACGGTGTCAAATGCCATTGTGAAGTCAACAAAGACAACATACAATGGCTGGTGCTGCTCTGCTGCCTTCTCTTGGAGCTGCCGTAGAGTGAATATCATGTCAGCAGTGGAACGGCCAACCCAAAATCCACACTGACTTTCAAGGAGAACTTCTTCCGAAATGATTTTCAGTCTGTTCAAGACAATCTTAGCAAGGACTTTGCCAGCTATGGCTGGTAGTGATATTCCCCAATGGTTTCCGCACTATGCATGGCCACCCTTTTTCTCGTAGATGGTGACGATTAAAGCATCTCGAAAGTCTTGGGGCACAGTACCAGAGAGTAGGCATCTGTTGAAAAGGTCTAGTAGAGCTTCGCGCAACTTTTCGCCACCATTTTTCTGGATATTTGAGGAAATACCATCCAGACCCAGCGCTTTGCCACTTGCCGTTGACTTCAGAGCATTCTTGAGTTCCTCCATGCTGATTTCCCCACACAGGTCATTCCTTGTGGGCTTCCTCTTCAGCTGCTGACATGCATCTGGGTGTGCAGATCTTCTTGGTTTAGCAAGATGTTGAAGTGCTCCTTCCATCTGGCCTTGATGTCTTGAAGGTCTGTGAGCAGGTTACTACCATCCGCTAACTTCACTGGGGCAGCAGCGTTGATCTTGGGTCCATAGATGGCTTTCAACCCGGCAAACAGTCCATGATAATTATGTTTGTCCGCCATACACTGAACGCAGTTAGAATCTGCAAGTGCTAACCGCATCGTAGATCAAAATTTAACGTGTCTAACTCCATATTGGGAATATCATGACAAAAGGCAATCATGCCACTATGGCACTGTTGTCAAAATGGCTGGTCTAAGACAAATTAATTACCCATTGGTGTGGTGGGGTCTGGTTTCTTTAAGGTTGATCAGATCAGCCGCTGTCATTCCTTGTACAACCAGTGTGTAAACGCCATTGCAAATTAATTTCAGGTGATGAACAAGCACCTAGCTTGGGTTACTACTGCCTCTTTCAGTCTTACGAGAACCGCACCCTAATGTACTAGGTGATACAATGATGTGAGGTGAGGAGGGAAGCAAAAACTAGCATCATGCAGGTGAAAGACCAGATCCACTAGAAGGGAAGCATCCTGCAGTGTGCCAGCAGAGAACATACAGTCGCTGTTTCTAACCCTCCCCATGTTGACTGTGGAGCGATCTGAGGGAAAGAGGTCGATTCACCTAGGAATGCTTTTTGTGTGAGAAGATGTGGGCCATTTCATCCGTATACAAAATGGAACTCACTGTAGTAGAACCAGGGCAGAACTGAGTTTAATTACT
Source organism: Gymnothorax javanicus (assembly GCA_029692085.1). Classification (NCBI taxonomy): domain Eukaryota; kingdom Metazoa; phylum Chordata; class Actinopteri; order Anguilliformes; family Muraenidae; genus Gymnothorax; species Gymnothorax javanicus. The sequence continues at coordinate 88,957,765 of CM056197.1, forward strand.
TGAATTTCCCCCACCCACAAAAAGAAAATGCTGACATGTGTAACAACACTCCTTCACTCTCCTCTTACTATTAGACCCCTCCACCACTCTGTAGGCATCATTTACAGTGCAGGCCTGCACAGCAAAATGAAAATTAAAAAGAGATGTAAAACAATATGAACGCTATGCATTTACTTGCAAACTAATTTGTTGACTGGGCATCAGTCCCACGAAACAACCATTGAGCAACTGTGTTTGCATTGAAAGGATTCGAACAACTAAAGAGGTCCATAATGCGAAACTTGCAAAGCATCTGCTTTATGCATTGACACACCCTCTGATGTACTGTTAAACCCATTGTGATGCCAACAGCTTTATTTCAGACCAAAAAATTACCAAACTGGGTAAAGTAAATAAATATGCAATCAGCAACAGACTAAATCATGAATAACATACTGCCCCATATGTTTCCATTTGCAAAGGAATGAAAATGGAGCCCTGTGTGTTCATATACATTCATACAGCTGGATATTTCTCTGATGCAATTCGGGAAAGTGCCTTTCTCAGGATTGCAGAGTCTACTGGAGAATGTAACTGAAGCCTTGTGTTGTTCATCATTACATTATACTGTCACCCCGTAAGCCAGAGTATTGATTTGTGGAGAACTGGAACTAAGAAATTTCCGGCAAATTATGGGCATGTGTGTGATAATATGAGTCTTCTGTCGTGACACAGCTGTGAGGAAGCAAAAGAGGCCTCTAACCGCGCCTGCCGACAGAGGAGACAACAGGGCCAGTTGTCCTGGGCACTGGCTCGGGGGGTCAGGGGGTGGGGGGCCGAACTGGGCCCTCATACCTTTAAAGCATCTTCTAGAATAATTGGTCAAAATTAATTTTTATGTAAAAAATGTATAGCATTTGTATCACTTATAATGTTTGTGCTTTATATTTTCCTAATTATCCTTGACATAGTGGTCAAAAACATTTTTACTTTCCTCCAAAAAAAAAAAAAAAACCAAATGGCTTGACCTATTATTTGTGTAAATTCAAAAGTTCTATTGGCTAACCCCCACCCTGCTCTAGTAACCAAAAATGGTTAAAACAGCCAGCTGCCAAAAATCAGAAGCACGGAATCGACAAGAGAAAAGAAAATGAGAAAATGGAAATAGAGGTGCAAGGGATTTTATTACCAATTTTTTAAAAAGATGTGAAGTGGACAATGAAGACAAAGTGACCAACAGGGATAATCTGCAGCTAAGTAAGACAGTTAAAGCCATGCTCTCAGCTCGCCTCAAAGTGTATTACTTCCCCAAACCCCTTCCAATTTTCATTATAATTAGCAACTAATTGTTAATTTATTCAGTTACGAGGATCAATCACTAGATTTACTGGCAATATAATTTTAACTGCCATTATTGCTCTTTGCAATAATGTTAGTTATCAAGCATTTTCCCCTCAACATTAATGGTGACATAAAAGATCAATGTCTTTCGATGCTTCTGAGTTCCAGTTGCTCGGAAAACGGTCCCTTTTTTTATGTGTCATTGGGCCTCATGCAGCAACATTCTCATGGAAGTGTAAACGAAAGTTCAATCACGGGACGTAGGAACGCCTAGGCAATTTCATTCACCCAATCACAACCATAGATCTTTTATTTAAATGCCCATTACGTGTTTCTGTTCACTGTTTGCAGAGATTTTGCATCACGCAGCTTCCGTAATGTTAGTCCACTCATGATTTTGGTCGTTATATTTCAAATCATCCAAGAAAACCTACAAGTTTGTTCAACCACGAACTTCTTTGTCCGGAGTTACTGGTGCTACTTACTTGCTCTGTCCAATGCCATCCTCCTCACTACAATGGAGTTCTAAGTTTTAAACAGTTCAGCGGCCTCCTGCAGAAGCATTGGCTCCCTGTCGTGCCCTGCTGGATGCCAGCTGTCCAAGCCCTGGTAATATCGTGGCAGCATCTGAAAGCGGGTCCGGCAGTAGAAGCTACAGCTATTCAGCCGGCTCGTTCCCTCGCAACAAAATCGGAACTCCGCGGTGTTCCTAAGTATCTTCTATTCTTAATTGGCTTTCGCTATTCCTGGCATCGAGCGGTAGGTTACATTTTACCAGCTACATCAATTTATCCTCATTCTTTCTCAAGTACTACAAGGTAGGAATTTGTCAGGTCTTTATTTTCTATTGCTGTATTCTGAATGGGCATACATGTGGTCTACTTCTCTAGAGTGAATTCCGTATCATTAAGTGTTTAACAATGGCCAACTTCGCTGTGGCTTCAGAGTTTATCTAGATATTATTTGTTTATCTCGAGTGTCGTCAAGAGTTGATCATTAATCTCCCTTAATTGCTATTGGCAGCTACGTTCAGTGGAGGATTGTTCTACGGATATCAAATCTTGTTTGCTGAAGCAGCGTTACATATTTCCCAGATTACGTGTGATTTTGTCTTTGGAGGTTACAAAGTTAAATGATCACAGCTGCTGGGACTCCTCGATTTTCGGTGGAAAAATTAGTCTTCATTGAAACATCATATGGCATCATCAGGTGGCATGTCACAGTGGTGGTCAAGAGAATAGATTATACCGCATATCACTCTAAAGGGAACTTTGAGCATCTATAGTGCTGTAAGAAGTTGCGTGGGAATCAATATCATTCATTCATTATTAAAACGCACTTCTTGGAAATTGGATCTAACCTGACTGGATGGAAACTATTGGCTCTATTTCCATGGAATCTTAGGGAAAAAATACGAAATTGTTTCATACAAGCTTGCTTCTTTCATTAAAGGTAAATCGTATTAGTCTAGTTGCAATATCTAGGTTGGCCTATATGAATGGGGGGAGAGAAATAAAATTAATTTTTAAAAAAAATGCTTTTCCTCAGAACGTTTGCCATTTCCTGATAAAATTACAAATTATTTTGAGCACTTTGCTTCTATGGGATCAACCTGTAAGAAAGGATAAGTGTCGTGTTATTCCTGATTTTGATCCTGGAATTTGGAATCCCCATCCTTAATCTCATCTGAAACCGGTCCCAGTCCAATCACTAATAGAATTGCTCGTGAACTAGGTGAAGATGATGATCATGATGTAAGGAATGGTTGGGCTCTTTCATATTTAAAGCTTTTGATTCAGTTTTTACGTAGTTTCTAAGTTTTGTTTGTTTTTCCAAGGTATTCTATTGTATCCAGTCTTAATTTCCACTGTTATGTTTATTGCAATGTTGGTCATGTGCAACCTTATCAAACAGCTTGGGGTGAGAATCTAGTTTCAGGGTTCGACCCTCATTTTGGGGGTCTGGTTTCTATCTTACTTCAGAATCGGACAAAAGAATCAGTTCATCTCCCAATCTGTTATTGCGTTTCATTGTTTGTATTAAGGAATTTTAATTCTAACCTTTTCCAATGCGGATTAAATGTGCTAAATTTGGAAATGGGCATTGGTCTCTTACGTGGCCTTCTAACCATGGTCAAGGTACAGCTCTCAGTGGCCTCATCAAACTGGTATTTACATCTAGGTTGGAGGTGGTTTGCATTTCATTCAATGTTCATACTCCTTTAAAGTCTTAACTAGGTGTTGGGTGATGCATAGTTACATGAGTCATTGATGCCTGAATTTTGATGGTTTGCAAGTTATGAATTTACATGGTATATGTTTTGCGTCGTGAATTGTCATCCAATGATGGTGCTTCATCTCCATTCTTACAAAAAACTATGCTATCATTTCATTTTCTCCTTCACAAGGTATGGCTTAGCTTCCAAGTGGTAATCTAATGCTTTGTCACATTCTCTACCTACTTGAGACATTCACTCATGTTCTGAGCGTTACATTTGCAGTTCAATGCAGATGGGACATTCCAATTTACAAGCATGGGCGTTGGTCATTTGTGGGCACTTCATAAATGCAGCCCTCAGCCTCAGAGATAATCCACTTGCAGTTCTCATGGCCTCATCAAAGCAGCATCCTAAGTTTATGCAAGTGGGTGGTCTCGCTTGCATGCATGCAATGTTTGTGGTCCGATTGAGGTAGGAGATGTGAACTGTTGTTGGGCAATAATAATTAATGCCTTAATAGCATGGTTTTCAAATGTTAAATGTCATAGTTCTAGCCAGGCAATTTCAGCGTCTCGCTGACGAAAAAAATCCTGCTGGTTCTCTGGAAAAATGTCAAAAATTTGTGCTTTACAGATCACCAGTACCAGTATCTACCTATGGCTTCAGACTGTACCGACCATTTTTATCATTCAAGATTCTGCTGCTGTTACCTATTTAGCAGGCTCAATAGGCAGATGGAACATTCCAGCTTTTGTCCACCTCCTGGGACTAGTTCCCAAAATGAAGCCAGTTGTCTCGACATCATTCGGAATACGATGATGGGCACCTTAGCATAAATGCAGCCTTGCTTGAGCTCAGCCTCAATTAGCTCTAGATAATCCATCCCGATCTTTTCTGCCACTTTGCAGTTCTTCTGTTTAACATGGCCTCATCTAGGTAGCTATATACTTCGGAGATCCTTGATCATTTCGTTTTAGCAAGTAATTGGACCAAGATGGGAGGTCGTTATTGCACAACACTTGATATAAAATACATTGTCATGCAAAGTTTGATTGGTCCTGGAATTGATTGAGGTAGGAGATGTGAACTGTTGTTGGGCATTAAAAAAAAATATAATGCCTGAATAGCATGGTTTTTGCAAATCATTAAATGTTTCAAGTTAAACGTGCTGCGAATCAGTTGTCATCCGTCAATAATGCAGACCTTAAAATGATTGTGTTTATTCCAACCTTGCCAAATTACCAGCAAACTGTGTCCTCTTGCAGTGGCAATTTACCGTTATCTAATAGTTCTTTCTCGTCCTAATGCATGGTCGATACTATGTTGTGTCTCCACGCCGAAATACTTTGAATTGTCTCCCTCTGCAGCTGCTGGGAAGGAATTGTCTCCCTCATCATAGAAAAATGCTCTGCCCCCTGATGCAAATTTCAGAGGGCCGATCCGAGCAATAGTAATTTCAAATGACAATAAAATTTTCCAATCGTATTACCCCTGTGGGCTTTGTTATCGCGAATGTTATGACAGGTTCCGCCATCACTATGCTGTGATTAGGCGAATCACAAGCTAGCAAAATAAAAAAAAAAAAATTGGCGGTAAACAACCTAGCGAGCTAGCCTGAGTTGTTGGTTCGTGATAGCTGTGAATATCATTTCGAGTTTATGAAGAACGTTTTTTAGATTAATATTCAATTAATATTAATCTATTAATATAAATTAATCAGCTGCAGTAGACATTTAATGCTAAATTTTCTTGACTGATGTACGATGGACGTTTTTACACACTCGAATGTTTCTCTGGGTACCCAAAAGTCAAGCCGAAAAAGTACTGATCTCAGTCAATACCGATGAAGGTTGAAAACAGAATTCTTTCCAATACTAATATCCGAACTGTCACTTAAATACTTGCTATCGGAAAGTAAGGAACCTATCGAATTGCCTAACACAAAAAGATCATTCCCTTGCCATGACCGAATAATAAAATGCAAAAACTTAGCAAAATGTCATGGTAGAAATGATGGAAAATAACTTGCGACTTTCTTTGACAGAAAGTGAATAGTACAAACACTCCAGTGGGTCGACGAATGATATCCAGTTCTTGCATCGAATTGCATCAATCCAAGTAGATTTTTTTTGGTTCTCGATCAGGAATACGTAGGAAACGTATTCCTGAACCCTTCACAAAACAATTTGTGCATTTAATAACGCTACAACTGACTGACATTATGACAAAAAGTGGAAGACAACTCTACTTCACCTATAAAATCAATTGTAATGTTGTGGCTTTTTGCCAATCACGGTAGTCAACAAACCCACGTGACCAGGTTTGACATCACGAGAAGTATCGTTCCGGTACGTTCAATAAAATTTCTGGCTAGAACCCTGAATGTGCAAGGTCTGTGTTCATTGCAAATTAATTGTCAAATGATATTGGTGCTGTTAAATGATTGCAATGTTTATTCCGAAGTTGTCAAATCATCACAAATGCTATGCCATGTTTTCTTGTCCTCTCACAGTGGCAATCTCACGTGCGCTACATGAGCGCCAAGGTCACATGCTGCCTAGCTGGCCAACCATCACAGATACTACGCATGTATCCACCTCACGTCAACTTGTAGTTTTTTGATATTCACGTCAACAGCTACGCTAGCGCCAAAGTTCACGCCGATCTCTCTTCCTGGCCAGCCAGCCATCACGGATACTACGGGTATCCACATCACGCCCACTAGACAGTGGTACAGCTCTAAATGAAATAAGCGTTTGGTTATGGGTGCACATTGCCTAGCTGGCAAGCAGTCACAGAGACTATGCAAGTATCTATCTCACGTCCACTAGCAGTGGCAATGCTCATGCATTTAGATGATGGTGTGACAGTAAGTATCTATATTGGTAAGCAAGCACACAAATGCTTGGCTAGTGTTTTGGTTATGGGCACACCTTGCCTAGCTGGCAAGCAGTCACAGATACTTTGCAAGTATCTACCTCACGTCCACTAGCAGTGGCAATGCTCATGCATTTAGATGATGGTTGTGACAGTAAGTATATTGGTAAGCACACAAGCGCTTAGCTAGTGTTTTGGTTATGGGCACACCTTGCCTAGCTGGAAAGCAGTCACAGATACTTTGCAAGTATCCACCTCACGTTCACTAGCAGTGGCAATGCTCATGCATTTAGATGGTGGTTGTGTAAGTAAGTATCTATATTGGTAAGTAATCTCTGATTCTTCATGTTTGCATGTCACGTCCACTTGCAGTGGCAAGGCACACAAGCGCTTGGCTAGCGTTTTGGTTGTGGGCACACCTTGCCTAGCTGGCAAGCAGTCACAGATACTATGCAATATCTATCTCATGTCCACTAGCAGTGGCCATGCTCATGTATTTACATGATAGTTGTGACAGTACCTATATTGGTAAGTAATCAGATACTTGATGTATTTACCTCATCCAATCGCACTGTCATTGTGTACGAGCACTTGGCTAGCGCTGGGTTATAGGTGCTTATTGCCTCGCTAGCAAATGATCAGAGATGCTATGCTAGTATTTGCCTCGTGCCCTAGCAGTGGCACACTGTATCTGCGCTTAGCTATTGCCATTGCTTGTTAAGTTTTCTAATGCAAATTGTCTCCCAGGGCAGCTCATCTCGATGACTCGCCTGTCCCTAAGATCCTTCTCTTTCTGGGGGATGGCTTCGCCACTGCCTGCTACACCAGCAGATCTGCACCCCACCTCGCTGAAGGATCCTCGAGGAAGGAGTCATCGCCAAAGATATTGTTGAATTCATTTCATTGTCAATAAATATTTTCTTCTTTATATTCCGGAGTGTTCGTGATTGAATTAAATTTCTCTTATATTTATATATAAAATATAAATATTTATATTTTTGCTAAGAACAAAAATAAGAGAAATAAACTCCTGATGCACCAAATGCTCTTACTGTCCAAATCTGCTCTTACTCATGTGTGCTGAATGTTGAATCCCCCTAGCAACCCGGTGTGTCATCTGTAACATGGATTACCACGTATAGCAGCACGAAAAATTAAACTCAAAATTTTCTTCACTGAATGCTTGATGTTTTTACACATCTGAATCTTTCTCTGGGTACCGAAACATCAAAGTAAGCCGAAAATGTACTGATTACATTCGATATAGATGGATGTTGCATACGGAGTTCTTTCGCCCTTACGTTTTTGGTCGATTATGCTGTCCACTGCCTCATATCACAAAAATTTATCTATCTCATATCTTGAGCTGCCAGACTTTCGCACCACGTCCCCCACTTTCAAATATCGCAGCCGCATTTTCTTTAGTTTGTGTAAGGGTTTTCCCTTGCAGTCCCTCCCCTGCTGCATTCCTCACCTCCACTTTAACGAGCAACAGGTGTGGCTCGTTGAAGTGGAGGTGAGGGCAGGGTATATTGGGCTGGCTGTTGGCAGTGATCATTGCCACTGCATTCTTTGTTTTTACCTGGTGATATGTTTGGTGGTGCTCGTTGTTTTAGTAGCTTTGTTCTAAGAGTTTAATTAAATCTTTTGTCTTTTTACCAGCCTGGCATTTGAGACTTTATCTTTAGGCCCATGGTCCTAGCTCCCGCTGGATTGCCGTTTGGCATCTGGCGGGTAGACAAATCCATGACAGTTTGTCACGGTACTGATCTATTATTCTGTGATAACCACGCGAATGTAACTACTCACGTATTATTCCATAAATCTCAGAGTGTTTGACTGTAGTATCCAGTTGTGATTGTATGTTTTCTACATTTCGAGCAAGCAATGAATATCTTTTCGCCGCTGCATTTGTGAGAACAAGAGAGCCGTAACACATAACAGTAATCTTCCGTGCTCAACTACGGTTGCTGTCACATTTGGTACGAGAAGCCATTCATCTGTCCCAGCAAACAGATCCGCGCGATCTCTAAAAACGCACTCTTTGTGCAAGGCCTGGATGGCCAAAGCGTCCAACAACAATAGGTAAGCCATTCAGAAACAGAACGCATGCAAGTATCTCAAGGTTTCTATAGCTTAGTCCTAATTAGGATCAACTGGCCAAACTCTTTAGCCCTAGAATCAGGGGTGAAAGTAAGCCGGAACGCAGTGGTACGCCGTACCGGGAAGAGGTATACAGTCCTCTACAGCCGGTACGCAGGGGTACGCCTCGGAAGAGCAACTTTCACCCCTGCATACAGCGCAAGCCCTATCAATTTTCAAGCAAATTTCTCCGAAATAAATGCAAATTGGATGAATACATGAAAATCATCAACAGAATGTGCCGCCAGTGACGTGTTGAAGTAGATCTTAGTGCGCTGGACAAACATTATCATTTGTAGTAGGCTACTCGCTTTACCAACCGTGATATGTTGCAACTTGCAGGCAGTCTACACTCTGCATTGTAATGGTAGTGACTCGAGTGCTGTCAATTTTTGCTGACAGCAGTGAGCAGTCGTTTTTGCAAAAAAACAAAAGAAAAATCTAAGTAATAAATTGTGAGGTTTCACGATTAACAATCTAAATCATGAATGAGTCTGTCGTGCGAGCGAGTAGTCCACCACTCACTTCAGCAAACAAACACATGCAGAAAGTGGGAACACTCAATGCGTTCTTTTGATTGGATGCTGGTTGCCTAGGTGATGCAAGGCTGGGTGCTGGGGGTCGCGTGCATAGAGACGACCGGGTAACGTCATCAAGAGCTCAGCGCAAAGGCCGCGCCCCTTTTTGGGGGAAAACAAACGCTCTTATGCATTGAAATCAATGAGAAATAAGCGCGATAATTGTGCAGTAAAATGCCCAAAAGTTGTTGTGTGCCGGGTTGCACCTCCAATAAAATGACCAGTCTGGACCTCAGGTTCCCCATCCTACCTGGAAAAGGGAAGAATCCAAAAAGGAGAGTTAAGAGAGGATGAAGAGTAAAAGCTATGTATCCAGTGTCTTCGCATGTTTATATGTGTGGGAAACGCTTCATAACAGGCCATGCCGCTCTTTTTTTAAATTTAGAAAGAAACTTAAGTACCCTTTAATATGTAAGACTTGGTACTATGCTTTAATAGGTTTATTGCGCTACGATTTTTATCTCGTGTCATTATTTATTCTTTAATTGCTTAACTAGCTAACGTAAAGTAGCGTCAGCCAACCGAGTCAGGTTTGCGGTCTAACGTTATGTGCATTTGTTAGTTATTTTTAACCCAAACTGACACAGACTTCGAAATTCGCGGTAGCGAAAGGGCAAGAGGGTGGACCAATCAACCTTAATTTATTATGATAACGCAAACGCTCAGGTTCGGGCAAGGTAGCAAAATAATCGACATATCAATAAATCAATAAATTAATATAAACAGGAAATTTAGTTAAATAAATTGATTAAATTTTACACCTGAAAACACATCAAATTACATTAGGGTCAATGGGATCTGAGGTTTTCTATCCCCCAAAAAAGGGGCGCGGCCTTGACGTTTGGCGAAGTACCCGGATGTGCCGGTCATCTCTATCCTTTTGACAGGGAACAGTAAAACACAACTTGTTCAAAATGCAAAGAAAATTGATTATATGTTTAAAAGAAAGAGAGATGATACAGCGGTGGCTGTTGAGGAACAGATGGAGGAAGATGCAGAAGAACAACATGGAGCAGGTAGGCTATGCAGACAGACCTGAGATGGGCCATGAAGTCTATCCTTCTGTCGAAAATGGCTGACAATGTTACTATATCAGAACACAACAGTACACAGTAGGCTGTTATTTTGATGAATTTTTTATTTGTGTAAATTTACTGTAGGCTGTAAGCTAGCTTCTGTGCAGCTCACAGAACACTGCAGCAGTATGAGATAGTCTACATTTTTATTGTTATACTGAATTAAGTAGGCTAGAAGTCTAATTTTAGCAGGCTAATAATTATGTAATTATGTATGTTCTGTTGTTGTTGTTCTGATGTTATTTCCCAAAAAATGATGTTCGCACTTTACCTGAAAATAAATGTTTTGCCATAAATTGCGTTACGTGTCTAACATTACACATCATGCACTCAAGGACGTTCACAGAATTTAATAATCTCAAAGTCAGAAAAGAGCAGTGTTTTTTTTTTTGAATTTTTTTCCTTTTATTTGATAGTTATACAGTGTAGAGAGACAGGAGGGTTGGGGAGAAGAATGGGGGAGGACATGCAGCAAATGACCCAAGCCAGATTCGAACCCAGGTCGCTGCGGGAAGGACACAGCCTTTATGGTACGCGCGCTTAGACCGATGAGCCACCGGGACGCCCCAAAAAGAGCAGTGTTTAATATCTTTAATATGATAGCAAGGTTCCAAAAAAATGCAAGAATCTAATCTTACTTTCACCCCTGCCTAGAATTAAAGGACCAGACAACAGAATTTCAAAAAGTTTGGAAGATAGTTTATGACATGATCTAACGATTCATTTGAATGTTTGAACATATAGAGCTCATACAACTAAGCTATCCATCTTCGAAAGTCGGTTCTGAAGCAGAATTGACAATTTCATAGATGCCACCTTTGAAAATATTTCAACCAATCAGAAGAATCCTCGCGGGGATGCTCTGATGTCACATGTGCGCAGCACGTTGAGGCTATATATAGCGAGTGAGACTGCACAAGCATTGGGATAGTTATTAAATTACTCACTGTTGTCACCATTTTTCTGTGCCAAAGGACATTGTTACTCACAAACAGACCCTACTATTCGAGAAAATATTCAAGAAGGCTGTTTGAAGACCGAGAGAGAGAGAACAATATGCCTGCATGTACAGCGGTTGGGTGTAGCTACATGCAGAACTGGTTCAGGTCAGCAGCATGACCGCACGTTCTATGCTGCCATGCAAAGGCAAAACACCGTAACATCACATATGGTCGAAAATGAGTTATTGTCATTTTGGGGGTATTGAAGACCTCCTTTATCATGTGGATGAATATTTTGAGTCAATTTGATTGTTTTTATGGAAAAATAAAGGTCTGTGTCAACAGTAACTCAGAAAATCCCACCAGAAACCATGACAGAACGCCATAACTGCAGTTACTGTGCTTAGCCTTTGTTTCGTGACGCTGACGTTGAGTTAAGGTGCTCTGGCTTTGTTTAGCCGTGCATCAAAGCATTGTTACTGTACAGCCCTGAAGTTACGGTCAGTGATAGTCGGTGCAGGCTCGCCTACTTCTCACTCACACCTCCCTGTCAGCTAGCCTGCCTGTCATCAGGCCCATAAACAATTAAATGCACATCCTACCTTTTCTTGTAAACCGATAAAATCCATGCCAGCCACCTCATCTGGCATTTTTTCCCAATGATAATCCTGGCGTTAGAGTAAATATTCCTTAGATGCTGCAGGCGAGCAGACCAATTCTTTATGATAAAAACGAGTCCGCAAGCTAGGCTACCCAACGTCCACTGTTGGTTGCAGAGCAAACCGTTAAAAAACATTCCGGCAATGAAACTTTTTTTAGTCGATTGTAAAATGTCTAGCAGGAAAATCCAATTCCATCATTATACATATTTGCTATGTCAGGCACATCATCAACGATTTTTCCACAGTAATCCGCTGTTAGTGCAGTTCCTTGGATGCAGGTGAGCAGACCACTTTATGATCAACAAGTCCGCAAGCTAGTCCTACCTTACGTCCATAGTTTGTTGCAAAGCAAATCTAACTCAAATTCCGCCAGTAAAACCCTTTCTTTGGTTGATTGTGTCTGAGTTAAGCTGCTTTCATATCGGACGCAAAACAAATTTTTCCACAATAATCCACTGTTATCCAGTGTCTGCAGGCAAGCAGACCACTTCTTTATTATCATCAAGTCCGCAAGCTAGTCCAAATTTTTTTGTTGCAAAAGCAAACAGATTACATTCTGCCTGTCAAACCCTGCAAAGGTTGATTGTGTCTGAATTACAGGACGCCAAACAAATTTTTCGACACAGATTACATTCAAAGTCAATTCGTGTCAGGCATTGACTTTGAATTCGCGTAAAACTTTGAATTCCTGTATTTATTCATACTGTATAATGCAAAGCAACTTATCTGCTGGCATTCTGTTTCTGGTGCCGCACACCAAACTGGAGCTATTCTCTATCATGAAGATATGATGTAATGTCACCACAGCTCTGTATAGCAATAATTAAATGTATCTAATTAATTCTTAATCATTCAATACAAATGTCATTGATGGTTAGGCTTTAGGTAAGTGCTCCTCTAATGGTCTAATGGAACAGCAACCAAATATTGAATTTATGCAAGTTCAAGGTAGAAGACCAAATGCGCCAACAGAAGAGTAATGAAGAATGGAAATTCTCCCTTGCGCCCATGTGACGTCACGCATCGCCCTTCCGGGAGGCAAAATGGCAGCTCAGTTGTGGCCTTTGGACTGCCACACAAAAACGCTCACAACTCTTTCATAAATGGTGAAGTATGCCTGAAATTTTTCTCATGGGCTCTCAATATTATAAGCTAATAACCTATGCATATACTTAAATTCCATTGTCTATTCCTTTAAATAATAAAATCATTATAATTTCTCAAAAACATAAAACAATCAAAATTTCATTATATGATGCATTTTTAACGTTTAGGTTTTAAAACTTGTGTTTTCAAGCATTGGACAAGCAATTTGTGGACAGAGATAACAGTTTTCTGTTTTCTCTTCTCTCGGTAAGAGTGCTCTCGACCACTCGTAAAATTTTCTCTTACCTAAGAGAAGAGCAAAAATAAGAAAACATTGGTGCATCCCAGAAATCAATGGGTAAGAACAAAATAAGAAAAAAAAATGGGGATATGAACAAAAAAAAAAAAAAATGTGTTCTTATATCGCTTCTTGCATGAGGCCCAATGTTCGATAGGCTTTGATGTGCTGAAGAAACTGTTTCAAAAAAAATATGGTTTTGCCGACTCAGGTCCAAGATTTAACTTTACTTATGTAACATTAAAACTCTGTATACAACCAGCGACATTACCATAATGCAGATTAACTCTCAACTGTTTCTGATTAAGAATCGAACAATTAATTAAATTAATTTCCTGAGCAAATAGGTTACGGGTAAGCTGCATTTCCAATAATGATTTAGATATATATCCTAGCTTTAGAGAGGAAGGCGACAATATGAGATTGCATGGATGGCAATTAACTGAAATTTCCCAAAATTCCATCTTGAAGTAGAGTTTTATGGAGTAAATGCTGCTGGAGATGGTATTTAGATTTCATTTCTGATAAATTAATTGAATAACTGCCATTCATACAATCTCATATTGTAGCCTTCCTTCAATTTTACTTGCTCTCTACCATGTCCAAGGTGAGTTTCAAAGATTTGGCAATGTTCTCCATAGATTGTCAAGTTTCCCAGGAAATGGACTTGGAAGACCTCATCAATGATTTTGCTATCATGAGAGTTTTACACATGCCATGCATTTGGAGCTCAAACCTTAACATGTAAACACCAACAAAAGCCAAAGACACTGGCGCTATTGGGACATGGATGCAATGGCTTCTTGTAACATTGACATTTCATGAATGTTATGTGTTATACTGGGTTACATTTGTTCATCACAATAACTTACTTATTTTGCTCAGTGATGCTGTGCGTGGAAGTCTGTGGGCATGGCATGTGTAACACAACCATTTGTTCATATTTACATTTGAACTAACTAAAAAAAACAAAAGGTTTTTTTAATTGATATAATGTGATGTGTCTTGTGTCTTTGTCTAGGAATATGTCGTGTGTGGTTGCCTTGGGCCTCTGGGGTTGCCTGTCCCTGGCCTGTCCTGGCCTGCCCCTAACAGCCTATTTCAGGAGCCTTAAATATGTTCTGTCCAGCCCATATTCACACAGGGGGCACGTACCGCAGTCTTACAAAACAACTTCCTCCCAAACTTTGAGTTCACTTTGGAAATACTACTCTGTTCAAAATGAGCCCAGGGCAAATCACTTCATAATGAATTCAGGAAAAAAATACTGAGTCAAGTGTATATTCACATTCGATGTGAATTTCAAGATGCTAACATTTCTGTAATCTGTAAAATTCAAATTCTGTGTCTATTTTTCTTTAAAATAGAAATGGCGTTTTCTCCATTTGCTTCCTTTCTCCCACTGTTTTTTTGAAAGAGGTAGTCCATTGAGATTAGCACTGCTGATGGATGGGATGTCAACATTCAGCAGAGTGGCAGCGTTACCATTCCATACCACGGTCTGTTTTAATCAGTACCTCTTATCCTTCAATTCAAACCCAACAAGAATGAATCCTGCACAATTTAGGAAATATACTAATAACAGACCCATGTAGACTGTGTCAATTTTTTCTTTTGTCAGTTAGAAATGAACAAAAAACAACAATTATCAGGCACAGTGAGAGAATCTGATTCTATTAAAAAAGAAGGGAAGGTCACCAAATTAAGGTTAGTCTAGAAAAATATACTAAAGGCATATCAAAAAAATCTCCATCTCATGCAAGTGTGTGATTGCGGGTGGGATCCATTGTACCATAAGTATGGTCATTTACGGTTCATTAGGCCTGGCGGATCTGCACAGGAAGTACAGCGGCTCGATCTGTGAGTCAGCTGACTGAAGCAGATCAGCCCTGGTCCTCAGAGAAAACCAGGCACCTCACATGAACAGCTCTGGTCATGTGAGCTCATTCACCCAGATTGAAAAACAGCACAAAAACCCAATTTGTTCTGAGTGCTCTGAATTGTATGTCAGCTCTGCTTGTGTTACCAACTTATTATGTAATGTACAATACAGCACATAGTGCATAATTTACATTTTCATGACATACTGCAAAATCATGGTGAACCCATTTGGAAAAATGTAAAGCATACATGTTATTGAAAGACAATTGGAAAAAACTGTACCTAGTTTACAAGACAGATTGCCATTATTGTGTGTATACTCCTTGTCTTATGCAGCAGCACAAAATTACATATTGCTATTGAACAGAGGAAGCAGGGCTACAGTAAGAGGCTGTACATAATCTGTCCCATCGCGTTTCCTAAACTTCCTCGAACTGTGCCGTAGTGATAAGGATGGATTGTGGGGTCGGACGATAGTGCAGTGCAGCCTTAGGCCTTCCAAACGACTCTGGAATCCAGCACAACATCCTGACAGGAGATTAGAGCTGATAAGCCCACATCAGCCCGTCATGACTACAGTATCTGAAAATTTCCCAGTGAGCATACATTGTTTTCTGGATGCATGTTTTTGTGAATGCCTTGTGAGTCTCTGCACATATTAATCACTGAGAGGAAAAAACTGCAGTTGAGGCAGTTTTGGACCTGAAGAATTCCATGCAGTCCCTGGCATAAAAACTTTCAGTATTCTCACATTCCTCTAGCAGAAAAAAATAAAAGAATAACTTTATTTTCAAAGAAGAGAAAAAGCATATTTAAAATCCCAGTTAACAGCAAGAAAGATCTGAATACAGATGCTTGAGATGCTACACTTTGTAAATCATTAAAATGAAAATATAAAAGGAATCAAACCAGTGAATGAAAAGATTGTGCCTGAGACAAGCGACTCAAACCTAAAGGAAATACATTAAAGGGGCTTTGATCAATGCGGATTTTAGCTTTCTCACCGACCCCTTGAAACGGTGAGAATAGCTGAGGGAAAATACCGGAACACTTCAAATGCAAAGTAATGTTTGATGCTCAATAATACTAGACTGCTAAGATCCATGCTTCATGTAACTATTGAGACATTAATGAATTACATGGATGATATCACACGTATGCAATCAAAACAAAAGAGACTTGAAGGACTATTATCATGTGACACAAAGGCATTATTTGCCATGAATACTTGCCCTTACTTGGCATTCTACTATGAACAATTATGGTGAACTGCCACATACATTTTTGACAATCTGTTTATTTTTTTATTTTTGCAATCAACAAGTTTTGAAAAGTGTAATTGTCATCTAACAGGCGTCCGATAAAAGAATCCAAATATTGAATCATATTGAATCCAAGGTGAAGACATTTGATCTAATGGATGCACTTCAGCCTGTGATAATCATGAATTACAGAGAGGAATTCTTTCAAACACACACAATGGCATAAACACTCAGGATGTAATATGATTATCCATCAGAGAGAATGCAAATTAAACATGCCAAGCTGTGATACAAAAAATAATGCAAAATTATGGAGAATTGGGCCTTTAGCTGAAAATCAGACACTTTTGGAGTAAAAGTGGATTGGTCTCTGCAGATAGTTTGTCACTATAAAATCTGTATTATCTTCTAAGTCAATAATGGCATTTTTGGGATGAGTCCCCAATATTTAGGATAACCTACAACACAAAATCTTGCTCCATGCCACGACAGTATTTCAAAATAGATTATTAAATTTGTCTAAACAGGCTCCAGCAGAAGAACATATTTTTGTGGAAGAAATAATTTCCATAAATCAATGGGAATATTGTGATTAAAATGTCTTGCCTTATAAGGGCATCGTGAACAAAAATTGTCCAGATATGGATGTTTTTTTTTTTTAACTTCTATGCTGCACATCGTCTCAGCATTCCATCAATGATAAATGTAACATTCCAATGACACCAAACATCGACAGATTTTACGATAGTTTCCATTGATTACATTCTGAAACATTAATATGACAATTAGGGCTCTAAATTCGTTGACCAGGCGCAGGCGCGGCAAATGGGGGCGCGCCATGTACCAACGGGTGTATCCAGGCGTATTTTGCAATTTCGTGCCCAGCGCAGCCCGGCACAAGTACTCCTCTGTCCCGCCTCCGTCCCACATGCTGGCGCAAGTGGCAAAGAGGGAGGAGAGAAGGCATGAGGGGGTTTAACACAGCCGAGTCAAATCTTCACCAATCAAATGCGCTCCTCTCCTTACCTTTAAAATGTTGGAATAAAGAAGCGTCTGTCCTATATCTGTATGATGCGTTAATGTTGCATTTTACTTTGCTGCTTCAGCCATGTTTTCTGCACCGCTTTAGTCTATATTAAGCATTACGAATATGAGTTAGCTGGCTAGCTAGGGCATTCGCGAATTATTACCATTAGCGAACTTTAATGGAATTTCAAAACGAAGTTACGTCAGATCATTCAAACTTATGAAGTTGGAATGAAATCTGACGATTTGCTCATTTATTTCTTCTGCCTGCATCATTGGGAAGAGAAACGAAGGATAGCGTGTTCCTATTATTACACCCTGTTGCTGCTTAAAATTTTGGGATTAACATGCATGGACAACAATGCAAGATCGTTACACATTTATTTTCAATATGTGATCTTAACTCAGTACGAGATCATAGCAATCAGGCTGTATTCCTTTCCCCACTAAAAACAATAAAACCTAAGTGACAATAATAGTATTAAGCCGCTTGCACACTGGACCTTGAAACTAATTTTTGCGACAGATTACATTCAAAGTCAATGCAAAGGCGCGTATACACGCATGTATTCGCGTCTTTGCATTGACTTTGAATGTAATCAGTCGTCGAAAAAATTCGTTTTTATGTCCAGTGTTCTGCTTTTACTGAGCATAGGACGCAAGCGTTATTTTTGTTATAAATTTTTATTCATGGTTTCCCGCAGTACATACTGTATTTCTGTATGGCCAGCTGTTATGTGAGCGCTGCAGAGAGAGACGCAGGTCTCAGAAATAAAAGGTAAAATAAAACGCAGAAATAAAAAGGTTCTAATAACTGAGAAATGTACGATAACGAGCTGTAACCTGTTAAAACCTAAATCAAATCAATATTTGGTGCAACAACCCTTTGTAAAAAAAAAAAAAAAAACTGGGACACTGTCCTGTTGCGCTATAGTTTTATAAGATCATTGGCGTTTGCTTGTTCTAAGCAGAGTGGAAAACTTGCCACCGTTCTTCTTCAGACTGACTGTCTCACTTGCATCCATCCCTCCAAGAAATTACAAACATCCAGGATGATGTTGACATCAAGGCTCTGTCAAGACTGGTTTTTAATGGAATACAAACATTTATTTATGAAACCTTTCATTAAATTAGCATTTGAAATTTCAAATTTACTTTTTATCTTCAGGAACTCTAATATGGAATCAAAAAGTAAACAAATAACATAGACACCCTGCACTTTTTAAAAATTTAAATCTAAGACTTTTGCACTTTACTGTATGTGTGTGTGTATATATATATAATGCAACCCTGTAACCCTGTAATTACTTGACACAAGGTGATGGAGCAACTGTGGAACTGTGGGTGTGATGGGGGTTTGGTTCCATTACGGCCAGTCAGATCAGCTGCTGCCATTCTCTTTAAAACCAGCACATTAATGCCTCAGCACACCATAGCAAACTGGGAATTTCATCATGTTAGGTGAAGAACATGTTCCTAACTTTGACAGGCTCTGCCAGGAATGCTTCTCTAAAGAGGAAACAGATTTTGCCTGAAGAGACAGAGGTTGATTCCCCAGGTAATGGATGTTGTATGAATTCTGAATATAATATGGGCTTTTTAAACCATATACAAAATGGTACTCATGGTTTTAAAACAAGGGCAAGACTGAAGCTACTTGTTCGCATTTTCCCCAGACAAAACAATATTCACGTGTAAATTACACTTTTGTCCCTCTCCCCTTCCTATTACACGCCACCACCACTTCTTGGTATTATTTACAGGGTGCATAAGAAAGTGAAAATTAAGAGGGGAAAGAAAACAAAATGAACAATACGTGTCTATTTGGAAATAGGTCCCTTCCCATGAAACTGCCAAAAAGTGACAGTGTTTGTGTTTAGATTTTTTTTGGCATCTCCAATCCCACCCGAATCTGGACAGAGCGAACGATGTACACATGCTTGCTGGTATGCGACCCCATGTTGCCATCTCGGGAGAGCGAGACAGCGTGCGGCTCTCCTCCGAAGCACGCTTCTGTCAGCCACTGCTTTTTTTTACCCTTATAGCTCAAAACTTCGCTAGCTCAGAATGAGGCCGGAGGACACCCAAACATGTGGAAGCTTAGGATTTTACTGACAAGCACCCAGCTGGCCAACAAGAGGCGCTTGAGCAATGAACAATGCTGTAATCACATAATTCCAAACTGGCAGTCCCTCCCAGTTTACTTCCCTGCAGTGCAAAGCCAATTTTGCGCTGCTCTGAAAAAGCTACTAACCACTGTCGGCACTTGTACAACAGGGGATTGAAGCGGGGTCGTGGTGGCCACTACTGCTCCACAATGCGGCACCTTAATCGAGTAAGCTAACCCGGTAGCCCGTCATTTTGATTTTTGATGTAAAAAGTTAGAGACATTCAGCAGTTTCTTACCCATGACCGTTTCCACATGGGCTAAGGATGGTAAAATTAAGAAAATGCAGAAAAATGGTGGATTTCTCATTTGATATGTGGTTCTTGTTTGATTTTAAAACGCTTTCAAACAGAGTGCATTAAAAATGCATGATTATGCCAGTATGTGTACCCACTGATATGAAATACAGGATAACATTTCTGTGAATACAAATGTCTTTTTACATATTACTTGAGGGCAATCCATTCCTTGGAGAAAAGTAGATGACTCAATTTCCCTCCCCTTCAAATTTTCCAAGTTCATTTTGCCTTTTTTTATTATAATGAAATTCTCCCAGATTTGACAGTTCCAGCTGAATTCCTGGAGAAAGTATACACGTATTTGAGCACAGTAAAAGAATGTGAATTAAAATTGGCATTTAAAAATTGCTGATCGTAAAACTGCATCTTGATCCAAATACACTGTATCACTAGAAACAGCACTGTTTGCAAATGCGTTGTACATAACTCCATTGTTTTTTGGATTATTATTATTATAATTATTATTACTGTTGTTGTTGTTGTTCTTGTCATTATTCTTACACCCCAAAGGCATCTAAATCTCAGAAACAGTAGTACCTACAATTTACCCACTTGCCAATTAAAAAATATATCAATTGAATACATGACTATAATTATAGATTTTGGATCATAACTTTTGAGCCATCAGACTCAGTAGTAAAATCTTTTCCTGGATTGATTGGGTCAAGATGCACCTGTCCATGTAATTGCGCTGGGATAGAGTTTTCACCATTTATATTTTTGTCCAAAATAGTCCAACAATTTTTGAGCACTCATCACCACAGTTGTCACATAGTGCCCCTTGACCGAGCCAGAAAAAGTTCCCTCTCCAGATTTTTTATGTTTTGAATGGTTTTGCTACAAATTGCCTGTAAAAGTCTGCTCAAATGCTATAATTGCACGTCAAAGTCTGCTCAAATGTCTTGTTATACAAAAGGCAGTTGCTACGGGTACGGCAGTTTTCCAATGCATTTCAATGTTGAGATGTACGGCAGTCCCAATTTTAAACTCTGCCCTAACCTAACCCTGACCCTAACTCTAATCTTAACCCTAACCCTGACCCCTAACCCTAACCCTAACCATAATCCCTAATCCTTATCCTAATCCCTTCAAATCGACAGACGTACCCATAAAACTGCCGTATCTCTAGACAATTAGTATACAAAAAGTGTAATATCTCCTGAATGCTTAGTGTTATTGCAGCCAAATTTGATGGAAATCTAACTATTAATGGAGGGTCTCCATCTGTCTGCCTGTCTGTGTGCATGTACTGCATGTATGTGAGTATGTATGTATGTATGTATGTATATTTATGCCCTTTGATTTTCTCAACAAACATACATCAGATCAACTTGACTCTTTGAATTTGAATTGCTGAAAACCCAGAGAAGTGCAGTGTCAAGTGTGAAGTCCAATAGCTGAGCACTGCTCAGGAAATCAGCAAGCAAAAATACCACAGGCCGAGCAATCGGCCCATTCTGACCAAGCACATTTTGAATGGGCAAGTAATATGGCCATCAACAGCAATTCAGCTTTTAGCAGCACTAAGATAAGGAATGCAATAGTCCAGCAGCACAAAATTTGGAGGGGTTGTGCATCTATTGACTTACAAGTACTGCATAACATTTTCCATCAGGGGAAATGTAAATACAATTTAAAATTGGGTAAAATGACAGGTATGACATCCACTTTTGCCAACAGAACTCTGCGAACCAAAATCTTAACTTTTCTTTTATAAAACTGCTTCTGTGGCTGTGACAACTCATTTTACCACATCTCTCCAAAAACTGGCAAAGAGCATATCAATATATGCTGCACACAAGAACTATTTTCAGAAAGTTGATTTTTACCATAAGTGACTCCCAAAAGTTGTGGATGAGGCCTAATCTGCAAAAGATTGCCATGAATTGTGAAGATATGGTTTTAACTGTACATCATATTTTTAGTTCAACCATTGTTTAAAATAACATTCCAGTAACAAAGTTATGACTAAGTTTGCACGTTGGTATCCAGTGTTCGACAGATTTCCATTCATATTTTTAATAATTAGGAATATTTTTCCAGCTGCTTTGGCCTCACCCACTGCAGCCCGCAGCTAAATTTCAATATTGTTTATTTGTTTGCTTGACTATATTTAAACTATGATCTACCATCAACAAAATAGCTATTAAAGTTTCACACTGAAATTTACATGTAGAAAAATAAGAAAAATGTGTGCACACATGTGTGCACAAAAAATTACAACGTCCAAACAGGCCTACTTTCCAGTGTGTTGCAGTACTTGCTGTTTGCCTCTATATTCTGGTTATTTCTGCACGTATGTAGAGCCCTTGACTGACAACAGGTTGAAAAAGATCGCCATCCTGTCTCTGTTTCTGGCCTAACTGAATTTAATGAAAGATAATGATGCCCATAAGGAAAGAGTAAAGCCATTACATAGCCTGGAAAATTAAACAGAATAATAGTGGAAGCCCACCAAGTCCAGCGAGAGGACAGAGGGCACAACACAAGACAAGCTGAGCCGTATGACAACCAGGGTCACTACCTTATGAGCTTCCATATCTAGGACTTTATCCTCACCGGTGGCAATTAATAAAACAAGCAAAATGCAAAGGATTGAACTACAGCCATTACTATAAAATGCAAAATAAAACTGTAATCACACATGAGCAGTCGGTAGGGTGGATAAAATGAAATTCAATGATTGGAAATATTATCCTGTATCAAAATTGATAACTTAAGTTGGTGTTTTTCACAAAATATTTGTACTTATGCTATTTAATCTTAATGGAAGTAATGTCGGGCCTACACCAATTGACTTAGCGATTTCACTGACGCAAATAAATTTCCAATATCTAAATAAATTCATCTAAATAAAATCGAGTTTTGCTCAGGTTGGGTGTCTTCCTGTCATCTTGATGGTTTCGTGCAGGTGTTTATGAAACTCAGTCTGATGTAGTTTTTTCATGTCTTGTCTTTCTAAGAAAGTCAAACTTGTTTAATATTATTGGAAGTCTTTATTCTTGGTTTATACGATAGTGAAGTTCAATGACATGAACACTGTCAACAACCATCAGGTGCACCACGCAAGATCACAGTTTTGGGAAAATCATAAAATCTGTGAGTAAAAACTCTGACTTTATGACACAGTGGGCCTCATGAAGCAACATTCTGTTAAAACTCTCCTCTATTTTCTCTTTTTTTTGTGAAGAGAAAAAACAAGAGAAGTCAACTCCAGATGCACCAAATGTTCTTCCCATCCAAATCTGCTCTTACCCACGTGTGCTGAACGATGAACCCCATTTGATCGTAAATTGGATGCGCGTGGCGATTGTTTGTAAATAGCTTAGGTAAAGCCCACTAAACACCATATAAGGGCAGGTGTTGTGCCATGCACAAATAGCTGACTTTGACACCGCAATTAGAGAGATGCCACCAAATAAAGGTTGTAAGAGGAAGAATTATTAAATCAATGAAGTACTGTAGCCATCCAGTAGCCAACAAAGCCATACCACTATTCAATCTGCTCCAGCTCTGGGGCTGAAGCTAAGCAGGTGTGGGCTTGGTTAGTACTTGGATGGGAGACCACCTGGGAAAACCAAGATGCGGCTGGATGGGGTGTTGGTGGGCCAGTAGGTTGCGATCTTCCCTCTGGTGGAATAATCCCCAATGCCCCAGTACAGTGACGGGGACACTGTACAGAAGAAGAAGCCATCTTTCGGATGAGACGTTAAACCGCGGTCCTGACACACTGTGGTCACTAAAGATCCTATGACCTTATTGATATGAGTAAGAGGTTCCCCGGTGTCATGGCTAAAGTCCCAACCTGGCTCTTTCGACCTGCCTCCTAATCATCCCCTGATCTAATTGGCTGTGCAAATTGCCCTCTCCCTCCTCACCTCAACCCCCAGGGCTCCCTTGAAAAAGAGATTTCAATCTCAATGGGACTTCCCTGGTTAAATAAGGGTTAAATAAAATTAAAAATAAATAAAACTGTTGACAGACCAGTTAACCATTAAACTGTTTATGGCAATGATGTCCGTTGTGTTCTCCAGGCCAAAGAACAAAAAGACCGTCCTCTGCCAGTTTCCCAAAAGCATTTTTAGGCTAAGATGATTGTAGAATGTGTCTGGCTCCTACCACTTGTAAAAAGCTACTTGCATCTTAAGAATATCCTATAGCATCTGCAGGATTATCAGGAACTATTAGATTTTTTTTCTTTCTTTTGTTTTGTGTTTGTTCTTTTAATATTATCCTTCTTTACTTTTGTAGCATTCCGGCAAATGAAAACTCAAACTGTAGGCTGATAAACCTCATCTCATGTGTGTGAAAATTTATCAAGCCAAGGTCACTGACGGTGGAATTCCCTCTCACTCATAGTTTACCAAAAGAGAGAGTGGTGTCGTCTTGTTACTGGATCCAGAATAATTCAAAGCTCATGAAATGATCTGACGCCAAATGAAATTATCCTTCACCTTCTTCCTGCTACCACACTGGCAGTTACACAAAGAAGGCAGCACGTGACCATACAGCGGCTCTGTAAGGGATTGCAATCTAGCTATGTAGATTTTGATGTGCCTCTTACAGGTACAGATTGTACTAATCCAATTAAATATATTTACGACAATATTATGTGTACAGGCTACTGACTACAGGGTGCAGATATTCTATGACCTATGTGTGTGTGTCAGAACTGAAAATCCCTAGTTGTGCTCAGAATAGTAATCAGTCGAATGCCTGATTAAGATAAATGTAATTTCTTGTTCAAGAGCAGGCTATGAATCACAAAATGCACAGCAGATTGTGGTGAGCAAAATCACACTAGCTTATGTGATTCTCGCGCAGGAGCCCATGCTCAAGAGATTCCCAGAACAGTTCTACTTTTCCACCTAGATACCCAGCGATCAAAGGAAACACTATGTCATCAAACTACAGGCCCAATCAGGAAGAAACAGCACCAGCAATAGTCATACGTGAATCATGCCTGCATGTTTCACTCACGGTTACCCGATGCCATAACTTACATCATGACCACAGATGTGGTTTCTGAATAAAGTGGTGATTCATGGAACTTGAATGGTGATTTTTTTTAATTATACAAAAAATAATAATAATAATTTGCAGACAGAAAAATAATGAAAATGATCAATGGGCCTATATCATCAAATGACGTAAAGAAATACAACCCCAATTCCGAAATAGTTAGGACAAAGTGTAAATTGAGAATAAACTCAAAACGCAATGACTTTCAAATCATACCAGCCAGTATTTTATTCACAATAGAACAGAGATAACATAGCAAATGTTGAAACTGAGAAATTTTACAATTTTACCTACAAAACGATCTCATTTCAAATTTGATGGCTGCTACAGGTCTCAAAAAAGTTGCGACTGGGGCCTGTTTACCATGGTGTAGCATCCCCTCTTCTTTTTAACACAGAGTGGAGGCATCTGGGCATTAAGGAGACAAGTTTCTTGAGTTAAGCCATTGGAATTTGATCCCACTCTTGTTTAATACAGGCTTCCAGCTGCTGGAGAGTTTTGGGTCTCCTTTGACGGACTTTTCGTGTAATTATGCGCCAAATGTTCTCAATCGGTGAAATATCAGGACTGCAGGCAGGCCAGTTCAGCACCCGGACTCTTCTACGAAGCCATGCTGTTGTAATAGCTGCAGTATGTGGTTTTGCATTGTCCTGCTGAAATACACAAGGCCTTCTGTGGAATAGATGTCGTCTGGAGGGGAGCATATGTTGCTCTAAAACCTTTATATACCTTTCAGCATTCATGGTGCTTTTTAAAACATGCAAGTGTCCCACACCATATGCACTAATGCATCCCCATACCATCAGAGATGTTGGCTTTTTGAACAGAATGCTGATAACAGGAGGGGTGGTCTTTCCCCTCTTTAGCCCGGAGGACACGATGCCCATGATTTCCAACAAGAATGTCAACTTTGGACCCGTCTGACCACAGGACACTTTGCCACTTTGCTACAGTCCATTTTAAATGAGCCTTGGCCCACAGAACACAGCGGCGCTTCTGGATCATGCTCAACAATGGCTTCCTTTTTGCATGATAGAGTTTTAGGTGGCATCTGTGGATGGCATGGAAGACTGAGTTTACAGACAGTGGTTTCTTGAAGTATTCCTGGCCCATTTAGTAATGTCAATGACAGAATCATGCCGGTGAGTGATGCAGTGGCGTCTGAGGGCCCGAAGATCAAGGGCATCCTGTAAAGGTCTTCAGCCATGTCCCTTACGCACAGAGATTATTCCAGTTTCTCTAAATCTTTTGATGATGTTATGCACTGTCGATGACAAGACCTTCAAAGTCTTTGCAATTTGACGTTGAAGAACATTGTTTTTAAAGTATTCCACAATTATTTTTACGCAAGCCTTCACAGGTTGGACATCTTTACTTCTGAGAGACTCAGCCTCTCTAAGACATCCCTTTTATAGCCAATCATGTTACACACCTGATGCCAGTTAACTTAATTACTTGCTAAATGTTCTTTCAGCTGATTCTCTTATATATAAATTGCTTTTTCAGCCCTTTTTTTGCCTGTGTCCCAACTTTTTTGAGACCTGTTGCAGCCAGAAAATTTGAAATAAGCTCATTTTGTGGATAAAAATGTAAAATGTCTCAA
This sequence comes from Gymnothorax javanicus, assembly GCA_029692085.1. Lineage (NCBI taxonomy): Eukaryota > Metazoa > Chordata > Actinopteri > Anguilliformes > Muraenidae > Gymnothorax > Gymnothorax javanicus. Next base: position 88,984,223 of record CM056197.1, read on the forward strand.
TTTCAATATTTGAATGTTATCTATGTTCTATTGTAAATAACATATTGGCTCATGTGATCTGAAAGTCATTGCATTTTGATTTTATTCACAATTTACACTTCGTCCCAACTATTTCGGAATTGGGGTTGTACACAAATTAACAACAAATAATGAAATGTCACAATGAAAAATAAATAAATAAACAAATTAATTGAATAATTACTTAATAAATGTAGGCTACAGCCAAAACCAAATATTAAATTGGAAGATTTGAACCTGGTTCTTATTTTACGCCGAAGGACAACGTCTGCCTTGAACAATAGACAAATCAACAAAGCACACGTTAAAGATGTCAGAACCATTCAAGAGGGCAGCGCTACAGCAAAGTTAAGACCTGGATAACAGCCATGTGTGCTCTCCCACTATAAATCCTTCCTTGGGAAACGCGTGTAAAGAACTTTCACAAGTTCACAGGTAGCGAACCCTCTTAGAGCTCTACAATTGATCGTTATTAAGAAATGAGGTTGTCACATGTTGTTCAAGACCCAGCTTCTGTCGTGGTATGCAGATTTGCTAATGCCCATGGTATGGGTAACTCAAACATGTCTGCAGGTCCCATTAATGCTGAAAGGCGTAAATGCATTTTGGAGTGAAATACATTGTTTTGTTGACAAAGCATATAGGAATGCTTCTGCTAATTTCTGCATGACAAAGGCAAGTCACATTTTGCATGTGTAAAAACAATGTGGCTTCCTAATCGCAGAGATTGGCTGTTAGACTGGCCTACCTGCAACTAAGAACTGTCTCCTGTTCAAAATAAATTGTGCATTAAGAAGCGCAAAATAAAAAAGTGAAGTCCCTGGACAACTGAGTGGTTGAAAATGTATTGCATGGAAGTATGGGAGAAAAAAATCCTTCAAAACTGGAGCGATTGGTGTCCACAGTTTCAAAAACAGTTACTTAAACCCTAGTCACACTAGAGGTGGAATGAGCCGGAATGCAGTCGGAATGAAAATTCTTTGTATATTCCTGGATATTCGAAGTGCGTTCTAAAAATTCTGACTGCATTCTGAGTGCATTCCAAATATTTGGGACCGTTCTTGTGGCTGGCCCGAATGTTTTGCTCATGCTCAAAACTTTCCAGGTGCATTCGAAGTGGAGAAATATCGAACGGCATTTCAATATTCTGACTGCACTCTGACTGCATTATAAATATTAAGGCATTCCAACAGCATTCAAAACATACTGATTGCATTCAACGGAGAATCGAAACGGCAAGGCAAGTCAAATCCTTCCAGAATGCACCTCTAATGAGCCAGAATGCACCTCGAATGCATTTAGATTGCTGCAGGAATCTATTTCGATATTAAAACAATTCAGCTGGAATGTGCTTCGAATGCCGTTGGAATCTTTTGATTGCCGCTGGAATCAGTGCCGGCTGGTGAACTGGTTAACACCTGTTTTCAATCATTCATTTAAATTACCATTACAGAAACTCTGAAAACTCTCAACATTATCAGGTGTGGCCAGTTTTCATTAATAACGCATACCTGTTAACTCTCACGCATTCGGCGTCAGTTTTAGTGGCATATTTATGTTCCCCTGCTGTAGTCAGCAATTACTCAATCGACGCACATGGGACACTCATGTTACATTCTAAGTACATTCTGAGTATTCAAGCTGCATTCTGTTTGAATTCTTGGATGCTCCAACCATATTCGGCGGCCATTCCAGGAGCGTTCTGACTGCATTCGAGGTGAATTCGTACAGCATTCGAGGCACCTTCCAACCAGACTTCGGGTGGAGTTCAGGCAGCAATTGAACTGCACTTGTACGGCATTCGAAGTGTATTCTAAATATTCTGACTGCATTCTGACAGCATTCTAAATATTCCTACTGTGTTCCAACTACATTCAAGCTGCATTTGAGAGCTAATACACCCAGAATGTGCAAGAATCATTTGAGGTGGGTCGAAGTGCATTCTAAGTATTCGAACGGAATTCTTTCAAAGCTGTAAGAATTTTGATCAATTTGAAATTTCCGCTGGAATGTTGCTCGAATTCTTCATTCTGGCTGGTTCTGCTTGATTCTTGCTGATTTTGAATAAGTGTGACGGAGGCTTTAGAGGGGTGATAAAAGAAAAGGTCAAGAAACAGAATGGTAAACACACCTCTGTTCACCTTTTCTGGAACATATCACTGGCATGAAATTTGGAACTAGTGTTTATATCCAAAAACAATAGAGAAGGAAAAACATTAAATATTTTGTCTTTGCTTTGTTGTCAATTTAATACTGGTCAAGGGCAATTTACAAATCATTACTAACTTTCTTATTTGCATTTTCCATATTACCCAAACTTTCTTGGCCATGAGTTTGTAAAATCTATCAAACAGTTATAAAAACAGACCTGCAATGACTCCAGTGAGACCTAAAAAGACATCAGAACGTTAGACAAGAAGCTATTTTCCCTTTCATCTGCCTCTTGTCCCAACCCTGGGGATTGAGATTTCCAGGCCTCTGCCCACTGACTGTATATACACTCAGAGTCTCTGCCTCACAGTGGAGCCTTAGTGCAAAGCTTCTCCAAAATCTTTTTGAAGGCTCGAAGCAACCGACACATATAAAATGAACACAAATCAAATTTCTTAAATAGCATAATAACAGAAAATGGCAAATGTGGGTCTGGAGGCTGGGAATACAATTTTTCTCTGTGACCATAAATCCAACCATTGGTTATACAGACAGCCATTTTAAAGAATAACATGTTGACAATAGAGCTGAAACACGTGAAATAAACATACATTTTATCAGTAAAAAAAAAAAAAAAAAAAAAAAAAGGTTCATTTCAGCAGTATCTTTAATATGAGCTTGCCTTCCCTGTGTAACATCATAATTCTTCATGTATTAGGAAAATATTTTGATTAAAGGAATAATATGATGACATTTGCTCAAATGGCATGTATTCTATAAATATGCATAAATATATAACAAATAAAAAGAAAACAATGTCATAATTTTTATATTAAAAAGGAAATCATAGATTGCTAAATTTCATCAGAATTTTTTTTGCTGATTAACAACGTTTTGATGACAGAATCTGTTTGCCTCATCTTATTGTTGCCAGCTGAAGCATATTAATCACTGCAATAAAGATTCCATCACAGGTTCTTGAGTATTTGCTTATTTAAATCCAAACGGCGACTTTTTTTTTGGCCCGGCAGTAAAGCTTTACCCCTCTTATTCCTGGCAAAACATCGTCAGTAACATGGCCGGGGTTCAAACACCCAATTACACGGCTCCCAGAGGAACGTCTTTGCTGTGACCCACTCAGTAGCCCTGTCAACTTTAACAGGAGGGTATTTACTGCCATTTAGAGTAATCTGTGTAGCCCTTTTTATCCTTAGACCACCCCCTCCCCCCACGAATTAAGGGGGCATTAAGTCAATGAACAGTTGCCTGCTTAGCTATTTCTGGCACATTAATGCATTCAAGCATTATTACTTCATGTAAAAGAAGGCAAAATATGAATGTAATATACAGTATAAATATATAACTACAGATGTAAAATTTACTGTTGTAAATTGCTGTTGTCACTTAACATGAGAACCAAATAAGTTTCAGTAAAGCAGGCCTTCAAATTCAAAAGTGCAGATGTGGAATTTACCTTTGGAGTCTGTTTGTGTTTTGTTGTCACTTAAAGACTAAGTAAGCAATAGTAAGGAAGGCCTTCATGTGAAAAAATCAGAATAAAGCCATGAGAGACATCTGTGTTTGTCAAAATTACAATAAATAATGAATACACCAGAGACATAGCCATAATACCGTGCATGTAAAAATAAACATATTTAACAAATCCACCGGAGATAAAACCACAATGTTGAGCAGGTAAAAATGTGCACTCTTTGGTGCAGCGTTAGACAGCAAGGAAATGGTGGTAAGCAAAACAGGCGCAAAGAATCCGGTCGATAGCTGAAGACCACTGCTGGGGATGACCGATAGATAAAGACAAGACTGAAGGCAAAAATCCTTCGCACTAATGAACTAAAGATCACGGCAGCACAGGCCTGGCAGAGCATGACAAGGGAAGAAATGCAGCAGCTGGTCTACTGGCTGCAAACCTCAGGTACAATACACAAAACATTCATACACTATAAGATATGTTCATTTGAAGACACAATATATCAATTTTATTCATTTTGAGTAAATAAGCTTTTTTATATTCACTCAAAAAAAAGAAAGCCTGTGAAATGTTAGATTTACGTAATAATGTTATGTCAACTGGTTCCACAAAACTGAGTTAAGTACATTCCACTCAATGCAATTAAAAAGTAATTAAACTGGCCAAAAATGTTAGAAGTCAAATAAAGGTTATTGCAAAGCTATTGCATGGAACCAGTTGACATAACATTATTAAGTAAATCTAACATTTCATAGGGTTTCGTTTTTTTTGTGTGTTGGCGCCTATTGCATTTTATAGAGAAACACCCACATTGACCATAAAAAAATTCACCTTATGGTATGAATTTCTAAAAACTGATTTTGGCACCATGTGTAAAAAGCACAGGGCAATCGCGCTATGGTATTATCTCCATTTTTGTAATTTTGGCACTTATTGTGTTTTGGAAACAAACTCTTCATTTGTTCGAGAGCTGTGGGCCTGTTTTATTTCCAAGTACATGTACTACAGCTTTGATACAAAGCAACTAAAACAGATTGTGGCCTACATTGTAAATTTAAGGGAACACACAAATAAGCTTAAAGTGCTCATTTAATGAATGTTTCAAGGCCTCAATACCATTCAGGTTTTAGATGAGACATATTGTTGTGGCTGTGAGGGAAGAAAAGTAGGAGGGATACACAGAAGTTGTAAAATAAATAAGTATCATGGGGTGTTTGTCTACTGAGAAAATAATCTATGAAAGGAAGATGGATCCCTTTATGGAGAGAAGCTGGCGAACGAAAGTTCCCTTTGCATCACAGTGATACAAACAACAACCATATGCAAATGCAATATATGAACTGATGTTAAATACAATGTTATTAAGTGTGTATAAGCAAGATATTAACTTATATATTCAGTAATTGTTGATGTTTTTCACAGGAATCTGTAAAAGATGCATACTTAGCACACATGCTTTTCAAATTTATTTTTTACGCCTATTGATGAGGCATCATCTCCTGAGGTGGACTGGAGCCTGTTCACAATTCTTATTCAAGAACAAAGTAGTTCAATCCATAAATCTGTCTTTCAATATAAAAAAATTGAAAATGAAAATTTCTTTGAACATTTTAAATTAAGAGAGTTTGCTGTTAAAGCCACTGGCAATTCTGAGACAGTCACTGTGAAGCTTAAACCTTTAACCTTTTAGCTGAAGTGTCCATTCATCCAATGAATTCAAAGGAGGAACACGGAGGGTGTTTGCTTTGTCTCATAATGCGGTAATATTTTGGGAGGAAATTTTTTACCTCCTGCACTGAGCCAAAGCTGAGCATGCATGCAGAAGTAGAGAGGAATACATTTGAAATACTGGGCCAGTGTTCCCCTCAAAACCATCTGTGCTTTCGTATCACTGATGTACCACTTAAAAATGTGGTATCAGTGAAGGCCTCTATTTGGACACTGAAACAATTTTCATCATTGTGTCTCTGTATGGCACCACAATGGATTTGAAATAAATTGATCAATGTGTGCCAGCAAGATAGACTCTCAACTTCAATTTCAGGGTTTTGCTTTTGCAAAATGTTTATATATTAATACAATTGAAAATTTCAATTTTCAAGACTTGGTTGAAATTCTTTGCAGTCAATTACTGCCTGAAGCTGGGAACACGTGGAAATGACCAGACACTGTGTTTCCTCTGTGACAGCTCTCTGCCGGGCCTACACTGTAGCTGTCCTCAGTTCTTGCTTTTTCTTGGGGTATTTTTCTTTCATTTTGTCTTAGCAAGTGAAATCCGTGCCCCATTGGATTCCTGTCAGGTGACTGGCTTGGCCATTTTAGAACATTCCACCTTTTTTTTTCGGATTTGGACTGCTTACCCTGAATGCTTAAGTATATTGTCCATTAGCACAGTGAAGGGGCATTCAGTGATTTTCAAGCATTTGGCTAAAATCTGAGCAGATAGATCACACAATTCAAAATTCATTGTGCTGGTTTTGTCAGCAGTCACATCATCGGTAAATACAAGGGAATCAGTTCCATACACAGCCATACAGTACATTCCCAAACATGACTACGGTTCACAGATTAGGTAGTATGCTTTGGGTCAGGAGCAGTTCCTTTCTCCACTGCACTCTCTCATTCACATTGTCCTGGTACAGAATTACAGTTGTCTCATCTGTCTAGAAGATATTGTTCCAGAACTGTGCAGGATTTTGTTGGAAATATACTGATTTTGGAGCCCAGTCTCATCCCGTCGAGTCATATACTGACGCTACCTGACCACGCGTCGACTTACAACGCAAAACGATGCTTCTTACGTCTTTATTTAATGCCAGTCTAAAATGAACCCTACGCACTAATCCCTAACCGTATTCCGAATTCTCACCCTATGCGTCAAATAAAGATGCCAATAGCTTCCTTTTGTGTTGTATGTTGACGCTTGGTCACCATATGATGAGTCGGGATGAGAATGTGTTGAATTTGAGCCAAAATTATGGTTTACATTTTGTCATAAATCCTTACTAGTTACTCTGGTGAAGTCCTCTCTTGATTGTTCACATTGACACAGATATGCCTACCTTTTGGAAAGTTTTTTGATCTATCCAACCATTATGAACAAGTTTTTTTGAGGTTTTTTTCACCAAGGAAATAATTATTCAGTCACCGATCACAGTTATTATTGATGTCTTCTGGGTTTTTTTTTTCCAAGCTCACTTGGGATTTTTTCTTTTTAAGAATGCACTGTATAGATGGTTTGGCTACACCTAAGGTTTTTACTATTTCTTGGAAGGTGCTCTGATTTTTCAGCCCAGTGATAGTTTGCTTCACTGCCAACAAAAGTTCTTTGGACATTTTATTTATAGTTAACAGCAACAAATTCTAAAAGGAAATGTCACACTTGAAATCAGCTCTAGACCTTTGATTTGCTTACATGCAAATGAAATTATGAAGGAATAACACACCTAGCCATGGAACAGCTGAGCAGCCAATTGTCCAGTTGCTTTTGGTGCCTTAAAATTAGGAGGACCACACGTTGAGAGTGCTGTGCATCATACACTGCTCGCCCACTTAGATGTAAAAAACCAGGAAATTAAGGTGCTCTTTGAGCTTGTACTCATTATTAATTTTCATCTCCAGTATCTTGTGGTTGACAACTAATATAATAATAACTTTGTCAATTTTCAATGTATCTGTGGACCTGACTGTGGAAGCAAATTTTATGCTGTAGTGCGTTGAACCAAAACACCACTCACTAATATTTTCAAAATATTCATGCTCATAAGAACCAATTACAAATCACCCGCATACTCCTCTCTCCATGGGAACAAAGACAGGTTGACTAAATGAGTCATAGCACCAGCTGACATGTCGGTTGGTTTGGCACAGCCTTGAACCTTCTGCTCTGTCATCCTGTCATCCAGAAAGGTAATAAACTTACTTTTGAAAATGAAGGAGGTGACCTAAATACTGATCTTGCTATGGGGCCCATTGCTTTGTGTGTTCTCCTCATTTTACGACAGGAGCATCAATAAAACTGCCTTTGTCTCTGTGCCTCAGTCTCAAAGAGAGCACAGTGCCACACAGAGACAGCCTGATGTGAGCTGCTCACTGCAATAAGGACACTAATTGCTTGCAAACGATAAATTGTTCACCCAGGTCAGCAGTGCTCCCTAACTCCAGCCTGAGTATACCTAGCATGGAGAAAGTGCTCTCATTATCCCCCATTGTTTACAATCTGCATTGTGGTGGAGCGGCAAAGGTGGAACACCTGCAAAATTGTATAACACCATTCCCAGAAAAGTTGGGATGCTGTGTAAATGTGAATAAAAACAGAATGCAATAAGTTACAAATCATTTAACCTCAAAGACAACAGATTTGATGTTGAAACAGAAATTTTATTTTGAATTTGATCCCATCAACACATTTCAAAAACATTGTGATGGGGGCATCTTTGCAACAACATCAATCCGTTGTTAAAGAGTTCAGGTGCTAAATTGGCCTGCCTGCAGTCCAGACCTGTCACCCACTGAAAATATTTGTCACATTATAAAATAAAAATATATGACAGAGATGGCCACACGAAGTGCAGAGCAGCTGAAATCCAACATCACGCAAGAGTGGAAAAACATGTCGCTTTCTTAACTGCAGCAGTTGGTGCCCTCAGTTCCCAAACACTTACAGAGTGCTTTTAAAAGAAAAGGTGATGCAAGACAGTGGTAAGCATGCCCCCATCCCAACCGTTTAGGAACTTGTTTGTAGCATGATCTTCAAAATGAGCAGATGTTTTTCAGAAAACAATAACATTACTCAGTTTCAACTGAATCTGATATGTGCCATTTTTTGTACTTTTTTCAATTAAATACAGAGTTTAAATGATTTCCAAATCAGTGTATTCTCTTTCATTTGCATTTTACACAGTATCCCAGCTTTTTTGTAAACGGGGTTGTTGGTCTAAATCTCAAAACTGGATGTTGAATTTATGTGCGTGCTCTTCAACCCTCTGAAAAGGCTGCAGCATTATATGTTAGATGTGCAATAGTGTGTGTAGAAATCATGTGAACATGATGTGCTCGGTATGTTTTCCATAAATCATGATGAAACTAAGACAAGGCATCTTTACAGGCACCAGGTACCCAAGGCTCTGGTTTCATCTGATCCATCGATCCTAGCCTTACCCAATAACAACTGTCTGCAACAGTTCCTCAAACAAATAGAGGCAGGGTTTAAACCTTTGGTGAACCTCGCTGTATATTGTTAAGGGTAATTGGTTTATTTTCCAGGGTCTTGTAGTCCTAATAAAGTTAAATATAATTATTGTTCGTACAACAGGTAAGCAATCAAAATGCATTCATGCTGAAATTTTTTTCTCTCTGAGAGGAACTACCTATGTTTTTTGCAGTCTAATGGGATCCATGCAATCTCTATCTCTAGTACTACCTTTGCATGAGTCCTATTTAATTTAATTTCTGAAAAGAAAATACATCTGAGTTTGGTGTTCTGATAAAAAATACACATTTTGGATGAGATCTCGCAAAAGACTATAAAATTGTTTTGCTTACAACCAAACATTAGTGGTTTGATCATCCAGTTATCATCACCAATAGTCATTTAAAAAGACAGACATTATTTTGAGCAGCTGAAGCAGGAACCATGCACAGATCACAGCTCAAGCCACAGGGGTGCTTTTAATGAAGATGAATAACGGTAATTGGCACTTAAATAATCAGTATGGAAATTCATAAGACGTTCTGGCTGAAGAATGGTCAGGAGATGGTCTAAAATCAGTTGGGAGCAACAAGAGCTCTAGAGGTCAGGCTCAGGCATAGTAAGGAAAACTGGTCCAAGGTCAGTCCCAGGAAATCTCGCCAAAGCTTTGGGGCACACTGAACAGTGTACTCTCTCAAACTCCGATGCAGGAGGAGGGCCTCTCACTGGGATCGCTGAAATTAGCAATATGTCCGTAATAAATAGGTTACTAGAGTCTTAAAGTTTTCTTAAATGGGCATGTGTGAGTTGAGTTGTGACTTCTTTGTTTTCCAAATGCTCTGTTTTACATGTCCAGACAATTACACAGTAACCCGAGTTCTAAAAAGTCTTCACTTTAGAAGGAAAAAAAGCCCCCTAAAATGCCATTTGCATGTGGACGAGAGGCCAAAGCGCCTAGTAAAAGCTGCATTTTCAAAAATACTTGTGTATGTGTGGACAAAGCCTTTGATATACACAGATCCCAATCAACAGATGGGAAAGGAATGTGTAAGGACCATGTAAGAAAAATTGAAGGAGGCAGTAGAACAAGACAATAAATAACTAGACAGCCCGATTGGCCGCAACCATATGGGTGTAGCCCCCGTGAGCCCACTTCTCCCCTTTTTTGCGCATTATTTGGCCAAATCTGTCACCATGGCAACCAAAATTGATAGGTGTCATAAGTGAAGTATAACGCTTGTCGATATTAAATATGAAAGTAATTAGTCCAAAATTGCAGCCTTTACTGCGTCCACAAGGAAATCTATATGTTTTGCCACTAATTTGCGTATTATTCAGCCATTACTATCGCCATGGTAACCAAAATCGATAGGTGTCATAAGTGAAGTATAAAACGCGTTCATACCAAATATGAAAGTGATCCGTCAAAAATTACAGCCTGTAGAGCATCTACAAGGAAGTGTCTAGGGACATGGCAGCGGCGGAGATGACGTGTGAATCCATAGTAGCCGCCCGACTTCGTCCAGGGGCTACAATTAATCAGTTTACAAAATGGGACTGAAACTCCCGCAGACAGCTGGACTGTGGGGGAAAACAATTGAGGAAAATGACAGACATAGTATGTGGGAAAGGTCTTACAATTCTTTAGCATTTGCGTTTAGTCCATTGCACATCCTCCCTACGCCAAGAGAAGCTCTTAATTGCGACCTTTATAGTAGGTATGTACGTTCTATGAGTACACATTTATCTAAATTCGTAACCATTTTCTGATTTATGAAAGCCAACTACCTGTCTAGCCACACTTCCAGCCGTCCAGCTCACCGGTCTACTAAGACCCAGACTGCATTCTTCACGCCACTCATCATTATTTGCATCTGTGCGTAATAGCCACTGGGAGGTAGCAGTGTGTGTTTAAGACCAAGCCTGACAGTCTCTCACTGTGAAGTCTCGTAACTACTGCAATGGCCGGTAGAGTACGGAGGCCAGGTGCAACGACCAGAGAGAAAGTAAGCAGCACGGACACAGTACAAACACAGAGAATAATACAGACCAAATGAAAGTACTCGCGCTTCCAAAGGACGTATAATAGTCCGAACCACGAAAGCAAAGCGAGATAGAAAAAGGGAGACGAAACTCCAATAATTAGAGGATAGAAAGTCATACAAAACCTGACTACAGATATCTTCGGCTATAGTGCTTAGCTACAAACAGACACTCTAGCAAAGAAGCATGGGGAACATCCGGCTTATATAGAATCTGGGGGAGCGCCACCCCAGTTCAATCAGCCACCTGGGAAAAGAATTTGATTGAACAGGAATACGATATCGTCCCGGGACGAGAGCCACAAAGAAAAGTCCAAAACACACACACAAACATCCAGAACCATGACAACTACATGCCTGTTTCGCATTCCTAGTCTTGTATAGACGTATTCTCGCGTATCGTGTGTACATTTGGAAAATTATTTATACTTTGTGCTGTTATTATTTATGCCAGCACTTTACTTTAAGAAGCCTTGCTCCTTGATTGTTTTCTATGTAGCTAATGCCCAGATTCTGTATTACTAATATTTTTCACATTTAAAGGAACTTTGATTCTTATTTTGTTTGTATCTTTTGCGTGCTTTCTCCTGCTACAGCTGTTGGCATAATAAATCATACAACCAAGTCCATCCTTGAACCTGAGTTCAGTCCTCAACTTCTTGTCCTCTGTGCCTGTCATGAAAGTACGTGACACAGCCCTTACACTACCTTCTCATTTATGGGTTCTTTATATTTCCTATTTAGAAAACTCAGGGATTATGGCATGAACATCTCCTTATATGTATGCCAAAGTGAAAAAAGGAATCACTGAGTGTGAATTCTTAAATTGAATGTTAAAAGTAAAATACGCTGTACATGTTGATTTGCTTACATGCTGAATGCATGTATTATGTATTTTTTCGATACAGTTTGTCGTACAGAATTGCCGCGAGCCTTATTTTTTTTTTATTTTGATGATGAAATTACATTCGTATATTCAATTATGGCCAACAAAATTGGACAGCTTTAGCCTGGAAGCATGTTTGTGGCTCTACACCAACTGCCAGATTGGATAGAAGTGCAAAAATGTCTTTCTTTCCCTTTCATTCTGCAGCGGAAGACTGTATATGTGGATATGGCTAGTGGATTTAATGGTTATTATGACGTGGTAGTATTATTGTCCGACATCACTTAGCAAATGCAATTATTGAAGGTTCAAATAAAATGTATTCAACTTCCCCAAGTTTCTGAAAAGGGTAGGATTGCAAAGCTGCGTATTTGCAGAGTGCATGCCATAGCTAGACAAGGTGCAGAAAGAAGAACAGTAGACACACAAAAATAATAAACAGGTTTGAGTTGGGAGTCACACTGCAAAATCCAAATACTTCAGTGTAATGAAACTTTCACTTGCAGTTGAATACCTTAGATTTCGCCAGACTTTATTCATCATATTTCTTGCAACAGACCTTTCGTCTTTTCTTACCAAAAATCTTTTGACAGATGCCCAAACAGGGAATGAATCCAGGGATATTGGGGTTACATCACCCATTATATTGAATTGCCAGCCTACAGTAGTAGCAGGGCATCTGCACATAAATGATGTCAGCAAAATCAGTTTGTTAAGACAATTATCTAAAATAATGTTGAAAGTCCGCTCAGAAAAAAAAGAGCCCCTCACAATTAAAACTAGCATTCTACTCAATTCTTTAATGCTGCTTTAAATTTCTTAACTGATTTGCTCTGCTTGATTTATGCATTTCCTTGGCGATAATGATCTATTGTTCTTCATATGACTGAAACGGTTGGTCTGCATTTTGATTAAACTTACTTTTGGATATCTTGTTTTTGTATGTACCCGAAACCTCTCAGCAACTGAAAAATTGTCAACAAAAGAAAAAGTTTGATGCTCCCTTGTCTTATGAGTCATACTTCACAGTGTTGGATCTGTAAATTTCATTTTTGATTGAATTTTAAAGCAATCCACATTACTTAGGCTTCTACTCAGGTGTTTTGATGTTATAAGTATGCAAATAGTTTGTGTCATTGTAAATTATATTGAACCTGTGATATGTGTGTCCTGAGACAAAACTGTGCAAATAAACAATTCACTACAGTAACCCAGGTTAATTGCTTTGGTTTGGTAGCAGCATTGTTATGCAAAGCCTCACAAGCAGAATCTCTTAGCTGCTGTGTAATTACAGTAAACTTACCTATCAGTTAGCAGGAGCTACAATATTCTGTTAACAGCATTACCCTGAAATATTGAGCCTGTCACGTGATGGGGACTTGCTATGTAAAAATTAAGGACATCACTTGGCCATAGCTTGCTACATGCTCTGCAAGGAACCCGGGGATGGTCTTGGACAACCAACTAAACTTCAAGAAGCACGTTGTAGCAACAACACGGTCCTGCAGATTTCTTTTGCACAATATCATGAGGATTCAATCATACCAGACCCTCAACTCAGCACAGCTCTTGATCCAAGCCACAGTGATTTTCCGCCTAGGCTACTGCAACTCCTTGCTTGCTGGTCAAACATCCTGTGCCCTTCAACCCTCGCAGCTCATTCAGAAAGCTGCTGCTCGTCTCGTCGTCAACCTCCCCAAGTTCTCCCACGAGACTCCCCTGCTGAAATCCCTGCACTGGCTGCCAGTTGCAGCCAGGGTCAGATTCAAAGTCCTGACTCTGGCTCATGCTGCAGCAAACAAGACAGCCCCTTCCTACCTACAAGAGGTAATCACCCGTACACACCAGCTCGGCCACTTCGTTCTGCAGCAACAGGACAATTTCATCCCTCTGCCCTCCGCCTGAATGGCAGTTGCTCATCCAGATCAATTGGCTTTTCCTACCGTACTCCCCAGTGGTGTAATGACCCGCCCACTTCTCTGTGACCTGCTCAGTCTCAGCAGGTCTTCTGTCGTGACCTAAAGGCTCATCAGGTTAGATAGTATCTGACCTTGAGCCTCCCTCCCCAGCACAATTTAAGAAAAAAAATCTGCTCTGTAGTGTTTATTTCCATTTGAAAAAATTGCTTGCTAATTGCCAACCGTATAGTCTGCGCGTTACTTGTTCATGACTTAAGGCGACTAATGTTCTGCATGGATAATAGCTTGTCTAGTCTGTTGTGTTACTGTGCCAATGACCTGATTCAGTGCACTTGCTGTATGTCGCTTTGGATAACAGCGTCTGCCAAATAAATTAAATATCAGGTAATGTACTGCTAAAGAATTTTGGATGAAACGTGTTAATAATATTCTGTGCGGACATCCACAATACCTTGCTACATACATTCAGAGGGCCAATTTATCAGTTAAACCTGTACAATTGCTTGTTAAAGAAAATATCTAATCAGCCAATCATGTGGCTGCAACCAAATGGATTTAAGCATGCAGACATAGTCAAAAAGTTGAGATTTTCAGACCAAACATCAGGTAAGGAAAAAAAATCCGCTTTATGTGCCTTTAACTGTGGAGTGATCATGGGTGCTGAACGGCGCAGTTTAAGCATCTCAGAAACTTATGATCTCCTTAGATTTTCAAGCAAAACAGTCTCTACTGAGTTTACAGAGTACGGTGTGAAAAACAAATGGGAAAAAGTGCCTCATATAAATATACAGTTTTTGTTACATTTTTTTGAAATGGTCTTTGCACTCTAACAGCAGTACATAACTTATGAATTCTGAAAAAGGACTGAAAAAAGATCCATCATCTGCAGGTGCTGTAATCCTGTTTAAACGCCGACCAATCACTTCCTCGTGGTCCGGTTGGAAAGAACCAATGACAAGCTCCTCGCCTCCTTGTGCACACTCTAGCCTTGCCGTGTACGAGCTTGAACTCAAAGCGCATAATCGCTGCTGAGGAAAGTTCTTCCGCTATCAAATCAAAAGAAGAAGAGGTTGTAGGAAGTGTATCGGAGAATGGTCATGACTAGAGTGCATGGGTAAAGTGGCAACTATGAGATGCCCTAAGTAAAGCGTGCCCAAAAACCTTTGATTGACTGGAGTGCATTGTTGAAGAGGCGAATATATACCGAAGGACTTTAGTTCTGCATTTATTATTTATGGTGTGATTTCTAACCAAATGATAGTGCTCCGAGGCAATTCGAACTCTGCCAAAACTACCACTGCCACAGTTACTTATGACTGCTCGCCCTGCCAAAAAAGTCAGGAAAACAAAGTCCGAGCACAAAAAGCTTTAACTGAAAAGGGTGCAGATACGGCAAGAGGACAAACTCGAGTCTATATTGGAGTAGTTTTTCAGCGATGGAGGCGACTAAGGGAGTTGAAAGGCCTGAAAAGTGGTGCAATGGTTGCAATCTTTCTGTAGGACAGGTTAGTTGTTGTTTTGTTTTTGGTGGAGGATTAGTTGTTTTCACAAATTGTTTAGCCAAAGTCACTATTTCTGTTAAGTTAGTCATATTATCCCAATGCTAACATTACCTTCCCTTTCTATCCAGGCTAGTAAGTAACATTAGCTAATGTTTGTTTGCATAAATCTTTCTGACAAACGCTCACATCTGTAACGTTATATGGTTGCCGGTATCAGAACGTGTTATTTACATTTTAGGTTTTCACAAATGTGCTGATATGCCAAGCAGAACAGAATCTCTGAGCATGCAAAATGTCTAATAATGGGTTCCACTGCTGCCAGCAAAGAACTGGAAAGTGAGGCTACAGAGGGCTAAGGATCACTACAACAGGAAAGTAGAAGATTTGAAAAACATTGTCCAGTTCAACAAACTCGATTTCTATTGTAAAAAACTCATGGTAGGGTTATAATTTGGTAGTGGAGTTGTAATGGTTTCTTGCCTCACATAAAGCCCCTTAAAACCACTGGAGTATCATTAAAATGGCACAGCCCACCAGAGTATCGTTCCCAACCATGTGCATCCCCTTATGGCCACTGTCCACCATATTCTAATGGCTACTTTCAGCAGGATAAAGCACCATGTCTCAAAGCACTCGTCATCTCAAGCTGTTCCACAATCATGACAATGAGTTCAGTACACTCCAATGGCCTACATAGTCACCTCAATCTGAGCACATTTGGGATGTACAGGAATGGGAAATTTGCAGCATGAATTTGCAGCTAACAAATCTTCAGCTTCTATAAAGATGCTATCCAGTCAACATTATAAGAATTTCTCAGAGATTTTTCAAGCACCATGTTTGAATCTGAACTGTAAACAATTAAAGGTCAAAGGGGGTCCTACCCATCATTGGAAAGGTGTACCTAATAAAGAGATCAGTTGGTGTACAGCGCAATGACTGTCTTTACTTTTGACTAAATACCGTGCATATACTGTATACACACAAATACGTTGTGGATTGTTTTCATTTATGTAATATTACATGTTTTAGCTGGAAAGCCCATTGAATTTTCTCAAAAGCATCACACAAGATTTAATTTAATTTCACACTCCAGTTACTACACTGCATTCTCCACACTCATGTGCCCAAACTAGTTATATTTAGCTATAGTGTTAGAAAAACAATTTGCACTCCTGTCTGGTAATGTTGATATTAATATCCAAAATATCTACCAGTAATATCTAAGGAAAAACTCAGTTCTCTATTTGCAAAGCCTTAAACAGGAAAGCAACAACCATAACCATACTTTCATTTTTAAACAGACAATTGAAATGTACAAAGTGTATGTCCAGTCTAGTTTATAATATCCATTTCACGAATGATGAACAAATAGAATATGAGTCAATCGCCACTTTGCATATTAAATAGTCAGTGCAGTGCTACATAAGAAAAATAATTGCTAATTGAAGGCCGAAAAATATATACACACGAAAACCAGGTCAACCTTGGCTGTGGGATATTTTATGAACAGCTAATACAACAAATTCACAGAGAACAAGTGAGATCATCCACATATGATCAGTCCCTATCTGAGTTATGCATCTGCCTGAGATAATTTGGGACCAAACCATCAGTCAAAAAGATGCACGGCAAGTCCCCTCCGATAAGATTGGGCCACTTCCCTATCTTGCCAGCCATTTTAGAGCATTTCAGTTTGCTATAAATAATGTCTGGTGATACACATCTCAGATATACCCCTTCCTACATGACATACCCCCAGGATTTATCAAAAGAAACCTCCAAGGCTTCGAATGATGTGCTCTGAGAGTAGGAATATTTTAGAAAAAGAAAGTTTAAGTGTTAAATGGAATTTTGGCTGAATCTCCTTTGTCTTGTTGTTTCTCAGGGTGCTGAACTTGATGTTTCTACAGAAGTGGTCACACTACGGCTTAAGAAGCGGTCAAGGGGAAGTGAGTGGGAACAAAAGGTCTAAGTTTAGGAATGCGGAGACTGAACTCTATTTGAAACCCGGTTGGCGGAAAGCCAACTGAGATAGCTTCAGCTACTTGGCCGTCAGTAAAAAAAAAACAACCAACTGAAAAGAGACAGAGAATGGAGAGAGTAAATAGTGTTTG
Source organism: Gymnothorax javanicus (assembly GCA_029692085.1). Classification (NCBI taxonomy): domain Eukaryota; kingdom Metazoa; phylum Chordata; class Actinopteri; order Anguilliformes; family Muraenidae; genus Gymnothorax; species Gymnothorax javanicus. The sequence goes on from CM056197.1 coordinate 89,001,538, forward strand.
GTGTTCATACTACAGTTATCCTGTCAATGGCTTCTAATTTGAATCATGTTAGTAACAGGAGCAAGCACCAATCAAAATCCTTCATTTTGGTTCTTAAAATGTATTGAAAAGCAATCACTTTTAGAAGTGTGTTTGAGGAAATGTGAGTGACATACGGGTTGAGAAGCAGCTGGGCTATCTCCATCTAATGTTCTCATCTGCTCAAAATTCCTTTTCAAAGGGCACACGTGCCGAAGAGAACATCCTAATTGCACTCAAACAACACAGACTAATGTTTACATCTCCCACATCTAATGGGAACCCGATAACTGAAGCAAATGGTGCTCTCTCTCCGGCTGTCTAACACAGGCATGGGACAAAAAAAGGAGGAAAAGAACAAGCGTTTTGAAACATTACACAATGTGAGGCCATTAATCAGCGGGGCCTCATGTAATATACTTTTGCACATGAGGCTATTTTCTGTCATAGCAAATAGCCGTACATTTATGCTGTAAATTGCATGCTGCAATTCACAGATGTTTGATATTATGGCAATATAACTGCAAGAGAATGTCTAAAAATCTCATAAATGTCTATAAATATATACACATTCCCCAGCAGGAAAAAAACACACACATACATGAGTTGCAGGTTTATGTACGCCTCATCCATTTTTATGTCACATAGTGCTATATTGCGACTGCTACTATCCACATATGTTTGACATTACTGTCAGCTAACAGCATATTTCAGTACAGTTAAATATAATGTGTGTTTGCATGTCTATATGTGTCTGCTCGCTAGTATGTGTATGAATACCAGCTGGACTCATTCAGGAAAATGGCCTATATTTTTACATTTTGTCCACTTACTGGGTTATGTATTTTCTGAAGCAATTCAGGCGAAGCATCTCGCACAAGAGAGTAGATTTGAACTAGCAACACTGGCTGCCTGCCTGGATCCTTTTCAGTGACATGGAGCTGCTTCATTGCATTAGCTTTCAGTACCCAATGCAGTGGCCATTGGTAAATTCTGAGAACATTTAGAAAGAGAAGGACTGAAAACATCTAATACCCTGGAAGGAACTTAAGGTTAGGTGTAACCCTAAAATTCACCAAAATTTGAAAAAATATCATTTTTCTTTTTTTTCCTCAATATCACTTCTCAGAATTCATTCCTGGTGGCTTTTGAGGGCATAATAACTGAACACTGACATGGTGGGTACATTGATGATACTTGGTCAAGAAAACATTCGTCTAACTTTGAGACGGATTTTCTCTGTAAGGGAATTTTCGCCACATAAATATCTCGAGAACGAGTGAAGATATCTGCATGAAATTTTGTGAGTGATTAGATCTCACTCTGATCTATGTTTTGAGTCAATGAAAACAGTAATATCAATGTTTGGGTGTCTTAGACACCTCAGCATAGGCCCTCAGGCCTTATCGCATTTTGAGGTCCCCTTCTAGACCCCCTAAAATTTTTATTTGTTGTCAAATCTCCCAAACCTTTGGCTCAAAACCTTCAATATCATGTCCATAAAGTGTGTACAAAAATTCAAATCAATACATGGAATGTTTTTTGAGAAAAATGGAATAATGTATTTCTACATATCGGGTGTCGGCCATCTTGGATCTTGTGACCTAATTAGCATAATTATGTAAATTCTATAAAAAATGCTTTCTTTCATCATAGCCATCAACACTGAAACCTTAAATCCAGTCTTTATTCAAAATTAAGGAAATTTTCATTTGGGGTTACACCTAACCTTAAAGCGCAGAAGAGACGACCATAAGTATTTAAACATGCAGAAGGATTGCTTTGAAAAAAAAATGCCCAGGGCACAGCCTTCAGAGCAAAATTCAACAGACTTGTGAAGCAGGCTGATGGAAATTCCCAAAATGCTCCTCTTCTCCTTGTCAGTGAGGTTTCACATTTGTGTCAAAGCTCATTCTGTTTGCCAAGGAAAAATAAACAGCTTCATCCTAAGCTTTGTATCTTCAAAGTGTATTTATCAGCAATGATATCGGTTTTCACTGGTCCTGTGCAATACACAGCACTTCAGCACGAGAGTGATTAATTACACGACTGAAATGACTGGAGTATTAATATCAGCTGTTATTGCGCCTCCCTACTCAACATAAATCCTGGTGTCAGACAATACTTCAGAGACATTACAGTGACTGCATAATGTTAAAAATCTCTCCACTCTCCATGCAGAAGAGACAGAATATATCCTCACTGGGATAGACTTCTGTGAGGAACACTTCTGGAGTGTTGGTGCTCATAATCCTCAGCTTTGACCACTTCACACTTTTTAAATAAGAAAAAAAAAGGCTTCTGGAGGAAGGTCAGAGAAAGATCCCTTTTAGAATGTGAATTGGTCAATAGAACGACTCAGACATTAGACCACTGAGCTATGATCTTTAGATGTTCTCATCTAATCTTCCAATCTCTCACAGTCCCTGAGAGCGAGCTGATCTGGCAGTAGCGAGTCTGAGCTAGGCAGTTATCTCCCATCACAGGAAATGGATGCCCTTTAAACACTGTATTCATTTCCTCTGCCTGCAGGGTCATTGACAAAATAATGCCCCTTTGATCAACAATGCCTCATTTCAAACGCCTGTGGTATTGCCTCTAAAAACACTTGGGGGCTTTGTCTCACTCCGTAAATGTGTGGTTTTCTTCACCTGACCTCTAAAACATATGCTTTTCTTTTTGGCAGTGTGTTTCTCTCTCTTTCGCTCGCTCACTCTCACTTTCAATTCAATTTGACTTATTGGCACAGGAAAATATTGCATGTTATATTGCCAATGCATACAATATTAATTAAAAAAATCATTTAACTCTGAACAGCACTTTGACATAAAAGATTAGATGCAATCAACAGTAACAGTAACACATTTATTTTTAAACACATGAATTACACATCTCGTCTCATCTCCACTCTCTCTCTCCCTCTCTCCTGCTCTCTCTCGCTCTCTCAATCCCTAGGCAGTGCAGTTCTCATAATAACCAATAAAGCCTTAACCTACTGGATCAATGTCCACGTTCATTTAATTAATTAAAAGGAACAAAACAGAATACATAATGTGGGTTGGCTTTCTGGCCAGCTTTAAAAACGACTGACAAATACATGTAGTTGGGCTCTGCGAGGGCATGCTGTGATATGACTCCATCTTTCCATGCTCTCTTGCTGTGTTTTCCAGTTGAGTGTTTGCAATGAAATGCTTCACAGGAACACCCAGCATGTAAGCAAGGAAAAGTGCAGTCATATTGCATTATTGAGCCTTTTAGCCTTAAACTGCGTGCACTGTGCGATAATGTTCTTGAAGAGCCAGTGGCCAAGCTTAGAAATTTAAACTGATGTCAAAGCAAACGGTCATAGAATAATTTGTTTAAAGCGGAAATAATTTTATGAAGACAAAAATATTCAGACTTTGACTTTTTCTTTGCTGTGGCAATTACCCCGTCTTGCATTGAAGAAACAACAATTATGAGTTTCACACATTCAGAAAATAGAAGTAATAAATAAATTTTTTTATAAATAAATTTTTTGCAATGCATCAGGTTGGTCAGTGTTTCATCATTAAGGAGTATGTCCCCTAATTCTGTGTTGTAAAACAGTGAACTGTGAAATTATTTGAACACTAAAAATTAGGGATCATTTGGCAGGAGAATCTAGTGGTCAGAGAAACTATTCTAACAGGGAAACTTTTTGACACTCTAGAATCAGTCTCTTAGAGTCCTGACACAATCTTGTTTCAGACGAGCTCACAGAACAATTAATAGCATAATGATCAGAAATGTCCAGCTTTGTATGCTGTTTGTCTAAAATCGGAAGTGAAACTCATTTTCTGTCCCCCCACCTCTCCTCTCCACGCTTGAATCCAGTGACCAGCTGAGCAAGGCCACGGGGACTAAACTTGTCATTTACAGAGGGAGAAATACGGCCGCGTGGGCACACTGTGGCATCTTTACGACACAGCATTCCAGGCAGATGAGGAATGGGAACCAAGAGTAGAGAACGCTCCCCTCCACCACAACTCACCATAAATGCAGACCAGAACACCAGTCATTGCAACCATAACTCACCATGAGCAGTGGGCCAGGTGACTGCTCCACTTAAGTTGTCTGTGTCCCTTTTTTACCAATCATGCCTCTGGGTTAAAAACTGAAATAATCTTCATGTTTTTGTTTCCACCTATAGTCACACTTTAGATGAAGTGTTGCTCATAAAGGCTTTATACAGCATGTATAATGCCTTCGTGAATGAGACATAATGTCTTCATAAATCATACATAAGCAAATGTTATGCTTTGTGAAGGGTGAAAAAAAACATCCTTATTCAGCATATGATGACAGATGTGATATAACTGACAATGTCACCTAACTCGAGGCTAAATGCTATAAAGGGTGACATTGTCAGCTAAGTGACATTGTCATTGTGACATCTGGCATCACATGCTGAATAAGGATGTGTTATTTCACCTTTTACAAGGCATGACATTTGCTTATATATGATTTATGAAGATATTATGTCATTATGTCTTATACGTGCTGTATAAAGCCTTTATGAACAACACTTCATCTAAAGTGGGACCCCGCTTATATTCAGCAATGTTGTTGCTTTAATGGGACACTAACGTCCACCTTTCCGTAACAAGGGATGTGGCGGGGAATGCGACAAAGAGAAAGAACTGGAACTGACAGCAGGAGATCAGGGATATTTCCGCCTTCCTGTACAGACTAGTATTTGGAATGATTGTTTTCCAAGTGTGACCCATTGGGCAAGGCAGGCTGAGTAAATCGATTTGAGTTAAGAAAGCAGCTAGGACACTGTCGGCTCATGGGCCTACGCCAGCCCGACCAAAGAATCTAAAAAGCAATTAATGCTGCTGACAGAGCTTTAACACAAAGGAAGCAAGGCTGTGCAGCACTTCGACAAGATCAGTACCAAACTAATGGCCTCGAAAGTGAAGATCTACACCATCTTTTGGAGCAACTTCCCTCAAAACTCAGCATCTTAAACTTTTTTCCTGCTAAAAGAACATTTTTCCAGATGTAAACACAGGTACAAATTAATTTCTCCTACTTTTCATCCTCCTAGTTTTAGACTGAGTTCTCCTCGTCAACCATTCTTATTGATTCAAGCCGCACAATGTGAGCGCATGTTTTTCCATGAAACGTGATAACGTGATGTTCAGCTACAGCTTCTTTCCCATTGGAGAAAGTCATTTTTGAAAAGCTGAAATTGGGTGCCCAACAGACCAACAGATGTTACAATGAGATTTAGTCTTCCGAGTTGAATGAATCCCATCCTCCCGGGATTATGAAATGATCTGCTATAGACCAACTACACTGTCGGCCACACTGGGCAGAATCACAGTCCAGATTCTATATTTGAGTATGGGGCCCACACACATACACACACACACACTCTTAGCACGATGAACCACCACACTACTGTTGTTTTTCCCATATACAGGGAGGAGGAAGTTCAGGATGTGTTAGAGCCTGAGAGACCAACCGTCTGCAGTTCAAGGGCCAGGAACTGCGTCAATAGCCACCTTATTTATCACCAGCCTTCCCGCTATGATGCAGTCACATTTAAATCACACAATTTAACTCTAAAGCTTCCTTTACCCTGGTCTATCTATACTGTATGCTTGACGTTGGCTCAAATCACATGATTTCCCTTTGAGCCAGCAAAGGTGGTATGTCAGCCAAAGGCCTTTCACATACATTCAGCAATATTGAGTAAATTTAGAGTTACCTACCTTTACACTGGTTGGTGTTTTTGTCCAGAATTGCCTTTGTTGACACAATTTTTCCATATCTGTAGAAAGATAAAAAAGGACGAAATATAAATTAGTCTCTTTTAGTGCGTTTATACCAAGGCTCTGTTGTCATACTTCCAATTGACAGTCATGATATCCTTTGCCCCAGACAGCAAACCCCCAGCTGTGTGCCAACTCTATCCCATATGTTTGATATCATTTTGAGTGGTCCTGCCCACATCCCCCCAGATCTTGAGGAGGCTTTTGAGACATATTTGTTAAATCTGCCAAGAGAAGCCTGTCAGGTGTTATCAAGGAAGATACAACGATGTCGAAGGGTTCATGCTTGAGGGGTGAAGCTCGCCTCATCCTCCACCCACATTACAGTGCTGGTCGTGGTGGGGAGTATGCATGCGAGAGTATGTGGTCGGAACAGGGATCTGTTTCCAGATTCATGCTTGAGCCCAGTGAAGCACCACTGCATGCATTAATGGAAAGGAACAGGGCTGCAGGGGAAGTATTCAGTAGGAGATTGCTTCCTCACTTCAGCGAGGAACCCAATCACCTCAGCACTTATCCCGGGAGAAAAGAAAATGTGAAAATGTGAGCAAGATAAGTCACCCTGGATATGACAGCATGCTAAGTGCATATATATTTTAAATACTGGTGGACCTTGACTTTGTGGCATATTGGCATGAGTCACACGCAGGATGTTTACCATCATCCCTTTGATATAAAAATGGCGATAATTGGTATAAAAAGGAGCAAGATAAGGTGGGGCAAAAAGGATTCATGCAATAGGAAATTTAGATGCAGAAGAAAAGGAGTGAATGCACTCAGACCGGGTTTTATTTACAGCAAGACATAAATCCACTATCGCTCAAAAGTTTCAAATCACTTGTGACTCCCTCATAGATTAAATGGAATAAACATAAAATATACCTACAGCACTAAACTGTAGGGACATTCTGGAAATGATATTTATGAAAAAAAAATGAATATGAAAAACTTTCAGGAAATGAAAAATATGGAATGGCTTCAAACACACATCAGTCGGAGATATTTCAGTCTACATAGAAATTGAGTGATAATGATACCTTCATAAAATTAATGTTCCAAATTTCTGAGTTTACAACACGCAAATAAAACTGCATTTTAAAGTAGCTGACTGCCATATTATTTAAAGAGCAAGATTATGGAAGTTTTTTTTTTAGCTGGTGTGCAGTGTTCAATCATTGAAATTATCTGTAAATTTTAAAAGCTTTGAATAGAATTTGAGTGTATTTGCATACAAAGATATTATGCTCGCAGTATGAACATTATGGGCTGTACTGAAGAACAGTACACCCTGAGGAAAGAGGCAAATTGGCTGGAAGCAAAGGACACCTATTCCCCTCAGGAGATCCATGATATTTCAATCGGCAGAATGTTTTGCTGGAATATGCGATACGACTGACCTTACCACATGAAAAAGTGGCAACATTGGTCTCTCATTCAAACACTAAATGTTTGCTGCAAGCTTTAAGGGGTACTTAAACAATCAAGAGGCTACATTAGTTCTCACAACCAGTTTATGGGTAGTCTAGATATGATTCATATGGTTCTTTGGCAAGTTATGATATTCTTTGTGGTCTTAAAGGGAGATTTTTAAACTTTCTAGCAAAGAAAAAAAACTGAAAATCTAGAATTTCTAGGGCATTCACTGTCTTTCACTCTCTCCCCACTGAAGAGCAGGCTGAATGAGTGGGTGGCTTCTCTTTCATAATGAGCTCTACACTGAATGGCTGGCAAAGAGAGCAACTGGCTACACAAATTGTGCGTAAAAAGGATGACATTTAATACCAGAGGCAGACGAGTGGTGGAACTTAAAGTCTAAAAGGGCTGCTTAGATTTTCAACATAACAGTTGAATGATAATAGACTTTCCAAGAAGAGGAAAATTAAGGGATTACTTATGCTAATGTTGTTATGAATGAGTGCAATTAAATACAATCCCTAATGTTTTTGAAAATCCAGCAAAAACTTATAATTTGACTTGCCCCAGAAAAATGCATGCCACCCTGAACGCAAGGTAATGAAACGTTAGCAGCGAAGCTAATGTTGGGCATCCATATTACTGAAGCAAGACTCAGTAAAGTAAAATGTTTCCTTAGTTCACAAGGTTATCATAGCTAAGGAAAAAATTGTTGAAAACCACAAGTTATGATTGTCCACGTCAGCTAATGTTTGAAACATCTTGACCGGTCATTTCCTTCTCTGGCTGCTGAAAAACACAATGACAAATTTCAGCTTAATTTTTGTCATGCATAAAAAAAATGCAAAAAAAGCCAGTTTCCAAACTATTACCCCAGTAAGAAGAATCTGTGCAAATACACTGTACATCAAAATCCTCAGATTAAACTAGCAGCAGTTTCTAAATGCTCATAATCTGATTTAGAAGCTAGTGAAGTACGCAATGATAATGGAAAGATAATGTGTACAGACTAATCAGCACTGATGAAGGGACTTACATACACAACATACAATCGCCATACAAGTTAATAAATTCAATATTCGGTATGAATATTAACGGAATAAAAGTCAACCTTCACAGGGCTGTTCAATACAGTGAAGACAACAGAACAGGTGGACTGAACGGTGGAAAATTATTTCCTGTCATATGGGTCCTTTAAAGTTGTTCAATGTGCAGTCCCCTCCAATAATACTGGTACCTTTTGTAAATAATAGCCAGCAGTCTATAAAAAATTTGACGGCTGTAAATCCTTCCAATCATTCAATATTAATAAAAAATGTTTACAACTAGAGGGCACTCAGAGAGCGCATGCATCCACTGGCTGATCCAGGATCCAGCCCTAGGGAGGCCGTATAGCGGCATCCAGGAGTATCTGTTTAGCTGGGACACTGTCATCCATCCTAGCCATGTGACACAGGAACTGCAGCCTGCGTCGGTGAATAGGGGTGGATACAGGCTCTGGGTTTTCATAGCGATGGTACACATCTGCTTTTATTATATGGTGGAACCAGCATGTTTGAAGGATGTTCCTCAGATATTTCTGATGGAACGTGTCAACGAGTTCACAGATCATTAAGGACAGTGTCCAAGTCTCACTTGCGTAGAGAAGGACAGGAATGACCGCAATCTTGAAGAGGCATGGTTTGGTATCTGTGCTAATGGAGGCCAATTGGCAGATATGATTTAAGTGTCCGTATCCACTGCTGGCAAGGCCAAGTCATCTTCTAACCTCAGGCTCAGATTTGCAGGAGGTGCAGGAAGATTAGCCCAGGTACACAAATTTATCAACTGAGTCCACCTCGGCATCTCTGATCTTGATAGCTGCTGGCAGTGGGGGGGAGGGGCAACACCAGACAATGATTGAATTTGGTTTTGCAAAAAAGTCCCAAGGGGGTTGACTCTCGAGCCTTAACATTGAGAGCATTTGAAATTACGTTGATGCTCTGGACAAAAAGAACAATGTCACCTGCTTAGCAACGATCAGTGTAGTGACCGTGGCAGTGAACAGCAAGCAAGATTACTGTAGGGTAATCTATGGCAACCAGTAATCAACCAGTTATCAATGGGAACATTAAACAGATTTATTGCAGCAACACACCCCTGACAAACCCCAGATGTTGTTGGAAATGGATCAGACAGCAGTCCATCAGACCGGATCTGGCACTGAGTGGTTGAACAGAGGGCATGCAGAATGGTGACCAGCTTTTGGGGTACACCCACACCCTGGAGTAATTTCCAGAGTGCTTTTCTGTTAAGTGAATCAAATGCACTTTTGAGATCCACATATACCACCATGAAAGGTTCATGGACCTCTTTATGTTGCTCAGCCAGAATATGGAGCCTGAGGACAGCATCTGTTGTTTAGCTGCCTGGTGAAAAAAACAGCTTGTTGTGGGCGTCACTTCTAGAGCAGCAGTGGCATGAGTCTGCTTAAAATGACAAATTCTACAACTTTTCTTGGTATAGATAGACAGGTTATAGGGCAGTAGTTAGATGGTAGTATACGGTCACTCTTGTTTGTATAGATAGAAACAATGATGCTGTCAAGCTAGTGCTCTGGAACTGCTTCATTTTCTCAGACTAATTTGCAGAGTGAAGCCAGACGTTGCCAGGCAGGGCTGACAGCAGACCAAACCATTTCTCCCGTCACACCATGAACTCTAGCAGCTTTACCCAGACGAAGCTTGTGGATGGCAGCTGCGATCTCCGCAGGGGTTGGCGGGTTAGTTGAGATATGTTCAGCCACTTCACCACTTTCAGCAAACTGAAAAAGACGAGGGTCAGGTGGGGCAGCAGGTTCATTCAGGGCCACGGTGTAGTGTTTGCACCAGCGACGTGACTTGTCATGGGGGTCAGTAAGCAGCCTGGTTCCATCAAAGGCCAGAAGCGGTGATGGTGACTGGCGAGTGGTAGAGCACAAAGTTTGGATACATCTGTATGCAGATTTGTTATCATTGAGAAGGAAGAAAGCTTCAGCCTCAACTGCAATAGAGTTGATCAAGGTTGTTCCGTCTCTTCGAAGGCTAGAGCAACGTTCTCTGCGTAGCACTCCTTACAGCTGCATGCCATCTCAAAGCCGGGCATTTCAGCTTCGTTCAAAAATTTCTAGTGAAGCTACAGAGATCCATGGCTTCTTTTTCCGCATTTAGGGGCCGAGAACTGCATAAGCAGCAGCTGTCATGTCCTCTTTATACGGATTCCAGTTTAGATCGATATCCTTCTGGTGGACAGTGGACACAAAGTTTTTAGCAGCAGAGATAGAGAACTTTTGGGCAACTCGCGGATGCTGCAGCTTACTAATGTCGGTGTGAATGGCCTTAGGTGTTGCCAGGGTTGTTCTTAAGTCTAACATGGACAGTGGCAATAACTAAGCAGTGGTCAGTGCAACCGAGCTTGGCACTGCAACAGACACGACAGTCTGATAAACCTCCCGAGCATCCACTGAAAAGGACAATGTTAATTGTCTTACGCGTAGTGCCGTCATTAGAGTACCAGCTAAGCTTGTGCATGTCTTTGTGCTGAAACCAGGAGCGGGTGATTCTCAGGTTGGCAGTGGCAGCAAGGTCCAGTAGATGATGACTGTTGTCGATAAGGGTGCCCTGAGAGAAAGGGGCCTAGTATACTCTCATAGCCACCCCTTTCTGAACCTACAGAGGCGTTGATGTCGCCAAGGACATTGATGATATCTCTCTTTGGGGCTCTCTGCAGTTCGACCTGTAGGCCGTCAGAGAAAGTATCCTTCTCATTGTTGCCAGTAAGGTCAGTAGGGGTGTACCAGAAAAATATAGACACGTGTCCAATACTATGGCACATACAAGCATACAATAGAGGAGGGCTTGAGGGTTTCCAGTGGACAAGGCAGCCCACAACTCTACGGTTCAAAGCAAGGGCTACTCCTTGGATGTGGAGTGACTCATGACCACCCCAGAGCAGCTTATAGTCCAGCAAACAAGTTTTGCCAGAGTTGAGCCAATGCACCTCCTGGGGGCCTGCAACAGTAATCTGCAGTTGGGACAGCTCCATGTTCAGGAGAGATGGGGACTCAGGGAGGTTTAGAGTCAAGATGTTCCATGAGGCAAATCGTAGTGGTCTGCACAGGCTAAGGCCCGTGCTACTCCCAGAAGCATCAGTGTCATCCCTCCCGAGGGGGTTTGAGGAAATGATGTCATGAGTATCTGGAGTAGCATCTGGCAAAGTATGGTTTCTGGAGTACAGGCTAGTAAATTTCACCAGTAGAAACTAGTAAATTCACCTGATGGGGTCGTTGGCCCCACTCAGACTACATGGGTAGAGGGCCTGTCTCCTGCGCCATCCAACAGGCATTGCTATTTGTCCACAGCTGGAGAAGCTGCCGGTGTGGTGACCAGTGAAACATCAGACTGCCTGCGGAGGCTTCACTCCGAATTTTTTCTGTTGTGGTTGACTTCCTTAGCCTCTGAGTAAAGACTCTGACTGCAAGGCAGTAGCTGATCCCACACTAAGCTTGGTGCCAGTTACCAGGTGCTACCAGCCCAGGCCAGTTGGACCTGAGGACAGTGCAGGGCAGGGGCGTCCCTTCCTGCGGTGGCCACATTAACAGTGACGACCCGCATACCCTGAATTGAGGTATATAACTATGAAAATTTTATGTCTTTACTTTCACCATAAAGATTAGGAAAACTTAAATGGTTAAACATGACTTCCTGTTTCCCCGGGGTATAACTATGGGGTGAAAAACACACAATTTTTATTTTAGAAATCAATCATGGTTAAGGCAGAATGCCTGAGAACTTTGTGATGTAATCCACACTGATACCAGCTATTAAAAAAAAAGTCTCTGTAAATGAGCAAATTAATGTTTTGTTGCTAATTAGATGTGAAGAAGGGCAGTCACACGCTCAAAGCCACAGTGCGATAATAATTAATTGATAAAGTTACCAACATTTTGATTTAAATCCTCTTCAATGCATTGAGGGATGATTCAATACCCTGAAGGAGAATTACATTGAAAATGTTGGTAATTTCAAAAATGAATTATTGCATCGAGGCTACGAGGGTGTGACCGCCCTACAGAACATTCGCTGTTGCGCAGCAGTCAGCACTTCTCCAACAAAGCTGAGTAATCTATCTCTCTCCTTTTTTTCAATGCTTATTTGGAAAAGTAAATGAGAACCAGTTTGGGGTTGTAATACATTTTAAGGTGAGGTTACTGAAGGGCTTTGATACCTTTGACGGCACAATAATGTAAAGGAATATTGCAATACTAAAAATCCACCGGGAAGAGTACGTGCCCATATATTGAATGCATGCACTGTGAGGAGGATAGTTGAAAAGGTGAAATGTTTAGCCTCAAAAATCACAGTTGGTGAATTGCAAACATGAATTATGTCTGGGGTCAGAAAGTCCAGAACTATGATCACAAGCTATCTGCACAACTAAAAGATGTTTGTGAGCATAGCCAGAAAAAGTTAAAAACAAGAAAAGATTTCAGTTTACCTTGAGTACGTCCTTTATAGGCATTTTAAGAAAATGTTACCGGAGTGGTAAGGGGTTAAAAAAAAAAAAAAACATAATGGCAATAAATAGCTTGTTGGGGTTGGATTTGGTGCAAAACATTACTGAAGGAACATAATTTCTCCACATAATCTGAAATATGGTAGTGGATCTTTGATGCTGCAAGGCTGTTTTTTTTTTTTCAAAGGTCCTGGACAACTTGTTAGGATTCATGCTGTCATGTATGCCATCAACATACAAAATGAAAACCTGACTGCCACTGCCAGGAATTTTAAAATCAACAGAAAAATGTTTTACATACATCAATACAAACAAAAAGAGAAGACTGTGTCATCTTGGCAAAAAAGAGGCTGCACAAAGTTGTAATTGAACTTTGTTCAAATAATTGTGGCATAAGTTTTTTAGAAAAATATTTGTTACACTGACATACTGTATTTCATCAACAGAGTGTGGCTGAAAAACTCTATCCTCAATAAGGACAAGGTTTGCCATATGGAGGAGGAATTGAAAGGCAGTAGCTCTAAAGGTGTTTCAGCTGATATATTCAGATTTTCTTTGTATGATGGTGAATGAAAATGTAATCTTGGCCCAGTTGTCCAATTTCTGTACACGTTTTATCTTAATTTGTTTTCATTTCCATCAGGAGACTTCAGCTCATTGATCACTAGTATATATACATTTTTTGCTTCTGTTTAACTACTTTTGTGAGTATGTGTGTCCGTGTCCTTGTAGGTGAGCATATCTGTTTGGTGAATGTAATGACCTCTCTGTCCTCAGTTACATTCACATATTCAGTCACACAGCTCTAGGCAAGCTAACTCAGCATAATTGTTTCAGTGCAAACACAGGCAGCGAGAGGTGACTGGCGTTCCCCCTCTCTAATTCTTGACTCTTGTGGGAGAGCGGTGTTGATTAAGCACCATTCTCATCTCTGAGCAGGCAAAGACATGCTCTGGAAGTCGCACATAGACAGGCGCAGTGAAATTCACCAGGTACAGTTCTCATTAAAAGTTTCAGTCTGGCCCACTGGGACCTCAGAAAACTGCTGCTATGAGGATGCAGGCTCATTACTGCTTTCCTCATTGCAGCTTAAATATGGTTCATCGATGCATCCTGCTTGCATTCCAAGGATAGCTTCAAAAGTAGAGATGGATGAAAAGGATAAAAGGATAAATGGATGCAGGTAGATTTATTTGGAGAAAAAATAATAATTGGATAGGAAGTAAATGATAACAGTTTGATATGCTATATCGGTGGCTATTTTGGGGGTATATGGACCTTTTCGTGATCAACCAGTCTTTGAGGGTTTGGTTGGCTGAAGCACTATGTTTAGTGCTCCTTCAGCTGCTTCCAATCAGTCTCCTCTCTGTAGCTCCTCTCTGTTTGAACACCCAGCATTCAGCCCTCCCAGCCCTGCCATGCTTCCGCGAGGCGGAGCATGATCACTCGGACTGGCTGGACGGCAGATTGCTCCATACTACATCAGACTACACCACAGCACCACTTAAAAAATAAAAATAAACAACAGAGCATGTCTCAAGGCATGAAATGTGATGGTGACATAGTAACCTCGTCTAACTATGATGGAGTTGGGTAGTTATGACAACAAGCCATGTTATTTTTCAGCTGACTAAGTTCAATTGCAAATATGTTCATTAAAATGTTTGTAAATGCAAATATTATATGCTAAAGGATTATTTTGGATTCCTGCTTTTGAGATACAATAATCCTGGTGTGTCTCATTTCTTCCAGTGCTCTGAGGTTGCAGAAATAATCTTTCATGGCATGGAAGTCTCTTGTTAGCATTAGCAGGTATCACTGGAGACATCCACGGATGGAATGGAGGGACCACCTAGAGAAGGCTCTGCTGGCCATGGAGCTTCAGGACATAGACCCTGCATGCGCGGCGTGCGACTTTGATCATGGCCCTTTGTGTCACTGGATACACAAGGCTGTCACTTTCTACTCTGTACGGGAGGTGGGGGGTGGGGGGCAATAAGTATGCCCCGAGATCGGGTGACAGGCCCATGGGCCCAGCTCAAGGGCGGAAGCCTTTGAACCCGATCGAAAACAAGCTCCAGGAGCCAGATGCATGCCCCAGCAGAGGGCGTGGCCACTCGCCCGTGACACACCGGCGCCTGCCCGGTGCCTTTTGGCAGGGGTTCAATGGGTTTGCCACTCCATCTACTCCCTGCTGAAGCCGCCTGTCAGCAAAACCATGAACGCCCACAACATACAGGGGCCTGAATGGTATATCTGCCTCCCTCCCTTAGCCCTGGAGTGAAAGCTTAACATTAAACACCCGTGCAAGCTGTATTATTTAATCACAGCAGCGCCAAAGGAAAGTGACAGTAAAATTACACATAAAAACCAAGGAACAGCATTCCAATTTGTGGTGTCCAAAGGGATCATAACTAAAGTAATAAATAAGCCATTTGGATAAGGTATTTTGATAGCTTCTATTGCTTCACTTCAGTACTGTGTGCTCGCATTTGGACATATGTGATGATTCCCAGTTGCTACAAGACAGCAAGTAACATTTTAATCATCTGGGGTAGGCCCCCGTTGAATTCATAAGGAATACTACTTTCTGCACAGGTTTTCTTATTTTAGTTCAACAAATTTGAAGATCACATTCTAATCTGTGTAAATTTTATAGATGTCACAATTTAAAAATTGGTTGGTGAGTAAATTTTAATGTATATTGTGCATGAAATGTGTAATTATACAAACAAACTGGGCATCTTTTTTTTAAATCAAGCATGGTTTTCATGTCTGACTAAAAAAATAGACAACAATGGGGAAAAAAACTGCTTGTTTACACACTGTCTTTATTTATCTTCAAGGTTATAGCAATACAATAGTTACATTATAACTGAATATGGTTATTTACATAGAACGTGCATTTGTAGGTTTCTGGGAAGAACTTGTTTGTCTCATTAGGAGCATTACTTGGAATTCTTGGAAAGCAGCCACTTCTGTGTGACCGCACATTGTTTTGTCAGATGTGATACAAAGAGAGGGCTTGTGTTTAGACTGAACACAAACCAATGCTATGCATTCCTCAGTCAGTAACTGGAGGGGCCACTCAAGGACAAAGTGCATCAAACAGGAAATGAAATCCAAGTAAAATATGTTTGCATGTTCGTTCGGAAGTTCAGATGTGTCGGGTTTTTTTTTTTTTGGTAGATTTGTTGAAGCTTGTTGCTGTAAAATGTATCGTAAGTCAAAAAACTATATTCTCTCTAATCCTGGATGAAAACGGAATATGTTTAGCTTCTTATCCGTGCTACGATTGTTGACTTGACTTCTGAAGTCCTTAATTCTTGCCATGAATTACAAAAAAATATTTTTTGAAGTCCAGTTGAAGTGAAATCAGAGATTTTCATTTAGGCACATACATATTAGAAAATAATCCCCAAAAACGAGCACTGAATCATGGAGTTAGACCATTACACAGTTTTTCACCAATTTTATTTTCTAGATTTTTTGGGCAGGGCTAAAACCATAATCCCACCCCTAGCGCTGTACAAAATTCTCACTACATTGCAACAGTGGTTATTCGATCAATCGTGAATTATTAACAGCCACACATTCTGTATTAAAGTTACCTGTGTACAGTTTTTTGGCTAGCTAGTTCACTATGCTGTCTTCAACGTCCTAGAAATGCATCTTGCATGAGCCCAGTCTCAGCCCGACTCATATAGTGACACTGCCTGACTAAGCGTTGATATATGACACAAAAGGAGTCTTTGGCGTCCTTATTTGAGGCCAGTTTAAAACGAACCTTACTCCCTCACCCCTAACCCTTAACCCAAACCTAAGCATCAAATTGGAAGCCAAAAGCCCCCTTTTATGGCATATAACGACACGTGGTCTGGTAGCGTAATTATTGTATACAATGAGTTGGGAGGAGAGTGTGTTGTCTATGGATGCAAGAATTAAAAAAACCTTGGTCTCCCTATTTCAATTTCCAAAAAATTAAGACACGAAGAACAGGGGGATTACTTTTGGAAAGAGCCACATTGATGGACAGCTGAGGATCACCACCAATACTTGCCTCTGCAGTGAGCACTTTACATTGGATACTTTGTCTGAGACATCTGGGATTCATGGGTAATCCGCCGTTATAGGTAAATGGAGCCGAACCAACCATCTCCCCATCCAGCCTTCATCCTCCCCTCCCACCGACATCTGGCACCCTCGTCAGCAATAATGGAAGCTATACGCCCATCAATGAGTTTACCGGTGAGTTGCCTTGTGTGCATATATTTTGATTATAGTAGCTAGCTAGCTAGGTGGTCAGGCCACCATAGGATGTACCACCCTTCAACGTGAATTTAAACGTGTAGCCGCATTGACAGCTTTGGCTCACTGCTGCGATACTTCAACTTACCTGCCTTACAGCACTGGGCTATGCTGGTCTGTAAAAAATACTAGCAAGCTAACAAGTAAATGTGGGTGCTGCTGGTTTATCTGGTAATGTTACAAAATAGCTGTATTAACAGACAGTGTTGTGTGTTTTGTTGCAGACTGAGAGGAACAAAGGTAATTGTCAGGTAGGTCAGTATCCTCTTGCTTCAAACTGTATTCCGGCTCCGGAGGCTCAATCATGTAACGGCTCAACATTCCAATAAGCTGGTCAATGGTCTATTTCTCTGGCCGCGGTATAACTCGAGACAGTGGTCCCTGCAATTAGGTGTGCTTCCAGAGCCTTCAGCGGACATGCACACAGCGTTTTAGAGCTGATAGTACGGCTTACTTTCTTTTTTGCAATTTCGACACGTAATTTTATTTACTTTGAGATTTTTTTAATCATTGAAATTTGGCTGGGTGCTTAATAACCCATTTTTCTGTGGTGTGACAAAGTCAGAAGACATACTTTATTATTGCATTATTTGGACTTTAAATTATATCTGAGATCAGCCTGCTCTATTTAATTCTGGTCAAATTAAGAAAAGTTCAGAACATTGAATTATGAAGCAAAAGCAGCTATTTCTTCTGCCAGCAAGTCATGAGAAAAACATTGAAAAATTAAAAAAAGAATGAATAATTAAGTGAACAAATCAGTTCACATCATTATTAATACATATCTCAAATTAATCATCAGATAAACAATAAGCACATTTGTAGCAGGTGCGATAAGCATTCAGCAATCCACAGTGATTTACCATAATAAAAATTTTGCTGAATATACATACTATAGAAAATTCAAAAGATAAATTCAAAATAATGCCTCAGCGATTATACTCTCAGAGTACAAATGTCTTGACACTCAACCAAGATGTGGTCCAGTTATTTGTGCCGCACACATTTGCTGGGTCTTGAGAACTGCAGAATCTTTACTGAACCTAAATCACATATTTGAATGCATAAGGGAGATTATTACAAGAATACAGCTGGAAATAACCTCAGAATTCTTTTTTAAAAAATGTATATCAATAAATAAAACTAGGATTTGCCCCTGCGGGTTTTGCTAGGAGTAAAGATTCAAATTCCCACTGCCTCTACGCTTAGATTATTTCTCATAGCAAAGTGGATAGTCGCCCTTTGTTATTTTCTATTGATTTCAGGCCCTGTTCGTGTTTATTATTTCAAGCACCAATAAGGGTAGAGTGTTTTTTTCTTACTATTTTGTGGAGGTAAAAGATAAACCCAAGTAATGGTTACTGTCAGTAATCTGTGATCTGTTTACAACCTCAATTCCAAAAAAAAAAGTTGGGATGCAGTGTAAATTGTAAATTGTAAATAAAAACAGAATGCTAACATTTGCAAATCTCACAAACCCACATTTAAATTCAAAATGAGCTAATATTTTTTTATGAAATGGTAAAATGTCTCACTTTCAAATTTTGTCCATGTTCTATTGTGAATAAAATGTCAGTTTATGAGATTTGCAAATCATTGCATTCTGTTTTTATTTACAAATGGAGCTTTGACGGAAACTCTGATAGGCCACGGAGTAAAGCTTGCTTAACGTAGGAGGTGCTACCTCCTGGAGATCAAGTCACCTGAGTGCATTTGACTGTCATCTGACTTTGCATCACATGATTGCTAAGCTGGTAATATTTATTTAAGTTTGCCTTCCCGAGTTGCTGTTCCTCCGCACGCTAGCTCAGCAACCCTCCTCCACCCCAGCTCCACCTGTCTTTAATAGCATGCATTGGTTATGTTCTCTTGTGACTAAATTACCGTTCAGAAAACATCGTCTCTTCATTTTGAGGTTGTTGCTGTAGGCTCTGTTCTATGGAGGGGCGGTTAGCGGCAGCTCCCTGCTTTCGGTTCCACGCTTGGACGTGCAGGGATCTCTCAGAACAGAGCCATGTCACCAAACCCAATGTATACTTGTATGCTAATATGCCTGAATGCTTTCAATAAATGTTCTCTTTTTGACAAAGTGATCCTATCAGAATTTACACAGCATCCCAACTTTTTTGGAATTGGGATGTATTTTATTTTTCTTTTTATTTGACTTTTCTGTCATCCTTTGCCCTTTTTATTATTTCAGTTCCTGTGTTTAGTTTCCAATTTTCCTTGTTTTCATTCACTCTCTTCGCTAATGCTCTCAATTCTGTTTGTTAATTAGTTCAGTTCATTTTGATATTTGTAACCATGCCCCCAGTCATGCTTCCTTGTTCTCCCCACAACTGCTTTGAGTTTGTGTCTGTTAATTTTATTGCTTTACAAGTTTTCTGTTTTCTCCTTTACTTTGCAAGTCTACGTATTCATTGTAGCAGTTGTTACAAGCCTTCTGTTTCCACAGTTCCCAGCTCCGCTTTCCTTTTGTCTCCTGATTTTTTTTTTAGTTTTTCTGTTTACTACCATTGACTGTTCCTGGTTATGATTCTGTCTACTCCCTGGCAAGGCATGCCTACCATTTAGCTTTTGATCCTCCACCTGTTAATGAACCCTGATTGTAATATTTGTCTCTGTGCTGCATTGGTTAAGAACCGGAGTGTCTGACTTTGCCAGGTTTTTTAAAACCGCTTGTGAAACTGATTCTCCATCTGCGCCTGAATCCTGGGTTCCTTGCCAGTCACTTACTGTTCACAAGGTCACCTGCATCCTTTTTTTTTCTCGTTTCTCCACCCAAATGTCTGCCTCGGCTAAATTCTGAACTAAAATGTGCCAGGTAATCAGATATATGAAGGGGAACAAAGGGCAGCCAAAAAAAAAAACAAAACTCAAACAACAAATTCTTTCAAACCTTGAATTATTTACCATAAACTCTGTATAAATATTTGAGAAAAACTCACATTTATTTCAGCACAAATGTTATTTTATTTTTCTGTTCAGAATGAGCATTTTACAATGCTACAATGAACTCCCTTTTTTAAAAAAAAAAAATGAAAGATGCATCCATCAAGAATGTTACTAGCTTCAATTTTGATCATAACATATCAAATGAGGAAGGCCATTCAGCATTTACCATCCAGCGCATCGCTTTAGCTCATAAAAAGTGGAACGAGTTAAAAACTGTACTCACTGACTATCGGGTAAAGCTGTCCACACGAATAAAGTTTCTAACCGCTTGTGTGCACAGTAATCTCACTTGCAGTGCCCAAGCCTGTAATCTTAATGCCTTGCAGCAAGCAAAATTAGATCCACATGGGTGAATTTTCTAAGAAAACTTGTCCGCAATGGTTTTGAGCATGTCAATGCCCCACCATCAAGACAAAGAGGCAGCTGTAAAGCCCCATCTATCGAAGTAGACGACGCGGACTGGCGCTACAAATATACCAACAACGACATAATGAAGACTTGACGTAAGTTCTGATAGGCCATGGAGTCAAGCCTGCTAACAGAGGAGCAGCTTCTACCTGAGTGCACATGACTGTCATCTGACCTAGCTGCCTGATTGCTTGGCTGGTAATATGCTATTCTACTTAAGCTCGCCATCGTGAAGCTGCTCCTCAGTGCGCTTGCTCAACAAAGGTGCGTGGTATTCATTATCGCTGCAGACTTCTATAACAATGTTTATATCGGCTACCGCACTTTGGTGGGGTTCATGTTGCTCTGGTTTACAATGTCATGTTTGCCCTAGATATTCTACTACGCTGGGAGTGCTCAGTTATGAAGGCCAGCATGCGCAAGCTTATTTGTCTTAAAATGTTACTTGTTTCGAAACATTGCCCTATGTGTTTGCGGAAGGAATCTTTGATGTAATTTGTGTCATTTGTCAAACCGTAAATTTAGAGCAGCACATGCTAATCCGGATGCAGCCACGAATGCTCGTCAACTCCAGTTCTCGCTTGGCAAGGCAACACTCATTGTTGGTAGCTAATTAATTTCTCTAGGCAACAATTGCGATCTGCTCGCCTATTGCGAATCACCACTGCTCGAAAGTGGTCTTTTCCGGGTGTCGAAAGTATGTGGATGCTTCTAAAACGCAGTAAGTGTACTGCGGTATTGTCCTAAATCGGCAACGTGTTAATTGAACCTGTATGCCTTGCAAACAAGTGTGTGCTGGAGTGCAAACATTTCATGGAAGTCGCGGCAGTGCTTGTGCTTCAGTGCAGTAATATCACATTTTGTGAAGTTACCCGAGCTGCTAGTTCTCCCCGTTTTTACTCCTGGATAAGTGAAGCTTAGGAAAGAGTTTTTGTGATGAGACTCGAGTGTCATGCACCAATCAATTTGCTGTTAGCACGACCACGGCCGGTAAGATAAATATGATCCTGGCACAGATGACCGGTCCCTAATTCACAACGGCTTATCGAGGAGTTAACGATTGTCACTTTGATTTTCTTTATGTACAGGTTGCTTGCTAGTTTCTTCGCACGGTCAGTGTGTACGAGTTGCAAGCCTAACAAAACGCATCATGAACATTATCTTACTGCGGTGCTGAACCTGCTTATGGCTTCTATCTGAACGCTTATATCGAGTCGCGTTTATGCCTGTTATTCCCATTGAAATATTCAATGGATGTACTTTGTGCATTGCTTTATATATTTTTGCATGGCTTTGATTTACTTCATGCTTTTAAATATCAGCAACGGTATGTTTGGCACAGGAAATTGTTCATTTTGTAATTCATAATTTGAATAGCCGTGGCTGAAAATGTATTAAGCATTATTCAGATGATGGTTGCCTTACTGCTGTTAAATGACTGGACCAATTGTGATCACCATGAATGCTTAAATCTATTGCTGCTATGCTGCTTGAATTCTACTTGTTTCCAATAGTCATGCCGTAACTACTCTTGTTAGTTATTGTCTATCCCTAGCAGGTGCTGCCATTGGTAGCAGAGTTCAGTTAAGGTAACAGTTTGCAAATTGCATCGCATACGCCTCGTGACAAACCTACAACAAATGCTAGCAACTGAAGTGCTCAGCAATTGTTTTAAAAAAAAATAAATAAAGTGGATGCGGCTTCAAAAAAAAATTCTACCTAATGCTGTGGAATGATCAGGACTTGGAGTAGTCATTCCAGTTTGCTCTGGAATTTCTGTTATCAAGCAGGTCATACTCATCCTTGTTTGTAAAAGAATTGCTATCATATTTGCATTACCTTTCCTACTGCCAAAGCTCTGTGTTTTCCCCATAATTTAGCAGTAATGTTCTTGCATCATTGTACATGCACTTGTACCCTAGTGGGTAGAATTATGATTGCTGTGCAAGTTATCACTTGCTTGGAAAGTAAGCCTTGGGTTGCTTGACAATATCAAGCTCACGTCCTCAGATGTGGCTGATCTTGCGCACGCTCAGCAATGCCATGGTGCGGCGATATTTTGCTGATACTTCACCAATATTTTCCCTATGTCAGCCAGCTAGCTTGTGCTTTGGCCATCTTGCCCATCATTTCATTCAAAATAGCTTTGTTTCTGTCTGCTCAGAATGTACTATAGCCTTTAAGTTTGCTAGTTAGTTAACCAAAAGCCATAAAGACCACATGGTCTCTGGCTGTAAAGGCATGCTGTTATTAGATTCTGGTCTTTGGGTTATGCCTGTTATTAGCTTCTGGTCTTTGATTTATGCCGGCATCATTGGTTTTTTTTTGGGGGGGGGTTTAGCAGCTTTCAGATTCATGAATGATCTTCATATTTTGCAATCATTTATTTATTTATTAATAATTTATTAATTTATTTTTATATCAACTTTGAGTACACAACATTATTTCATGGTATATCCCTAGCACTGCTTCCACCTCCTGCTCTCCACTAATTGCCTGGTTTTGTGTTCCCTCCATGTCTTCAGTGGGGCCCTGCTCTGAGTATGCTGCTGCTGGTCTTCGCCATCATCGCCATCTGACCCTCTGCCAAGTGCTACCCAGTCTCCACCATCGGAACAGTCTGGTCCATGGAGTATATCCAGCGAACTACATCTGTTCCTCATGGAAGCTGGGAGAGCCATCTCTCGTTCCTGGTTTGCGGCACGACTTCACCTAGTTTGCTGGCTGTGGCCTCTCCCCTCAACTGCACACACTCCACTCCTTCCGTATTGGAGCAGCACAACCGCCGCTTCCATTGCGTCTGTCTCGACACTGAAGGCCATGGGACGTTGCTCGTCTTTGGCGTATAATCGATACCTTCACTCTGGATTCAAGGACATTATGGAGCCGCAAAATTAATGAGCAAAATGTTGCAAGATATGTCTGGTAATTAACTGTTGCAATGTTTGCATGCCCTAAACACTACACACTAATCTCCACTCCTACACACATTTCTGCTCACGCGTCGTGTAGCATTCTTCCAGTCACATAGTCAGGGTATCAGCGTCACAACACTATTCTACGCCGTCTCATTCATCACCACTCTCACCTTCATTAATGTATATAAAAAAAAGAAGAAAAAAAAAGCTCATCTCGCTTCATCATACTTGTACCAGCTTGCTGACATGCTAGATCTTATTGTAGCATATTTCTCTTGAAATGGCTTTCAGATAGCCGTAGCCGTTGGGCTATCTCTACACATAGTATACTTCATATAGTATATTTCTCTTGTATCGGCATCAAGAGAAATCGTGCCAGCCGCCGGGCTGTCATGACACATAATACACTTAATATAGAATATTTCTCTTGTATCGGCATCAAGAGAAATCATGCTAGCTGCCGGGCTGTCACGACACATAATACACTTCATATAGAATATTTCTCTCGTATCGGCATCAAGAGAAATCATGCCAACCGCCGGGTTGTCACTACACATAATTCAATTCATATAGAATATTTCTCATGTATTGGCATCAAGAGAAATGAGTGACAGCCACCGGGCTGTCACTCTTAGAACATTCGCATAGAATATTTCTCTTGTATCGGCATCAAGAGAAATTGTGCCAGCCACCGGGCTGTCACGACACTTTGTACTCTCATATAGTATATTTCTCTTGTATCGGCATCAAGAGAAATCGTGGCAACTGCCGGGCTGTCACGACACATTGCACTCATATAGTATATTTCTCTTGTATTGGCATCAAGAGAAATTGTGGGATCCGCCGGGCTGTCACAACACATTGTACTCATGTAGTATATTTCTCTTGTATTGGCATCAAGAGAAACCGTGGCATCTGCTGGGCTGTCACGACACATAGCACACTCATATAGTGTATTTCTCTTGTATTGGCTTCAAGAGAAATTGTGAGCCGCCGGGCTGCTACTATGCATCTACTGCTTCTTAAGGCGAGACACTACAGGTGAATAGGATAAAATTTTTAACTGAGAGATATCACCATGAATCTTCATCAGTTGATTACTTGCATTAAGTCCATTATTTTCTGTATTACAAGTTTTCTGAAATCTTATGTTTAAATATGCAAATGAGGCCAAATATAATTAAATATGCGCTAATTTGCATACATTTCCAGAACAAAAATCTAAACATTGAATTAAGCCAGGTTCAATTTTTTTTTTCCATTTGTTGACATATTAAAGTCAAAGGCTTATACAGAGGGAATTTTGGATATCTCTTTTTATCACTCCTTAAATCAGAAAATACTGTCTACAGCCTAGAAAAAGCAATTTTCGCCATGTTCTTAGGAATAAAATATGATATAATTCAGGCTATAAATTATATATTCACAAACTCCTCTGTAAAATTCTTCAGAATATAGATGGAAATAAACCTGGAAAGTTTGGTGTATGTGAGTTCTACTGAAGTGGAGAATTATGTTCCTGAGTATGAGAAAAAATTCATTTCGAGAAAACGACCTGTAAAGTAAAACTCCATTCATTTTTATTGGAAACCACTCCTTTGTACTTTCACCATTGGTTGCTGATTCAAAGGATATGACTATATATGGATCCAATGACATTGTGCTTCAGAGACAGAGCTTTCCAATGATACCAGGATTGTCATGGTACAGATAATTACCACTGTACTGTATGTTCCATTAAAATGCCAACTTTTGGAGAATTATGCAGACGCAAACAGTCAAAGTATAGTAAAATAAACACCTAAATGTTTTTTTTTGGACCTTTCACATATACTAGTATAAAAGAAGACATGTTATGGAAGTAAAATAGCCTAAAATCTCAAAATTGACCATTGCTTCAAAAAACAATGTTTTTGCCTGTAGTGTCTCGCCTTAACTTTTCTGCATTTCAGTTGGCAAGCAAAATGATGTAAGATCTGTCTGTATTTAACTGTAATGATGTTTGCATGTCCAAACACTACACACTAATCTCACTCCTACACACACTCCTGCTCACGCGTCGTCTCACATTCACATAGTCAGGGTATCGGCGTCACAACACTGTTCTATGCCATCTCAATCATCACTACTCACACCTTCATTGGAAAAAAAAAAGTAGCTCATCTCATTTCATCATACTTGTACCAGCTTGCTGTCACACCAGATTGCATTGTGGCATATTTCTCCTGAAATGGCTCAAGAGAAATTAAGGTAGCCGTTGGGCTATCTCTACACATAGTATACTTCATATAGTATATTTCTCCTATATTGGCATCAAGAGAAATTGTGCCAGCCGCCAGCCTGTCACGACAGATAATACACTTCATATAGTATATTTCTCTTGTATCGGCATCAAGAGAAATCGTGCCAACCGCCGGGTTGTCACTACACATAATACAATTCATATAGAATATTTCTCTTGTATCGGCATCAAGAGAAATGAGTACCAGCCGCCAGGTTGTCACTCTTAGAACATTTGTATAGAATATTTCTCTTGTATCGGCATCAAGAGAAATTGTGCCAGCCGCCGGTCTGTCACGACACATAGCACACTCATATAGTGTATTTCTCTTGTATCGGCTTCAAGAGAAATTCCCAGCCGCCGGGTGACCACTATGCATCTACTGCTTAAAGTTTCTGCATTACAGCTGGCCTTGCTGGCATGGTTCTGTTGGGGGATTACTAGCAGCTCCCTGCCTTCGGTTCCTCGTTCGGACGGGCAGGGATCTCTCATAACAGAGCCATGTCGCCAAACTCAATGTATGATTGTATGCCTGTATGCTGCAATAAATATTTTCTTTTTTGACGAAGTGGTCCTATCAGAAATGAAGACTTGACGTAAGTTCTGATAGGCCATGGAGTCAAGCCTGCTAACAGAGGAGCAGCTTCTACCTGAGTGCACATGACTGTCATCTGACCTAGCTGCCTGATTCCTTGGCTGGTAATATGCTACTCTACTTAAGCTCGCCATTGGGAAGCTGTTCCTCAGTGCGCTTGCTCAACAACCCGTCTCCACCCCAGCTCCACTGATCTATTGTATTCATTAACCCGGATCTCTTTGTCTAAATTTTCGTTCTATAGCAATGTCTCTTTCGTGAGGTCATTGCTGCTATTGGCTCTGTTCCTTGGAGGGGATTACTAGCAGCTCCCTGCCTTCACTT
Source organism: Gymnothorax javanicus (assembly GCA_029692085.1). Classification (NCBI taxonomy): domain Eukaryota; kingdom Metazoa; phylum Chordata; class Actinopteri; order Anguilliformes; family Muraenidae; genus Gymnothorax; species Gymnothorax javanicus. The sequence goes on from CM056197.1 coordinate 89,028,091, forward strand.
CCTCATTCAGACGGGCAGGGATCTCTCATAACAGAGCCATGTTGCCAAACTCAATGTATGATTGTATGCCTGTATGCTGCAATAACTATTTTCTTTTTTGATGAAGTGGTCCTATCAGAACTTACCTTCACCCACTCCTCACCAATCTTTAACTTCTGTCTGTCTCAACACCTGAAGTATATTGCTCGTATAACTAGATTTCTTCACTCTGCCCTCCAAAAACAAATTCAGTTCCGATCTAACACCAAGCCGTACACTCGTTATATCTGGAAAAGCAACAAAAAACTCACTGGACTCGCAACAACACAACTACGAAGAGAAATGCAGTGCATGTCAAGCTTCCTGCCTTTGTTGAAGCAAATTCTGGGCACCCAACCCGCTGAAGCAGTGGAAGGGGAAAAATGATAATGATGACACATTGAATAATTTGACAATGCTTCTCAATGTGAGTAACAGTGCCCTTCACTCATGTGGTTGCTGTTAATCCTCCCAATGTGTCATTCATAACACTGACAAAAATGTAATCAGAGAAAATAATTGAAGGCAAAAAATATTTGCATCATAAAGTTAATATTTTCCCCAAAAATGTGTGCCATAATAGCCAGTACCCCTCAAAAATCTTTTTTTTAAAAACTAATGGAAGGATGTTCCCATTCACAATTTCATTTTTTCACCATAATTTTTAAGAAAGTCCAGTTGGTTACCAATGACTTCCTGTTCCGTGTGAAATGAATATGGGCTGATACATATGTCAGTTTCCTTAAGTACACAGTAGTTCAGACAAAGAATTAAAAAAGTGATGTGTGACAGAAAGTATTTGTGCCTCACAAATATGGAGGCAGCCATATGAAAATAGCAGACAATTGTCCAAGTCCCTCCGATCCGAGTCCCAAGCGAGTCTCAAGTCATTTGGTCCAAGTCTCAAGCAAGTCCCAATTCTTTTCTTTTGTGGGCAAGTCAAGTCGAGTCACAAGGTTATGTCAAGTCGAGTCAAGTCACAGGTTATGTCAAGTCAAGTCCCTCACCATTGTCCCCCAGCCCACCCACAAAGCACTCAGGTTTATATCTTGAAGAGAAAAACCTAATGTCAATCTCAAAAAAGAGCGTGCAGACTAGTCTGCATGGCTAAACCAGCATAAAGCTGTTCATTTATCCATTATAACATTACATGTCTGATCATTAAGACCTAGGTAGATGGGAAAGGCTACATTCCATTAAAGAAATGGCATGTTTGATACAAAAAATTGTTTATTTTGAACATTTTGCAAAAACATGAAAATTCATCAGAATTCATCAGTAGCAAAATGCTTATGTAAAGCACTTGCTGTCTCGTTCTCCCCTCTCTCCTGAGGAGAAGATGGGAGAGAGAGTGGGAGGAAGGGAGAGAGAGGAGGAAGAGGAAGGAGAGAGGTGTTCGGCAACATGGTGCTCGCAGATTAAATCCTTCAAACTGTCTTATCACGGCTTCACCTGAGCATGTTGGAAACGTCTGGAACGAGAAAATAAACTCATCCGATCAATCTCAGCTGGGAAAAAAACATCAAACAAACGAAACAAAACCTCACAAATGTAATAACGTTAGATAGTTAAAGTATATGCAATAGAAAGATCTGACGACTGGCAGCTGCAAGTGCATGAACAATATGTAATCCTGCGCGAGTTACAAGAATGAATACTGTCTAAAATCTTCATTTCTTGTTTTGTCATCGCTCTTATCAAGTCTAATCATCGAAAAAATATAATAATAAATTAAAGTATCAGTCCTTCCCTGTATTTACACGATTTCCGTCAGATCGTTTAGCCTATATGTCCATGTTAATCTTCAATGTACTATATAGAAAAATATGAGTTTAAATTAAAAAAACGACAGATGAATGTTTCTCCATTATAATTTATCCATCACAAGTAAAGTACGACACAATTTGAACTTTGAATAACAAAATATAAAGCTTAGAGAGAGACGTACGCTGCACGCAAATTCACAGAGCAGAGCTTGCAAAACCCGTATGTAACATCACCCAAAACGGGCCTCTTTCCTAGCATCACTGAAGTATTCACACTGGATAAAGTACTGTCGTTTCGTGCGTGTTTCCATTTTCTCGTATCAATAATGTGACGGAATGACATTACATTGCATTCTTTGCGTTCTAAGCTTTCCATTGATGTCGAAATTGCCATATTTCAGTTTTTCCTTTGAATCCCTACTTTAATTTACTGCCTACTCTGCTGTTGATTTAATCCTCAGTGAGCAGTGCACCACTATTCTCCCGACTCAGTGAAGCCAACGTTAGCTAACTAACGTTAGGTTAACTGACGTTAGCTGGGGTAAACAAAACACGACCGACTATTCCAACACACACACACACTTCACGTCACACACATGGCTGCTGGCTATCAGGTTTCACTTACTTGTCATCATGGGTCTTCAAGTGACGGACAAAGTTTGAAGTGGTTCCCTCTTTGTCACTAATGGTTGTTGAACATGTCTTACATTGAGCAGACCTTCGTTTTCCATCGGAGTAGAAGTTTTTAAAAGCAAATTGAATTATTTTGGGCGTACTAGTAGAACTCACAGCTGCCATTATTATCCATGCAATAAAGCGCACTGATCATCAAAAGTGTGTGCTCCCGCTTCAGACACGGAAAAAAAAAAAACGGAGCCTGTCTGAACCTGCTAGAGCACGCGCCGTGCACTGCACACAAACGGACCGCTCTTGTCATACTAGAAAGAATGATATCAACGTGAAAAAAAAACATACAATGAAAAGAACAAATCGTCCGAGTCACATTGTCGAGTCGAGTCAGGAGTCATTGTCTCCTAAGTCCGAGTCGAGTCTCAGTCTTTGCCTTCCAAGTCCGAGTCGAGTCGCAAGTAGTCAAATTTGCAACTCGAGTTGACTCGAGTCCGAGTCCCTATGACTCGAGTCCAATTGTCTGGAAAATAGTAAAAAGGTTGAAAATACCAATTTCAACTGTTAGAGCAATAATTAAGAAGTTTAGTGTGTATGGCAATGTTGAAAATCTGCCTGGAACATGACGTGCCTATTTTGAATGCATGCACTGTGAGGAGGGTGGTTGAAGAGGGGATTGCAGTTGGAGAATTGCGGACTTGAATGGGGTCAGAAGGACTTCAAAAGTACAATCAGACACTATCAACACAACCACAAAATGTGAGATAGGAAAGGCAAAAAAAAAAAAAAAAAAAAAAAAAAAAGCCTCTATGTCATCAAAAAACATGCACCAACAGTTTGCTAAATCGCACTTGAACTCCCTGTGGGACTCAATTCTAGGCTCAGATGAGACCAAAATAGTGGTCTTCGGCAATAAACATCAGAATTGCGTTTGACATGAAAACAAATATAGCTATTCCATGTTGTGAATCGTGTTGTGGGGCTGTTTTTCTTTTCCTTCAAGCACAATTAGATATTGAATGAAAACTTGAGTGCCTTTGCCAAAGGCATAAACTAAATAATGGTCAGATCTACCTACATGTCAGGGATCCAAAGCGTGCATCAAAATCAGAACAAAAATGATTCTCCAGAAATAAAATCTGGGTCATTTCCATGTCAAATCACCCAGTTTTCGAAGTTGGTTATTTTTGTCCAATTTTGGAGCCTCCTATCTAACTAAAGAATCAAAATATCATCATGAAATATCACAGCTAAAGAGATTTCTATCCAGGTTTTCAGAATATGACAGCAGAAATTGTGTACTTCTTGCCCGTTTTTATTTATGACTAAGTAAGTCACATTTGCCAATGCATTTTTTTTTTTTAATAGTTTACGGGGGCTCATCGAAGGGCTTGTATCATACTGAGGGACTTAATATTGCGCATATTCTTATGGCTGATGACCTAAAAACTAAGGTGACTTTGCAAATAAAACTTGGCATGGCTTCATGATATACCCTAAGGTATTTTTAGGGGAAAAAAAATCCGAAAAATCTGAGATTTCACCATGGGATCACTTGGTTAGTTGACATGTGTGGAAGAGGGAAACATTTCTCCCCTCCCCCTACCCCAACATTCTGTGTTTGTACCTGGCAATTCCACTTATCCCCTCCCATAGTTATCTTTTGCATGTCCCTCCAAAACCCCCTATGGGTCATTCATTTGGTTTCCCCTCCATTTGTGTTCCTGAGTCCAATCAGTGTGAACTTTTCTGTAAAGAACAGCCCACTTTATTCTGGTATAAACTTCTGACAGCCCATTCTGCGGGTCTCTTTTTCCCTAGTTTCAGGCAAAGGGCCACAGGCTCCGGCAGGTGGTTTCTGTTTGTAACAATTGTTCAACTGCTTGCTCATAATCTTACCTGAATAATAAATTTGATAAAAGTTTACTGGCTTTAATTTCTTGGTTCCACAACACATGGAATAACCCATCTGTAACATCCTGAATTTTTCTCTCCTGCAACTGAGCCGTTCTTGTCAGTATCTGATTTGATTCCTTAATTGTTTCTCATTATTCAACTACTGTCTTGCTCTTCTTCCCTCCCTCTGTGTTTCCTCCCAATGCTTGCGCACTCCTCTCCACTTTGTTAGTTGTCATCTTGTGTATTTAAGTTCCTGGTCTCCGTCTCCCCTTTCCTGGATTGTTCTCTTTTGTCTCTGATGAATAGCAAAAGAAAGCAAGAATTCATTCATCAAGGATAGTTTTCCCAGTGCATGCGGTCCTGGTGAGTGGCGGCTCTTCCAGTGCCTTCTTCATCCCTGTCTGAGAGCACTTCTGCCCAGCATGCCCTGATTCATTCAGCTCACCATCCCGGTTACTGATCTCGGAACAGTCCCTCTACAACCCCTAGTCTGACCTCCTTAGTTCCAGTCTGCTCCTGCCTGACTTTGGACCATCTCCTGGTTATCCACTTCATTTGTGTTTGTATGCCTGCAATCATTTGTTCATTATATACACCTATACAGCTCATCTGTGATCTACATTTTGTTTCTGTGTTTAGAGAATCGTGACAGAATCAATGTTTTGCCATGGCTTTCCTAGTCCTCTGACCTAAATCCAACAGAAAACCTGTGGGATGAGCTGAAGAGGGAAGGCCATAAACAGACCTGGGAATTTGAAGGATCCAGAGAGTTTCTTCCTTGAAAAATAGTCTTGGATCCCTTGCCATTTCTTCAATCTCATTATACCCTAATTAAGACGACTCAAAGCTGTCATCGAGGCAAAGGAGGACTGAAAGTATTCATTCAAGGTGATTGAATAATTGTGTTGCACATGTATTTGAGAATAACATTTGTTTCCTGATTATAATTATTTTTTTTCTTTCAAAGTTTTTTGTTTGTTGACATTTTAGTGGATGGATAACAAATGCAGTAATTCCAAGGCACTTTTGTTCATATTCACCAAGGGTGTCAATATTCGTCAAGGGAACTACACATATCTTCTGCCATAGTAAGACAAATGAGTCTCTTATTTTGCAATGCACAATGCAAATTGCGTCATCAGCCACACGCACATGCTCAGGCAATATCATTAACTTTGTGCTGAAATGATGGCTCATGAAAAATTGAACATTACCAGTGAATAAGGTAATTTAGGCATCAGAGTTAATCTTCTTATAACTTGACTTATTATGCCTATATCAATACTAACACAGCATGGCAGACACATTTCAGTGCTGGCCATGATTAAGTGAAATGTGAAATGGAGCACTCTGAAAGACTGATGGAAAGGTGTTCTGCGTGTTTCAATTATTTCTGAGTGGCAGGCTTAGCAATGGCCCATCATGTCGAGGGCTTTATGATATATAATATTCCAATCATACGCAGGGTACCACTCAATAGCAAGTCAATTAATATTAGCCTGGCAGAGGCCCTTGTGCAAGATATACCTTCTTTAGTTCAATATGGGAACATATGTGTGGATAATGCAGCATGTAGTCTGCATTAGATAAGTTCTTCTATTGCATGCTCCTCATGCAATCACAGATTCAGTCAGATGAACTGCACAAAATTTAGGTTCATTCTTGTATTATAGAGGGTGGATTTTACTGGCTAGTTTTTATTGTGGGTTTTATGGCAATGCTTTACAATCATACCTCAGGGGCCTTATGAGGTAAAAGACAGAAAAGAGCTGGTAACATGCATTATGCAGTTTGCAGAGGGCTTTCATTGCTTAGCGTTTGATTTATTGGGCTAAACTGGATTTAAAACGTGCATAATTTATTGGTTAAAAACTTGGATACTGCTATTACAAGCAAATGCTTATTTTGAGTGCGAGTTATCAAATTATTCATCTGAATTAAAAATGGACATCCTATCTATTATTGTGTTTACATAATATATATATATTTGAAGAGTTTGTTTCCAAAATGCAATAAGTGCCAAAATGACAAAAATTGAAATAATACCATGGAGAGATAGCCCTGTGCTTCTCACACATGGAGCAAAAATCCATTTTTATAAATTCATACTATAAGGTGTATTTTTTCACGGTCAAAGTTTGTTTTTCAATAAAATGCAATAGGCGCAAACATAGAAAAAGCTGATCTGCTCAAAATGTGTAAAATGGATATATTTCATTTTGGAAACAAACTCCTTATATATATATTGTAAATATTCAGAGAGGTCAGCCCTATTTCTTTAGAATGAATATGCGCTAAACAAGTCTAAATGCAATTACAGGATTCATTCAGGTACAGGTGTAGTTAGCATGTCCTAGGTACATATATAGCTAAGCAAAATTTTATTTTGTGTGGACAAGCTTGGAAAGGCGATTTTGACAGATTTTTTATTTTATTTTTTTTTGGCTTCTAGAAGCTCTAAAAGTGTTGTTGGCTTTGGGCAAAAAATGCAACTTTGAACTCACCCATCGTGAAATCAAAAATACATGCAGTTGTTTTGTTTTAGGGAGGTCTAAGGAGTGAAATGCATGGACTTATAATGCAAGGAAAATCTGGGATGAAACAGCTTAAAGATCTGTGAAATTCCAACACTGCACAGGTTGTTTCTTTCACTCTGAATTATGAAATAACCTCAGACACCCCACCAATCATCAGCTTGAAGGCCACAAACTAGTTGTATTGGGTGGTTAAGTGCTTGGGGGCAATGGACACGCACTGATCATTCTGGGCTGCAGTTACTTATATCTTTTTCTTATAGTAGAAAGACAAGTGTTCTTGTCAGGTGGACAAATTTCATCAATAGCATGGAGGTGATATTACTGTCCCCTTCAGCTGCAGTGGATGACATATAATGTCTTTGGAGTGTGACTGATTCAGCGTGTGATAGCTTTATTTACTCTTTTCTAACTTTGATGCGCAAAGAACCGAGACTATCTTCTATGTCAGTTATTTTTTCAAAGCCTGGCTTATAATATGATATAAATGTTGAAATGTGTAATAAATATGCCGAGGTTAATAAATTGAATAAATAGAAGGAGAGTTATGAAAAATTGTGAGGAATTCAATCGCTATTATTGAGAAAATGGCAGATACACATGCATGTGCATACACACACACACAGACACACCAAAACACTGACACGTGCACGCCAACATATTCATGCAGACGCATTCATGCATGCTCCTGCACACACAGGCACACATGCATGCGCACCTACTGTGGGACAGACAAAGAAAAGGCCATAAGGTAGCTGAGAGCTCAGCATACAGAATATAAACTGCATTTTAAACTATATTAGCATTCAGGGTAACTGTTCAGCAGTTGCTCCTGGTAGGTACAGCTGGGTGAATGTGATTCAATAGTTGCACTAAACAGGACTAATTTCTTTTCTTTTTTTTTTTGATCTGTAAGGCATTATCTTTCTCAGCAGTTCAGCACCTCAGAAGGAAACTGGCTGAATTGGGCGAGCAAGGCTGCTGCCTTTCTGTCAATCCTTCTTTAGGCTTCAGCTTGTATGGCTGTGTTTAATGAAAGGATAAATCTTTCTGACAGCAGGGACGGATTTTCTGTATAGTGAAAGCTGTGGTCACGTCTCAAAAAAAATAAACAACTAGTCGTAATACATTCAGCTCGTGAAGAAAAAAGAAACCCGCAGAAAGCAAATCTGAGCAGCTTGCCCCCTTGTGGATCATTTTTCAGTGACGTGGATTCGTGAAATGGCGGCATGGATTTTTGATTTGTGTGGAGGCCCACGATAGGGTCGATTAGTGGTTAGGGCGCATATTCATTAGCTGATCCTTGAGAGTTGCCAGTGGGCAGGAGGAATATTTATAAGCAGGTCAGCACAAGCTACCGTGAGTAATATTCATGAGCAGAGATGTCAGTGCTACTGAAGCGCAGTCTGAGAGCGGCCCTAAAAGGGCCCTGCCGCTTTGCACTGGAAACGAAGACTGTGGCTGACGGGCTTGTGGAGACTGACATTTCGTGTTGTACCGCAAATATTCCAGCACATAGATAGAAGGCAATTAGTCAGCTCAGGTCTTTCCCACTATCACCTGACAAGGTAAATCCAAGCCATTGTCTCATGTCCATTTAGTTTTACAAAGGAGTGAGGCTGGAGTTAAGCTAACTGGAAAGTGATTGCCTTTTTCTTGCCCTTGGCTTCCCTCTAAACTGAGAGTCAGTCTCAGAGGTGATGCCCCTCTATCAAGCTGGTTTTGACAGCAGCATGGTAAAAAGCATCGCTCTGTGGGACAAGACCAGAACTAAGTACCTTTCACAAGCACATACAGTTCATGTCCAGAGGCAGGTTGGAAATGAAACAGGATCATAAGATAGTTATTGGATGCTGGCCATTTCATGAAATGCTAGTGAAAGCGATGAGAAAATACAAATTTCTGCCATTTTGTATCAATGTATTCACACACACACACACACACACACACACACACACACACATATAGCTATATATACAGTATACAGTGCTTAACAAATTTATTAGACCACCTGTCATTTAAAAAATGAGAAAACACAAATATTTAAGAAATTTGTCAAAAACGTGTTTAAAACTAAAAATTGTTTTGTTATTTCTTTGGCAAATAACGAACTGAAACCACTAACAAGTCCTTATTTGCGCAGCAAAAAAACTGTATTTTGTATTCCTTTGGCCTTGATAACAGCTTGCATTCTTGCATTCAACCACTAAAACAAATTTTTAGGTTCAGGAATGCAAGAAAATAACTGTTATTTGGCATCTTAATCAAAAACTAGTCATGTGCTGAACTATTTTTTTCTGCTTTTTTGTAAAAACGATAAATTCGAAAATTCACAGATAACAACAATGATTTTATTTTAGCATCAAAAATATCATTTCAATTAAAGAGCTTGCGCATACTGGTGGATTAACCATTACAGAAACATAAAAATTATTTTGGTAATAACCAACACTGTTAATTTAGGGCAGCTGTGGCATAAACTTTACATTGGGTGGTGGTCTAATATGTGTGTGTGTGTGTGTGTGTGTGTGTGTGTGTACAGTCTTCTGCAAATTAATTGGATAAAGCAGGCTGGAGTGGGGAAACCAAACAACAAGGGTTTTCAGGCTTTTTATTTTTTTAATAGCATCTACATTCAGCGCTCAGTACGAGATGTGTCCTCCACGGTTCTTGATAAGCTGTTTCAACCATTTTGGCATGGAGCTGACCAAGTTTTCGCAAGTTGCCTTGATTTTTTTGCTGTGATGCCACACCTGAACAACTGCAACGATGACTTTGTCTTTTGTGGTGCAGTCCTTTTGCTGCAGCCTTGACTTGATGATGGACCAGAGACTCTCAATGGGATTGAGGCCACGTGAATTACCAGGCCAGTCCAGCAAGGTAACAGTACTGTGTTGATGATGCAAACACATTCGTTGCATCATACAAGTCAAGGACATTAATGCAACATGGCTAAAAGGTACTATGCAGTGATCTTTGAGGTAGTTATGTAAAACGTCCATCACTTGGCACAGCTATTTGCACTCCATTCAGCTCATTCAATTGACAAGCACCTTGATCCAATTACTTTGCAAAAGATATATACAGTACCAGTCAAAAGTTTGGACATACCCACATTTGTCTTACAATGCATCTTAAATAAAGAAATAAGCAGACTTTATTTTGCAAACAAAGATCTAATTCTTAAATCCATCAAAATAACCGTGATTTCTTGTCATATTTGCAGAGCATTATCAAATTTTTCTTTTTTTACAAGGGCAGTCATATGACTATAATGAATTTCCTGCCGCACAGCTGCCTAACTTACCAAAGATGTGCTGCACTTGAGGTGGCTTTTCATCAACCTTACAGCCCAATAAGTCCCAAAACCTCTTGACTTTAATTCGGCTGTTGGAAAATAGAAGGAGATTATTTGTCTGTTTACTTTGCAAAATATGCCTTCTTCGAGAATTCCATAATTTTGGACACTATTCAAACAAGTCAGTTATTCTCTCTTTCACTTCTGACTCTTTACCTTTTACAAAATTCCATTTGATATTATATAGAGAAGTAAAACTGTTTAAAGTTCTCTAAAACCTGAGTGCTGTGACATTAGCAGTGTACAAACTTTTGACTGGTACTGTACATATATATATACAGTGAAGTTGGCACGTTGTGTAAATCGTAAATAAAAACAGAATACAATGATTTGCAAATCCTTTTCAACCTATATTCAATTGAATACACTGCAAAGACAAGTTACTTAATGTTCGAACAGGTAAACTTTGTAATTTTTTGCAAATATTAGCTCATTTGGAATTTGATGCCTGCAACATGTTTCAAAAAAGCTGGCACAAGTGGCAAAAAAGACTGAGAGAGTTGAGGAATGCTCATCAAACACTTATTTGGAACATCCCACAGGTGAACGGGCTAATTGGGAACAGGTGGGTGCCATGATTGGGTATAAAAGCTGCTTCCCTGAAATGCTCAGTCATTCACAAACAAGGATGGGGCGAGGGTCACCACTTAGTGAACAAATGCGTGAGCTGATTGTCGAACAGTTTAAAAACAACATTCCTCAACGAGCTATTGCAAGAAATTTAGGGATTTCATCATCTACGGTCCGTAATATCGTCAAAAGGTTCAGAGAATCTGGAGAAATCACTGCACGTAGGCGACAAGGCCAAAAACCCAACATTGAATGCCCGTGACCTTCGATCCCTCAGGCGGTACTGCATCAAAAACGACATCAGTGTGTAAAGGACATCACCACATGGGCTCAGGAACACTTCAGAAAACCACTGTCAGTAACTACAGTTCGTCGCTACATCTGCAAGTGCAAGTTAAAACTCTACAATGCAAAGCGAAAGCCATTTATCAACAGCACCCAGAAAACGCCGCCCGGCTTCGCTGGGCCCAAGCTCATCTAAGATGGACTGATGCAAAGTGGAAAAGTGTTCTGTGGTCTGACGAGTCCACATTTCAAATTGTTTTTGGAAACTGTGGACGTCGTGTCCTCCGGACCAAAGAGGAAAAGAACCATCCGGACTGTTATAGGCGCAAAGTTCAAAAGCCAGCATCTGTGATGGTATGGGGGGGTGTATTAGTGCCCAAGGCATGGGCAACTTACACATATGTGAAGGCACCATTAATGCTGAAAGGTACATACAGGTTTTGGAGCAACATATGTTGCCATCCAAGCAACGTCTTTTTCATGGGCGCCCCTGCTTATTTCAGCAAGACAATGCCAAGCCACATTCTGCACGTGTTACAACAGCATGGCTCCGTAGTAAAAGAGTCGCGGGGTACTAGACTGGCCTGCCTGTGGTCCAGACCTGTCTCCCCATTGAAAATGTGTGGCGCATTATGAAGCGTAAAAATACGACAACGGAGGCCCCGGACTGTTGAACAACTTAAGCTGTACATCAAGCAAGAATGGGAAAGAGTTCCACCTGAAAAGCTTCAAAATTGGTCTCCTCAGTTCCCAAACGTTTACTGAGTGTCGTTAAAAGGAAAGGTGATGTAACACAGTGGTAAAAAGGCCCCTGTGCCAACTTTTTTTTGCAATGTGTTGCTGCCTTTAAATTCTAAGTTAATGATTATTTGCAAAAAAAAATAAAGTTTCTCAGTTTGATCATTAAACATCTTGTCTTTGCAGTGTATTCAATTGAATATAAGTTGAAAAGGATTTGCAAATCATTGTATTCTGTTTTTATCTACGATTTACATAACGTGCCAACTTCACTGGTTTTGGGTAATATGCAGTGCATTCAGACAGTATTCAGACATTTGTTGTGTTGCAGCCTTATGTTTAAAATCATTTACATTTATTTTCCCCTCATCCATCTGCACTCAATACCCCATAATGACAATGTGTGAACTTAATTTTCTGCAAATTTATTAAAAACGAAAAACATAAATATCACATTAATAAAAATAAGTATTCCAACCTTTTACTCAGTAGTTAGTTGAAGCATCTTTGGCAGCGATTATAGCCTCAAATCGTCTGGGCTTATGACCTTATGGCTTGGTTTTTGCTCTGGTGTATATTGACAGCTGTGAAACCATATATTGACAGGTGTGTGTCTTTCCAAATGATGTCAAATCAGTTGAATTTACCACAGATGGACTCCAATTAAGGTGTACAAACATCTCAAAGATGTTCAAGAGAGATGGAAGGCATCTGAGCTAAATTTCAAGTGTCACAGCAAATGGTCTGAATGCTTACGTCAATGTGACATTTAAGTTTTTTCTTTTTAATAAATTTGTAAAATTTTAAAAATTCAGTTTTTGTTTTGTCATTTTTGGATATTGTTTGTAGACTAATGAGGGCAAAAATAAATTTAGATGATTTTATACATAAGACTGCAGCATGACAAATGTGAAAAAAGTGAAGCGGTTTGATGATTTTCTGAATGCATTGTGATAGATATATATATATATATATACACACACACACACACACACACACACACACACAGTTGCAATCAAAATTATTCAACCCCCATTGCAAATTGGGTTTAATAGCAAAATTTACAAACTTTCAGCTGTTTGTGATAAAACAGATTGCAGAACATTTTAAATAGCTCAACACAACTAATATTAAAAGTGGTTTCTCCAAATTTAACACAAAATGCTATTTTTAATGACTGCTGCAGTCTCAAAATTATTCAACCCCCCCGAATAGAATCCCTCATAAGAGCATATTTGCAAATCAGGTGTTGTCTCAAGCACACCTATTGCAGCTGATCAAGAGCTTAATTAGATGCATCAGGTTTGCTTGAGATAGAACACATCAAATACTGGCACTCGCTAGGGGTTTGTTGACAGTGACATTTGATTGCATGTTAGAAATATGGCTGTCAAAACAATTGTCCAAAAAGCTAATAGAGGCCATCATTGCCTAGCACAAACGAGGAAAAGGATACAAAAAGGTAGCACAGGCACTGAATTTTCGTAGAGATACAGCTGGAAGCATAGTTCGCAAGTTCAGAGTTAAAGGAAGAGTGGTTACAGTACCAGGATGGGGCAGAAAGAGAAAGCTATCAATGGCTGTCACCAGATTCCTGAGGAGACAGGTGGTCAAAACCCCTCGAGTGACTGCAGGAGACCCGCAGCAAGACTTGGAGGCAGGAGGCACTGAGGTTTCAGTTTGCACAGTAGGGCGCATACTAAACGTGGAGGTCTCCAAGGCATACACCTCAACTGATCCAAAAGCACAAGCTCCAATATGGACAAAACCATATAAATAAGCCACAGAAGTTTGGGGATATTGTTCTGTGGAGTGATGAAACAAAACTGGAATATTTTGGGCTTATGAATCAGTGGTATCTCTGCAGGAGGAATAAAGAAGCATGTGCTGAAAACTATACCCTGCCTACAGCGAAGAATTGTGGGGGCTTTTTGATGCTCTGCGACTGCATTGCTTCCTCTGGCACTGGAAATCTGCAAAGTGTAGAGGGCAAGATGGATTCAGTCAAGTACCAGGATATCCAAGGAAAAAATGTCATGCTGTCTGTAGGGAAGCTGACGCTTGGGCATCATTGGACCTTCCAAAAGGACAATGATCCTAAGCGCAGTGGTTCCCAACCCAGTCCTCAAGGACCCCCTGTCCTGCAGGTTTTTGTTGCAGCTTTACTTTTGAACACCTTATCCATTTAAGGCCCAATGCACCTTCATGCACAACCTGTTCAGGTAGATCTTTTTCAACTAATCAGCATGACGCCCTTAAATGGATCAGGTGTGAAAGAGTAGAACTGGAGCAAAAACCTGCAGGGCAGGGGGTCCTTGAGGACTGGGTTGGGAACCACTGCTAAGCGTACCTCAACATCTACCAAGGCTTGGTTTCAGAAGAAGTCTGGGAAGATTCTAGAGTGCCCATCACAGTCGCCTTATTTGAACCCAATAAAAAATCTCTGGTAGGACTTGAAGAACACAGTTGCAGCATGCAAACCCTAGAATATTAGTGAACTGGAGGCCATTGTCCATGAGGACTGGGCTAAGATTCCTTGGGAATGCTGCTAAAAGCTGACATCTGCCTATGCATCACATTTCCAGCAGGTCATAGCAGCAAAATGGTTTTCTACTAAACATTGAAGATGCTTGTCATGAAGGGTTTCAATAATTTTGATCCTGCAGTAGTCATTAAAAGTGGCATTTTGTGTTGAATTTCGAGAAGCCACTTGTAATATACAAAAATATGTTGTGTTGAGCCATTTAAATTGTTCTTGTTTGATTTGTTCGTTGCAAACAGCTGAAAGTTTGTTAATTTTGCCAGTAAACCTAATTTGCAGTGAGGGTTGAATAATTTTGATTACAACTGTATGTGTGTGTGTATGTGTGTGTGTGTAGATCCGGGGTTAGAGTATTTGAAGACCTGCCCACTTTCTTTATAATCCTAATTCCTAATACTCTACAAACCAGGGAAAAGAGGTTTTGCCAGAAAAAATATTTTATGAAGGTTTTCGCAGTGAACAGATATGAACAATATTTGCGGGGACTAGTGTTGCAGTAACCCTGTCCCAAAGCAGGCCTACAGGGATTCACGGACAAAATCCCATTTTATTCCTTCTTCAGTTCATTGGGTCACAGATGGGATGCGTAGATCTAAAACACCCACAGTTTTAGGTGAAATACCTGTTTGGCTGCAACAGCTTTTACATGCAGGGACATTGAGTCATGTATCAGGCATCAAAAACATTAGAACTTAATTCTAGATATCATCTTAATTCTTTACTTTAAAAATAATTAGATTTTTTTCATACAGTTGCTCTGCATTTGTGTTAAATCCTATGATTTTGGGCTTGCAAAAGGGTGGATTCTTTCAAAAATATTCCACATATTTGGTCATATCCCTTTGAAACTACATGCTTCTTATTTTTGCACAGTTTTTGGATTGACTAGTTATCAATATTTACAGGTGAATTAGTACCTAACAACCTTTTTATTTCAATTTCTTTTGTCAGAAATGGTTAAAACTCAGTAATTTGAGCAATCGTCAATACACAAAAAATAGCCGGACCTAGCTTTTTCGCCAAAATTTCTCACACTTCCGAGACTACCACACTTCCGGTGAGCAGCTAGCTAGTGCTTAGGTCTATTGCATGTGCAATATAACATTGAACAACAGCAATCTTATCATCTACATCAGCACTTTTTGAACCTCCCCTGGAGTCCCACTTCTCCTGCATGTTTTACAGCTCTGCCTGCTCCAGCACAGGTGAGTCAAATGATCAGCTCGTTACCCGTGAAGATGCTTGATAATGAGGGAATGATTAGAATCATCCGTGCTAGCAGGGAGAGATCTTAAACATGCGGGAGAGGTGGTACTCCAGGAGAGGTTTGAGAAGCACTGATCTACATCATCTGTGATTGTTGATAGCAATGCCAAAAATTATACTAGAAATTACGTTGTATATCAATCACCTGAATATTGCCGTGGAAGGCCCTTCTCGAAACTTCGAGAAAATAACCGTTCCCCAGCTGAAAGCTTATTAATTCAACTTCTACACGCGGTATTGTATGGCCAAGTATCCGTAACCACGCACTCTATAGTAAATTTCCACAGCTTCGCGAGACCGGAAGTGGATCGGCGACCAAACTATCCCATAAAGCATCGGAAATGGGGCATGACTGCAACATCAGGGCATTTTTTGTATTGACGATCAATGGAATTCGGGCATTTTTTCAGAAATTTAAAGGTGCAATAAACGGAAATGTAAGCATCACTGGTGTTTATACACCCGACAGGTCCTTTACATGAAATTTCTGTTCAGCAGTTAAAAAATATTACCAGAAAAAACACCATTTATGGTAATCAATGATATAAAGTAGCTATCAAAGAGCTTTAAAGTATTATGCAGGTAAATCAATAAATGACCATCCTTTTTCCAACCAACCTGTGATAGGCAATGACTGAAAGGTTTTTTCCTTAAGACCTGCAGTTCCAATAATAGGGTATAAGGCAGAGAGAAAACAGGCCTTGCGTCCTCCAGGATAGGCCAACACCTATTTCTACAGAATTTTAAAGAACTTTTAAAACCCCAATTCCGAAATAGTTGGGACAAAGTGTAAATTGTGAATAAAATCAAAACACAATGACTTTCAAATCACACCAGCCAGTATTTTATTCACAATAGAACAGAGATAACATAGCAAATGTTGAAACTGAGAAATTTTACAATTTTATCCACAAAATGAGCTCATTTCAAATTTGATGGCTGCTACAGGTCTCAAAAAAATTGGGACAGGGGCCTGTTTACCATGGTGTGGCATCCACTCTTCTTTTTAATGCAGAGTGGAGGAATCTGGGCATTGAGGAGACAAGTTTCTTGAGTTTAGCCATTGGAATTTGATCTCACTCTTGTTTAATACAGGCTTCCAGCTGCTGGAGAGTTTTGGGTCTCCTGTGACAGACTTTTTGTTTAATTATGCACCAAATGTTCTCAATCGGTGAAAGATTAGGACTGCAGGCAGGCCAGTTCAGCACAGGGACTCTTCCACTAAGAAGCCATGCTGTTGTAATAGCTGCAGTATGTGGTTTTGCATTGTCCTGCTGAAATACACAAGGCCTTCCCTGGAGTAGAGGTCCTCCGGGGGAGAGCATGTGTTGCTCTAAAACCTTTATATACCTTTCAGCATTCATGGTGCTTTTTAAAACATGCAAGTGTCCCACACCATATACTAATGCATCCCCATAGCATCAGAGATGTTGGCTTTTGAACTGAATGCTGATAACAGGAGGGGTGGTCTTTCTCCTCTTTAGCCTGGAGGACACAACGCCCATGATTTCCAAAAAGAATGTCAAATTTGGACTCGTCTGACCACAGGACACTTTGCCACTTTGCTACAGTCCATTTTAAATGAGCCTTGGCCCACAGAACACAGCGGCGCTTCTGGATCATGCTCAACAATGGCTTCCTTTTTGCATGATAGAGTTATAGGTGGCATCTGTGGATGGCACGGCAGTCTGTGTTTACAGACAGTGGTTTCTTGAAGTGTTCCTGGGCCAATTTAGTAATGTCAATGACAGAATCATGCCGGTGAGTGATGCAGTGGCGTCTGAGGGCCCGAAGATCATGGGCATTAAGTAAAGGTCTTCAGCCTTGTCCCTCGCACAGAGATTTTTCCAGTTTCTCTGAATCTTTTGATGATGTTATGCACTGTCGATGATGAGACTTTCAAAACCTTTGCAATTTGATGTTGAGGAACATTGTTTTTAAAGTATTCCACAATTTTTTTACGCAAGCCCTCGCAGGTTGGAGAGCCTCTGGCTATCTTTACTTCTGAGAGACTCAGCCTCTCTAAGACATCCCTTTTATAGCCAGTCATGTCACACACCTAATGCCAGTTAACGTAATTACTTGCTAAATTTTCTTTCAGCTGATTCTCTTATCTATTAATTGCTTTTTTCAGCCCTTTTTTGCCTGTGTCCCAACTTTTTTGAGACCTGTTGCAGCCAGAAAATTTGAAATCAGCTCATTTTGTGGATAAAAATGTAAAATGTCTCAGTTTTAACATTTGAAATGTTATCTATGTTCTATTGTAACTAACATACTGGCTCATGTGAACTGAAAGTCAGTGCATTTTGATTTTATTCACAAATTACACTTCGTCCCAACTATTTTGGAATTGCGGTTGTACAAACAAAATGAATTTTCACTCCACATATCCAGATGCGGTTCAGTAACACCATAACTGCGTGTTTGAATTTGGATTCAAACTACAGAAGTCAGAATTGTCTGTGTTAGAAGAAATTCAAATAGGGATCAATGTATGTACTTAACACACACTCCATATAGGGTGTACATTGTAGTCTACTGCCTTTTTTTGAAAATTATTTCCAAAAGTACCTTATGTGTTCTGATCCATTTGCAAAAAAATACAGATGCAGATTCCCAATCCACCCTGAGTTAAATTTAAAAATTTTAGGTCTGATTTTTATGGTTTATTTTTTTATTTTAACAGGGCATATTTTCAAAACAGTGGCAGATAGCCCGTTCTCACATAATCAAATGTCCAGTAGACTTTTTCAGAATCGCATGGGAATGCGACCTTATGATCTTGGGATCAGAACCTGGTAAACTCTTTCAATCAGTACAAACAATGTGTTTGAAATTGAAATAACATGGTCATACAAGGCTTGCTTAGCACATGTTCATTACCTTCAAAACCTACGTCCAAGCGCTGGCAACCCAAAAAATTATGAGGACAAATGCCCCCTATGATAAATATCACCTCAATCCTTTTGACTGTCAGTAATTTGTCATAATTTTTAATGAGAGTGGATGGTTGGTCGGCTGTCTTCTTTCAAACAGCAAACAGACAGAGAATGGATCACAATTAGGAGAGTGCCTGCTTGAGGGGCTTGGTTCTGGAGTCGAGCAATGATTATGGTGCATCACAGTGTTGCAAAATACGTAGGGAGGGGATTGCACTGAATTCACCTGTGAATGCCAGATGCCTTCTTAAGACAACTGGGGTTTTGAAACAGTGGGTGAATGTCAGACAGAGAAGGGAGTTCAGAAAATTTACAAACAGGAGTGAACAAGATGTGGTGGGGGACAGCTGAAAAGCATTTAAATTAATATCTCCACTGTAAATCATATGGACATATTCACATATGGAAATGCCTTTTTAAAACTATGAGCATTAAATTACTGATCACTCATACATGCAGTGCATACATGAATCAGGTAAAAGCACTATGTTATGTTGCAATGACACTCAAAAATACAGATTTTTTTTAGATCAGTGGTCTCAATCCTTTTTCCTGGAGAGCTGCTATCTTGAAGGTTTTCACTCCAACCAAAGCAAAGCATTTTCCAGTTATAGATCTTGATGAGCTGCTAATGAGCCGAATCTTGGGTCCTGAGTTAAGGTTGGAGTTAAAAACCAACAGGGTCGTAGCTTTTTAGGAACAGGGCTGGAGATCACCATTTCAGATGAATCATATACCGGGCAAGTGTCTGAACTCTGATAGCTAATTCTAGGAAATGAATGCATATGCTGTAAGATTCTCAGTACCAACATAGGGCATGTATACGTTAGCTCTATTTCACATACAGTTTTAGTGATATGAACTACCAAAAAATCGACAACATTTAGAATGTCATAATGTTATATATAAATGTTACGTATAGTATGAAAGTGAATTCAAAATGAACCATAATAAGCTGTGCTATTTCTGTGTCTGTAAACCCTAATTTGAGTTAATAACCAGCAACTAAAGCAGTAATGATGAGTAACAAAGCCAGCAGCCCCAATTAAAATAGTGAGTAATTCCTTCTGCTGTCTGTCGGTTCAGCACTTCCTGGGATTGAGCCTCCATTGTGACTTGACCTGATTTTATCAGATTCTGCTCTCTATCTTCTTCACATTAGTTACTGTAGACTTTTCTCGTGCCCATGCCTGGTCACATCCTGTAACTGCAAGCTGGAGCTGTGTGTTACTTGTTTTGCAGTCATTTCAATAGTTGTACCCATTGATGTAATTATAACAGTCTTCAACCAGACTATAATAGACTTTCCATGACAAAAACCTTGTAACATTCACTGAGCCCACCAGTGGGGGTTGGGTTCCCCCACTATAGCCAGGTTCTTCTTGAGATTTTTTCTCATTTACAAGTTTTTTTCCCCTCACCACTGATTGAGGATTTTTTAACCCAAGTGAAAGTTTCTTTCAATTTTCTAAGCTACTCTGGAATTTTAGGCCAGGCATCAGCCATACCACTCCTCGACAATTCTTCTCTGAAACGTGCCGTATGTGTATTATTGAATTGAACTGAATTTCTAACATTTACTTATATTTTCAAGAATGAGTCCAGCCATCTTTTACCAAGAGTTGTTTCCATAAAACGCTCTGCTTTATGCATCAGTAATATTAATTTGAGTAAGTAGTAATTGAGTAAAGAGCTTCATTACATGCACCTTCTCACACAATAGGTTTGTTTGGTTCATCCATGATGCTGAGGCTTATATCACCAAGGTATCATCAAGGTTCGCCCATACCAATCTCATAGCACACAGTGACAAATGTTTATTGTACATAGTATAATCCTTTTGTTACCTCTCCAATGCTCTAGACAATATGGTGTGTATACTTGAGCTGAACAGCCATTAATGTTTCACATTTGTGAATAGATCCATTACACAAGTCATTGTTATCAGTGAGCAGTGAATGTTTGCATATTTTTTTGTGCATGAGTATTATTATAAGTGCTCGTGTGCGTGCACTTTAATATGAGTCCTTCTGTGCATTCATGCCTGATTGCATTCATGATTTTGCGTGTTTGTGCACATTATGCTACTTAGCAATGCATGAGTATGTGCCTTCAGTTGACTGTTAGCTTTGCTTGTGTGTCCATTTCCATGCCAGGGACACTCACGGTTGGCAGAGCTTGATGAGGTCCTGGTCAGTGGTCCCTGGAGGAAGGCCGCGGATGTACAGGTTGGTTTTACTAAGCTGCTCTGCACCACTCTGGCTGCAGCTGTTTGAGGTTGGGCTGGGCGGAGCCATGGGGTGAGGGGGTGGAGCATATGACTGCTGCAACAGAAGAGGATACATGAATAAACATAAAATACATCTGTTGTACAGTACTAAATTCACTCTTAACTATTTTAGATAAAGTCATGGAACATACGGTGAACACTCTGTGCAACCAATACTAGCCTAACATTCAGAAAACAAGAACTAATGCTGTATCTACACTGGAAATGAAGAACATACAAAAGGGTGACAAATTGATGGAAAAATCAAAATAAAACATCTTAGTAAAGGGCTGGGCCTCCAAAAGCGGCCAGATTAGCTTCAACACGTCTTGGCATAGAGTCTAAAAGTGTACCTTTCTTCCAAAACATAACCTCATTTGGTGTTTTGATAATAATGACAGAGAGCACTGCCTACCACATGGTTCCAAAATCTCCCACGTCAGTTTATCCATACATCCACTATCCACTGGGGTCGTGGGGGACCTGCATCCTATCCCAGAAAACTATGGAGGAAAGGCAGGGACAAACCAAGCACAGCTTGCCAATTTATTGCAGTGCACACACACCATTCACTCACACACTCAAACGTATGGGCAATTTAGGGAGTCCAGTTTGCCTGACTCGCATATCTTTGAACTGTGTGAGGAAAGTGAAGTACCTGGACGAAAAGCGATAAAACATGGTGCGAACCAGCAAACTCTGCAAAAGGAAGCTCCAAGCTGGGTTTGACGCCACAACCCACAACAACGTTGCAAGTTCAAATCCAGGATGAAGCCTTTTTGTGTGGAATTTGCACATTCTACTTGTGCTTGCATTGGTTTTCTCTGGGTAATCTTGTTTCCTTCCAAAGTCCAAAAACATGTGGAGATGCTAAATTGCCCATTGGTATAGGTGTGTGAGTGAATGTTGCATGTGCCCTGCAGTGGATTTGCCAGCTGTCCATGACGTGTCCCTGCGTTTCTCCCATAGTCTGCGAGGATAAGCTGCAGCTCCTCCACAACCCTAATGAGGAAGAACCTGTTTAGATAATGAAGGGATGGATTCTCTGTACGCTTAACATGGCAAGATTAAACGCTAACTAATAACCAGCTAAGCGTCCCTGAGTTTGAATCATTCAAAGATAAATAATTACGAGCATATGAAAAGCAGAGGAGAGCACTATGAACTCATACCCTGTGCCTCCACGCAGCAGCTGACTGCCTTTGTTCAAACATGTGATTGTCTACAGCAAAAATACTACAAGCTATCATTCATTCTGACCCTCTGTCATATGTCCATTCTTCTTTGACATTCAGTCTCGCATTGATTTATTTTAATTCTTAGACTCAAATTTTTATTTTCATATTCTTACACTTTTATTCACACAAGTTATACAACTTGTGCTCATTTTTTATATATTTTCACTCACTTCATACATTCTACTCTCATATTCATATACAAACATTTGTAGATTTAACTTATGGATTTACACATTTATTCAAATGTTTCACTCTCAAATAACAAATTTCCATTCACACATTCATACATTTTCGGTTTAATATTTATATGTTGTCATGCACGCATTCATACATTTGCTTTCCTATTCATAAATTTTAACGCACAGATGCATATGTCTTGCTCTCGTGCACATACAGTCACCATATTAATTATTATAAATAATTTACAGTACCACTCAGAAGTTTGGACACATTTTGCTAATGTCACAATGCTCTATTTTTTGATAAATTTAAACAGCTTAACTTCTCTATATAATCTCAAATGGAATCTGGTAAGAGGTAAACAGTCAGAATTTAAAAGAGAATAATTTACTTGTTTGAATAGTGTCCAAAATTTTTGAATTCTCAAAGAAGCCATATTTTGCACACTAAGCTGTCAAACAAGCTCT
Source organism: Gymnothorax javanicus (assembly GCA_029692085.1). Classification (NCBI taxonomy): domain Eukaryota; kingdom Metazoa; phylum Chordata; class Actinopteri; order Anguilliformes; family Muraenidae; genus Gymnothorax; species Gymnothorax javanicus. Next base: position 89,050,787 of record CM056197.1, read on the forward strand.
TTCCATTTTCCAACAGCCAAATTACAGACAAGTCCTTTAGGAACTTATTGGGCAAAAAAGTCGATGAAAAGCAAACCACAAGTGGAGCACATCTTTGGGAACTTCAACGGCCGCTCAGCAGCAAACTCATTATAGCCATATAACTACTCTTGTAAAAAAAAAAAAAAAAAAAAGTATCAGAGGTTGCGTTAGACTTTCTGATGGTCTGGTCCGTCATTGTGATGGACAGGGGCATAAAAATTCCGTCATAATCAATTATTATCCGTCATTGTAATTTTATTTTTTAAAATGATAATCATTTACTTTTTTTGAATAAAATAAACAGCATAATTTATAGATTACGCATTGGTTGATGCCGACAGTGATCAGAGATGCCAAGTCTCACGCATTCGGCGTGAGCCTCTCGCCTCTTAGTGGCATTCACGTTCCTGTGCCGTAGTCGGCAATTATTCCATCAACGCGCACTGAAGAAATTCACTCGCGGAATTTAAGTCATTGTGCATTAAGTTAAACGGGCCTATCCCCACTATTTTAGCAGTTGTCTACCGTCCGCCTAAGAGTAGTACTGGTTTTTTAAATGAATTCTCTGCCTTTGTTACCCTCATCATCTCCATGTCTCCTAATGTTATTCTGCTCGGTGATTTTAATATACATATGGATAACACTACAAACACACTCACTAGGGATTTTACATCTTGCCTTGACAGTTTTGGTTTTCTACAATTCATTGACTTCCCCACTCATTCCAAAGGCCACATTCTTGATCTTGTCTGCTGTTTGAGTTTAACCCCTCTTCAATGTACTGCATCCAATTTATCCATATCTGACCATAAACTGGTGTCTTTTAATGTCAACATACAAGTTTCCAGATTTCACCCTTCTCGCTCCATTTCCTTTCGTAATATCAAGAATATAGACCCTTATGCACTCTCAAACAAACTGGACAGCCTCCCCAATCACAACAATCTATCTTCCCCAGACAATCTGGTTTTTCACTATAACAGCATCTTGCCCCACTAAAGACTCCCACTGTTCACTTTGCCCACTCTGCCCCCTGGTTTACCCAAGATCTCCGCCACCTCAAAGCCAAAGGTTGTCGTCTGGAACGCCTGTTTAAAAAAACTGGACTCACTATACACAAAAACATGTTTTATGATCATTTAAAAATTTACAAAGACTCTCTTTCCAGGGCCAAATCAGATTACTATGCCAAACTAATTGGCCCCAACACAGGGGAACACCAGGGCACTCTTTTCCTCTGTCAAAACCATCCTCTGGCCTCCAGACATTCTTCCACCTCACATGTATTCCGTTGACTACTGCAATAACTTTATGGACTTTTTTAATGCAAAAATTGTCACTATCCACCAACAGCTGTCTTCTTCTGTGAATCCCTCCACCTTTAGTCCTTCTGTCTCCTCCCATAATCCTTCCTTCTCTCCTTTCTCCAGTTTTCAACTTCCTTCTGCAACAGAAATATGTAGTCTTATTCACAAATCCAAATCTTCTACCTGTCAGTTGGATCCACTTCCTACACACCTGGTTAAAGTTTGTTTACCATCACTGTCGTCTTTAATAACTTCTATAATTCACTCCTCTCTCTCCTCTGGTCTTGTTCCATCTTCGCTCAAAACTGCTGCTATAACCCCTATCCTGAAGAAACCCGGTTCAGACCCTAACAATCTAAATAATTTCCGTCCCATCTCTAATTTACCGTCCTTATCTAAAACACTCGAAAGAATAGTTGCAGCCCAGGTCCACACTCACCTCTCCAACAATAATCTGTTTGAAGAATTTCAATCGGGTTTCCGTCCCCTTCACAGTACTGAGACAGCCCTAGTTAAAATCATTAATGACCTCTTGATCGCCTCAGACTCTGGACTCTTGTCATTACTAATCCTTCTCGACCTCAGGGCAGCATTTGATACCATCTCTCATCACATTCTCCTTGACAGATTATCTTCTATTGGTTTCACTGGCACGTCACTCACCTGGTTCAGATCTTATCTCTCCGACAGACACCAGTTTGTTCAACTCATAAAATTCAAATCACAGCTCTCCCCTGTCACCACTGGTGTACCTCAGGGTTCTGGTCTTGGTCCCCTCCTCTTCATCATCTATCTCCTCCCACTTGGTCACATTTTTAGGAAATTTGGTATACATTTTCATTGCTATGCGGATGACACCCAGCTCTACCTCTCCACTAAGCCCAACACCACCCTTTTACCATCTTCCCTTTTTGACTGTCTTTTTGAAATCAAATCCTGGTTTAGTCAAAACTTCCTCAAATTAAACTTCGCTAAAACAGAATTTCTCCTTGTTGGCACCAAGTCCACCCTAAATAAATCTGACAGCTTTACACTCACAATTGACAACTCCGCAGTTTCTCCTTCCTCCCAAGTCAAGAGTCTGGGTGTCATCCTCGACAGCACTCTATCTTTTGAATCACATGTCAATAACATTACTAGGTCTGCATACTTTCATCTGCGAAACATTAATCGTCTCCGTCCGTCGCTCACTCACACCAGCACTGCCATCCTTGTCAATGCACTTGTCACCTCCCGTTTAGATTATTGTAACTCCCTCCTCTCCGGTCTCCCTCAAAGGGTCACTCAGAAACTTCAACTTGTCCAGAATGCAGCTGCCCGGACCATCACTAGAACCACCGCTACTGATCATATCACACCCGTTCTGCAACAACTTCACTGGCTCCCCATCAAATTCCGTATTGATTTCAAGATTCTCCTCCTCACCTTCAAAGCTCTCCACAACTTGGCACCTCCTTACATCTCTGATCTCCTTTGCATCTACACACCCTCCCGTACTCTTCGCTCCTCCTCGTCCATGCTTCTCATTACACCTCCCGCCCGTTTAGTTACCATGGGGTCCAGAGCCTTCTCCCGTACAGCTCCTCGTCTATGGAACTCTCTCCCACAATTCATCCGTGATTCCGATTCTCCGTCCTTATTCAAATCTCGGCTCAAAACCCACCTTTTTAGACTTGCCTACTCCGTTTAATTGGTAGTATATTATGGATCATTGTTTTCTTTATTTATCATTTTGGTTGTTATTTCTATTGCTGTTATTGTAATTTATCATTGTTTTTATTTTCTTTCGTGTTTTCCTTTTATTACTGTTTGTTCTTAATATTGTGTCATGTTCGGTGTCCTTGAGTGTTTTGAAAGGCGCCTTATAAATAAAATGTATTATTATTATTATAAGTTAATCAGTTTCACGTGCATTACGGTGGATTTCCCCACTAGTTACACAGAAATCAATTATGACGCGGGAATTGTCACGCTTGTCCTTAGGCTACTGAGGGATTGAAAGCCATGGAATTGCATAAAGATGTTTCAAATGGTCTTATTTTATTTACATAATTTAAATGATCATGAAACACATGCATTGTTTCCAATCCCTGAGTAAAGAGATGCATGCTTTCCATGTTCCCACTAAGCAAGAATACCTCCAAACGACGTGGAAGTTCTTCTCTTATCCACCCCGCCGCAGTGTCAATAGCAGAACTGCTTCTCTTGTCGGCACCGCAGGTAGCCAATCTCTTTCCCCCAATTAACCCCACTGCAGGGCAAGTCGCCACTTTCAACCAACAAACAAAAAACAGACGACTATGATAACATTAAAACACAAAATTTCATGTTAATGATTTTCTTAATTGTTTTATTTGCCCAACACTATAATACTATAAGTCCAGTACATTATTTTTCATATTATGGATACAAGTTGTTATGACTTCATTTAATGAGCCGTGGAAAGTAATCGTTGGGAAACACATCTTAACTACATAATGCCCTTCACCTCACTTCGTGGCGCAGTCGGTAGCGAGTGTAGCTCAGTGATTACCAGTTTGGAGGATCGAATCCCCTCATTACCGCAATAAAGAGCTTTGCTTGTCATAACAATTGCTCAAGAGCGGCATCAAAGAGCTAATAAAGCACTCAAAGAGATAGGGAGGCATCGCAAGGTAGGTGGAGGGAGGAGACAGAAACTGTAGCTCATGAAACGGCACATATTTGTTAGCTAGGCATATAAGTGATGCCATTTCGCACCAATATTTGTAATTAGATTTGCTTAAGATTTTTCCAATTTTAAATGTTTTCTCTTTAAAACTGAAAACATTTTGAAAAAGGTAAAATTGAAACAAATTACTCCGCTGAATAAGTGCTAAAACAGGAGATGGAATTCAGAGTAAGTTTTGGATTAATTGTTAATTTGTATTATTTTCATCCTTACAATGAGCATGTTTATGTGGATGGCAATATTCCGATATTAACCCAATTAAGACAACATTCTGAATATGGCATTGCCACGTAAACAGCATGTTCTGATAACCCTAAATCAGAATAAGGTCATAGTCGGATTAAGTAATAATCTGATTAAGACGTGGAGTATTTCAATTTCATTTGAATTATTAAAGTGCATTGTTGACATGTATATGCATCGCACTACAACATCCAATCATGAGTTTTCTTAGAATCTTGTGACATGTACAGCAGTTAGACTACAATGTCACCCTAGCTTCTAGTTTGTTTACATTATGACCACTGCTGTTAAAAAGAAGTCCCCAAATTTTTGGAGTAAGGCTGAAACTATCTGTATGCTACATGTTCTGAGGGAAAAGAATATCAAGAAGTTTTTGGATGGGAGCAAACATCGAAATACTCTTGCAAGTTTCTGACAAACTCCTCAGGATGGTCAGGATTGTTAAAGCTGTTATGCAGTCGTATATTATCGTTTGAGGGTCATCTTTGTTTGATTGATGTAAGGCGAGCTATAACTGATATGTAGGCATAAGGCACGTATGATTACTGCTGGTTCTGTTTTTTCCCCATTGGGCCCCTATTTTGATGACTTGGTTCTTCCCTTGATCTTTGTGTACATAGGAAGGAAAGTGAAATGGCTCTGGGAGACTCTTTAGACAGGTTCCTCCGCGTCATCCATGTGCAGTCATTTGCCTCTCCACATTCTGTTACACATTTGTTAATGCAAACATTGTACAATGAATTATATTAATCTTAACCTCACATTCCTCTTTGACTGTTATATATCCACTGCACAGGTATGGATTTTCAGCTCTGAAACACACACAGGTCTAAGGGTACCTGCACCCCATAGTCACTCGCCTGTACACTTAGAGCCATTGCAAATAGGTTTAATTGCATTATTGCAGGCTGTGCCAGCTAGAGGCACTTCCGCATCTACAGAACTAGATTACTGTCCTTACAGAGTCACTCTATGGTCACATGCAGCCTTCTTTGTGTCAGTGTCAGTGCGGAGGAAGGTTAGATAAATTCATATGAAGTCAGATCATGAAAGTAAGCTTTAAATTACTCTTGATCCAGGCACAGGGTAAGACGACATGCGTTCCCTCGCCACTGAGGTATTTCCGACTTTCGGCATATCTGAGAGGGATTTCTTCAATTGGTGACGCCAAAGTGATAAGTTCTCACTCACATCTGGTGAGGTTTATCACCGTTGAATGTGACATTTGTGGGAATTCTACAGAATGAAAGAGGAGGGTGTGTTTGTAACACAAATGTTCTATAAGCAGCTCATCTAAACACCTTTATCAAAATATTGTCTTAGTTGGATTTTTGCTGTCCATGTAAACATGTTAAATATGATACATTTTGCATGTACATTATAAGTGTAGCCCATTGGTGATCTCTTTTTCATTTCATGATTAATAATGAAATTATTTTTTGTCAAAAGCTTATGTATTGGTCTTTATCATTCAGAAAATACATTGCTTGACTGTTAAACAGGTGATCTTAAATAGGAACAAATTGAGAGAATCTGTGCATTAAAAGGGGAGAGGCTTTCAAACCTCTGACTGCAGACCATAGAAAATCCATCAGAAAGTCAGGGTTAGTTTGAGTTAAAAAAGCTATGATGCGGTTTTGAAACATTACAGGTGAGAAGATGGGGTAAAAAGGAAGGCTGAGTTCGAATATGGGTGTGGTCTGAGTACACACTCACTGAACGTGTCATATTGTGGACGGCAATGCTGAAAAAAATGCACCAGTATTGCTGTTGCTGCTGAAGCGGTCCCAGATAGTCTCCAGTTTACACCTGTCTCTGTCTGTTTTACTTCACTGTCAAATGAAACATGAAGACGTCAGCCTAGTAATTGTTAAAAATTAAAAAATGAAAATATCCAGCCGTGAAACAAGTTGAAAGTAGATTGCTCATCAGGAGAGACAATGGCTGGTGGGCTTGTATGAACACTTTACATTTGGGTTCCTGACCTATTGTTGTCTGCTGAAAAACCTGAATCAAGTGAAGATGAATGCGAAAAAAAGACAAATTCAGACCGTTTCAATTATCTTCTTTCAACCCAAAATAATTCAACAAGTATTTTATTTTGTATGCCTAGAGATGCATCTGTATAAAACAGAAGAGAGTTGTTCCTCTTGTGGGGCCTCTTTTTTTAGAGCCAAATTACATGTTTTGTGCTTCTTTTGACAGTCAAGAGGGGTTGGTGTATGACTGGGAAAGGGGGGGTGGCGGCAGTGGGGGGGCATTGTCTGCCTGAGTTGTAGCAGGTAGTGTGGTTTGTAGTTTTCCAAATCACTCAAAGGAAATACATGAGATGTCGAAGAACGAGCTTAGATGGTTTGACCACCCAACTGTACAGTGGCAAAGATGTAATTCAATTGTTTAATAGATTTCTTTAACCTCTTAAACTGTGCAATCCCATATGAGGGATTATCAATGCTGTTGCTTTATTCAAACGTGTGGAACATTCGGCCTTTTTTAACTTTGGCTGGAGTTCCCCAGGTTTTCTACATTTTCTATTTGATGTAATGCCGCAGCCATAAAAACATAGCATGCTGGGTTTGGATATTTCACTTAATATCTGTGTGATGTGAAGGTCTGCAACCGGCAGATACTGAATATGTATGTAACATTGTCATATAACCTGGAAAAAATGTTTTTGAACCTACTTAAGGGGCAATTCAATTGAAAATTGGAGTTTAAGGGGTTACCAGGGCTGCATTTTCTTTATGGATGATAAAAACAATAGGTAAGCAACAGAAGGTAATAAACATCGGTGGTGCTCTCTGATTAAACAAATAATTAAACAGGAACTGGATTGAAAATATTTAACCACCATATTAAACTGACAGAATGCACTCTTACAAGAAAAATTAAGGAAATATGAAGTTATGATACCAGAGGCTGAACAGGATCCAGAAAATAGTACAACAGCTATTACACAGACAACAGTGTCATGTTTTGTATCACTGGATGAATTGAACGGGTTGAAGCCAAATCAAATCCCATCACGTTTGTCAGTCTCAATTTATTGAGAGTATAGAAAACACATTTTATAGTATGCCGTCTACATTGTGAGTGGATAACTATGTTTTAAATTGGCATTAGATCAATCTATGTATTCTGAGTAGACATTGCTTGTAACAAAATTCAGCCAATGCCATTTGAGGAGTGGCAGTTTGGAACGGTTTGGAAGGTTAACATTCAAATGGGTGTGGTTTGTCTCTTGTGATGTTTTCTATTGAGAGGCCTGGTTTGTACTTTTCCAGGACACATATAGACTCATTTTGACATTCTGGGTCTATTGTCTTTAGCAACATCAGTAATTTTAGATAGTAATTCCATGGGCAAGAAACAGTGGTTGCACAAATGTTTTACATTTTTGTTAAGTATGCATTTCAAAATTGCAGTGCTTCTTATTTGGGACCGCTCTTTCAGCAGTGCTTCTCTATAAACTGCCAGTAAGCTCGTTAGGCAAAGAGTTCCTTAACTGAGAAGACAAGTGGATCCCACATTATAGACGTAATGTAGAATATGCGCTGCATAGTGCTATTATACAATTATTGACTTCAGTTGCGCTAAATCCAATGATTTATCCACCTTGGACATGTGATATCACTTGTCCAAGGTGGATGAATCACTGGATTCGCCGATAACTGAAGTCATTAACTGTTTTATCATATGACTCTACTTGAAAATATAAAATAAAAGAAGGCAAACAACGCTAAAGTTAAGCTCCTCACAGGGACAAAGCGACATGAAATACAGACACTGTCTGGAGTTCCTGCGGGGAAGCCTAATCTGTTTTTAGCTCGAGGTCGTCGGATTGTCATACTCACCTCTCACGCACTTTTACGCAGTGAATATCATTGTTTACAGTGATAGGCGGAGCTCGCCTCGACCAACCAGGAGAGAGCAAATTCTTAAGTCAAATAATAAAATGTCTTAAAGATAAGAATCTGATTTTCAAATTAAAACTCCAGGTCATATAGACCTCATTACATCATATGGATGCTTTGATGGAGTGCAGGCTGATAATTCCATTGGAATTGATTAAATAATCTCCCGTGTTTTGGGGCTTTCAGCAAATGCAAATATTTCACTTTAAACATATTTTTTTTTGTAATTAAAAATAGTATTGGTGATGGACCAGAACATAATAATTCTACCAGGCTAATTTACTGAATGTGCTGTATGTAAGAGTTGAATATTGCTTTCAGTGGGCAACTAATAACAAGTACCTTTCTAAGTTACAACAACTGCAGTCAGTAAGTAAACTTTCTGTGCATAGCTCTTCTCAAAACAGCAGTAACAAAGTGCTTCATGATTCATGAGAAAAGTGTGTAATAATACAAGGCAAGATGACAGCATTTATAATACTGTGTGTAAAATGAAAATAGAAACTTGACAAAAATTAGCAATATTACGAACAAAAACAATATATAACAAGCAATCTAACAAAACATGATTAAGAGACAAAATAAAACAAAAAAGAATCGCAGAGCAACAACTTCTAAAAATGCCAGCCTGCACAAGGGGATTTTATGATTCTTTTCAAAATGTGGTACCAACTCAGCTGACCTGATAGTGAGGGGAAGGCAATTCCAGAGAGCTGGAGCTGAATCGATAAAAGCACAGTCCCTCTTTGTTTCGAGTCTGGACTTGGGGACAGTTAGCTACAGCATTTGTTCAGAAGATCTAAGTAATCTTGGTGCAGAGTATTGAGTTAAAAGTTCAGAAACATAAGGGGGAGCCATGCCATGGAGGGCTTTGAATGTGATGAGGAGGATCTTCAACTGAACTGTGAAGCGTACAGGAAGCCGAGGGTCAGAATACAGGTAGCATGTGTTATGCCGGGATCAGACTACACGATTTCAGCCCGATTTCTAACCTGATCTGGAAGCAGTTGGGCGTTGGGTGGGATCAGAAACGATAAATGGTCATTGGGGGCGAAGATTCATTGTTTTATGCCGTGTAGTGGCCGACAACTGACACAGCATCTGCGATGCCTCACAACGCCCAACAGGAAGTCTTGCATGTTTAATTTTTTTTTGTCTCCCACAAGGGGTTGCGTCTCTTCTGTGATCTTGACCAATAGGAGCGTAGCTGACAGCGCTCTGCAGAAAGAGATGAAGCCGCAGCGGGCACAATCGTAAAAATAGCCTAGAAAAAGAAGAGTGATGCTGTTACAGCAAGGTGAAGCAGTGAAACGGAGGAAAGGTCTGTCATCATATGGCAACAACACCTTTGCCTTCTTGATTTTTCCTCAAGGGACTATCATGACAGAGGGAATAAAGGTGATTGCTGGCGAGAAATAGCCAAGACACTTCAGCAACCTGGCGAGTACTATCAATAACATTAAGCTAACAAGTGAGAATGTTTAGGTACATGCCCACAATATTCCAGTACCTTCCCGGCGTATTAAAGTACTCTGGTAATGCAGTGACACACGTAAGCAGCATTAACCAATTAAGCCCTTTTTCCGGTTATGAGAAACCCTAATAAGATAGCTGGGCTACGCCAATATTAACTGGAATATTTTGACATGTTTACACCTTACCCCGGTTACTACCGTCAATGAAAATGCTTAGTTTTAACGGAATTATGAGAAAGATTACACGTCCTTCCTTGAAAAATACGGCTTACTTCATGACAGACTGCAAACGATAGTTGGTTGTGGAGCTTCGGGTGGTATGTCTCTCAGCCACGTCAGGAAAGAATTTATGACTCTATCATCGCTTAATCTTATATAGTCATCTTTAGAACAGACAAAAACATTGTGCAGTCTGATCCCAGCATTAGAGAAAAGCACTCAACAATTACAGTTCTTATGTGTATTTCTATCAAGTTCAATACCACAATGTTTTATAAGCTTCTACAGTGTTATGATCTAGATATTAAGTAGAACAATGAATGTTACAGAATGTTCCTGATACTACTGTGCACACCTAGTATTTATATGAATGTTCTGGAAGCTTCCATGTACTGGAATCTTCCATTATCCTCCTATATAAGAGATATTATGTGCTAAGTCTTCTACAGTCTTCATTAGAGATAGTAGTAATCTTCAGTTGACGTCACGGGCACGTACACACACACACACACACACACACACACACAAGTACTCTATCTGAACTTGTGCTTGGTATTTGTTCTACTGAATGAATAAGCAAGTGTGATCTCCAAAAGCCACTCTCAAGTGTCTACCTTATTCTCCATAACCAAAAGAACAACAATATGCTCGCTTTGTGCACTGTTTGGCAAAAGCCTGGCTGCTGCATTCTGAACAAACTGAAGTCAAGCAAGAGCCGCCTGACTTAAAACCAAAAATATGGAGTTAGAGTAATTTAAGTAGGAAGAGATAAATTGTGGATTATTTGCTCTGCAATGTTCTTAGGTAGCGCAGAAATAATTTTGGCAAAATTCCAGAGTTTTAGAAAACAAGACTAAAAAAATTCTTTATGAGATGGTCAAAATTCAGATTTTGATCAAACAAAACACCAAGATTTCCAGCCAATAGTTTTATATAACCCACTCAGTGCCTGAAGTATTGACTAATAATCTTTGAAATTTGGTCTGGGCCCATGACCGAAATTTTTGATTTGGGTATATTCAGCTGTAAGAAATTCAGTAGCAGCTAATCTTTGATAGCAGTAGGGTGATGATTGAGAGCAGCCAGATTTTTAGGCTTGTCAGATATAAAAGATACATAAAGCTGGGTTTCATCTGTGGAACAGTGTTAGTTAGGAACAGTTCTAAACTGACAAGTGATACCAAGGGGGAACATACACACGCTTAACAAAATAAGACCGAGGATTAATCCTTGTGAGACTCCACACAACACATGAGGCATCGGTGATATAAATTTTTCGATAGCCGCACTGAAAGATCTCTGTAAGATATGAGGAAAGTTATCTAAGGGCAGTTCTATATATGACAACCAAGTAGTTTGGTCTATCCAGCGAGATGGTGTGATCAATCGAGTCAAATTTGGCAGACAGGTCTCACAATGTGAAAATGGAGTGATAATCAGAATCTGCATTCATAAGCATGTCATTGGGGACTTTCAGCAGAGCAGTGCCAATACAATGTAGCAGGCGAAAACCAGATTGAGTCAAAAATATCAATAGCCTCCACTATTCTCTGTAGTTGTTTAATAGCCTTTTCAATGATTTTTGGAACAAAGGGTAATTTAGAGATAGGTCTGTAGTAATGAGGGAGCGGTGGATCAAGGACAGGATTATTTAAAAGATGCCAAATATCGGCCAGTTTAAAATATTCAGGATACAAACCGAAGGACAGAATCTCATTTATGATAGAGAGAAGACAGGAGGCGATGAATCGTAATATCACTTTACATAATCTAGGGGGTAGCCTATTAAAGCTGCAGAAGGATAAGTGCATGTGTTACAGTGTCAAACAGATCATTTCAGGGACATAGGGAGTAAATACACTCGGCAATGTGGAGAAGGCGTCTGAAGAGGTTCTACATGACATAGGGGGCATTGTGGAGGTTTTGGTGCTACTGACCTTCTCAACAAAATATGGTAAGAACTTTTCGCATTTTTCAACAGAGGAGACTGAAGGAGCAAGGTTTACAAACCAATCAATAGTTCTGAACAAAACTCCAGCGATATATACTTTTTGCAGCAATGATGTTTTTAAAATATGTAAGTCTATCTTTTTTTATTAATAAATTATAAGAAGAGCATAACTCTCACATGAAAGTGGTGGACTTGTAAGTTAGTTTTCTTCAGCCTTCATTCTGCTTTTCAACATTCTCTTTTTTGTTGGCGAGTATCTCTCTCAGCCAAGGGGATGGATTTGAGTGACACCCAGTCCACGTCATGATAGGAGCAATGTAATTTAAGACTGATGAACATAAAACATTGAATTGTTTAAGGTCATTTACATCATAAACCATGAGTTAAGCTCAAAACTTGGCAGAAAAAAGAGGTGAAATAGTCAGCAGATTTCTCATTAAGGATGCAAGCGTGAACTATTCTTTTTGGGGGAGGAGTAGCCACTAGAGGGGCAATATCGAAAGAGACAGATCAGAGATAAAATCTTTCAAGGTAAGGATTTTTACAGAAATAGCACACACTGTAAAAACCAAATCAAGAGTATGGCCTTGGTCACGTGTGGGATGTGGTGCATTCTGTTATAGGTTAAAATATTCACAAATTACAAAGCAAAACTAATAGTGTGATCATCCATATGAATATTAAAATCTTCAACCAATAAAATTTTGTCATGGCTGAGAACAACTGAGAAAATTAAGTCAAAGAAATCAGGTAAAGAGCTCCTGTTGGATCTGGGGTGGGGACAGCAATTAACTTTGAACATCAGCACTTCAAAGCCTGGAAGTATTTCCACAGAGATGAGGCTACAGTTCAAGTGAGTTTTCAGAGATGCAGTAAGACCTCCTCCACGACAAGCGAGTCTGGCAGAATTAAAGGACATGTAATTGGGTAGACGATGTGCAGCATTTAAAGAACTGACTTCACCAAACTAAAGCCATGCAGGTCTCTGTTAAAAAACAGGGGGTTGAAATAAAATTGTTTAACAAAGGTCTTATTTACTAAAGATCTGGTCTTTATGAGGGCTAGATTAACAGGCACAGAGAGAATCATACATAAAGCTGTTACTGCGTTTGACTTGAGATAATGGAACTGCTCCTCCAGATGGACCATTTGTTTAGAATTATTTACTGAGGGCCTTGCATTTGTGAGAATCCGTATGGTAAAAACAGGGGTCTGAAAATAGTGTTTGTTTGTGGGATCTGATATACAGGGAGGCCTGACCACCACAAGATGGGGCCGGCAGGGGGAGATCGTATGGGTGGACAATACTGTGATGTGCCTCCATAGACAAAGAAGAGGGTTCTGGGGAGAGGACATTGGATATAAACAGTCGGTCAGGTGGAGAGGACCATATAGCAGGGGTGTCAAACTGGTCCGTTAAAGGGCCGAGGGGCTGCAGGATTTCATTCCAGCCGAGCAGAAGCACACCTGGTACAACTAATCAACTGTGCAGGCTGATATCAGTTGATTACATTAGGTGTATCAGGTGTGCTTCTACGCGGGTGGATTGAAAACTTGCAGCCCCTCTGCCCTTTTACGGACCAGTTTGACGCCCCCGCCATACAGCATGCCGCAAGTTAGCTGCCAGCATTTGGCAACTCTGCCTGTTGGAGTGAGCTCCACTCATCCTGAAAAAGGAGAGGGGATCCCAAAACAGATTATAAATGTACCTTTTCATGGCAATACAAGAACAAAAATTGCTTGAAAGCTCCCCGATTATCAGGAACACATAAAATGAAAAGACCTAAATTAAATAGAAAAATTGAACTCCCAAATTCCAGGCATTATTTGTTGCAAAATATGAGCTACATGAGAAGAAGCCCAATAAAAAAATAAGGATAGATCATTCAGCAATTGCTCATATGGTGACATAGCATGATATTGGCAAATGATGAAGATAAAGTGTGCACCGAATTTGCACTGATGCCTGCTAATGTACTCACAAACACATTTTTAATATTGCAAACTGGTGTTTCTGAAAGCAGTTTTTCTAATGACAAATTTCCTTCTGCATTTTTAGGTATTAGGAGCAGTGCTTGAGTAAACAACCTCCAGGACTAGAGGATTTCTAAGAGCTATTTTTTCTTCGAGGAAAAATGTACCTGTAATGTTGTATTGATGATCTAAAAGTGAATGTTGTTTTCCAGAATTAATACTGAATTTCCACAGTGTAATCAGACTCTACTCTGTCTATCCCTTAGTTTGTCCATCCAACTATATTTGCCAAGACTCCCAGCTCTCCCCTTCTTCCTGCTCACTCTCTGTTCCCCACTCTCCCTCCCTCACTCTCGGCCTGTCATTGTACCTGTTAGCCAGTATTTATCACCTGGAAGTCATGGCTCCCTGCTGACATTCCATTAATATCTGTATTAAAGGGATGTTGCACATTATGACAGTGAGAGAGCTGAGGCCTGCAGGCATAGCAGCCCAACAATGTATTGAGGATGAATGACATAATCAGCTTCGCAAAGTTAACCGCAAGCTTTACAAACAGAATGATTCCAACATTGGGGTGTTTGGGGGAAGATCTATTGGGTGGAATTATCAAGGCATAGAGACACACCCTTCCGCCTGGTATAAAGTCCTAACCAGTTTATCGCAGAGTAGTACCCTGAGACCTGTTGGGCTGCTCCAGGCTGCGTGCTTCAACTACTGAAGTGTATACTGGTGACTCACCGTAGCTTAAAAGATGCAGAGAGGCTGTCTAATGGATAACTGTTTACTCGTTTCAAGGCACATACAGTATGTGCCAGCCTGGACTCTTCAAAATGTACTGGCAGCTTGGAGTCATATAATCGGTAGCAAAATGAAAAACTTAATGAAATACGGAATATAAAGATAAAAAGTGTGATGAAAATTCTGGGATACTCAGACCTGCACTATTATAATTTACTGATTAAACAGACCTCATTCCCTGCTCCCAAAGCCACCGCTTCCTTTCACTATTACCTTTGCATAATTTACCAGCCTATGTAGCATAACTGATTTGATCTGCTACAGCCGTATAATCAAGTAGTGTGCTTCTATGACTGCAAAACTCTACTCAGTGAGTGATAATAATGCAGAGCCTGTGAATGGGCAGCCAATTATGGCACCTGGCAAAACAAAATCTGATAGCCATCACAGACTGGTTCATAAAATGAACGGTCACTACGTACGGACAAAGGACATTCCACTTCTCAAAATAAAACATCCTAGAATAAGAATCAAACCATAGAGTTTTTGCGATTATGGTTCAAATTTGATGTCTTAATATAAGGAATATGAAACATTAAGGAAAGTACATTTACTTGCAACCTAATAACAGAATGTGAATAGTTGGCAACATTCTTCAAGAAAAGCATGAAATGATTTATATTCTCATATTTGAGAAACTGGAATGATTCCTCAATATACATGAAATGCTTCACCAAATGAACACCCTCCATAATAATGGGAACAATATTACTCCCTACTGCAGTGAAAAAAATCTGTCTTCATCCCAGTATCTGCCTGTGCAATAATACAAACGATTATAAACATAATTCCAGTGTGGGAGTTCTTCCATGACATTAAGAGTTCCTCTCCTTATAAAAAGACTCTCCATATTGTCTCATCTGCCACCCAGCAAACATCAGACTTGGCTTTTGTCCTTGGGTTGGGGAAATCACATGGTCTGCTATTGATTTCCTTTCATTTTTAAGGTCAGAAACTGAAGTCATACACAATGAGGCATTGAGAGTCAAACAACACACATTACTTACTGTGCAAGGGAAAGACTTTCGAGGGAACGTAACCTTTTACACAGAGCTCAGGAAAAAGGAACACCCTGCGCTTTTGAAACATTGCCTCTCACCCCCTTAGCCATCAGCCAATTTGTTCATAGCCCCTATTATTTCTCAAGGTTTTTAAAAATTGGTCTTCAGAAGCCAACCAATAGAAATAGACAGGACGGGACAATCCCTACATTTACACTGTTTTGGACAAATGCTTGTAGTGTACATATACACAATCACAAATGTTGGCTTTTTTGTTATGTGGGTCCACTGAAAATCAACTTTTCTCAAACTGAATAAGCAGCTATAGATGGCTCAACAGATCCCAACCCTCAGGTGGTAAATTAGGCTTTCAGAACCCCCCAGTATGATGTGCTTAAAGTGCACTCTGCATGTTTCCATTATCTGAAAAACTGGTCTCACTTTAGATTCACACCCATGACTTGTCTGCTTCTGCTTTGATAGAGAAATATGGACTTGCAGAAAACTAAATGAAACCTCTCTGTGACCTAATAAGCAAGGACAGATTTCTTCTTCTGAATTCAGAACATCAGTTGTATTCTTATTGCTACCTGGGAGCATAAACGACTGGAGAAAAGTTACCATTCAAGAATCCATTGCTTGCAGCCATTTTGCCACAAGTATTGTATTTGCTTTGAGAATTCTTTAACCATGCCCTTGTGTACACCAGTGGTAGAACGGAGCTGGTAGTGTGAAAAAGCACACAGGTCCCTCAGTTAAGTTACTATACATTATTATCCTGCCAAATGTAATCCTGCAAGTAATCACATTACTTTTGTATTGCTGACGATACAGTGGTACACAATACGATCATGATGCATTATTTAATTAATAAAAAACTTTAATTAGATTGCATAATTCCATTTTCCATAGCTGCTGGCCATTTTGGGCATGTTTGTTGGCACCTACTGGTGGACTCCCAACATAGGTTGTGCGACAGTTTAGACACGGTTTTCACAAATCATATGAGAGCAGCGTTATGTCTCAGAAAAATACCAACCATCACCTTGCACAACCTAATTTGAATGGCACTCCCTCTGGTGCCATCTAATTTACATGGAGAGCTTCCCTGAAATTGAACAGTTGCCTCAAGAGCCAACTCTCCGCCCAGTTGGGTGGTGGGCTGGCAAGAAAAATGACCAATTAAATGACCTGGAGAAAACAGGATTAAAGGTAGCGATCGGTCCGTACATATATTGTTAGGCTGAGCGCAGGCAGGATAATCGGACCCAAAGAGTTAATGTAAAATTAAATTTAAAAAAAAAAAAAGGCGGGTGTCCTTTTTCCCTCTGAGTGAGATGAGAGGAGGCTGAAACCAGGTCGGTTAATTGGGCCTGATTTATGAGAGCCCTGAGTCACCCAGCCACTGGAGGGCTGGCACTGAGCCAAACTGCAATAGTGTCAATATCAGAGCTGCATCCCCTCAAGTGATCCTATTCTGAGAATGCAGTGCAGTGTGTGTGTGTGTGTGTGTGTATACGGCTTCCATATGTGTGCGTACATCCTGGTGAGTACGCGTGTGCACTAGCGTGCTTGTGTGTGTGTGTGAGTGCAACACAGATTTAACTTGCATTTTCACCTATGTTGAGAGGAAGTGCCGAGTGCATTCTCATCCTCCTGCATTTGCTTTCTCTGACTCTGACACTTATACTCATGCTCTAACACCCAGTCACCTAAAAACCGCTGACACACTCTTTGCAACTTGGCCCGGAGGCGATGAATCCAAGTTTTCTTCTAATAAGAAAGATGGAACACGTTCCCACTCTTGGTGCAGAGGCGGTTGTTAACATCACCAAGTGAATGCATCACAGTGGCACTGCATAGAGAACAAGCTGCATGCTACTGACACCACGCAAATGTCTGAGGAGGATGTGCCTGAGCGGTATTATCTGGACATAAAATCGCGAATGCAGCCCAGATGTAGCGTTAGTGTTGCACATGAACAGGGTTTTCCTCTATTTCTCTGAGTTTACCATGCCTGCTGTACAAACACAAATACTGTACATACATACATTAGCAAGAAGGACACTTGGTAGAGTGCATACCTCCACCACGCCATATGCTAGTATTATTGGTTCTGGATCCTCAAGAATATTATCCAGATCACCAATAACTGCAATCAGTTCTACGTTAGTGTAGATTCTATTTAATGCTGAAATTTCATGAAAATATGTTCATTACATAAGGCACAATCATTCTATTCAGGTATATTTTAACTTCAGCTGGATCTAGAATCCAGAATATGTTCTGTATCACTTCCAAAATTGCATCAATTAATTCCTGGACTACCCTATCATCCTTCCAAATTTCGTGCCAATCCGTTCATAACTTTTTGAGTTATCCAGTTAACAGACAGACAAACAGACAAACACGGGCAAAGACGTAACCTCCTTGGCGGAGGTAATAAATGGATACTTAAATAAATGTGTTTTTTGTTTACCGAGACTAGCAACACATTATTTTACAGCTATGTCTTTTCATCAATGACACAGTTCTTAATACGTGTAAGAATTCAATCACTTACTATTCATACTGACACTCTTATCTGTGGGAAATTTAGTCTCCTATTTGCCTAAAGTGCATGTTTTTGGTCTATGGGAGGAAACCCACGCAAACACAGGGAGAACATGCAAACTTGGTGTTCGTGAATAAATAAATACACGCACATTGTGAACTTGTACGCAGCAAGGTGCAACCATGCGTTTGCCCCAATTTAAATTCTTCAGTAGGAATGCATGCCTTTCCACCTGAGTCCTCTTACTGTTTTCATGTGAATAGCCCAAGCCAGGATGGCGCTCAGGTAATGAGTGCGGAAACGCGGGGGGAAGGAGATATCATCCGGCAGGGAAATCCGATTTCCCGACGATAAGCCTGTGTTCATCCCAGTGGCAGAGAGCTTCCTATGGGTAGTGCTTCCAGGACGAACAGCTATGCAATCCGGCCTGACAGACTCCGCCCCCAGGCCGTCCACAAACACGTAGCTTTTTCCGGAAACGCCGCCTCTTTACGCTGGCCTCTGCGGATGCACGCTATTTTTAAACACGCTGAATAGACTTTCCAGGGAGTCAGGATGGGAAGAATTTCGCAGGGAACAAAGCTGGATATGGTCCAGTGTGCCAGGACACTCGCTCTAAATATAGAGGAGGGTTCATGTGCTGGACCTCCCTTTAGTGGCTCTAAATGGCACATTTAAAAGAACCTCTGGCTAATGAGTATGAAGAGACCACTTACTGTCAGGCTCTTCATATTCCTCACAGCCTCTCAGTGAGAGTTTGGCCGAAATTATTTTAAAATGGACGCGAAGAAAGATTAGCAGATATAATGTATTCAGCTCAAGCCACTGTGCTGGACCATGGTGGAGATTTCACAAGCATAACGGGCAATTAAACCACCTTTGAAAATATCCCAAGCCAAATATTTAGAGAGAGATTAGCTCAATAAGGCTCTGAGAGGCAGTCAGTGAGGGGTTTTTGGGTTCAGCAGTGAGAGGAATCCAAACATGGCACTCCAGCTGTGACACTTCAGTGTGCCTGCTCTTTAACACTGTGTGTACTGCTGTGATGGACTGCGCAGCCAGAGCACTGCCAACCCTCCGCTGACTTCATACATGTATCATGTTCACTATATTAAAATGTTATTTGTGTCTGTATTCAGCAGCATGTGTGTGTGTGTGTGTGTGAGAGAGAGAGGGGGTTTTCAAAAAACTAGTGGGGTTTTAAAATACCCCACAAGTATAGTGAAATCTGGGAAAAAAATAAAAATATGGCAATGTAGGGACAGTCTTGGGACAGGCTTAATTCTGAGCCCAGGGTTGGGTTTAGGTCTAGGGCGGGGCTAATCATTGAACCACTGGTGTCTCACCCTTCCCTCATCTGGGAGTGCGGTGTGAAGACAGTCTGGCCAATCAGAAGCATCAATTGTTGAAAATTATTTTTTTTCCCTGTTCTCACAAATAGGCCGATTGTGAAACACATTTTGTGCGCACGCTGTGTGTGTGTGTGTGTGTGTGTGTGTGTGTGGGAATGGTGTGGGTGTTTGCGTACATAAGAGTGTGTGCCTGTGTGAGCGTGTTTATGTGCCAGCGTGTGCTCGCATGCACACATAGATGTGTTACATACACATTTCCATTTGGTTGAGCAGATATGCACTAAATGTTCCCTGCGGTTTTATTCTCTTCCTACATAAAAAATCCACCATCCATGAATTACCTTTTATGGTAATGTACACTGCAGTTATAATAAATGGCTAAAATAGATTTCGGCTGTTGGTTATTTCTCTTAACCGTGCATGACAGGGTACAGGTGGTGCTGCTATTGGCCACTGCTATGCTAAGATAATTCCTGCTTTAGTTTAACAGGGGCCACATTCTTCAGCAGTCAATGACGTGCCTCACAGGATATACAAACACAAACATTAATTGTCCATGATGTCATTACGGGTACCCACACCTGGCAAATTTAGTCTCCCACACCACACTAAGCGATCTGGAAGAGTGGCTATTTCAAGCTCTCTGAGTGGCCAGCTCCCAAGACTATAAGTTATAGCCAGGAAAGAGGGCCCACCCGACAGACCATTTGTTCTGCTTTTATTCAGTGAAACTAATTTACGTTTCTTTTACTGAAGGTCAACTGCACTCAGATTCATAAATAAGGGCGTAATTGGTGCAGGACGGGCAGCGGAGCACAAACGACAAGCCTTGGGAAACCCAAAGAGGCGCTGGGAAGGAGTCCAGAGGAAAATATGTGGCTTTTATGGGGATTTTTTGCACATGCATGCACACACAAACACGGACAGGCACACCGATGAACACAGATACGCTCACACACGTGCACACACAAAGACACACGCACGTGCACACACATGCGCATGCCACACATACATGAACTCACACGTCACACACACAAATGCATGCAAAATAACACTCATGCAAACACAAACATACATACGCACTTGGAGACACACAAACACATGCACGCGCTCATTTTTTTTTCTCTATTCACCTCACCACAAACTCATTTTCATCAGGAACTCCTTGTCTCAGGAAGTTGCTGTAGGCAAGAGCATCCTCAGTAGACCACAGAATACCCACACTATGAGAAGAGGAACTAAGTGCTGGTACGAGCACCCTAAGCAACAAGCATTAAATCTCTTCCCCCCAGAGTGTGTTTGAGCTATTACACCAAGACAATACAGCATCAGTTTTCTGCTCTCATTTGACTGAGTGAGAAGAAGTGTGAGTGTGTGTGTGCACTTATGTGTGTGTGTGCTTGTGAAATACAGAGGGGCTGAGTGCGCCCTTGAATGCACTTACTCAGAATAAAATAATGAGAGATATGAGAAGAGCTGTCTGATCTGCCTGTCAGTTATATGCATCACACCCACTGTCAAACTAATTGGGGTGACTGGAGTGGACCAGAAAATCCCAATTCGCGATGCTACATTTGACAGGCTGTGAAAAGTCTTTTCACTCTCATAGACTTAGTCTCACAGCACCTGTCTTGAATACGCAATCTGTTCAGGCTCGCTTTCTCGGGGAAGCCATTTTTATACATTGAGTTCCTTCATGATTATTTACTCAGCTCAGGACCTAATTCAAAATTATACATTTATGTCCATGAATACAGATGTACATTCAGTCATGAAATGCAAGTTAAAGCCCTATGCGTTTTGGAAAATGTACAGCCCACATTCCATTGTAAATCCAACATGCAATATTTACAAGCCCAGTTGCTGAAGCCATTTTCCTACCCGCCATAAAACTTTAAACCTCTGCAAGCCCGTACAATGAGACATCCGTGGCGAAGACTCGACAAAATATTCTTAACAGCTGGGGGATCACTGTTGAATCTGCAGTCTTTTCTCTGCTCCCTAACTTCGGTGCTCAGTGTTCTTCCAAACACCAAGGATCTTAGGCTCTGACAGCCCTGGTGAAATACTGCGCTTCTCAGCATAAACTCTTTCCACCAACAGTGCAGTCTCCCACAAACACTGAAGGAGTTTCCATGTTTCATTAAACATAAAACACGTGCGGAGGTACAGAGCGTGCCTCGACGGCTGAGCTGGAGGCGGCGGAAGAGCTGTCTGCTCGGCTCGCTCACGCGACTGGGACGGCCTTTTTGATATGTCGCCGAGACAAGGAAAAGTGCCAGGCGCCAGAGCGCTTCCTATAAAGATGTTTGGGAAGAGGAGAGAAGGCACGCATGGGCACTTACTCACGCCACACTGATGCTGGTAACTAATGACAGATACGTTTTTTCTTGAAAAAAATAAATAAGTTTCCCTCAAGTCTTTTGCGAGGATGATTTATCTCCACACTGCTGCAGTTCATGTCAAGGACAGTCTTTTTTATTTATTAATTTTCTTATTTTGCCAGTGTGTTAAGCTAAGTGTGTGTGTGTGTGTGTGTGTGTGTGTAAGGGGTGCAGCTGCTATCTTCACCACAGGCCATAGCAGGCTGCTGGTACAATAGAAGATGGTGCCCCAGAGACACAATATCTGAGTGAGTGTGTGTTTGCATGAGTATGCAAATGAACACAACTGAGTCTCGAATCTGCCTCTATAGTACAGGGCAATTCCAGTCAGTGCAGGTAACTACACAACTCAAAGTCATTTTATACCGTAGGACAGTGAAGCTGGGAATCATTTAAGATATTAATCAGATACAGTGCCGAGAAAAAGTACTTTTCCCCTTCCCGATTTCTTCTATTTTTGCATTTTTGTCACACTTAAATGTTTCAGGTTATCAAACTATTTTCAATAGCAGAAAAAGATAACCCAACTGCAAAATCCAGGTTTTAAATGATGATTTCATTTATCAAAGGAGAAAAAGCCATCCGATCCTCCCTCGCCCCATGTGAAAAAGTAATTGCCCCGTTACTCACCGAATCAAGCAATGAAACAAATTTGATTAATAATTGGACTCAATTTTCCTAAACACACCCAGGCCTGATTACTGCCAACCCTACTGAATTTAAACATAACTTAAATAGAACCTATCTGGTAATATGAAGTAGGAAAAAAGCGGCACATGATGCTGCTGGCTGAATAAATTAAAGAACTGATAAGAAACAAAGTGGTTGACAGCGATTAGTCCGGAGAGGTTTACAAAGACATTCCTAAGGTTCTGGGACTCCAGCAAAGTGAAGCGAGAGCCATTATTTACAACTGAAGAAAACTTGGCACAGTGATGAACCTTCCTTAGAGTGGTCAGCTGACTAAATTTCTACCAAGAATGCATCGATGGCTCATCTAGGAGGTCACAAACGAACGCAGACCAACGTGAAGAACTGGCGGCTTCAATTGCCTCACTTAGGGACAATGTTCAAGATTCCACAATAAGAAAGAGGTTGAGCGAAAATGGCATCCATGGGTGAGCTGCAAGGTGAATACCACTGCTGAGCAAAAACACAAAAGCCTCCGAAAAAAAAAAAAAAAAACCATTCTGATGATCCCCAAGACTTTTGGGATAATATTCTGTGGACTGATGAGTCAAAAGTGGAGTTTTCTGGAAGACATGGGTGCAGTAACATCTGGCAAAAAGCTAATACAGTATTTCACAATAAGAATATGATGCCAACAGTCAAACGCGGTGGTAGGGGCATTGCGAGAATAATTGGATTCGCCTTTGGAGCAAATACGAAGTGAATTCAGTTGACTGTGTTCTCATCAAATTCATTTTGAATGCAAATATGATTCACATATGACATTTGCAGATATAGTGAATATAGTGAAAAACTGTTGTGATTTATTAAATTTGCAAAATATTCTTTATGGATTTGCAAAAGTATGCAAATATTTAGTTAATTTGAATATTGCGTCATATTTATCACTTCATAATTTGAAGCAAATACCAAAATCGCAATACATTTACTTTATGTGAAAACATGAAGCAAATGTGGTACACACCTCCCTAACTAACTTTGCAAATTTGGTGTGAAATCATGTATACACTAATGAAAATATCATCCAATGAAATGTGTTATATTCACGCAACATTCACCTCATAGTGAATCCAGTTTTTCCTGCAGTGTAGTGTGATGGTCTGGGGCTGCTCTGCTGCCTTAGGACCCGAACAACTTGCCGTAATTGATAGACTCATGAATTCTGTCTGGCAGAAAATCCTGAAGGAGAATGTCCAGCCATCAGTTTGCGACCTAAAGCTCAAGTGCAGAAGGGTTATGCAGCAGGAAGATGATCCAAAACACACAAGGAAGTCCACCTTTGAATGGCTCAAAAAAAAAAAAAAAAAAAAAAGAAGGTTTTGGGGTAGCACTGTGAAAATCTTGACCTGAATCCAGTTGAGATGCGGTGGAATGACCTTAAACATGATCATAAAGGGCAGTTCATGCTGGAAAACCATCCAATGTGGCTGAATTATAAGAATTTTGCAAAAGAAGAGTGGGCTGAAAATCTTCCACAGCAATTTAAACAAGACTGCTCTGAGAGCACAACGTCCCCCACCGGAGTCGCGACCGCAACATGCGCTTCATCAGTCTATCTGCACCATATGTGGGAAGTTTCACGAATGTCCTATGAAAACTGTAGGAGGAGTTGATTTCACCAGCCAAGTACCTTCCAATACGGACTAACGGACGGATGGACAGACGGACTGCGCCACAACATAATCCCCCTTTCGGGCTTTCACTCGGCGGGGCATAAAAACTCACTGCCAGTTATTGCAAACATTTGATTGTAGTTGTTGCCACAAAGGGTGGCACAACCAGTTATTAGGTTCAGAGGGAAATTGTTTTTTTCACATCGGAGATATCGGTTTTGAATAATGTTCTTACCTTGAATGAATTAATTGATGCTTTAAAACTGCATTTTAAAACTGCATTTTGTGTTTACTCACAGTGTATTTATCTTTTATTCAAATTAGCTGGAACAACTGTATAAGCAAGATATGCAAAAATAGAAGAAATCAGGAAGGGGGCAAATACTTTTTCACAGTACGGTATAAAGCTTTCTGTGTCTGCCTCCATCATGGACACTGGGAAACACTATGGTGAAAAATGACCCAATGATGTTTACAGAAAAACTTCTATTGGCAATCATTACTACTGAGAGTAAAACCATGGTCAGACAGTGGATTATAATTTAAATATTTCCCACTGTAGGACACATTTTGAAACCATTTTCTTAAACTGATTATATGTTTTTGATCAGAATACCAAAAACCACCTTTGTCAAAAAATTCATTTTTTAAATGTCTCAAGCGAAAAATATCTGGCATGAATGTGGTGCATGTGTGCAATAGGGCCAGGCAAAGGAACTGCAAGTCATGTGAACAGCATCGTTGGTCTTCTAAAATCCCTGGCTTAGACATGAAGCTCTGAATCATGGACCGTGTTTCAAATTTAAGGAAAAATTGAGCTAAAAATGCTATTTTACTTTTTAGTCAACACTGAAATAATAGGTTAAAAATACATATGTGGATGCTGTCAGCCCCAAAAATAAAGGTATATCCCCAAATCCCCAAGACAAACGTGACATTATAATGCACAATTGCTGAGATTTTGGTCAAAAATGCATTAACATGATTTCATTGGCTAATTAATAACTTAGCAATGATTTGTAAATCGAAGAAAACTGATAGGGTTCTTCCGCCTCTCGTGGTTATAAATGTCCATAACAAATTTTAAAAGATGCCAGTTGAAATTGGTAGGGTTATAGCATTGATATGGAGGATCTGCAGCAGCGCCAGGAGATGTGGTGGCGGTCAGGGGGAATCCATAATATTCCGGAAAATAATAATTTTGTTTAAAAGCAAACAAATAAGTCAGGGCCATTGAACCCCAAAATTCCCTCATTCTTTCATGTCTTTCAGTTAGCAGGGACAAGATACTCACTTCTCTCCTGTGATCTGGAAAAACCTAGTAAGTTTATCAGTGGCAAAGATCTCGCAATTGAACAAAAATTTTAGGTACTGGACTTTTCCTAACAGAAAAAAAATATGATAGAAACTTGATTTTGAAATTTCAAATGGCACTAATAGCTAGTGTTTTAAGATTTTCACCACTCTTAATCACTGCAAATGAAGGTTAAACTCAGTTTCTACCAAAAATGACACACTAAATAGGTTTTTCCAGATCACAGGAGTTCTTACAGATGAGGTGGGTGCTGTTATGACTGAGTAGGTATGATGTGTCCATATTCTATGTTTCCTGTGCAGTAGAATATGACAGAGTAGCACATTTGCCTTACTTTCTGCAATAACTCAGCTCTGCCATGCTTTGACTAATAAGAAGTATATTGGGTGTAAAAAAAATAAAATAATAATGGTCAACATGCTCAATTTCCTCCGAGAACCATTTAATATCATGTCTGCCAAGCATACATCAGTTGCTAGCATATGTAAAATCTTTTAAGAGGATCCAGCAAACATGGTAAAATTACTGCCACCAAAAATAATGATTCAAACTACACTCTAGTATGAAACTTCCAAGACAGATTACCCCCAGAAATGCAAATATTATCCAAACAAAGCCAGAAAAAATTCGAGAAAAATAGATTCACTCAAAGCGAATGTGTTTGTGCGTGTGATAGAGCGTGTGTATGCATTTGTGTTATTGTACATGCTACATAGTAAGGACCAGAACACGTTCTTAATCGACAGAGTGAGGATCTTTTTGGGAAGTGAGGACATTTTGGCCAGAGGGATTTTTTTTTTTAGTTTACAAAATTGAAACACTGTGACTTAAGAAATTAAATACTAAACAATAACAGCACTAGTTCGGTCACTTATGTAGGCCTGTCCTTCTACTCCTCCTTTCGTGGGGTCCCCCGCTTTTGGAAGGCCCGAGAGTAGGCTGTGCCCTTGCAGGCAGTTTTGTTGGGAAATTTTAAATCTGAACATTTATGTTGCATTAAACATGTCTTCTCTTTTCACCCCAGTTTTACATGAAAGTGCTGCAAGATTGTTGATGAAATGAGAATAACAATTATTTTTATAAAGTGAGATTGCGATTCTCTCTTTCAATAATGCGGAAAAAACATTTATATAGGCTATACACTAAAAAATGAAAATGCTGAACACATGAACTATAATGGATAGCCTATCACTCCTTTCAGTCTATTGTGGCACAAAAGATGACTGAAATCCTTTGAAATGTACGAAATTAGAAAATGCTTAGGCAACAAATCTCTACAACCACAAAAATGTCAAACCACATGATTAATAATCATCACATTTGTAAACAAGGGCCTTTTTGAATGACCATAAAGTACTTCACGTCCATCTGACACATCAAACATAAAGTGGATTGGATAAAATACGTCTAAAATGTAGTATACAGTACAGCATACAAAACCAACTATATGGTGGAAAGAAACATTATTCAGAAAATTTTAACTTTCGGCAATTCTGTTTGGACTTTGAAACGAGCTGTGTTGAGGATGCCGGAAATTACATTAGTCGGAAAAATGGAAATATATAAAAACAGTTCCCAAAGTGTTGGTTTATTTGGTAGTTTTGTCAATGATGACATTTTTCATTACTATGGAAAAGTGTTGCGTGGTAGCAGAGCATAGTAATACACATTACATCAAAGTGAATCTGTATAGCTTCCCCAGAAATGAAAAAATGTGAAAAAAAAGTGGATACAACAGGTGAAATGCATGAGGGACACGTGGCGCTGTCCCACTAGCACGGTATATGTGTTATGCCGGTGCCTTTGGGTAGTGGGTGTGTAACCCCCAGCCAATAACAGTGTGCAGAGTGTGAGGCCGGGGCTCAGAGTCCTCAACACTTTTCAAAACACACTGACAGCTAAGTGCGAGCTGGATGTCCAAGAGAAAGCAACAAAATTGGTGTACACAGAGCAGTAGAAAGGAAATATTGTAAGGCAAAACCCCATGTTGACAAGGCCAACACAATCTCATCCTGACTTGTCATGCAGTGACGCTACCTGACCAAGTGTCGATATAAGACGAAAAAGGCAGCTTTTAGCAACCTTATTTGATGTTAACAATTACGGTTTGGGTTAAGGAATGGGGGTTAGGGTTTGTTTTAAACTGCCGTCAAATAAGGATGCCAAAAGCCTCCTTTTTTGTCGTATATCGACGCTTTGTTAGGTAGCGTCACGATATGACGAGTCAGGATGAGACTAGGCTCACAAGGCTCGTTCCAAAATCTGAGTGAATCTGGGGTGGCTTTCACCAAGCAGTAAAGGACAGGATGGTGGTGAATCAAATGCAGAATTGGACTGTTTTCTGTTGTACTGGTGTTGATGATTTGTTTAGTTAGCTTCCTAAAGTATCTGCTTGTCAATTACAACTAATGTTATGTTACAGAAACAGTAGCTAGCTGGCAGTATAACTTCACATGCCGGCTGTGTACATACACATTAACTAAGTCCTATCATCAACCCATGCAAATAAATGTACATTTTGTGAGCATAACCTTTGAGATAGACGCTGCAGAATTTGATCTTGGAATCATTTTCTGCCAAACACACGAGATACATCGCGGCAGTCTCAAAACATAATGCATAAACTGATTGTTGGGAGCTCAGGGCTATATTGCTTGTAAGTTATATAGGCTAGTAAAAATTAATATTTGTGGTGAATTTTTTATATTAAATATAAATGTCTATAAACAAAAACACGCTGGTAAAACCAGGTAATTTCCACCATTAAGTATTCTGCAACCTCCCAATATTTGGCTGTAAACTGTCAGCTGGCTCATATATGGTGTCACTGTCTGCCCCTGAATGGCCGCAGTTTTCTGAATCATTTACAGCACTGCCCACATACAGCTCAAACCGATTGGGCGTAATTGTTTGACTGACAATCTGGAGCCAATTCATTACCACTTTACAATTCCTATTCTGATAGAGAATCATGAGAAATGTCTTGTGTGATCACTTTCTGTCTCCATGATCTGAATGGATCAAGTTTCACTAATCTCTTTTCCCCAACTGACGTCATGAGACAGGGCCGGTCAGAAGCCTGATACACAAACCACTGTTGGAAAAAACCAGCTTTTAAAGCATTCAACCAAAAATTGTGGCATTTTCGTAGGGTTATGATTTATTTGGTTTACAGGATATGAAAGCAAATGACTTGTCATTTTTATTTTCAAAATAATATTGAATATCATTTTTTTTGTGTGTCAGATGGGCTTTAAAAGTTCTTAGGCAAGAAGTAGCCAGTCTACATTTTGAGTTCAATACATTTTTGGTCTGATAAGAAATGCAACGAAATACAGAGGAGATGTATTTACTGAATGATAACAAAAGGATTCAAATGGAGTAAAATCATGGAACTGCCAAATTATTTCCACTTCGAATGTGAGTGGGAAACGTGGCTGGCACGCACCTGTGGACTGTGGAAGAAGTTAAAATATTCCTGAAACTCAATGCGAAATACATACCGGTTTGTGAAACATAATTCATGCATTTTCCTAGAATTGGGGACAGGTATGTCAAGTAAAGGGTACGACAAACCATGTACAATTATAAGTAATAAACAGAAGTCTGAAACAGCATTTTGCTAGTGTTTATTTCATATTTTAGGTTCTGTTAATATTTATATTCCTGTTTTTTCATAGAAGTTGGATTGTCAAGAGTTGTATTATTCTCAAAGCTGGTGGAAACCCAGTCTGATTCACAGATTTATTTTTCCTATATATGAAATTTCCACTTGAGTTTTCTTTGAAACTTGGATGGAAACTGAGAGGACTGTCTATAAGAAATTTAATGTTAGCCATACCAGGTGGGATGATTTCTGGACTTAATTGGTTGGTGTAGTGTTTGGTAAGAGGCGGGTCCGTCAAATGTGAACCTTGCGCTTGCACAGCAGGGTACATGGAGAAATTAGGAGCTCTGATTCGCAGGTTTATTTTTGCAACATTTGAAAAACCCACTGGAGTTTTCTTTGAAACTTGGATAGAAACTGAAAGAACTGCCTCACAGGAATTCAACATCACTCTCTAATGCAAATGCAGCAGAATGATTGTCTTTCCAGAATGAGCTCTCTGAAGAATGACGTGTCTGAATAGAGATTGCCTTGTTTTTATGATTAATTGTGCAACCATAACTTCAATATATCAGTTGATTATCAAATCTGGAAAGATGTTGATGCAGGTTAGAGAGAAACGGACAAAAAATAAATAAATCAAAAGATAGAAGAAATTAATTTCCTCTTTCATCCCACTGAAAAGTTTTTTTTTCTAGAAAGAGGGGGAAAAGTTCAGGAAATTCAGCTGTGGAGGTTTTTTGCCTTTGATTGGACAGACTCAATTTGTATATCTCTCACCATAATAGGCCTGTTATTGCTAAAGCTGAGTTCACATTTGCAGTGCCAGAGTATGAAGCCTTGGCGTAATTCTGATAGGCCACGGAGTCAAGCTCTCTTATCTAGGTAAAGCAGCTGTTTCAACCTGCTGAGAGTCATGTGAGTGCACATGACTGTCACCTGACTTCACCGTCAAATGATTGGTTGAGTGGTAATATGCAGGTTTATTTAAGTTGGCATCCTGAGATGTAGCTCCTTGCACCACACGCTTGGCAACCCTCCTCCACCCCAGTCAAGTATATGACTCATTAATCCTATTTTCTTATGACTAAGTTGCTGTTCTGAAACAATGTTTCTTCCATTTGAGGTCATTGTTGCTGTAGGGTGTTCTATGTTGGGGGGAGGGGGGGGGGGGGTGTGGAGGGGTGGGGGGTTAGCTGCAGCTCCCTGCCTTCGGTTCAGTGTTTGTTCGGCCAGGGATCTCTTAAAACAGAGCCATGTCACCAAACCCAATATATGCACACAGCTTGCCTGTATACCTTCAATAAATCCATTTCATTTTGACAAAGTGGTCCTATGAGAAATATGAAATAACAGTAGGTACTAGTACAGTGTGAAACCTATGCGTGTGCATGCCAGCGTGAGAGAGAGAGCACACTAATGAAAGTGCATAAATGTAGTTACAGTCCTGCGAAAAAGTATTTTCCCCCTCCCGATATTTTTGCTTATTTTTCATATTTAAATGTTTCAGATCAATCAACTAATTTTCATATAAGACGATGACAATACGATGCAATACAAAATGTAGCTTTTAAATGATCATTTATTAAGTGAGACAAATGTGCAAAAAATACAAGAAATCGGGAAGGGGCAAATATGTTCTCAAAGCACCGTGTAAGGCCTACATATGAAATATCTACAAATACACTGGGACCCAGTCAAATGAGGACTATAACACATTTTTTACCAACAGGGTGTGGACACTTTTGGGAAGGGATGACATTTTGGCCAGTCCTCACAAATACTGAGGCATGTTGACTCTTATTGGTTATGGTTACAGTTAAGGTTAGAACTAGGGATAGGTTGAAGTCAGAATAGGGGTTTGGGTTAGGCTTGTGTTGGTTATGGTTAAGATTATGGAAAGGAAAATCATGGATAGAAGTCAACGTAATTTCCTCACAAAGAGATACAGTATAAGTACAAAAACGTGTATGTGTCTTTATGCGCATGTGCAAGTGTGTGTGTGTGCGTGTGTGTGTGTGTGTGTGTGTGTGCGATTTAAGAATTCTAAATGAACGTTGAACACAGCCAAGAGAGGTAGAGAGAAACAGCCAGAGAAGCTGTGAAACTTGAATGACAAACAAAATTTCCTCCACAGAGCAAACAAATCTGAAATGGGTAGTAGTCGGTACTGTCATCCCCTGCCACAGAATAAACCATTAAAGTCTGAGCATTTTTAATATTTATTTGCCTATCATTGCACAACTGCGTATTCCCTGCCATAAAATAAATTCTTTCTGAATCTGTGTGATTGAGATATGAGGGAACAACAGGCGATGTCCCCCGGATTAGCACATGAACAGAGAAGGGCACCCGCCCTGATGTTGGCGTGAGGCAGTCTATTCAAATCCGGGAGAGACTTCTGCATTGTTGCAAGAAATGGCCAGATCGCCCTCCTTCAGTGTGCAGGTGCATTAGCATAAAAATGGGCTTTTTTTCCCCCTTTCCAGGCAAAGAAATTATAAGAGATGAAGGTGCTCCACAGAAAGGCAGGAAAACAACAGTGTCGCCGCTCAGCAAAGGCCTGGAAATGCCTTATTGATCAATTAAAATTGGTTTCACACTCAATGGGGAGTCAGCCGGCTGACATGCCCTACATTCTCCTGCCGTTTGGAGCGAAACACAGAGCTATGCCAGCACCAGCTCTCACATGCGCGGCTATCCGATGCCCCGTGCAAGGCTCTATTTAATTCTGCGCATGCAGTACCCAGCAAAGAGACCAGCCTCAAGCAAGCTGGAGTCAGGCACACACACGTATCACGTCACCACGGAAATATGAAAGCTCTATAAATGGATCTTTGAAAGTTTAACAGAGTAGAGCTTGTGAGGGAGAAAGAGAGAGAAAAAAGAGGGAGAGGGAGAGAGAGGGAGAAAGGGGGGCACAGCTGGAGAGCAGGTGTTAGCAGCTGTGGACAATGTTGCAGCTGAGGACACAAGCAAACCATGCAGCGGCCATATTTGATTGCCCATTCGACCGCATGCAAGTCAATTTCCGGCATAGCCACAGCAATTATACAAAATTACACAGGGATTAGTGAGAGAATGTGTTGCACAACCTCTTGTGGTTTTCTTGATGAAAATGAAAGGGTTTGCAATAAGAATTTTTTTTTTAAATCCAGGAAATGTGATTCACGCTCTAGATTATTGCTATTTATAATGAAAGTAGACACATGCCTCCTATCTCCCCGACCAAAGTGATAATGAAAGAAGGGATAATTTAGTGCGCTGCCCCGGTACATACGGTACAACAGCAGTTTTGGCCTCACACTGAGGCTAATACTCACCAGTTGAACGGCATAGAAATAAACTTGTAAGCCAAAATGTCCAGGAAATGAAGGTATGGCAATTCAAGAAAATTAATGGGCCTTTAGCCAGCACTCTAGGGATCTCCTTGCACTTTCCAGTACCAAAGGACACCATCGGATTTCACAAAGCAAGTACAGTCAGGTTGTCTGTGGATTGTCTAATCTGAAAAATTACACTTCCAAATACATTTTAGCCTTTTAGCCCTTTCACATCTGTGCCATGTCTTACTTCGCATTTTAATCTTGGATTTGGATTTAAAACTTTTATTTTTATTATAAGATTTTTTTTTTTCAGAGAAAAAAAAATTCTGCCACTGATCAGAGATAAATTTTCTCACGCCATGGACAAATAAAAACATTAGTCAAAATTGCCTCACGTTGATGGCAGAATATTGTTTAATTGATTTATTTTTTCAGAGATAAACGGTGATATAATGAAGGGTTTTATGTCTAAATACAAGATTACAATGCTTGGAAAGATTTTTTAAATTTTTTATTCTTGCAGTGGACTTAAAGCAGCTCCCTGGTTTTTCCCAAGTGTATCCTATCCTAGATCTTATAACTTCCCACTTCTGGGGCAAGATCAAGTAGGGTTTGGCTGTTGGTAATGCAGACAAATATGCTCCTTCTCAGGGCATGTTTAGATAAACAAGATTCAATCAATTCTGAAATTTGTGCCTTCAGGACAAAAAGACTTTCAGAGGGAATTGTAAAGAGAAATTGGTGCCGAAAGTGAGACATTTTGGCTGAGATTAGACTATGCGTCGATTTGACAGTCCATAGGAGCTACAGTTTTTCAGTCATTGAGCCGCTAGTGTGAACCCAACAAAAGCCAGTGTTCACTACATATTGTATTAGAGCAAATTACTTGCTTTAAAAACACCTCATGGAAATAGCATTGTGACAATTCTTCAACTATAATGTGCTGCTTTTGTAGGGTAAGGAACACTAAGCAAATACTTAACATGCTAAAGTCAGCTAAACATAATAATGGTGCCTCCACTGGCATCTTTATACCATATTCACAAAATATGGACCACCATTTAATGAACACTGATAAGTTTTCAGTGAGCAGAAAAAAATGAATAAGTACTTTTTAAAAATCTTTTTAATGTATTCAGTGGTCTGGTATTTTTTTTTACCTTTATTTTTTTACTTCTTTTTTTCCCTCACAGAGTAGCCAGTTCTCAGCCAGCTTTTCTCATATTTTTATAACTTTTTACGTCACATTCTTTTGCCAATAGTGCATGACATGGTAATTAAGAGTACAGATGTCTGCCATATTTGTGGTTAGTGATAGACACATCCTGTGGTTTATGTAAGCAAAGAATTACAAAGGCATGTCTGATTGTGACCATGTGTTAATTATCTTGTCTAAAATGTACACATAGAAACAGACATATTTACACAGGCTCTTCATACTAAACCATTATTGGCTACACTCAGCTTTATCTAAATTTTACGGTACTGGTACCTGCATGAAGTGCTTTAAGCAGTTGGCTTTGTCTTATTTTGACTT